>OX638312.1:90324794-91602839 GCA_951812415.1 Beris morrisii | reverse complement strand
GGTCAAGGCAGGTACAAAGGCCGAAAAAAATTTGAAAAGTTTGCCTAATACTGGTCCAATACTGAAAACAAAATATGTCTAATTCAGCTGTGTACGGAGGGCTTGAAGAGGTCCGACTTTATTAATTCGAAATAAACGAAAGAATTTTTGAGGACCGAGAAGCAATGAACCTTCCGCTTACTTCCAAATTGGTGGCAAAAATGTGAACTGTTACAATGTTCGGCTTACGAACCAGATGCAGTTGTGTGGTTACTTTATAGACCATAAGCCCTTCTTGACAATAAAAATATTGACTTTTCCGGAAATAAAAATTGAAATAAGATTCCCAGTCTGTCATGCGAGACCGAGAAAGTTTTACTGCCCTATTCGAATGGCGCTGCTGCTATGCGCCCTCTAGCGAAACCCCCCCCCCCGTCTCGTATTAGTCCCTAAAGAGAGAGAGAGAGAGAGAGAGAGAGAGAGAGAGGGAAAGAGAGAGAGAGAGAATGATAAATGAAAAGTGAGGAAGGTCTCTAAAAGACAAGATCTATACTATTTATTTTTATACCACCATATTGATAAATATGGTAATTGTAAGTAAAAAAATTTATATAATAATAATCAAAATAAAAATGGTTGAGTTTAAACTTTTATTTTAATTATTATTATTTATTAAACTAAACTAATTTTACTTTATTATTTTTTAATAATAAAGTTAAACTGAAAATACAAGTTTTCTGGGTTTAACAGTATTGAAACCGGAAAACAGTTTAAAAAAATCTGCCAATGGTCTGGGCGAAACTTTATTATTTTTCGGGTCAAAGTTCGAAAGCGGTCAAAGTCGGAGTGTATCATGAGTTGCTTCGAGATTATTAGATTTCTTGGAAAATTATTTTTGTTCTTAATATAAAAATATTTAAAATAGAGATTTTTAGCCGATTCAACATTGAAAAAGTCCGTGTAGACTATTCGAATTTCAGTATATTATGTACACTAAAAGCCCATAGAAGGAAAAACGAATTTGTTGCCTTATCAGAATTAAGAGATCTGACGAATTGTTAAAACGTATACAAACCCATTACTTCCACTTGGGGTTTGAATTTCGAAAAAATTGTGAAACAGGTTTTTAGACGATTTCATAAGAAGCAACTTGATATCTCATGAGACAAGACGGATTTTAAAAAATTTGTGAAAACTTAAGCAAACCCTTCACACCTCCTTGATTCTGGAAATTCGAAAAATCGTGAATTGGTTGGCCGTAATAATCAATTTTACATCTCATCAGAACAAAGGAATGGCAAAAATTGTGAAAACATATACAAACCCTTGGGGGTTGAATATCGAAAAATTGAGAAATGGGTTTGTAGGAGATTATATAAAAAGTCTGTGGAAATGAAAAGCGATCTAATATCTCATTGAACCTAAGAAATATGTCGAAACTTTGAAAAGCATACAACCCCCTTACAGCCATTAGGATTGAATATCTAAAATACTGAATTTGACCTTTTTATGTAGGAAACCTTAGGAAGTAAAAATGAATTCGATATATCACCAGATATGCAACCTACTTTACAACCTCCTTTGAATATCCAAAAATCCTGAAAGGAGTTAATAAATAAATATGAACACAGCACGAGAAAGTAGGAACCAATTCAATTTCTTATCACTTCTAAAAGAAATGACGGAACACGTGAAAACGTGTTCAACCCGTTTATACCCTCTTAGGGGCTGAAAGAGGAAAAAACTTAAAAACAAGTTTTAGGCGATTATTACGCAAGCACGTGAAAGTGAAAAGGTATTCGATATCTGATCACACCTTTGCACCCTCTTAGGGGTCGAATTTTAAAAAATCTTGAAAATGCTTTCTAGGTATTTACATGAAGAAGCCGTAGAATGAAAATGAATTAAATATTTGGGAAGACCTAATAGATATGACGAAAACCGTGAAAATATATGCATTCCATTTTCACTGATAATTTTTTTTGCCCCCCCTCCGAACGTCAATGGATATTTGAAATTTTTTTTTTATCTAAATTAGTTTTCTAGTTGATTTACATAAACGTACCGAGTTTCAACTTTGTAGCATAAGCCGTTCTATAGATAGGAAAAACACCCCCCACTTCCGTACCATACTACCCCTATAAAAAATTATATTTTTTCAACATGCTACTAATATAGCTCTATCTAAATACCAAGTTTCAGCTTCATATCATTATAGGTTGTCGAGATATTAAAATCGGAACTTTTTCCTTTTCACCCTCCCCCACCCTCACCCTCTACACGCACACTTCCAAAATTTTGTTTTCTGCTAGGGGTCTATTAGGCCTACTTCTGGTAAAAATTTGAAGCATCTATCTTACACTGTTCTTGAGATATGAGACGTGATTTTTTTGAAAAATTCTTATCCCCTCCACTTTCATGCTCTACCGCCCCATTAAAAAATTTTGCTTTTATGAAACTTCATTTGTCAACCTTTATACACAAACCAAATTTTATTTGTCTAGTGCAATTGGTTCGTGAGATATCGTAAGCTAAATTTTTTCACCCTCCACCCCCGTACGCCACTGCCCCCACTCAAATTTTTGTTTCCGATACCTACAGATATTTATTAAGTTTCAATTTTGTGACATTGACCGTTTAGGAGATATGGAGTTTAGAATGTGTCGATCTCATCTTTTTTGCGTTTCGGACGCATTATTTTTCCCCCCACTCCCAAATGCCTTCACCTATATCGGCAATTTTTTTGCAAATGAGTTCACTACTGAAGCTCTATAAAAATTCCAAATTTCAGCCTCCTAGCATAAGCGGTTGCTGAGATCTCGAAACCAAAATTTTCCGTCTAAAACACTTCCCCCTCCTCCCCCCTCACACCCCCATCCCTCCAAATTTGACCATTTCAAGGGACCTACCCATTCTATTCATAAAAAAATTTTCAATTTAATAGCTTAAAGGGTTTGGGAGCTACGAGCCTTCAAACGATTTAGCGTACATCGGTCGACGTACGGCGTACGGCGTACGGCGGACAGACGGACTGAAATTTTTTTTTGCTTTTTTCGTGTCTACTCGTCATGAAACATGAAAAAAAAAATTTTGAGGGTAGCAAATTTTTTTTTTTTTAAAATCGAAAACAATACTGTATTATTAAAATAATAAAGTAAAATGTACTGTGAAAACATTCACCAAAAAAAAAAAATAATAAAGTTTTGTGATAAACCTGGAATTTCAAAAAAATTTGCTACCTTGAATTTTCGTATTTTCATGTTTTAGGATTAGTACACCCCATGGATGTAGTAGTATAACTGGATCGGTGATAAATAAAATTTTGCCTAATGAAGTCCGATTGTGTTAGTTTTCAATTACGTTTGGATGTGTGTTCAGTGCAGGCGTTAAAAAAAACAAATGTGCGGTGCGCAATATGAAAGAGGTATTTTATTTTTCAACGCCAACGCTGTGATGAAAACAACTCTGAGCAAAAAAATTTGACAGGCTAGCAAAAACTTATCATTGCCTCAATTTCGTACCCAATGTTTTGTTCTTCTCTTAACGAATTAGTCTCACATACAGGAACTTTACACACTACAGCAGTGCTGCCAGTCGTACGATTTTCATCGTACATGTACGATATTCCCGCCTTATGTACGATGTACGATGAACACCCTTCATCGTACTCAAAATGTACGATTTTTCAACTATTATGTCGAAATTAAAAATGATAACGAACATAAATTCATTTTGTTATTTGTTAGTTCACAATAATAATAAAATAAAAAAAAATTGGCCAACACGTGTGGTTAAAATGAAGTTTCTTAAAAAACAGGTTAAGTTTCGTATACGTGTAAAAGCCTAACCCATGTTGAAATTTTGGAAACGATGTCCGCGGCAGTCATATATGTTTATTTGTACCGTATCGTTTATAAGAATATTTACGGCAATTCAACGTATAATATTTTAGTTGCTTATACGTAACATAAGTACGATCTCTGTACGTATAAAATTGTGTTACTTTTACGAGTGGTGCAATGTATTTGTCCTCTCTTCATCTTTATTCTAGCCTAGTATCTACAGTGAAAATAAATAAAGATTAAAATTATTTTTAGTGTTTTCAATGTAAATTTTATGCACTACTCACTGGATAAATGCTCAAATTTTTCTATTCTAAATAATGTAAGACAGAAGTACGAAAAATGAGAATGGGAAATCTTGAAAAATGTTCAAAAAAAAGAAAGTCCTAACTCTAAACCTTCGACGCATTATTGGCTCGGGCTCTGAGGGTGTAAAAAAGAACAAAATTAATATATGTAGCTCGATAAGTCTTAGGATATCCTGAAACTTCCTAAAAAATACATAAACAGAAATCCGTGATCTGGTGAGAATTTTGGGCGATGGAATTCGCATCGTAATGGAAGAAGGAACAATTGAATATCACTGAGAACAGTTAATCCAAATGCATCGCTATCAAAATTTCATTTGAATTGTCACTTTTACGGATCTGTGCAGGGACGTCATTTCAGTTTTTTCCAGGGTTATGTTTGTATATATTTTTATATATAAATATACATATGTTCTATATAATCTATAAAAATACATAATTCAGGGGGCGGGGGGAAATGCCCCCTCTGCCCCCCCACAAATGACGTCCCTGGATCTGTGCATAGTTTCATGCTTCTTGCATGTGTAGCTACGTTCGGTGAATTCACTTTCTTACATCCCAGTCGGACTTTTCGTAAGAGATGAATTTGTAATCAATGAGTAAGAGATGAGTTTGTAAGGCCTTACCGAAGTAATGCAGAGTGTAATTGCTGTAAAATATTCTCGAATGCTCTCTCTGTACAATTATGGCCAACGTTCTTGGCTTCAGTTACTATTTACGGAAGTAATGGTTTAGAAGCTAGTAAGTATTAAGAGGAAAAAATCCGAGACGTTACAGTTTTGTCCAACGGTATAGGCTTTAGTATCTACTTACGAAAGTAATGGTTTAGAAGCGAGTAAGTTATGAGATGGTACAATCCGAAACCTTGCAGTTTTGACAAATGCTCTTGGCTTTAGTAATAATTTACGAAAGTAATGTCTTAAAAGCGTTAAGTAAAGGGATGATGCAATCATTAACGTTTCGTTTTAATTTTATATCAAAGGGCCCATAATTAAATTCAGTATTTACAACGATATAAGTCTTTTCTTGTCCTGTCCTTTTAAGCGTTTACACCCTAGGGCCTATGCGGGTTAAAGTAATTAGTTCTGTCATCGAAAGAGTAATGTGTACGAGCTGCTAGTACCCAGTCGGACTTTGCGTAAGAGATGAATTTGTAATCAATGAGTAAGGAATGAGTTTTTAAGGCCTTACCAAAGTAATGCAGAGTGTAATTGCTGTAAAATAATCTCGAGCGCTCTCTCTGTACAATTATGGCCAACATTCTTGGCTTCAGTTACTATTTACGGAAGTAATGGGTTAGAAGCTAGTAAGTAATAAGAGGAAGAAATCTGAGACGTTACAGTTTTGTCCAACGGTATAGGCTTTAGTATTTACTTACGAAAGTAATGGTTTAGAAGCGAGTAAGTTATGAGGTGGTACAATCCGAAACCTTACATTTTGCCAAATGCTCTTGGCTTTAGTAACAATTTACGAAAGTAAGTCTTAGAAGCGGATAAGTAAAGGGGTGATGCAATCATTAACGTTTCGTTTTAATTTTATATCAAAGGGCCCATAATTAAATTCAGTTCGTTCCGAGTGTTTCAAATGTTGCGAAGTGCTGTTCATTTGTAATAAATTCCAAAAACGAAGTAAACAATTAGTTTAGATAGAGTTTTTTCTTATATTTATGAATCTTATTTTTGTTAATTTTTTATTTTGTTTATTGAATGAATTCTTATGTAATATTTACATGTTTTAATTTATTTTATATTGAATAAATGGTTTTTACTGTTGAAACAATTTCGATTTTTCATATTGTTGTTATTTGCAACTCAACGAAGTAAAGGATAGTTTAAATTGGAAACGAACACAACACTTTATAAGTATTTACAACGGTATAAGTATTTTCTTGTCCTGTGCTTTTAAGCGTTTACACCCTAGGGCCTATGCGGGTTAAAGTAATTAGATCTGTTATCGAAAGAGTAATGTGTACAAGTTGCTAGTACGGAATCAATTCAGTACACATTACTGATCTGACTATTACAAGACCTTACTTTTCATACATTTAAAGTATTTACCACTCACTATTGATATAATGCCTTACTTTTCATGCAATTTGTATGTTGCTATCACTCTCTAATGAAACAAGGCCCTACATGTAATATGCTTTGTAACTATTTACTACTCTTCAACGAAATAAGGCTTTTCTTGTAGTGTGCTTTGTAAGCGATTACGCCCTAGGGCCTATGCGGGTTAAAGTAATTAGTTCTGTCATCGAAAGAGTAATGTGTACGAGCTGCTAGTATATTGTACGGATTCGATTCCGTAGACATTACTGTTCCGGCTGGGATATTGCGAAAGATGAGTGTAGAAAATGTATTGAATTTTCCTAACATTTATACAGAAATTTTTAAAATTGCTGAGTATATGCCATCTCCATCGACCTAAATGTCGAATGAAAATGTGTAAAATTTGATGACTACATATACTTCACCTACGTGAAATAGAAAAATTTATTTTATTTTTATTTTGAAATTTGAATATAAACAAATAAAATTAAATATTGTAGTGAATTGTACGATGAAATCTAACTCGGTACGATTTTTTTGATATTATTGTACGATTTTTTAGTTTTGGGAATCTGGCAGCCCTGCACTACAGCCACTCCAGTTATACCGGCCAAAGCTGCGTGGCAATGAGACACGATGCGAGGCCCGACCACCTCGTGTTCGCCTGCGATGTGGCCGTCACGTCGATAACTTGCTTAATGTTTTCAATTGCCTCCTCACTGAAAGACTTAGCGCTTGATTCAGCACCGAAACTCTCTTTGCGAGTTCATCCGCAGCCTCGTTACTCAGAATCCCGTTATGACCCGGAACTCAACAAATTGTTATGTTAAAATGTATTCACAACGTGCACTAATCTTATCCCTGCATAGCCTCACGAGGCAGGATTTGATCAATTATGAGTCCAGCGACTTAACCGCAACCTGACTATATGTTTGGATTACGACGGGTTTGTTTCGCGTTGCACAAGTTTCTAGCGGATTGTAAGACTGAACGATCGTCATCATCTCTATCTGAAATATACTACACCAATCTGGTATTCTAAATGCCTCGCTGTGGTTCAGGTCAGAGGAGAATATTCCTACACCCGTACCCGCGCCAATCTTTGAATCGTCCGTGTAGATATGAAAGTCCCCTTCATGGGGCTGATTCACAGTCCACCTCTCTCTGCTAGGGATCCTCTTTGAGAATCTCCTAAAGAATTCGAGATGCGGAATTAAACAGTCTGTTTCCTCTAACGGGTTACATTCCATCCGAGCATGCAGCTGTGCCCCCAGGTCGGGATACCCAGTTATCTGACTCTTCCAGTCTCTTGGCGCTTTCTGCTGCTTCACTCTTCCCATAAATATCCAGCGGTAGGCGCTGAAGGATCATCTTTAGCGCGGCAATAAGAGGGGTGCTAAGTAGGCCTGTTGCTTCTGTGGAACCCAGACGTTTAACCTTGGTGAGTTTTTTTTAGGTAGATGAACTTCTCCAGCGCTACCACCACACTAAAATTCCGTAGTTTAGGCCTGACTATGGTCCTATACATCCATTGAACCAAAGAGCTCGAAGAGGTCCAACTCTGTCTTGAGGCATTGACTCCCAGTCCACAGTTGTCTGCCTTCGCGCGCACTCAAAATCGCTAAGACGTCCGCGTATGCCACTACCTGACGAGTTAGCGAGGTCAGTATCGTATTGACTACTAGGAGCCACAGTAGTGGTAAACTTAGCCCTCCCGGTGGCGTACTCCGAACAGTGTACCTGCGCACTCTACTACTGCCCAGAACCGATTCAAATGGTGCGTTTACAGTCACCCTTGAGGCTCGCCTCGAGGCGAACCTCTACCCCATCAGGCCATTGCAAACCGGTTTTCGTCGGCTGTGTTCTTTGCAGTGATGAAAGCAACTTACACTCAACATGCTTCTGCGGCGCAACTTACCCACAAGTGCGAAACGACAGAAAAACGATGTGCTGCGAATTGTGTGGTACTACAGTTCATTGTATATGCGTACACATATGGAAGCGTGCGTCGGAGAAAAAATTGAAGAATGTTAGACTATTGCGACTCCACAAGCCATCTGCTTGGGTGATTTTATGGTAGGGATAGAGGCTCGCCTCAAACATTGAGTGTAAATGCACCATCAATGACCCGGCTACACAACACGGCGCCTATTCAGTTACAGCGTTCCATTTTCACACCGCGCGGAAACAGGCCCGGTGCACTATACAATTGGACGCCCTAATGATTTTATATAACACATTTTTCACTGAATTGTATACTTAACCGTCGAAATGTTGTTGACGTACAGTGGATCAACCTGTATAAATGAAAAGATCTCATAGATACCTACGCAAAACTATCAAGTATTAACTTTCTATTAAAAAATATATCTGCTTAAGAATAATCACAAAAGTAGGCCCTCCCAATTTAGGCATCCAACCGCAAAAAATAAAATCATTACAACGGTCCAGCTATAATTATTACTATAAAATTTGGTATGTTTTCTGAGGTATGGGTTGTGAAAGACTAACATAAGTAGATTTTATGGCGATCAGATGGATTTTTTTTATTACATATGGATTAGATCATAAAACATTTAAAGTAAAGTTTTGTCATTGGTTAATGAAATAACTATATGGAATGGGCTATGTTTTAAATATTTTTATACAATAAAAGCTGTTCGTCTAGCTTTATGTTTGGCGAAGTCCTTTATCAAGTCCTCATAGTTTAATGCTTCTAGCAAATCTTTTTCAATCGAGATCGTTCCCAACGATGTAAGTCTATCTTGAGTCATTGTTGATCTTAAGTAGTTTTTAAAAATTTTCAACTTCGAAAAACTACGCTCATCTGATGCTACGGTAATAGGCAAAGTAAGTAGAATTTTTAATACAATAACAGAGTTTTGCATCATTTTCTCTAAGTTGGTGTTGTGTATAAAGTTAAGAACGTCTAAATTCGCCGAACCAATTGGTACTAACGTAGCTAACATTTTCAATTCTTCACAAAGCTGTACGTGGCTTATATCTGAGCTATTTTTGTGAGGTAAAGCATTTTGTAAATTAAGACATTTTTGTAGTAGTAATTCAATGTTGAACAATCTAAGACCAGGAATATAGTACAAAAAATTGAAAATATTGCTGTGAGTATCTAATAATTTAAATCTTTCTCTGACAGACTGGATCGATTGATCTAATATTCTAAAAAAAAATTTATTTTGAATTTTAATTCTGGATCTAGTAAAGTTTTATCTGGGCATTCGTATAAAAACATCGGTCTTATTTTACGAGAACGGTATGTTGAGCGTTGGGAAAAAGTGTATGGGACATCTAAATTATGTGCAATCTTTTTGGCTAATAAAAGTGTACCCTTTCCTGTAGTATCATTTGCTTCTAAAAACCCAATAAAATGTTCCCTAATACTATATTCTCCCTTCTCATAATGAACGAATCTAATTACTAATGTCATTTGTTCTGTTCTGCTTTTATCAGGTGTACAATCCACGATAACTGAATAATATATGGCAGCTATAATACTAGGTGTACAAATAAGTTCCCGGCGTTTTTTGTCAAACTTTGAGCCTTTATTGTGGGAAATTGGTTACATTATTTTTCTTAAAAATATTGCCCATCGCTAGCCACAACCTTTTCCCATCTTTCTGGCAGCATACGAATTCCGCGTTGAAAAAACTCCACGTCCTTTGAGGCGATCCACGAATCGACCCAATTTTTTTGATATCTTCAAAAGAACGGAAGCGCTGCTCAGCCAAGCCATGCGTCATTGATCGGAATAGGTGGTAGTCGGAAGGGGCGATGTCTGGTGAATACAGCGGGTGAGGTAGGACGTCCCATTTCAGTGTTTCCAGGTAGGTTTTCACAACCTGAGCAACATGTGGCCGAGCGTTGTCGTTTAGCAAAATCACTTTGTCGTGTCTCTGCTCATATTGCGGCCGTTTTTCTTTCAATGCTCGGCTCAAACGCATTAGTTGTCTTCGATAAAGAGGTCCTGTGATGGTTTCACTCGGTTGCAGCAACTCATAATACACCACACCGAGCTGGACCCACCATTTGCATGGCATGACTTTGGAACCATGGATATTCGGCTTTGCGGTCGATGTTGATGCATGGCCAGGGTATCCCCACGATTTTTGGCGCTTCGGGGTTTCGTAGTGTATCCACTTTTCATCACCAGACACGATACGATGCAAAAATCCATTCCTGTTCTGCCGTTGGAGCAGCTGTTCGCACGTGAAAAAACGCCGTTCGACGTCTTTAGGCTTCAATTCGTACGGCACCCAATTTCCTTGCTTTTGCATAATTCCCAAGGCTTTCAGACGATGTGCAATGGCTTGTTGAGTCACATCCAATGAATCCGCAAGACTTTGTTGTGTTTGGCATGAATCTTTGTCCAGTAGTGCCTCAAATTCTGAGTCTTCGAAATTTTTGGACGGCCGGAACGCTCCTTGTCTTCCACGCCGAAATCACCCATTTTGAAGCGATGAAACCATTTGCGACACGTTGATTCGCTAATAGAAGACTCGCCATAAGTTTCTCTAATCATCTGACGAGCCTCAGCCGCAGATTTCTTTGAATTAAAACAAAAAAGCAAAAATTCCCGCAAATGGCGCTTATTTGGCTCGAACTCCGACATGTTTAAGGACTCATAAGTAACTGACGCCGATAAAATTTTACAAATGTAATGATGTGAAATTGTTTCAATATGTCTGATTTTGCCATATTACGAGCTTGATCCGCCATTTTTTCCCAGTATTTCGTGTTAGTGGCATCTATATGAGAACGCCGGGAACTTATTTGTACACCTAATATATTGAATGATTTTGGCTTTAATTGTATTTGAAATTATATCAATTAGTTCATTTTGAATATTGTTGCTCAGGTATTTGTTCATTGTCTCTTTATTAGATATTCGCCTAAGCTGTGTACTTAACACGGGATCAAAGTATGAAATAGCTTCAGCTAATTTCAAAAAATTTCCGTTATATATATATAGTCTAACGGAAGTTCCCCTGAACGCAAGAGCTTGTGAACCAAGGAACTGAACGCAAATAATGAGACGCTTCAATACGTCGTTCCAATGTTGAACTTCAACATTTAATTGGCGTTATAACTCTACATCGATGGTAGTGCTAGTTTTCAATCCTACCTCAAAATCCTTGAATGAATCTTGCTTCATGATTCATAGAATAAGAACTGGGAGATGATAACTAACAGATCTATAAAACCGGACGAAGGTAATGAAAGACCTTCAAACCTAGCTTGAATCGTAGCATTGCTAGAAACTGTGTTGGAATTGGAAGCAGAGAATTATCGACTTCACTTAAATTTCCCGCACTTTTATGAAAAAAATTTTTTAAGCACCTTCCCTGAAGTTTTGCTTCTGCATCTTGTGCTTTTTTCCTTTGCTTATATTCCCAGCCAAAAGGCTTCTTTCGTTGTCCTGGAAGCATCGTAGAATAACTTGCACTTTTAAATACTTGAAATATATATATTTTTTAATCCCTTTAGCTTTAACAAACACTCCCGAATTTGTCAATCTTTGTGAAAAAGAAAATTTTTCCACCAATTTCCCCCCAATTTTCCACAAAAATGTTAAAAGAGCTCAACAACAAATCGTTCGCTCGATTTATGTAAAACAAAAAACAATGCACTTCTCTTATGATTCATCTACAACATACATTTCCCTCTTGCAAAAATGTTGTTTTTGCTATTTCCCCACATAATTCATTGTGGCGCAGGGCGCAATAGTGCTCCATGTTTATCTTTTTCTATTGTATAGAAATCATGTTCTGAGCCCTTTTAGCACACTATCAAATAAGCACCAAGCGCTTCGGCGCAGTGGGAGCGCAAATTGAAAGTGCTCCAAATGAATCGTACGAACGAAAAATTGTACTAGCTGATGAACTTATGAATGAAAAATTAGACTAGCAGATGATCGCACAAACGAAAAACTGTACTAGCCGGTGTCGAAGGGAAAGAAGAGTTTCAAGAGAAAAGATTCAATGTTTTGGTTCTTGAACGAGAATTGAAAGTGTGCTTTTAAAAAATGGAAAAACACTGCAAAATCTATAATATGAATTGGAAAAAGTGCGGAATGTATGGAAAAATTCCTTTCAACTAATTTCTAAGTATGTTTTAAATTTATAGCAAAATATTTAAAGAGATATAGGTAGGTAGTATGATTTTATTGCCTTCCCTAATTTGGCGCCCGGTTTCAATGCGCCATTTGCACATATGGTAGGACCGGCCCTGCGTGAGTGCGTGGAAATGAAGTTCTGTAACTAGATAGGCTCTATGCTGACAACATTTTACGTACAGATTCAATCAAGCGCTATAAAAGAAAGCTCGAACGAAAAAATGCGTTTATTCTACCAAAGAAGTTAGCTTAAGGGGTTTTGCCACTCTAGAGGCTGAAAAAATAGGTCTTTTTCGGGATTTTTTTTCAGAAAAACTACAAAATAAATCGAGATTACGAAAATGGATATTTATAATACATGTTATTGAATATGTACAGGAATTTTTTTTAAGCAATTAAATTCAAAATGGCGGCTGTGCAGCGTTTTTGCGGTGACGTCTCCGTTTTTCCAGGGTCCATGGCCGGACACCTAGTGCCTGTAATTTTTGAATTATGATAAGCTAATAAATTTATTTCGATTACATATAACAACAGCCAGAGAAGTACGTAGGATTTTTTCAATATTTTGATTTTTAGCCAAATGGCGCACTTCTAAAGTGAAAAGTGTGAAATTTGCCTAAAAAATCGTCAGAAAATTGTTAATAACAAATGAACTATGCAATATAAAAAAAAAATCCTACGTACTTCCATGGACAATATAGTTTCAAGTGAATCGGTTGAAAATTGTCCGAGTTATGTTTCCGGCCAGCTTGAAAAATGTAGTTTTGAGATAAACGCGTTTGAAGTTTGGAGTAGTAGAAAATCATGAATAATTTTGCAGGCCAGAAACTTTTGGGACAGCATTTTTGAGGTCCTAACGAACAATTTAAAAAAAAAAAAAAAAATCTATTTTTTGAAAACTCTAGAGTGGCATAACCCCTTAAGATGATCACAACGTGACCTTCGCGACTAGGATAGAACGCTACCTTGGGTTATATCTTTGCGTGAATAACAAATGGACCATCACAAAAGTTCAACTTGAAAACTGATCTGTCCGAAAATTTAACGGTTTGCATGTTTTCGATTCATTTTAAATATTTTTACAGAAATCAAGGAAAACAAATTTTTTTTCTGCGAAAATTCTTCCCTTAATCTTCTAGTTGCTCCCAAGAAATTGCTTCTAAAAAAACTGTTCATTCAATAATTTAACAGTTCATAAGCAACAATTCATCAATTGTGGGACAGCCCAAATCGGGACCTGGCCTCCTGAATAAGCAACAATTAAAGTAACTAAAACAGGCAAACAAAATATTCCGGTCGTATGTTTCTCACTTACGAGAAGGCGTATTATACTACTACCGACCATCCTCACAACTGAAACGTGTTACAATTTTTGTCTTTTTTTGTCCAGTTATATAATAGGTTACCGCAAATTACTGTTGACAAAACAGCTCAAATTCGGATTAAATGTGTAACATAATTATTGAAAATCGGCTTTCTAGAGAAGGGCTTTCATAATTATGTGATATCAACTATTGCCTTATTTCGCTTTGATTAGCATTAGCCAAAGCAGCGTTTCATTCCAGTTTGAAAAGACTAAAACAAAATCCCTTAAGCTATATTCAATGGGAGCTGAACCATGAAAAAATAAGTTCTCGTTAAAATTATACGTGTTTACGTTTTCCTGGAAGGAAGCTAATAAATTGATTTTTAGCTTCATATAAAATTGATTAAAATTGTCGCCTCTGTCATAAAATTTGAGCGAGGTAATCGTTAATTAGAGCTCGATTTGTAGTTATCTAGATGAATACGTCAGCCTCTATCAAGGCAATCACATCACTTTCTTGCTAAATGTAGGTTGTTTTAATATATAATATACTCATTAGTGATTATATTCATAGTACGGAAACTCGTTAATAATAAATTCAAACGTGACAAATTTGCGTATATAATAAAACGGAAAGATATGTCAATTAAATGCTCCGATTTTGAAGAAGGCAGCGCTATAAGGACCTGTCGAGTACCACCTGGGATCTTCATGTCTTATAACGGGTTAAGCAAGATACATTTAATTACGATTAATTACTGTTTTGCTTTATTAATTAATGTTTACATTTACCTAACATTGCCGTGGTCCTTGAAGGTAGGGATAGGTGCAATTCTGAGCCAAGATTTGGCAAATAATTACGAAACTAACAGTCATTAAATGAAGCACAGAATAAAAATGGTATAGAGAAGATACGGGTAAATAATTTGGTGACAGATAAAGTACTGATCAATATTTAAGTGCTCCAAATTATATTTAACATACAGTAAAAAATATTTTATTACAGGTAATCATATACCTAAGAAATATGGCGAAATTTGTGAAAACGTATACAACTCCATTACATCCACTGTGGACCGAATTTCGAAAAGTCGGTATTTCGGCGACCATATAAAATTCCACAGAAGTGAAAACCATTTTGATATCTCATCAAATCTAAGAGGTACGTTAGAACTCATGAAAATTTATTTAACCCATGTACGTACACATCATTGGATGTAAACAAAAATTCTGGAAGTTCGTTGGTGATTATATAAAAAGTCTTTAGGAGTATTAACCAATTCAACACCTTATCAGATCAAAGGAATATGACGGAATTCGTGAAAACGTGTACAATCCATCCTTATACATCGTCTTAGTGTGTAAAAGCAAAAAATTCTGAAAATGGTTCTTAAGCATAGGTATACTCGTATATGGTTTTCTGAGAAACATTAATGAAATAATTTTAAGGTTCACATGAGCAGAAATTTGAATTTCGAAGCAAATTTTTCAAGATCGGGTGCAGCTACAATATCGACGTTTACATCGAATGATAGGTAATTCGATTCCCTAAAAAACATGTCGTTAAACTGTGATTATTAGTTTTGAAGATACAACAACTTATGTTAGCGAAGGTACATGTTCAAAAGACTTTTCTTTACCACCCTGAATTTCCGTGGATATTGAAAACTAACCACTAACTAGAACATTTTTTTCTTCTCAAAATATAGCAAGGAATCACCCCTTAAAAAATAGCCGATCCAGTACCTTACACCCTTTAAAGCGTAGAAGTAAAAACTTATTCGATATTTATTGAGACCTAGGCGAATTTGTTAGTAAGTATATAACCAACAACATCAACCTACGTATGTTATTATTAAAAATAATAACATAAACCTACGTGGACATAAAGAGAATCTGTCAAAAAATAAGAGTCAGAGTCAGAGTAAGAATTCTTTCTAGCCGAACAGAGTTGTGGAGATGTGGAATAGCTTTCAGGAACATGTTGTCTATTCAATGAATTCCATCAAAAAAAATCTTGCCAGTAATTTTAATTTTTGCATTTAAATATCCGTTTCTTAAAATTAGATGTATTAATATCTACTACTTTTTACTTATTTTGTTTAATTTTTAGTGGCATAAATATTTAGAATGGAAATTTTTTCATTGTAAAGCTACCATACAAGCTAATTTTTTAAAAATTGTTTGGCTGTTTGTCGGTGTCAGAGTTTCTTCCGAAACACCACCACGAAATCCCGACGGAAATTGATCGCAGTCCTGGTTACTGCCATTGAGGACAGGACAATTGACAAACCTTCACTGGAGAAGCCAGTTTAAAACTGTGATGGATTAAGTCCGTACTCCAAAAGACAAATAAAATTTTGTTTTATCTAAATTCATTTTTAACTGTATCTACACATATCCATCCACTTTTAAGTTTCTAGCATAATCCGTTCAACAGATAGCACCACCACCCTCATACCATACCAACTCTATTAAAACTTTTATGTCTAGAACGAATCATCGGAATAGCTCTACTTGAATTCTAATTTTCAGCTTTCTATCTTTAACGTTTTCACCCTCATGCCTTACACCTACATTCCCAAATATTTTTTCTCAACTAGAGGTATCAGGCCAAACTCTTACATGAATTCCTATCCTATCATGTAAACAGTTCTTAAGATATGAGACATGATTTGTTAGCCCCAACTGATCATAAAATAATACTTATTTAATTTTTTTTTTGCTCGAGGCTCGGTTCTATTTGTTACAAACTTTTCGAACTGGATTAAACTTATACTAATATGATTTCATCTAGAGTACAAAAATACGTATGTAAATAAATAAAAACAAATCTGGCAACAATCTGGTCGCAACCTTATTATTTTTTGGATAGAAGTCCCGAACCCTTTTTACACCGAGATTCGGTATCGGTTACTATGCGACTGATAACCTAAAGAATAACCATAAAAATAACCTAAAGAATAACCAAGAGGATAATTTTAGCGTTGTTTTTATACTCTAGATGAAATCATATAGAGTATTATAAGTTTAATCCAGCCCAAAAGTTTGTAACGCATAGAACCAAGCCTCGTACGAAAAAAAGTTCTATATTATTTTTTGTCTATTTGGGGCCAAAAACCTCAAATCCGACTGACGTCCGTCCGTCCGTCTGTCCGTCTGTCCGTGAAAACGATAACTCAAGAACGCCTTCACCTAGGATCTTGAAATTTTGAATCTGGATGTTTGGTTGAATTTGTAAGGCTAAGTTCGTTAACGGGCAAAATCGTCCTACTCCTTCGGGTAGCTGCCATACAATATGTCCTTAAAACACGTCTTCGGGAATATTGACCAATAACTTCGGAACGCCTAAAGCTACGACATTGAAATTTTGTATGTGTTACTTTTTCTATAGTTGGAGCTAAATATATGATTATGAAGAAAATCCTATTAATCCTTCGTGTAGCTGCCATACAAATATCCTGTCAAAATGTCTTCACTTAATTTACGAAACTCACTATAACTCAAGTAATCTTTTAGCTACGAATTCGAAATTTTTTACAAATTAGTTTTGAGTGAAAACAAAGTTCGACTTTACTAGTTAGCGAAATCCGTTTACTCTTTCTGGTAGCTGCCATACAAAATGTCCTTAAAACACGTGTTCAAGAATATTGGTCGATAAATTCAGAAGGGTTTAAGCTACGACTTTGAAATTTGGTATGTGTTATTTTTCCAATAGTTGGAGCTAAATGTATGATTATGAAGAAAATCCTATTAGTCCTTCGTGTAGCTGCCATACAAATATCCTGTTAAAATGTCTTGACTTAATTTACGGAACTCACTATAACTCAAGTAATCGTTTAGCTATGAATTCCGAATTTTGTACAAATTAGTTTTAAGTGAAAACGAAGTTCGAGTTTACTATTCAGCAAAATCCTTTTACTCCTTCTGGTAGCTGCTATACAAAATGTCCTTAAGACACGTGTTCAACAATATTTTTCAATAACTTTTGAACGCTTCAAGCTACAAATTTGAAATTTTGTACACGTTCATTTTTAAATGGTTCGAAGGAAAAGGATAAATATGTAAGAAATTGAGTGAGTCCTTCAGGCACCTCCCATGTGAAAGTCCTTAAAAAAGGAAATTTTTTTTGGATGACTTACCCAGTTCAAGATATGAAATTAAACACTGAATATTGTCTTTTAGTTTTGAATAGCAATCTAATGGCAGTCCTTAATAAAGGACGTACAACATGCACACACGTAAATCTACTTTATCCCCAACTACAATATATATCGGAGTTCAGTATTCATCTAGAGTATTATACGATTGGCTTGCAGCCGATCGTGACTGCAGTATGTTTTAGGTTCTGAGTTGCATAGTAACGTACGCCGCACGCTACCATGAATCTTGTTCTGGACTTCAACCCAAAAAACAATAAACTTGGAAGAGTTTAGTTAAAAATCGATCACAATTCTATATTATTGAAATAATTAAGCCAACAGGCTGAGCACAATATTATTATTTTTTGGGTAGAAGGGCAAGAAGCTATGCTAATGATATTTTTTTAAGTTGTCATAAGTGGACAGTTTTTCACTAATTAAACGTACTGCAGTCACGATCGGCTGATAACCAATCGTATGATACTCTATATGAAATACTGAACTCCGATTTATATTGTAGTGGGGGAGAAAGTAGGTTAAGGAGTGCACATGTTGTTTGTCCTTCCTTAACGACCCCATTTGATTGCTACTCAAAACTAAAAGAAGATATCATCAGTGTTTAATTTCATGATGGAACTAGGTGAGTAACCGAAAAAAGAATTTTCCTCTTTTTATTACTTTCACATGGGAGGTGCAGGAAGGATTCACTCGAATTCTAGCATATTTATCCTTTTACCTCAAATCATTTAAAAATTAATGTGTACAAAATTTAAAATTCCTAGCTTGAAGCGTTCAAAAGTTATCGGATAGTGTTGTTGTCGGTTATCGGATAGAGTCGTGTCTTAAGGATTTTTTGTTTGGAAGCTATCAGAAGGAGTAAAAGGATTTAGCTGACTAGTAAACTCGAACTTTGTTTTCACTCAGAAATAATTTGTACAAAATACCGTATTCGTAGCTAAACGTTCACTTCAGTTATAGTGAGTTTCATAAATTAAGTGAAGTCAATTTGACAGGATATTTGTAATTTATATGGCAGGACTAATGGAATTTTCTTCATAATCTTACATTTAGCTCCAACTATTAGAAAATCAACACGTAAAAAATTTCAAAATCTTAGCTAAAACCGTTCTGAAGCTATCGGCCAATATTCTTGAACACGTGTTTTAAGGGCTTTGTATGGGAGCTACCCGAAGGGGGAAGGACGATTTTGCCCGTTAACGAACTTAGTCTTACAAATTCGACCAAACATCCTATCAAAATTTCAAATTTCAAGACCCTAGCTTAAAGCGTTCTTGATTTATCGTGCGTACAGACAGACTGATGGACGGCCGGACTGACGTCAAGCGGATTTATAGTTTTTGGCGACAAATAAACAAAAAATAACATACAACTTTTTTTCGTTCGAGGCTCGGTTCTATGCGTTACAAACTTTTGGGCTGGATTAAACTTATAATACTCTCAGATTTCATCTAGAGTATAAAAAATTTGCCAGCAATCTGGGCGCAACTTTATTATTTTTTGGTAGAAGTTCGGAACGCGTTTAATTCTGAGATGCGGTGTAGGTTACTATGTGACTGAAAACCCAAAGAAAAGTTCGGGAAGCGAATAGAATAGGGTCGCATACACTGCCCCATATAACATATGAATTACATAATTAGGTCATACTTCGGGACGCAGTCTAAGTCGTTTCGCAAGCATTATTATTTCCCCCACTCCAATACCCCTTTACCCATATGAGTAAATGGGTCCAATATCAAAGCTATATATAAATTCCAAGTTTCAGCCTCCTAGCATAGGCGGTTGCTTAGATCTAGAAACCAAAATTTTCCGTCTAAAACGCTTCTCCCACCTACCTACTGACACCCCCACCCATCAAAAAGTTGTCACTTCAAGGGGCCTACCTAGTCCATTTAGAAAAAAAATTTCAATTTAATAGCTCGTAGGGCTTGGGAGCAATAAGCCCTCAAACGATTACGGCGGACGGCGCACAGACGGACTGAAATTGTTTTTTTCTATTTTGGTGTTTATTAGTCATGAAACGTGTAAAAAAAATGTTTCAGGGTAGCAAATTTTTTTTTTAAAAATCGATGACAATACTTTATTATTAAAATAATAAAGTAAAATGGAACTGTTGAACCTGTTACGGCCAGTACCGCATTTTTTTGTGATTTCAAAATTCGTAGTAACTGCATCTCATAAGTATTGTATTTTCAAAAACATTATATTGATTCAGTTTGCGTTTGTGGCATATAGTTGCTGAAGTACAAACAAATATGTCTGTGGTTGAAAATAGCTGACGCTCCGTTATAAACCACGTTAATTTAAATATCTAAAACCACGTCAAACACAACTCATGGCTAATGCCATGTATGTAGATGATTTCCGCTGGATAATCGATATTCCGATATTTCATAAGCCCATTAACCACCGATTTGGCTCGAGTAAATACACCATTAGCAAAATATACACTTCAAACTAAATAGGCTCAACACGGAATCCAGACTATCATTAAAAATTTTATATTTTCAGAATATTTAAATCGCGGCACTAAAACAAAGTACGTAATCTTTTAGTAACCTTCCAGGTTAGTTTATTATAAAAAAATCCAAGGTACCTACTTAATAGTTCACACGATAAACGAAAGCCTTCAACCATTTTACAGTCTTAGTTTGGGTACGATATGTAACGGAGTTCGGAAACTTTCGACGTAAAATCCTTCGAGCGCTGGAAAATTCCCAACTAAGTCAATAATACCATCCGAAAAGTAATACCATTTCTTAAGTGCCAGATATATTGTCGTCCTTGATACAGGTACCGAGCGATTGAAAGCTTTAACACTGTTTCGTTCCAACATAGTTTAAGCCCAAGTCTCATAAATTTGATTCAGAGTTCTCCTTGAGTAGACGACAAAGCCAAGAATTTATAGAATAGAAAAAGGATATGAATGTATGGAAAGGATTTTAAAGGTTTTCAGTTTAAATTCAATTGTTTCTGGTCCCGGCATGAGCGGCTTTTACTAGGAAAAATCGGAATTCGGACGGAAAGGTTCGATGGTCTGGAAAATGAATTTCGTTTCTATTTTTTACTTCCAGGTAAAGCTTATATTCGACATAACGATGTTAAGATGAGGACGATTTTGTCAACTAGGTCTAGGAGAATAAAATGCAAAAATATTTAAAGGACATTGTATGATTTTTTTTTTGAATTATTAAGGAGTCGTATGCAAATATTCAGGGTTGGGGTATTGTTGAAGTCGGTTCAAGATCATATGAGACTTTTACTAGAATTGAAATTCTAAATTTATTGAAGTGACACGACGATTGATTTCAGGGTAAGTGATTTTGTACAAAAAAAATTTGTCAAAGGATAAAACTTGACTGATTATTAATAATTTTTTCCTCTTTGCGAATTAATAGAAAACAAATCAAAATGAATAAAAAAATCTGCCAAAATCTGGGCGCAACTTTATTATTTTATGGGTAGAAGTCCGAAACGTGTTTAATGATGAGATGCAGTGTAGGTTACTATGCGACTGACAACCTAACAAATAACGTTCCACATTGCCTCCTAGCTATTCCTCAGAATGTCAATCGCATAGTAACCTACACCACATGTCAGCATTAAACACGTTTCGGACTCCTACCAATAAAATAATAAAGTTGCCCCCAGACTGTTGGCAAATTTTTTTTTTATTTATTTACGTATTTTTTTGATCAATAGAACATTCCATAGAAGTAAAAGCGAATTCGACCATATTAAACCGGAGAGATTTTTGAAATCAGTGAAAACTTGAACAATACCCCCAGGGGGTTTAATAGTGGAAAATACTTAAGTCGGGTTTTCCCCGACTATGTTTAAAGCTTATAGAAGTAAAAGTGAATTCCAAATCTCAATATATCTAAGAAATATATCAGAATTCGTGAAAATGTACACAACCACTTTACACCCCCTTAGGGGTTGGATATCGAAAAATTTTAAAGTACCTTTCTAGGCGCTTATATAAATAGCCCGCAGAAATAAAATTGCTTTGATAGCTCGACATGTCTAAGAGTTTTAACGAAATTCGTGAAAATGTGGATTCCCGGAAAATTTTTTTTACTCAACCTCTGAATGCCAATAAAAATCTGAACTTTTTTTTACTTTAATTACTCTAATAGCACATCTACATATACGTGCTAAGTTTCAACTTGCTAGCATAAGCCGTTTCTGAGATATAAAAAACCACCCCTCACCACTGTACCTTGCTAAACTGTATTTTTCTAGGATTCTATAGTGGCTCTAGATAATCCTAAATTTTTAGCTTTCTATTCATTACGGTTTTCGAGAAATAAAAATCAGAATTTTTTTTGCTTTCTACCCCCTTTCACCATCATCCTTTACACCCCCACCCCTAAATTTTTTTTCCCTACTAGAGCTCTACCGACCCCAACTCCTGTACAATTTTCAAGATCATATCTGATACGGTTTTTGAGATATAAAAATTACATTTTTTGAGAAATTGCTATCCCCCACTTTCGTGCTCCACCTCTCCCCTCAAAAAGTTTAAGTTCAGTAGACTCGTCTTGTGATCTCATATACAGAAACTAAATTTTATCTTCCTGGTGTAATTGGTTCGGAAGATATTGTAATACAAAGTTTATTATTAAAAAATAATAAAGTAAAATCTGCCAACAGTTTTTCGGGTCAAAGTTCCGGAAGCGATAGAATTCTTCTTACGCCATGTCAATATTTAACACATGAGTTACGTAATTGGGTCATACTGCGGGACGCAGTCAAAGTCGGAGTATAACATCAGTTGTTTCGAGATTAGGAGGTTTCTTGGAAAGTTAATTTTGTTCTTAGAATAGAATTGAAAATATTAAAACACATGAAAAGTATAATACGTGTCAGCGACTCGAATTTCGGTATAATATTTACGCTAAAAGCCCATAGACATCGGAACCAATTTGCTGCATCATCAGTCTTAAGAGATATGACGAATTGTGAAAACGTATTACAACCCGATAAAATCCACTTGGAGGTTAGATTTGAAAAAATTGTGAAATAGGTTTTTAGGCGATTACATAAAAAGTAATTTGATATATTTCATCAGACAGGTTTTGAAAAATTTATGAAAACGTGAAAAAACCCTTCACACCACTTAGGCGGTTGAATTTCGAAAAATCTTGAAATTGGTTTTTAGGTCATTATACGAAATGCCGAACCAATTGAATTTCATTAGAAGTAAGGGATGGCAAAAATTGTGAAAAAATATGCAACCCCTTTCAATATTAAGAAATCGTGAAATAGGCTTGTTGACGATTATATAAAAAGTCTGTGGAAGTAAAAACCAATCTGACATCTCATCGAACCTAAGAACTATAACGAAAACTTTAAAAACCCTTACACCCTCTTTGGGTTAAATATCTAAAATTCCTGAAATCAACTTTTTGGTGATTATATAGGAAGCCCTAGGCAGTGAAATTCAAATCGATAACTCATCAGATCTAAGAAATATGACGGAATTCGTGAAAAAGGAATGCAACCCCCACCCCTTGAGAATTGGATAACAGGAAAATCTAAAATCGGTTTGTAGGACATTACAACATACAAAAACTTTGCAAAAGTCAAAGCGAACTCAATATCTAATCAAACCTAAGAGATATGGCGATAATTGTGAAAACGTGTTCAACCACCTGACACTCACGTCAGGTTTTAATATCCAAATATGTGATACCGTCTCTGGTAAATTGGGACTCATCCGTCCAAAGAATGTTGTTCATAAAATTCTCGTCATCTATTTGTCGTTCAAGGAGCCAATTGCAAAACTCCATCCTTTTGAGCAAATTAATGGGTAGCAGGTCCTGCACTGGTGTGTGATGGTACGGATGCAAGCGTTCTGCCTTTAAAATACTCCAAACTTTCCAGTTAGAGATGTTCAACTGCAATGCCAAGCATCGGATACTGATTGATGGATCATTTTGAACTGCATGCTGTATTCTTTCATCGATCTGAACAGCGATTATCGGCGCAGGATTTGCATTTACTGTACTTGTCCTAATGTTGCCAGTTTCCCGAATCCTTTTGTAAAGATTTTGAAATACTTTTCTGTCAGGTGTCCGTCGATGAGGATATCTCTGATGATATAGCGATCGCGCCTGACACTTTCCATAGATGAACATAATGTGTCCATACTCTTCATTGGAGTACTCATACATTTTGAGATTATTTTCTAAATTCTACTAATACCTTCTACTTCTAGCAATGTAACTAAAACTGATAAAAATATGGAGGTAGTTATGCTTTTATAGGCTTTTTATTTTTTTTGGCATCGCATTAATAAAGGCAAAGTACTGTACAAAGTTTTAGCTACCACATCCAGGTAAGTTCATCAATTACGTTGAAACCCATTTCCAATTAATTGATTACCTCGATACTTAAAATAGAAATAAATGGACAATAAAAATTCTTAAGTAGAACCAACAATTTAAACAGGTTTTTTGAACGAGGGCCACTTTATGTCATATTTAATTTTTAAGCGATATGTATTTTCGCCTATTACTTCCAAAATAGTAAAACGTAACTCATTCATATGTATGCAGCTTTTGTAGGTAATAATATGATACATAAAAAAATAAAATTAAACTGAGATTTTTATAATGGGGTTTTCTGAGAAAAACTACATTAATCACGGAATTTTTAGAATAGAAGTAGCAACAACTTATGTTTTGAAGTAAATATCTCAAGATTGGGTGCAGTTACAATTTAAACTAATACATAAAATGAAATGTAATTTGATTTACTAAAAAACAAGTTATAATACTTTGAATTCTGATTATTAGTTTTCAAGATATAACGTTTTAAGTGAATGTGGGTACAGCTCCGAAATACTGAGTTTTAGGCGAATATAAAGCAACTTTAAAGAACTGTAAATCTAATCAGACCTGAGGGATATGGAATTCATGAAAATGTATCCAACCCCCTTCGAGGTCATATTTCAAAAAGTCCTCAAAACGCTTTTTTGACATTTACGTGATGAATCCGTTGAATAAAATGAATTCAATATTTTGGACGACCGAAGAGATATGACGAAAATTCTGAATTGCATTCCATTTTCACTGATCATTTTTTATACCACTCTTCCATACGCCAATAGGCATTTCAAAGTTTTTGTTTATCTAAATTACTTTTCTAGTAGATCTACGTATACTCACCAAGTTTTAACTAGTATAAACCGTTCTATAGAAAGAAAAACACCCGCACCTACTACTACTCCTATAAACAGTAATATGTTTTCAATATACCACTACTATAGCTCTATCTAATTACCATGTTTCAGGTTCTCGAGATATAAAAATCGGAACTTTGTCTTATTCACCCTCCCCCACCATCAACCCGTACACATTTAAGCATATATATTAAACTGTTCTTAAGATATGAGACCTGATTTTTTAGAAAAATTCTTATCCCTCTGCTCCCATGCTCCACAGTCCTCTTAAACCATTTTATTTTCAACAAAATCTATTTGTTGACTTGTAGATTCAAACCTAAATACATTGTCTTAGCGCAATTGGTTCATGAGATATCGTAATATAAAGTTTTTCGGGATGCACCCAATCTACCCACAAAAAAAGTTCAACTTAATAGCTCAAAGGGTTTGGAAGGTTCGAAACTTCGAACGATTTTGCTTACGGTGTATGACGGACGGCGTGCAGACGGATTTTTTGATGTCTACTATAGTAGACTATAGTCATGAAATGCTGAAAAAACATTTTTCACGATAGCAAATTTTTTCTTTTAAAATTAATCACAATACCGTATTATTGAAATAATAAACTGAAATTCATACATATATGATTTAAATAAGGTGTGAAGCTCAGGACTTTAAATGTTAACTCATATTTCTATCATATGCTCCACCATTTGAAAAACTAAATAAAATTGCAAAAAAATTCCGAAAATGAATCCTGACGCTCTGATGCAAATGACTACAATAAATGCAAAGTGGATATGTGCTGTGTCCCAATTATGAATTGTCCTCTTTATGGTCATTAAAACTATCTAATTTTTGCTCAGTAGCTACAGTATCTAACTCCTACTAAACCCCTTTTAAATTATTCTAAATATTTCAGGACTGTAAAATAAAATGGAAAAAGTTTGGACGACTTCGACAAATCCCTGTGTGTTAATTAGGAAAAAAATGTTTTTTTAATTCTATTAAACTTGGAGGGAACTTATCCAATCAGCTTTTTAATGTAGAGAGTAGTAAAATAATACATTTATACTATTCTTGACTAAGGACTATTTTTTTCACACATGAGAGTATTATGAGTAGGTACTTAGCATTAGTCCTGCATAAATCTCTGAGTTCTGTAGAAGAATTATACACACATATATGTACTTATAATATCGGTATGGTATACAAAGAAAAATTTATCCGGCCGTTAGTATGATATTTCAGTGAAAGCTTTTAAAACGCTCCCTCTGTTAAAATGTGTTCCATGTTGAAAAATTTGCACATGAGTGGACACTTTTAAGTACTTATAAGTAGTACCCTTACAAAGCAAGCACTCCAAGAAAAGAGATTATATGTTGACACAATAGGAAATCTGAAAGCAGAAAAAATAAAAAAATTTAAATTAAATTAGTTAGGTATAGTTGGGTTATTTTAAGCAAATTTTCTGCGTAAAAAGTTGACCGGGTGGGACCAATGGATCTATTTAGAATTAAGTTTCACCAAGTATTTTGAGAAGTTCCAGTGTTCTTAGGAAATTTACATTTAAATTAAGTGAACTGAGTTAAATTAAGACACAATAAAATAGATGAAGATAAGGGCCTGTTATCCCTAAAGATTTGTAGCCAAGGTTACGCTATATTTGCATTAATTTATTAAAACACACATTTTTTTGGGCTTAGGAAACTTGGATTATACTCGTAAGTATCTAATCTTGCAAATATAATTATTAAAACTAAAGTAGTAAAAATGGTATAAAACCACATGGACACAGTAGTTTGCTGAATTAATGGTTCCATATCAGTGTGATATTTTTAGCCAATTTCTCCGAAATTATCTTGTTAAAAACTTAGGAAATTCATAAAAAATCCCTAAAAAATTAATTAATATATTGTTCAAAGTTTAAAAGCAGTAGAGTTCCAAATAACCACCTGGCTTCTCTTTAGGTTGTCTGTTGCATTGCAACCTACACCGCATTAAACGCGTTTCAAACATCAACCCAAAAAAGGAGCGCCCGGACTGTTGTCTGATTTCTTATTTATTCAATACTAGACGCGTACCGCGGATACGCTCGCTTCGCTCACGTTTTTCCATCGCTCCTGTTACTCCCGTTTCTCCCGTTAATCCATTGGTCCCGTTTCTACCGATACTCCTGTTACTATCGTTGCTCCCATTTCTCCCGTTACTCCCGTTTCTCCCGTTACTCCAATTACCATCCCCCATCCTCCATCCACCATCCTCCATCCTCTATCCACCATCCTCTATCCACCATCCTCCATCCACCATTCTCCATCCTCCATCCTCTATCCACCATCTTCCATCCACCATCCTCCATCTTCCATCCTCCATCCTCCATCCTCTATCTACCATCCTCCATCCACCATCCCCCATCCCCCATTTCTCCTGTCGCTCCGTTGCTCCCGTTACTCCATCCTCTATCCACCATCCTCCATCCTCCATCCACCATCCTCCATCCTCTATCCACCATCCTCTATCCACCATCCTCCATCCACCATCCTCCATCTTCCATCCTCCATTCTCTATCCACCATCCTCATTACACCATCCCCCATCTCTCATCCTCCATCCTCTATCCACCATCCTCTATCCACCATCCACCATCCTCCATCCACCATCCTCTATCCACTATCCACGTCCAACTTTACCATTTAGTAATAGGAACGCATAACTAATACACGGAAATCAAACGAACTGCACCTAAACTATATGAAATACACTCAAATGTTGAAATAACTCGCGTACCTTCGCGGACGTGCGCTAAATATATCAACAAAGTTTCATCATCTAGGAAGTCATACGGGACATTTAGGAAGTCATACGGAACAAAGAAATAATTTGAGCTAAAGTCGCGAAAAAATTTGGATAAATGTTAAAAAACATACTGCAGTCACGATCGGCTGCAAGCCAATCGTATAATACTCTAGATGAATACTGAACTCTGATTTATATTGTAGTTGGGGATAAAGTAGAATTACGTGTGTGCATGTTGTATGTCCTTTATTAAGGACTCCCATTAGATTGCTACTCAAAACTAAAAGACAATATTCAGTATTTAATTTCATATCTTGAACTGGGTAAGTCATCGAAAAAAAAAGTCCTTTTTGAAGGACTTTCACATGGGAGGTGCAGGAAGGACTCACTCGATTTCTTACATATTTATACTTTTCCTTGGAACCAGTTAAAAATGAACGTGTACAAAATTTCAAATTCGTAGCTTGAAGCGTTCAAAAGTTATCGAAAAATATTGTTGAACACGTGTCTTAAGGACATTTTGTATGGCAGCTATCAGAAGGAGTAAAAGGATTTCGCTGATTAGTAAACTCGAACTTAGTTTTTACTCAAAACTAATTTGTACAAAATTTCCAATTCATAGCTAAAAGATTACTTGAGTTATAGTAAGTTCCGTAAATTAAGTGAAGACGTTTTGACAGGATATTTGTATGGCAGCTACACGAAGGACTAATAGGATTTTCTTCATAATCATACATTTAGCTCCAACTATTGGAAAAATATCACATACAAAATTTTAAAGACGTAGCTTAAACCCTTCTGAAGTTATCGGCCGATATTCTTGAAGACGTATTTTAAGGACATTTTGTATGGCAGCTACCAGAAGGAGTAAAAGGATTTCGCTGACAAGTGAACTCAAGCTTTGTTTTGACTCAAAACTAATTTGTAAAAAATTCCGAATTCGTAGCTAAAAGATTACTTGAGTTATAGTGAGTTTCGTAAATTAAGTAAATACATTTTGACAGGATATTTGTATGGCAGCTACACGAAGGACTAACAGGATTTACTTCATAATTATACATTTAGCTCCAACTATTAAAAGAGTAATACATACAAAATTTCAAAGTCGTAGCTTTAGGCGTTCCAAAGTTATTGGTCAATATTCTTGAACACGTGTTTTAAGGACATTTTGTATGGCAGCTACCCGAAGGAGTAGGACGATTTTGCCCGTTAACGAAGTTAGCCTTACAAATTCAACCAAACACCCAGATTCAAAATTTCAAGATCCTAGGTTAAGGCGTTCTTGAGTTATCGTGTTCACGGACAGACGGACGGACGGACGGACGGACGGACGTCAAGCGGATTTGAGGTTTTTGGGCACAAATAAACAAAAAATAACATATAACTTTTTTTCGTCCGAGGCTTGGTTCTATGCGTTACAAACTTTTCGGCTGGATTAAACTTATAATACTCTATATGATTTCATCTAGAGTATAAAAAACAATTTTTTTGATTTGATCGGTACCAAGTTTTAGTTTTAGTTTTAAGAAGGGGCGAAGCGCTCCGCCACCGCGCACACTAGGCACCAAATGGGCCCATAGCGATCCCTTCAGAACCTCGTAGGTCACTAAACATCCCCTAAACAACCCAGATCCCTAACGAACTTGACTAGCTTATCATGCCCTATTGACCTCAGGTCTTCCAAATTCTCAAAGAAAAGACTGCCCAGCCACCTCAGTCGCATTCTTGCAACCGCCTGGCACTCACACAAAATGTGGGTGATGTCCTTCTCAGCATATAGGTCAAGGCAATACCTGCACACGTCAGAGTCAGCGATCCCCATACGCATAGCATGCTTCCCTAGCAAGCAGTGCCCTGTCAGTATTCCGACAAGTAGCCGCAGACTTCCCCTACTCCATGTCAATATCTCCCTAGTCTTTCGCCTGTCCAACCTTGGCCAGAGTGCCCTAGAAGTCCTGCAGCTCGTTAGCGCCTCCCCTCTAGAGTTCACTGCGTCCGCTACACAATCCCTGATACGTACTTTAATTCCGTTTAATGGCGGATTAACCACCTCTTCTACCATCCCTTCCGACGCCGATCCTAGTCTCGCCAGCTCATCGGCCTGTTCGTTGCCTGGTACGTCACTACGCCCTGGTACCCAGCATAGTCGTACTCTATTCTGACTACAAAGTACCTTAAGCACTTCTCGACAGCGCTTTACTAGCTGGGATTTAATAGTCGCCGATTCCAATGCATGCAATGATCGGTACCAAACTTCACAGGAACCATCGCGGGACTATTCTGCATGTTCCCTGAAAATTTAATCAAAATCGGTTGAGCGGTTTAAGAGTTCATAGGGAACATACGCACATACATACATACATCCTCTTTTATATATATAGATACCTAATCCCTTAAGGAATATTTATCAACAATTTTTGAAATCGATTTGTTGCGATTATGTAGAAAGCCTGTTAAATTGAAAGCATTAGAGCTAAGTGATATGGTCGAATTAATGAAAATGTTCACAACTTCTTTTTACTCCCTTAGGGTTGAATACCGAATAATTCATAATGAAAGTTTTAGCGCTTATATGAAGGGTCTGCAGAAGTAAAATTCATTTTATATCTCGACAGACCAAAAAGATATGACGATATTCGTAAAAATGTAGACAATGACAATTTTTTTTGGTCCTTTCCGGTACAGCAATGCAAATCTGTCTGTTTTGGCATGAATTACTTTTCTAGTACAGCTACTTAAACATACTAGAATATTCAGTTCCGGAGATACAAAAAAAACACCTCCCATCCCAGTAATCCTTTTCAAAACTTTGTTTTGGAGTGCCCCATACAGAAATGTCTATTCTCAGCATTCTATCCTAAACGGTTGTCAAACTAAGAATTTGAATTTTGATTTCTACATTCCATCATTTTCACCTCCTACACCACCACCCACAATTTTTTGGTGTTAGCGGCGTAATGAGCGATGTCATGCCTAAAACGGTTCGTAAGACTTGATTTCCTTTAAGAAATTATATTGCCTACTTTTTGGACTTTTGGGCCCCCCCCCCTTTTCCAACTAACAAATTTTATATTTATCGTATTTACTTATACGTCAAATTTAATTTTTCTGTCGTAATTGATTCAAAAGAAATTGTAGTCCAAAGTTGTTAACCACTTACCCTCAAAAGCCACATCCTATCTACAAACTTTCTTTCTAATAAAGCCTTGTAGTATGCTAAAAAGAACCAATTAATTTCTAATTTGTGGCGTTAAGCATTAACGAAATATTAAACTTAGAATGTCTCAATCGCAGCTTCCGCCACATCCGTACCTCTTCACACACACTTTTACCGTTTGTTTTTTTGAAATGGCTCGACTATCAAAGCTCCATCCAAAAATCTAAGTTTCAACTTTTTAATCTAAGCAGTTCCTGAGATATAGAAACAAACATATTTGTTTACTAGTGCCACCTCCAACCTATCACTTTCGTTTCTCAATCACCGCTTCAAAGGGTCCATCCAGTCTAACTACCAAACAAATTTGAAATTAACTCTAGGGGGTTATGATATACGAGCTGTCAAATGCGTTTGAGTACGACTTGCACGGTGGAAACTGTTTTATGATGGAAAAGAAGTTGTATAACATCTTCGTCAATTCACCTTTCTCTAAGCTACCTGTATGGAAACTTTAATTAACGGGCCACGGATTAATCGTGGATAACATAAAAATTCAAAAAAAAGGAGCTGGAAGATTTTTATCGAAAAATACTGAGCTCGTCATGAGAAGCACTGCCCTTTAGAGAGATGTACGATTAGATAGATCATAACCTTATTATTAGTTATTTTACCAAAGTAGTAATATCTGCGGAAATCTTCATCAAGACATCTACATCTACATTTGAGAAATGCGCCAAGGTGAGGTCTTATAAGTTAGGTTTGGGTTTAGATTTAAGAAGGAGCACAGTGCTAGAACCACCGCGCTCACTAGGCGCAATACGGGCCCATTGCAATCCCTTCAAATTCTCGTGGGCTGTTCCACCCCCCTCAAAAACACTCCAATTCCCTGCAGAACCTGACCAGTTTTTGAACCCCTAATGACCTCAAATCTTCAATGTTATCGAAGAAAAGACTACCCAGCCATCTCAGTCGCCTTCTAGCGATTCCTGGGCATTCACACAAGATGTGAGTGATGTCCTCCATAGCGTACAGATCATGGCAGAACCTGCACATGTCCCTCTCCGCTAGCCCTAGCCGCATAGCGTGTTTCCCCAGCATACAGTGACCCGTCAGTGCTCCGACGAGCAGTCGCAGCCTTCCCCTATCCCAAGTTAATATATTCCTAGTTTTTTGACTATCCAGCTCGGGCCACAGGGCTCCAGAAATCTTGCAGCTTGCCAGCCCTGCCCACGTAGAGTTGGCCGCCTTAGTAGCACGCTCACCAATTTGCGCCTTGATACCGCATATCGGTGGACAAATATCTTCCTCAACCCTGCCATTCGATGCCGATCCCGATCTCGCAAGCTCGTCCGCTCTTTCATTCCCCAGTATATTACTATGCCCTGGCACCCAACAAATCAGTACTCTGTTCTGACTACCAAGTACTTTCAGCACTTCTTGACAGCGCTTTACTAACTGGGATTTAATAGTGACGATTCCAGCGCCTTTATGTCCGCCAGGCTGTCAATGTAGAGTGAGATGTTCTGACCACATATCACCCCCATTAACAGGATGTTTGCTGCCTGCAACACAGCCAGAATTTCCGCTTGGAAAACACTGCCTACATCTGGCAGCTTGAACGACTTCCCTACACTCAGCTGCTCAGAGAAGACGTCAGCGCAAGTGCCTCATTCCATTTTCGATCCGTCCGTATATACGGAGATTTCTCCCTCACGTAGTACCCTATTGTTTTCCCACTCCACTCTACTAGAATATACAATTTCGTATAGCGTCGCAAAATCCATCACTGGGATTAAGTGGTCCGTACTAATATCCGCCAGGTTTCCCAGAAATTCGTTGCCAATGGAACTATGCCCTTTAAAACTCGGCCTAAAGAGGGCACAGCTCGATAGCCTAACTGCTGTATTTGCCGCTACCTATTTCACATATATATCCACTGGCAATAGATGCATAACTACCTCTTACGCGGCAGTAGGTGTTGTGCGAAGGGCTCCTGCGATCCTAATGCATGCAGTCCGTTGCACTCATCCTACTTCGCAAAGATTATACTTTTTATCCATGCCTTTCCACCACACCACTGCCCCATAGGTTAGAATAGGTCTCACAACCGCCATGTACAACCAGTGTACCATATTTGGTTTGAGACCCCAGCTTTTGCTCACGGTACGCTTGCACGCGAAAAGCGCGTTATTAGCCTTCTTAATGCGCTCCTGAATATTCAATTTCCAGCTAAGCTTCCTATCCAGAATTATACCTAGGTATTTTGCTTGTTCCGATAGTCTAAGCTCCACGCCTCCGAGCTTCGGCAGCCTAAATGCCGGAATTCTATGCTTCCTTGTAAATAGCACCAAATCAGTTTTAGAAGCGTTCACCCCCAAGCCGCATCTCCCAGCCCACTGACTGAATGTACAGAGTGCAGATTCCAAAATGCTCGTCAGCGTATCCAAAAACTTGCCCTTGGTGATTAACACAATGTAGTCTGCATATGGAACGACCTTTAATCTCTGTTTTTCAATTTCCAGGAGAACCTCGTTCACAACGAGGAGCCAAAGAAGGAGCGATATCACCCCACCCTGAGGCGTTCCATTCGAGGCCTGTCTTATAAGCTTATCTTGCCCCATATTAGCACTCACGATTCTGGTATTCAGAAGAGTCGTTAGCCAGCCTGTTAATACCTCCTCCAATCTTATACTATACAGCGCTGCCCTAATTGCTTAGATTGTCACGTTGTTGAAAGCCCCCTCTATGGCCAAGATGGCCGTTAAAGCAACTTCCTTATACTCCAAACTAGATTCTATAGACCCCACTGCCTCGTGTAGGGCTGTGTCTACAGATTTCCCTCTCATGTAGGCATGCTGTGCACCTGAAGGCATCCTGTTTCCACATAGATTCCGAATGTACGTTTCCGAAAGCCTCTCAAGTACCTTGAGAACAAAGGACGATAGACTGATAAGTCGAAAGTCCTTTGTTGTTGTGTGGCTGGGTCTGCCGGCTTTCGGGATAAAAACGACACGTGCCTCCCCCCAGGCATATGGGACGTACCGCACCAACAGGCAGCTCCTATAAATAGTGCTTAGCCAATTTATTATTAATTCATCTACAAAAAAATAGAAGCCTACATATATGCCACGCCATGCAGTAACAACATTCTGTGTTTGATATTAGGTTAGGTTGAGAGAGGTGAATTGTGTCACAGTCCAGCACTATCCGTTTTAGACGAAAAATTTTGGTTTCTAGATCTCAGGAACCGCTTATGCTAGGAGGCTGAAAATTGGAACTAATGTAGTACTATGATAGTGGACTCATTTGCAAAAAAAATGGTCGATAAGGGGATAAGGGGTCTGGAAGTGAGGGGGGGGGGGGAAACATTGAGTCCAAAACGTTTCAAAGCCGGGATTGAAACATTCTAAAATCCATATCTCTTGAACCATTGATGCCAGATGTTTGAAACTTTGTGGTTGTCCTTAGGGATACTTCAAAATTAGACAACGGCTAAAATTTCGAAGGGCGGGGGGGGGTGTGTTACGAGAATGTTTTCAGCCGCAGCCAGTGTAGTTTTCATTCCGCAGCCAGAATTAATGGGGCTCCTCTGGACGTTGACAGCAACGTTTGCCGACTGCTCAGGAGCCGATGGGGGAGTTCAAAAATTGTTGTCCAAAGGGGCACCATCCTCGTATATGCTGTCAAGAAACATTGGGAACAAAGAAAAGCGGGAAAAAAAGGAGGAATATAGCCACTACAGTCCTGACTCACATATATATAGAAATCACGACACGAGAAAGAGAGAGAGAGCAGAGACCGCCAAGGAAAATGCCATCCCTTTCCTAGGAGATCTACACCATTATGCCACTAAATAGGCGAGAGAACGAAAAATAAAAGTTTGCACCTCGCTGCCGTCTTTGTTTCTCCACTCGACAGGATACCTAAACACAATGTACACTAGGAAGAACAGAAATCTTATATAAATGACATGCAGAAAAAAAAGAAATTCTTCATATGACAGTTTGTGAGTTGTATAATATAATTCAATGAAAATGCTCCAAATACAGATTCTAAATTACGAGTAGTGCTTGTTTAAAAAAAATTCAAATTATTGTTTCAAAGTTAATTCGAGTTGGCGAGCGCTGGATCGTTGTGGCCCTTTCCGTCCATCGTTGATACTGGTGCATGTTTATATGAATGTTTATAAAATTTACCTGCCGGCACAACAAAATTGTCTTTTTTTGTGGTTTTCTTTTCCTATTACTTTCATCGACCTGCTGCCGAGTTCAACCAAATTTTGTGCTATTCGCACCACTCAATCGTTCCTTTAATCAGTCCACTTAAGTTAGTTTTAATTGTATATATATATTTTCACTATAATGCGCTAGCGCTTCGAATGTTCACTTTGGGGAGGGAGAGTTTTTCCACTTTTTAGAAAATCACTGTCTTATTTTAAAAAAAATTGTATGAAGCTGGACTTTCGTCCCTTGAAATGACCTTCTCGCTCGAGCTCTAACAACACTTTTCAAAGCCAAAAAAAAAATTGTTCATATCTCGATCACCGTGAAAAAAACGGCTTTTTATGACGAATGCGACAACATTTGCGCGGGAAGAGATGTTCTTCTAGTTTTTTCCTCGTACACGTAGATGCCGCCAGTAAATAGCCAAGATCCGAATCTTATTTTCGACCGATGATTTATTTGGTTTATTGATATATTATTATTGTTATAATTATTATTGTTATTATTATTGTTACATAAATTCCAGATATTATGGTAACATGCCTTGTGGAGCGGTCGCGTCAATGAGGGCGAAGGAAATATCATAGAGAAATTATCACTGTGCGATCCACAACACATTGTGGATTTGAGACCATTAGTATGCCGATATAGAAAAAAAATCAAATCTAAAAAAAAACCTTAGTCGAGGCTGCATTCGTAACAGGGGGTGAACAACTTTGGATTACAATATCTTCCGAACCAATTATACCAGGAAGATGAAATTTAGTTTCTGTATATGGGATCACAAGAGGAGTCTACTGAACTTAAACTTTTTGAGGGGGGAGGTGGAGCACGAAAGTGGGGGGATATCAATTTCTCAAAAAATGTCATTTTTATATCTCAGAAACCGTATCAGATATGATCTTGAAAATTTTACCGGAGTTGGGGTGGGTAGACCTCTAGTAGGAAAAAAAATGTTAGTGGTGGGGGTGTAGGGGGTGATGGTGAAAGGGGGTAGAAAGGAAAAAAACTCTGATTTTTATTTCTCGAAAACCGTAATGAACAGAAAGCTAAAAAATTTAGGATTATATAGAGCCACTATAGAGACATTCTAGAAAAAAAACGTATTTATCCTTTTCCTTGGAACCACTCAAAAATGAATGTCTACAAAATTTCAAATTCGTAGCTTGAAGCGTTCAAAAGTTATCGAAAAATATTGTTGAACACGTGTCTTAAGGACATTTTGTATGGCAGCTACCCGAAGGAGTAAAAGGATTTCGCTGATTAGTAAACTCGAACTTTTTTTTTACTCAAAACTAATTTGTACAAAATTTCCAATTCATAGCTAAAAGATTACTTGAGTTATAGTAAGTTCCGTAAATTAAGTGAAGACGTTTTGACAGGATATTTGTATGGCAGCTACACGAAGGACTAACAGGATTTTCTTCATAATCATATATTTAGCTCGAACTATTGGAAAAATAACACAAACAAAATTTCAATGTCGTAGCTTAAACCCTTCTGAAGTTATCGACCAATATTCTTGAACACGTGTTTTAAGGACATTTTGTATGGCAGCTACCCGAAGGAGTAGAACGATTTTGCCCGTTAACGAACTTAGCCTTACAAATTCAACCAAACATCCAGATTCAAAATTTCAAGATCCTAGGTGAAGGCGTTCTTGGGTTATCGTGCTAACGGACAGACGGACGGACGGACGGACGGACGGACGTCAAGCGGATTTGAGGTTTTTGGCCACAAATAAACAAAAAATAATATCTAACTTTTTTTCGTCCGTGGCTTGGTTCTATGCGTTACAAACTTTTGGGCTGAATTAAACTTATAATACTCTATATGATTTCATCTAGAGTATAATAAATAAAATAAAACATACTGCAGTCACGATCGGCTGCAAGCCAATCGTATAATACTCTAGATGAATACTGAACTCCGATTTATATTGTAGTTGGGGATAAAGTAGAATTACGTGTGTGCATGTTGTATGTCCTTTATTAAGGACTGCTATTAGATTGCTACTCAAAACTAAAAGACAATATTCAGTGTTTAATTTCATATCTTGAACTGGGTAAGTCATCGAAAAAAAATGTCCTTTTTGAAGGACTTTCACATAGGAGGTGCAGAAAGGACTCACTCGATTTCTTACATATTTATCCTTTTCCTTGGAACCATTTAAAAATGAACGTGTACAAAATTCCAAATTCGTAGCTTGAAGCGTTCAAAAGTTATCGAAAAATATTGTTGGACACGTGTCTTAAGAACATTTTGTGTGGCAGGTACCAGAAGGAGTAAAAGGATTTCGCTGACAAGTAAACCCAAGCTTCGTTTTCACTCAAAACCAATTTGTACAAAATTCCGAATTCGTAGCTAAAAGATTACTTGAGTTATAGTGAGTTTCGTAAATTAAGTGAAGACATTTTGACAGGATATTTGTATGGCAGCTACACGAAGGACTAACAGGATTTTCTTCATAATCATACATTTATCTCCAACTATTAAAAAAGTAACACACACAAAATTTCAAAGTGGTAGCTTAAACCCTTCCGAAGTTATTTGCTAATATTCTCGCACACATGTTTTAAGGACATTTTGTATGGCAGCTACCCGAAGGAGTAGGACGATTTTGCCCGTTAACGAACTTAGCCTTACAAATTCAACCAAACACTCAGATTCAAAATTTCAAGATCCTAGGTGAACGCGTTCTTGAGTTATCGTGTTCACGGACAGACGGACGGACGGACGGACGGACGGACGGACGGACGTCAGACGGATTTGAGGTTTTTGGGCACAAATAAACAAAAAATAATATATAACTTTTTTTCGTCCGAGGCTTGGTTCTATGCGTTACAAACTTTTCGGCTGGATTAAACTTATAATACTCTATATGATTTCATCTAGAGTATAAAAATAAAATAAATAAAATTTTTCATAAGGGTAGCAAGGTACGGGGGAGTAGGGTGGTTTTTATACTCTAGATGAAATCATATAGAGTATTATAAGTTTAATCCAGCCCAAAAGTTTGTAACGCATAGAACCAAGCCTCGGACGAAAAAAAGTTAGATATTATTTTTTGTTTATTTGTGGCCAAAAACCTCAAATCCGCTTGACGTCCGTCCGTCTGTCCGTTAGCACGATAACTCAAGAACGCCTTCACCTAGGATCTTGAAATTTTGAATCTGGATGTTTGGTTGAATTTGTAAGGCTAAGTTCGTTAACGGGCAAAATCGTTCTACTCCTTCGGGTAGCTGCCATACAAAATGTCCTTAAAACACGTGTTCAAGAATATTGGTCGATAACTTCAGAAGGGTTTAAGCTACGACATTGAAATTTTGTTTGTGTTATTTTTCCAATAGTTCGAGCTAAATATATGATTATGAAGAAAATCCTGTTAGTCCTTCGTGTAGCTGCCATACAAATATCCTGTCAAAATGTATTCACTTAATTTACGAAACTCACTATAACTCAAGTAATCTTTTAGCTACGCATTCGGAATTTTTTGCAAATTAGTTTTGAGTGAAAACGAAGTTCGGCTTTACTAGTCAGCGAAATCCTTGTACTCCTTCTGGTAGCTGCCATACAAAATATCCTTGAAACAGGTGTTCAAGAATATTGGTCGATAACTTCAGAAGAATTTAAGCTACGCCATTGAAATTTTGTATGTGTTATTTTTCCAATAGTTGCAGCTAAATATATGATTATGAAGAAAATCCTATTAGTCCTTCGTGTAGCTGCCATACAAATATCCTGTCAAAACGTCTTCACTTAATTTACGGAACTTACTATAACTCAAGTAATCTTTTAGCTATGAATTGGAAATTTTGTACAAATTAGTTTTGAGTAAAAATAAAGTTCAAGTTTACTAATCAGCGAAATCCTTTTACTCCTTCTCGTAGCTGCCATACAAAATGTCCTTAAGACACGTGTTCAACAATATTTTTCGATAACTTTTGAATGCTTCAAGCTACGAATTTGAAATTTTGTACACGTTCAATTTTAAATGGTTCCAAGGAAAAGTATAAATATGTAAGAAATCGAGTGAGTCCTTCCTGCACCTCCCATGTGAAAGTCCTTCAAAAAGGACATTTTTTTCGATGACTTACCCAGTTCAAGATATGAAATTAAACACTTTTGAGTAGCAATCTAATGGGAGTCCTTAATAAAGAACATAGAACATGCACACACGTAATTCTACTTTATCCCCAACTACAATATAAATCGGAGTTCAGTATTCATCTAGAGTATTATACGATTGGCTTGCAGCCGATCGTGACTGCAGTATGTTTATACTCTAGGTTAAATGTGATCGAATTCGCTTTACTTCTTGCGGCTGCCGGCGCGGAGGCAACAAGCCACGCGAGCCATGCAATAATATAAAATTACAACTTGGTCGATCAACAAGTTCTCGAGTTCTCCTGGACACAGTCAGACAGACCGCTGGTATCTGGGCCAACTGATTAAATATTGTTACGTGTAAGCCTGGCAACCGCGCAACCGTACAACTCGATCATTACACATAATGAAAACAACAACAACCGAATACCTAGTTGCAAAATAACCCAATTAGAAATAAGGCGAAACGGCACGGTTGTATCTCTCTTCTTATCGAATGCTCTCCAATATACTAGAATCCTCTGCACACACCACTGAACGATGATCGAAATCGAAGGCTCTGAAGCTTTCGAGAAGATTCCACAACTGAACGAACGTTCAAGTACACCGGTGAACATTCAAGACTGCAACCGCCTAGTATATAAGCAGGTGAAGCGTTCAGCGAAGACACAGTAATTTCGATTACGTCGACTGCGAGTATACGCGACCGTGTTGAGAGAGAACGAAAGTGAACGAGTTAAGCGATATATGGTATAAGCGGGCGGTACTGCCATACAGTGCGAATTATTGTGCGAATAGAATTAAAGTGCGGATAAATAAATTATCACTTATTTTTATTTTAACCGAATTGTGTTTTACTTGAAATCCCGGCGAACCCCTAGCTCGCAACAATATCGTTGTTCAAATTTTACGGAGAAGATATTTTTACGTGTAAATGCTAAACAAGCGAGCCCGACTAAAAAGTTTTCTACCAACAATTGAAAAGCTAGAAGCAAATAATCCTTGAGCGTTAGTTTGCGAATAGCAAAGAATATGCTGAATCCAAAGGACAATGGACGGATAAGCAGAGAGGTATGTATTATGCTTGGATCAAAATAAGGAAAATCTCATCATTCGAGAGTTGTAATGCGCTTTATGTCTATGCTTGAAGTGATGCTGATCCGCATGGAAATCCGAAGTCAAAATTCGACTTTATCCTTAGCAATCCTGCCATCTCGAGCGTAAAATTTTTCTTCGAGGTTTTGCCAACTGGAAATTTTGATCCGTGTTCAGTGCAACGATAGCGACTTCTTTTCACTCTTTGTGAATAATTTTCATAATAATGGCGAGCAGTGTGGATAATGTCTACGGGTTCTATCGAAACCTGGCATCACAAAGAACTCAAAGTCGAATTTAATATCTCATTTAGATGGAAGCACATTATTTTAATGTTATTGTTATTATTATCTTGTTAGGAAAACTACCCCTTAATCGACATTCTGTATCCGAAAACTGTTAGATTACTTAATAACATATTTGTAACATGTCGGGAATAGTCGATAGAGCTATTCGGTAGATGGGTAGTACGCGTCCGAACATGATATGAATTACGAATGGGAAAGGCTCTCTCTATTTCGGTGGTAGTTTTGACCTTTTTTTATGATTATTATTTTTATTATGTTCCATTTATGTCCACCGTACATCGGATTTCCGCTTCGAAGTTTTGTCCTCTCGACTGAATTTTTTTTTTGTTTTTTTTAATAATTTGAATTATAACCTGTGCAACATTGATCCCACAATTCTGCACTGTTGGGCAGACAAATTATCGATTAATTTCGCAAATATCACGCACAGTATAAAGAGAAACCATCGGGCGACAATTCACAGTCCAGCACCCAATCTACAAACATTGTAATGAAGTAGCCCAAACCTGGCGTTCATGGAAACATGTAAGCTGAATATTATCAAACCTCAATATTACATATTCACTTCACATGTGCATAGATATGAGCTGAAAACGTACCTCCATCGGAAATTTCTACCATTATATTCAATGTGATTAAAATATTCAACTTTCGATATATTGAAATTTATTAACGAAATTGAAATTCATATTTTATAAAATTCATTAATTTCATATTTTTTTAATTGTTTGAGTTTTTGAGATGATTTTGTAAATATTTCGATGAATAAAACTGTGGACACTGTTATACTGACTATGCACACAAAGTTTGCCAACGGTTGGAATTTTACTTTGTTATTTTTTAATAATAAAGTATTCTAATCTACCTGTAATTTCAAAAAAATTTGCTACTCTTTCACGTTTTAGGACTAGTAAACCAAACAAGAGCAAAAAAAAAATGTCCGTCTGTCCGCCGTATACGCCGTATGCAAAAGCATTTGAAGGCGCGTAGCTCACAAACCCGTAGAGATATTATGTTGAGATTTTTATAGTGGGTAGATTGGGTGAACCACTACGAGTGTGGGAGGGAAGCATTGGGGCGCGTTTTAGACGAAAAATTTTGGTTTATAGATCTCAAGAACCGCTAACGGTAGAGGGTTGAAACTTGGAAATTATGTAGAACTATAAGAGTGGATCCATTTGCGTAAAAATTGTCCATTGGAGTTGAGGAGTGTGAGAGTGGGGGGAAAACAATAAGTCCGAAACATTTGAAAGCTGGGATTGAAACATTCTAAAATCTATCTATTATATCCCGAGCGATTGATGACAGAAGAAACTTTGTGGTTGTCTTAAGGGAAACTAGGAGATTAGACAAGGACTAACATTTTTAATGGGAGTGGTGGGGTGAGAGGTGAAAAACTTGGTATTACAATCAATATCTTCCAAACCAATAACATCAGGAAGGAAAATGTGGTTTCTGTATATAGGATCGTAAGTGGAGTCTACTGAATGCAAACTTTTTTAAAGGGGAGGTGGAGTACAAAAGAAGGGGGATAGCCATTTTTTAAAAAAAAATGTTATGTCTCAAAACCCGTACCAGATATGATCATGGAAATTTTACAGGAGGTGGAGCCAGTAAACCTTTAGAAGGGAAAACATTTTTGGGGGTGTGGGCTTAGGTGGTGATGGTGAAAGGAAAAAAAATCTGCCAACAGTCTGGGCGCAACTTTCTTATTTTTTGGGTAGAAGTTCGGAACGAGTTTAATTCTGAGATGCGGTGTAGTTTACTATGTGACTGAAAACCTAAAAAAAAGTTCGGGAAGCGGTTAGAATGGGGTCGCGCTAGAATACTTACGCCGCTGCCACATAAAACATGTGAATTACATAATTGGGTCATACTCCGGGACGAGGTCTAGTCCTAGTATAATATCAGTTGTTACGCCATTAGAAGGTTTTTCGTGATTTTGTTTTGGGCCATTACATGAAATCGGAAATGCGTTTGTAGGCGATTATATAAAAAGTCTGTGGAAGTACAATCCAATCTAATATCTCATCAATCCTGAGAAATATGTCGAAAGCCATACGTCCTTTTGGAGTTGAATTACAAACATCCTGAAATCAACTTTTTGACGATTATGTAGGAAGCCTTAGGAAGTAAAAATGAATTCGATATCTCATTAGAACTTAGAAGTATGTAAGAATTTGTGAAAACATATGCAAATCCCTTGCACCCACTTTGGGGTTGAATATCCAAAAATCCTGAAATGGGTTTTTAGATATATATAAAGAAAGCACGAGGAAGTATAAACCAACCCGATGTCTTATCACTCCTAAGAGATATGACGGAATTCGTGAAAAAGTGCTCAACCCGTTTCTACCCTCTTAGGGGTTGAAAAAGGAAAAAACCTGAAAAAGGGTTTTAGGTGATTATTAAATAAGCCCGGGGAAGTAAAAAGTTATTCCATATCTAATCAGACCTGAGGGATACGGCTGAATTCGTGAAAATATATACATCCCCTTTACACCACCTTGGGGGTCGAATTTCAAGAAATCCTGAAAACACTTTCTAGGTATTTATATGAAAAATCCGTACAAAAAAAATGAATTCAATATTTGGGAAGACCTAATAGATATGACGAAAATCGTAAAAATATATGCATTCCATTTTCACTAATAATTTTTTTTCCCCACTTCCGAAAGCCAATAGATATTTGAATTTTTTTTAATCAGAATTACTTTTCTAGTTGATTTACATATACATACCAAATTTCAACTTTCTAGCATAAGCCGTTCTATAGTTAAGAAAAACACCCCCCACCCCCGTAGCATACTGCCCCTATACAAAATTATATTTTTCCAACATGCTACTACTATAGTTCTATCTAAATACTAAGTTTCAGCTTTATATCATTATAGGTTCTCGAGATATCAAAATCGGAACTTTTTACTTTTCATCCTCCCCCACCCTCACCCTCTACACCTTTATCCCTGAAATTTTTTTCTCTGCTGGAGGTCTATTAGGCCTACTTCTGGTAAAAATTTTAAGCATCTATCTTACACCGTTCTTAAGATATCAAGCGTGATTTTTAAAAAAAATTCTTACCCCTTCCTCTTTTATGCTCCACCACCCCCTAAAAAAATTTTACTTTCAGTAAACTTTATTTGTCAACCTTTATACACAGACCAAATTTTATTTCTCTAGTGCAATTTGTTCGTGAGATATCGTAATCTAAAGTTTTTCAACCCCCACCCCCGTACGTCACTGCTCTCTCTCAAAAATTTGTTTCCGATCTATTTTCCTAGTATACCTACAGATGATCATTAAGTTTTAATTTCGTAACATTAACCGTTTAGGAGATATGGATTTTAGAAGGTCTCTATCTCGCCTTTTTTGCGTTTTGGACGCATTATTTTTCCCCCCACTCCCACATGCCTTCACCCATATCAATAATATTTTTGCAAATGGTTCCACTATTAAAGCTCTATATAAATTCCAAGTTTCAGCTTCCTAACATAAGCGGTTGCTGAGATCTAGAAACCAAAATTTTTCGTCTAAAACGCTTCCCCCACCTCCCCCCTCATTGTCACACCCCCCAAAAAATGGTCACTTGAAGGGGCGTACCCAGTCTATTAAGGAAAAAAATTTCAATTCAATAGCTTATAGGGTTTAGGAGTTATAAGCCCTCAAACGTTTTGCGTACGGCGGACGGCGGACGGCGGATGGCGCACAGACGGACTGAAAATTTTTTTTGCTTTTTTGGTGCTTATTAGTCATGAAACGTATAAAAAAAAATTTTCAGGGTAGCAAATTTTTTTTTTTTAAAAATCGATAACAATACTTTATTATTAAAATAATAAAGTAAAAGAAAAAAAAAGAAAACATTTTGATTTTTATTTCTCGAAAACAGCAAAGAACGGATAGCTAAAAATAAACGACTATATAGAGCCACCATAGAGATATCTAATAACAATCTAAAGAATAACCAGGAGGCTATTTGGAACGATATTTTTTAGGTTGTCAGTCGCATAGTAACCTACACCACTTATTAGCGTTTCGGACTTTACCCACTGTTGGCAGATTTCTATATATTTTTCAAAATTTTACGTACAGGGGAATGTTTATGATACATTTTATCGTAGTTCTGATAGATGTAAAAGAAGTGAATATATCTGTGATCACAGGGAATAGCTTGGTAAGTCAAAACATACTGCAGTCACGATCGGCTGCAAGCCAATCGTATAATACTCGAGATGAATACTGAACTCCGATTTATATTGTAGCTGGGGATAAAGTAGAATTACGTGTGTGCATGTTGTATGTCCTTTATTAAGGACTGCCATTAGCTTGCTACTCAAAACTAAAAGACAATATTCAGTGTTTAATTTCATATCTTGAACTGGGTAATTCATCGAAAAAAATGTCCTTTTTAAAAGACTTTCACATGAGAGGTGCAGAAAGGACTCACTCGATTTCTTACATATTTATCCTTTTCCTTGGAACCATTTAAAAATGAACGTGTACAAAATTTCAACTTCGTAGCTTGAAGCGTTCAAAAGTTATCGAAAAATATTTTTGAACACGTGTCTTAAGGACATTTTGTATGGCAGCTACCAGAAGGAGTAAACGGATTTCGCTGATTAGTAAACTCGAACTTCGTTTTTACTCAAAACTAATATGTAAAAAATTTCCAATTCATAGTTAAAAGATTACTTGAGTTATAGTAAGTTCCGTCAATTAAGTGAAGACGTTTTGACAGGATATTTGTATGGCAGCTACACGAAGGACTAATAGGATTTTCTTCATAATCATACGTTTAGCTCCAACTATTGGAAAAATATCACGTAAAAAATTTCAAAGTCGTAGCTTAAACCCTTCTGAAGTTATCGGCCAATATTTTTTAACACGTGTTTTAAGGACATTTTGTATGGCAGCTACCCGAAGGAGTAGGACGATTTTGCCCGTTAACGAACTTAGCCTTACAAATTAAACCAAACATCCAGATTCAAAATTTCAAGATCCTAGGTCAAGGCGTTCTTGACGGACGGACGGACGGACGGACGGACGGACGGACGGACGGACGGACGGACGGACGGACGGACAGACGTCAAGCGGATTTGAGGTTTTTGGCCACAAATAAACAAGAAATAATGTACAACTTTTTTTCGTCCGAGGCTTGGTTCTATGCGTTACAAACTTTTGGGCTGGATTAAACTTATAATACTCTATATGATTTCATCTAGAGTATAAAAATAGTAAAATGGAATAAGTGTACTGTGGTCATCTCCCAAGGCTTACACGAACTGTGAAAACGTTATTGTTATATGTTATTTGATCACTGAGATATTTAATTTAATTTTTTCACAAAAACTGGATTTACAGGAATAGTTTAATAGTAAAAATAGGTAAAAAGTGCTGCCCTGAATAGTTTTGTTTTAAGACTTACCTACTAATTCCCTGTGGCCACAGATATTACTCATAGTACAATTTTTCGCCAATCAAATACCGATAATAATATCCGATATATTCATACCGAAATACCTATATGTACTATTCAATTACAACTCCGCCATAGTCGCGCCTAAGTTTGGTTGAGAAAGGAGAAGGGAACATGGAGTTAATTTGAATGGCCTGTAACACCAGTGCGTCTGAGTAAATACGCAATAAGGACGTGCAACATAGCTGTGAGAACTTCAACATGTCATATTTATTTATATTTTGACGTTGACAAAAAATTTTAACAACAGGTCACGAGTTTCAAACCAGTAAGTAAACAGAAGACAAAAGCGATATAACTAAAGACGATTTTTATAACACCCTAGAGACAACCTATGATCCACTGCCCTCGAATGACCTAAAAATTGTCTTAGGGGATTTAAATGCAATAGTCGGAAACGAGGAGGCTCATAGAGGAACAACAGGCGGGCTAAGTCTTAATGATATAACCCATGGCAATGACCTGCGTCTTATTGATTTCGCAAGCAGCAAAAATACCTTAGTAAGCTCTACGTGCTTCTCACATCGCGATATTCACAAACGAACGTGGACATCACCAGATGGTCACACCTTCAATCAAATAGACCACGTTCTAATTGAGAAAAGGGCTGTTTCTAGTATACTTGATGTACGAACCCTCGGCGGTGCCAATTGTGACTCTGATTACTATCTAATTAGAGCTAAGTATCGATCCCGAATAGCTTGTCGTGGATATTCGAAAACGAGTAAAGCTCGAAAATTCGACATCGACAAGCTCAAAGACGAAACGGTGGCACAGGCGTACATGTCAACACTGGATCAACATTTGACACCAATATATGAAAACATCCAGAATATGCCAGTTGAGAATATGTGGACGAACGACGTCAAATCCTCTGCAGGAGAGATATTAGTACATCAATCCTGGCGAAAAAATAATGACTGAATGTCGCGATGCAATATATAGAAAGAACGAGGCTTACAAAATCTATACTGAACGATCAACATGAGCAAAAAACAAGCCAATCGTATAATACTCTAGATGAATACTGAACTCCGATTTATATTATAGTTGGGGATAAAGTAGAATTACGTGTGTGCATGTTGTATGTCCTTTATTAAGGACTGCCATTAGATTGCTACTCAAAACTAAAAGACAATATTCAGTGTTTAATTTCATATCTTAAACTGGGTAAGTCATCGAAAAAAAATGTCCTTTTTGAAGGACTTTCACATGGGAGGTCCAGGAAGGACTCACTCGATTTCTTACATATTTATCCTTTTCCTTGGAACCATTCAAAAATTAATGTGTAAAAAATTTCAAATTCGTAGCTTGAAGCGCTAAGAGTTATCGGAAAATACTGTTGAACACGTGTCTTAAGGATATTTTGTATGGCAGCTACCAGAAGGAGTAAAACGATTTTGCTGACTAGTAAACTCGAACTTGGTTTTTACTCAAAACTAATTTGTACAAAATTCCGAGTTCATAGCTAAAAGATTATTTGAGTTATAGTGGGTTCCGTAAATTAAGTGAAGACATTTTAACAGGATATTTGTATGGCAGCTACACGAAGGACTAATAGGATTTTCTTCATAATCATACATTTAGCTCCAACTATTGGAAAAATAACACATACAAAATTTCAAAGTCGTAGCTTAAACCCTTCTGAAGTTATCGACCAATATTCTTGAACACGTGTTTTAAGGACATTTTGTACGGCAGCTACCAGAAGAAGTAAAAGGATTTCGCTGATTAGTAAAGTCGAACTTCCTTTTCACTCAAAACTAACTTGTACGACATTCCGAATTCGTAGCTAAAAGACTACTTGAGTTATAGTGAGTTTCGTAAATTAAGTGAAAACATTTTGACAGGATATTTGTATGGCAGCTACACGAAGGACTAACAGGATTTTCTTCATAATTATATATTTAGCATCAGCTATTGGAAAAATAACACATACAAAATTTCAAAGTTGTAGCTTAAACCCTTCTGAAGTTATGGACCAATATTCTTGAACACGTGTTTTAAGGACATTTTGTATGGCAGCTACCCAAAGGAGTAGAACGATTTTGCTCGTTAACGAACCTAGCCTTACAAATTGAACCAACCATCCAGATTCAAAGTTTCAAGATCCAAGGTGAAGGCGTTCTTGAGTTATCGTGTTCACGGCCAGACGGACGGACGGACGGACGGACGTCAGGCGGATTTGAGGTTTTTGGCCACAAATAAACAAAAAATAATATATAACTTTTTTTCGTCCGAGGCTTGGTTCTATGCGTTACAAACTTTCGGGCTGGATTAAACTTATAATACTCTATATGATTTCATCTAGAGTATAAACATACTGCAGTTACGATCGGCTGCAAGCCAATCGTATAATACTCTAGATGAATACTGAACTCCGATTTATATTGTAGTTGGGGATAAAGTAGAATTAAGTGTATGCATGTCGTATGTCCTTTATTAAGGACTGCTATTAGATTGCTATTCAAAACTAAAAGACAATATTAACTTCATACCTTGAACTGGGTAAGTCATCGAAAAAAATGTCCTTTTTGAAGGACTTTCACATGGGAGGTGCAGGAAGGACTCAATCGATTTCTTAAATATTTATCCTTTTCCTTGGAACCATTTAAAAATGAACGTGTACAAAATTTCAAATTCGTAGCTTGAAGCGTTCAAAAGTTATCGAAAAATAATGTTGAACACGTGTTTTAAGGATATTTTGTATGGCAGCTACCAGAAGGAGTAAAAGGATTTCGCTGACTGGTAAACTCGAACTTCGTTTTCACTCAAAACTAATTTGTAAAAAATTCCGAGTTCATAGCTAAAAGATTACTTGAGTTATAGTGAGTTCCGTAAATTAAGTGAAGATGTTTTGACAGGATATTTGTATGGCAGCTACACGAAGGACTAACAGGATTTTCTTCATAATCATACATTTAGCTCCAACTATTGGAAAAATAACACATACAAAATTTCAATGTCGTAGTTTAAACCCTTCTGAAGCTATCGACCAATATTCTTGAACACGTGTTTTAAGGACATTTTGTATGGCAGCTACCAGAAGGAGTAAAAGGATCTCGCTGATTAGTAAACTCAAATTTTGTTTTCACTTAAAAGTAACTTTTACAAAATTCCGAATACGTAGCTAAAAGATTACTTGAGTTATAGTGAGTTTCGTAAATTAAGTGAATACATTTTGACAGGATATTTGTATGGCAGCTACACGAAGGACTAACAGGATTTTCTTCATAATCATACATTTAGCTCCAACTATTGGAAAAATAACACATACAAAATTTCAAAGTCGTAGCTTAAACCCTTCTGAAGTTATCGACCAATATACTTGAACACGTGTTTTAAGGACATTTTGTATGGCAGCTACCCGAAGGAGTAGGACGATTTTGCCCGTTAACGAACTTAGCCTTACAAATTCAACCAAACATCCAAATTCAAAATTTCAAGATCCTAGGTGAAGGCGTTCTTGAGTTATCGTGCTAACGGACAGACGGACGGACGGACGGACGTCAGGCGGATTTGAGGTTTTTGGCCACAAATAAACAAAAAATAATGTATAACTTTTTTTCGTCTGAGGCTTGGTTCTATGCGTTACAAACTTTTGGGCTGGATTAAACTTATAATACTCTATATGATTTCATCTAGAGTATAAAAATAGATATGACGAGCTTAGGCGATATGGCAAAAAGATTTGCAGGCGAAAGCCTAGAAAGTACTATAATGCCAATATACAAAAAATGGACGAGAATAAAACGCGGGTCGCATATGCAATAGTACAAAGGCCTTTAAAAGGGATACCATCAGCGACAGATAAGAAATTAAAAGGAAATGGGTTTCCTACTTTTAATATCTTCTCAATCCCACTCCATTTGAACCAATCACGACAGACAACATCTCAATTGAAGTTTCAACTGACGAAGAAGACCCAGCATCGACACTACCTACACTAGTCGAAATCAAAGGACCCCTATGTGATCAAAAACTAAACAAAGTGACAGAAATTGACGAATTACCAGTTGAACTTCTGAAAAATGGTGGAAACTGTGTCGCGGAAATACTATACACAAGATAATATGCAAAATTTGGACAGAGGAAAATATAGCCGACGATTGGCGAAAAAGCATTATATGTCCAATTTGCAAGAAAGGAGACAAACTCAGCTGTGAGAATTACAGAGGAATATCATTGCTGTGTACGTCCTACAAAATACTGACAAAAATAATTGAATGTCGTCTTAAGCCCTATACTAACGAAATAATTGTCGAAAACCATGGTGGATTCAGAACCGAACCGACGATCTACGACAGACCAGCTATTCTCGGTGAAACAGGTGCTTGAAAAATACTGGGAATATAACACAGAAGTGCACCAAATCTTCGTAGATTTTAAACAAGCATATGATAGTATCGTCAGGATGGTATTGTACCAAATCATGCTTGCTTTTGGAATTCCACGAAAACTGGTCCGAGCTACTGGAGACGACAAGCCACCGGTTTTGTATAAATCACTTTGAAGCCAAAAACACGGTGAGAAGTGAGACAAAACAGGGTCGTTATATCTAATTGTTGTTGTTTTAGCGTGTGAGTGAGTGAGACAAAACAGGAGCGTTATGTCAATTTGTTGTTGTTTTGCGTGCAAGTGAATGCGACGACATCCGATTTTAACTCAATCGCTGCTTGTCATCTCCAGTATATACACAGTGCGACAAATAAGTTCCGAAACTCGAACCATATCTGAGTAACTAGTATAGCCATCTATGTCTACAGACCGGCGTTTGAAAGCTGTGACACTCTTCTTCCCGGCAATACCAATTTTGTTTAAATCGGTTGATAGATAGCAAAGTTATGACAGTTCTCCCAAAACAACTTTTTTGTCGATATTGAAATATTAATATGTTGCTCAAACAATGCTCACTACATTCTTCTATAGCAAAGGAATTGTCCACAGGAAATTTTGAAGCATGTGATGGCCAGAATCCGTCGTATTCGACCCGAATATCGTGATCCAAAAAACTGGATAATGCACCGAGAACTGGATAATGCACTCATTCTCACTCTCACACATTGTTCGTCAATTTTTGGCTCAGAATCAAGTCTGTGTGTTGAATCATCCACCGTATTCACCTGATTTGGCTACATGCTATTTCTATCTATTCCCGAAATTGAAATTGAAGTTGAAAGGATGTTTTTTTTAATGACATTTCGACCATCAAAACTGCTTCAACACGAGCACTAGAGGCAATTGCACAAAATAAGCTAGAACACGCATTTGAATCATTGTTGAATCGCTGTAACAAGTGTATTGAAACTGGAGGTGAACATTTCCAATAAAAAAAATGAAAAATATCCAGATTTTTTCTCTTAATGATGTTTTCCATGATCAGTCTCGAAACTTATTTGTCGTACTGTATATATCTCGAGACTCACAATGACGTAAACAGGAGTGGGCTGGACATGTCGAACGAATGGGAGATAGATGAATCCAAAATGTGCTATTAAAGGCAAAGCGAGCTGTTCTTGGATCGAGGCGATTGGAGGCGACGACTCCCGACGGCCAGGCCTCGATTTGGACTGTCGCGCCATTGATAAATATTCAATGACGTCAAAATTTAGGCTTATTGCCAAACATTCTCGAGCATAGAATGTTGAATTCATGGTGAATCAAAAAACTAAAGCATTTACCAATGGTTGTATTCATTACGCATTTTGAAGTTGGTTTCATACTCGCGCCGCTACATTGCGATGAAACATTCGTTCGAGGCTGCCCTTGCAGAGAATGTGGTCGCGACATTCAAAGTAAATAATTTCATAAATAATAAATCTGTCAACAATTTGGGCGCAACTGGACTATTTTTCGAAACAAAGTCCTAAAATCTGTTAAGGTTATAGTATCTAACTCTATAAAACAATTGTACCAGCTTTCGATTTCCAACCTTCTCAACCCTCAATCGTTTAAAACCTACCACTTAATAATTTCCCTATGACAGCGCTTCATTGGGTCTTTTGTATAAATTCCAAGATTCTATCTCAAATGATACTTGAGATATGTATTTCTCGGCAACTTTTGCAATGTTTTTGAGAAAATAGTCCCAGCAAAACACACGTACATGTCGCGCAAAATTCCATCTACTGCTTAATTGGTTGGGGTTTGAATCTTTAGTACTGTAGAATATAACAAGAACTTGATTATGTGGGGCTAATGGATTACTGATAATAGAACAAGGCTACATTACGCCCGTTTATGGATAGGAAAACAGTTTCGTTCAAGGAACGTAGTGCGGAATTGATAGAATAGATGACGACACATTATTGTCTGTCTGACGAAGAAAGAAAACAAGTGCATAAAAATTCAACGAGTTAACTACATTTATTTTATTTTGTTTTTGACAATAGGTATATCAATTTCAATTAATATTCCCAGTGAAAATTGTTTACCTTATTACGACAAATGCTTTCGAATTGCTCCAATACTAGCTGAGTAGTATCTTCTCCCCAATCAAATATTTTATATAATTTGATTTGGTCTTTATATACATTCAAAAAGACCCGATTTTTTTTATAATTTAAAAATTAAACTTAAGTGACGACATTTGCTTTTACTTTTTCTAGTAACCTCATTTAAGAGTAACTGAAGGCTTCTAAATTTTCTAGAGATCGATTATATTGACTTCAAAAATTAACTTCACCTAAGATTACTCAAATCCCCTTTTGCGATTTATCGACACACTCCACTCAACACTTTTCGATTTTCGATCACGATTCACCTTTGCTAGTGGATCATTATCGACTCACCTAGTTAAAGTATATGTTTATAGACGAATTTACTTATTATTCTTATTATTCTAATCATTTAGCGTTCTGTTTGGTTGTTGGTAAGGAAATCATGGGTATGTATCGAAAGAGAATCATTAAAGTAACTCGTACATGAACCATTACAGTGAACTGAATTGATAACTTATCCAAAAGAACACAGATTTATTACATGAACGTTGTACATTTTTCAGCTAAGATTTAAAGTTTTGCATGCTGTCAAACTTTATGCATCTTCTTGCAGTACTGCAAGCACGATACTTATATTTTTCGTGCTATCGGCTTTTTTTTATTAATACTCTGTTTGATTAACTTGCGGTAGCTCAAATTTCGTACATTTTTGTACATGTTTGTAAATTTTATTTATTATTTATGTTTAATACACTTTTGCAGTAGTACAGTTTAGAGCAATAACCCTGTACCTCGAAAATACATCCCAGATATAAAACAAATCAGTTACTGGTTGACCGATTCGTGTACTTATTCTCGGTACTGACAACCTGCGATCGATTCCAGCTTAATACCCGCATTATGGAAGATTCGTTCAAGTGGAAGGAATATATTAAAGTACATCCTTTGGTAGTAGGTTTTAAAGGTGGGCAAGCTTTACATCAGTTCCAAGTACTTGAAGTGCAAATGTAGCTCATCGATTTAGTGTACTGGTGTGCACCAAGGAATTATCCATACCTCAGTATACAGTAGGAAAAACAATTAAAAAAAGTCCTCTTTGAGGGTACCTATGCTAAATTTTTAATGAATTTTCATTGCAGACTGTTAAAAATGCGGCAGAAATTGCAGATACCGTGAACATTTTACAAGAGTGACACCAAACATAATTAAATATGAATTTAATTTAATTGCGCGAATGACTTTATATGCAAATTTAAAAAAAAACTTTTTTTTAATACACTTGAGTCTAGAGGCAATATTACATCATAAGCAAAAATAAGCATTAAAAGAGTTATGAAGTTTTGAATTCCTTGAACGAAAGTCAAATAAAACTCCAAGCAGTTCGTGGATTAAGTGATTTATTAATGGATGTACGTAGTTGGTTAGAAATAAAAACGTATACTGAAAATTATGCTTTACTTAAATCTAAAAGAAACCTCGGCTGCTCGCATTTCTTATCTTAGTCGTCATTCAACCGCTTTTCGGTTAAAGACAAATTTCTTATCGAGTAGACGACCGGTCAAAAGGTCGTCACTCATATCTCAATGTGCCAGACGGGCAGTGCTGCCAGTCGTACGATTTTCATCGTACATGTACGATATTCCCGCCTTATGTACGATGTACGATGAACACCCTTCATCGTACTCAAAATGTACGATTTTTCAACTATTATGTCGAAATTAAAAATGATAACGAACATAAATTCATTTTGTTATTTGTTAGTTCACAATAATAATAAAATAAAAAAAAATTGGCCAACACGTGTGGTTAAAATGAAGTTTCTTAAAAAACAGGTTAAGTTTCGTATACGAGACCGTGTAAAAGCCCAACCCATGTTGAAATTTTGGAAACGATGTCCGCGGCAGTCATATATGTTTATTTGTACCGTATCGTTTATAAGAATATTTACGGCAATTCAACGTATAATATTTTAGTTGCTTATACGTTACATAAGTACGATCTCTGTACGTATAAAATTGTGTTACTTTTACGAGTGGTGCAATGTATTTGTCCTCTCTTCATCTTTATTCTAGCCTAGTATCTACAGTGAAAATAAATAAAGATTAAAATTATTTTTAGTGTTTTCAATGTAAATTTTATGCACTACTCACTGGATAAATGCTCAAATTTTTCTATTCTAAATAATGTAAGACAGAAGTACGAAAAATGAGAATGAGAAATCTTGAAAAATGTTCAAAAAAAAAGAAAGTCCTAACTCTAAACCTTCGACGCATTATTGGCTCGGGCTCTGAGGGTGGTAAAAAGAACAAAACTAATATATGTAGCTCGATAAGTCTTAGGATATCCTGAAACTTCCTAAAAAATACATAAACAGAAATCCGTGATCTGGTGAGAATTTTGGGCGATGGAATTCGCATCGTAATAGAGGAAGGAACAATTGAATATCCCTGAGAACAGCTAATCCAAATGCTTAATGCATCGCTATCAAAATTTCATTTGAATTGACACTTTTACGGATCTGTGCAGGGACGTCATTTCAGTTTTTTCTAGGGGGGGGGGGGGCAAGATGTTATGTTTGTATATATTTTTATATATAAATATACATATGTTCTATATAATCTATAAAAATACATAATTCAGAGGGGGGAAATGCCCCCTCTGCCCCCCCCCCCCACAAATGACGTCCCTGGATCAGTGCATAGTTTCATGCTTCTTGCATGTGTGGCTACGTTCGGTGAATTCACTTTCTTACATCCCAGTCGGACTTTTCGTAAGAGATGAATTTGTAATCAATGAGTAAGAGATGAGTTTGTAAGGCCTTACCAAAGTAATGCAGAGTGTAATTGCTGTAAAATATTCTCGAATGCTCTCTCTGTACAATTATGGCCAACGTTCTTGGCATTATTAAGAGGAAAAAATCCAAGACGTTACAGTTTTGTCCAACGGTATAGGCTTTAGTATCTACTTACGAAAGTAATGGTTTAGAAGCGAGTATGTTATGAGATGGTTCAATCCGAAACCTTACAGTTTTGACAAATGCTCTTGGCTTTAGTAATAATTTACGAAAGTAATGTCTTAAAAGCGTTAAGTAAAGGGATGATGCAATCATTAACGTTTCGTTTTAATTTTATATCAAAGGGCCCATAATTAAATTCAGTATTTACAACGATATAAGTCTTTTCTTGTCCTGTCCTTTTAAGCGTTTACACCCTAGGGCCTATGCGGGTTAAAGTAATTAGATATGTTATCGAAAGAGTAATGGGTACAAGTTGCTAGTACAAAATAAATTCCGTACACATTACTGATCTGACTATTACAAGACCTTACTGTTCATAAATTTAAAGTATTTACCACTCACTATTGATATAATGCCTTACTTTTCATGCAATTTGTATGTTGCTATCACTCTCTAATGAAACAAGGCCTTACATGTAATATGCTTTGTAACTATTTACTACTCTTCAACGAAATAAGGCTTTTCTTGTAGTGTGCTTTGTAAGCGATTACGCCCTAGGGCCTATGCGGGTTAAAGTAATTAGTTCTGTCATCGAAAGAGTAATGTGTACGAGCTGCTAGTATATTGTACGGATTCGATTCCATAGACATTACTGTTCCGGCTGGGATATTGCGAAAGATGAGTGTAGAAAATGTATTGAATTTTCCTAACATTTATACAGAAATTTTTAAAATAGCTGAGTATATGCCATCTCCATCGACCTAAATGTCGATTGAAAATGTGTAAAATTTGATGACTACATATACTTCACCTACGTGAAATACAAAAATTTATTTTATTTTTATTTTGAAATTTGAATATAAACAAATAAAATTAAATATTGTAGTGAATTGTACGATGAAATCTAACTCGGTACGATTTTTTTGATATTATTGTACGATTTTTTAGTTTTGGGAATCTGGCAGCCCTGCAGACGGGCTTATCTGTACTCGCCAGATGGGCTTACTTAACTCAATTTCAACTCTTTTCAAAAATTATTTTAACGCAGCTTCTCCCCACTTGGAAAACAATCTCCATATAGCTAAGTAATACAGCTATATGCAGATTGTTTCTTTGTTCGATTAAATGTGTATTTTAGAAGTTCCCGGATAATTCTTTACCTATGCAGAACTTACTACCTAGACCAAACGCAATACACAGCAAACTTGATTCGTTGCATCACTTGGAGTAGCCGCAGGTGTGGGCATATGAAACTCGACCGAAACTCGATTTACCGCTTAATCGGTTAAGATCACAAGAAAAGAAAAATCTCATTTTGAGTTAAAAACGAGAGACATCAAGTTTACGAGGCGATAGATTGCAGGTAAAATAATTTGTGACTGTTGGTGTTTTTCCTTGGATAGGCAGTTCATGTTCTCCCAAACCGTACACCGTGTAAGCTACTCGCTTAGCACTCTGGAACTCCAGCGGAATTCGAGCGAAACTTTTTTCCTCTATTGGAGTAATTCGAGTCCTGACTGTATACTGTTATTAGAAACTGCATTTCAGTGGCGGCTCGTGCGTTTCTCAGAAGGTGAGGCTGAGTTGGAATATTAAAACACGACTTTGTCGAACTAAAACTATATGAGTAAAGACGTCGGTTTACTGCGGAAAGTCATTAAGTAACATTTTCAAAACAAAAAATCACTAGTAACTTGATAACTTTTTTCTCCGTAAAATGGTGAGGCTCAGCCTCATGTGGCGAGCCACCACTGCTGCTTTTAAATAGAATGTTTGCACTCCATCTGTACTGAAATTTAGTAGTGTATGAAAAAAAATCTGCCAATGGTCTGGGCAAAACTTAATTATTTTTCGGGTTAAAGTTCGGGAGCAGTCAAAGTCAGAGTATATCATCAATTGTTTCGAGATTATGACGTTTCTTGGAAAGTTAATTTTGTTCTTAAAATAAAAATATTTAAAACATAAATTTTTAGCCGATTAAAAATTGAAAAACCTCGTGTAAACAATTCGGATTTCTTAATTTAAAAATATTTAAAATATAAATTTTTAGCCGATTAAAAACTGAAAAACCCCGTGTAAAATATTCGGATTTCTGTTTATTATGAACACTAAAAGCCCATAGAGGTAAAAGCGAATTTGATGCCTTATCAGACTTATGACGAATTGTTAAAATGTATACAAACCCATTACATCCACTGGAGGGTTGAATTTGGTGAAAACATAAGCAAACCTTTCACACCTCCTTGGTTTTTGAAGTTCGAAAAACCGTGAAATTGGTATTTAGGCCAATATATCAAATGGCGTAATAACCAATTTTATATCTCATCAGAACTAAGGGATGGCAAAAATTCCGAAAACATATTCAAACTCTTGGGAGTTGAATATGGGAAAATGGAGAAATGAGATTGTAGGCGTTTATATAAAAAGTCTGTGGAAGTGAAAAGCGATCTAATATCTCATCAAACCATATTTCTTAGGTTAGGTCGAAGTAGAGATGGGAAATTCGGATCTTTTCATTGAACCGGTTCACCGGATCTCGTTCTTTTCATTGAACCGGCTCTTTGAGCCGGTTCAAAAGATCCAGGTGGATCTTTTGCACTGCCGTACAAGGGGACTGCAGATTAATATTGAAAAACCGAAAACTAATTTAAAAAAAAAATTGTGAATAAATTATGAGCTTTAATGAAAATACTCAAAGTTGATTATTTTAAGGCAGTGCTGGGTATTGCGGGAAATAATAGCAACCCAGTTTTAAAGTTTGGCGGCATAACAATTGAATGTCTAAAAATATTAAAAGATTTTATCTCAAAGCCTCTTACATACTTAATTATTTTTAACCTTTCGAAGAATGTATTCCCTAAAATTTAGTAAACACTCAACAATTATTGACTTATTTCCTTAATATATATCGTTGGAAAAATAATTGAAAAGGTTGCAAAATAGAAATTAATGAGTTTCTTTAAAAGACATAAAATATTAAACGAAAGTGAAAATATTTCTATGGCAAGAGCGAAGCGCACGTCAGCCTAACATGAACGCGAAAAGAGAGTTTTAATCCTTTTAGCCACGCAGGGCTGCGGAAAAGGTAGTTGGAGCGTAGCGCGCGTCAGCCAAACATGAACGCGAAAACAGAGTTTTAATCCCTTTAGCCCTGCAAATTTTGAGATAGCGATATCTTTTAATTTCAAGTCGAGCGGGGAGTGAAACAAATTGAAATTGACTTAAAAGTGGAAATACCATTAATGAAAAATGTAAATATTCATTTTGGAGTTTTGGTGTCCAGTAACACTTTTTTCTAAATATATCTTCCATCTCCTCTTTTCAATTTATAATCTTTAATATTCCATCTTTAATCTTCAATTTTCAATCTTCAATTTTCAATATTCAATTTTCAATCATCAAACTTCAATCTTCAATTTTCAATCCTCAATCTTCAATCATCAAACTTCAATCATCAAACTTCAATCATCAAACTTCAATCATCAAACTTCAATCATCAAACTTCAATCATCAATCATCAATCATCAATCATCAATCATCAATCATCAATCATCAATCATCAATCATCAATCATCAATCATCAATCATCAATCATCAATCATCAATCATCAATCATCAATCATCAATCATCAATCATCAATCATCAATCATCAATCATCAATCATCAATCATCAATCATCAATCATCAATCATCAATCATCAATCATCAATCATCAATCATCAATCATCTATCATCAATCATCAATCATCAATCATCAATCATCAATCATCAATCATCAATCATCAATCATCAATCATCAATCATCAATCATCAATCATCAATCATCAATCATCAATCATCAATCATCAATCATCAATCATCAATCATCAATCATCAATCATCAATCATCAATCATCAATCATCAATCATCAATCATCAATCATCAATCATCAATCATCAATCATCAATCATCAATCATCAATCATCAATCATCAATCATCAATCATCAATCATCAATCATCAATCATCAATCATCAATCATCAATCATCAATCATCAATCATCAATCTTTAATCTTTAATCTTTAATCTTTGTTCTTGATCTTTGATCTTTGATCTTTGATCTTTGATCTTTGATCTTTGATCTTTGATCTTTGATCTTTGATCTTTGATCTTTGATCTTTGATCTTTGATCTTTGATCTTTGATCTTTGATCTTTGATCTTTGATCTTTGATCTTTGATCTTTGATCTTTGATCTTTGATCTTTGATCTTTGATCTTTGATCTTTGATCTTTGATCTTTGATCTTTGATCTTTGATCTTTGATCTTTGATCTTTGATCTTTGATCTTTGATCTTTGATCTTTGATCTTTGATCTTTGATCTTTGATCTTTGATCTTTGATCTTTGATCTTTGATCTTTGATCTTTGATCTTTGATCTTTGATCTTTGATCTTTGATCTTTGATCTTTGATCTTTGATCTTTGATCTTTGATCTTTGATCTTTGATCTTTGATCTTTGATCTTTGATCTTTGATCTTTGATCTTTGATCTTTGATCTTTGATCTTTGATCTTTGATCTTTGATCTTTGATCTTTGATCTTTGATCTTTGATCTTTGATCTTTGATCTTTGATCTTTGATCTTTGATCTTTGATCTTTGATCTTTGATCTTTGATCTTTGATCTTTGATCTTTGATCTTTGATCTTTGATCTTTGATCTTTGATCTTTGATCTTTGATCTTTGATCTTTGATCTTTGATCTTTGATCTTTGATCTTTGATCTTTGATCTTTGATCTTTGATCTTTGATCTTTGATCTTTGATCTTTGATCTTTGATCTTTGATCTTTGATCTTTGATCTTTGATCTTTGATCTTTGATCTTTGATCTTTGATCTTTGATCTTTGATCTTTGATCTTTGATCTTTGATCTTTGATCTTTGATCTTTGATCTTTGATCTTTGATCTTTGATCTTTGATCTTTGATCTTTGATCTTTGATCTTTGATCTTTGATCTTTGATCTTTGATCTTTGATCTTTGATCTTTGATCTTTGATCTTTGATCTTTGATCTTTGATCTTTGATCTTTGATCTTTGATCTTTGATCTTTGATCATCCTCCATCATCCATCCTCCATCCTCCATCCTCCATCCTCCATCCTCCATCCTCCATCCTCCATCCTCCATCCACAATCCTCAATCCTCAATCCTCCATTATCCATCCTCCACCCTCCATCCACCATTATCTATCCTCCATCCTCCATCCACCATCATCCATCCTCCATCATCCATCCTCTATCCACCATCATCCATCCTCCATCCTCAATCCTCAATCCTCAATCCTCAATCCTCAATCCTCAATCCTCAATCCTCCATCCTCCATCCTCCATCCTCCATCCTCGATCCTCCATCCTCCATCCTCCATCATCCATCCTCAATCCTCAATCCTCCATCCTCCATCCACCATCCTCTATCCTCCATCCTCCATCCTGCATCCTCCATCCTCAATCCTCAATCATCCATCCTCCATCCTCCATCATCCATCCTCCATCTTCCATCATCCATCTTCCATTATCCATCCTCTATCCTCCATCATCCATCCTCCATCCTCAATCCTCAATCCTTAATCCTCAATCCTCAATCCTCAATCCTCAATCCTCCATCCTCCATCCTCCATCATCCATCCTCCATCATCCATCCTCCATCCTCCATCCTCCATCATCCATCCTCCATTCTCAATCCTCAATCCTCAATTCTCAATCCTCTATCCTCCATCCTCCATCCTCAATCCTCAATCCTCAATCCTCCATCCTCCATCCTCCATCATCCATCCTCCATCATCCATCCTCAATCCTCAATCCTCAATCCTCAATCCTCCATCCTCCACCCTCCATCCACCATCATCCATCCTCCATCATCCATCCTGCATCCTCCATCCTCCACCATCCATCCTCCATCATCATCATCTCAAAGATCCGCGAACCGCAAAGATCCGTCAAGATCTGTTGAGCCGTCGAGATCCGCGAACCGCAAAGATCCGTAAAGATCTGCTGAGCCGTCGAGATTCGCGAACCGCAAAGATCCGTAAAGATCTGTTGAGCCGTCGAGATCCGCGAACCGCAAAGATCCATAAAGATCTGCTGAGCCATGCAGATCTGTTGAACCGTTGAACCGTAAAGATCCGTGGAGAAGATCTGATTCAGTTGGATCTTTTGCTTGAGCCGGTTCATTGAGCCGGCTCAGATCTGAGTTACCCATCTCTAGGTCGAAGCTTTGAAAAGCATACAACCCCGTTACACCCCTTAGGATTGAATATCTAAAAATACCGAATTTGTATTTTTGGCACTTATGTAGGAAACCTCAGGAAATAAAAATGAATTCGATATATCATCAGATCTAAGCAATATGTAAGAATCTGTGAAAACATATGCAACCTCCTTACACCCACTTGGGGGTTGAATATCCAAAAATCCTGAAAGGAGTTAATAAATAAATATGAAAACAGCACGAGAAAGTAAAAACCAATTCAATTTCTTATCACTTCTAAAAGATATGACGAAATTCGTGAAAAAGTGTTCAACTCTTTTATACCATCTTAGAGGCTGAAAAAGGAAAAACATTGAAAACAAGTTTTAGGCGATTATCACGCAAGCCCGTGAAAGTGGGAAGATATTCTATATCTGATCAGATCAGGGGGATATGGCAAAAGTGAAAAAGTATACAACCCTTTTACACCCCCTTCGGGGTAGAATTGAAAAAAATTCTGAAAACACTTTCTAGGTATTTATATGAAGAATCCGTGAAATGAAAATCAATTCAATATTTGGGAAGACCTAATAGATATGACGAAAATCGTGAAAATATATGCATTCCATTTTCAATGATAATTTTTTTCGCCCACCTTCCAAACGCCAATGGACATTTACAATTTTTTTATCTAAATTACTTATCTAGTTGGTTTACATACCGAGATTCAACTTTGTAGCATAAGCCACTCTATAGATAGGAAAAACGCCCATACCCCAGTACCATACTACCCTAAAAAGAAATATTTTTCCAACATGCTACTACTACAGCTCTAACTAAATACCAAGTTTCAGCTTTATATTATTATAGGTTCTCAAGATATAAAAATCGGAACCTTTTGATTTTTGCCCTCCTCCATACTCACCCTCACACTCACTTTTCTGCTAGGGGGCCATTAGGCCTACTTCTGGTAAACTTTTAAGCATCTATCTTACACTGTTCTTGATATATAAGACGTGATTTTTTAGAAAAATTCGTATCCCCTCCTCTTTCATGCTCTACCAGCCCCTTAAAAAATTTTACTTTCAACAAACTTCATTTGTCCACCTTTATACAGAAACCGAATTTAATTTGTCTACTGTAATTGGTTCATGAGATATCGTAATCTTAAATTTTTCACCACCCACCCCCGTACGCCAACGCCAACGATCTATTCTCCTAGTATACCTACATATATTCATTGAGTTTCAATTTTGTGACGTTAACCGTTTAGGAGATATGGATTTTAGAATGTGTCAATCTCGGCTTTTCTGCGTTTCGGACGCATTATTTTCCTCCCCACTCCCACACCCCTCCACCCATACTGACAATTTCTATGCAAATGGGTCCACTATCAAAGCTCTATATAAATTCCAAGTTTCAGCCTCGTAGCATAAGCGGTTACTGAGATCTAGAGACTAAAATTGTCCGTCTAAAACGCATCCTTTGTTCTCCCCTCACACCACACCCCTCAGAATTTGGTCACTTTAAGGGGCCTACCCAGTCTATATATAAAAAAAATTCAATTTAATATCTCAAACCGTTTGTGAGCTACGAGCCTTCAAACGATGTTGCGTACGGCGGACAGACGGACTGAATTTTTTTTTTCTTTTTTCGTGCCTACTAGTCACGAAACATGAAAAAAAAATTTCGGGGTAGCAAATTTTTTTTTTTTAAATTGATCACAATACTGTATTATTAGAAAATAATAAAGTAAAATTTGTGTGCAAAATAATTTATTAGAAAAATAAATTTTGTTTTTCAATTATTATTTCTTGTTACATAACCCACTTCTATGAATAGCTTAATTGTTCTTATCTTAAATAAATCTTAAGTCTATGAAAATTGTATGCGTCTACCATATTTTCGGTGATTTAAAGTCGCGACTATATAGTTCCGAAGTCAATGCCTTATACTCTAAGCTTGTATCTAATTGGAAAGCATTCTAGTACTGACACAGTACTGAGCTGACAAACGTCAAATGATAGAAAACTATTTCACCACTAATTTAACCCATTTTTATATAAGGTGAAAAATGAACTAACTTCTATATAAGACACAAAAAATAAATTTAAGGATAAATACTGATAATGAACGAACCAAAAGAAAATCGTCTATTTCATAATTATTTAATTTCCTTATTTAATTACTGACATCGAAAATGAAAAAGTTATTAGCACTCGAAAAACAGTTGTGGGATCGTCTTTAATTGTGAAAGACATCCAATCACTTGCTAATGAGGAATATATCTTCATTCTGGAGACCAAGAGCCATTATTTCGTACATATATATGAAGAAATTTGTCTTAACAATGTCTCTAGCGTAATGTTCTCTCCTCCAATACCTTATAAATGTCACGAATCACAAAACTCATTCAGAACTGTCACAGTACTGATCTCTCAAGTATGTAGTATCACTCTGTATACTCCACCTAGAATAACATAATTTCTTCAGAACAGTTTATAAATACTGATGCGATTCCGATACAATAATGCAATAAGCTCATAAAAACAATAAATTCAAAAAATCAAAGTCTGAACTAAATTTATATTCAATGAAAATTTTCAGTACTGCAAGGCCAGAATCTGATATTGTCTACAAAATCTCTTTCTTCCCTCCAGGCATACATAATTTCTCAAATATGTAGTGTTCATTTCTTAAGTGTACAAATAACTGCGCTACCAGTTAGTCCGCCTTAAATTTGTACAAAAATTCAGTACTTTTTCGCGAGATTCTCTGAGTAAAAGTTATTTTCGTAGTAAAAAACATTTGAAAATCCCTACTTTATTCATTTGCTCGCTTGCATATGATATGGGTATGCAGGTTTGCACTCTTCTCGATGCCTTCGGACAAATTTCTTGGTACTGTACATAATTTTCTCTGAAAAGAATACAGACACATAATGACGGGTTGAATGGTGGCTATGCCTTAGCTTGAATCAACCAAGAGTTCAAGTTAGATTTATATTTAAAAAATGTTAAAATCACAGAAAAATGTTCACTCATAGATTTTTTATATTCATAGATTAATTGGTAATTCAACTTATGGTACTTTTACCGAATTAGGTATGAACAGTTTCTTCTTGCATGTATTTTATCTACGAATGGATTTCTTCTATCTATAAACGTTTTAGCTTTAATGTTGGATACCTCAGTTTGATTTATATCATGTTACAGGTTTCGACTATCATTGTATCTAAAAATACGAAAATAAAACCGATTATGAACAGCGCGTAGTCATCTTTCACGGTAAATAACCTTTAAATGTCCAATAAAGATGATTCAGTGCTAGAGTTATGGGTAAACTGAGCACAAAATTACAAAATTGTTATGAACGGTAATATCAGAAAATACAAGTTAGTGTATGATCTTAGAACGTAAATACTCATATGATTTGTACTCATAAATGAACAAAAGTAATATTTTACATTAGATACTTTATCATTTTTTATGCAGTATCTACTGTGGGAATTGTGTCAAGGTTCAGGTTTAATAATTGTTGGATTTCTCGTGTGACGTAATTTTTGTTAGAAATACGTTGATTATAGTGGCAAACGAATTTAATATTATCATTGATACAGAAAAGGTATTGTGAAGGCTCTATACGGGTCAAAGAATCTATGAATTTTAATTCGACTTGAAGGCGATAACGTAGAAACATTTAACATAACATAACATTTTAGCGGTTCCAACCGTTAGGTTGTTCTAGCGCTAACTATACTTTTATGGTTAATAAAAAGACTCGTCCGATTTGGACGTTGGCTCGATTTCAACTAGTTTATTTTACATTTCATACCTAAAACTAAAATTTAAGGGTTCATACCCCTGAAATTTTCAAAAAATAGATTTTTTTTTTACAGAGTTTTATTTTTTATACTTTTAAGAATTAAATAAAAATTAGAATTTAGAAAATTCCACTCCATTACAAAGTTATAGCAATAAATGTGACCAGACATCGGTTTGGAGCGGCTTCCTGGCTAATTGCTGCGCCACTCTCAACAGTAGCGTTTAGCATTTATTTTTTTCGCAAAAGCTGGGTTTCATAGAAAATAAGGTCCATCTGGACCATCTGTGAAAAACACGAAGATACAAGAGGAAGAAGGTGTACAGTACGAAGTTGGAATGGGAGACTAGCCGCGTAAGTTCAAAAACTTTAAACGCATTTTTCTCGAAACTATGTTTTTAGACAGTGTCGGCACGATAACTTAGTCAATTTTCAATATTTTTCAACTTTTTTTTTTTTTAAATTTTGATAACTATTTTCTCCATAGTCTGACGAGAGGTTTTTTTAATTGTTTGCTTGGAAATTATTAAACGCAAATTTTTTTTAAAAAACTGATTACTAAAGTTTGAAATACTGCAACTTATTTATTTTTGAAAAAAAAAAAATTCCCTCCGTCAGACTATAACTACTACATTATTTTACAAGATTCTTTTTTATTTTTGCAAATTGAATTATTTTTGGTGAAGTTTTGATGCCGACCAGGAGGCGCCATGGTTTTCATAAGTAGTCCATTTATATCCGTAAAAAACAATGTTAATATTAATTATAGTTGAATAGTTAATAAGATATGTGAACTTAACAATTAAATTTTTTTTTCTCTATATATTCTTTATAATAATTTTTCAAATTTACTCGGTTTTCAGCGCATGCAGGGGTATGTGAGCCCTTAAAACTAACGGACAAGAAATGATAGTAGCGGGTTGAATTCGAGAGCTTTTATTTTATGTTGCTACATCACCACAGGGTCCTCTTGCACTGGGTACCCGGTCATGGGGGCATAGAGTGCAACGAAATAGCAGGCCAACTTGCAAGAGACGGAGCAGCGGTCCGCCCTACTGGACCAGAGCCGTTCTGTGGAATCTCAACCTGCTCCATTAAGAGAAGCATAAGGGTATGGGAGGAACACAAGAAATGCCAACACTGGGCCACACTGCACATACTTAGATAGGCCAAAAGATTCATACCGAACCACTCAACTAAAAAAAAGCAAACAGCTTCTACAGTTTGATAGAAACAAAGTACGGGTAATAACCGGAATACTCACGGGTCATTCGTGCTTGAAAGATCATCTTAAAAGAATAGGAATCATAACCGATAACCTTTGCAGGTTCTGCCAACTGCAGGCAAAAACCTCTGAACATATTCTGTGCTGCTGTGAGGCAGTCGCAACTCAGCGCCACAAATGTTTCGGAGAATACTTTGTGGACTATAGTACCATTGCAAAAATAGACCTACACCAACTAGATAAATTCCTAAGAGAAATAAAGCTGAGTGAGGACCTCCAGGTTAAAACTGGAGAAAGACCTATGAGGTATAGCACAATAGACCACTGGTCGCGGTGCTTGGAGGAATCCCTCCGCCTTCAATGAAATCTAATCTAATCTAACACTCTTGATTCGCTATTTAAAGGTCAAACGAACTCAACGCGAAGAGAGTTGAACTCCGACTCGTAGAAAAATTTAATAAACGTTAGTACCAGGTACGCAGCAGTTTGCAAAAATATTGTGCTCTATAAAAATTTAAATTTAAAGAAATATTTATAATATTTTTACGGACAACTTTCATTTTAACGGATATGCGGACAAACAATAAACGCGAAAGATAACTTTACACGACAATCAAGCTCGCTTTCTTGGTACCATACCTTCTGATTATTGAACTACCTAGCACCTATAATACACTGCTGGTATTCATATAATAACGCACTGGTAATATGAACCCCTTTCACAGTATACAAATTCAATAACTTTTGCTGATATTTACCATGCATTTTAGTGTAAGCAGCGCCAATCAGTAAAACAGCGTTGATTAGAGTAACGAAATGTTGCTATTTATTTAGGTCAGATGTTGTAAAAGTTATAAATGACCACATATTTTTTTACAGTTGATCACAGTACTGTATTATTGAAATGATAAAGTAACTGTCAAACAATTAACAAGTAATAAGTATTTTCTTATTCAAACCAGAACACAACGTAATCTAGTGTAAAATCTCTTTCAAAAGAATTTATTTAAATATATCTGTACTCGTACTTACTCGTGAATTTTATGATATTCCATTCCGTGCTCAACTATAGTAGTGTTCCTTACATAACCAATGAACAGTTCAGATACAAATTGTACGCTCCACTTTAGTTTTCGAACCTAGACAGTACACGATGTATAGATTTAAAAAGAATAGTAAACTATTTAATTAAGCCACTAACGAACGACTATACGAGATGATGTCCTAGAGATAACGAAAATTTCGAGCAATTTCCTGGTTCAAATTATTCCTTAATTGTTATTAAGATCTCGAATTTTAACTATGCAATAGAATGCTTGTATTCTTCCGATGACCGTTTCTTGCTGTATGCCATTTAATCGACCTGCAATTGGTGCTCAAATTGCAATTCTGAACTCGTTATTTTCGAATCCAATTGTCTTGTGATTTTCCATTGCCAAATTATATTTGAATTGGATTTCGACGAAAGATTACAGTTAGCTACACTCAAGGACAGTAATACTTGCAAAGGAACAGAAAATCAAGAGCAATTTAATTGGTTCTTGTAATTACCAGATTGAAACTTGCTTTTCGGTATTACAGTAAACGGGATACGAATAGATGATTTTATTTGTTTGAAAATTGGTTATTGTTTGTGTGAAAACTTTCATATGTAATCGGAATATACGAGTGCGTCCTTTTGAAAAGTCCAATAAGTTTTCTTAATTGTCGAGTGACCCAGAATCACCTGCACAACTCATGTAATTACGATTTTAATGTGGCTTCAGAGAAATATATTGCAGTAAATTCAAAATAAATCATTACACAAAACGATAAAGGATTGTCTCAAATTGAATAAATAGACATAAGACGAATGTATTTAAAATGAACTATTCATCAGAAATAAGAATAAATACTAAAACGAATTCATAAGGAAATGAAGAGAATTTTACAAAAATTTAAATTAATATGGCGTTGATATTAATTTTGGATCAGAAATTTCTGAAAATCTATTAAACTATAATAATTTTTTGTATTCTTGTTGGGTAGTTCTTCGGTGTAGGTTACTAACCGACTGATATCCAAAAGAATATCCGGGAAGCTATTTGAAACGTTATTTTTAGGTTTTCAGTCGCATAGTAACCTACACCGCATCTCAACGTGTTCCGAACTTCTACACTCAGAAAAAAAAAATGGTTGATTTCAATAATTTTTTAGCTATTTTACTTTATTATTTTTTAATAATAAAGTATTGTGATCGACCTGAAATTTCAAAAAAGTTTGCTACCCTGAAATTTTGTATTTACACGTTTTAGGACTAGTAAACACCGAAAAAGCAAAAAAAAAAAATTGTTCGTCTGTCCGCCGTAGACGCCGTACGCCGTCCGCCGTCCGCCGTACGCAAAATCGTTTGAAGGCGCGTAGCTAACAAACCCGTTGAGATATTAAATTGAAATTTTTATGGTGGGTAGATTGGGTGAACCCCTACGACTGGTATATTTTCGATGGAGCGTTTTAGACGAAAAATTTTGGTTTCCAGATTTTAGGAACCACTTATGCTAGGAGGCTGAAACTTGGAACTTATGTAGTACTATGATAATGGACTCAATTGCAAAAAAATGGTCGATATTGGTTAAGGGGTGTGGAAGTGGGGGGAAAACAATGAGTCTTTAACGTATGAAAGACGGGATTGAAACATTCTAAAATCGATATCTCCTGAACAATTGATGTCAGACGATTGAAACTTTGTTGTTGTCCTTAGAAATACTTCAAGATTAGACAAAGGCTAAAATTTTTAAGAGGGGTGGTGGGGGGTGAAAATTTTTGGATTACAATATCTTCCGAACCAATTACACCAGGAAGATAAAATTTAGTTTCTGTATATGGGATCACAAGAGAAGTCTATCGAAACTACATTTTTTGAGGGGGGAGGTGGAGCACGAAAGTGGGGGACATCAATTTTTCAAAAAATTTAATTTTTATATCTCAGAAACCGTATCAGATATGATCTTGAAAATTTTACAGGAGTTGGGGTCGGTAAACTTCTAGTAGGGAAAATTTTGGTGGTGTGGGTGTTGGGGGTGATGGTGGAAGGGGGTAGAAAGGAAAACATTCTGATGTTTGTTTCTCGAAAACCATAATGAATAGAAAGCTAACAATTTAGGATTATATAGAGTCACTATGGGGACATCCTAGAAAAATAAAATTTTTGATAGGGGTATCAAGGTACGGGGAGAGGGGTGGTTTTTTATAGCTCAGAAACGGCTTATGCTAGAAAGTTGAAATTTAGTACGTATATGTAGATGTGCTATTAGAGTAATTAAAGCAAAAAAAAGTTCAGATTTTTATTGGCGTTCAGAGGTTGAGTAAAAAAAATGTCCGTGAATCCACATTTTCACAAACTTCGTTAAAACATTTAGACATGTCGAGCTATCAAAGCAATTTTACTTCTGCGGGCTATTTATATAAGCGCCTAGTAACGATCTTCAAAATTTTTCGATATCCAACCCCTAAGGGGGTGTAAAGTGGTTGAATACATATTCACGAACTCTGATATATTTCTAAGGTATATTGAGATTTGGAATTCACAGCTTTAAACGTAGTCGGGGAAAAACTGATTTAAGTATTTTTCTCAATTAAACCCCCTGGGGGTATTGTTCAAGTTTTCACTGATTCCGAAAATCTCTTAGTTTTAATGTGATCGAATTCGCTTTTATTGATAAAAACAATACGTAAATAAATAAAAAAATCTGCCAACAGTCTGGGCGCAACTTTATTATTTTATGGGTAGAAGTCCGAAACGTGTTTAATGATGAGATGCTGTGTAGGTTACTATGCGACTGACAACCTAAAAAATAACATAACCAGAACGCTATTTAGAACGTTATTTTTTTAGGTTGTCAGTCGCACAGTAACATACACAGCATCTCATCATTAAACACGTTTCGGACTTCTACCCATAAAATAATAAAGTTGCGCCCAGACTGTTGGCAGATTTTCCTTGTTGAAACACAGCTTACCAGAAAAATATTGATAATTGTAGTTAAATTAACTAGAAAAACAATCTATGTTCATTCTTACAATAATATAGTATATTCTTCTTATAAATTGTTGTTTTGACTATAATATGATAGGAAGTATTTGATCATATTTTTTACTATTATACTAGTAATATTTGCCAAAAATATTAGTAATAATAGTACATACCGAGAATAGAAGTATTTTAGATTGTATTTTTATCTTTATAATAGTATATATTATATAATAGGTTAAATTTATACATACTTCAATACTCTCTTTTAACGAGACCGACTTACGAAATATTACTTTTAAGGCAATTAAAAAACTGTTAAGATATAGGTACTCATAGAATTTTATTTTTTATAACGTAACGTAACTAAATATTTTTAAATAATAATGAAGTTGAATACTTTAATCTAATAATGTTTGTGTTTTCACAAGTATTATTCGTGTGTTGTGCATTTGTATCATCAACGATATAAGCTAATATGTATGTATATGTGCTTTCGTACATTTCACACGGAAAAGCAATAAAATATTTTTTCTTTTCTTGAAAGTAGTTTTCAGTTCAAATATTATTTTGGGGAAATATATCATGTTGGTTTACAATTTTAATTATTATTATTATTATTTTAATTATCGCAAATTAATAGAAAAATCTCTTGATAAATGTCCAAACTAACTCTGATTTCAATGTATAATTAAACACCATATGAATTTTAAAGCATGTATCATGTACCACAAAGTTAGTAAATTACATTTTCCACCATTACGAAAAATACTTGAATATTTGTTAGTGAGGTTCCTACAGTTATAATAAATGGCTTACACGTTAAACCCATGTTTTTGTGAAAAGAAGTTCTACTTTAAATTTTTGGTAAGACGTCCCTTACAGTGTTGATGTGAATAACAAAACTTTCTTAAGATGCGGCAATACTCGGGCGCCAGAAATAATTTTTTTCCCATCCTTTCATAATATTATTCTATATTTTGGATGCAATATGCAATAGATTAGCAAAGCGATAATTGTATCACGAGAGTCTGTAAAAGAAAAAATAATAAGTGAAGTGCAAAAGTTTTGTAAACAATATTTAACTTCGGATACATCTTCATCTATGGATAACCACAGGTTCTTCAGCAATAATATTTTATCCCGTAATTGTATCAAATACACTGATTTCTGTTGATTGTCCACTGTCAAACACTTTAAACTAAACACAGACAAAAAAAAATACTGCAGTCACGATCGGCTGCAAGCCAATCGTACAATACTCTAGAAAAATACGGAACTCCGATTTATATTGTAGTTGGGGATAAAGTAGAATTACGTGTGTGCATGTTGTATGTCCTTTATTAAGGACTGCCATTAGATTGCTACTCAAACCTAAAAGACAATATTCAGTGTTTAATTTCATATCTTAAACTGGATAAGTCTTCGAACAAAAATGTCCTTTTTGAAGGACTTTCACTTGGGAGTTGCAGGAAGGACTCACTCGATTTCTTACATATTTATCCTTTTCCTTGGAACCATTTAAAAATGAACGTGTACAAAATTTCTAAGTCGTAGCTTGAAGCGTTCAAAAGTTATCGAAAAATATTGTTGAACACGTGTCTTAAGGACATTTTGTAAGGCAGCTACCAGAAGGAGTAAAAGGATTTCGCTGATTAGTAAACTCGAACTTCGTTTTTACTCAAAACTAATTTGTACAAAATTTCCTATTTATAGCTAAAAGATTAATTGAGTTATAGTAAGTTCCGAAAATTAAGTGAAGACGTTTTGACAGGATATTTGAATGGCAGCTACACGAAGGACTAATAGGATTTTCTTCATAATCATATATTTAGCTGCAACTATTGGAAAAATAACACATACAAAATTTCAATGGCGTAGCTTAAATTCTTCTGAAGTTATCGACCAATATTCTTGAACACCTGTTTTAAGGATATTTTGTATGGCAGCTACCAGAAGGAGTAAAACGAATTCGCTGACTAGTAAAGCCGAACTTCGTTTTCACTCAGAACTAATTTGTAAAAAATTCCGAATTCGTAGCTAAAAGATTACTTGAGTTATAGTGAGTTTCGTAAATTAAGTGAATACATTTTGACAGGATATTTGTATGGCAGCTACACGAAGGACTAACAGAATTTTCTTCATAATCATATATTTTGCTCCAACTATTGGAAAAATAACACAAACAAAATTTCAATGTCGTAGCTTAAACCCTTCTGAAGTTATCGACCAATATTCTTGAACACGTGTTTTAAGGACATTTTGTATGGCAGCTACCCGAAGGAGTAGGACGATTTTGCCCGTTAACGAACTTAGCCTTACAAATTCAACCAAACATCCAGATTCAAAATTTCAAGATCCTAGGTGAAGGCGTTCTTGAGTTATCGTGCTAACGGACAGACAGACGGACGGACGGACGTCAAGCGGATTTGAGGTTTTTGGCCACAAATAAACAAAAAATAATGTACACCTTTTTTTCGTCCGAGGCTTGGTTCTATGCGTTACAAACTTTTGGGCTGGATTAAACTTATAATACTCTATATGATTTCATCTAGAGTATAATAAATGTGTTCTTCTAAGTAGGTAGACGTTCCATTCTAATTGAATGTATCTCTGCAACTGAACCTTGAACATAATGAAAATGTTAGACCATTAATAGTATAGTTTTAACAGAATATAGTAAACGTTTACCATATATTGTTCAATTTTTCTAAGAAATCCAATTTTGTTTAAAGAAAAGGAGAAATCTCACTAGAAAATGGTTCAACTTACATGAAAATAGTATGGCACCAGAAAATATTTCTATTTAACCAGAAAAACATACTGCAGTCACGATCGGCTGCAAGCCAATCGTATAATACTCTAGATGTATACTGAATTCCGATTTATATTGTAGTTGGGTATAAAGTAGAATTACGTGTGTGCATGTTGTATGTCCTTTATTAAGGACTGCCATTAGATTGCTACTCAAAACTAAAAGACAATATTCAGTGTTTAATTTCATACCTTGAACTGGGTAAGTCATCGAAAAAAATGTCCTTTTTAAAGGACTTTCACATGGGAGGAGCAGGAAGGACTCACTCGATTTCTTACATATTTATCCTTTTCCTTGGAACCATTCAAAAATAAACGTGTACAAAATTTCAAATTCGTAGCTTGAAGCGTTCAAAAGTTATCGAAAAATATTGATGAACACGTGTTTTAAGGATATTTTGTATGGCAGCTACCAGAAGGAGTAAAAGGATTTCGCTGATTAGTAAACTCGAACTTCCTTTTCACTCAAAACTAACTTGTACAAAATTCCGAATTCGTAGCTAAAAGATTACTTGAGTTATTGTAAGTTTCGCAAATTAAGTGAATACATTTTGACAGGATATTTGTATGACAGCTACACGAAGGACTAACAGCATTTTCTTCATAATCATATATTTAGCTCCACCTATTGGAAAAATAACACATACAAAATTTCAATGACGTAGCTTAAACCCTTCTGAAGCTATCGACCAATATTCTTGAAGACGTGTTTTAAGGACATTTTGTATGGCAGCTACCAGAAGGAGTAAAAGGATTTCGCTGATTAGTAAACTCCGACTTTGTTTTCACTCAAAACTGACTTGTACAAAATTCCGAATTCGTAGCTAAAGGATTACTTGAGTTATAGTGAGCTTTGTAAATTAAGTGAATACATTTTGACAGGATATTTGTATGGCAGCTACACGAAGGACTACTAGGATTTTCTTCATAATCATATATTTTGCTCCAACTATTGGAAAAATACCCCGTACAAATTTTCAATGTCGTAGCTTAAACCCTTCTAAAGTTATCGACCAATATTCTTGAAGACGTGTTTTAAGGACATTTTGTATGGCAGCTACCAGAAGGAGTAACAGAATTTCGCTGATTAGTAAACTCCGACTTCCTTTTTACTCAAAACTAACCTGTACAAAATTCCGAATTCGTCGCTAAAAGATTACTTGAGTTATTGTGAGTTTTGTAAATTAAGTGAATACATTTCGACAGGATGTTTGTATGGCAGCTACACGAAGGACTAAAAGGATTTTCTTCATAATCATATATTTAGCTCCAACTATTGGAAAAATAACACATACAAAATTTCAAAGACTCTTGAACACGTGTTTTAAGGACATTTTGTATGGCAGCTACCCGAAGGAGTAGGACGATTTTGCCCGTAAAAGCCTTACAAATTCAACCAAACATCCAGATTCAAAATTTCATGATCATAGGTGAAGGCGTTCTTGAGTTATCGTGCTAACGGACAGACGGACGGACGGACGGACGGACGGACGGACGGACGGACGGACGTCAGGCGGATTTGAGGTTTTTGGCCACAAATAAACAAAAAATAATATATAACTTTTTTTCGTCCGAAGCTTGGTTCTATGCGTTACAAACTTTTGGGCTGGATTAAACTTATAATGGTTGGTTTAAGTGACTTATAATACTCTATATGATTTCATCTAGAGTATAAAAAGGTATATCTCAATCAGATGTTTTCTAATAAAATTGTACTGATGATTTATCGCAAATAATAAATTCTAACTAGTTTTCTAGTTGAATCTAAAACCTAACTATATTGTAACTATTTCTTAACTAATTTTACAATTTTAAGAAAATTTCTAATTAACTGTTAAAAATTTGACTCAACTAGAGAAATAAATAAGAAGAAAAGAAAGAAAGAAAAATAATAAAGTGCGCCCAGACTGTTGCCAGAGTTTTTCATAAGTGGCACAATTATTTTGTAAAACTACGTCAGGAAATAAAAACGAGATTCTGGAATCATTTAATGGTCAGAAGTTAATATTGCGTATCAATATTTTAAGACAAACTTGAAGAAGCTTGAGATACAAAAAATAGCCCTACCGTCGTTCCTTGCTAGCCTTATCAAAAAATTTCTTTTTCCAGTCGTCAAGTCTTAGAAGCGGTTCTTGTGAAATAAAAATTAATCATTTTTTTTATTAGCCCCAACTTTATTAATATTTACTTATTTTATTTTACTAACTTCTGCACAAATTCCAAGATTAAAACTTGATTGGCTCTTGAGATAAAGATTTGATTTACTTGAACAATTTTTATCCATACACTTGTAGAAACCAAAATTTTCATCTAAATCGCTCTGCCAACCTATCCACTTTTTCTCTCACCCTGCGAAAATGTGGCCACTTAAAGAGTCAGAATAAATCTTCACACTAATTTGTTTTAATATAATTGTAAGGACTTGTGAGCTTTGAATCTCCAAACGTGTTTGCGACTTGTTTCTGTTTTTTTCTTGTAAAAATACAAAATTTTAGAATAACATTTTTTTATAAATTGGAAGTTGACCACAATCTTTTACTAATAAAAAATTATTATTTAACGAATAATTTTGAGTTACTATTTGAAGAACATTAAATTAGTCGTAAAGACAAAACTGTTAAGGGGTGGGCTTCATATTTGACGCCTGAAAGAAACGACCATACGAATACCTGTAAATTTTTACATTGCTTCATGAAGCTATTTAATTTCACTTATTGTTTTGGTTGGTTGGTTTACGTGGTGGCCCGTCTGCCGAAAACAGGGCCTAATTAACACAGGAAGCGCCATTTTGATACCACAACTCGTTTAACCTGGTCGTTGAGGGCTGATTAAGAAAATATATAGTCTTACAAAGTCCTGGGGTTTGAATGGAATGAAGGTCATCAGTTCTCCAATCTTGTTTTTCGAGATTTCATCAAGGTTATTAAAGAAAGGTTTGCCTAGTGCGCGAAGTCTGGCTCTAGCTAGGGCTGGACACTCGCAAAGCAGGTGCATCCCCACAGCTGTGGGAATTGACGTTAAAGGGAATAACTAGTCTGGCCGCGTGGTCGCTTATCGGCCAGTGACCCGTGCTGACTGCCATGACTCTGGAGACGTCCACACGGCTCCTGCTCAAGAGTTCATCTGTTCTGATCCGGCAGTAGGATGGCCATATCTTTCCAGATATTACGCAGTTGGTCAGTCCTCTCCACCTGGAGTTCGCGTTTGTGAGAAAGTGGGTGGATATTTGGCGCTTAACAGTCCCTAGTGGGACCTGAAGGGATTCTACGAGAGAGCCCTGAAGAGCAGAACCTTGCCTAGCTAATTCGTCTGCCCGTTCATTACCCTCTATCTTGCTGTGGCATGTGACCCAAAGCAGAGTAACTTTGACTTGACTTCCTAAGTGGGCTAGTTCCTCTCGGCACTGTTTGACTAGCTTAGAGGAAGTGGTAGCCGAATCTAAGGCCTTGATTGCGGCCTGGCTGTCATTTCGCTTCGGCGTAGCGTCTTGCTGCAAAGTCTGACAGGCCTCCCGGATCCGCAGTATCTCCGCCTTGAAAACGCTGGTGTAGTCCTGTAAATGGTAAGACTTTGCGGCATAGGGTGTGTCTGAGAAAGCTCCCAATCCGACTCCGCAGTTCATCTTTGAACCGTCAGTGTATATGACTGTGTCGAATTCATGTACATATAACTGAACCATTCTTCCATGCCCTGGTTGGACAACCCACAGCGAAATCCTCCTTGAAGGTCAGTCAGTGTCCAGCCCTAGCTAGAGCCAGGCTTCGCGCACTAGGCAACCCCTTCTTCAATAACCTTGATGAGATCTCGAAAAACAAGATTGGAGAACTGATTACCTTACTGAACAGCTCTGGATGGATATGATAATCCATTCAAGCCCCAGGACTCTGTAAAACTATATATCTACTTCATCAGCCCTCAACGAGCAGGTTAAACTTGTTGTTGTATCAAAACAGCGCTTCCTGTGCTAGGTAGGTAGGTACGCGTGGCTGCCCGTGAGAACACGGACACACTTAGACCTAAAAGGTCCGTTGTGTTACCACAGGATCATCAAATCCGGTCCTACTCGTCAAACCATTTAGAGCTTGCAATGATGCGTTGGCTTCTCGCTACCTCCATTGAGGCAAGGTCACCGAGACAGTTGAAGAAGTAAGCTCCAAGATGAGCTTTCCTTCTGGCTGAAAGAGCTGGACAGGTACAGAGAAGGTGAAGGACTGTCTCCTCCTCCTCTTCATCCAGGCAGCTTCTACAGAAGTCGTTTGAGAAGAGACCGAGTCTTTTAGCATGTCGACCTATAAGACAGTGTCCGGTCAGGACACCAACTGTGGTGCTGATATTCGCCCTTTTGAGCAAAGTCAGCTGTTTAGAGCGTTTTAGATCCAGCTCCGGTCAGATCTGTCTCGCAGTGTGACATGTAACACCGTTTGCCCATCTTGAGTTGGTTTTCTCAATTGAGTCCAATCCCAGTAGCAGTTTACATGTAGAGAGAAGCACACCCAGATTCCGGTGTTCCGGCATAATCTGAAGGGTAGTACCGCGTCGAGCGAGTTCGTCAGCCATGCAGTTCCCTGGAATATCCCTGTGTCCTGGCACCCAGCACAGGAGAATATTGAACTGTTCAGCCATCTCCTTAAGAGATGATCGACATTCTGCGGCGACCTTTGATGTTGTCGAGGCCGATTCTAAGGATTTTATTGCCGCTTGGCTGTCTGTGAAAATGCTAATATCCATAGTAGATATTACATTACACCTCAGCCAGGACAAGGCCTCCTTGATCGCCATAAGCTCCGCCTGAAAGACACTACAGTGGTCCGGAAGGCGGAAGGAGCTGCTAATGTTAAGCATATCAGAGAAAACACCTCCACCTACCCCGCCTTCAGTTTTGAAGCCGTCCGTATATATGTGGGCGGACTCTTCCATCCGTACCGAATCCCTTTCCCATTCTAGACGGGTTGGGATGGCTGTTAGAAAATTTTTCTCAAAATCATAACTGGGAGGGGTGTAGTCGGTGTTTTCAGCAATGTTATTGAAGTGATTCAAGATTGTTGAGTGACCTGCATATATGCCAGTCCACTGTGTAGAATAAGTCGAATGGCTGCATTGGCTGCCATTTGCTTGCCAAAAATGTCTAGGGGTGGCAGACTGAATAGCATGTCTAGTGCTGCAGAGGGAGTTGTTCTCAGAGCTCCACTGATGCATATGCATGCTGATCTTTGTACCTTCCCTAGGGTGGTGCAGTTAACTGCTTTGTCTAAGGCCGTCCACCAGACAATAACACCATACATAAGTATCGGTCTGATGACGGACACGTAGAGCCAATGAACTATCCGGGGTTGCATACCCCATTTTTTACCAATGGCTGTGCTAATTGGGCCCTGTTTTCGGCAGACGGGCCACCACGTAAACCAATCAACCATAATCCTTCAAAAGAGTTTGAGTACGGTACGGTAGAGAGACGGAAAAAAAAATTTTTTTTTAGGGTTAGGTACTAAAACGTAAAAATATTAAATATCAGGTATCAAATATTATTTTAATTTAATTCTATCACAATACTACTCCTACTACTTTGAAGGAGGGCATTTCAATTCTTGATAATAGGGAGGGTGGGGCGGGGGTGTAGAATTTGGCTAATGGCATTTAAATGCATATAGGGTGATGCTAAGATGTGTACTGCGTTCATGCGCGTACGTATAGTTCAAGCAGTATAAACATTTTACAGACAGCCTTTCTAGAGATAAATTAAAGTGTTATGGTTCCCTACAATTTTCAAAATCAACAACAAACGTCCCTGCCTAACTAAAACAGAGAAACTAAATAGTATGCAATTTGATATAAATAGTCACAACTTTTATTCAAATTATGAGTTTTCAGTATCATTCTTGTTCCAATTTTTTAAGCGACTGACACTAGAAGCAGTTCCAAATAGTTATCTTTCATGGATCGCTGCAGGGATAATGCAAATATGCTTTCTTGAAAGATGTCTCTTTTAAAGCGTACAAGCTATTTTGGAATTGATATAGTAAGGATATTCTCCAGCTCTATCTTCTGAGCAGCTGGAGAATAATACTACCCGGATACAGGGTAGTCAATTATGCCTGAGTCATTAAATACTAGCCGCCCTAAGGAAGCTGTCGTTCCGTCGTTTCGTTACAAGTTTTAATATTAGGACAGCTCCATTCATCTCCGTCGTAATCTACTCATTACCATGCAGTCTGCAACCCTTTTCTGTTGTTGGAATGTATTCTTAAAAGTTTCCTTCAACTCTTCGCTCCAGGTGCATGTAAACTATTCGGTAGATAGCACCCAGTCGATTTGTACGTGACGTGAACGTGATGGTCACTAAAGACATCCTTTTTTACCAAGCGATTTGATCCTGATGAATATTTGAATGCCAGGTGAGTGAGATTAGTAGGGTGGGGAGATGAATTTTCCATAATCCCACCCAAACATACCCTGTTCGGTGGATCCTTAAACCAAAGTTAGGAACTCCTAATTACCTACTCGAATGTTCGCGATATGCATGAGTACATAGAAATGGAAGGAAAAAACAACAACATCGAAACTGGTATTATTTAATTAAGACGCCAGTCTTTTCGAGAGAGGCCTCCGAAAAGTTTTTGCGAATCTGAAATTGATTATGTTTTATACTCTGATCTAACGAGCAGATGTTCCACGAAAACAAGACGAAAAACCAAACATATTTACATTTCGAGAAGAACTTTAAATTAAATTTCGCTTTCACGTTAAAAAGCCGAAAAACACTCCATTCAAGTTTCGAAATTACATTTTCAATATTTAAATAGACTGCGTTTCAAGTGCCTTGGATGGGATCCACGATGAAATCCTGTTTCACCTACTTTGCAAAGTGTTTTCCACATTCGTGTCGATGGCGAAAAGATTAATCGATGCCGCCGAACGTCAAGACAACTAAAACGCTAAGATGTCCCGAACGGGAAGTAGTTCGGCGAGTAAATTCGCCATAATTGGATTAAGATAAAGCAGGAGTTTTTCATTTAAGGAAACTTTCGAAACGAAACGAGATCCAACGAAAGTGTTTCGGTAAATAATAATCCAACTAAATTTAAGATGGATATTTCGGTTACACGAAATAACCGAGACATTGTATATTACTCGGAAACTTTGCTATTAAGGACCTCGAGGCTTCAGGCTTCATTATGCATGGATTCTTGATAAACGTAATGTTTTTGAAGTTACTTTCAAAATTTTGGATAGAATTTACTACTGTGTCACGTGTGGTTGATATTTTGTTCAGGGTGCCTATTACAGTTGTGGTAGGCATAGAGCTAATAAAAAGTTCAGAATTCAAAGTATAGTTGCGAGGGATAATAAAACGATGGGGACTAGATAAATGTTGAAGAAATTGTCGAAAATTGAGAACACTCGGTGGTGAAAGTTCATCTCAAACTTGTAGTTACAAGCAAAATCACTCCACTCCTTCTGATAATAGAAAACACTATTTCACGGGATGAAATTATATGTAACTCGTAAGGGGCTACGTCGATATATTATCTTCTATATTTTTTGAAATTGAAAAAAAAAGTAATAAAATAATCCTTCAACAGTGTGGGCACAACTTTATTATTTTTCGGGTAGAAGTTCGGAATGAGTTTAAGATTGATGCGCTATAGGTTACTATGTGACTGAAAACCTTAACAAAATCTGCCAATGGTCTGGGCGAAACTTTATTATTTTTCGGGTCAAAGTTCGGGAGCGGTCAAAGTCGGAGTGTATCAGGAGTTGCTTCGCGATTATTAGATTTCTTAGAAAATTAATTTTGTTCTTAAAATAAAAATATTTAAAATAGAGATTTTTAGCCGATTAAACATTGCAAAAGCCCGTGTAGACTATTCGAATTTCGGTATATTATGTACACTAAAAGCCCATAGAAGTAAAAACGCATTGGTTGCATTATCAGAATTAAGAGATATGACGAATTGTTAAAACGTATACAAACCCATTACTTCCACTTGGGGTTTGAATTTCGAAAAAATTGTGAAACAGGTTTTTAGACGATTTAATAAGAAGCAACTTCATATCTCTTGAGACGCAAGGGATTTTGAAAAATCTGTGAAAACGTAAGCAAACCCTTCACAAACCCTTGGTTCTAGAAATTCGAAAAATCGTGAATAACAATCAATAATAAATAATAATCAATTTTATATCTCATCAGAACTAAGGGATGGCAAAAATTGTGAAAACATATACAAACCCTTGGGGGTTGAATATCCAAAAATTGAGAGATTGGTTTGTAGGCGTTTATATGAAAAGTCGGTGGAAGTGAAAAGCGATCTAATATCTCATCGAACCTAAGAAATATGTCGAAGCTTTGAAAAGCATACAACCCCCTTACACCCATTAGGATTGAATATCTAAAATACTGAAATTGACTTTTTGGCTTTTACTTTATTATTTTAATAATAAAGAATTGTTATCGATTTTTAAAAAAAAAAAATTGCTACCATGAAATTTTTTTTTTCCACGTATCATGACTAATAGACACCAAAAAAGCAAAAAAAAATTTCGGTCCGTCTGTGCGCCGTACGCCGTCCGCCGTACGCAAAACATTTGAGAGCTTATAGCTCTCAAACTCTTTGAGCTATTAAGTTGAATTTTTTTTTGTTGGTAGACCACTTGAAGGGGTCTGCTCTTCAAGTGGTCACCTTTGGAGTGGTAGGGGTGTGAGGGAGGAGGTGGGGGAAGCGTTTTAGTCGAAAAATTTTGGTTTCTAGATCTCAGTAACCGCATAGGCTAGGAGGCTGAAACTTGGAATTTATATAGAGCATCAATAGTGGACCCATTTGCAAAAAAAATTATGATATGGGTAAAGGGGTGTGGGAGTGCGGGGAATAATAATGCGTCCGAAACGCTCGAAAGCCGAGATCGAGACATTCTAAAATCCATATCTCCTAGTCGGTTAATGTCACGAAATTAAAACTTAATGAACATCTGTCGGTATACTAGGAGAGTAGAGTGGAAACAAATTTTTGAGGGGGGGCAGTGTCGTACGGAGGTGGGGGTGAAAAATTTAGATTACGATATCTCACGAACCAATTGCACTAGGAAAACCAAATTCGGTTTCTGTATTAAGGTTGAGAAATAAAGTTTGCTGAAAGTAAAATTTTTTAAGGGGGCGGTTGAGTATGAAAGTAAAATTTTTTAAGGGAGCGGTTGAGTATGGAAGTGAAGGGGATAAGAGTTTTTCTAAAAAATAACGTCTTATATCTTAAGAACAGTGTACGAATTTTGAGGGTGAAGCTGGGGGAGGGTGAAAAGAAAAAGTTCCGATTCTTATATCTTGAGAACCTATAATGATATCAAGCTGAAACTTGGTATTTAGATAGAACTATAGTAGAAGCATGTTGAAAAAATATAATTTTCTATAGGGATAGTATGTATGGGAGTGGGGGATGTTTTTCCTAACTATAGAACCGCTTATGCTAGAAAGTTGAAACTCGGTATGTATATGTAAGTCAAATAGAAAACTAAGTTTGATTAAAAAAAAATCAAATATCCATTGGCGTACAGAAGAAAGGCAAAAAAATTGTTCAGTGAAAATGGAATGCAAATATTTTCACGATTTTCGTCATATCTATTAGGTCTTATCAAATATTGAATTCATTTTTATTCCACGGATTTTTCATATAAATACCTAGAAAGCGTTTTCAGGATTTTTTGAAATTCGACCCCCACGATGGTGTAAAGGGGTTATATACATTTTCACGAAATCAGCCATATCCCTCCGGTTTGATTAGATATCGAATGTATTTATACTTCTACGGGCTTGTTTAATAATCACCTAAAACTTGTTTTCAAATTTTTTCCTTTTTCAACCCCTAAGAGGGTATAAACGGGTTGAAAACGTTTTCACGAATTCCGTCATATCTCTTAGGAGTGATAAGGCATCGGATTGGTTTTCACTTCCTCGGGCTTTCTTTACATATATCTAAAAACTTTTTTCAGGATTTTTGGATATTCAACCTCAAAGAGTGTGCAAGGGGGTTGCATATGTTTTCACAAATTCCTATATATTTCTTAGTTCTGATGTGATATCGAATTCAGTTTAAGTTCCTGAGGCTTCCTATATAATCGTCAAAAGTTGATTTCAGTATTTTTAGGTATTCAACTCCAATAGGACGTAAGGCTTTCGACATATTTCTTACGATTGATAAGATATCAGATTGGTTTTCACTTCCACAGACTTATTATATTATCGCCTACAAATGCATTTCCGATTTCATGTAATGGCCCAAAACCAAATCTCAAAAAATCTCCTAATCACGTAACAACTGATATTATACTACGACTAAGACCTCGTCCCGGAGTATGACCCAATTATGCAATTCATATGTTATATGTGACAGCGGCGTAAGTATTCTAGTGCGACACCATTCTAACCGCTTTTCGGTTTTCAGTCACATAGTAACCTACACCGCGTCTCAGAATTGAACGCATTCCGAACTTCTACCGAAAAAATAATAAAGTTGCGCCCAGACTGTTGGCAGATTTTTTTTATTTCTATTTTACTTTTGCTTCTTACTTTTGTTTTGCATTATTATTATTATTACTGGTTCTTCTTTTCTTCATTAATTTTCACGATGATAGTTGAATTCACAAAACATATTATGTACCAAATTGAAATCGACGTGCCATAAGCCCTCTGGGCTTGGCCGAAATTTTGATGGGCTCGCATTTGCAATCGGGTTCATCTAAAATAAATAAATAATTATTTTAATCAACAACCGTACACCAATAAAAGGAGTACTTTTTATACTCTAGATGAAATCATATAGAGTATTATAAGTTTAATCCAGCCGAAAAGTTTGTAACGCATAGAACCAAGCCTCGGACGAAAAAAAGTTATATATTATTTTTTGTTTATTTGTGCCCAAAAACCTCAAATCCGCTTGACGTCCGTCCGTCCGTCCGTCCGTCCGTCCGTCCGTCTGTCCGTTAGCACGATAACTCATGAACGCCTTCACCTAGGATCTTGAAATTTTGAATCTGGATGTTTGGTTGAATTTGTAAGGCTAGGTTCGTTAACGGGCACAATCGTCCTACTCCTTCGGGTAGCTGCCATACAAAATGTCCTTAAAACACGTGTTCAAGAATATTGACCAATAACTTCGGAACGCCTAAAGCTACGACTTTGATATTTTGTATGTGTTACTTTTTCAATAGTTGGAGCTAAATGTATGATTATGAAGAAAATCCTGTTAGTCCTTCGTGTAGCTGCCATACAAATATCCTGCCAAAATGTTTTCACTTAATTTACGAAACTCACTATAACTCAAATAATCTTTTAGCTACGAAATCGAAATTTTGTACAAATTAGTTTTGAGTAAAAACAAAGTTCGAGTTTACTAGTCAGCGAAATCGTTTTACTCCTTCTGGTAGCTGCCATACAAAATATCCTTAAAATACGTGTTCAAGAATATTGGCCGATAACTTCAGAAGGGTTTAAGGTACGTCTTTGAAATTTTGTACGTAGTATTTTTCCAATAGTTGGAGCTAAATGTATAATTATGAAGAAAATCCTATTAGTCCTTCGTGTAGCTGCCATACAAATATCCTGTCAAAACGTTTTCTTTTAATTTACGGAACTTACTATAACTCAAGTAATCTTTTAGCTATGAATTGAAAATTTTGTACAAATTAGTTTTGAGTAAAAACAAAGTTCGAGTTTACTTATCAGCAAAATCTTTTTACTCCTACTGGTAGCTGCCGTACAAAATGTCCTTAAGACAAGTGTTCAACAATATTTTTCGATAACTTTTGAACGCTTCAAGCTACGAATTTGAAATTTTGTACACGTTCATTTTTGAATGGTTCCAAGGAAAAGGATAAATATGTAAGAAATCGAGTGAGTCCTTCCTGCACCTTCCATGTGAAAGTCCTTCAAAAGGGACTTTTTTTTTCGATGACTTAACCAGTTCAAGATAAGAAATTAAACACTGAATATTGTCTTTTAGGTTTGAGTAGCAATCTAATGGCAGTCCTTAATAAAGGACATACAACATGCACACACCTAATTCTACTTTATCCCCAACTACAATATAAATCGGAGTTCAGTATTCATCCAGAGTATTATACGATTGGCTTGCAGCCGATCGTGACTGCAGTATGTTTTTTGTTTTAGTTACTCCTGTATTATATCTCCACATACGAACTAAGTTTCAACTGACTAGCATAAGCCACCCGTACTACCGTATCAAAACTTTTATTTTTCCAGGATTATAGTGGCTATATAGAGTCTGCAATTTTTAGCTTTCTATTCCTTGCAGTTTTCGAGTTATAAAAATTTGAAGTTTTACTTTCCACTCTATCGCACCAACAACCCCAACCCTAGTAGAGGTCAACTGGACCCAACTCCTATAACATTTTGAAGAATATATCTGATACAATTCTTAAGATATTGAAATTGGTTTTTTTTAAAAAAGTACTCTCCCCGACTTCCGTTCTCCACCTCTCACCATCAAAATTTGACATTAAATAGAATCCACTTATTACTTCTCTATACAAAAACGAAATTTTAGCTTTATGGTGCAATTGGTTCAGGAGATATTGTAATTCACCCCCGCACCCCATATCCCCAAAACATAATTTTAGTTCTTGTCTAGGCTTCTCCTTAAAACAATCGCACCACAACCATTAGGAAGCGTTAGGGTGCACACGGTCCTGGACCTTTCAGTGTTTTTTATTACTAAACACTGCAATATTGAAAATTTAACAAAGGCATTTAATTTAAGGTAGTTTTTAATTTGAAAAATTGCTTTAATTTTTATGGTCTTGTACAGTTTTATTTCTCATTAAGTTTTTGTTTAAATTATATGCTTCAGCAACTCAAAATTTAATTTCACAGGAGATTTTTGTGTTTCGCTCGTGCATTTGAAATGTTTGAAGTTTCGCTCGGGAAAACTCCTTCTTTGACTGACGGCCTCAGTGAAAATTCAAACATTCCACGAAGACTGAAGCTTTTCGAGAAAATCAACCGCCCGTTCAAAACAATTTAACGAATTTCGAAAATTCCACTCAAAAGTTAAATAAATGGCACAGATTATGGCATAATTACGGTACGTCTATAACCTGCCAGAATCATGACCTTCAAGGCAATTTTTCATCCCTACTGGACATAATGATTTTTCGGTTATCCTGCAGATCTGCCGTCTAAACGGCAGAGAATTCGAACAGAACGCTTCTGAGAACATGCAAAAGTTACGACCATTTCGTCCAGGAGAAAATAAGCAGTTTGCGAATTTTGCTGGCATTCGGCCAAAAGCAATGACTCTCCGATCGAATGAACTAGACCACATCTTTACCCCTAGCCAAGAAATTTTGGTTTTTTTCCTCCAGCGAATTGGGTTGCAATTCTTTTGCTACTAGAAGGGGATGATTCTTTGCAGTTGTTTATGCTCCAAGTACGTCGAAAGTGTTGTAGTTTATCTGCGCTATCCATCTGGAGAATTGCAGGAATCTCCGGTTATATGAAAATATTGACATCACCGGTTTTGCCCGGCATCTGATAAATGAGTTTTCCTGGACTTTTCTGCTATTGGTCCGAGTTTTTCTCGATATTTTCTTATTTACCATTCTGTTGGCATCTTTATCGGAATTATATCGCATTACGACTTTAGTTTGCATAAGTTTTTGACCTTTTGCAAGTTGTTTGAATTGAACGCTTTTTGAACTCCGTTTGTGAACCCTTGGGATATTTCAAGTTTCGTCGAAGACTAAAAGTGGTTATTAGAAGGAAGACATACCTCATACCTCAACAGGCCTAATGATTTTATCTCTTTTGAACACTAATGTGAATTGGAGCTAATAGCCATACTAGTCCGATTAACGTATTCGGACGTTATCAAGGTCTGTCCATATTATTTAAGGACTTTTGATTGTCAGCTAGCAAGAAGTTCAAGGATTTTGATTATAAAATAACTGCTTCTTTTAAAGTAATGCGTAAAATATAACTTTCTGCAGGAAGATCACAGTATTTTAGCTTAAAAATTAGATTAGGTTGAGAAGATGAACTGTAGCACTGTGCCAATCACGAGATATTACTGTGGATCCATCGTGGTCCCCTCGGATAAACCGGATCTTAACAATTAATTCCAAATATTGCTCTTCTTTATGAAGAGAGTAGTTCTCCGCAAAGATATCATCGCAAAATCTGATAGAACGCCCAGCAAAAAACTGTACCCACCAGTGACCATGGGCGCTCATATGGGAGGGCAAGAGGGGACACTTACCCCCCCCCCACCCTGAATTTGACCATCGTTAAAAGTTGAGAAAATTACATTTTGTGAACCAAATGTTGTTGCATCTATTTTTGCCATTCGCTGTAAAACGATTGTTCACTTCTTCCAAGCCTCGACTTTCTTTAGTTTATAGTAATGGCACTAAAATTACACTCAAATCAAGGTATAGTTATTGATAATTAACCATTTTGCGGAATTGACCTTGGCTGTACACTTAAGAAGAATCAGATCAGCCACGACGACCAAGCGTGTGTTTTACTAGATTTTCCGTTCCGATTTTCGAATTGTTAAATTAAAGTAAGTAGCTATTGTTGAAAGAAATAGGCTTTTTCGGGCTAGTTTTTCTTGACATATTTATTTATAAATATAAATATTCGGCTGAATTGCAAGCGACAAGCATACATAAGTGAAGATTTTTCTTAGTTGTACTTTCAAGAATGAAATAAAGTATTGTATTTCACAATTTTGTTATTATCGAATATATTTCTTGTATAATTTTTTGAAACATAATTTTTCCGTCATATTTGTGAACTTAAATGCTATTGTATTTACATCATTATTGTGATCAATTAGCCATCTCTCAGGTATTGGTCTAAGTTATATTTATAAAGTCCTTAAAATACGTGTTCATGAATATTGGCTAATAACTTACACTTTAACCTACGACTTTGAAATTTTGTATACGTTAGTTTTCCAAAAGGTACAGTTTACCAGTGGCGGCTCACCACATGAGGCTAGTGAGGCTGAGCCTCACCATTTTACAGAGGAAAAAGGCATCAAGTTACTAGGATTTTTATACTCTAGATGAAATCATATAGAGTATTATAAGTTTAATCCAGCCCAAAAGTTTGTAACGCATAGAACCAAGCCTCGGACGAAAAAAAGTTATATATTATTTTTTGTTTATTTGTGGCCAAAAACCTCAAATCCGCCTGACGTCCGTCCGTCCGTCCGTCCGTCCGTCCGTCCGTCCGTCCGTCCGTCCGTCCGTCCGTCCGTCTGTCCGTTAGCACGATAACTCAAGAACGCCTTCACCTAGGATCATGAAATTTTGAATCTGGATGTTTGGTTGAATTTGTAAGGCTAAGTTCGTTAACGGGCAAAATCGTCCTACTCCTTCGGGTAGCTGCCATACAAAATGTCCTTAAAACACGTGTTCAAGAATATTGGTCGATAACTTCAGAAGGGTTTAAGCTACGTCTTTGAAATTTTGTATGTGTTATTTTTCCAATAGTTGGAGCTAAATATATGATTATGAAGAAAATCCTTTTAGTCCTTCGTGTAGCTGCCATACAAATATCCTGTCAAAATGTATTCACTTAATTTACAAAACTCACAATAACTCAAGTAATCTTTTAGCTACGAATTCGGAATTTTTTACAAGTTAGTTTTGAGTGAAAAGGAAGTCGAAGTTTACTAATCAGCGAAATCCTTTCACTCCTTCTGGTAGCTGCCATACAAAATGTCCTTAAAACACGTGTTCAAGAATATTGGTCGATAACTTCAGAAGGGTTTAAGCTACGTCATTCAAATTTTGTATGTGTTATTTTTTCAATAGTTGGAGCTAAATATATGATTATGAAAGAAATCCTGTTAGTCCTTCGTGTAGCTGCCATACAAATATCCTGTCAAAATGTATTCACTTAATTTACGAAACTCACTATAACTCAAGTAATCTTTTAGCTACGAATTCAGAATTTTGTACAAGTTAGTTTTGAGTGAAAAGGAAGTCGGAGTTTACTAATCAGCGAAATTCTGTTACTCCTTCTGGTAGCTGCCATACAAAATGTCCTTAAAACACGTGTTCAAGAATATTAACAATAACTTCAGAACGGTTTTAGCTACGTCTTTGAAATTTTGTATGTAGTATTTTTCCAATAGTTTGAGTTAAATGTATGACGATGAAGAAAATCCTATTAGTCCTTCGTGTAGCTGCCATACAAATATCCTGTCAAAACGTTATCACTTAATTTACGGAACTCGCTATAACTCAAGTAATCTTTTAGCTACGAATTCGGAATTTTGTACAAATTAGTTTTGAGTAAAAAGGAAGTTCGAGTTTACTAATCAGCGAAATCCTTTTACTCCTTCTGGTGCCTTCCATACAAAATGTCCTTAAAACACGTGTTCAACAATATTTTCCGATAATTTTTGAACGCTTCAAGCTACGAATTTGAAATTTTGTACACATTAATTTTTGAATAGTTCCAAGGAAAAGGATAAATATGTAAGAAATCGAGTGAGTCCTTCCTGCACCTCCCATGTGAAAGTCCTTTAAAAAGGACATTTTTTTTCGATGACTTACCCAGTTCAAGGTATGAAGTTAAACACCGAATATTGTCTTTTAGTTTTGAGTAGCAATCTAATGGCAGTCCTTAATAAAGGACATACAACATGCACACACGTAATTATACTTTATCCCTAACTACAATATAAATCGGAGTTCAGTATTCATCTAGAGTATTATACGATTGGCTTGCAGTCGATCGTGACTGCAGTATGTTTTGTTTTGAAAATGTTACTTAATGACTTTCCGCTAAATTTTGTGTGTTGATTTTATAATAGTTGGAGCTAAATGCGTGATTATGAAGGAAAAATTTGATACCATTAGTCCGGAAAATCGGAAGAATTTCGCTGACTAGTAAAATCGAGCTCCATCCGGTAGCTTCCATACAAAAAATCCTTAGGACACGTGTTCAACAATATTTTCCGATCACTTTTGAACGCTTCAGGAATTTGAAATTTTGTACACATTAATTAAATTAAAAAATTTCCTTTTTCAATGACTTTCATATGGGAGGTCCAGGGAGGACTCACTCGATTTCTAGCATATTTATCACTTTCCTTGGAACCATTTAAAAATTAATGTGTACAAAATTTCAAATTTCTATCTTGAAGCGGTCAAAAGTTATCGGAAAATATTGTTGAAGACGTGTCTTGAATAGGAATAAAAGGATTAGTAAGATCGAACTTCATTTTCACTCAAAACTAATTTGTAAAAATGGCAAATTCATGGCTAAACGATTACTTGAGTTATAGTGAGTTCCGTAAATTAAGTGTAAACATTTTAACATGATATTTGTATGGTAGCTACACGAAGGACTAATGGCATTTTCTTCAAAATCATACATTTAGCTTCAACTATTGGAAAATTAACACATACCGAATTTAAAAGCCGTAACTTAAACTGTTCTAAAGTTATCGACCAATACACCTGATCACGTATTTTATTGACTTTTTGTATGGGAGCTACTCAAAGGAGTAAAGGAATTTTATTAACTGAATGAACTGAAACTTCATTTTTCCTTAAGTCTAATCTTTAATTTCTAAAAAATGTCTCAACAAACAAGAGCGATTTCTTGAGTTATAGCGAGTTCCGTGAATTGGGTGAGGATATTCTTACAGGATTTTTATACGACAGCTACTCGAAGGACTCATGGTCACTTTTTCATATTCATACCTTAAGCTAAAAGTATTGTAAAACCAATGTGTTCAAAGTCGTGGCTTAAGGCGTTCCGAAGTTATTGGCCAATATTCTTGAATACGTGTTTTAAGGACTTTTTGTATGGCACTCCGGAAGGAGTAAGACGATTTTGTCCATTAACAAACTTAGCCTTACAAACTCGATCAAACATCCAGATTCAAAAGTTCAAGATCCTAGGTCAAGGCGTACTTGAGTTATCGTGTGAACGGACAGACAGACAGACGGATGGACGGACGTCAAGCAAATTTGGAGTTTTTTTGCCACAAATAAACAAAGAATAAAATATAACTTTTTTCGTCTGAGGGTCGGTTCTATGCGTTACAAACTTTTGGGCTGGATTAAACTAATAATACTCTCAACTTCCATCTACAGTAATGAAATTCCTATCTAAAAGCATTCAGAAGTTATATTACTCATGGACATGTGTTTTAAATACTTTTGTATGAAGAAAATTATGACTTCCTAGCTGGAGAATTTGTCCAATTATAGTGAATATCGAAAAATGAATGGACACATTTTTCACGGAATTTTATGTAGCAGCTATTCGAAGGACTAACTCGATTTATTTCATACCAATTCCTTTCATCCTTTGAAATATCAAGTTGTCGAAAATTTTAAATTCCAAGCTTCCTGAAGGAGGAGAGGAATTTCGCTGACTAATAAACCCGAACTTCATTTTAACACAAAATTAATTCGTTTAAAATTTTTACTTAACAAATTTTGGAGTTCAAATGAGTTTACAGGATTTATGTATGCCAGCTACACGAAAAAATTATTAGAAAATGAACGTTTACAAAATCCTAGTCGTAGCTTTAAGTATTCTAAAGTTCTTGTCTAATATTCTTGAACGCATGTTTCAAAGACTTTTGTATGGACCCGAAGGAGTGGAATGAGTGTACCCGTTAACGAACTTAGCGTCGCAAATTCAATCAAATATCCAGATTCTAAATGGAGTGGAGGGTTATTTTAAAAAAACCTTTAGCCTTGTCCCACCCTGGAAAAAGTTGTATGGGCGTCCTTGCCAGTGACTTGAGTAACCTCTGTAGCTGGCGTGAGTACCCAGGGTACAAGTGCCGGATTCGTTACCATTCCCACTACTACATTGATACTTCTTTCACCGATGAGTAAAAAACGTGTAAGCGATTACAATCGTTTGATTTCGTTTAGTTCTTTTGTTGCGTGTCGTTTGCATATATCGAGGTATAACTTCATATATTATGTAACTTTTTAGAGTTAATGAAGTGATAAAGTCAAAGTGAAGTGATGAAGTGATAAAGTGGTGAACCCAAAATCCTGGATTGGGACGTTAGATACCTACTGCACAGAATAGGTGAGTAAGTTGGGGATTACGTTAGTTATCAATATAGCTTGACATGAGACAACAGCAGTTGGTACAATGGGCGTGACACTGGTTACCAATGTATCATTCCGAGGACTGAATGGAGTAGGTTAGGGAATATGGTGACCATTGTACCATGCCATGAGCAAATAGGATAGGTACGTAGGAGGTGACGTTGGTAACCAATGTAGCCTGCCGGGGACTGAATGGGGGTTACTTTGGGGGGTACGTTGTTGACCAATGTACACTGCTATGAGCAAATGCAGGCTAGGTACGCAGGGGGTGACGTTGGTAACCAATGTAGCCTGCCGAGGGCTGAAAGGGAGTTATGTTGGGGGTACGTTGGTGACCAATGCATCCTGCCGTGAGCCTGCGGAGGCCTGAATGTACATTGGTCAGGAAGCAGTATGAAACAAATTATTGAGTCCTTCCTGTACGTGCCATATAAAGCTCCTTGCAAAGTTCGTGCTTTTATCTTCCGGAACCCGCAATAACTCGAGAAATCGTTGTGCTGGGAAGTTGAAATTTCACTAAACTATTATAGTTTTATCGCTAATTTAAGTAACGATACAACTCGGGAAAATACGGTATAGTTAAAAATTATTACAGCATAGAGTTATTATTAAAAATAAATACATGTATGTACGAGTATATGTTAGATACAGATCTTGTATAGGGTGCGCCATCTTTTATGTCGGTATGTAAACATTGAATAGCTTTGACATTTTTCAAAAGATTGACTAGATTGGACAAGTTTTGGAAACGTCAATTCAGAAGAATAATGCCGACAGACCGTCCACGTCGCTTGGAATACGGCCAAACAGTCGCTCGAATGGCTGACACTGAAACTGATTTTTGGAAGCAAATTTTGATGTCCGACGAGGCCCATTTCACACTCTTTGGCGGCGTTAATAAGCAAAATTGCCGCATTTGGGGAACGGAGAATCCACACGAGATCCATGAAACGCCATTGCATGATCAAAAAGTGACTGTTTGGGCCGGCGTTTGCGCCAAAACGATCATTGGGCCATTTTTTTTCGTCAAAACGAAATAGTCGATGGAAAACAATATCGGTGGATGTTAGCTCATTATGTCTGCCCGCAAATGCGTGAAAAAGGTCTAGATGGTTATTGGTTTCAACAAGACGGTGCGCCATGCCACAATGTAAATGAAACAATTCAGTTTCTGCAACGAAAATTCCCTGAACGTCTGAAGTCGTAAAGAGGCGACATTGACTGGCCACCGAGATCTCCAGATTTGACTCCTCCGGACTTCTTTTTATGAGGTTATTTGAAAAGCAAAGTGTATGCCAGCAAGTCTCAGACCATTGACGAGCTCAAAGCAAACATTCGTGCCGAAATCATCGCTATACCGCCCGAGATGCTCGAAAAAGTAATGGCAAAAAGCAAAAAGGGCAGATTTTGCTGTGGCCAATAGAGGCAGCCACTTGATTGATGTTGTATTCAAAAAAATATCCAAATAAATTCTGAAGGACCAAATTTAATAAAAATATCTCACATCTAAAAATCTGTTGTTTTTTTTTCAAAGTTATTCAGTATTTACATACCAATATAAAAGATGTCGCACCCTGTACACTCGTATGTGCTACTAAAGTAATTAAAGCAAACAAAGTTAAGATTTTCATTGGCGTATAGAGGTGGACTAAAAAAAATGTCCGTGAAATGGTTTTTTTTCACATTTTCCCGAATTTCGTTAAATCTTTTAGACAAGTCGAGTTATCAAATTAATTCTACTTATGCGGACTCTTCATAGAACAGTTTTTTAAAAATTTTTCGATAAAGGAAACTGGTAGTGGTTGTGTACATTTTCACCAATTCCGATATATTTCTTAGATCTCATGAGATAAGCAATTCAATTTCACTTCTAAAAGCTTTAAATGTAATTGGCAAAAAACGATTTTAATATTTTTCAATATTAAATCGTCTAGGGGCTAGGGGTGTAAGGTATTGTTAAATTTTTCTCGAATTCCAAAAATCTTTTAGATTTAATGAGATTGAATTCACTTTTACTTCTATTGAAAAAAAAATCCATAAATAAATAAAAAAAATCCGCTAATAGGCTGGGTGAAACATTGGATAAAAACAGGTAAAAATGTAATTGGGTCATAAAAATTTATTTGGGTCATTATATAAAAACTTTGTAGAAGTAGAGGCTAATTTGAAAGCTCATCAAACCAAAGAGATTTGGCCAAATTATGGATTAAACTTATAATACTCTATATGATTTCATTTAGAGTATAAAAACCAATTAGAACTGTTATCGCTCCTAAGAAATATGATGGAATTCGTGAAAACATGTTCAACCCTTTTATACCCCCTTAGAGGTTGAAAGAGTAAAAATCCTGAAAACGGGTTCTATTTGAATATATAACAAGCCCGTGGAAATGAAAAGTAATTTGATATCTAATCAGACCTGAGGGATATGGTTGAATTCGTGAAATGTATACAACTTTTTTTACAACCTCTTAGGGATAGAATTTAAAAAAATCCTGAAAACATTTTCTAGGCATTTATGGGAAGAATCCGTAGAATAAAAATTAATTCAATATTTTGGAAGACCTATGAAATATGACCAAATTCGTGAAAATATATACATCCCATTCTTACTAATAATTTTTTTGCCCCCCCCCCCCCCCCCCCTTTTGTACGCCAATAGATATTTGAAACTTTTTTTAACTAAATCACTTTACTAGTAGATCTCCGTTCCACAGATAGGAAAAACACTTCCCACCCCCGTACCATACTACCTCTAATAAAAATTTTAAAGAAGGAATAATCAAGAGACTTTTTGGAATGTTATTTTTTTAGGTTGTCAGTCCTTTACAGGAGGTAGGTTTAAACAATACCTTGAAAATCTGTTGAATCCCTGGTCACAGCGACTTCCTTGGAAATGAAAAGGCAGACGAGCTCGCCAAAAGGGGGTCGGAGATGAGCATAGAGTTTACTGATGAGTCAGTTCTATGCCCCATCGAAAGGGAGTGAATGATTGACTTAGAAGCACTCAGACAAACTGAAGGGGTTTGGGCGAATCTATCGGGTTGCCGGCAGGCTAGAATGTGCTGGCCGAAACTTGATAGCAGGAATTCTAGTTTCATATTGTCTGTGGGCAGGAACGCTTGCAGGCAACTCATAGGGGTCTTAACGGGGCACTGACCTTTTGTGAGACATGGAGAAAGACTGGGAATACTCATGGCTGATCTGTGTCGCTGTGATGATGAGAATGTAGAACCAACACTGGAGCATCTAGTGTGTGGTTGTGTCTGGCTTGTACTAGATAACGGTACTTGAGGAAATTCTCCTTGGCCGATTTCTCTGAACTTGCAATGATACCTTTATGGAGAACTACTCTCTTCATAAAGAAGAGCTGTAATGTACACAGAAGCGTTTAATGGATCCCAATCGTTTGGCGCCATGTAATGTACAAGACGCCGTATAAGGGCTTCTAACGTTGGGCTCCATGTGATGTACGCTGAATCGTTCTTAAGCTACAATGCCACAATCAATTTGGGGTGCCATGACATGACCTGAATCACATCATGGTATCCGTCCAACCAAACTGAAAAATCGCAACACTGTAACCTTATTAATTATCATTGCCACCAGTGTATAGTACCATGTACTCCGCCCTGAAACAAATAGTGGGAGCAGGTCTCCGTCACCATTTGATCAAGACGACCATGATCGTATAGACCGGCTAAGACAATTACCGTCTGGTGACAAAGCCACAGTTGGGTGGCTTATGCCGCATGGATTGGCTGAAGGTAGCGTGCATCTAGCATAAAAGCACGTGCGTAGCTCGTCGGAAGGGGCGTGGGTGGCTACCTGTATCCATGGACATCATAAATAATTATACACGTAATGGGCTGAGAAGTCCGGTATGAGAAGTTCGTACTCTATCCTCAGCGGGTTGGGTCGGTATAGGAAGAAGGAAAGCAGGAAGTCAGACTAGGAATGAAGCAGGAGATCACAAGGATGGAGACTTTCGGCGGGAAGGCCGAAGCAGTAACCATATCTATTGCTGATATGTAGACTTATGTATTCTATAATTATCCTTTCGTGGTAGAAAGGCAGAAGAAAAACGATCTCCATGATCATTCATACTAGCCTATCAACTACACTTTTATGATAGTGGAGGAGGGTGGTATTTCATCGCCGTAGGATTTTAATAGCCCCGAAAAAAACGCAATGAAAACTCGTGAAGACGAAGTTTGACCAAAACATAACGTAGGAAAACTCAAGAAAATCTGTATAGATGTTTTCGCACATGTTCGCTTTGGTAGTAATCGGGAAATAGGGCGCCCCTCTAATAGGACTACCTATTCGTAAAAACGAGCACCGATACTATTTGCTATTTAGAATACCGCATGTGTTGGGGCATTCACTTTTGGAGCTAAAGAAGAATAAAGTTCTCTAACTCGAATTTTTTGTAACTCGAATTTTGGCTTCGCCTCGTGGCACAAGCTTCTATAACGGGGACATCCGGCGGCGTATGCAAATTTCCGACAAAGTAAAAAAAATTGCATATATTTAAGACCCTACCTAACCCACAAAGGCATTGATAACGCAACCAAAAGTAACGGAACGACGATATTGGCGAAATCGACTTGCGCAGATGTGCAGATGGTAGACTCTGCATTACGTCCGGAATCTTTCAACCTAAAAGAAAAGGGGGCTCCTTTGTTGGCCCACCGCATGGCTGTAGATACTTAAAACTTGCTGAAAATTTTAGCTGCAAACAAAAAAAAACTGAAATTCTTTTTTTCCCTTGGATTGACATACGGTCCCTGAAGTTAACCTGGCACTTTGAGGGAGTTGAAAGTCCTTAAAAAAAACGCCGCTTCAGATCCTACTGGTCACAACCCAATACAACATAACCTTCAAGAACAAGTAAAAGTGCGGCCATAAACGATTACGAACCAGACATGAATATTTCAATTAGATGAACTCCAATCGGATTCGATCAATTGGGGCTCCCAAAAATTGTTGAAAAGTAACCCAAAAATAATTCACTCTGCCCAAGCGCGCACAAGAAAAATTCCACATTGGACTATAACGGTAATTGAGCTACACGCGGTTGAGCGTCACCCACGCCGCCGTTGTAGAACGAACGGTACCTGCGAAAACCCGTTTGTTTTCGGGGGCCCTACCGTTACTACACGCTTTCGCACTCTACACCGCGTGCTAATTAGGCCACCGAAACAAAAAAAATACCCAACGGATATTTCACTTGCAAAAACTGCACAAATCACGCACTCCACCCTGCCGAGGACAAGAAGGGGGCACTCGGAAGCCACCGATCTGCCCGTTCGCCTGACACGCGGTCAAAAAAAAAAAAATTACACACAAAACTTCCAAAAGGGGCCATCAGGACTCCATGGACATAGCGTGGATCTGACAAAAGAAAAACAAAGCAGGAGACCTAAACACCACGGAAAGGAATCATCCGGCCTAAAATTATTGAAGGCCCTTTTTTTCACTAGCTCACTGAAACCATGTAATGAAGGAGCAATTAAACGGAAAACGCTACATAATCCTGAACGCTAATTTCGCGGACAACACTTAAGACAATACACTTGTTACACTACAGGTTTACATTCCGAAAAGAAACGAAAGACGCGTAAAATAATTTTCCATTGAAAAATATAAATTTAATGGATATATCATAGAAAAATATGGCAAATTTACATCTACTTCCATTTAGAAATAGGAAACGAAAAAATGTATGCAATTTAAAAGATTCACACCAGTAAACTTCTAATATCCTGACAATTTAACTGGAATTCCCTTCGCTTTAGTGCTGGACTTCGATGTTGCTTTTTTTTTTAATTCTTCTTCTGCAGAGGCCGGTATGCTGCACTTCGTATTTTCGAGAGCAGCTGAAGAAAATCACCAAACAAGAATTCTTCCCGGTTTCCCTGGGGTCCTCCCCTCGAGCCGTTTACTGGTGCCTGCCCGTCTCAGCCACGAAACTCGCACAAAAAAATAACACGACTACATTTTTGTTTTTACTTTTGGTTCTTCGTCCAACCACTTTTGGCGGAGGTTAAAATCAGACTCCTCTTTTTCTGCGCATCATTTCATGACGTTTAGTTGAAGTTCACGATCGAGTCTCGATCGTGCTGTGAAAATCGTTCGTAGTTTACCATCAATTCACAATGACAGTGGTGTTTAAATGTTTTGCCCTGTAGGCAAATCTCGTATTATTTTTTTGTTTTCTTCTATGCAATTCCATTACAGAGCAATATTTGGAATCAATAATTAAGAGTCCGGTTTTTATATGAGGGGAACACAATGGATCCTTAGTGATCTCTCGTGATGGGCTATGGCACAGTGCCACAGTTCACTCCTCTAAACCTAACCTAACCTAACCTAGGTTGTCAGTCGGATAGTAATCTACACGGCATCTCAGCATTAAACGCGTTCCGGACTTCCATCCATAAGATAATCAAGTTCCGCTCAGACTATTGGCAGATTTTTTTTTATTTAAGGTATTGTAGCAGAACGACGCATTGAACAAAATTTTCATAAATGCTATGTTACTATATAACTGCTGTCAATCCACCCCTATCTTCGAAGTTAAACACTCCAGTTAAAATAATGTGAATATCTTACACCCACCACTCGTACGTAATCCGTTTTTGACTCTACAAGTTAAAATTTTTTTTTGCAAGGTTGACTCCATTTCGAATCGAAAATTTCCATTAAGTTGAGTGTACCTTGTCAGCTAAACATTTTTATCGGGGGAGGGTTTTCGTTCAGGGTTGTTGGTTGATACGACTATCCGATTGGATTAACGTTAAGACGACGGCTCTATTGATAAGCCTGTAATTTATTGTAGGCCATTTTTTCCGTTTGTTGACTTTCGCAAGGAAATACGTTGACTTGTGACATTTTAAGGATCAATTCCAATTGTGTGAACGCAGGTATTTACGAAGTCTACTGCTGCTCTTCGGAACCTTTTTTCAGGGCGGCCATTTGATATATTACTCGTTGAATCAACAAGTTTTTCGGGCGGCCATAAATTGATCTGAAATTTATGAACTTCCGTTTACGTTGTCGTTGGGCGACAAATGTCTGTGTCCTTCGCCAGGCTCCGTAATGTATTCTCTGGCAAAATGTTAAAGAATGCTTTATTTCGCCATATTTAATGGATATCCGAGAGAATGGCCAAAAGTGATAGATTTCGTCGACTTCATTGGAAGCCCCATCAATTAATCGGTGAGATAGTGTCTCAGTGAATCGATCAATAATTTCATGATTTCATGAACGGAAAACAATAAGGGCGGCATCTCATTATAACCCCAAAATAAATTTCGACTCACGCAGCAGGTATTATCCTTGCTTTATTTTTGTGACACTTAAAATACACGTCAGACCCCATGATAAAATACCTTTCACGTTAAGTCATCTTGTACACTTAATTTAGCACGAATAATACTCGTACGCCCACGTAAGGACATATTTTACGAGACAGATTTATGGCGCTCTTTCGAGCGTATGAAGGCAATTGATGGCAGTGGGGCTCACCTTGGTGAGCAGAATATTAGACAAACTTGCCGGCGAATAAGCCTCAGTTTATCTTGGAAAATTAAAATAAATAGCACAAGCAAAAAAGTCTCGTGACTAGCTTCGGAATTGAGTCTGCCATCACGCGTTTTCTTTTTCTTGTTACCTTTCTGCGGTAATATTAAATTCATTTTTATTTTTCTTATCCTGTAAGCAAGTTACAATTACATTTTTCTGAACGCTATTTGTTTGTGGAATATTACAAATTCCATTCGGTCCCTAAAGCTCGAGAGTATTTTAAGCTTTTATTTTATTAACAACGTGATATTTTAATACAATTTCAACATAGGAATCTTGCAATTGCATCATCCGGTGTTAGTAGATCTTGAGTGAAAAATCTAACTGCTAAAAACTTATACGTTTTCACCCCGCCAGCGGAATTCCAGACTAGTATAACTGATTTTGCCCGGTGAAAACCGCAATGAAACACTCCCTTCACTAAGGGGCCGAACAAACCGCTGTTGGACTAAGATCCAGAGATGGGAGACCCAAGGGCACCCATACAACTTTTTCTAGGGGGGGGGGGGGGCAAGGCTAGATTATTTTTTAAATAAGCCCCCACCCCATATACAATCTGGATATTTGGTTGAATTTGCGACGCTAAGTTCTTTAACGGGTCCATACAAAAGTCTTTGAAATATGCGTTCAAGAATATTAGCCAATAACTTCAGAATGCTTAAAGCTACGACTAGGACTTTGTAAACGTTCATGTTCTAATAATTTTGCAGAAAATCCTTCATGTAGCTGGCATACAGAAATCCTGTAAACTAATTTTAACTCCAAAAAACATTAAGTAAAAATTTTAAACGAATTACTTACTTACTTAATTATTACAGTTATTCTATAAGATATTTACAGTTTATACAATTTTTGTAGAGATCAGACGAGGAATAAATGATTGTCTTTACAGCTACAGTATAGTATTTCTATTTCTTGACAAATTATGTTATTAATTAAGGTTATACTTCATTTAGGAAAATTCTTTTTAAGAACCTATTAATAAGAACTTAAAACTATCTTGCAATACAACTAACTAATTTAGGCAGCTTAGAAACCGCTGTACATTTTAAATGGTACTGAATAATTTTGTAACTAGGGGGTTGTCTAAGTTAAGAAATCTCTCGCGAAAATTGTTCATAGCTTTTTCCGATAGGTGTGAAATGGAACGAACTTTAGCTAAATCGTTAAACGAATTAATTTTGTGTTAAGATGAAGTTCGGGTTTGTTAGGCAGCGAAATTCCTATCCACCTTCAGCAAGCTTGGAATTTAAAATTTTCGACATCTTGATATTTCAATGGCTGAAAGGAATTTGTATGAAATAAATCGAGTTAGTCTTTCGAATAGCTGCTACATAAACTTCCGTGAAAAATGTGTCCACTCATTTTTCGATATTCACTATAATTGGACAAATTCTCCAGCTAGGAATTCATAATTTTCTTCATACAAAAGTATTTAAAACACATGTCCATGAGTAATATAACTTCTGAATGCTTTTAGATAGGAATTTCATTACTATAGATGGAAGTTGAGAGTATTATTAGTTTAATCCATCCCAAAAGTTTGTAACGCATAGAACCGACCCTCGGACAAAAAACTCCAAATTTTGCAAAAAAACTCCAAATTCTAGTCTGTCTGCCTGTCCGTGCACACGATAACTCAAGAACGCCTTGACTTAGGATCTTGAACTTTTGAATCTGGATGTTTTATCGAATTTGTAAGGCTAAGATTGTTAATGGACAAAATCGTCTTACTCCTTCGGGAGTGCCATAAAAAAAGTCTTAAAAACACATATTCAATAACTTCGGAACGCCTTAAGCCAGGACTTTGAAATTTTGTACACATTGGTTTTACAATACTTTTAGTTTAAGGTATGAATATGAAAAAGTGCCCATGAGTCCTTCTAGTTGCTGTCGTATAAAAATCCTGTAAGAATATCCTCACTCAATTCACGGAACTCGCTATAACTCAAGAAATCGCTCAACAAACAAGTTGACATTTTTTAGAAATTAAAGATTAGATTTGAGGAAAAATGAAGTTTGAGTTCATTCGGTTTTTTTAATAAATTTCCTTTACTCCTTTGAGTAGCTCCCATACAAAAAGTCTATAAAATACGTAAAATTGGACTTTTAAATTTTGTATGTGTTAATTTTCCAATAGTTGAAGCTAAATGTATGATTTTGAAAAAAATGCTATTAGTTCATGTAGCTACCATACAAATATCCTGTTAAAATGTTTTCACTTAATTTACGGAACTCACTATAACTCAAGTAGTCGTTTAGCCATGAATTTGCCATTTTTACAAATTAGTTTTGAGTGAAAAGGAAGTTCGATCTTACTAATCCGTTTATTCCTATTCAAGACACGTCTTCAACAATATTTTCCGATAACTTTTAAACGCTTCAAGATAGAAATTTGAAATTTTGTACACATTAATTTTTAAATGGTTCCAAAGAAAGTGATAAATATGCTAAAAATCGAGTGAGTCCTCCCTGGACCTCCCATATGAAAGTTATTGAAAAAGGAAATTTTTTAAATTAATTAATGTGTACAAAATTTCAAATTCCTAGGTTGAAGCGTTCAAAAATGATCGGAAAATATTGTTGAACACGTGTCTTAAGGATTTTTTATATGGAAGGTACCAGACGGAACTCCATTTTACTAGTCAGCGGAATCCTTCCGATTTTGCAGACTAATGCAATTTTCTTCATAAACGCGCATTTAGCTCCAACTATTATAAAATCTACACACAAAACTTCAAAGTCGTAGCTTAAACCATTCGAAAGTTAAAGCTAATATTCTTGAACACTTCTTTCAAGGACTTTTCGTATGGGAACTACCTGAAGGTGTGAAGGTATTTTACTGAATAATGAACTAAAACTTCATTTCCTCTTAAAACTAATTTCTACAAAATTTTAATTTCGTGGTTGAACGATTTCTTGAGTTATAGTGAGTTCCGCGAATTGGGTGAGGATATTTTGCAGGATTTTTGTATGGTAGCTACTTGAAGTACTCATGGGCATTTTTCATATCATACCGTAAACTGTACCTTTCGGAAAACTAACGTATACAATATTTCAAAGTCGTAGGTTGAAGTGTACCGAAGTTATTAGCCAATATTAATGAACACGTGTTTTAAGGACTTTTTGTATGGCAGCTACGCGAAGAAGTAGCACGATTTTACCCTTTAATAAACTTAGCCTTACAAATTCGACCAATCAACTAGATTCAAAATTTCAGGTTCCTACCTTCTTGAGTAATCGAGCGCACGGACAGTCGGACGGACGTCAAGCGGATTTGGAGTTTTTGGCCACAAATAAACAAAATTAAATTTATAAATTTCTTTCTTCCGAGGGTCTATACGTTTGAAACTTTTGGGCTATATTAAACTTAAATTACTCTTAGATTCCATCTAGAGTAAAAGACATGCTACTCATAGTGAAATCGAAGATGTGAGATGGAACCGCACCCTTTTGCTTTACAAACTGTAAGTAATAAACTTTTTTGTCTCGGTTGTCCCGAAAGAAGATTGAAAATCATTGGTCCGTTTCAATTACTTTATTATTTTAATAATAAAGTACTGTTATCGATTTTTAAAAAAAATTAGATGAATACTGAACTCCGATTTATATTGTAGTTGGGGATAAAGTAGAATTACGTGTGTGCATGTTGTATGTCCTTTATAAGGACTGCCATTAGATTGCTACTCAAACCTAAAAGACAATATTCAGTGTTTAATTCATATCTTGAACTAGGTAAGTCATCGAAAAAAAATTTCCTTTTTGAAGGACTTTCACATGGGAGGTACAGGAAGGACTCACTCGACTTCATACATATTTATCCTTTTCCTTGGAACCATTCAAAAATTAACGTGTAGAAAATTTCAAATTCGTAGCTTGAAGCGTTCAAAAGTTATCGGAAAATATTGTTGTACACGTGTCTTAAGGACATTTTGTATGGCAGCTACCAGAAGGAGTAAAAGGATTTTGCTGACTAGTAAACTCGAACTTTCTTTTCACTCAAAACTAATTTGTACAAAATTCCGAGTTCGTAGCTAAAAGATTACTTGAGTTATAGTGAGTTTCATAAATTAAGTGAATACATTTTGACAGGATATTTGTATGGCAGCTACACGAAGGACAAACAGGATTTTCTTCATAATCATATATTTAGCTCCAACTATTGGAAAAATAACACATACAAAATTTCAAAGTCGTAGCTTAAACCCTTCTGAAGTTATTGACCAACATTCTTGAACACGTATATTAAGGACATTTTGTATGGCAGCTACCCGAAGGAGTAGGACGATTTTGCCCGTTAACGAACTTAGCCTTATAAATTTAATCAAACATCCAGATTCAAAATTTCAAGATCCTAGGTGAAGGCGTTCTTGAGTTATCGTGTTCACGGACGAACGGACGGACGGACGTCAAGCGGATGTGAGGTTTTTCACCGGAAATAAACAAAAAATAATATATAACTTTTCTTCGTCCGAGGCTTGGTTCTATGCGTTACAAACTTTTGTGCTGGATTAAACTTATAATACTCTATATGATTTCATCTAGAGTATAAAAATTTGCTACCCTGAACATTTTTTTTCCACGTTTCATGAGTAATATTTTTATTTGGTACTGTAATGAAGCCTATAACTTTATATAAAAAGCTAAGTAATACAACTATAGTTTTAAACAGAACAAAATTCAAAAAAAATAACTTAGACCCATACCTGAGAGATGACTAATTGATCACAATAATTATGTAAATACAATAGCATTTCAGTTCAAAAATATGACGGAAAAATTATGTTTCAAAAAAATTACATCAAAGATAAAAGAAATATATTCGATAATAACAAAATTGTGAAATAATAATTTATGTCATTCTTGAAAGTGTAAATAAGAAAACTCTTTTCTTACATGTATATATGTATATGCTTGTCGCTTGCAATTCAGCCGAATATTTATATTTATAAATAAATATTGTTACATGTAAACCTGGCAACCGCGCAACTCGATCGATTACGAATAAGGGAAACAGCAACAACCGAATACCTAAGCTGCAAGGTAACCCAATCAAAAGCCTAGTTGAGTATATAAGGGACGGAACAAATACGAAAGGGAACACCTTCTGATCATGTGCACTAGAACAGCGTAGAAGATTAAAATCGAAAGATCTCAAGCTCACTAGAAACCTCTACACACACCACCGAACGAAGATTCAAGAACAGTCTCGACTACAGACAAGTAGTATAAAAGCAGGTGAAGCTTTTAGCGAGGGACATAGTAATTTTTATTACGTCGACTGTGACAGCCAGCGTGTATACGCGACCGTGTTGGCAGAAAGCGAAAGTGATCGAGTCAAGCGATTAATGGTATAAGCGGGCGGTATTGCCATACAGAGCGAATTATTGTGCGAATAGAATTTAAAGTGCGATTAATAAATTATCACTTATTTTGATTTTAAACGAATTGTGTTTTACTTAAAATCCCGGCGAACCCCTAGCTCGCAACAATATAATATGTCAAGAAAAAGTAGCCCGAAAAACCCTATTGCTTCCAACAATAGCTACTTACTTTAATTTAACAATTCGAAAATCGGAACGGAAAATCTCGTAAAACACACGCTTGGTCGTTCGATAAATATACTGCAGTCTGCAGTGACGTGCCTGATCTGATTCTTCTAAAGTGTACAGCCAAGGTCAATTCCGCAAAAGGGCTAATTATCTATAACTATACCTTGATTTGAGTTTCATTTTAGTGTCATTACTAAGAACTAAAGAAAGTCGAGGCTTAAAAGAAGTGAACAATCGTTTTACAGTGAATGGCAAAAATAGATGCAACAACATTTGGTTCACAAAATGTAATTTTTTCAACTTTTAACGATGGTCAGATTCAGGGGGGGAGGCAAGTGGCCCCTCTTGCCCCCCCCCCCATATGGGCGCTCGTTGGGAGACCTGAGAACGACGTTGTGGTTATATGAAAATAGATACTACAGTTCTTTACACAACTTTCTGGTTGTCGGTATGACGTTAAAGTTATTAGCTGTGTCGTTAGGAAAACAACTTTTATGATGTTTAAAAGAATAATTAGTCGCAAATACATATAAGTTAAACGTTATTTGAATGACTTTATGGTTACGAATATAACTCAAAAGTTTTTTCAGAAAATTTTTGGTATTTTACATGACTTACAAGCTATTTGACAGAGAGAGAGAAAAAAGAAAGTGTAATTCAGGAGAATTTCTTACATTACAAATTTAGATAAATGGTTTCTACAATTGTATTATAAAACTGAAATATTTTTTTTTAAGGAATAATTAGCTAAGTTGTATGAAAAATATGTAAATGATTGCCTAAATCCTTTTAAGTATGTGCATAAATGACCAGTAAAAACAAAGTTTTAAACAAATAGCGCTTGTACGTCAAAACGTTGTGAGTACGTTTATGCTAAAAAATGTCAGATTCCATCTATCACCATTAGTATTGCCAAGATGCAAAATATAAACAGTGACCCTCGTATAATGATCTAAGAATTATTTTCGAGATTTTGTGATATTTCACCACTAATAGGATGTAAAATGATTTTTACGCATTCCGACATATCACTTAGGTCTGATGAGATATCGAATTGTTTTTACTATAACGGGCTTTCTATATAATCGGCAAAAAATTGGTTTCAAACATTTTTGATATTTAACCCCTAAAAAGGTATATTTCGATAATTTATCCTCTATGTTCTAATTGAAATTGACAACAAATTAGGGCGCAACTTTATTATTTTTCGGGTGGAATTCCGGAACGCGTTTAATGTGAGATGTTACTACGATACTGAAAAACTGAAGAATAACCAGGAGGCTATTTGAAACGTTTTTTTAGGTTGTCAGACGCATAGTAACCTACACCGTATCTCAGGACTAAACACACGTTCTGGACTTCTACCCAAAAATAACAAAGTTGCGACCAGACTGGTGGCCGATTTTGTAATATCGGCGCGACGTCCTGCCGACTGATACATCCTGATGACTGATCCCATTATTTAATGATTCTTTATTTTGTTTTAATAAAGGTCTATTCGATACATTGTAGTAATAGTGTTATACCATGGATACACTGCTTGTATACAAATTACATTATTCAAATCATGATATGCGATACAAGATGGCATGATACACAGTCCATACATGTTATACTTGTATAAACCGGACCATCACATCGCACACAAAAATGAAAACACGCTCAAACAGTTCTACCTGACGGAAGGATAAAGAAATCCACAACTGCCATTCATTGGAATTTCAGTTGATTTCAGTTTTAGATGGCGCTGATGGCAGTTAAAAGAAGGCTATATCAGCTAAAATCATCGAATTTATATACAAGGAAACAGGTTGGATATTATGAAGATATCAGCTCGTTGACGTACTATATGGGTATTATTACACTGGGGACATTGGTGATATTATGATTTGTATACGAGCTGGGTATCCAAGGTATTACACACGTTGGAATAGAATATTTTCAATTGTAAATGAAAATAAAAGCAGTTTTCGTATATCTCCCATATAAAATATATGTAAATATCGCCGCGTGTATTACTTAACAGCTGGAGCTGAAGTTATAAATATAACGTTTTGCCAACATTCACTTTTCAACACTTCCACGGTGTAAAACGTACAAATCAAGCTACTCCTTTTCATATATCAATACACACTCCTATTTCAACTACTACCATACATAATCTCCTCTCGCAGTTAAGTAATTCATTTATTCGATTGTGGTTTTTGTAGTTGCAAGTTGTATTCGTTTCGCATATTTTTTGCAGTATTTATTTTAATTATAATAAAATATTATTAATTATGTAATTTTTTTCTTGATAACCATTGAGCATATATGTATGTACACCACACCATGGTTATTTGCAAAATGAATTCAATCCGTGCCCCATTTTTCAAGGATGCTATAATATCATAAAATCCATTTTTCACTTAATTTTTTCATTTAATGCAAAGTAAGAGGCAATGAGTAAACACTCAAGTTTCATACGAAAAAAACATTGATATTTACGCTGGATTTTTCTTCAATAAGTGGATATATCTATACTTATATACTTTTATAAAACATATCCGATTTAAATTTAATTTTGACCGTTAATTGCATCATTCTCAACTCGCTCTTTTTAAAATCAAAAGCAAACATTAATTAAAATTTAATTATGAACACCAATCAAAAGTGTATTGCAAATGTAATGAAAATAAAGTAGATTTTTCATTAAACTTTTATGAGATTTTATTTAACTCATCTTGTTTCTGATTTTATTTCATATGGATCACATCGACTGTGTAGCCCACAAATATTGTTGGAACAAATTGAGTTAAGAACGAAAAAAGTGAAATTAAAAAGTAACAATTTAGTTTCCACCAGGTATGGGTTTGGTGATGGCACAAAAAAAACAAAATCATTTGACCAATGTTTACACTTTTTTGAAAATTAGATCGCTGTTAGCCAGCTTGCGGCTTTGGTAAGCGATGGTTCGAAACTACAGTAAAGCTTTTACGCTTGCAATGCAAAATGGAATCGATATTTTTAAAAAATCATATAATTTAAGAGATGCCAACTTCATTTAAGCTTGTACAGGGTGGCCCAAAATTAATCACCCTATTGGAAAATGTTATAATTTTTGGAAATGGCGGCAACTGTCACTTATGTTTTGTTATTTGTGAAGTAAACATATGCACCAAGCCATGGAACGCTATACTCCTCAAGAATACTAGAAGTGCACGATTTTCGGTCGAAACGGATACGTAAATAAACAAAATTTTGCGCTTCGGGGCACTGAGAATCAACGAATCACTTACGAAAAGCCATAAGTCACAGCATGGTGCGCCATTTACACCGGAGGAGTCATCGGGTCTTATTTTGTCGAGAACGCGGTGTGTAATGCGATTACTGTGACTGGTGAAGGATACAGAACTAAGGCTGCCAGATTGGGCTATTTCCCGCGATTTAGGCTATTTTATTTTCCAATTCGCGGGTTCGAATTTCAAAACGCTACTTATAGCTTTCTGGGCTATTCGACAAACGCAAATTGTACTATTTCGCCAGTTTACAACAGAGACGTTTTACAAGAAAAAAATAGTAATTGAAAACTAAAATATCGGTCGTTTTAATTATTATTATTTTCTTCAGTACACTAAATACTATACATGTGGTAACGCTTAAATTTCACCTCGACATCAAATCGTCTTGAAAATATATTTTTAATTTTTTACCGAAGTTGAACTTTCATGTAATTTCCAAGCATTGTTAGAAACACAGTATCACAATCGACGTCGAAGTTGAAATGAAATAAATTGAATTTACTGGTATACAGGGTGTAACTAGTACTGAGGTTCAAACGAAAATGGGAGATAGAGGAACTTGTCCTGAGTAGAAAATCGTTCTACACATATTCCCGTTTTTGCACCGTTAAGGAGATAGCGCGATTTTAAGGACGAAGGATTTTCATCGTACCTCTGATCACTGTTTGATCTCTAACTTCTGCTGTACTTAGCGTAACGTAATAATTCTGGGCTCGTTGGAAAGGACACTTTTCTTCTTCTTCTTTCTAATTGCTATCAACTGTGTCAATCAGTGTTATACTTTTTGAGAAAAATTCATTTAAATGACACAAAAATAATAAAAAATTAAAAAAAAATACAAAAAAGTCCTGTTTTCTCCAAGAAGGACCTGATTAACTACCAAATTTTATTACATTTTCGGAAAGCCCATAAAATTTCACTATACGTTTGATAACAAAATTTCTTCATATTTGCAACAACAAGTGAGTTCCCTGCACATGTTGGAAATATTGCTAAACATAGAATTTACCGCAAAACAGATGCAGTAATGAGCAACCATGTTAACAACACACGTATTGCTCTTAAGTATGGAAATTATGTTACAGGTAAGTCAAAATATGACAACTAATTAGATAGCGTCCATTTAAGTAAATTAACTAACATCCATTTAAGTTAATTAAGTAATATCCATTTAAGTAGGGCGTGGAGTTTACCTGCTCCCTTAAGGAACAGGAATGACTTCGTCCTACGTAGATTTTTCTGCGATAAAAGCATCGGGAGGAAGCAGCAGCAAACAGAATGTCATAGACATCATTATGAGCAACATGGCAAGCAATAGGAGGTCTTTTACAACGGAAGAAATGGCAGACATGCACTTCGTGTATGGGTTGTGCGACGGGAATGCTAGGCGAGCCGAAAGAGTTTACCGGGAACGGTATCCGGACAGATCTCGGTACCCCCATTATCGGATGTTCATCAGCATTCATCGAAACCTTCGTGAACGAGGTACACTGCAGCCGTGGCGGGAGACACAACATCCAGGACGGCGACACTCGGTACCTGTGGCCACGGAGGAGCGCATACTGCGCATCGCAGCTAGGGACCCCACGGTAAGCACCCGGCGCATCGGCCATCGATTAGGTATCAACCACATGCAAGTGTTCCGAATTCTGCAAGGAGAAGGACTGTATCCCTATCACAATACACCGGTGCAACAACTGTTGCTCGGGAACGTGCTTGATAACTGTTAGCCCCGCTCCTTTACAATGCAACCTATGAAGACATTCTGTTATCAAACGTATAGTAAAATTTTATGGGCTTTGGTGGTTAATCAGATCCTTCTTGGAGAAAACAGGACTTTTTTGTATTTTTTTTTAATTTTTTTATTATTTTTGTGTCATTTAAATGAATTTTTCTCAAAAAGTATAACACTGATTGACACAGTTGATAGCAATTAGAAAGAAGAATTTGTGTCCTTTCCAACGAGCCCAGAATTATTACGTTACGCTAAGTACAGCAGAAGTTAGAGATCAAACAGTGATCACAGGTACGATGAAAATCCTTCGTCCTTAAAATCGCGCTATCTCCTTAACGGTGCAAAAGCGGGAGTATGTGTAGAACGATTTTCTACTCAGGACAAGTTCCTCTATCTCCCATTTTCGTTTGAACCTCAGTACTAGTTACACCCTGTATATGAAACTATCGTCCAATATTAAATACCAAATCAATGTATCCACTTTTGAAATGTTCCTGAAAGAACTTTTTCTAAATCGCGTTGTTCGTCCTCGCTCAGATTGGTTACAACCCTCAAGTGAAGCAGTTGTAAATAATGGCAAGGGTGAAGCTAGGTCCAAACTATGCAAATGCAACTTAAGAGCCCACCACAGTTACCTAATGACACACGGTAAAACAATGAAGCACATGGAAAAAGAGAGAGCTCTAATTCGTAGCTTACAATCCAGTTTAACCCAATATGGTTTGAATTGTTATTACGATTTTAGGGCATGTTGTTGAAATAAGCTTGGTATTCACTTTTATTTCCGGGCAGGTTACGTCGAAGTGAATGAGGACGCGAAGACTACAGATTTCCGCCTAGCTGTCTATGTTGCAATGCATGCATTTCTAAATGCTGTTGACCATCTAGGCGTACTAAGCATCGTAGGAAAGGGTTCAAAATTAGAAAGCATTAGGTTACACCGAACGAAATGTTTAAAATTAATTTGAGCCGTTGTTGAGCTAGTACTTCTCATTGAACTGATAAAAGAATTATGGCATAATTGCTAACGAGGCAACAGATGTATCCGTTACAAAGTTCATGGGTCTATGCATAAGATACTTCAGCATGAGTCGCCAAGCTATGGCTACGAACTTTCATGCTATTGTTGAAGTTGCACCGGCCAAAACTTGGCGACAGCCTTGGTAGAATGCATTAGCGTCGCTGGCCTTGATATCAAAAGGATTTCCTTCGGCACTCTACCATTAGTGGAGTTGTGCTTGCATCCTGAACATAATGGCGATTTATCAAAAATAGGCATAATACATTTCTGGGCATGTGTTCTAAATACTACGAGTGCTAGAGGCGAGCAGCCGCTTAAAGACCTGGCTCTTTTTGCACTAAAAACGTTAACTTTTCCTGTTAGTAATGCAGTAGTGGAGCATGTGTTTAGCAGCGCAATCGAATGGAACTTCAAATGCTAGATTCTCTCTTACGGCTTCGGGTACACTTAAAGGTACTTATATTCTTGCATTAGCCCGAGTTTTCGTCGCGTCTTGAAATATATCACCAAATCTTTTGTCACAAAATTTGCCAGCTTACAGACACGTGTTGCAAAAATTTCACTCCTCCAAAGATGTGTTGAACCGCTTCAGTTCAAAAATGTATGACGATAATCGAGAGCCGGCTTCATCTTCTTTAGACAGTTTCTGTGATTGAAGCGAAGACGATTATGAAGCAATTAGATTATTAAGTGTTGATACCCAAAAACATGAGAAAACGTTACTTTTCTGGCCACTTATCGCATTAAAATTATTTTATTCTTTTTTATATGATTTTATTAAAATTCTTAAGAATATTATTAAATCGTAAGGGGTTAACTGTATCAGCTGAATTTCATCCGGATCCAATAAGGAGTCAGTAAGTCAAGCCCTCTCATGCTATTAAAAAATGAGTTGACCCTTATTACACCAAGGGCTTCATATTGTATTATTGTTCCAAATATTTTCTTCAAATAAGAGTTTTGAAATGGTGATAAATACAAATTTATGTATCCACACAAATTTCATATTAACATTACATTGTTTCTTAGAAATTCACAGTTCTTGGTCGAAGTCGCAACTGTATTCAACACATTAAACTGCTACTGTAAAATTGCAAAGTTGGGCACTGTATTCGGGCTACAATTCTTCTTGCGGGTTTTGGGCTATTTCTAAAGCTCACGCGGCGGGTTCTCCAGCCAATTATCTGGCAACCTTATACAGAACCATGATCAACCAGTTTTTATTGCCGCAAACTGATGAATTGGGACTGGAGGACATGTGGTTCCAACAAGACGGTGCAACCGGATAATCAGCTCACGCGACAATAGACATTTTGAAGGATGCGTTTCTGGGTCGCCTAATATCTCGTTTTGGTGATTTGCACTGACCGTCAAGATCGCCCGATTTGATCGCTTCAGACTATTTTCTTTGGGGTTTCTTGAAGGCACGTGTCTATCAGAACAAGCCACAGACTCCGGAAGCTCTCAAAGAGAATATCCGACAAGAGTGTGAGAACTTATCGTCCAAAGTTCTCGCCAAACCAATTGAAAATGCGGTAAAAAGAGCATAAATAGCCAAGAACAATGGCGGCGCCTGATTGCCCGATATCATCTTCAAAATGTAATGGAAAAACACTAAGGTCGAAAGAAACATTAAAAAAATTAAATTATATTGTTTCATTTTAAATATATTGCTAAACAACATTGGGTGGGTGTTTTGGGCCACCCTGTATACCAAATATAATGAGTTATTTATATATTGTACAAAAATTTGCATGCTGTTTACAACTTGCGAGGTTTGTACATTGGATACAATTTCATTGAAAATCCATACTTCCTCTGGTTAAATATAGAAGAACAAAGCATTTTCATATGCCCCTCATTTCCATAGTGCCATTCGTCATCTGGGTAGTATATTGACTGTGGTGGTAGGTTTATTTATTATTCAAATTCATTAAATACTGATTACTTATAACAAAAATATAAACAATAATCAATAGAAAATAAGTACAAAAAATACATCACTATATACATACACTGCTAAATGCATAAATATTATATAATATTACATTATTTATTTGATAAAGCCGATTTTAACTGTTGAACAGAAATGTTAAAGTCAATTTGACTGTAATTATAATTAAACATACTGCAGTCACGATCGGCTGCAAGCCAATCGTATAATACTCTAGATGAATACTGAATTCCGATTTATATTGTAGTTGGGGATAAAGTAGAATTACTTATGTTCATGTTGTATGTCCTTTATTAAGGACTGCCATTAGATTGCTACTCAAAACTAAAAGACAATATTCAGCGCTTAATTTCATATCTTGAACTGGATAAGTCATCGAAAAAAAATGTCCTTTTTAAAGGACTTTCACATGGGAGGTGCAAGAAGGACTCACTCGATTTCATACATATTTATCCTTTTCTTTGGATCCATTCAAAAATTAATGTGTACAAAATTTCAAATTCGTAGCTTGAAGCGTTCAAAAGTTATCGGGAAATATTGTTGTACACGTGTCTTAAGGATATTTTGTATGGCAGCTACCAGAAGGAGTAAAAGGATTTTGCTGACTAGTAAACTCGAACTTCGTTTTCACTCAAAACTAATTTGTACAAAATTCCGAGTTCATAGCTAAAAGATTACTTGAGTTATAGTGAGTTTCGTAAATTAAGTGAATACATTTTGACAGGATATTTGTATGGCAGCTACACGAAGGACTAACAGGATTTTCTTCATAATCATATGTTTAGCTCCAACTATTGGAAAAATAACACATACAAAATTTCAAAGTCGTGGCTTAAACCCTTCTGAAGTTATCGACCAATATTCTTGAACACGTGTTTTAAGGACATTTTGTATGGCAGCTACCCGAAGGAGTAGGACGATTTTGCCCGTTAACGAACTTAGCCTTACAAATTCAACCAAACATCCAGATTCAAAATTCAAGATCCTAGGTGAAGGCGTTCTTGAGTTATCGTGTTCACGGACAGACGGACGGACGGACGGACGGACGGACGGACGGACGGACGGACGTCAGGCGGATTTGAGGTTTTTGGCCACAAATAAACAAAAAATAATATATAACTTTTTTTCGTCCGAGGCTTGGTTCTATGCGTTACAAACTTTTGGGCTGGATTAAACTTATAATACTCTATATGATTTCATCTAGAGTATAAAAATGCGTGACAGAGATGTGATTGGTTCATGTTGGCTGTAATTTATCCGATGGTGAGGAATATCCAGCAACACATAGTCTCTCAAGGATCGAAATGGAACTTTGAAAGTAACGGCTTCCAGCAATGACGAGGAGTTAATATCACCAGAAATTACCTTGAAAGCAAAAACAACTCTAAGGACATCTCGTCTATGAACCAACGACTCCATCGGCAGGAGCTTAAGACGCTCATGGTAAGGAGGCAGATGCAGTGGATCATGCCAAGGAAGACCTTTAAGTGCAAATCGCAAGAATCTTCTCTGAACCGACTCAATTCTATTTGTATGAACCTCATAATATGGAGCCTATACCGGTCAGACATATTCCGAAATAGAACGGACGAAATTGCAGTACAACATTGTTGTAATATGCTGATCATTGAAATCCCTTCACCATCTTCGCACAAATCCCTAGACGGAGTTAGCCTTACCGACAACATAATCAAAATGGTCATTAAAAGTAACTTCAGTATTAAAATATACACCTAAATCGTTCACTTTGTCAGTTTTATATAATGGGTTTCCTTCTAAACTATAATCAAATTTCACTGGAGTTTTCTTTCTAGAGAATGATACAGTGACACACTTACTAATATTCAAAGGCATACAATTTAGTGTACACCAGTCATAAAACCATTGCAAGTCACTCTGAAGAAGAAAACAATCAGCCGCATTGGTTACATTACGAAAAATCTTTGCATCGTCAGCATACATTAAAATTTTAGAGTGAGAGAGAACCGAACTCACGTCATTAATGAACAGGATAAATAAAAGCGAACCCAAATGGATCCTCTGAGGTATTCCAGAAGTATTATATATATCGGATGAAAGGGCTCCACGAAAAAAAACACCTTTTGAGTGCGATACGAACTGATCCAATTAATAAACGTGACTGGAAAACCCAGTAATTGTAGTTTATAAGCCAGGATGGAATGATTCATTTTGTCAAACGCCCAAGGCGCTGAATGCAGTCCACCTGATTTCCACTTTCAATCGCTTTAATGGAAAAATTAGCAAATTCCATTAATTTTGTGAAACACCACCACGAAACGGATTAGTCGGTCCTGGCAACTGCCATTTAGGTCATACCAGTTGAAAAACCTTCACTAATTAATTTATCATATGCTTTCTATTTTATCTTACATCATTTGTGAACTACACCATCGACATAGCAATCGATTCATTTCATTAATATGAAAAGATAGTAAAGAAATAGCACCCAGCTAATATCTGAAAATGATAAAACATCTGTTAATGCTACCCATCAAGTACCTCCTTAGCAACTGTAGTACTAACTACCTTCTGAAAGGTCAAATATCCTCCCATTGGCAGAGATTGATTCGTGGAAAGATTCAGTTATTTACCGACTCGCCACCCTGGTCATAAAAAAGAAAAGGATACTGGTGAAGACGTGTACCGAACTTCGGGGCGAATACAGCCAGGCACCCATAAGAAATGCGAAAATAAGTCAAAGCCTTCATTGATTGGGGCTTCCATTAATCAAAACGTTGAACGGTCTATCAGCGCTGGACCTTTGCCAATGGCAGACCAAAAGAGACGGGTATTTTTGATTTACGAATCGTGTGAAAATGTTATTTTGCATGGCATCAGGGAGTATGTGGTGCTATGATTAATATTCACCATAAAGCTTTAATATCGCAAGTTTTCCATAAAGCAAAATAAATTTCATTCAATTTATTGTTAAAGCTGCGGAAAATTAATTTTTATCAAATGCTCTTCGATCAATCGTTGGGTGGTGAAGACATACATACATATATTATTGCTAGTATGATTGGTATAAGTTTTCCAGATTAGATTGTGGCTATCATTTCGCTTTTAGATACTCCATCACAATTATGTTCATTGTGTGCTTTCGGTGCCATGTGAACTAAGATAGTTTCATATAATTTTTTTTTTCATATAAGTTTAAATTCTTCGCACAAAAACGAGTCAAGCTATTGATTTCCACCCCTAGCTGCGATAAGCAACTTCATGGCTACTTCTTAAATCAACCAACTGCGGAGTAGATAAATCATCCATCCTGAAATTTATACATAGGAGGGAATCACATAATCTGATTGAAAGCCGGTTTAGTTTTGGGAATTAAGTTGGATCAAGATTATGGTCTGGATTTTAAATTAAGCTCTACATTAAGGATCTAAGCTGTCAGGTGTAAGCATGAGACACACCAAGACACCAATGAAATTATTAATGTCCTTTTTACGGTTCTACATAATGCAACTAGAAAGCAGGCTCAACTCGGCAAGTCGAATTTTGTACAAAAGAAGGCAGATCTAAGATTACTTATTTGGAATCCCGGATATATGCACGTAGAAGAGAAGGTGAACCACACGATCATGGAATCTTGCCCTACGTTGGGCGCCAATTTCATAAACTAAAAGAGCGAAAAGTTATGACCTTACCATATCCGATTCTTTTGAAAATTCTTGTACTTGAAGAACTAGTGAAATACCTTATTATTAAAAACATACTGCAGTCACGATCGGCTGCAAGCCAATCGTATAATACTCTAGATGAATACTGAACTCCGATTTATATTGTAGTTGGGGATAAAGTAGAATTACGTGTATGCATGTTGTATGTCCTTTATTAAGGACTACCATTAGATTGCTACTCAAAACTAAAAGACAATATTCAGTGTTTAATTTCATATTTTGAACTGGGTAAGTCATAAAAAAAAAATGTCCTTTTTGAAGGACTTTCACATGGGAGGTGCAGGAAGGACTCACTCGATTACTTACATATTTATCCTTTTCCTTGGAACCATTTAAAAATGAACGTGTACAAAGTTTGAAATTCGTGGCTTGAAGCGTTCAAAAGTTATCGAAAAATATTGTTGAACACGTGTTTTAAGGACATTTGGTATGGCAGCTACCAGAAGGAGTAAAAGGATTTCGCTGATTAGTAAACTCGAACTTCGTTTTTACTCAAAACTAATTTGTACAAAATTTCCAATTCATAGCTAAAAGATTACTTGAGTTATTGTAAGTTCCGTAAATTAAGTGAAGACGTTTGGACAGGATATTTGTATGGCAGCTACACGAAGGACTAATAGGATTTTTTTCATATTCATACATTTAGCTGCAACTATTGGAAAAAAAATACATACAAAATTTCAAAGACGTAGCTTAAAACCTTCTGAAGTTATCGGCCAATATTCTTGAACACGTGTTTTAAGGACATTTTGTATGACAGCTACCAGAAGGAGTAAAAGGATTTCGCTGAATAGTAAACCCGAACTTCATTTTTATTCAAAACTAATTTGTACAAAATTCCGAATTCATAGCTAAACGATTACTTGAGTTATAGTGAGTTCCGTAAATTAAGTGAAGACATTTTGACAGGATATTTGTATGGCAGCTACACGAAGGACTAACAGGATTTTCTTCATAATCATATATTTAGCTCTAACTATTGGAAAAATAACACATACAAAATTTCAATGTCGTAGCTTAAACCCTTCTGAAGTTATCGACCAATATTCTTGAACACGTGTTTTAAGGACATTTTGTATGGCAGCTACCCGAAGGAGTAGGACGATTTTGCCCGTTAACGAACTTAGCCTTACAAATTCAACCAAACATCCAGATTCAAAATTTCAAGATCCTAGGTGAAGGCGTTCTTGAGTTATCGTGTTCACGGACAGACGGACGGACGGACGGACGGACGGACGGACGGACGGACGGACGGACGTCAGGCGGATTTGAGGTTTTTGGCCACAAATAAACAAAAAATAATATATAACTTTTTTTCGTACGAGGCTTGGTTCTATGCGTTACAAACTTTTCGGCTGGATTAAACTTATAATACTCTATATGATTTCATCTAGAGTATAAAAATATAAAGTAAAGAGTAATTTAAATTAAATTTTTTGTTTCTATCTCATTTTTTTGTTAATTATATTATAAGTTAAGGTTTTCGCAAAAATGGTGTCCGAGTCCTTTTTGAAAATTCATATCTCTAGTAACTTTTATCCTAGAATAATAAAGTAGGGCTTACTTTAAAGGGGAAGGTTGTCGCAATACAAAAAAAAAATTGGAAAAAAATTTCAAAGATAATTTTATTTAATAGGATAACTATTTTGTCTTATATTCTTGACTATCTCAAAATGCGTATCTTTAATTTTTTTTTATTTTTTTTAAATTTTGTAGGTTATACTGTTTTTTAAAACATATCAAAAAATTAATTTGGCATCTCAAGGGGATCGGGGTCACAATAATCAAATTATTAGAGAACTAAACTAACCTTACTTGGGAACCACTGATTTTCTTCGATTTTTTTGAGCCCGATCCCCTTGATATCCCAAGTTAATTTTTTGATTTGTTTTGAAAAACAGTATAATAAACAATATACAAAAAATTTAAAAAAAATTAAGATATATATTGTATTTTGAGATATTCAAGGATAAAGACAAAATCGTTATCCTTGAAAAAAACCTTCAAGGACAATTTTTATTCGTATTTTTTTATATTGCGACAGTTTTTAAAAAACTATCTTTAAAATAAGCCCTATTTCATTATACTAGGATAAAAATCTGCCAACAGTCTGGGCGCAACTTTATTATTTTATGTGTAGAAGTCCGAAACGTGTTTAATGATGTGTGGGTTACTATGCGACTTACAACCTAAAAAATAACGTTCCAAATAGCCTCCTGGTTCTTTCTTTGGTTGTCAGTCGCATAGTACCCAACACCGCATCTCATCATTAAACCCGTTTCGGACTTCCACCCATAAAATAATAAAGTTGCGCCCAGACTATTGGCAAATTTTTTTTATTTATTTACATATTTTTTTTATCAATAGAATAATTCATAGTAGTAAAAGCTAATTCGATCACATTAAACCTAATTGTTTTTCGGAATTAGTGAAATCTTGAACAATACCCCCAGGGGGTTTAATGGAGAAAAATACTTAAATCGGGGTTTTTCCCCGACTACGTTTAAAGCTTATAGAAGTAAAAGTGAATTCCTAATCTCAATATACCGTAGGAATATATCAGAATTCGTGAATATGTACACAACCACTTTAAGCCCCCTTAGGGGTTGGATGTCAAAAATTTTGGAGAACGTTACTAGGCTCTTATATTAATAGCCCGCAGAAGTAAAGTTGCTTTGATAGCTCGACATGTCTAAAAGTTTTAACGAAATTCGTGAAAATGTGGATTCACGGACAATTTTTTTACTCAACCTCTGAACGCCAATAAAAATCTGAACTTTTTTCTTTAATTGCTTTAATTACTCTAATAGCACATCTACATATACGTACTAACGTTCAACTTTCTAGCATAAGCCGTTTCTGAGATATAAAAAACCACCCCTCACCCCAGTACCTTGCACCCTTCTAGGATGTCTCTATAATAGCTCTATATAATCCTAAATTTTTAGCTTTCCATTCATTACGATTTTCGAGAAATAAAAATCAGATTTTTTTTCCTTTCTACCCCTTTTCACCATCACCCTCTACACCCCCTTCCCTACTAGAGGTCTTCCGATCCCAACTCCTGTAAAATTTTCAATATCATATCTGATACAGTTTCTGAGATATAAATATTACATTTTTTGAGAAATTGATATCCCCCCACTTTCGTACTCCACCTCTCCCCTCAACAAATTTACTTTCAGTAGACGCCTCTTGTGATCCCATATACAGAAACTAAATTTTATCTTCCTGGTTCGGAAAATATTGTAATCCAAAATGTTTCGTCTAAAACGCTCCCTCCTCATCGCCCCTTACACCCCACCCTCCGAAAAAAAACCAGTCGTAGGAGTTTACCCAATCTACCCACCATAAAAATTTCTACTTAATACCTCAACAGGCTTGGGAGCTACGCACCTTCAAATGATTTTGCGTTCGGCGGACGGCGTACGGAGTACGGCGTCTACGGCGGGCAGACTGACATTTTTTTTTTTTTGGGTTTACTAGTCCTAAAACGTGTAAATACAAAACTTCAGGGTAGTACTTTATTATTAAAAAATAATAAAGTAAAATTACCAGAAATATTCATTATCAAAGAGGACTCGGCACCGTTTTTGCGAAATCTTTAACATATTATAACTAAAAAAAAAAATTAGATAGAAACAAAAAAATTGAAATTGAAATTGTAATTTTTTTTCACTAATTCTTCGAGTACACAAATTTTCAAAAGAATCGGCTGTGGTAAGGTCAGGTTTTTTTTCACTTTTCATGACTACACCAAAAAAATAAAAAAAAAATTCACTCCGTCTGTACGCCGCCGCCGTACACCGTCCGCCATACGCAAAATCGTTTGAGGGCTTATAGCTCCCAAACCCTATGAGGTATTAAATTGAATTGCATTTTTTTTCTGAATAGACTGGGTAGACCCCTTAAAGTAACCAGTTTTTAATGGGTAACAGTGTGAGGGGGGAGGAAGGGGAAGCGTTTTAGACGGTAAATTTTTGATTCACTTAATGGTATAAACACAATTGCGACGAAATTCGCCAGCGGCGGCGAAGTTCGCTGTCAAAATTTTAAAATTGTACCGCAACACACGTACTGACGCAGAATTACGACGGCGAGCGGTTGGGCGAACTTTTCGTTGCCGCTGGATTAAATGTAATCTCTAATTTTGCCGTCGCCGTCACAGTTGGCAGTGTTTTTTATTTCAGTTGACAGTGAAAATTAGACACAACAACTTCTTGCGACACATATTTTGGCGAAAAGAGCATTTTGTGTTTTTTTTAAGCTATTGGTAAGTAAAAAGCATAAAATTATAAATAAAGAAGCATAAAATCGTCGGCGAAATTCGCTCGCATTGTGTTTCTCCATTAACGAAGGCGAACTTTTTCGACAAATTTCGCTCGCCGCTTGCGAAGTTCGTCACAATTCTGTTTATACCATAAGGCTGAAACTTGCAATTTATATAGACCTTTGATAGTGGACCCATTTGAAAAAAAAATTTCTGATATGGTTGAAGGGGTGTGGGAGTGGGGGGAATAATAATGCGTTGGGATAGATATGAGACGTGAATTTCTTGAAAAATTCTTATACCTCCACTTCCATGCTCCACCGCGCCCTTAAAAAATTTTACTTTTACCAAACTTTATTTGTCAACCTTTATACACATAGCAAATTTTATTTTTCTAGTACAATTGGTTCGTGAGATATCGCAATCTAAATTTTGTACCCGCCACCTCCGCACGCCACTGCCCCACTCAAAAATTTGTTTCCAATCTATTTTTCTAGTATACCTACAGATGTTCATTAAGTTTTAATTGACATTAACCGTTAAGGAGATATGGATTTTAGAATGTCTCGATCAAGGCTTTCGAGCGGTTCGGACGCATTATTATTCCTCCCACTCCCACACCCCTTCACAAATATGAGCAATTTTTTTGCAAATGGGTCCACTATCAAAGCTCTATACATATAAGTTCCTAGTTTCAGCCTCCAAACATAAGCGGTTGCTGAGATTTAGAAACCAAAATTTTCCGTCTAAAATGCTTCCCACACCTCCCCCCTCACACACCGACCATTCAAAAAGTGATCACTCCAAAGGGCCTACCCAGTTTATTCACAAAAAAAATTTCAATTTAATAGCTCATAGGGTTTGGGAGCTATACGCCTTCAAACGATTTAGCGTATGGCGGACGACGCATAGACGGACTGAAATTTTTTGTGATGTCTATTAGTTATGAAACGTGGGAAAAAAAATATTTAGGGTATCAAATTTTTTTTTAAAAAATCGATAGCAATACTTTATTATTAAAATAATAAAGTAAAACTACTCCAGTGAATTTATAAAATTTGCCTCATCAAATAACACCTCTAAAATCGTCTGCCTCTCCTTCCATGGTGACCGGTCAGTAGCGCTATTGCTACGCTATGAGTTTTTCTCGTCATGGTGAATTCATAGAAAACTTCCGCTATTGAATATTATAAATTATTAGCAAAAATTTAACCAGTTTATGTTCATACAAATCGGCGGGACACTTAAACCAGAATGATAAGTCCGATAACACTGAAATATATTTGAAGAGGAATTTAAAAGAATTACCACGTTCACATGAAGCGACATGCTTTCATCAGTTTGTTTTTACGACTTTCCACAAATAGCGCCTAAATGTTATTATTAACAGTTTCACGAGCTAACATTTCTTCAGGATATTTTTCTTTTGTTACGTCGCGCCATCTGAAGCCTCAACCAGAAAGCCTAGCGCAATACAATCGTCACACAATGGACCGACAATAAATTTCCATTCAAATTAGACTTTCCACTTATTTCGCCTTTTTCCACTCGATTTACATTCATATTCTCGGTCTTTGACTTCCTTTTATTTCCACAAAAGGGCAATGGGGATTTTCGGCATCATAATAACAGGAACGGGCAATAGAGGGCCAAATAGGCTTTCGGTCGCTTCAAATGGTTATCGCTTCGTTGTAGTTGTTGTTGTTATTACTACGCAGGTTGTTTTAAAATCGGGCCGCAAAGGAATTGTTGTTTTCGCTCCGACCATCTCAGCGTGAGACGTTGAAGGCGACTTAAAAACGGAACGTTTAATCAATTTTTTTTATGTCGTTCGTGAAACTCGTTTTGCGATAAAATATCCTGCTGTGATCATCTCCAAGTGTGACGAGCCAAAGTGAGAAATTTATGAGTTATTTTGGTTTTTATGAACTAAAGGTGGTGTCAGAACAGACAGCTAATGTCGTAATCAAAGTACTTGCTATAATTTTTAATATTCTCTACAGACCGAATGACAATCTTTTATTTTCTGTTATATCCTGTTTTGCGTGTACAATTATGTCCTGAATTGTGCATTGCTTTTTGCTGTTTTTGCTATTAAGCTTTTTATAATCTATGGATGAACTCATAGAGAATTTGTCATTTTAATTCAGCCCGAAAATTTGTAACGTATAGAACCAAACCTCGGACAAAAAGGGTTAATTATTGTCCTTTGTTCGGGTTCTGGAAAAAATTTGCCAACAGTCTGGGCGCAACTTTATTATTTTATGGGTAGAAGTCCGAAACGTGTTTAATGATGAGATACGGTGTTGGGTACTATGTGACTGACAACCTAAAAAATAACGTTCCAAATAGCCTCCTGGTTATTTTTTAGGTTGTCAGTCGCATAGTATCCAACACCGTATCTCATCATTAAACACGTTTCGGACTTCTACCCATAAAATAATAAAGCTGCGCCCAGACTGTTCGTAGATTTTTTTTATTTATTTACGTATTTTTTTATCAATAGAATAATTCATAGTAGTAAAAGCGAATTCGATCACATTAAACCTAAGAGATTTTCGGAATCAGTGAAATCTTGAACAATACCCCCAGGGGGTTTAATAGAGAAAAATACTTAAATCGGGTTTTTCCCCGACTACGTTTAAAGCTTATAGAAGTAAAAGTGAATTCAAAATCTCAACATACCTCAGGAATATATCAGAATTCGTGAATATGTACACAACCACTTTACACCCCCTTAGGGGTTGGATATCGAAAAATTTTGAAAATCGTTAGTAGGCGCTTATATAAATAGCCCGCAGAAGTGAAATTGCTTTGATAGCTCGACATGTCTAAAAGTTTTAACGAAATTTGTGAAAATGTGGATTCACGGACATTTTTTTTACTCAACCTCTGAACGGCAATAAAAATCTGAACTTTTTTCTTTAATTGCTTTAATTACTCTAATAGTACATCTACATATACGTACTAAGTTTCAACTTTCTAGCATAAGCCGTTTCTGAGATATAAAAAACCACCCCTCTCTCCCGTATCTTCATTCCCCTATAAACAACAAAAAAAAATTAACAATTTTTTCTAGGATGTCTCCATAGTGGCTCTATAAAATCGTAAATTTTTAGCTTTCTATTCATTATGGTTTTCGAGAAATAAAAATTAGAATGTTTTCCTTTCTACCCCCTTTCACCATCACCCCCAACACCCACAACACCAAAAATTTTCACCCTACTAGAAGTTTACCGACCCCAACTCCTGTAAAATTTTCAAGATCATATCTAATACGGTTTCTGAGATATAAAAATGAATTTTTTTGAAAAATTGCTATCCCCCCACTTTCGTGCTCCACCTCCCTCCTCAAAAAATTTAGTTTTGGTAGACTCCTCTTGTGATCCCATATACAGAAACTAAATTTTATCGTCCTGGTGTAATTGCTTCGGAAGATATTGTAATCCAAAATTTTTCAACCGCCACCCCCACACCCCACCACCCCTCTTAAAAATTTTAGCCCTTGTCCTATATTGAAGTATCCCTAAGGACAACAACAAAGTTTCAATCTTCTGACATCAATTGTTCAGGAGATATCGATTATAGAATGTTTCAATTCCGTCTTTCATGCGTTAAAGACTCATTGTTTCCCCTCCCACTTCCACACCCCTTAACCAATATCGACCATTTTTTTGCAATTGAGTCCATTATCATAGTACTACATAAGTTCCAAGTTTCAGCCTCCTAGCATAAGTGGTTCCTGAGATCTAGAAACCAAAATTTTTCGTCTAAAACGCTCCCCTCTCCCCTCTCTTCTCCCCTCTCCTCTCCCCTTGTACCCCCACCCTTCAAAAATATACCAGTCGTAGGGGTTCACCCAATCTACCCACCATAAAAATTTCAATTTAATATCTCAACGGGTTTGGGAGTTACGCGCCTTCAAACGATTTTGCGTACGGCGTACGGCGTCTACGGCGGACAGACGGAAATTTTTTTTTTTTGCTTTTTTGGGGTTTACTAGTCCTAAAACGTGTAAATACAAAATTTCAGGGTAGAAAACTTTTTTGAAATTTCAGGTCGATCACAATACCTTATTATTAAAAAATAGTAAAGTAAAATTGTTAAGACCGATAGTAAGGGACAGGGGTGGGGTGATTTTCTATATCTTAGAAACTGATTATAGTAGAAAGTTGAAACTTAGTACATACTATATATGTTCATATGCTACTAGAGTAATTACGGCAATTTACCGAAAAAATAATAAAGTTGCGCATAGACTTTTGGCAGATTTTTTTAAACATACAAGTCATGGAATGATTGAGGTGTCGCACCGGATATTCCAGTGCCTATAATAGTGTAGTAATAGCAGAAAACTTAATGAAACACTACTCATAGTGAATGTGGCCTAGAAACTCAACACGTGGATTCAAGTGGGTTTTTGTATTTATAACATTTATCAGTTAATCTGTGTTTTGCATATAACATAGTACGGTTTATTTCTTTTCTTAGCTCAGTAAGGAAGATATTGAAGAAGAGTAATTCTCTGAACACCTCATTGACTCCCCTAAAACAATTGTTTGTATTTTTACTTCCGTTAAAAATCCAGCATCCGCTTATACTACTGTCTGAAAAAAAAGCAATTTCCAATTTCCAAAAGAAATGGATTTGCTACATCGTTCCTCCCACTACTCGAGTGTATTATCTCTCAATCCTTGCGTGCATTTAGCACAATGTTTCGAGTTCGTTGACAGAACAGCAAGGATTTTGTTTGATTTTGCTTGTGATAATAAATCTTCCCTAAACCACTACCATGTTACCTAATCCGAGACATGTTTCCAATCCGTTTCTACGCCAACTTCCAAATTTATAAGAGACCGTCAAGGGGATAACGCAACAAGTCAAGTAGACGTGAAAGGATGACGGCAAACTGAAAAAAGGGATCCCTCGCTGAATACCCAGGCAGTATTCGTAAAAGGAATTACCAGTGGTAATTTGCTAAATTGCAATAAACTGAGTAGTACTCCAATACAACAGAAATAATCGGATAATGTGAAGTTGGACCAAGTGTGTGACGTGTGGGGAATTTATTTTCTTTCGACTACACGGTCTTAGGTAGAGCGTATAAATGTTGATGGGACTGTGTATGGAATTAGTTGCGAACATTGTCATTTATGTTGCTAGAAGACGTATATACGGATGTGGGTTACACATGTGTAGAATAAATTACAAATTTACATTTCGACTCAAATTGGATTTAATAGGTTCAATTTGCAATCGAAAAGAAATTGTCGGCTAAATCCCTTTGCGGTTGAAGATCTGGCAATATGAGGTTGCAGGATTTAAAGCCAAAACTTGTTGGTTTTTAGCAAAGAACAGTTTATATCTTCAATTTCAAAATTAAATTACACCAACCATTTAAAACACTGGAACGATGATATAGTTTCGTTATGTATTCTTAAAGAAGACGTATTTTCGTCGCCTTGCAGTGTAAACACAAAAACAACAAGCCTATCGTCAAATACACTCGAGCATCGAATGTTGCCTTTCTATAAACAATATCAATAGGTAGGCCAACTAACTACGCAACGCTGAATACAATGAAAAAATCTCGACACATACATTGATGTCATTTAGTATCATTTCAGCTCAAATTGCATAAAGACCCACAGCAGTACATACTTATATATGTAGACTGAAATCGCATTCACTATTTGAGCGGCTAGAATTCAAACGTGGTTCGCTATTAAACGCCCAGATGGAGATAGAAGACAATGAGAGTAGTTGGACACGACAACTTCCCGGTTGAGCTATTAATTTCCAAAAATACGTTAGTCTGTACGCCACTGGGCGTTTTTATACTCTAGATGAAATCATGTAGAGTATTATAAGTTTAATCCAGCCGAAAAGTTTGTAACGCATAGAACCAAGCCTCGGACGAAAAAAAGTTATATATTATTTTTTGTTTATTTGTGCCCAAAAACCTCAAATCCGCCTGACGTCCGTCCGTCCGTCCGTCCGTCCGTCCGTCTGTCCGTGAACACGATAACTCAAGAACGCCTTCACCTAGGATCTTGAAATTTTGAATCTGGATGTTTGGTTGAATTTGTAAGGCTAAGTTCGTTAACGGGCAAAATCGTCTTACTCCTTCGGGTAGCTGCCATACAAAATGTCCTTAAAACACGTGTTCAAGAATATTGGTCGATAACTTCAGAAGGGTTTAAGCTACGACATTGAAATTTTGTTTGTGTTTGTGTTTGTGTTCGAGCTAAATGTATGATTATGAAGAAAATCCTGTTAGTCCTTCGTGTAGCTGCCATACAAATATCCTGTCAAAATGTATTCACTTAATTTACGAAACTCACTATAACTCAAGTAATCTTTTAGCTATGAATTCGGAATTTTGTACAAATTAGTTTAGAGTAAAAACAAAGTTTGGGTTTACTAGTCAGTGAAATCCTTTTACTCCTTCTGGTAGCTGCCATACAAAATGTCCTTAAAACACGTGTTCAAGAATATTGCCGATAACTTCAGAAGGGTTTAAGCTACGTCTTTGAAATTTTGTATGTGTTATTTTTCCAATAGTTGGAGCTAAATGTATGATTATGAAGAAAATCCTATTAGTCCTTCGTGTAGCTGCCATACAAATATCCTGTCTAAAAGTCTTCACTTAATTTACGGAACTCACTATAACTCAAGTAATCTATTAGCTATGAACTCGAAATTTTGTACAAATTAGTTTTGAGTGAAAACAAAGTTCGAGTTTACTAGTCAGCAAAATCCTTTTAATCCTTCTGGTAGCTGCCATACAAAATATCCTTAAGACACGTGTTCAACAATATTTTTCGATAACTTTTGAACGCTTCAAGCTACGAATTTGAAATTTTGTACACGTTCATTTCTAAATGGTTCCAAGGAAAAGGATAAATATGTAAGAAATCGAGTGAGTCCTTCCTGCACCTCCCATGTGAAAGTCCTTGAAAAAGGACATTTTTTTTCGATGACTTACCCAGTTCAAGGTATGAAGTTAAACACTGAATATTGTCTTTTAGTTTTGAGTAGCAATCTAATAGCAGTCCTTAATAAAGGACATACAACATGCACACACGTAATTCTACATTATCCCCAACTACAATATAAATCGGAGTTCAGTATTCATCTAGAGTATTATACGATTGGCTTGCAGCCGATCGTGACTGCAGTATGTTTTTTATTGTTAGTGATAAAATACTTCAGCTTAAATATTTTTAGTCGTTTTTTTATGTGAAGAGTAGTCGATTTAAAGCCGTTTTTATAATATTCCAGAAGAAAAATGTTGGTTTACAATTTTACTGAAAAACAAAATCGTTTACCTAATCCGCACATGAGGAGTTTACAGTAATTTTACTGAAAACAGATTCGTTTGCCCAAATCTTTTTCAGAATTAAAGAGCTTATTTTGTGGTATTTCATATGAGTGCAAGACAAGTGCTCCTGTTTAAGCATTTTCCGAGTTGTTTTTCTTTAATCTAAATTAGTTTAACAATTAAAGAATTCCTTTTTTTCGATTAAGTTTAGAAGGAAAAACCACATTTTGAAATTTGTTTTGTTTTTAAAGGAATAGTTATGACTGCTCTGTTTCTCAATAAAGAAAATCACATATTTATTACTTAAAGTAACAGCAACTGCAACCAATTAAATAATTACTTTATTATTAATAATAAAGTATTATTATCGATTTTAAAAAAAAAAAATTTGCTACTCTGAAAAATTTTTTTTCCACGTTTCATGACTAATAGACACCAAAAAAGCAAAAAAAAATTTTCAGTCCGTCTGTGCGCCGTCCGCCGTCCGCCGTACGCAGTCCGCCGTCCGCCGTACGCAGTCCGCCGTCCGCCGTACGCAGTCCGCCGTCCGCCGACCGCCGTCCGCCGACCGCCGTCCGCCGTACGCAAAACGTTTGAAAGCTTATAGCTCTCAAACTCTTTGAGCTATTAAGTTGAATTTTTTTTTGTTGGTAGACTGAGCAGACCCCTTCAAGTGGCCACCTTTCGAGTGGTGGGGGTGTGAGGGGGGAGGTGGGGGAAGCGTTTTAGACGAAAATTTTTGTTTTCTAGATCTCAGTAACCGCATAGGCTAGGAGGCTGAAACTTGGAATTTATATAGAACATCGATAATGGAGCCATTTGCAAAAAAAAATTCTAATATGGGTAAAGGGGTGTGGGAATGGGGGGAATAATAATGCGTCCGAAACGCTCGAAAGCCGAGATCGAGACATTCTAAAATCCATATCTCCTAATCGGTTAATGTCACGAAATTAGAACTTAATGAACATCTGTGGGTATACTAGGAGAATAGATCCGAAACAAATTTTTGAGGGGGGGCAGTGACGTACGGGGGTGGGGGTTGAAAAACTTTAGATTACGATATCTCACGAACCAATTGCACTGGAGAAATAAAATTTAGTTTCTGCATAAATGTTGATAAATAAAATTTGCTGAAAGTAAAATTTTTTAAGGGGGCGGTGGAGCATGGAATTGGAGGGGGTAAGCATTTTTTTTAAAAAATCACGTCTCATATCTCAAGAACAATGTAAGATAGATGCTTAGAATTTTTACCAGAAGTAGGCCTAATAGACCTCCAGCAGAAAAAAAAATTTCGAAGGTGAGGGTGTAGAGGGTGAATTAATGTGATTGCTGAAATTACTAATTCTTCTTTAAATAAAAACGAGATGTTGTTGAATTGGAATAAAATTGCTTATATTTAATCTCCCTTAAAATATATTGTGTTACGATTCACTTTTTTACAAAACTACCAAAATTTCAAATACAATAAATGAGTTCTCCATTATTTCAAAGGCAGCGCAGTCGGCATGCCAAAGAATTTGTAGAATATTTTAATTATTCTCGTTGAAACAACTCAAGCAGCGCAAATTTGGCCTACTTGAGAGGTTGCAACGGATGCAATTGAATATAATACCGCGTAATATAGTGCTACCTTGAATTTCAGTTGAGCTTCCTTCACGCAGCGCAAATTTGGCCTACGGTGGTGAACCTCAATAGAAATATTTGTCAAAGAGGGCGAGCCGACGTTGCGCGTGGCTTAAATAGCCCGATTGAGCTTTTGTTTCCGTTGTCCTGGACCAATTTTGGCGAGGTGAAATTGGGTGGACAGTGCGGATCGAAAGTATTTAAGATTAGAAATGTAACAATTATCAAAAATAGAATTTATGTTTGGGAAGTCCAAACATTCTCCCGCGCGCAAATTAGAACAAGTATGAGTGTTGTATGTACTATAAACTTATATTTAAATACAGATAATTTAAACTTATATCTAATAAAAAGCTTAAACTATTCAACAATATAAACTTAATTCTATTATTAATTCTATACTATTGTGTGGGTGGTCTTGGCGATGCATGCCTTAGACGGAACCAGTGTGTTTTCCTTCCGGTGTACTTCACTCGAACTTGGCTCCCCTTGTTGGAGAACACCGTGTAAGTTTGTCGTCTGCTCTTTTTTATTTTTTTCCACGGAATGGAGTTGAGTTCGTCATACGTGAGATCGAATAATTCTCCCTTTTCGGTGACGAAGGAATACCTTTTCTCTCGTTCACTATTGGCCGTTGACGAAAGTATGACGTTCGGTGTCACCATTGCGGATGATGTAACCTTTGGGTCTAGACTTCGACCCGGAGTGATCGGTAGATCATTGATCCTACCAATGGGTGGGACGATATCGGGTTCCAGGTTTCTACCCGGAGTGATCGGTAGATCATTGATCATACCAATGGGTGATGATGGTGGGATGTGTAACACCACCTTGGACGGTAGAGGTTTCAGCAATTCCTCGACACTGCCTATGTTACACCCTGAAGTACATGGCAACTCTGTAGCTTGAGTTATGGTCAGTAGGTTGCATACTGTAGATTGGTGATCTCGCATTGTGTCCTTTGTTGTGGTATTATTAGTGTTGGATGAACCTTGTAGTGATACGTTTGATTCGTGATGCAGTAACGTATGATGTCGATCATTGCACTTGTAGCATGATCGGGAACTTGTGCATGCATTTCTATGGTGTTTTCCTAAGCAGTTGCAACAGATTGCCTTAGAACGAACTAGGTTCCATCTAGCTTGTACATCAAGTCCACGAAATTTGATGCATTTGAAAATTGGATGGCTTCCCTTACAGCATGGGCACGTTAACGCAGTTTTATGATTGGATTTAACGAAATACGAGTAAGTCGTTCTTTTTGGCGATGTGCTTGGTTTCGTTTCAGATTCTGCAATCACCTCAAGCGTTCTGTACCGACATTCTATAAAGCTCTCAAATTGTTTATAGGTGGGTAGTGTGTCTGAATCAGATACCTGTTGTTCCCACATGTTACGAGTTTGTGACGGAAGCTTTTTAGTCAACAAGTATAAAATTATAGCATCCCAGCTACTTGTGTCGAGACTTAATGTCTTTAATTCGTGCAGTGCCTCGTTCGAATTGTCGATCAAATGTTTGAATTCCTTATCGGATTCCGTGCGAATATCGGGCAAATTAAATAGCGCTTTTATGTGAGTATTCACTAAGACTCGTTTGTTGTCATAACGCCGAACTAACAGATCCCAAGCTGCATCGTAGTTGGAGTCTGTGATATCGAACTGCTGTAAAGCTTTCGACGCTTCACCTGTGACAACACCCTTTAGGTAGTGAAGTTTCTGTACCTTCGGTAATTGGTTGTTGTCATGGATAACGCTTTTGAAAAGATCGTAAAAGCTTCTCCAGCTGCCATATTCGCCATTGAACCTTGGAATTTCGATCCGTGGAAGCTTAATTTCGGGCTTAGCATGCGATGGGTTTGGAATGCGACTACTGTTGCTATTGAGATTGGTATTGGTATGTTTACTAATGATCTCACTTAGTTCACCCATATAACCAAATACTGCTTCTTCAACGAGTAAATACTGCTCAGTATATTTCTCGTCAACGTCTTCAAACTCGGACCCGGTTGCAGCCATCATGATGCTTTCGTGTTTTTGTGAACATCGATCCCAAGTTTGCTCAATACTCTTGAGACGTGCTGTCGCATATCCCAAAGTTCTGCGACATTCCGATGTTTTCTTGAAGTTGGAGAGGGCTTGTTTGAATGTCGCGAAATAGACAGCTAGCTCTTTCATGCCGCTTGCCATGGTTGATGTGCTCGACCTGTTTATGTTGTAAATTTACGTAGGTTGTGCTTATCACGATAGATGACGCGACTTATAGTTTTTGGTGATCTCGGCGATCAATGAAATTGTTGTATTGTGACTGATTGCGATGCTGTGTCGTGTTGTCGGTGTATGCAGATCAGAGCGCAATGAGACTTATTGGTTTTGATGAAAACCGGATTTGTGACTTGTCTCTGTGCAATGAAATCGTCTCGGACGGATGATTTATTGTAGAGAAATTATAATTCTTTGTGCAATTGCTAAATCGGACGGCGATTGCACTGCGGTGGTGTGTGTTATCTCTATAGATAACACAATTATCGACGTTACGTTTGTGACCACGTAACCAACGAACTTGTGGCTGTGTGGCGTGTCGTAATTTGGTCGATCGCTGCTTTAGCGCGAGGGAGATCGTTTTCGGATCAAATAATCCGATGATTATTTGGTTTCGCGAAAACCGGTCGTGGTGGGCTCTAAGCAAAGGAATTATTTCGGTCGAATAATTTATTGCAAGAGCGCGGTGTGTTTTTGTGGTCCAGGAATTGCTTACGGTCGGCAATTGCACTGCGATGGTGTGTATCTCGGTTGATAACACTATGATGATGCCGCTTGTTGTCTTCTCGACGTGACGACTATGCGATGCGCCTTGATGTCGCGAAAATCGGTTTTTTCGGTAAAGAATTTGTTCAAATTCTTGTGGTTTGGCTTGATTAAACGCGTATTTTTTTTGGTAAAAATGTGATAACAATATTACGAAAAGTGATTAAATTAAACAATTTTATCGTTCTACAACATCCGGCTCGACGGACCAATGAATTAATGTGATTTGCTGAAATTACTAATTCTTCTTTAAATAAAAACGAGATGTTGTTGAATTGGAATAAAATTGCTTATATTTAATCTCCCTTAAAATATATTGTGTTACGATTCACTTTTTTACAAAACTACCAAAATTTCAAATACAATAAATGAGTTCTCCATTATTTCAAAGGCAGCGCAGTCGGCATGCCAAAGAATTTGTAGAATATTTTAATTATTCTCGTTGAAACAACTCAAGCAGCGCAAATTTGGCCTACTTGAGAGGTTGCAACGGATGCAATTGAATATAATACCGCGTAATATAGTGCTACCTTGAATTTCAGTTGAGCTTCCTTCACGCAGCGCAAATTTGGCCTACGGTGGTGAACCTCAATAGAAATATTTGTCAAAGAGGGCGAGCCGACGTTGCGCGTGGCTTAAATAGCCCGATTGAGCTTTTGTTTCCGTTGTCCTGGACCAATTTTGGCGAGGTGAAATTGGGTGGACAGTGCGGATCGAAAGTATTTAAGATTAGAAATGTAACAATTATCAAAAATAGAATTTATGTTTGGGAAGTCCAAACAGAGGGTGAGGCTGGGGGAGGATGAAAAGGAAAAAGTTCCGATTTTTATATCTCGAGAACCTATAACAATATAAAGCTGAAACTTAGTATTTAGATAGAACTATAGTAGTAGCATGTTAAAAAAATATAATTTTTTATAGGGGTGGTATGGTACGGGGGTGGGGGGTGTTTTTCCTAACTATAGAACGGCTTATGCTAGAAAGTTGAAATTCGGTATGTATATGTAAATCAACTAGGAAAGTAATTTTAATTAAAAAAAATTCAAATATCCATTGGCGTTCGGAAGTGGGGCAAAAAAATGATCAGTGAAAATGGAATGCATATATTTTCACGATTTTCATCATATCTATTAGGTCTTTCGAAATAATGAATTCATTTTTTTTCTACGGGTTCTTCATATAAATGCCTAGAAAGCGTTTTCAGGATTTTTTAAAATTGGACCCCCAAGGTGGTGTAAAGGGGATTATACATTTTCACGAATTCAGCAGTATCCCTCAGGTCTGATTAGATATCGAATAACTTTTCACTTCCACGAGCTTATTTAATAATCACCTAACACCTGTTTTCAAGGTTTTTCCTTTTTCAACCCCTAAGAGTGTAAAAACGGGTTGAACACGTTTTCACGAATTCCGTCATATCTCTTAGGAGTGATAAGACATCGGATTGGTTTTCACTTCCTCGGGCTTTCTTTATATATATCTAAAAACCAATTTCAGGATTTTTGGATATTCAACCCCAAAGTGGGTGCAGGGGTGTTGCATATGCTTTCACAAATTCTTACATATTTCTAGTTCTAATGAGATATCGAATTCATTTTTACTTCCTAAGGCTTCTTACATAATCGTCAAAACGTTGATTTCAGGATGTTTGTTATTCAACTCCAATAGGACGTAAAGCTTTCGACATATTTCTCAGGATTGATGAGATATTAGATTGGTTTGCACTTCCACAGACTTTCTATATAATCGTCTTCAAACGCATTTCCGATTTCATGTAATGGCCCGCAACCAAATCACGAATAACCTTCTAATGGCGTAACAACTGATATTATACTAGGACTGGATCTCATCCCGGTGTATGACCCAATTATGTAATTCATATGTTATATGAGGCAGCGGCGTAAGTATTCTAGCGCGACCCCATTTTAACCGCTTCCTGATTATACTCTAGATGAAATCATATAGAGTATTATAAGTTTAATCCAGCCCAAAAGTTTGTAACGCATAGAACCAAGCCTCGGACGAAAAAAAGTTATATATTATTTTTTGTTTATTTGTGGCCAAAAACCTCAAATCCGCCTGACGTCCGTCCGTCCGTCCGTCCGTCCGTCCGTCCGTCCGTCCGTCCGTCCGTCCGTCCGTCCGTCCGTCCGTCCGTCCGTCCGTCTGTCCGTGAACACGATAACTCAAGAACGCCTTCACCTAGGATCTTGAAATTTTGAATCTGGATGTTTGGTTGAATTTGTAAGGCTAAGTTCGTTAACGGGCAAAATCGTCCTACTCCTTCGGGTAGCTGCCATACAAAATGTCCTTAAAACACGTGTTCAAGAATATTGACTAATAACTTCGGAACGCCTAAAGTTACGACTTTGAAATTTTGTACGTGTTACTTTTTCAATAGTTGCAACCAAAAGTATGATTATGAAGAAAATCCTGTTAGTCCTTCGTGTAGCTGCCATACAAATATCCTGTCAAAATGTATTCACTTAATTTACGAAACTCACTATAACTCAAGTAATCTTTTAGCTACAAATTCAGAATTTTGTACAAGTTAGTTTTAAGTGAAAAGGAAGTTCAAGTTTACTGTTCAGCGAAATCCTTTTACTCCTTCTGGTAGCTGCCATACAAAATGTCCTTAAAACACGTGTTCAAGAATATTGGCCGATAACTTCAGAAGGGTTTAAGCTACGTCTTTGAAATTTTGTATGTATTATTTTTCCAATCGTTGGATGTAAATGTATGAATATGAAGAAAATCCTATTAGTCCTTCGTGTAGCTGCCATACAAATATCCTGTCTAAACGTCTTCACTTAATTTACGGAACTTACTATAACTCAAGTAATCTTTTAGCTATGAATTGGAAATTTTGTACAAATTAGTTTTGAGTAAAAACAAAGTTTGAGTTTACTAATCAGCGAAATCCTTTTACTCCTTCTGGTACCTGCCATACAAAATGTCCTTAAGACACGTGTTCAACAATATTTTTCGATAACTTTTGAAGGCTTCAAGCTACGAATTTGAAATTTTGTACACGTTCATTTTTAAATGGCTCCAAGGAAAAGGATAAATATGTAAGAAATCCAGTGAGTCCTTCCTGAACCTCCCATGTAAAAGTCCTTCAAAAAGGACATTTTTTTCGATGACTTACCCAGTTCAAGATATGAAATTAAACACTGAATATTGTCTTTTAGTTTTGAGTAGCAATATAATGGTAGTCCTTAATAAAGGACATACAACATGCACACACGTAATTCTACTTTATCCCCAACTACAATATAAATCGGAGTTCAGTATTCATCTAGAGTATTATACGATTGGCTTGCAGCCGATCGTGACTGCAGTATGTTTTTTATACTCTAGATGAAATCATATAGAGTATTATAAGTTTAATCCAGCCCAAAAGTTTGTAACGCATAGAACCAAGCCTCGGACGAAAAAAAGTTATATATTATTTTTTGTTTATTTGTGCCCAAAAACCTCAAATCCGCTTGACGTCCGTCCGACCGTCCGTCCGTCCGTCCGTCCGTCCGTCCGTCCGTCCGTCCGTCCGTCCGTCTGTCCGTGAACACGATAACTCAAGAACGCCTTCACCTAGGATCTTGAAATTTTGAATCTGGGTGTTTGGTTGAATTTGTAAGGCTAAGTTCGTTAACGGGCAAAATCGTCCTACTCCTTCGGGTAGCTGCCATACAAAATGTCCTTAAAACACGTGTTCATGAATATTGGTCGATAACTTCAGAACGGTTTAAGCTACTACTTTGAAATTTTGTATGTGTTATTTTTCCAATAGTTGGAGCTAAATATATGACTATGATGAAAATCCTGTTAGTCCTTCGTGTAGCTGCCATATAAATATCCTGTCAAAACGTCTTCACTTAATTTACGGAACTTACTATAACTCAAGTAATCTATTAGCTATAAATTGGGAATTTTGTACAAATTAGTTTTGAGTAAAAACAAAGTTTGAGTTTACGAATCAGCGAAATCCTTATACTCCTTCTGGTAGCTGCCATACAAAATGTCCTTAAAACACGTGTTAAGAATATTGGCCGAGAACTTCAGAACGGTTTAAGCTACTTCTTTCAAATTTTGTACGTGTTATTTTTCCAATAGTTGGAGGTAAATATATGATTATAAAGAAAATCCTATTAGGTCTTCGTGTAGCTGCCATACAAATATCCTGTCAAAATGAATTTACTTAATTTACGGAAGTCACTATAACTCAAGTAATCTTTTAGCTATGAACTCGGAATTTTGTACAAATTAGTTTTGAGTGAAAACGAAGTTTGGGTTTTACTTATCAGCGAAATCTTTTTACTCCTTCTGGTAGCTGCCATACAAAATATCCTTAAGACACGCGTTCAACAATATTTTTCGATAACTTTTGAACGCTTCAAGCTACGAATTTGAAATTTTGTACACGTTCATTTTTAAACGGTTCCAAGGAAAAGGATTAATATGAAAGAAATTGAGTGAGTCCTTCCTGCACCTCCCATGTGAAAGTCCTTCAAAAAGGACATTTTTTTTCGATGACTTACACAGTTCAAGATATGAAATTAAACACTGAATATTGTCTTTTAGTTTTGAGTAGCAATCTAATGGGAGTCCTTAATAAAGGACATACAGCATGTACACACGTAATTCTACTTTATCCCCAACTACAATATAAATCGGAGTTCAGTATTCATCTAGAGTATTATACGATTGGCTTGCAGCCGATCGTGACTGCAGTATGTTTTTTTTAGGTTTTCAATCACATAGTAACCTACACCGCATCTCAAAATTAAACTCGTTCCGAACTTCTACCGAAAAAATAATAAAGTTGCGCCAAGACTGTTGGCAGATTTTTTATTTGTATTTCAAAATAAAAAAAGAATTAGGCCCTAAATTATTTGGCTTAACTATTTTGAAATCAGGTTCACATTAAATCTATAGCACATTTCTTCTGGTTTTTCAAATGGCTCGACGGACCAAAAAATGCTCGATTTTTGTCCCAATAAGTAGGGAAAAGTGGGGCTAAGTAAGCACCCTAAGGCTTGTACCGAAATTCTGTAAAATGGGCAATAGTTATAAAATAATTTTCTCGCAAAATCGATAGCTTAGAATGTTAGCCTAGTCATATATTCGTGAAGTTAAATTATTGATACTGATAAAAAGATATCTCATCCTTTTTATTCACACTCCACTTTGCCCACTTTGGCTCAGTACTGAGGTATAGCAATTTTATCCGAAACTGGAGCGAAAGAATATGGCAATGAATAATAAATTCAAACGAAATTAAGGCTTTTGAGAGCGTACTCTGCTTTAAAGAGTAGCCCTGGGAACACCAAAATATTTACTGGTTTTCTTTTGGTCCATTTTTTTCAGCAACAGAGAAGCAATTGCATTTTTCATCGCAACTTCAGTTCACGATTATTGCATTAATTTTTTGTTGTATATTCTAGCCATGCTAAAATTATTTTTTTTAATTATCAAATAAAATTATATTGGTATGTGGTAAAATATGCCCGGGGCTCACTTTGACCCGAATGAACGCTAAACAGCAAGTATCTGCTAAATTTATATATTTTATAAATAATCATCAAAGCTTACTTTTCAAGTTTCACAATCCGTTCGCCGATCTCAAGGATACTGTTCCAAACAATTGTCACTCGCTAACAATTCCTTTTAATGTAATTATTAAACACTGATATTTACTTCAGTGAAATTTCGAGAAATCGAGTGAAATTTCGTTTCCCATACAAAACTCGTACAAAACCGAGCGAAATGCTAGTGAACAAAACATCGATGTTTTGAACAAAAGGCTTCGATGTCGATAAAAAATCGGTAGAAAACATTTATGTTTTATCACGGTAGAATTTTGTAGATGCTGTATTAAAAGTATTAATCATCATGATAACTAAGAGATCGGTTACATTCAGGAGCAAAAAATATAGGTACAGGCTTGTTAAAACAAAGAAATTTATTTATGCTATTAAAAACAAATTCTATTATAGTTTTTTTTAATTTGTATACTCTAGATGAAATCATATAGAGTATTATAAGTTTAATCCAGCCCAAAAGTTTGTAACGCATAGAACCAAGCCTCGGACGAAAAAAAGTTATATATTATTTTTTGTTTATTTGTGGCCAAAAACCTCAAATCCGCTTGACGTCCGTCCGTCCGTCCGTCTGTCTGTCCGTGAACACGATAACTCAAGAACGCCTTCACCTAGGATCTTGAAATTTTGAATCTGGATGTTTGGTTGAATTTGTAAGGCTAAGTTCGTTAACGGGCAAAATCGTCCTACTCCTTTGGGTAGCTGCCATACAAAATGTCCTTAAAACACGTGTTCAAGAATATTGGTCGATAACTTCAGAAGGGTTTAAGCTACGACTTTGAAATTTTGTATGTGTTATTTTTCCAATAGTTGGAGCTAAATATATGATTATGAAGAAAATCCTATTAGTCCTTCGTGTAGCTGCCATACAAATATCCTGTCAAAATGTCTTCACTTAATTTACGGAACTTACTATAACTCAAGTAATCTTTTAGCTATGAATTCGGAATTTTGTACAAATTAGTTTAGAGTAAAAACAAAGTTTGGGTTTACTAGTCAGTGAAATCCTTTTACTCCTTCTGGTATCTTCCATATAAAAAATCCTTAAGATACGTGTTCAACAATATTTTTCGATAACTTTTGAACGCTTCAAGCTACGAATTTGAAATTTTGTACAAATTAATTTTTGAATGGTTCCAAGGAAAAGGATAAATATGTAAGAAATCGAGTGAGTCCATCTTGCACCTCCCATGTGAAAGTCCTTTAAAATTGAAATTTTGTTTGGATGACTTACCCAGTTTAAGATATGAAATTAAACACTGAATATTGTCTTTTAGTTTCGAGTGGCAATCAAATGGGAGTCCTTAGTAAAGGACATACTACATGCACACACGTAATTCTACTTTATCCCCAACTACAATATAAATCGGTGTTCAGTATTCATCTAGAGTATTATACGATTGGCTTGCAGCCGATCGTGACTGCTGTATGTTTAATAATAAAGACCGTCGAATTCTAGGGTACGATGTCCGCGGCCGCTGTGTAAGTTTATACGTATAGTTTGGAAAAGCACTAGACGTAGAATATTTACGGCGATTGTACGTATAATATTTTATATGCTTATACGTAACATACGTACGTTCTTTGTACGTACAAAATTCACTCCATTTCTACGAGTGGTGCAACGTATTTGCTCGCGCATTTTTTTATTTCCGCCTTTTACATAGAGAAATGAAGGATTTGAAATCAGCTGAGCTGATGACTGATGTTGTCGTTGCATAGAAAGACCAAAATAGTGATTGAGATATTATTCAAAAATTAAAATTTAATAAGTAAAATAGAATTTCTTTTAGGTACTTAATGATTATATTGTGTTCGATGTTATTATAAAACATCGATGTATAAAAAACATCGATGTATAAAAAACATCAAAACCGAAACATAGATGTAACAAGTACTCGATGTTTTCGCAAAACATTGATGTTTTAGAAACATCGATGTCGATGTTGCAGCCCTAGTTCAGTGTTGTTTTTCAATGACGAATTAACCATACTGTCGTTCGAAATCCTTTTTCTCCATTTACTCTCGATAACGTTACCTTCTTTATCTAATTTATCAGCATAATTCGGTGGTAAATACTCGATGTCATTTTCCAACATCAAAAAATTATGGAGAAAACAGCACGCAGCAACAATTTGTTGTGCCCTGTCTGGTCCACAAAACATTGTCCTTTTCACGTATTGCCATTCTTATTTAGAATAAATTGATTTTAAATTTAAAATAAATTGTTTTTTTTGTGTTTTGTCAGTTTGATTTTTAACAATTATCACACAACATCTTTCGGTGAAGTTCAAGAACCAATTTCACAGCGGAATGAGCGCAGTGAGAGGTAAGAGAAATTTCACTCGATCTGGATACTAGGCTTAATATGAGAAAAATTCAAGGAACTGTAATTAAAGTGGATTTTGTTTATAGTGCATTGTGGTCAATTTATGAAGCTTTATCTATAATTACCTTATTATTTTTTAATAATATAATAATAAAGTATTTATTTTGCTAAGAGATGGCGCTATTGCAAACTAGAAATTTTAAAGGGGCTCACTTTACCTTGCTAGCCCACTTTGCTCCACTCTCCACTACTACTAATTTTTTTTCCCGAGCTTAATACAATTATTCCAAAAGTAAATTGCTCCCACCTTTTCACTATGATGAGTGAAATTTTAATTTAGTTTAATCAATTGTAACAATTATAACAATATGCAGCTATAGACATTCAGAGTTAGAAACGATATGAGCGTTATTCGAAGAAGAAATTTATTTATTAATTTACTGCACCCATTTGCTTTTATAAAAAATATAAACATAAATATATATTATAATTTAAAACGTTGCATAAGTTTCACTATATTGCTATAAACTGGGAAACAAAAGTGGAAAAGAAACTATAAATCAAATAAGCGTGTGTACTTAGGACCGTAACGAAACTTAAATCACATTTTCCTAGAGCACTCGTAACCCCAATGAATTTATCAAACTCGTTCGTTTGGTTGATAAATATTTTAAACAGTTTTGTATATGAAACAGGAAGGACTCACAGAAACTTGATCCCGCCTAATGTGATACTCGACGAGAGCTACAAAATTCAACCTACGAGTACCTCATTGCAGTCGTATATGATAAACCCAATTTAAAGCGAAATTGCATTTCTAACTACATCTCGATTTTTTTGATGGTGTTTTTAGAACGGAAAACTTCACATGCTTTTGTGGAAACGAGAAACCACTGATTCGGCAGTTGATGTCATGGCCGAACTCTTCAAATATTTTACAATTTCCGAGCTCGTTTGCGAAAGATTTCCGTAGTCTTTGGTGAAAATCTGTCGATTTCCTCTGTCCCAATTCTCCATTCAAATGCAATTTATGTCTATCAGAGAAGTCTATAATAGTCGTATGTCGAAATGCATATCATCGGTTTAATTTATGGATTGTGTAGTTGCGGCAATGAGTAGATATGTAGCGCAGTGCAAACTTTTACGTTACAGATGAAATCATAGAATATTATAGCTCGAAACGTTTGTAAAGCATGTAACCGAGCCTTGGACGGAAAACTGTTTTATGTTTAACTGAGGCCAAAAACCCCAAAATCTGCTTGCTCTCCGTTTGCACAAGAACTCAAGAACGCGTCGACCTAGGAACTTGAAATTATTTTACCACCACACCACCTGTAAAATGGCAAAAGTAATGCTAAGTTCATTAATGGGCGATACCCTTCCACTCCTTCGACTACCTCCCATACAAGAATCCTTAAAAAACATACTTGAAATTGGCACACCTACCCTTTTCAATATTTGCAGCTATCAAATTAAATATAAGGCAAATCAAAAAAGTCCTACATGTAGCCGTCATATTAAAGTCCTTCTGAAATGTATTCAAGTTGAACAGAACAGACTACAACTCAAGAATGCGGTAAAGCAAGAGTAGAAAATTTTAGAGCAATTAGTTTTCAGTCAAAATCAACATTGAGTTCATTAATTAGTAACATCTGTCAACTCCTTCGGGAAACTTCCACTACCGTAAAACATTTACTTACGAATAATATTGATAACTTCTGAACACTTGAAGCTACTAACTTAAAATTTTTCAGCCATTAATTCTTCAAAACTTGCAACTAAAACCATGAATATGAAAAAATTATTCGATTCTTTCGAGTAGTCGCCATGTAAAAGTCCTCCAAAAACTGCCGTATTAATCTTCCGGAACCCCGTATAACTCTAAAACGCGTTGAAACAAGAAGTACACATTTTACTAAAAGGTACAATAATGACACAACTTTAGTTCAACTTTTCGATGAATGGTGTTCCTCTCGGTATTTCCTCCAGTATACTGAAAATCGAAAGTTCTTCAGAATAATTATGGAATGGTATGGTATGTGGGGTGGTGATGCTATCGCCCTCCTTCACTTAGACGTTAGTCGTAGTTCGTTGTGCTCCCCGTTTGAGTATGATTACTCATGGAACCTAAAACCATTTTGTGGATTTTATATAATTTGCAATATTATACAGCTTCCCTTATCGATTTCACCAAGGTAATCGAGGAAATATGCACCGAGGCTCCGTCTTCTCGTTTACGATAGAGCTGTACCGCTGTACGCTCGCATAGGACGTGGAAGATTGACTCTTCCACTTTTGGGTCACCGCAGCTACGACAAAGATCATTTGCCTCGGCACTGAGTCATCTAGCGTGTGTACCGATCAGGCAGTGTCCTATGAGCACTTCAAATAGAGTGCTAGGATCTTTCCTGATCAGCCCCAAGACAAACTTGCTTTTTCCGTAATAATATTCAGCAATCATAGTGATTCGATAGACTGTTTTATGGATCCGATGGGAATAGCAACATGTTGGTCTTCCACTAGTGAGCTTAGGCTGGAGCCTGCTCGAGTGAGTTCATCAGGCAGCTTGATTCCCTGGATTCCACAATGGCCTGGCACCCAGCAGAAGGTAATATTGTGCCATGTCCCGATAGAGTTAAGAATGCCACGACATCGTCTAACTAGTTTGGATCGTGTTGTGAGTCTAAGGCGGTGCGCTTTTGATAGTCGTATGTCGAAAGTTTTTAAAGGCACCCTCTATGTCAAGCAAAGCGGCGAGTGTGTATTCCTTATATGAGTGATTTGGTGGTCGATGATATTAGCGACATGCCACTTAACATAGAGAAATGTTTATTTAAGAACGGCGAAATTTAATACGTGTTCGATTATTCTATTAACGAAAACCACATATGTATCTGATGTAAGTTGACAAATCTTGCGGTTGTAAATATTTAAATCATAGCCAAAATTTGTGAAACGCATCGCAAAAATTGCTAATAATATCGTTTTTTCGCTTTTGTTCTTCGTATTTCATCTCTTGAATTGAGAAAATTTGCTCTACCTGCAAGTGCGACTAGTACTTGAAAATTAGAAATGGCATGGAAATCGATCCCAAACATACATGTTGTTCCTGTCCTGTGGTTTGTTATTGTTTTAATTTGGATTTAAGCTCCACTCATTTATAGAAATTTTTCCGCGCACTCAAAAATAATATGTGTGTGCTACAGACAGTTTTTCTCTTGGCAGTGGGCGACTTGTGCAATAAATCTTATTTAAGTTGTAAAGTATAGCCTCTAAGTTTCATAAATATTATAAACGAAATGTACAATGCTTTCAGTCTTGGTCTCAGTATATATATGTATTTTTCTGAAAACCTTTCCACTTCCACCTCCTCCAACCGAACTTTTTTCTTCATTCATTTCAGTTTGGATTATGAAAAAAATCAAAGAACTCCAACCTCCTCTTTTAAGCCAGCGTAGAACTAACCTTGACGCGTGCTTTTTATTCAAAATTGAATATTAGCTATACACTCAAAGAAAAAATATGTCTGTGGTAACCATATTTTGGGAGAACCTTAATTGAATTTATAGTTGCGTGAACCATGTTACAAGATGTAAGATAGTTCTGATAACTGATGTAATGGTTGTACTAACTTTACTGTCTTGTTGCTCTAAACATAGTATGTGTAAAATAACGAGCCTTTTCGTTATTGATTCTGCTACTTCTTGTAATAATAAAAACGCCTTCTTTAATGGTAATATACAGAATGACTTTATTTGTTCCTTAGTTAAGCTTATACTAGTGTAATAAAATAATGCTTAATCGTAAATTTAAGGCTAATTCACTTTGGCCTACTAATGATCGTGGCCGAAAGTGCATAAGCAGCGAGGTGCATCAACATAAAAATAATTTATGACCTACATAATGGGTCGGTCATGTACATTATGCTAAAGTGCATACTCGGTGAGTTGCAAAATAAAGAAATAAAAATACTTTTGCATATGGAAATGAATCGATGCTTCGGCATCGAGCTAGTTTGGGGTCGATTATGATGAATCGTTAACAGTATGATTATATCAATCATGAAAATATTTGTAATTTGATTATTACAACTATAGTTATGTGTCTAAGATATAAGTTATGATTGAATCAAACAAATGAAAGGTTGTGAAAACTTGTAGTATGGTTAACGCAAACATAGTTTTGGTTCTACCAACTTAACTTATGTTCTGTTGAACATTCAGTATCTTATGACTTCAGTTATGATAAACATATTCTAATTACGTCAATCATATAAATGGTTGTAACATGGTTTGTGAGAACTATAATTACGATCCTAAGAAACATTAATATGTTTCATTCAAACAAAGCTAAGGTTGAGACAAACAATGATGTATGGTTCTTACAACCAATAGCCATAATGCTGGCACTGGGCATTCTCACTCACTTTAAAATTCGATTTCATTTCTCATTACAAACTTACTTTCTTATGTCTTGCCTCTGTGTGGTAGACAAGTCCCGTCAAATGCCGGATAAACAGTCTGTCTTCCCAGATCGCTGAAAATTTATGAAGTCCACATTTCTGTACAGCTAGAGGATTTTGTAATAATAAATTATAGTAATTGGAAAAACTGCGTATTTTCTTATGAATATTTCTATTTTGCAAATCTTCAACAGCTATAAATGAACCTAACTCACGAACGTTAACTTTCACTGTGAATAAAATTGTGGTTTTCGTCTTTTTATGACATATTTGTTTAATAATTGCTATAACCATAATATGTTTGTAATATCATCGTGCATAATGGTACAAACAACATAATAGTTGGGAGAAATATTCAATAAATTTCTATAATTGTACTGATTATGGGATATATGTAGTTGCTGTTATCATAAAATACTTTTACATCATGTAACAAGCATGGTTAAAACAACCTTATTAATTTAAAATATGTTTATTGCAACTATTGTATGTTTGTGTGAATTATAAGCTATGGCAAGGACAACCATAACTATTTTAATATAGTTATAATAACTAAATTATGGCCACTGCAACTATGGAAGAATCACATTTTTTCTTTCAGTGTAGTTACTTAATCGACAAACTCTCTTCAACCTCGACATTAATTTTTTCGAAATTTTAACTTTAGAATTTTAATTCCAGGGCGAAACTTTTATTACACACGATAGAAGTGATTTCTTTTTTTGTAATTTCTGAAGTGAGTTGATTTTTTTACGGGTGGGGTGCACCCCTTTAAGTGGCCACCTTTTGATGATTTGGGGTGTGAGCGGGAGGTAGAAGAGCTTTTTAGATGGAATTTTGGATTCTAGATCGCAGGAAGCTCTTATGCTCGGAGACTGAAACTTGGAATTTATATGGAACTACGATAGTGGAACCAATGATATAAGTGGAGAGATGGGGAAGTGGGGGAAAAGCAATGCGTCTGAAACGCTCGAAAGTCGAGATCGAGACATTTTAAAAACCGTATCTCTTAAACGGTTATCACCCTTATAAATCACGTCTCATATCTCAAGAACAGTTTAAGATACTCGCTTAGAATTTTTACGGGACATAGGTCTAATAGACCCCTAGCAGAAAAAAATTGTGGTGCGGGTGTAGAGGGTCAGGGTGGGGGCGAGCAAAAAGAAAAAGTTACGATTTTCATATCTAATGAAACTTGGTATTTAGATAGTTCTATAGTAGTGTGATATTGGGAAAATATAATATTATGTAATGGTAATATAGTACAAGGGTGGGTGGTATTTTTCCTATCAATAGAACGGCTTATATAGAAAGTTGAAAATTAGTGAGTATATGTAGATCTACTAGAAAATTAATTCAAATAATATCCACTGGGATACGGAAGAGGGACAAGCAAAATTATCACTGAAAATTGAATTCATATATTTTCACGAAGTTCGCCATGTCTTTTAGGTCATCATCTATGGTAAAATATTGAATTAATTATTATTCTACGGATTTTTGCCATTAATGCCTAGAAAGAGTTCTAAGAATTTTTTAAATTCGACCCTAAGGGTGTAAAGGGGTTTCATACATTTTCACGAATTCAGCCGTCTCAAGTCTCAAGTATCAAGTCTGATTAGATATTGAATAACTTTTCACTTCCACGGGCTTGTTTTATAATCGCCAAAAGTCGTTTTCAAGTTTTCTACTTTTTCTACCCCTAAGACGGTATAAAAGAGTTGAACATTATTACGAGTTCAACTCGTAAGTAGTATGTATCTGGAAAGACAAGAACAATCATTAGTTTTCGGGTGTTAAAAAAATAGAATGAGGAAAAGAATTATCTTTGTTTTACTACACATTCCGATGCACTGGTGGACGTTCTTCACTCAGTACTCCACAGTTAGCCCCTAAAAGTAAGCCAGTTAAGAACTGTTAGTAAATTTTGAATTAAACACGGAGAAGAGGCGGAAAGATGAAGGAATTAGGATTATTAATGTAACACTAGGGTAAGTTAGATTTAGGTTTAGCTCTAGTAGTCAAGATTAGTTAAGGAACTTATCGAAACAAAAAAAAGGTACTCACTGATGTAGACATCACGAGAGGCGTGACATCGTCTGCGCAACCAAGATAAACATTTCAACCATACAGAACCGTCTTCGTAACCAAACCCGAAGCACACAACACAAAATGAAACTTTGTAGCATAATAAATATATTTACATTCACCGACGGTTACTCCGTCCTGCGTACCCGCTGATTCCATCCTGCGTCCAGTACAACCCTAAAACGAAGAAGGAAGGAATCACTTCAGTTATAAAGAACTAACCGGTGTTAAATGCTCAAAATAAACTACCACCTGGGATCACGATAACAACTAACAATTAACTCGAAAAACACAGGAAACACAGAAAACAATTAACACGGAAAACACGGGTAACACAGAAAACACAGCACAACAAAGCATAAATGTCAACACAACAACAAGAAATGTCATCCGAAGACGTAAACAGACAGTATGGACGAGCACTGCGCGAACCGTGAGAAAGTGGAGTCGAAAGTAGAGCAGATCAGCAGGTTTGGACCCGTGCTAAAAAGTCGGATGGGAAATTTAGTGGACAGGAGAAAATAAACTGCACCTGGGAGAAAGTGGAAGTAATGACGAGAAAAACGATTGATTGAAGGGCAGATAAACGGGGCTTTTTGGAAGTGAAACCGCTCGAGGAAAGGTCGAAAGTTATATGTAGGTGATGTGCCACAGAAAGAAAAAAGAAGTTTGAACGAGAGTGTTTTTGAAGTAAAAGAAGCGGAGTGCAAAAGAAGTGATACGGCGAGGAACGAGGTCGGGAGTCAGATAACACTGGAGTTGAATCCGAAAGAAGCTGTTCACCAGAGTGAAAAAGAACAGACTTCGCGGGACAACGCACCAGCGGCGCTCTAGATTTAAGAAGGTAGAGTAGAGTAGGTTAGGGGAGTTGAGGAAACAGTAAGGAGTATTGAGTAAGTTCAGTATATCGAAAATTAGTCATTAGTTGAATTATCTCTTACAGTCATTATATTATATATACGGATTATTTGAATTACATTATCCTAGATTTTATTAGAACATTGTCTCTTTGTAAATATCTGTGACGTGTTTCAGCCTTTTCTCCGTGTGCAGAGTATGTTAAGAGAAAGATTGTGGTGGTACACTCAGAAAAATGGTTCATTGTTTCAATAAATTTTATACGCCAAATCAATAATTTTCTGTATCAATTCGTTATAGTTTTGGGTCATTAACTGAGTTATAAAAAGTTATTAACTCCATAGTTTTTAAGTTATTGTTAATTTTCCCCTCCAATCACTTTTTATATTGTTTTACCATTTCAATAACTATAATATTGTTTGTTAGATTGGAAGTTATAAAAGTGTTTTAATAAAGAAGTTATTATTTCCATATGCTCTTTAATTGTAATTCAATAACATATTTCATTAACAATATTATTGTTCAATGATTTGAATAAAGTAGTTATTAATTCAATAAACTATAATATAAATATGTAATTAAAAAAAAATTATTCGAGTATTCGAGTATTTCTGTACCCGTAACTTACCTGATTTACTATCCTATATAAAAAGGCGAATATTACCTCTTAAGCATAAAATATATATTAAGTAAAATTGAAAATTATCATCCACTTGCCAGTGCTTTTACAAGAAATTAAGTTTGATTTTGTAAGTTTATGAACATTTATTGAAATTTAGTTTTAATTATAAAATATACATATATAAACTATATGAATCATATCATATGAATATTTTTGATAATTGTACCTTTTCAAATATTTAATAGCGATTCGTCAAATCCCCACTGGTTAACCACCAAACTCGATAATTCATCCAGAGCTTCAAAGTTTTTGGTATCATTTACGTTTATTGCATGTAATTTTATTGTTTCCGAATCTTAGAGAACAAAAGTGTAACTTTCACTAGCACTGAAATTATCAAAAATTTGCGATTGCATTTCGCACAACCTCAAAACAAATGGGTACACAGAACTTTGGTTTTCATTTGTTGCACGAACCGACGCGTTCAACATCTGCGCGATAAATGATCTACACCGAAAATCTATTAATTTAAATAGCAAATAAATAACGATAGTTATTGATTCCATAAGTAAGTTTTAAAAATCAGTAAATGCAAGAACTAAAAAATGATTATTAAGAATAAACTTGTAATTGATTATATGTATATGGTTATTGATAACTTCGCTCCTATCTAACGAAACAAATAATAACTCGAAAAACATTTATACTATAACTAGTTATTCTTTCATATTACCTATAATCAATAACTTCTTAATTGGAATTAAAGTATAAGTTTTTGATTTTAAGTATTATAGTATTTTTTTGTATTTGTCTCAGTTTTCATATGTTAATAAGTGGCAGTTATTAATAGTATAACCGATTTTTCTCTGAGTGTAGAGATTGAAATCCTCGTACTAGTAGCTCGGTCGGGGAGGTCATAGAGAACAGGTGCTCTAAATCAAGGAGTCACTGGCCCCCACGACCCATCTCTGGGTTGGCCGGAAAGGACCCGTACGTCCCCCTTTTAGCGATAAGGGGGTGTTCATTGCGGTTTTCCACCAGAAAAACGCGCTAGCTGCGATATTAGGACCGCCACTGCGTAAGAACCGTAATATCATCTTTTCTCGAATTCCATATTTCTTAGGAGTAATAAGATATCAAATTGATTTTTAATTCATGTGTTAAAGGTTGAAGTGGCGTAAGCATTCTATCGTGACTTCATTTTATTTGGTTGTGTGCGGTCGCAATCCACCCGCGCTTAAAACTTGTTTTGTTTTATCGCAGCATAATGTCGCACTCGTTTTAAACTATTACTTTGTTGTTTTTATTCTATCAACTTAACTTTTATCCGGTCGTGTTGTGACGTTTTTCTTTAATTACCTGCTAATTCATTAGGGGTCACAGACAAGACGCAGACGGACTTTTCGACTTTTATGTCCTGTTAAACCGTGAGTGTGTCGAGCCGTATAACGGAGTGCAGTCTGCGGTAGGTACCTGTTGCATGTTAAAGGCTTAGTTACTGGCATGCAATAGGACTTGCCAGCTTACTGTACTCGGTTTGCGGCAATTTCTGTGGCTGTTAGTATTATTGTCATTTACATTTGTACTTTTATAATTTTTTTTTTCTTCTTTCCACCACTGTTTTTATTTAGTTATTTACTTATTTTTTTTTTTTTTTTTTGTTTTTCCCTTTACACTATTTATCGCTGTATGTCATTCTGCATTGAGCACGTGAATGTGCGTGGACTAGCGTCTGGCTATCTCTCACTGTACATCCACACCCAAACAAAAAGACCGGACATTCTTGCTGTAAGCGAATGTAAAGTCCTTCCAGGAAGCGAACAGTTTTATTCTGTACCTGGCTACCATCTAATCCCAACTTTCTTTCGCCAACGAGGTATTGCTCTTTATATCCGCGATGACGTTGCTTACGAATTAATTCCATCATTGGGAACTTGCTCCAACCCAACATTTAACTTTTGTTGGGTAAAAATAACCCTTCCTAAGCACGTCATATATTTTTGTTTCGTGTATAGAAGCCCGGCATTATCTACAGACAACACAACTCCCGAGTTGGACAGGTTGTCCGATTCCATCCAGCAAATTTATGCCACCAACCCTGATATTGAAATCATAATCGCGGGCGATTTCAATGTTCATAATACTGCCTGGCTTAAGCACTCCAGCCATACGGACCAACCCGGACGCATTACTGAGATCTTCGCTTCTATCAACGGCTTAACTCAATTGGTCAGTGAACCCACCCACTTTTCGGATATTGCAGGTCAGAATTCCAATCTCCTTGACCTTTTTCTCACCAACCAGCCTGAGAAATACATAGTATCAGTTATTGCGCCTTCGCCAATTGGTAACACGGACCATTTTCTGATTCGTGCGCAATTTCCGTTCTCGGCACTATCACCACCTGCAACCAAAGCTCCAAGGCGAATCGTTTGGCATTATAATAGAGCCAATTGGGGAGATCTAAACGAATTCTATAGGGCATTTAATTGGAACCAGGGCTATACATCTAAGGATTGCGATGAGGCCTGTAAACTCGTTACCGAGACAGTTTTAAAGGGAATGCGGCTCTTTATTCCCTTCAGCTACACAAGAGTCAAACCATCTAAAGACTCATGGTTTACCAAAGACTGTATCGATGCCATTCAGGCTAAAAATATTGCTTTTGGTACTTTTAAGGCACATTCCTCACAATTTAATAGGGAGCAATTCATTAAGGCAAGAAACACCTGCAAGTCCACTATTAACCGTGCAAGACTGCAACATGATCTAAAGACAAGACGAAAGATCCTGGAGTGCCCCAAAGGATCGAAATCCTTTTGGTCATTTGCGAAAGCGGTTAGCAATAATTTTATTTCGTCATCCACACCTCCTCTATCTGATGGTAACCGCACAGTCGTTGATTCCATAGAAAAAGCAAATCTTTTGGCTTCGATTTTTGCGAGAAACTCTACTCTCCCACCTAGTGCACAGTCCCCCCCAGATGTGCTATCTAGCAATATAGAACTTCCTCCCATCAAATTTCGCACACGTGTCATTACGAAAATCCTTCAAGCTCTCAATATTAATAAATCCGCTGGTCCAGATGGTATTCCCCCCATTACCCTTAAAAAATGCTACTCTTCTTTGGCTAAACCTCTTCGCAATCTTTTCTATAGTTCATATTCTTCTGGTAAGTTTCTTTATTTATGGAAACTAGCTAATGTTCAGCCGATACCTAAGAAGGGTAGCAAAACAAACCCCGCAAATTACCGCCCCATTGCCATTACTTCTATTTTGTCTAAAGTCTTGGAAACTGCTGTCAACCGTAAGATCGTGCAATACCTGAAAAGCAGTCGTCTCCTTGATGACTGTCAATATGGGTTTCGGCCACGGAGATCCACCGGCGATTTGTTGGTATACCTGACTGAACGCTGGAACGCTTGTATCTATAACTTCGGTGAGGGTCAAGTACTTGCCTTGACATAGCGAAGGCATTTGACAGAGTTTGGCACAAAGCCCTTCTATCCAAACTCAACGCCTTTGGTATTAATCCTACTTGTATTCGATGGATTGAGAGCTTTCTTTCGGAACGTACTATACAGGTTGTATTATCCCTATCAACTCCGGCGTCCCTCAAGGCTCAGTTTTATCACCTACCTTATTCCTAATTTTTATTAATGACCTTTTGTCGTCCACTCTCAATCCGATCCATAGCTTCGCAGATGATAGTACACTTGACAACATTTACAGCTTCAACTCGATTACAGAGGCACACCAGTCTTCGGTACCCTCTCAACGTAATGAGTTAATTGGATCTTTAAACTCTGATCTCAGTTTAATGCCTCAAAAACACAAGCCTGTCATCTTTCCCTTAAACAAGACACGTCGGTGCCTGATCTTATTTTTGATGGTGTCGCATTGAACACTTTGGAGCATTTCCATCTTCTAGGAATGAACATCAATAAAAAACTTGATTGGAGTCATCACATTTATGATGTAGCTCTTGACGCCTCCAAGCGCCTAGGTTTCCTCCGAAGGTGCAAGAAATTTTTCACACCATCAGACCTCGCAAAAATCTACAAGGCATATATCAGGCCCCGACTTGAGTACAATTCTCATATCTGGGCAGGAGCACCCAAAACGTATCTCTCTTTGCTTGACCGTGTTCAGAGATTTGCGTTCCGACTTATTGGAGACGATGCCATTGCGGCAACTATTGACTCCCTCGAACATCGTCGAAATGTCGGAGTACTCAGCATTTACTACAGATATTTCCACGGTCGCTGTAGTAATGAAATTAGTCGTCTTATACCTCCTTTAGCCCAGTTCCCACGTAATACTCGTTCAGCTTTACGCGCCCACGAGTATACGGTTGAGCCACAAAAATTTCGAACAGTGAAATTTAGACAGTCGTTTCTCTCTCGTACAACCAGAATGTGGAACGCGTTGCCTTCGACCGTGTTTCCTAGCGGATATGACTTACAGTCTTTTAAACGTAGCATCCACCGACTGTTTTCCTCTGTTTCCTTTTACTTTTAATCCTATTTTTCATTTGTTTTATTTATTCATTTATTTATTTGTGTTTTTATTTTTTATATTAATTTTTTTTTCCTCCCCATCCTATACTGACTGGACTGTACATACCGTATTAAAGGTTGACCCCTAAGTTCAGTTCGGTGCTATAAAAAAAAAACCGCTTCCCGAACTTTGACCCGAAAAATAATTAAGTTTCGCCTAGACTGTTGGGCAAATTTTTTTATTTAAATAGAGTAATTTGCAAAGGAATGAGATCAGTACCCCGAGATAAAAAAAAAGAGAGGTGTTGTTTCATTCTAGCGTTACTAGAAAGTTTATCTTCATCAAGTTTATGTACTTACACACTTACTTGTTTGATTTGTTACCCACTTTCGCATTCTACCAGAGCTTTTAGCCTTTTCATGTTCCACTGCTATAGCCTTGATTATATACTAAATTTCAACTTTCTGGTATTAGCCGTTCCATCTTTGGACCCAAAAATTATTGTCGTTAGTGATTTCTTTTTGAGGTCGTTTTCGAATCACACTCATGACGTGGTCCTGCGCTTTTCTCTATTTCCAGTTTTTTTCTTTTATTTTGACAATATTCGTTTTCTGGATTTGCTTGTTCTTGCATCCAAATCCTTAGAGGGTTGGTCAGTAGGTTAATAATCTATCCCCGGAAAATAACTATGTTGGGGCGCTTTGAACATAAATTTTAGATCGAAAAAGGAGAAAGAAATTATTATTTATTATTTAAAGAAAACTATCATAGTTTTATTATCAGGAACAACAAGCGATATATAAATTTAGAGTTTCAAATGATTGGCAAGTTACGATATGTTTCTAATTGAGCTTATCCTTTCTCTGTAAGATTCATTGCGCAACTCCGTGTTTCAGATAATTGAAAGGCGCAATTAAATATTTAACATAAAAATCATCAACTAATATCAATTACGGAGACAAAAGTAATGAAGCTGCTGCTCGTGTGTGTGGATTAGGTTTACTTTCAATTACCCCCAGTATACAGTTTCTTATTGGAAACTATAAAATTAACAATAGCATTTGAGCCATCGAAGTGGATTTTCCTTAATTTAGAAGCGAAACTTGTACGGCACAGTATTTACTAAGGAGCATTCTCGGTCTCTCCAAGTCATTAGCATTTAATGAGGACGACTATTTGGATTCCACAATTACGGTTGAGGATTTTCTGGAAAAGTTTACAGTGTATGACGAACGAACGCCTAATGAACTATTCATTTAAATGCTAATAGCAGTTGGGATCTTAATTAAAATTCGACTTTGAACAGATCACAAAACGAGAATTACTAAAAGTATTAAAGGTTCCTTGTTCATCTCCGTGAGAATAGTTGCCATGCATTAGGTAAATTAATTCCAATGCATTAGGTAATTAATACATTGCTAAATATATTCAACGCGCAAAGGGAAATTTTCTGTTCAATGTTAATCCTTTTTGCGTAGTATTTTTTTTTTGCAGTGCACGGCTATCGAAATGGTTAAATAGTGAATTATAAGAGTACAAATAAAAGTGTGGTAAGTATCCATTCAAGCGCTTATTACGCCTGAAAATCCATTGAAATTGCTTTTCAATTTAAATGTTAGTAATCATTGCGTTAGAAGTGATCCTCGATATTTTAGATAGATGGAGTGTGTGTAAATCACAGTTTACTATTGGTCTTCAGTACCTGCTACCACCCATTTGTTAATTCATCTAAACTTGTTTCTTCCATTGCTTTCATTGAGGAATTATTATGGATGGGAGAATCTAGTAGACTGTACAAAGGCTTTCAGAGAATCGTACAGTTTCGAGTTCCATACTTCCTCTAAAATGAAATCGCCTTTTCCGGATAATTATAATAATATTGCTTTATTCACACACGGTTGAGTGAAAACTAATTAGATACATGAATATGTACAGTCTGATAATAACATAAAATAATTAATAACAAAATAAAAAAATCTGCCAACAGTCTTGACGTAACTTTATTATTTTCGGGACAAAGTCCGGGATGCTGTTAAAGTAAAGATACAACAGAAGTATTGACGTTTCAGAAACCCTCAAAACATCAATTACGATTTTCGCTCATTAGCAGAACTGTAACATCAGTTGTTTTGAGATATAGAGGTTATTCCAGAAAACTAACTTTTTCCCTAAGATAGCTCTTTATTAGAAACAACTTTCAACATTCAATAGTGGTTTTTCATATAAATATCAGAAAATCCAAAAAGTTGTTTGTAGGCGTTTATAAAAAAACTGCGTTCAAGTAAAAGCAAATTTGATATCTCATCAACCATAAGAGATATGGCGAAAATTGTGAAAACCTATCAACCTCCTTACACAAAACTTGGGGTTGAATATCTAAAAATCCTGAATAAAGTTTTTAGGTAAATATAATGAAGGCTAGAGGAAGTAAAAACCAAGTCGATGTTTTATCACTACTAAGAGATATGACAGAATTTGTGGAAACGTGTTCGACCCTGTTATACCCTCTTAGGGGTTGAAAAAGGAAAAAAACTTTAAAACGGGTTTTACGAGATTATAAAACGAGTCGTTGAAAGTGAAAAGTTATTGGATATCTAATCAAACCAGAGAGATATGGCTAAATTCGTGAAAATGTATACAACCCCTTTACACCCCCTTTGGAGTTGAAATTCAAAAAATCCTGAAAACGTATTCTAAGCATTTATGTGAGGAATCCTTAGAAAAATATGAATTCAGCTTTTCAGTAGTCCTAAGAGATATGACGAAATTCATAGAAATAGTTCTATATGCATATAGATGCATTCCATTTTCATAATTTTTTTTGCCCCCCTTTCGTTCGCCAATAAATATTTGTAATTTTTACTTTATTATTTTTTAATAATAAAGTATTGTGATCGACCTGAAATTTCAAAACAGTTTGCTACCCTGAAATTTTGTATTTACACGTTTTAGGACTAGTAAACCCCAAAAAGGCAACAAAAAAAATGTCCGTCTGTCCGCCGTACGCAAAATCGTTTGAAGGCGCGTAGCTCCCAAACCCGTTGAGATATTAAATTGAAATTTTTATGGTGGGTAGATTGGGTGAACCCCTACAACTGGTATATTTTCGAGAGGTGGGGTACAAGGCGCGAGGAGAGGGGAGCGTTTTAAACGAAAAATTTTGGAATAGAAAGCTAAAAATTTAGGATTATATAGAGATATGGAGACATCCTAGAAAAATTAAATTTTTGATAGGGGTATCAAGATACGGGGAGAGGTGTGGTTTCTTATATCTCAGAAACGGCTTATGCTAGAAAGTTGAAACTTAGTACGTATATGTAGATGTACTATTAGAGTAATTAAAGCAAAAAAAAAGTTCAGATTTTTATTGGCGTTCAGAGGTTGAGTAAAAAAAATGTCCGTGAATCCACATTTGCACAAACTTCGTTAAAACTTTTAGACATGTCGAGCTATCAAAGTAATTTTACTTCTGCGGGCTATTTATATAAGCGCCTAGTAACGATCTTCAAAATTTTTTGATATCCAACCCCTAAGGGAGTGTAAAGTGGTTGTGTACATATTCACGAATTCTGATATATTTTTAAGGTATATTGAGGTTTGGAATTCACTTTTACTTCTATATGCTTTAAACGTAGTCGGTGAAAAATCGATTTAAGTATTTTTCTCTATTAAACCCCCTGGGGATATTGTTCAAGTTTTCACTGATTCCGAAAATCTCTTTGGTTTAATGTGATCGAATTCGCTTTTACTACTATGAATTATTTTATTGATAAAAAAATACGTAAGTAAATAAAAAAAAATCTGCCAACAGTCTGGGCGCAACTTTATTATTTTATGGCTAGAAGTCCGAAACATGTTTAATGATGAGATGCGGTGTAGGTTACTATGCGACTGACAACCTAAGGAAGAACCAGGAGGCTATTTGGAAAGCCAGTTTAGTAATAAAAACAATTTAAATTTAATATCTCAAACCGTTTGCGAGCAATGAACCTTAAAACAATTTTGCGTACGGCGTACGGCGTACAGACGGACTGCATTTTTTTTTGGCTTTTTTCATGTCTACTAGTCATGAAACGCGAAAAAAATTTTTTTCAGTGTAGCAAATTCATTTTTTTTAAAATCGATCACAATACTGTATTATTAGAAAATAATAAAGTAATAAATACATACTGTAGTCACGATCGGCTGCAAGCCAATCGTATGATACCCTAGATGAAATACTGAACTCCGATTTATATTGTAGTTAGGGATTAAGCATGTAGTTTGTCCTATCTAACCATTTCATCAAAAGAATCAAAAAAATTCGGTACATTTCATTAAATCCTCCCCTAATTCTGTTCAGAGTTGGAGTGCGAATCCTTTTCGATCACCTGCTCAGAATCATGTGTCGTAGAAATAATCGTCAATTCTTCACGGCAACACGTGCCGTAGAAATAATCGTCAATTCTTCACGACAACACGTGTCGTAGAAATAATCGTCAATTCTTCACGGCAACCTAATTCTGTCTTAGTGGTGATGATATCCGCTTAACCCACACTATGATTCATGGGAATTCTACTATTTTTTTAATGTTCGCCAAATATACGAATCGAAAATCGTCCTTATCGATCTGATATTCTTCCGATGACTCGTGTGTATCTAATCAAAAATAGATTTTTCTCGGAAGCTTCCTTTTTCCGCAAGCTTTGAACCACCCCCAAGCATTCTTCTGTACTGGTCTTCGCATTTCAAGATTTTCTTTCGATACGAGAATTTGTCCCAAAGTTTGCCGGAATCCAAGGAAGTCCTAGTAATAGGATTATGGCATCATATTTCTTTGGCATCCGTTTGGCGTTAATTTAATTAAGCGCTTCGGACGGAAATTGCCAAATTCCCTACGACCGAAAAAAAACAACCTTAAGTCCACGCCGAAACTTTATTGTGTGCTAATAATCTACGAATTTTCTTAACCGTTGGACGTAGTATGATAAATCGTTGGTTAATTATAGTGTGATAAGGAAGTGAATCAATATTAAATTTGTAACTGATTGAATTTTCATGATTCTTTTTTTTGAGACTTAGGACAAAAAATGGTAGAAATAACAGAGGTGTATTTGTTTATACATATTTATTTATTTCAATAATCCTCTAAGCTTACCTACAGTCCTACTGTCCTTTTACTAAGAAATTGGGTATTCACGCAACTTAGGAGTTTTAAAAAATTTTATCAAATAGATAAAAAGACAATTTTTTTCACAAATATTATGAGCATTTTATTGTATAATTTTTAAATATTTAAGTAGATAGACATATCGTCCTGAAAAAAATAAGTATTTCAACATAGATTTATGAACCTTTCGAGAATAGGATTGTGGACTAGAGGTCGCGAAGCTCGAAGGCCCAACATCTTTAGGAACACAATTATCGCGAAAAAATTTAAAATTAGAATATAAAACGAAAACAAATTAAGATATTTTTTTTACGATTTCACTAATTTTAACAAATTTCGATCCATACATTAAGCATGTAACTAAAATTTACCGCTGAGTTAAACTGGCTTATTACCATGTACAAACTTTGCGTTTGAAACGCGTTTAAGTAGGCAACATGAACGTGTTAAAAAATTAATGTTCAGAATAGGCAACTCGTTCAATTTGGACACCTTGACGTAATTTCTTTTTACAAATAGATATTCAGTTGTTTTCGTTAACAAATTTATTCTTTATAAATTATTTGAAACAAAAGTGTGTGTATAGCAGTAATCTATAGTGAATTAATTAGCTAATGATGTCGTGGTACAAGCACACGATTGAGTTTCTACACCGTTAAATGGTAGCTTACTTTGATTTCCGCTAGGGTCGGAGTACATGTTTTCTGTTAAACCTGTTGTAGTAACGTGTTTTCGTAAACGCGTTCGGGAAGTGATTTCATACATTTAACTCGATTTAAACGCGTTAATCTCATAGTCGAACATATTATAATGGTTAAAACAAAGCTTGGACATAACAATAAACAAAATCTAAACCAAAAAAAAAAATATAATTACAATCAAAAATATAACTGAAATAAAAATTAAATCCAAAAAAATAACAGTTTCCAAAATTATAATTATAATTAAGAACTAAATAATATTAACAAACTAAACAAGTAATCAATTAAAATTAAATAAATTTTAAACCGGAAAGGTTTTTTTCAGAACTAAGAATTTAATAGCATGAAAATAGTAAAATGTTTTAAAACTAAAAAAACTAACTATTAAAAAAAACAAAATAAAACTAATAACTTTAATTCAACTGAACCTCAAAGAAAATAATTTAAGTAATACCTCCATAAACTAGAAAAATAAGAAACAAACAATAAATTAGAAACAAATTGTAATGTAAAATTAAAAGTTAAATATGAAATTTGAAACTAAAAAAATTAAACGGAAACTTTTTACATGTTGAAAAAAAAAGTTAAAATCTTATAGTAGTTAATATAAATTAAATAGTAATAATATGAAACTAAATACAATTTACAAGCTTCATACAATTATTTTTAAGTAAATGGTTATTAAACCTAAAAGTTATTAAAATTTACTAAAGAATAAGCCAAAAAACTGTATACGTCTAACTATAAAAGGTCATGAACAAATCTTTAATGGTGTGTTGATTCATTTTACAACGGCTGATGAAGTCTAGGAGAGAGTAGGTTTAACATTTTTTATTGAATAAAGTAAGACGAAATTTGTTTTCTACTGTAAATGTAATGAATTATTATTTTAGGTTATTTCTATGCAAACTTTCATAGAATTTGTGTGGAGCATGGAAGTGGGGGAATAGAATTTTTTCTAAAAAATCACGTCTCATATCTCAATGACAGATTAAGTTAGATGCTTAGAATTTTTACGGGAAGTATGCCTCTTGCAGAGAAAACAAATCATGGGGTATGAGTGTAGAGGGTGAGGCTGCGGGAGGATGAAAGAAACCGATTCTTATATCTCGAGAACCCAGAATGATATATACCTGAAACTTGGTTTTTGTCTACAGCTACAGTAGTCGCATGTTGAAAAATTATGATTCTTGGTGTATGCTATAAAGGTGAAACTTGGTGACTATTAGAATAGATTAGATTGAATATGGATTAAATATGCTGGGGGACCATCTAAAAATCGGGGTACACTGCGGCCTTAGTGGGCCTATTGTATTTGTCCTCCCTTGTTATAACTCACTCAAGATGGTTACATCATAAAATTTTTAATATGCTCTTGAGTGAGTTAGACATGATTTCCAACGGCATTAGTAATGTCTAATAAGTCGGAGTGTTCCGTGTGCGAGTTCTTCGCAGCGGCAAAGAACCTACTCAGCAGTTTCCTGTTCTTCTTCACACAGTCTGCAAAATATCGTCTGAAATCAGTTCAATCGTACGCAGATGTTTTGTAAGCTTACAGTGTCCTGTAAATATCACGGTCAAGCGCCGAACTACCGGCAAATTGAGCAAATTTTTAGGTTCATTTCTTGGAGAGACCTTCCATGAATAGTTTGGACTGTCTCCACCCCACTGTTCTTTTCCAGTGAATGTTAATTCAATCCAACATCCTTTCTTTTGGCGCTGCTGTGGGTTCTACAGGAAGCTACTGGTCCTGTGAATTTTAAGTCAGTTTTTTTCCTAACTGGTCTGCAGGCTCATTGCCTACAATATCACTCTATCCAGGAACTCATACCGGTATAACTGTGTTTGAGGTCGCTGTATGCTGTATGTAGATCTACTAGAAAGACAATTTCGATAAAAAAAATTCAAATATCCATTAGCGAGGGCAAACAAATTATCAGTGTAAATGGAATGCATATATTTTCACGGATTTCTCGTTTAATTATTGAAATAATAAAGTAAAACCTAAAGAAAACCTAAAGTTCGGGAAGCGGTTGGAATGGGGTCGCGCTAGAATACTTACGCCGCTGCCACTTATAACATATGAATTACATAATTGGGTCATACTCCGGAACGCAGTCTCAGTCGTAGTATAATATCAGTTGTTACTTTTCAGTTGCTATTTTTCATGTGATTAGGAGGTTTTCCTAATATATGAAATCGGAAATGCGTTTGTAGGCGATTATATAAAAAGTCTGTGGAAGTGAAAACCAATCTGATATCTAATCAATACTAAGAAATATGTCGAAAGTCTTACGTCCCCTTAGAGTCGAATATCTAAAAACACTGAAATCAACTTTTTGATGATTATGTGGGAAGCCTTAGGAAGTAAAAATGAATTCGATATCTCATTAGAACTAAGAAATATGTAGGAATTTGCGAAAACATATGCAACCCCCTTGCACCAACTTTGGGGTTGAATATCTGAAAATCCTGGAATGAGTTTTTAGACATATGTATATAAAGAAAGCCCGAGGAAGTGAAAACCAATCCGATGTCTTATCACTCCTAAGAGATATGCCGAAATTAGAGAAAACGTGTTCAACCCGTTTATACCCTCTTAGGGGTTGGGAAAAGAAAAAAACTTGAAAACAAGTTTTAGGTGAGTATTAAACAAGCTCGTGGAAGTAAAAAGGAATTCGATATCTAATCAGACAGGAGAGATGCTGCTAAATTCGTGAAAATGTATACAAACCCTTTACACAACCTTGGGGGTCAGATTTCAAAAAAAATTGAAAGCACTTTCTAGGTTTTTATATGAAGAATCCGTAGAATAAAAATGAATTCAATATTTGGGAAGAGCTAAAAGATATGACGAAAATCGTGAAAATGTATGCATTCCACTTTCACTGATAATTTTTTTTTGGCCTCCTTCCGAACGCCAATGTATATTTGAATTTTCTTTTATGCAATATTACTTTTCTAGTTAATTTACTTATACGTACTGAGTTCCAACTTTCTAGCATAAGCCGTTCTATAGTTAGGAAAAACACCCCTCACTCCCGTACCATACTACCCCTATTCAAAATTTTCCAACATGCCACTACTATAGTTCTATCTAAATACCAAGTTTCAGCTTTTGATGATTATAGGTTCTCGAGATATAAAAACGTGAACTTTTTCCTTTTTATCCTTCCACACCCTCACCCTCTACACCCACACCCCCAACATTTTTTTTCTCCTAGGCGTCTATTAGGCCTACTTCTGGTAAAAATTCTAAGCATCTATCTTAAACTGTTCTTGATATATGAGACGTGATTTTTTAGAAAAATTCTTATCCCCTCCACTTCCACGCTCCACCGCCTCCTTAAAAAATTTTGCTTTCAGCAAAGTTTGTTTGTCAATCTTAATACAGTAAAAAAATTTTTTTTAAATACAATTGGTTCGTGAGATATCTTAATCTAAAGTTTTTAGCCCCCCACCTCCGTACCCCACTGGCCCCTCTTAAAAATTTGTTTTCGATCTGTTCTAATAGTATAACTACAGATGTGCATTAAGTTTTAATTTCGAGGATGTGCTTTGTGCTTTGACTTACCACAAAGCACATCCTCGAAGAATGCCAAGAAACTTCATCATTCTTTCACCACCACATTCCCCCCTTTGAAGTCCTTTTAAACCCAACACAAACCTCAAACTCCCCACTCTTTCAACTCCTCTCCCATTTAAATATTTTAAATCAAATTTAATCGATTTATTTTTCAAACTTTAATATGTACAAATATGAAAATTAAGAAATAATGTATTATATAATAAAAGTTTTGTGTAAATCAGCGCCGCATGTAGTTGGCTGTAGCTCAGAAAAATAAATAAAAAAAATAAATAAAATTTCGTGACATTAACCGTTTAGGAGATATATATTTTAGAACGTCTCGATCTCGGCTTTCGAGCGTTTCGGACGCTTTATTATTCCCCGCCACTCCCATTATTTATTAAAATAATAAAGTAAAAGAACTACTGAAGTGAAACTTTTTATTTAATTAAATGTACTTCGAAATAACCTTGACTAGAGCAATGAGAGTATACTCAAATAAAAGGTAACAAATAAGACTTTAATAATTCTTAAAAAACGTAATAGATCATTCCCGTTTTTTTTAATAACTAATAAATCGATGAACTAAAATTGTTCTCCAGGAATATTAAAAAACAGTCGACTATCACTTTTAAAATTTTTTCCCAAAAATTAATGAACTGTTGTTATAGTCTCTATAAACTCTATTTATAAAAATTAATGTTTGTTTGTTAGTTTGCTTGTTTGTTTGTTTGATTGTCCCGTATACATTCCAATGCCATTGAGGGGACGGGACTTTCGCAAAGGTTTTTGCATTAGTAAAATCATTTTGCAATAGGTGGTGCGCGAGTCATTTCAACAAATGATGTATGTATTTCATATAGTTTAGCGGCAGTTCATGTGTTTTCGGTATATGAGCGCGCACGCTTGACATAATTGAACAGCGGGAGCAACGGTGCAACGGTGCAACGGTGAAACGGGAGCAATGGAAGAATGGGAGCGACGGAACAGCGGGAACAATGGGCGCAACAGAAGCAATAGGAGCAACGGGAGTAACGGAGAAAGGAGAGCAACGGGAGCAACGTGATGATCGGGAGCAACAGGAGCAATGGGAGCCACAGGAAGCTAGACTGGAAACCGCTGGCTTTGCAGTTTCGGTGATATAGCACCATACAAACGTGGACGTAGCAGCGGGGCGCGGTTAGTATTGATATAAAACAGGAATTTTATTTAAAAAGAGTATATTTCGAAAACAGTTATCAAACTGGCATATGCAATTTTCCCAAATATGCTATCGTCTTTCATTCACATTCATCAGTGCCGACAGCTATAATAATTAATTTATATATTTCCACCTATCAGCTCAAATAACTAACCACACGTAAATATAATATTGGCGAAAATTCCATTAGTTTGAATTATCCCAAAATCAATTAGGACCTCTAGCGAAAACTTAAGTCCAATCAAAATATTGTTTTCAGCATAAACAACACCACAGTTCAATAAATAAATTAGCACGAGCAGCCTTAAACACAAAACACAGATAAATTTCTCGTAATTATCGGGGATTCCCAGAAACATTGCATAGATTCGATGCTGCCGTGTTTTCACGTGTGAGAACATAAGGATATGTGTGTAATTTCAGTGCATACAATGTAGTATAAATTTTTGACGAAATATGCAAGCAAACTGAGATCCTGCATACATGTACTATAAATCAATAATTCTAATCTGATTAACATATTGGCAATATTGGCACAGTGGTTCGCGGTAGTACGTACCGGAATAGCATTTTATTGCAGGTAATCACGGAAGAAAAACCAAGCTAAAATTTTGCGCTTTTTCTGACAATATCTATTATTTGTGACAAACTCTAGCCTATATTTCGCATTTGTGGTATTTTTGATCATCGAAATTTTTGCACACTAACCGACTCTTAGTCGTACGTTATGTACTTGTCGGTCTCCATAATTCTGTCGTAATGACCATTTTTGGTGACAGGGAGTGAATATGCTAACCGGGTGAAAAAAAACTCCAGTGTATTGCAGTGCCGATAACGGAGAAGCCTCAATTTCTTATCGTCGAAAATATCCTTGGGACCGGGGTTTATTGCTCGCCTAAAACAACTTACTTGCCTTGGTAAGCGTAAGAACTCCCCCGGAACTGTCAGCTTTTATTGCAACCATTCTCCGTAATATACGAGAACTTTTCGGCAGGGTATCATTTTTTTCTATGTGATTCCATTATGTAGGCGATCCTGTACGCCCTTGCGAGACCCTTACATCAATGATTTGCCTGGCATGGGGGTAGAACGGCTATATATTTACTCCTTAGGCTGATTCGAGCACATCGTTATGTCACTCGAAAAGACTGTAATAGGATTAATGGCGATTGGCTTCCGAAAGTACAAGTTAGAGTATACGGGTTTGATTTCATGTTGATAACAACAAAACGTTCGGTTATTTAACTCGGAAGGAACATATCATCTGCTTTCGACTGGTGCCTTCTGGGCGATAGTGGCACTGATTTGCTTCCGGGCTGGTAAAAAACGTTCCACCCTGAAAGTAGTATACCATTTCCGGACACCCTGTATATCCTCTTTAGGTTTTATATATTACATTCAGCGCATATTGGCCACTCCGAGTCCTAGAATACTGGCGTGTTCAGATTAACTACATGCTACCACAATATAAATTTGAATGGAAAAATGTTTTGTATTGGAGCGTACTACCTGCATTCGACTACTGCTCCATAGATCCTTTCCGAATCTGAAATTTATTTCCTCATACATATCCAAGGATACATTCGCCCTGAGTGGACATGTTGGCTTCATATCGCCAGCGTTCGTAAATCGGACAAGCTTTTTCAACTACCCTCTAACCAGACTTGCTATGTTCGCGATAAGCGCTACTCGTTCGTACGCGGGCCATATTTGCAAAGCGTTCTGTCCATTTTTTTTTACTTTTTTTTGAACAACTTCACCCTCCAATTTCGACTTTCGATGAATACTAAAACGAGTTTGGTACGAAGCTAGCGCGGCTTATGCACTAGATTTATTTACTTTGATAAGCTAAATTCAATTGTTTGCTGTATCTAATACAGGCATAGAGGGTTTTGTGTTCGGAGCCTCCCTCAATACGTTGCCAATTCAAAACAATTCAGCGCATAGGCTACAATATACATTCGAGATACATCCCAGTTATGTGGTTTTGACAAAACTACCCTAATTAGCAAGAAGAAATATTTGTAATGCAGATGGTATAAACTCGATACGCACGTACAAAAACACTGTATTCAATTGCCGAGAGATTTCCATATTACCATATTACCATTCATAAAATTAGTAGGTAGTTCGCCGATTACTGCTGCAAATTAGAAGTGTTGAGTATGTCGTGATACAGAGACTCGTAGAAGTAGACCCCAATTCGATATTAGACCTAAGGGATGTGGCGAAATTCGTGAAAATGTTTTCAACTCCTTTACACCACCGAAGGTGTTGAATACTGAAAAATTCTGATATCGAATTGTAGCCGATTATGCAGGAAGTCAATGGAAAAAAAAAACAAATATATATCTCATCTCATCATCTACAAGAAATGCATTAGAACGGCCAAAAGGCAGGCTTGGACTGATCACTGTCAATCCATTGAGAGTGTCCGGGGTTCGGCGAGGCTCAGCAAGATTCTATCCAAGCATCACACGAACCGTCGTTCGTGAAAAAGACGGACGGGACCTGGACTGATTCCTCCGCTGAAACTCTGGAACTCTTGATGAACCCTCACTTTTCTGGGTGTCAAAGCAGCGGGATAGAGATCTCAAGCATTCAGGGTGTTCAGTGTATACCGGAGAAAGACATCAATTCCGTTATCAATGAAGAAAGAATTTCCTAGTCTATTAACAGTTTCTCTCCTTACAAATCCCCTGGCATGGACGCAATACTTCCAATTATGTTGCAGAAACTACAAGATGTAGTAGTTCCATGGCTTGTGGAAATTTTCAGAAGTTGCATCCTACTAAATCATATGCCCTATGCCTGGAGAAGTGCCCGGGTAGTGTTTATTCCGAAGGTTGGCAAGAGAGGTCATGAACTCGCGAAGGATTTCAGACCCATTAGCTTAACATCATTCGTGCTGAAATTACTGAAGCGCATTATAGATATACATGTGAGGCAGACCCTGGAAAAGTCACAGCTATCCAAATCTCAGCATGCTTACCTCAGGGGGGAGATCCACGGAGACGGCTCTCCACGAAGTGGTGCGCACGATTGAGCATACGATAAACTACAAGCAATACACTCTAGCAGCCTTTCTAGATGTAGAAGGGGCTTTCAATAACGTCCACACCGAAGCTATCCAGGAATCTCTCACCAAACTGGGTGTGACCGAAAGCTTCAGCAATTGGATAATATCCATGCTACGGACCAGAATTTTCCATTCAAACCTAGGAAAGAGCAATTTGACCAAGCACGTGCGTGGGGGAACACCACAGGGCGGTGTTATCTCATCTCTACTCTGGCTATTGGTCATGAATAAAATCCTAGAAAGACTAGACAGGGAGGGAGTCAAAGTGATTGCGTACGCGTGATTTTGGTCTCAGGATTATTTCCTTCCGTAATCAGTGAGACCATGGACGGCACTCTGGGTAAGGTAAGCACCTGGGCTACCGGCTGTGGCCACGGTGTAAATCCGTATAAAACTGACTTGGTACTATTCACCAGGAAAACCAAGATAGCAGACTTAACCTTCCCCGCCTGAACGGCCAACCGCTCCACCTCTCCTCCAGTGCAAAGTATCTTGGTGTTATCTTTGATTCAAAGCTGAGGTGGAAACTCAACATAGAAAACCGGGTGGAGAAAGCCCGTCTGGCCTTCTACGCCTGCAAAAGAACCTTCGGCAAGAAATGGGGACTCAAACTAAGGCTTGTGGCTGTACATTGCTGTAATACGTCCAATTCTCAACTACGGGTCACTAGTCTGGTGGCCCGCTCTGAATAAGGACTATAACATAACTAAACTCAGTCGAGTTCAACGAAGTGCGGCAATAGGCATCACAGGTGCTATGCGGTCATGCCCGACCGATGCTCTAAACGTGCTACTCTACCTCCTACCAATCGACCTTAACATAAAAAACATCGCATCAAATAATGCCGTCAGGCTCAAAGAATCTGGGTGCTGGACTGTGAAGCCATACGGGCATAGTAATATTCTGGGACAGTTACCAAAGGAATTGGTTACGTCACCGACTGACTACATCACCCCCAAACTGAGCTTCACGAAACGATTTTCTGTTGGTTTCCCAACTAGAGAGGATTAGAAGAACGGTGCGGTGGAAACAGACTTCGACACGATAATATTTACCGACAGTTCGAAAATGGACTGCGGGGTCGGGGCAGGAATATTCTCAGATGCACATAATATCGCTAAGTCCTACCGCCACCCGGACCACGCTTGCGTCTTCCAGGAAGAGATACTGGGGATCCGGGAGGCTTGTCGTACACTAAAACACGACTCATCGTCATTTTCACCGACAGCCAAGCCGCAATCAAAGCACTAGATTCGGCTACCACCTCCTCTAAACTAGTTCAGCAATGCCGTAACGAACTAGCCGGTTTGGCGGAACGGCTCAAAGTCACTGTGCTCTGGGTCCCGGGGCATAGAGACATAATGGGAAATGAGCGGGCTGATGAACTGGCCAGGGAGGGCTCCGCTCTTCCCGGCTCTCTTGCGGAACTAGTCCACGTTCCTTTAGGAGTCGTAAAGAGGGTCACACTCTCATACTTCCCGACAGCGGCTAACTCCAGATGGAAAAGCCTAACCACCTGCGCCGTATCTAGGAAGATGTGGCCATCTTACAACCGAGCCAAGTCAGACGAACTTCCATACAAGACCCGGGCAGGCGTCTCTAGAATCACGGCGATCAGTACAGGTCACTGGCCAATTGGGGATCATGCAGCCAAATTGGGCATTCCGTTCTGCCGCAGCTGGCAGGACACTAATGAGCGAGAGTCGCTAGTTCATTTCCTTTGCGAGTGTCCGGCTCTAGCTAGAGCCCGAGAGCGAGCGCTAGGCAAACCCTTCTACGGGGACCTGATGGAGATTTCAGGGAAGAAAATTGGAGAGTCATTACTTTTCCTGAACAGCACAGGGTGGTTATAGAGTTTCAATTCAATCAATTTTTCTCACATTCATCTTCTGTATCAACAACCCTTAATATCCGAGTTTAACACGAGGTTGGGGTTCCAAAACGGCCTCTGAGCTAATTGAGCTCTGTCTAGGTGAAAGGGTTGCTACTTAAACCAACCAACCAACCATCTCATCAGATCAGGAGACTTGACGAAATTCATGAAAAAGCATTAAATCACTTTGTACACCGTGTGTGAGAAATTGGGACGGAATTCGCGAAAACGTACAAAATCTATTTACACACCTCTAGATAATTTAACTAAAAAATCCAGAAATCGGTTTTTAGACATTTGCATTAAGAATCTGAAGAGTTGAAGACGAATTCGATATCTCGTGAAATATTCAATGAATGACGGAATTCGTCAAAACATGTGCTTCTCCTTTTCATCGCCCCTTTTCCGGATTTTCACGGCCATGGCCATTTCAAACCACGGAAACAAATTGTTCTGGAAATATATAATTAATAATTAATAGAAACTAAGCATTAATTAATAAAGAAAATATTTAGCATTAGGCCACAGCCACGTATCATACCTTAGATGAAACACTGAACTACAATTTATATTATAGTTGGGGATAAGGTAGAATGTGCATGTAGTTTGAAATATTTCAAGCATTTTTATTTGGTTGCTATTTGAAAAAAAAAAACAATAAAAATTGCATGTACCAATATGGGAGCTATCCTACGAAGTGATGAGATATTGTTTAGTGATGAAGTCGACCATGCATTTAACGGATAACGTATATCATTTTCATTTACTGGCTGAGGTATTTTTATACTCTAAATGAAATCATATAGAGTATTATAAGTTTAATCCAGCCCAAAAGTTTGTAACGCATAGAACCAAGCCTCGGACGAAAAAAAGTTATATATTATTTTTTGTTTATTTGGGGCCAAAAACCTCAAATCCGCTTGACGTCCGTCCGTCCGTCCGTCCGTCCGTGAACACGATAACTCAAGAACGCCTTCACCTAGGATCTTGGAATTTTGAATCTAGATGTTTGGTTGAATTTGTAAGGCTAAGTTCGTTAAAGGGCAAAATCGACCTACTCCTTCGGGTAGCTACCATACACAATGTCCTTAAAACACGTGTTCAAGAATATTGGTCGATAACTTCAGAAGGGTTTAAGCTACGACTTTGAAATTTTGTATGTGTTATTTTTCCAATAGTTGGAGCGAAATATATGATTATGAAGAAAATCCTGTTAGTCCTTCGTGTAGCTGCCATACAAATATCCTGTCAAAATGTATTCACTTAATTTACGAAACTCACTATAACTCAAGTAATCTTTTAGCTACGAATTCAAAATTTTACACAAATTAGTTTTGAGTGAAAAGAAAGCTTGAGTTTACTTGTCAGCAAAATCCTTTTACTCCTTCTGGTAGCTGCCATACAAAATGTCCTTAAAATACGTGTTCAAGAATATTGGCCGATAACGTCAGAAGGGTTTAAGCTACGTCTCTGAAATTTTGTATGTGTTATTTTTCCAATAGTTGGAGCTAAATATATGATTATGAAGAAAATCCTATTAGTCCTTCGTGTAGCTGCCATACAAATATCCTGTAAAAACGTCTTCATTTAATTTACGGAACTTACTGTAACTCAAGTCATCTTTTAGCTATGAATTGGGAATTTTGTACAAATTAGTTTTGAGTGAAAAGGAAGCTTGAGTTCACTAATCAGCGAAATCCTTTTACTCCTTTTGGTAGCTGCCATACAAAATGTCCTTAAGACACGTGTTCAACAATATTTTTCGATAACTTTTGAACGCTTCAAGCTACAAATTTGAAATTTTGTACACGTTCATTTTTAAATGGTTCCAAGGAAAAGGATAAATATGCAAGAAATCGAGTAAGTCCCTCCTGCAACACCCACGTGAAAGTCCTTCAAAAAGGAAAATTTTTTTCGATGACTTACCCTGTTCAAGATATGAAACACTGAATATTGTCTTTTAGTTTTGAGTAGCAATCTAATGGCAGTCCTTAATAAAGGACCTACAACATGCACAAAAGTGATTCTACTTTATCCCCAACTACAATATAAATCGGAGTTCAGTATTCATCTAGAGTATTATACGATTGGCTTGCAGCCGATCGTGACTGCAGTATGTTTATACTCTAGATGAAATCATATAGAGTATTATAAGTTTAATCCAGCTCGGACGAAAAAAAGTTATATATTATTTTTTTTTTATTTGTGGCCAAGAACCTCAAATCCGCTTGACGCTTGATACAGGTAGCAAGGTACGGTGGTGGGGAGTGGGTTTTTTCAAATCTCAGAAACGACTAATGGTAGAAAGTTGAAACTTTGTACCTATATGTAGATGTGCTACCAGAGTAATTAAAACTAAAAAAAAATTAGTTTTTTATTTGTGTACAATGCTGGAGTAAAAAAAATGTGAAAAGTGTTTTTTCCCTCATTTTCACGAATTTCGATAAATCTTTTAAACATCTCGAGCTATCAAATCAATTTTACTTCGGCGAGCTCTTAATATAAGCGCCTAGAAACGTTTTTCTAATTTTTCGATATCGTGTAAGGCGGTTATGCACTTTTTCACGAATTCCGATATATGTATTTCTTAGGTCTAATGAATAACCAGGAGGCTATTTGGAACGTTATTTTTTAGGTTGTCAGTCGCATAGTAACGTACACCGCATCCCAGCATTAAAGACGTTTCGGACTTCTACCCATAAAATAATAAAGTTACGCCCAGACTGTTTTCAGATTTTTTTTCCGTTCTTGCAGTGTACTGGTCCTAAGACGTGAAAATTAAAAATATCAGTATAGCAAAGTTTTTTTTAAAGTCGATCTCAATAACTTTTTGGTGGGAGGAAAAAAATTGCTACATTATGAAATTTCTTTCTTTCAAATCAGTTACAGGGGAATTTTAAATATTTACTGCTTCGTCTCCGGAATCATAATTGAAAATTTCTAGGTGTGTTCTTTTAGTGACATATAAAAATAATAACAAATATTTATTTAAGTTTTTATTGTTTTGCGGCGTCACTGGAGTTTCTGGTGTGAAACCCCCACACGAAAGCCCCGACTGTTGATTAATCGCTATCCCTGAGGGCATGACAGTTGGAAAACCTTCACTGGATAGGCCAGTTTTTTATAAGACTATGGTGGACTGGGGTCGAAGGAGCTGTCTCGTCATCGGATGGCATAGACTCGTTAAAGGGTGTATCATGCCTAAATCGGAAACACCCTTTCAGCTGGTGGTATTGCTGAGGATTATTCTATATAGCGATATCGAAACCAATTTTATAATCTGCGAATTATATTGGAGCGAAATTCTTGCCATCGCATCCTTATACTAAAGGTAGGTATTCTGAATTTTTTGTTTTTACGTACAAAAATTATAGTTTGCCCCAAAGATTTGGATACTAGCATTTTAATGTTTTCGTATTCCAAGTTAGTGAAGACCACATTTTTTAAAGACATGTGTATTCTGCCTGTTCTTTCAGTTCCTGTGTTACTTCTTCTGGACCTTAGAGCCGTGATAGAGGCGACGAGGCGCAATGACCTAAGTGTACTTACAATCTATGATATCAGAATTATTTGGTTGCTGCGCTAACTTCGAGGAAACAGAGGGATATAATATTGTTGTTTACGATAATGTAAGAAAATTGTAGTGATCGCCTGTTATTTCTTATTCGTTGTCTTTAGCTTTAGCTCGATAAACGATTGACATAAGCGTAGAGCCACATATATTCATTATCAAGAACAGTAAAAGCCATTAAATCCCTTATGCTCAATTCAGTGGTTTCAGTTCCAAAAGGATCTAAAAAAGGGATTCGAATAACATGTCGAAATTTAGCTTTGTACACGCTAGATTCGTATCGATTCACACATACAACGTAAAATTGAGGTGCCAAAAACCCGATTTGCATGAATCGCTTTTTTTCCATATCAGCCAATAGGTGGTTCTAACGAAAAAGCTATGATTGAATGCCGATAGCATTAAATACCCTACAAAAAGGGTTCCGTGTATTTTACTCCTATGGCAGCCGAAAGGTATGTTGGACCAATTCGTCTATCATTTTTACACGCTCCGGGGCATAGGGTTCCGGAATCGTATGTACGGCTTTGTTTTCAATCGCTTTATATCCTTCTGCATGTTTTGCAAGCTGTCGGCTTTAGCTTTTCGCTGGATTGATAAGAGCTGTGCTGGATTATTAATTGCTCGCCTGAAAAAAAGAGTAACATTAGTTGTTCCCTTTTCAGAGATTATCGATTCATTTAATTTTTTAGTTAGTTCTGTTTGAAATTTAAAATTTGAATTTCTTATGCGTAAGCAGAAGACCTGTCCAAGCCACTCGAAAAGGAACATCAATTTAATAACAATAAAAAAACCATAAAATTTAAAATATTTCTTCAATACATAAATTCCAACCCAAATTTTAAGGTTCTGTTGATATTTGGTAAATAACCTTCAAATATCGGTAAAAACTAAGAAATATTGAAAGTTGCATTCCTTAATTATTTCAATAATACAGTATTTAAAAAATATCTGATATTCTGTTTTTTTTTCATTTTAACACCAAAAAAGCAAAAAAAAATGTCCGTTCATCTGTTCGCCATACGTCGTTTGACAAGTTTTCACGAATTCTGTCATATCTCTTAGGAGTAATGGTTTTTTCTTACTCCGCCTTTCTTTATAATTATCTAAAAATTTATTTTAGAATTTTCGGATGATCAACCCACAAGTGGCTGTAAAGGGGTTGCATACGTTTTCAAAATTTTCGCCATATGGCTTGATAAGATATCAAATTGGCTTTTACTTATACAGAGTTTTTTATAATCGCCTACACATCAATTTTTGGATTTTTTGAAATTCAGCCCCCAAATGGTGTAAAGGGATTACATACGTCTTCACGAATTTCGTCATATCTTGGTCTGATGAGGTAGCGAATTGCTATTAGTTCTAAAGGCGTTATCGTTTAAAAAATTTGTTCAGCATTTTTCTAAGTTCAACCCGGAAGGGAGTTAAAAGGGATTCAAGGGCGTAAATATTCTATCGCGCTGTCACTTTAAGGGGTTAAGCCACTCTAGAGGCTAAAAAAATAGGCCTTTTTGGGGATTTTTTTTCAGAAAATCTACAAAATAAATCGAGATTACAAAAATGGGTGTTTATAATACATATTATTGACTATATACAGTAATTATTTTAAAGCGATTAAATTCAAAGCGTTTTTGCGATGACGTCTCCGTTTTTCCAGGGTCCATGTCCGGACAAACAGCGCCTGTAATTGTTGAATTATGATAAGCCAATGAATTTTGTTCGATTATATATCACAACAGCTACAAGAGTACGTAAGATTTTTTTGATATATTGATTTTTGGCCAAATGGCGCACTTCTAAAGTTAAAAGTGTAAAATTTGCTTAAAAAATCGTCAGGAAATTGTTAATAACAAATGCAATATAAAAAACATAACGCAGACACGATCAGCTGAAAGCCAATCGTATGATACTCTAGATGAAATACTGAACTCCGATTTATATTTTAGTTGGGAATATATCAAAAGAATGGGAAGTGCACATACAATTATTGCATGACCTTTTATTTACAGGTAGAAACTACTGTATAGTGGATACTCGATGGATGGTTAAACGATTTCTTGAGTTACAGTGAGTTCCATAAATTAAGTTAGGACATTTTTACAGAATTTTTTTATGGCAACTACATAAAGGATTTATGGGATATTTTTCATTTTAATACCTTCAGCTGCGACTACTATAAAATCAACGTATACAAAATTTCAAAGTCGTAACTTAAAGCGTTCTAAAGTAATCGTTCAATATTGGTGAACGCGTGTTTTAAGGACTTTCGTATGACAGCTACCCGAAGGAGTCAACGTATGGCGCTAATTAATAAACTCGGTTTTGCTTTTGATATAAAACTAATTCCTGTAAAATTTGGAATCCCTGCTTTAACTCGTACTAGAGTTATAGTGGATTCTGTAACTTGTATACATTTTTGAAGGACTTTTGTAGGCTGCTACACAAAGGACTTATTCGATTTGCATCATATTCGGTACTTTCGCTTCAAGCATTGTAAGCTTTAAGTATGCAAAATTTCAAGCTCCTAAATTGAAGCATTCGAGCAATAATTGTTAATACGTGTTTTAAGGACTCTTGTATGGGAGGTACCCGAAGGAGTGGAGGGATATCGCCCATTAACGAACTTAGCCTTACTTTTTCCATTTTACAGGTGATGACAAAAATTCAACTTCCTAGGCCAACGCGTTCTTGAGTTATCGTGCAAACGGACGGACGGACGGACAGCAAACGGATTTGGGGTTTTTGGTCACAACTAAACACAAAATAATATACGACTTTTTTTCGTCCGAGGATTGGTTCTATGCGTTACAAAATTTTTTGCTGGATTAAACTTATAATACTCTATATGATTTCATCTAGAGTATAAAAATCATACATGCTCTGATGAACAATATAGTTTTAAAGATATATTAAAATATCAAAATATCACCGATTTTTCGAAAACTCTAGAGTGGCCTAACCACTTCCCGAACTTTGAACCGGAAAATAATAAAGTTTCGTCCAGACAATTGGTAATTTTTATACTCTAGATGAAATTATATAGAGTATTATAAGTTTAGTCCAGCCCAAAAGTTTGTAACGCATAGAACCAAGCCTCGGACGAAAAAAAATTATATTTTTTTTTTGTTTATTTGTGGCCAAAAACCTCAAATCCACTTGACGTCCGTCCGTCCGTCTGTTCGTGAACACGATAACTCAAGAACGCCTTCACCTAGGATCTTGAAATTTTGAATCTGGATGTTTGGTTGAATTTGTAAGGCTAAGTTCGTTAACGGGCAAAATCGTCCTACTCCTTCGGGTAGCTGCCATATAAAATGTCCTTAAAACACGTGTTCAACAATATTGGTCGATAACTTCAGAAGGGTTTAAGCTACGTTTTTGAAATTTTGTGTGTGTTATTTTTCCAATAGTTGGAGCTAAACACCCTCCTATTAGTCCTTTTGAACGCTTCAAGCTACGAATTTGAAATTTTGTACACGTTCATTTTTAAATGGTTCCAAGGAAAAGGATAAATATGTAAGAAATCGAGTGAGTCCTTCCTGCACCTTCCATGTGAAAGTCCTTCAAAAAGGACATTTTTGTTCGATGACTTACCCAGTTCAAGATATGAAATTAAACACTGAATATTGTCTTTTAGTTTTGAGTAGCAATCTAATGACAGTCCTTAATAAAGGACATACAACATGCACACACGTAATTCTACTTTATCCCCAACTACAATATAAATCGGAGTTCAATATTCATCTAGAGTATTATACGATTGGCTTGTTTTGAAATCGCTCTAATTTAGAGCGTTCTTACGACACTCAGTTAAGTTCTAACTGGAACTTTTAATGATAGATTTTCATAAAAAAAACCACAAGTTAAAGTTTTAGTTAGAGTTTAACTGAAGGTCGTAATAATGGCTCTTACGATTTCAAATTCAAAGAAATGTCTAAAATTTTGGTTTAGAGTTTAGAGAATTTACTATTTTAATGATTAAGAATTTTAATCGAATTTTTAAAAAAAATTACCTTATAAAATATTGGTTCAAGTTTTTGGAGTTTTAGACCCCAAAACAGCAAAAAGAGAAATTTATCCGCCTTTCCGGCGTACGGAACCACGATTGCAAACCCTTTGAGATATTAAGTTAAATTTTTTTTTTTAACTTGATAGATCTCTTTCAGCTGTAAATTTTTTTTGAGTGAGGCCAGCAATTTTGACTTCAATATCTTGGAAACCCTTTATTCTAGAAAGTTAAAAATTGAAATTTATATAGAGCTATGGTAGAAGTTCTAGTTTTAGTTTTAGGAGGGGGCGCCACGCTGAGCCGCAGCGCACACTAGGCACCAAAAGGGGGCCCATAGCGATCCCTTCGGAAAGCTATGGTAGTTAAGTAATACTTGACTTGGGTGGGAGTGGTGTCAAACTACTATATGTTTTTTATGAAATCATGTTTCATATGCCAAGATATATATGAGACTGAATATTTGAATTTATATATAGGTTGACTCAATGGACTGAGATGATTATAGGTGAGAAGGGTGAAAATAAAAAAAAAATTAAAATAATTATTTTAAGAGCCGTTTAAAATTAAAAGCTGAAACTTGGAATTAATATCGAGTTACAGAAATGATACGTTCTAACGGGCTGGTTGTACTTTTTTTATATCAGGAAAGAGTTGAAACTTGGTACATATATGTATAGTATTATAAGTTTAATCCAGCCCAAAAGTTTGTAAAGCATAGAACCAAGCCTCGGACGAAAAAACAGTTATATATTATTTTGTGTTTACTTGTAGCCAAAAACCTCAAATCCGCTTGACGTCCGTCCGTCTGTCCGTCCGTCTGTCCGCGAACTCGATAACTCAAGAACGCCTTCACCTAGGATCTTGAAACTTTGAATCCGGAGGTTTGGTTAAATTTGTAAGGCTAAGTTCGTTAACGGGCAAAATCGTCCTACTCCTTCGGGTAGCTGCCATACAAAATGTCCTTAAAAAACGTGTTCAAGAATATTGGTCGATAACTTCAGAAGGGTTTAAGCTACGACTTTGAAATTTTGTATGTGGTATTTTACCAATAGTTGGAGCTAAATGTATGATTATGAAGATCCTATTAGTCCTTCGTGTAGCTGCCATACAAATATCCTATCAAAATGTATTCACTTAATTTATGAAACTCACTATAACTTAAGTGATCTTTTAGCTACGAATTCGGAATTTTGTACAAATTAGTTTTGAGTAAAAACGAAGTTCGAGTTCACTAGTCAGTGAAATCCTTTTACTCCTTCTGGTAGCTGCCATACAAAATGTCCTTAAAACACGTGTTCGAGAATATTGGCCGATAACTTCAGAAGGGTTTAAGCTTCCTGCACCTCCCATGTGAAAGTCCTTCAAAAAGGAAATTGTTTTTCGATGACTTACCCAGTTCAAGATATGAAATCAAACACTGAATATTGTTTTTTAGGTTTGAGTAGCAATCTAATGGCAGTCCTTAATAAAGGACATACAACATGCACACACGTAATTCTATTTTACCCCCAACTATATTATAAATCGGAGTTCAGTATTCATTTAGAGTATTATACGATTGGCTTGCTGCCGATCGTGACTGCAGTATGTTTTCCCATAAATTTGTTATAGGATATAAAATTGTTCCCTTTCCCAAGTGCTCTGTGCTTTACACTGTCAAACTGCAATAGAGGTCAATGGGGGGATACAACTTATACCACACAGGGTAAAATTTTGCAAAGGATTGAACGACGACATTTGGGGCGGGTGGACTGTCTCTGCTGCCGTCCTTTCCTGGTATCTGCTATGAAATAGGCAACAATGTTTTACAGCGTGTACCACTCCCCGTAGTAACCACGCTGCATTAGGGGTAGCGGAGACGGACATGTGCAGGTTCTGCCATGATCTGTACGCTGTGGTCCTCTACAGCGTAAAGATCATCACTCACATCTTATGTGAATACCCAGGGATTGCTAGAAGGCGACTGAGATGGCTGGGTAGTCTGTTCTTCGATAACATCGAGGATTGGAGTGTTTTTGAGGGGATGGTACAGCCCACGAGAATCTGAAGGTATCGCAATGACCCGTATGGCGCCTAGTGAGCGCGGTGGTTCTAGCACTGCGCTCCTTCTTAAACCTAACCTAACCACGCTGCTTTTATAGTTCGATCGCAACCACAGCCATTAGCAAAGCCGTGGGTCTTGCTCAAACCTCTTAAGTACCGAAGCCGTGATCTTGAAAAAGTGAACGTATCTTTAATCAGCAGTGCTGATAACTTTGAATAGAGGAAGTGAAATTAGAAGCGATTTAAATAGAATCTGTCAATAACTATTTGTACGAGGTTGTTCTTAAATCTTTAGTAAAGTACTTTGACGTTAATACAGAGATAGCCTCGACTGTTTTAACTTCCTTTGCATTGGTCTTATCGAGCAATCTCTGACATCTTGCCCCAAATTGATAATAATTGGCTCAAAGTCCTTTTGCCATTTAGGGCTCTCTGCTGTGTTTGGAAGTTCAAGGAAGATATACACGTGATAATGGGAGGAGGTTTACCTTTACGTGTACAGTCTTAACCATTACATCTGTCGTAAAGCGATAGCTTCCTGGATATTTAAAGTTCTGAGCCTAACTTATCCCAATCTCAAGGCTAGAGCAGGTCGTAATCTTCGATCGAAATTGTTCAGAGTCCCAAGCTACCTTGCATTCCTTCCACGATATATGGTAGTACAAATAATATTTTAGATCTTTCATTTGTATTGATTTCTGGTGCAAACTTAGTCATGAGGACATCAATGTCGATATTCATTTACATACATCCTATTTCCTTCCAGATATTTCAATATCAAAAGACAGAGGACATCCACTCAGGAACTACTCGTATATAATTACCTTGTTTATCGTTACACACATTGCCTTTGATTCTGCATTGCCATCAATTTTTTCACAAAAGTCACACACAGGACCTTTTCAATCTATTCAAGCACAACAAATCGAATCTAGCGACATATTGAATCAGATATCCTTGAGTGGCTTTCTTACAGAGCATCAAAGAACAAGCTGTAAAGGCGAAAACACGATTGTCGAGACAAACATCTGGAGTTTTACATTTTGTCCCAAACGTGTTCTATCGAAAGGTTTCTATTTGTCGCATATCCTGTCCAAAAGAAAAACCTTTTAAAATGTTATCAGCCTCAAAAGAGTCCTTTATCACGTTTAGAGTCATCCCTATATGTGGATAATGGCCGAACTTATCTCTTTATTGGTCAAATCAACACATCCATTACCAGTTTTCGGCAGCCACTGGTACTGTACTTTTCGTATCGTTTGTCGTTTTTGTTATGCGAAATTTATGAAGGTCCTTCGACCCAAAGGACACGAATTAACCAACCAACCAGAGAAGAGTTTATGTGCGGACCGGACGTGAAAAATATGAACCTATAAAATTTCTCATGTCCTGTCTCCAAGCGATCCTAATCATTGAATGAAGCTGGTGATTTTGTCGTGTCAAATTTTAATTAGAAGAAAGAACTTCGGATTTGCGATTTATCTGGATCCAATGTAATAAATTCGACGGTAATTTTGTGGTATTTAATTCGCCTTATTCTCTTGATCTAGGGCAATAGGTTTTTATGTATGAATTCGCAAAATCGGCCTCAATTTGCCCTTACAAGATGGTCCACTAATATACGATGCACTCGAGAAAATTACAAATTCTAGCCCATAAGCACGCGGCACGCCACTCCACACCACGGGATGAATGTTCGCCGTCGACGAGCTTCTAGTGAAGTTTTTTATGGCCATATTTAAATTGTTGTTCAATCTTAGGCATGCATTTCGAAATTTCTTCTCCATAGTGAAATACTGTCGAATATGTGTAAAACGAAAAAAAAACCCAGTGTCTTGCTTATAAGAAAATTCAGGGGACGGGAATGTTTCCTTTGCTTATAAATTTTCCAAATGTTCGCAAGTAGCGTCTTTAATGAACCAAATCATCGACAAAAGAAAAAAATACAGCTATATCGGGGATTCTATGTATTTTCCATTATATCGCCTAGGCGAATCATTTACACATCACCAATGTAATTTGCTGGTGAATGTACATTTGGGCCACCAAGGAAATGAATAAGCCGCGAATTGGCTTGCGTAGAAAACATGAACCAAAAAGTTTTACTTTTACTAGTTTTCGAAACGACTGGTATTTGCTGCGTTGTTACGCAAAGAACTACACAATAGCAAACAATAAAGTACGCGAAGATGTGAAGTACCAAGTCAGGGTGAGCTCTTGTCTCGAGCTTGAGCAATTATCTCAATCTATTAATAAAGAACTGTAAAAACTCATTAGTGAAAACAAAAAATATGACTGATTATTACTCAAGAAAAACATTGTTAAACACCCCAAGCCATTATACCGTTTGACGTTAGTATGATACGCTATCTGATGAGTAAATTAAACTCAAAGATGAAACATCTCTTTTATTAGTCCCAATCGGGAAATTCGTGCGAAGTATGATATATGTTTTCAAGTACCTTTCACTTGCGATTCTTAGGTGAATCATAAAACATTTACTTTTGCTGCTCATAAGTAAACCGTATAGTTGAATCAAAGTTAATCATTCGTATCGTATGTGATCCGTATTTGCTATTCGTTTAAAATAAACGGAGCTGTTGCACATTCTTAACGATAAATTATAAAAATTCGTCAGAAGACTACAAATTCTTTATTAGCTGGAATCAGGCACGAACGCAGGGGAGGGTTGAGGGTTGAAACCAACCCCCCCCCACCCCCGAAATGATGTAATTAAAAAATTACAACTAAATGTAACTAATACGCGACGCGTAAATTCTTTTACTTGTTAATTACTTGCGCTGAGTTAAGTTGTAGTTTTCGTACGAATTTCAACTAAACTCATAATTCCATTAAAACTAACTCGCCATGGAAATGGAAACGTAAACGTAGTGATGTCATAGTTACCCAGTAGGAAGTTCGAGGAGAACTCAATGAGGGAGTAAATATGGAGGTATCTAGTATTACTATCACTGGAGCAAAAGAGGAGATTTTTAACAAAATTATGGAGAAAACCGCCACTTCTCTTTTTGCACTCCAAATGGATAAAAATGGGATTACGAAGAACGTTTCTGAGTTTAATTTTTCCAGGAAAGGATAATGTTTTAAATCGCCATTCGGTTTGAGAATTTCCGTCGAACGCGTCGATTCTATCATGCAGACGCAATTTAAAAATATCTGATTTGAACTAATAAATTTGTGTTTAGTTTTAATTTTTTTTAGTCTTTTGAAAAGTGGTATAACCCGAGTAGAAACTTTATCCGGTGAGAAGCCGGCCCAGATCTGGCGCGCCTTAAAATAAATCCGGCCCAGATCAGATGAGCCCAGCATGGACCTGATCAGGGTGTAACGCTCTCGCGAATATGGGTCTGACGACTGACGTAAACCTGACTTATTCTAGTTTTGGTAGTGACTTGAGCCTGCTCAAGCCCAACCATGAGCCAGAGCTAGCACAGACCAGATCGGGTCTGCTGGTAAAAACGAAATGCGTTTGCAAAAAAAAAATCAAAATAAATAAATGAAATTTTAGAAAATTATGTGCTTTATTAAATTCATTATGATTATAACTTTCTATATTTATAAATTCCGTAGCCTTGGTCCCGTATAAGTTCGGCGAGCCTGAACAGTTCGAGTGATCCTAAGCAGGCTTGCCTTACTCATACCAGGCGTGGCCCTGATCCGGTGCAAATTCGACAAGCCTGATCAGGCTTGCCATACTGGCCCTGATCAGATATACGGCAAATTAGGCTAGCCTGCGAAAATTTATACTCGGGAAGGAGATTGTTTGTGGTGTAAAATCTTAGCATTATCGTCCTGGTTGTTAATAAATTGTCATTTTACGCCAAAAACGCGTTTAGGGTTTTTTTTAATAGAAAGTAGGAAATTGTGTCATATTTCACATTTAGGAAGTCTATAGCGAAACATCCTGTGCTACAGAGTGCTTCCTGGAAGTTAAAATAAAATGTATTTAAATAAATATTTCACTATTCATAGTTAGTTCCGGAAATATTTTGAGTGCGGTTTGCAAGATTTTTTCAGTTTAGTGAGAAATGAATGCCACGAAAATAAAATATTTGTTTGGTCGAATTTGTAAGGCTAAGGCCCGTTCCTACGATGTCCAGTTACGTTCTTACTGGGACTTTAACTGATCGATTTTCATACAAAATTTCCAGTTAAAGTTCCATTTAGTGTTTAACTAAGAATCGTAATAATGGCTCTAAGTTCGTTAACGGGTAAAATCGTCCTACTCCTTCGGCTGCCTTAAGATGCGTGTTTAAGAATATTGACCAATAACTTCGGAACACCTTAAGCTACGACTATAAAATTTTGTATATGTTGGTAATAACGTTACAGTTAAATGAATGAATATCAAAGTTCCCACGAGTCCTTCGAGTAGCTGCCATACAAAAATTCTTCACTCAAATTACGGGACTCACTATATCTCAAGAAATCGTTCAGCCACAAATTCGGAATTTTGTACAAATCATTTTTAAGGGAAAGTTCACTAGTCAGCGAAATCATTCTACTCCTTTGTTAAGATTCCATACAAAAAGTCCTTAAGACATGTATTCAAGATTATTTTCCGATAGCTTTGATTGCTTCAAACTAAAAAAATTTTAATTTTGTACAAATTAATTTTTAAATGGTTACAGGTAAAAGGATAAGATAGAAATCGAATCAGTCCTTGTACCTCCCATGTGAAAATCCTTCAAAATGAAAAATTTTACTTTCGGCAACTTACCTAGTTATAGATATGAAATTGAACACTGATGATATTTTCTTTAAGTTTCGAGTTGCAACCAAATGAGATTCCTTAATAAAGGACAATGCACTCCTGATTCTATTTTATCCCCAACTACAATATATCGGAGTTCAATATTTCATCTAGAGTATCTCTCGATTGGCTTGCAAATGATCGTGACTGCAGTATGTTTATACTCTAGATGAAATCATATAGAGTATTATAAGTTTAATCCAGCCCAAAAGTTTGTAACGCATAGAACCAAGCCTCGGACGAAAAAAAGTTATATATTATTTTTTTGTTTATTTGTGGCCAAAAACCTCAAATCCGCTTGACGTCCGTCCGTCCGTCCGTCTGTCCGTTAGCACGATAACTCAAGAACGCCTTCACCTAGGATCTTGAAATTTTGAATGTGAGTGCTTGGTTCAATTTGTAAGGCTAATTTTGTTAACGGGCAAAATCGTCCTACTCCTTCGGGTAGCTGCCATACAAAATGTCCTTAAAACACGTGTTCAAGAATATTGACCAATAACTTCGGAACGCCTAGAGCTACGACTTTGAAATTTTATATGTGTTACTTTTTCGATAGTTGGAGCTAAATGTATGATTATAAAGAAAATCCTATTAGTTCTTCGTGTAGCTGCCATACAAATATCCTGTCAAAATGTATTCACTTAATTTACGAAACTCACTATAACTCAAGTAATCTTTTATCTACGAATTCGGAATTTTATACAAATTAGTTTTGAGTGAAAAGCAAGTTCGACTTTACTAGTCAGCGAAATCCTTTTACTCCGTCTGGTAGCTGCCATACAAAATGCCCTGAAAACACGCGTTTAAGAATATTGGCCGAAAACTTCAGAAGGGTTTAAGCTACGACATTGAAATTTTGTATGTGTTATTTTTCCAATAGTTGGAGCTAAATGTATGATTATGCAGAAAATCGTATTAGTCCTTCGTGTAGCTGCCATTCAAATATCCTGTCAAAACGTTTTCACTTAATTTACGGAACTCACTATAACTCAATTAATCTTTTAGCTATGAATTGGAAATTTCGTACAAATTAGTTTTGAGTAAAAACGAAGTTCGAGTTTACTAATCAGCAAAATCCTTTTACTCCTTCTGGTAGCTGCCATACAAAATGTCCTTAAGACACGTGTTCAACAATATTTTTCGATAACTTTTGAACGATTCAAGCTACGATTTTGAAATTTTGTACACCTTCATTTTTAACTGTTTCCAAGGAAAAGGATAAATATGTATGAAATTAAGTGAGTCCTTCCTGCACCTCCCATGTGAAAGTCCTTCAAAAAGGAAATTTTTTTTCGATGACTTACCCAGTTCAAGATATGAAATTAAACACTGAATATTGTCTTTTAGGTTTGAGTAGCAATCTAATAGGAGACCTTAATAAAGGATATGCAACATGCACACACGTAATTCTACTTTATCCCCAACTACAATATAAATCGGAGTTCAGTATTCATCTAGAGTATTATACGATTGGCTTGCAGCCGATCGTGACTGCAGTATGTTTTTATTTACTTACGAATTTTTTTATCAATAGAATAATTCATAGTAGTAAAAGCGAATTCGATCACATTAAACCTAAGAGATTTTCGGAATCAGTGAAAACTTGAACAATACCCCCTCCCCTCTCCCCTGTGGGTTTAATTGAGCAAAATACTTAAATCTGTTTTTCCCCGACTACGTTTAAAGCTTATAGAAGTAAATGTGAATTCCAAATCTCAATATACCTTAGAAATACGAGTATATCAGAATTCGTGAATATGTACACAACCACTTTACACCCCCTTAGGGGCTGGATATCGAAAAATTTTGAAGATCGTTACTAGGCGCTTATATAAATAGCCCGCAGAAGTAAAATTGCTTTGATAGCTCGACATGTCTAAATGTTTTAACAAAGTTTGTGAAAATGTAGATTCACGGACATTTTTTTTACTCAACCTCTGAACGCCAATAAAAATCTTAACTTTTTTTTTGCTTTAATTACTCTAATAGTACATCTACATATACGTACTAAGTTTCAACTTTCTAGCATAAGCCGTTTCTGAGATATAAAAAACCACCCCTCTCCCCCGTACCTTGATACCCGTATCAAAAATTTAATTTTTCTAGGATGTCTTCATAGTGACTCTATATAATCCTAAATTGTTAGCTTTCTATTCATTATGGTTGTCGAGAAATAAAAATCAGAATGTTTTCCTTTCTACCCCCTTTCACCATCACCCCCAACACCCACACCCCACCACCCCTCTTAAAAATTTTAGCCCTTGTCTAATCTTGAAGTATCCGTAAGGACAACAACAAAGTTTCAATCTTCTGACACCAATTGTTCAGGAGATATCGATTTTAGAATGTTTCAATCCCGTCTTTCATGCGTTAAAGACTCATTATTTACCACCCCAATTCCACACCCCTTAACCAATATCGACCATTTTGATGCAATTGAGTCCATTATCATAGTACTACATAAGTTTTAAGTTTCAGCCTCCAAAATTTTTCGTCTAAAACGCTCCCTTCTCCTCTTCCCTTATTCCACCACCCCTCGAAATTATACGAGTCGTAGGGGTTCACCCAATCTACCCACCATAAAAATTTCAATTTAATATCTCAACGGGTTTGGGAGCTACGCGCCTTCAAACGATTTTGCGTACGGCGTCTATGGCGGACAGACGGCCATTTTTTTTTTTTGCTTTTTTGGGGTTCACTAGTCCTAAAACGTGAAAATACAAAATTTCAGGGTAGCACATTTTTTTGAAATGTCAGGTCGATCACAATACTTTATTATTAAAAAATAATAAAGTAAAAAGTCCTTTTTGAAGGACTTCACATGGGAGGTGCAGGAAGGACTCACTCGATTTCTTACATATTTATCCTTTTCCTTGGAACCATTCAAAAATGCAGGTGTACAAAATTTCAAATTCATAGCTTCAAGCGTTCAAAAGTTATCAAAAAATATTGTTGAACACGTGTCTTAAGGATTTTTTATATGTAAGGTACCAGAAAGAGTAAAAGGATTTTGCTGACTAGTAAACCCGAACTTCGTTTTCATTTAAGACTAATTTGTATAAAATTCCGAATTCGTAGCTAAAAGATTACTTGAGTTATAGAGAGTTTCGTAAATTAAGTGAATACATTTCACAGGATGTTTGTATAGCAGCTACACGAAGGATTAATAGGATTTTTTTCATAACCATACAGTTTGCTGCAACTATTGAAAAAGTAACACATACAAATTTAAACCCTTCTGAAGTTATCGGTTAATATTCTTGAACACGTGTTTTAAGGACATTTTGCATGGCAGCTACCCGAAGGAGTAAGACGATTTTGCCCGATAACGAACTTAGCCTTACAAATTCAACCAAACATCCAGACTCAAAATTTCAAGATCCTAGGTGAAGGCGTTCTTGAGTTAACGTGTTCACGGACAGACGGACGGACGGACGGACGGACGTCAAGCGGATTTTAGGTTTTTGGCCACAAATAAACAAAAAATAATATATAACTTTTTTTCGTCCGTGGCTTGGTTCTATGCGTTACAAACTTTTGGGCTGGATTAAACTTATATGATTTCATGTAGAGTATAAGAATTGCCCGTGCAAATTCAGAAATTTACACAAAAGCTACTGTGTCTATTTTTACAAAATTGGAGAGATCATGGGGGAAACTCCTGATATTGTCATAAAGAGCACAAAACATTAAAGATTTAATTCAGAAACATCGAACCCAATTCGCTTTATCTCCTCTCTTTTACGACGTTCAGAAAATCACTTTATTTTGACTCAAAGCAAAGGTTATACTTCAATATCTAAAAGCAATCCTGAACAAAAAAAATCGACCCTCTTCAAAATAAGGGTTTGAATCATGCGTCAGAAAGCGCTGTGAATGTTTCTTTTGAAAACACCAAAATCATTCCCCAACTTAGTCGGTACGACATCGAGGTGACGTCGGTACGACGTTGACAGCCCGACCATAGGCTACTTTTCAACGTCGGCACGTCGTCGTAGCAACCTGTTCGTGTTACTTGGTATATTTCTTGAAGTTAAAAGACAGAAGAGCTTACATTGAGGAAGAGACAGACGTAAGTATCAAAGAAGCTCTAAACTGCTATTTAGGTCATGGAAAACATGGAAACAAAAACCGGTATTAAGGTTTGAAGAGTCCTGATAACAATTTAGATGTTGAAGCCTCTACTGAGGCTTCTGAGGTGATGAAACCCATTACCGAACAAAAATGTATGTGCAAGTTACACAAAACTATTCGTAAATCCACAAGGACAAATAATAGTGTAAATTCATCGAACATTGAATCATTTTTGTGGGATTTTTGGTGTTCATAAATTAACGAGACGGAGCTTCCGTAGTTCCCATCAAATTACTCCGACAAAAGTAATAATCCTCCCTCCAAATTCACATGGAGCATATTTATCTGAAAATTGCGATATTTCGGTTCCACTCCACTTATTATCACTACTGAAACATCTGCTGGCATACAACATTAATAACTCGAAGTGACGACTCTTTCGAATGGCAAAACTTTCTGTAGACAAAACAAAACGAGAGTAGAGAAATTCGATATTGCTTCGAATTGGAAAATTATTTCCGGTAGTACGTTCACTACTCGAACACAGCAAAGATTACGTACTCCCCGAAATTCCCGATGACGAACGAAATCAACCAAACTACAATTCTAGAAACAATAACCTATTGCTAAATAGACGTAGGAAGAGCTCTAGTTTCGTTTTCGTTTTCGTTTCGTTTCTACGAAAACCAATCCTTTTCCACCAGGTTAGCAGGAAATGTAAATTTCATAGAAATGAAACAAGTCCGACAGATTACTCTAGTTATGATGAGCTTAAGGGAATAATTGAAAAAGGAATTTAGTTGCTGTATTCCGGTAGACAGCGTTGAATTTGAGCATCACTGAAATTTAGGGGAGTGAAGCATAAATCCATTATGGAAAAGTTCCTTTCTAATATTCTGTTTATATATCATACATGTTGGTGCAACAAAAACTTGAAGACAGCTACATTTTGATTTAATTTTGTTCATCCGCAGACAACTGACTCTATTATGAAGCAATGGCGTGGCGTCCATGGAAACAAGGGAAGCATTGCTTCCCTTACATTTTGCTGCAAAATATCTAAAATGCGTTTTCTAAATCGCGAAAAAAAGCCATGTTTCAAATATTTTCTTTGGCACAGTCTAAATAAAAGTTCGCAAGAAACTACTCGCGAATATCTCACACAGCCGAATTGGCAACGCCACGAAAAAGGAAAGCAAAAGAAACCAAGGAGAAGACACATGAAATCAATTTGAAAGTTGAATCTATGAGCGTTCATTTCATTCTGTAGTAAACCCACGTCGGTGGATGCAATAAGAAATTTGCTTCCACGGGTCGGTGGATCCCACTCTCGTACTATACTACCCCTGTAAAAAATTATATTTTTCCAATATGCTACTAATATAGTTATATCTTAATACCAAGTTTCAGCTTTCCGTGATTATAGGTTCTCGATACAAAAATCGGAACTTTTTCCTTTTCACCCTTCCCCACCCTAACACTCTACGCCCTCACCACCAAAATTTGTTTCTGCTAGAGGTCTATTAAGTCCACTTCTGGTAAAAATTCTAAGCATCTGCCTTACACTGTTCTTGAGATATGAGACGTAATTTTTTAGAAAAATTCTTATCTGCTCCACTTCCATGCGCCACCGCCCCCTTAAAAAAATTTAGTTTCAGCAAACTTCATTTGTCATGCTTTATACAGAAACCAAATTTTATTTTTCTAGTTCAATTGGTCCGTGAGATATCGTACTCTAAAGTTTTTTATCCCCCCCCCCCCCCGACCGTACGCCACTGACCCACTCAACAAATTGTTTTTGATCTATTCTCCAAGTATACCTACAGATGTTCATTAAGTTTTAATTTCGTGACATTAACCGTTTAGGAGATATGGATTTTAGAATGTCTCGATCTCGGCTTTCGGACGCATTATTATTCTCCCCACTCCCACACCCCTTCACCCATATCAGCAATTTTTTTTGCAAATGGGTCCACTATCGAAGCTCTATATAAATTTCAACCTTCAGTTTCAGCCTCCTAGCGTAAGCGGTTACTGAGATCTAGAAACCAAAATTTGTCCTCTAAAACGCTTCCCCCACTTCCCCCTCACAACCCAACCACTCAAAAGGAGAACACTTGAATGGGTCATCTAAGTCTACCAATGAAAAAAAAAATCAACTTAATATCTCAAAGGGTTTGAGAGCTATAAGCCCTCAAACGTTTTGCGTACGGCGGCAGCGTACAGACGGAGTGAAATTTTTTTTGCTTTTTTTGTGTCTATTAGTCATGAAACTGTGAAAGTCACTGAAAAAGGAAAAAATTATTCTTTGGTAACTCACCTCGTTCCAGATATGAAATTCATTACTGATGATATTGACTTCTAGTTTCGAGTAGCAACCATATGAGATTCCTTAATGAAGAAAAAACTACATGTGAACTCCTCATTCTACTTTATCTTTAACTGCAATATAAATCCAATTCCAGTATTTCATCTAGACTATCATAGGACTGGCTTGCAGGCGATCGTGACTGCATCATGTTTCGTTTTAGGACCACTACATCGCAAAAAAGCCAATAAAAATTTGATCGTCCGTCTAACCGCCGTACTTACTCAAAAATGTTTTGTAATACCTCGATTTTCTTGGAATATCTCGATAATCCGCGAAGGTTTCATCACAAAATTTAAAGAGAATGGCTTCAAATAAAAATTCAAAAAAATAGTATCTCGGAAACGGCGTATATGAAGCAGTTGAAACTTAGAACTAAAGTGCTTATGGTAAATATCTATACCAGGCAGTACTAAAAATACATTAAATCATTCTAAAAGAGAAATTTTTTTAACTAGGTTTTTATATAGGTATAAACACTAAATTTATTTACCATAATAAAATGTACATATAATTGAAAATTATTATTAATAATAAAACATACTGCAGTCACGATCGGCTGCAAGCCAATCGTATAATACTCTAGATGAATACTGAACTCCGATTTATATTGTAGTTGGGGATAAAGTAGAATTACGTGTGTGCATGTTATATGTCTTTTATTAAGGACTGTCATTAGATTGCTACTCAAAACTAAAAGACAATATTAAATATTTAATTTCATATATTGAACTGGGTAAGTCATTGAAAAAAAAAATTCCTTTTCGAAGGACTTTCACATGGGAGATGCAGGAATGACTCACTTGATTACTTACATATTTATCCTTTTACTTGGAACCATTAAAAAATAAACGTGTACAAAATTTCAAATTCGTAGCTTGAAGTGATCAAAAGTTATCGAAAAATACTGTTGAACACGTGTCTTAAGGAATTTTTTGTATGGAAGGTACCAGAAGTTGTAAAAGGATTTTGCCGACTAGTAAACTCGAACTTCGTTTTCACTCAAAAGTAATTTGTACAAAATTCCGAATTCATAGCTAAACGATTATTTGAGTTATAGTGAGTTCCGTAAATTAAGTGAAGACATTTTAACAGGATATTTGTATGTCAGCTACGCGAAGGACTAATAGGATTCTCTCCGTAATCATACATTTAGCTCCAACTATTGGAAAAATAACACATACAAAATTTCAAAGTCGTAGCTTAAACCCGTCTGAAGTTATCGGCCAATATTCTTGCACACGTGTTTTAAGGACATTTTGTATGGCAGCTACTCGAAGGAGTAGGACGATTTTGCCCGTTAACGAACTTAGCCTTACAAACAGCCTTACATCCAGACTCAAAATTTCAAGATCCTAGGTGAAGGCGTTCTTGAGTTAACGTGTTCACGGACAGACGGACGGACGGACGGACGGACGTCAAGCGGATTTGAGGTTTTTGGCCACAAAGAAACAAAAAATAATATATAACTTTTTTTCGTTCGAGGCTTGGTTCTATGCGTTACAAACTTTTGGGCTGGATTAAACTTATAATACTCTATATGATTTCATCTAGAGTATAAAAATTTTGAGAATTGTAGCAAGGATGAGTGGGGGGTGCTTTTTTGTATCTCAAAAACGGCTTATGATAGAAACTTAGTATGTATGGATTAGTACTACAGGAGTAATTAAAGCTAGCAAAAAAAATTAAATTTTTACTGTTGTACAAGGGTGGAGTAATAAATGTACGTGAAAAAGGTTTTCCCACATTTTCAAGAATTTCGTTACATCTTTTAGGCATGTCGAGTTATAAAATTAGTTTTACTTCTGCGTGCTCTTTACATAAGCACCTAGAAATCATTTTGCAAATTGTTCGATATAAATATAAAGTTTTCACGAATTCCGATATATTTCTTAGGTCTAATAAGATATCGAGTCCGATTTTACTTCTAAAAGCTTTAGATATAATCGGGAGGAAAAGCAATTTGCAAGTTTTCACGAATTCCGACAAATCTTTTAGGTTTAATGAGATCGAATTCGCTTTGACTTCTATGGGCTTCATTTTTCGACATTCTACCCCTTAGAGGTTGTAAAATGATTGTGCACGTTTTGCATAATTCCGACATATCGCTCAGGTCTGATGGGATATCAAATTCATTTTTTAACGGGTTTTCAATATAATCGCGTAAAAATCGTTTTTATAATTCTTTAATATTCAACCTCTAAGGATCCCTATGTTTTTAATGATATTGAGAAAAAAAGGTAAATAAATAAAAAATCTGCCAACAGTCTGGGCACAACTTTATAGAAGTAGAAGTCCGAAATGCGTTTAAAGCTGAAATGCGATGTAGGTTACTTTGCGACTGACAAAGTAAAGAATAACCATAAGGCTAATTGGGACGTTCTTTTATAGTTTGTCAATCGCATACTAACCTGTACCGCATTTCAGAATTAAACGCGTTCTGGATATCTATTCAAAAAACAATAAAGTTGCGTCTGTTGGCTGATTTTTTCTTGTGTTAGCAGAAATCACTTTTGAAATTTTTTGATATTTAACACCTAAGGGGTTGTAAATAAGCTGTGGAAGTTTTCACGAATTCCGAAATATTTCATAGATCAACTGAGACATCGAATCCGACTTTCTTCTAAGAGCTTTAGATATAACCGCCTTAACCTTCCGTCTGTTAAACGGGGTAAAAAACTACCCCAAGCCTATTTAAACTGTAATAAGACTAAAACGGAATGGATTTTAGTTTTCTTTTTTCAAGAATGACTGGCCAGGTAGTTTTAGCACACCTGGCTTATAAAAGCAGTTTAAAATAGATCTAATAAAATATATTTTTTGGGTCATTTTGTAAAATCTAGTACCATTTGTGCACCGCGGTAGAAAACTACTACAGTCTCTGCTTATAAGCAGAGACTATAGTATATACCATATATGAGGTTTTTTATACAGAACTGCTGAACAGATTAACGTTAACGTTCCAAATAGCCTCCTGGTTATTTCTTAGGTTGTCAGTCGCATAGTACCCAACACCGCATCTCATCATTAAACACGTTTCGGACTTCTACCCATAAAATAATAAAGTTGCGCCCAGACTGTTGGCAGATTTTTTTTATTTACTTACGTATTTTTTTTATCAATACAATAATTGATAGTAGTAAAAGCGAATATATCATATATATTTCGGAATTAGTGAAATCTTGATATATATATCTAAAAACCCATTTCAGGATTTTTGGATATTCAACCCCAAAGAGAGTGCAAGGGGGTTGCATAGTAAAAGTAAAATACAACGTTAAAACTTAGTTTCTGTATAAGAGGTTTGAAACTGATTTTATTGAGGGGTATTTGTGAACGGAAAGGGTGATATCGCTTTCAAAAACTACGTCAAAAATCTTCAGAATTCTTATGATCTTAAAATTGATATGCTAAGGTTAATGCGAAGGAGTCCTACCTGCAGTAAAAAAACATTGGGGGTTGGGGTGTCTCTATAATGCGAGCGTATACAAATTCAACTGGATCAACTTAATCAATTGAATTCTAAGAAAAAATTGTCTGCATTCCATAATTGATTTGGTTATCTCACTACTTTTCCAGTCGTCTTCATCATCAGGTCTCAGGTGATACCTTCATTGTGATTATACGACAGGTTAAGTTGACTGAAGGTATATGATACTACTAATACAGCGTTAACTTCCGTAACAGAAATAATCGATAATATTCCACCTCGATGGCCATACCTTCTACCTTAATCGGGATATCTAAACTATTTGATCTGGGGTGCCTGCTTCTTGCAGTAAGGTATAATAACGAGGAATTTATATCGATAAGGAAGCGTGACGTGATTCAGCATTCTCCGTAATTATTTTCACCGTAATGTGAAAAGTCTCGAATGGCTGCAGCTGGCAAGGAAGTGGCTAGGGCACATCATGTTCATTTTTCCTCAGAATTTTCCACTTTCTACCAATTGTCTTGGGGATATCACGTTCCGGCTCACACATTTCATGATTCAATTTTGCACGCTAGTCGTGGCAGCGATTTCTCTTGTTGAGTAAAATATAATTTTCGAGTGTGAAAATTTTAATTATTAATTTCTGGGTGATTAAAACTATTATCGATGATTTACGGTGTGGGGATGTTTAGTGGTGGGGAATTATCGCATAAAAGGTGGCCGCAGTGAAAAGAGAAATTCAATAAATTTGAGATGTGTCTGGGTTTAAGTAAAGTTGAGTGGAGGATTTTAAAATTTAAGCACATCTTTCGAAAATACTTGTGAAGAACTTCGACTGAAATAATCGTTCTTTTTGAGATACCTCGCAAGATTTTGGTGTACTAGCTATTCAATTTTGTCGTATCCACACTGCACAAAAGATAGAGTCGTTATTTGCAATAGACGCTTCAACGAACTGCTCCTGAAATTGTTATCCGAAAACTGGCGGTTCATGTAAATGGGATAGTTTTAAACAAAAATCGACCATTAGTCGGACAAAGGTTGGTTACTCTTACGTGCGGTTACTAAACGACTTTGACTCGAAGTAATTTAGTGCTTACCGAGGCAATTTGTGGTGGAACGTGAAAAACTTGTGTCTACTGATAAAAGGCCGAACTCCTGGAGCGCATCTTAAGGAAAAGAAACAAAACTAGCCTATCGGTGGTTACAGTTGAACTGAAGACCAATTAGTAGCAGATTCGGGCGATATCGATTTCACTGGAGAGTCGATTTATAGGAGACAATACTAGAGATGGAAGCAGGAACTAAGCCAGGACAGTACACAAGGACATAAGCTTAAGAGCGTGAACTTTGAGGACGGCAGCTAGCTGGGCACAATCAGACTTCATCTGTTGGTACTCAAAAAAATTTAAACCGAAATGCATCTGAAAAAATTAGTTTCACTGATTTTTTTAACGATCCTACTGGTATACTGGAAGAAAGGATCCTCCATGTTTTTCTAAATAGAGGCACATCAATAAAATACAAGTTATACATTATTTTTTGTTTATTTGTGGCCAAAAACTAAAATTCCGCTTGACGTCCTAAGGAATAACCAGGAGACTATTTGGAACGGTATTTTTTATGTTGTCAGTCTCATAGTCACCTACACCGCATATCAGCGTTAAACACGTTTCGGACTTCTACCCATAAAATAATAAAGTTGTGCCCAGACTGTTGGCCGATTTTTTTTATTTACTTACGTATTTTTTTTATCAATAGAATAATTCATAGTAGTAAAAGCGAATTCGATCACATTAAACCTAAGAGATTTTCGAAATCAGTGAAAACTTGAACAATACCCCCAGGAGGTTTAATAGAGAAAAATACTTAAATCGGTTTTTCACCGACTACGTTTAAAGCTTATAGAAGTAAAAGTGAATTCCAAATCTCAATATACCTTAGAAATATGAGTATATCAGAATTCGTGAATATGTACACAACCACTTTACACCCCCTTAGGGGTTGGATATCGAAAAATGTTGAAGATCGTTACTAGGCGCATATATAAATAGCCCGCAGAAGTAAAATTACTTTGATAGTTCGACATGTCTAAAAGTTTTAACGAAGTTTGTGAAAATATGAATTCACGGACATTTTTTTACTCAACCTTTGAACGCCAATAAAACTCTGAACTTTTTTTTGCTTTAATTACTCTAATAGCACATCAACATATACGTACTAAATTTCAACTTTCTAGCATAAGCCGTTTCTGAGATATAAAAAACCACCCCTCTCCCCGTACCTTGATACCCCTATCAAAAATTTTATTTTTCTAGGATGTCGCCATAGTGACTCTATATAATCCTAAATTGTTAGCTTTCTATTCATTACGGTTTTCGAGAAATAAAACTCAGAATGTTTTCATTTCTACCCCCCTTCACCATCACCCCCAACACCCACACCACCTACTAGAAGTTTACCGACCCCAACTTCTGTAAAATTTTCAAGATCATATCTGATACGGTTTCTGAGATATAAAAATTATATTTTTTGAAAAATTGCTGTCCCTCACTTTAATTTCACTAGACTCCTCTTGTGATCCCATATACAGAAACTAAATTGTATCTTCCTAGTGTAATTGGTTCGGAAGATATTGTAGTCCAAAGTTGTTCACCCCCCACCCCACCCCCCTCTGAAAAAGTTTAGCCCCTGTCTTATCTTGAAGTATCCCTAAGGACTACAACAAAGTTTCAGTCTCCTGACATCAAACGTTCAGGAGATATCGATTTTAGAATGTCTCAATCTCGGCTTTCGAGCGTTTCAGACTAATTGTTTCCCAACCCCCACTTCCACACCCCTTAACCACTATCGACCATTTTTTTGCAAATGAGTCCGCTGCCATAGTTCATAAGTTCCAAGTTTCAGCCTCCTAGCATAAGTGGTTCCTGAGATCTACAAACCAAAATTTTTCGTCTAAAACGCTCCCCTCTCCTCTCCCCTCATCCCCGCACCCCTCGAAAATATACCAGTCGTAGGGGTTCACCCAATCTACCCACCATAAAAAATTTAAAATCTCAACGGGTTTGGGAGCTATGCGTCTTCAAACGATTTTGCGTACGGCGGACGGCGTACGACGTCTACGGCGGACAGACGGACAGTTTTTTTTTGCTTTTTTTTTGGGTTTACTAGTCCTTAAACGTGAAAATACAAAATTTAAGGGTAGCAAATTTTTTTGAAATTTCAGGTCGATCACAATACTTTATTATTAAAAAATAATAAAGTAAAATCTGCCAATGGTCTGGGCGAAACTTTATTATTTTTCGGGTCAAAGTTCGGGAGCGGTCAAAGTCGGAGTATATCATCAGTTGTTTCGAAATTATGAAGTTTCTTGGAAAATTAATTTTGTTCTTAAAATAAAAATATTGAAAATAGAGATTCTTAGCCGATTAAACATTGAAAAAGCTCGTGTAGACTATTCGAATTTCGGTATATTATGTACACTAAAAGCCCATAGAAGTAAAAACGAATTTGTTGCCTTATCAGAATTAAGAGATATGACGAATTGTTAAAACGTATACAAACCTATTACTTCCACTTGGGGTTTGAATTTCGAAAAAATTGTGAAACAGGTTTTTAAACGATTTCATAAGAAGCAACTTGATATCTCATGAGACACAAGGGATTTTGAAAAATTGTGAAAACGGTAGCAAACTCTTCACCACCTTGGTTCTTGAAATTCGAAAAATCGTGAAATTGGTTTTTAGGTCATTACATAAATGCCGTAATAACCAATTTTATATCTCATCAGAACAAAGGGATGGCAGAATTTGTGAAAACATATGCAAACCCTTTGGGGTTGAATATCCAAAAATTAAGAAATGGGTTTGTAGGAGATTGTATAAAAAGTCTGTGGAAGTGAAAAACGATCTAATATTTCATCAAACCTAGGAAATATGTCGAACCTTTGAAGAGCATACAACCCCCTTACACCCCTTATGATTGAAAATCTGAAAATACTGAAATTGACTTTTTGGTTCCTATATGGGAAACCTTAGGAAGTAAAAATTAATTCGATATATCATCAGATCTAAGCAATATGTAGGAAGCTGTGAAAACATATGCAACCTCCTTACACCTACTTGGGGGTTGAATATCCAAAAATCCTGAAAGGAGTTAATAGATAAATATGAAAACAGCACGAGAAAGTAAAAACAATTGAATTACTTATCACTTCTTAAGGATATGACGGAATTTGTGAAAACTTGTTCAACCCTTTTATATCCTGTTAGGGGCTGAAAAGGGAAAAAACTTAAAAACAAGTTTTAGACGAAAGTGAAAAGATATTCGATATTTGATCAGACCTGAGGGATATGGGAGAATTCGGGAATTCGTTGAATTTCAAAAAAATTCTGAAAACGCTTTCTAGGTATTTATATAAAGAAGCCGTAGAATAAAAATGAATTAAATATTTGGGAAGACCTAATAGATATGACGAAAATCGTGAAAATATATACATTCCATTTTCACTGATATATTTTTTGGCCCCCCCCCCCCTTCCGGACGCAAAAAGAAATTTTTTTTATCTAAATTACTTTTCTAGTTGATTTACATATACATACCGAGTTTCAACTTTGTTGCATAAGCCGTTCTATAGATAGGAAAAACATCCCCCACCCCAAAATTATATTTTTCCAAGATGCTACTAAATACTATAGCTCTATCCAAATACCATGTTACAGCTTTATATCATTATAGGCTTTCGAGATATAAAAATCGGAACTTTTTCTTTTCACCCTCCCTCTCTACACCCTCACACCCAAAAGTTCTTTTTCTGATAGGGGTCTATTAGACCTACTTCTGGTAAAAATTTTAAGCATCTACCTTACACTGTTCTTGAGATATGAGACGTGATTTTTTAGAAAAATTCGTATCGCCCCAACTTTCATGATTTACCGCCCCCTTAAAAAATTTTACTTTCAGCAAAACTTCATTTGTTAACCTTTATACATAGACCGAATTTTTTTTGTCTAGTGCAATTGGTTTGTGAGATATCGTAATCTAAAGTTTTTCACCCCACACCTCCGTACGCCACTGCCCCCACTCAAAAATTTGCGATCTATTCTCCTAGTATACCTACAGATATTCATTAAGTTTCAATTTTGTAACTTTAACCGTTTAGGAGATATGGATTTCAGAATGTGTCGATCTCGGCTTTTTTGCGTTTCGGACTCATTATTTTTCCCCCCACTCTCACACCCCTTCACCCATATTGACAATTTTTATGAAAATGGGTCCACTACGGAAGTTCTATATAAATTCCAAATTTCAGCCTCCTAGCATAAGCGGTTGCTGAGATCTAAAAACCAAACTTTTTCGTCTAAAACGCTCCCCCCTTGCTCTGAAAACAGCAAAATGAGCAATTTCCATTGCTATAATGTCGAAGAGTAATAGGCAATATAACTAACAGAAAACCAGACAATTTTTTGAAATGGGAAAATATGCTATGATGATGGCATCGTCTTCTACTTAAAACTTTAATTAGACGCATTCAACATACAAAATGGAAAAACAATTTTGAAAATTAGGCAATAATCAGCCTATTTTTTACTTTATTATTTTTTAATAATAAAGTATTGTGATCGACCTGAAATTTCAAAAAAGTTTGCTACCCTGAAATTTTGTATTTACACGTTTTAGGACTAGTAAACACCAAAAAAGCAAAAAAAAAAAAATGTCCGTCTGTCCGCCGTAGACGCCGTACGCCGTCCGCCGTCCGCCGTCCGCCGTACGCCGTACGCCGTACGCAAAATCGTTTGAAGGCGCGTATCTCCCAAACCAGTTGAGATATTAAATTGAAATTTTTATGTTGGGTAGATTGGGTGAACCCCTATGATTGGTATATTTTCGAGGGGTGGGGGTACAAGAGGAGAGGAGAGGGGAGCGTTTTAGACGAAAAATTTTGGTTTCCAGATCTCAGGAACCACTTATGCTAGGAGGCTGAAACTTCGAACTTATGTAGTACTATGATAATGGACTCAATTGCAAAATGGAGGCTATTTGGGACGTTATTTTTTAGGTTGTCAGTCGCATAGTACCCAACACCGTATCTCATCATTAAACACGTTTCGGACTTCTACCCATAAAATAATAAAGTTGCGCCCAGATTGTTGGCAGATTTTTTTCAAGAACAAACTGAGCCCAATTGGCCACGGTATTGTTCTATCAAATATTTTTCCGTGTTTCTTGGTGCGAAGGAGAGGAGAGTTGGAAGGAATTGTGGAGAAGAAAGGGGATACCGAACTTAATCAGTTTTAGGAATGGGAAGGAAGATCAGGAATCGGTCCGGGTATGGCAGTGTACTAGCAGGTGTTAATGATCATAATTTTTCAGTATTGTTGGCTGTGATACGATCTACCAGAACAGCAAAGTTGCCTATAGCAAATCAACTACTGTCCGGCAGCTCTGATGGTATTTGTGAATCTGATAAGAATGTAAACAGAACTCATTTGCTCAGGTTTAAATCCTTTACAAGCGACCCTATTAAATATTGCGCACTGTTCACGATTTATATTAATATTCTGAAACGAATAGCAACTGAAAAATTCATTTAAATAAATTATGCATTGAGTGGGAATTGAACCCCGGTAGCAATATTTTCAAGACCTAGTACACTACCACTGGACTACACCCGGCTCAGTGTAGGTACAAAAATCAAAATGGATAAAATGAAGCCTTCGATTTCCCAATGTTCTAAAACAAACAAAGTGATAGCTTAACGTTCCTTAAATAAATTATAGTTATCATGCTTAAATAAATTATAGTTATCATGCGAGCGACACAACATAAGAATACTTGATGCGGTATTTGAAAAGTAAGGTCAATTTCATTACAGTTCAAAAATCCTTTTGCCTTTTGACCTAGTTTGTTGAAGGCGTCGTTGGTTCTACCGTTTATTTTCAACGGTTTTTTGACGCCACACGTGAATTATTACGCCCATGGACTGTCGCCTTTGGCTACCGAGGTTCAGAGATATTCCGGGAAACTGAGAAACTGGCTTTAAAATTCGTCCTAGATCGGTACTACTCCTCAGGTTTGTGACTAAGAAACAATGTGGACAATCCAAAAATATTCCTTCTCTAAAATTATCTTCCCAGTTATTTTCTAGTAAGACTCCACCCAGAAAATTAACATTGTTCTCAAGCCAGATGAAAGGTAAGGTGATCCCATCGGCCCAATCACCTTGTTATGGTGAGGGTGCAAAGACTTGACTTGTGCCAAACTAAGAAGAATACTTGCAAAAAGGTACCTGTAAGATATCGTGGCGATTCCTAACTGGTTATGGGTCTATCGGGCCTATTACGAGACTCGAGTAGAGTGATTAACTCGACTCACATTTGAACTCGACTCGAGCTAAAGTTGGTATTGTGAAACTCGTCAATTGGAAAGTCACTTCATTTCCAGCAGTCGAGTGAATTTGATATTTCTTTGAAGTAAATACTCACTCGATCGGCCGTCATAATACGCAGTTCTTTTTACTCACGCTTTTTTTCGACTCAAAGTCGAGTGAAACTCGACAAGTAGGCACTCGTCGAGTTCCATAATTGCAGAATGTGAGTTTTTTGATCTAGTCGAGTTTCATAATAGGCCCGTTTAATTCGTAATGGGGACTCTATTTTTAAGGCACTACAGGTGAGCTGGAATAATTTCAGATCCCCGATCAAACCAGATTTGTATTGGTCGTTTTGTTAAAGGTAAGCACCTAGGGTTTATGGGTAGCTGAAGTCAATGGAAGTAATGTGGTCGCTGCTACTTTAAGCCCATTCTGGATGATATTATGACTGTAGAGAATTTTGTGAAAGATCTATTGGCTTCAGTAGAGGTGCTACTCCTCTTTCAATCAAAACACTTAAAGGACGCAAGCAAACACTTAAACGATTGATGGAACGATTCGGTGAGAAATTGGAAAAATTGGCAATAGGTGCGAAGTTAAGTTGCTTAAAGTCGATAGACACACCGGCGATAACACTTAATTTCACCAAAAACCGGAAGTCTGTCCCGATGTCCAAACTTCTTTTTGGAAAAAGTTGTGCCCTGTCGAAAAAAATAAAAAACACTGAAGGTAGAAAATGAGATATGATCTCTGTAAGCCCAAGGACCGAAATTTTGAACATGTGAATCCCAAACGGAACTGAATTGGGAAAAAAAAGGGTGTCCCGCAGTATTCTAGTTTACTTTTTTGTCAAGAAGAAGCTTAAAAATCTGAATCCAGTCATGGGGAGGTTTTTGGATTAAGTTGAACCAGCTTGGCAAAGAAAGAACCTCTTTCAGCTTTTACGTTTACTTAACAAGAAGTGAAGGACTCGTTGACCTACAGCAAGCCATTGCAAGAATTTCACCAAAGGGCTCGGACAGAGATGTGACTCGAAGAGCTCTTAAGCCTAGATATACAAAGGTGGGAAAGTACAGATAATACGGGCTTGCACTTAAACAACTTTAACAAGCTTTGCGACTACGATATAAGAAGGTTCATATCTGTAGCTGTGATAAAACGTGAAAAAATCTAAAAGCCTACAATTCCCTACTGTTTTCCATTTTTTTTTTTTCGAAAAAAGAAAAAATGCATCTTCCTTTCACACTTTTTTCGCATTTTATCTGATAAATTGTATCAAGAAAAGAAAGATAGGTTTATTAGAGAATTCAAGTAATATTCGAAGAAAACCATTTCCAATCTTATAAAATCAAGGAAAAATACTTGAGCCGAACGAAAACTGCAGACATAGATAGATGCCCTAGCAAATTTATTGATCCGACGACATCTAAGCAAAACATGTTTCCTGCCTTAATAAAAAGCAATGCTATTGTTGCAGACGATTGGACTTTTAAGGTTGTAAGACGTGACCTGGCAGTCGCAGGCACTGAACACATTTCGTGAGAAATTGTTTTCAGGATATTAAAGGAAAACTCATCTGCACTACAGGCAACTCACGTCTAGAATTTAAATCGAATTCTGCACAACAACAACAATAAAATTACAGTCTCTTGAGTCTCGGCATAAGGTGAAAATAAGAAAACTGTGAAATATGGAAAATTTTATCTGTGTAATTGAAGTGCTTTCCAGCTACGGAAATTGTTTTGAATGGCAACGTAATCAATGTCGTTGAAGAAAAGCAACTTTAGCGAAGTATGCACAATGCATACTTCCGTGGTGCGGTTGAATTTGAATGGACTCTTTATTGTGCTCGCCTGAATATGACGGCTGCAGTTTGAATGCAGAATTATGCAGTTAAGCTGGTATTGTATCAGGGATGTTAAGGCAAGTCAAATAATTCCAGACGCAGACCGGAACATGAAAAATAAGACATGATGTTGACATACTGTACAGGTACGAGTTGTCTAGATGCACCTTAATGGATCCGAATTCAAGTTTAATGTAGTCACATTTAATGGTATTCAGGGCATCGCTTACATCACTACTAACTTTACACACCGAAAAAATACAATAGATTCAAGTTGAAGATGATCTACATCGAAGATTCTATAATGTACATGCGAGCGTTTTTGAGAGGCAATGCTGAAGTGATTTGGGGCGCTATGATATAAATCACACCATAGTATTCATCCAACTAAACCATAAACAACAACATTGCAACTATTCTGGTAGCTGCCATACAAAATGTCCTTAAGACACGTGTTCAACAATATTTTCCGATAACTTTTGAACGCTTCAAGCTACGAATTTCAAATTTCGTTCACGTTCATTTTTAAATGGTTCCAAGGAAAAGGATAAATATGTAAGAAATCGAGTGAGTCCTTGCTGGGAGGTGCTCCCATGTGAAAGTCCTTCAAAAAGGACATTTTTTTTCGATGACTTACCCAGTTCAAGATATGAAATTAAACACTGAATATTGTCTTTTAGTTTTGAGCAGCAATCTAATGGCAGTCCTTAATAAAGGACATACAACATGCACACATGTAATTCTACTTTATCCCCAACTACAATATAAATCGGAGTTCAGTATTCATCTAGAGTATTATACGATTATACGGCCCTAGGGAAAACCTGGGGCCTTAACCCGAGAATAGTGCACTGGCTGTACATCACGGTAGTTAGACCTGTTCTTACTTATGGGTCACTGGTGTGGTGGCATGCGTTGGAGATCGGGACTAACAGGGTAGCCATGAGTAGAATCCAAAGAATGGCACTCATTGGGATCTCGGGGGCCTTACGCACCACGGCCTTGCAGGCTCTGGAAGTAATGCTCCACATAATCCCATTGGAACTAGCGGTAAAATCGATAGCAGCAAAGGGTGCCTTGCGCCTGCGTGAGGCAGGCTATTGGTTGGGAGGCAGTGTGGGCCACACTAGGATCTTGTCAATCTCCCTGTGTTCCGCCATGCCGGAGCGCACCGACTACAGGACACCGTCTTGCAGTTTTGGACATTCCCATGCTGTGAATAGTCCCACCAGACTGGAGTGGCGATCTGGAGTCATCGCCCCAGACACGGTTGCTATCTACACTGATGGCTCCAAAACGGAAAGCGGAACGGGCGCGGGAGTGTACTCTTGTGACCTTGGCATTATGGAATCGTTCAGGCTACCGGATAGCTCGAGCGTGTTTCAGGCCGAGATTTTTGCGCTGACAAAAGCAGCGGAGTTGATTGTGCGAAAACAGTGCGTGAATGGTACAATAACTATTTATGTTGACAGCCAAGCTGCCATCAAGGCTGTTGAGGCGCACATTACTAAATCCAGGCTTGTGGGAGAATGTAAAAGAATATTGCAGATGGTGGGTATGAATAATAACCTGAAGATTAGCTGGATTCCTGGTCACAGTGACTTCCCTGGTAATGAAAAGGCAGACGAGCCCGCCAGAAGGGGGTCGGAGATGAGCATGGAGCTGGCCGACGAGTCGGTTCAATGTCCCATTGAATGTGTAAAGGGAATGATTGATATTGAAGCGCTCAGACAGATGGAGGGGGCCTGGGTGAATCTCTCGGGATGCCGGCAAGCAAGAATCTGCTGGCTGAAACTTGATAGGAGGAACTCTAGCTTCATTTTGTCTCTGGGCAGGGACATTTGCAGACAACTTATAGGGGTCCTAGCGGGACACTGTCCCTTTGGGAGGCATGGAGAAAGGCTGGGAATACCCATGGCTGACCTGTGTCGCTGTGGTGACGAGAATGTTGAGCCAACACTGGAGCATCTAGTGTGTGAATGTGATAGTCTGGCGCGCACCAGGCATCGGTACTTGGGGAAATTCTCCTTAACCGATCTATCAGAACTTGCGATGATTCCTTTATGGAGAACTACTCTCTTCATAAGGAAGAGCAATATTTGGAATCAGTAGTATAGAGCCCGGTTTTTATACGAGGGGACCACAATGGATCCACAGTGATCTCTCGTGATGGACTGGGGCACATTGCTTTAGTCCACCCTTCTCAACCTAACCTAACATTATACGATTGGCTTGCAGCCGATCGTGACTGCAGTATGTTTTTCCTATAATTTGGTTCCGACAAACGTACACAATGGACATCCGCACGCACACTATTGTGCCAAATTATGGCAATTATGACTTTGACATTTGCCGAGCCGGTAATTGTTTTCTTAACAATTTTGTAATGTGAGATGAATATCAAAAAAGGAGATAAATATGCTTGAATTTCATTAGAGGTGCATACATAGATCATTGTGCTGTCTATTCGCTCGACATGAGAGATACGTTGCAATTCACAAGCCGTAGATCGGTTTTACCTTACAACAGTTGTCGAGAAAATTCACATATTGTACTTTTTCTCAACTGAAAGCGTACAAACTGCAAAAAACACAAAAAATTTTAGGTTAGAAATTTCTGTCTGTCAAAAACTATTGTTATAATTTTGCTATAAAGTCGAAAATTTTGTTCCTTTCTTCCTTCTTAAAACCGATTTGCTGTCTCTTTTTAGTTTTCTGCTACAGATCTGTAATGTCGGAGTAATGAAAACTATGTCTCAGTAATGAAAACCAGCCTTTTATCTGTAATGTTATGCTGGAGTGTTATTGCCCAGCAGACAAACTTCCCGTGTAAGTGTTCATTACAATCCTTCTGTTATTTACTTCAGTAATCCAGCAGATCGTAAAACAATCCAAAAGAAATTCAGAACGCAAGATAAAAATGGAAATATTTGGTAGCAGTGGATACGAGTAGGTCAACAAGATAAATTGATGGCTTCCCGAAATCATGTATCAATAGACGGAAACTCTAGAAAGAGAAAGCGGAAGTTGATTTTTTTATTTAAACAATTTATAAGACTAGTGTGAAATTATACTACTCCCTAAAAAATTAACGCAAACGTTATTCACACAGGTAGTGAATCCTATTGCAAGTGTTAAAGACTGTAATACCCCCAAGAATATTACAGCAGTGGCGTGGCGTCCATGGAAGCATTGCTTCCCTTACATTTTGCTGAAAAATATTATATCTAAAATGAGTTTCCTAAATCGCGCAGAAAAATCGCGAAAAAAATGCATGTTTCAAACATTTTCTTTGACACAGTCTAAATAAAAGTTCGCAAGAAACTACATGCGAATATCGCACACAGCCGATTTGGCAACACCACGAAAAAGACAAGCGATAAGAAACCAAGAAGAAGACACATGGAAGCAATTTCAAAGTTGCATCTATGAGCGTTCATTTCATTCCGTAGTAAGCCCACTGTGACGTCATGAAAAAAAATTTTCGTACACGCCACGGTGGATGCAATAAGATATTTGCTTCCACACATTCCTGGCTGCGGCGGTGAAGCTATCAGCAGGCAGAGATCTGCTAAGAAATAAGTGCTACCAGAGTAGGATAGGAATTGAATTTTGATCGAAGTTTGGAATTGAATTGTGGTAAATAGTTGAATTATATTTAATTTGGTTTTTAGATCTCAGGAACCACTTCCGCTAGGAGACTGAAACTTGGAACTTATGTAGAACTATGATAGCGGACCTATTTACAAAAAAAATGGCGATAAGGGTTGAAGAGTGTGGGAGTGGAGGGGAAAGCAATGTGTTCGAAGTGCCTGAAAGCTGGGGTTGAAACGTTCTAAAATACGTATCTTCTGAACGGTTGATGTCAGAAGATTGAAACTTTGTAGTTGTCTTAAGGGATAATAGGAGATTAAGCAAGAGCTAAAATGTTTGAATCGGGTGGTGGTGTGTACGGGTTTGGGGTAAAAAACTTTGGATTAGAATATCTTCCGAACCAATTATACCAGGAAGATAAAATTTGGTTTGTGTATATAGGATTACAAGTGGAGCCCATTAAAATTTTTGAGGTGGGAGGTGGAGCACAAAAGTGGGGCGATAGCCATTTTTAATAAAATTTCATTTGTATCTCTCAAGAGCCGTACCACATATGATCTTAGAAATTTTACAGGAGTTAGGCCCAGTAGACTTCTAACAGGGAAAACATGTTGGAGATATTGGTGAAGGGGCTGATGGTGGGAGTGGGTGGAAAGAAAATAATATCGAATTTTATTTTTCAAAAACCACAAACCATAGAAAGCTAAAAATTCACTACTTAAAGCCAATAAAGAGGTATCCTAGAAACAATTTTTTTATATGGGTAGCAACGCAGGGGGTGGGTAGTGGTTTTTTAAATCTCAGAAACGGCTTATGGAGAAGAAAGTTGGAACTTAGTACGTATGCTACTCAAGAAATTAAAGGAAAAACAATTCAGATTTTTATTAGCATAGGGGTTGAGTAAAACAAATGTCCGTGAAAAGGGATTTTTTCACATTTTCACGATATCGTTATATTGGACATGCCGAAATAGATTTTATTTCTGCGGGTTCCTTATGTAAGCGCCTAGAAATGTTTTTTTTCCAATTTTTCGATATTCAGCCCCTTAGTGGGTGTAAAGTGGCTATGTACATTTTCACGAATTTCCATATATTGGGTTTAATGAGATATTCAATTCACTTTTATTTCTAAAGGCTTTAAATTTAATCGAAGAGAAATCTGATGCAAGCATTTTTTGATATTTTACCCCTGGGGGTTTTCACGAATTCCGAAAAACTTTTATGGTTAATGAGATCGAATTCGGTTTTACTTGTATTGACTCTTCTATTCAAAAAAAAATACGTAAATAAATAAAAAAAAAATGTGCCAATACTCTGGGCGAAACTTTATAATTTTTTTTGATAGAAGTCTGGAACGCGTTTAATGATTAGATGCGGTGTAGGTGACTGCGACTGACAACCTTAAAAAATAACGTTCCAAATAGCCTCCTGGTTCCTGTTCGTGATTGCTGGGTGCTTTTATATTAGTAATGTTAAAAGTAGCTAATGGAGGAGGTTCAATTAATACGCAGTAAATTTGTAGGTAGAATAATAATAATAAATTTTGGATATTAACCAATTGCTTCCCCTTGTTGAATTATCACGCCACGCCACTGTATTACAGTCGGAAAATAATGAAAATCAGAAGTACCTGAAAATTCGGTTTCGGCCTGCGAAAGAAGTCTACAAATTGAAACCTTAAAGGGTAATCGCAACCAAAAATGAGGCAGTTTTACCCTGAGTGAAATGTGAGCTGAAAAGAAAAGGTTAATTTTGTTTAGGAAGTGGGCTTTACCTGAACTGAGAAAAAGACCGAGATTCTAGAGAAATACTAGTTGTCGTGTTTTAATTTGAACAGACGTTCCTCGTTGAGTTTGCAAAGATACTGCTAAATTTATGCTAACCATAGTAATTGTAAACAGGCCAGTCGTTCAACCCATTGCAAATTACGAGAAGTGCAAAATTGCCGATCAAGAGAATCGGCAGTTTTGGTGACCCACAAATGTTGCAACCTCGAAAGAGTGCAATTCGCCCATTTAGGGGTCGCGACAATCTTGAAATTACTATGTCATTGCAATTAGATCGCTAGGTAAAAACATACTGCAGTCACGATCGGCTGCAAGCCAATCGTATAATACTCTAGATGAATACTGAACTCCGATTTATATTGTAGTTGGGGATAAAGTAGAATTACATGTGTGCATGTTGTATGTCCTTTATTAAGGACTGCCATTAGATTGCTGCTCAAAACTAAAAGACAATATTCAGTGTTTAATTTCATATCTTGAACTGGGTAAGTCATCGAAAAAAAATGTCCTTTTTGAAGGACTTTCACATGGGAGGTGCAGGAAGGACTCACTCGATTTCTTACATATTTATCCTTTTCCTTGGAACCATTCAAAAATTAATGTGTACAAAATTTCAAATTCGTAACTTGAAGCGTTCAAAAGTTATCGAAAAATATTGTTCAACACGTGTCTTAAGGATATTTTGAATGGCAGCTACCAGAAGGAGTAAAGGGATTTTGCTGACTACTAAACTCGAACTTCGTTTTCACTCAAAACTAATTTTTACAAAATTCCGAGTTCATAGCTAAAAGATTACTTGAGTTATAGTGGGTTCCGTAAATTAAGTGAAGACATTTTAACAGGATATTTGTATCGCAGCTACACGAAGGACTAATAGGATTTTCTTCATAATCATATATTTAGCTCCAACTATTGGAAAAATAACACATACAAAATTTCAAAGTCGTAGCTTAAACCCTTCTGAAGTTATCGACCAATATTCTTGAACACGTGTTTTAAGGGTATTTTGTATGGCAGCTACCAGAAGGAGTAAAAGGATTTCCCTGACTAGTAAACTCGAACTTCGTTTTCACTCAAAACTAATTTGTAAAAAATTCCGAATTCGTAGCTAAAAGATTACTTGAGTTATAGTGAGTTTCGTAAATTAAGTGAATACATTTTGACAGGATATTTGTATGGCAGCTACACGAAGGACTAACAGGATTTTCTTCATAATCATATATTTAGCTCGAACTATTGGAAAAATAACACAAACAAAATTTCAATGTCGTAGCTTAAACCCTTCTGAAGTTATCGACCAATATTCTTGAACACGTGTTTTAAGGACATTTTGTATGGCAGCTACCCGAAGGAGTAGGACGATTTTGCCCGTTAACGAACTTAGCCTTACAAATTCAACCAAACATCCAGATTCAAAATTTCAAGATCCTAGGTGAAGGCGTTCTTGAGTTATCGTGTTCACGGACAGACGGACGGACGGACGGACGTCAAGCGGATTTGAGGTTTTTGGCCACAAATAAACAAAAAATAATATATAACTTTTTTTCGTCCGAGGCTTGGTTCTATGCGTTACAAACTTTTGGGCTGGATTAAACTTATAATACTCTATATGATTTCATCTAGAGTATAAAAATAAAAAAAAAATCCACAATTTAATACGAAAAACAGATTGGCGCCCAACGTGGGTCTATTCGTAATGTAAGAAGTCTATAGTTACTATTTAACGCCCTACGTTGGGCGCCACAATTTTAAAACTGACCAAATATAATTATTTTTCAATAGTAGAACATCTGCAAAATATCTGGAAAAGGGATAAACTGAACTGTTTACATCACTATCACGGGGAAGCATACGGCGCCCAACGCGGGGCAATTATAGATCTATCTGGATGGTTGAGTAGAATAGCATTAAAGAGAAATAGTTTTTTTTTTTTTAAATTGGATATCATAAATTAAATTTCAATTTGTTAGGAGTAGAATGATTGATGAAAAAACTTTGTAATACTTCCAGGAACGGCTTACGCTATTAGCTATAGCAACGTACTGACCTACTTAATTTCATAGTATAGACTGTAACATAAATACTAATCAATTCCAAAAAAAGGGGCCAATTACATCGTAAATAGTCCTAACGAGATCTACAAACACAATATCTAAACCGCTAAAAGCTGTTCGAAACCTACCATAAATCTACAGTGCGCCTATGCAATTCAGTGACTGGTTTAAATTTGCAAACAGAAATAACTCAAAAGTGTAATCTCTGCTCTGGCATTTCAATTATCCACCCGCATGGTTTTACGATTCAACAACAATCGGTGCCTAATTTGGGTAATTTCTGGATGACCAGCATAAGCTGCACGGGTACACGGATACATGATACCGGACAACGGCGGACTACTCTACATTCAGGAATAATCTCGGTTGTGGCGGAATCGCTAATTACTCGCCGAAAAAAATTCCAAGTTAAAAAAAATTTAAAAAATCATTTCTGGTGTAGAAATGAATGCCTGCGAACGAACAGTACCAAGTAAAAATCAAATTGGGTGCCATGGACGTGTGTGATTTATTGTCCATTTTTGATCACACGTTACTCACTTTCAGGCAACCAGCGTGTCACGTACAGTATAAACTTTTTACTCTCCCACAACGTTTTATTTTTTGTTGCTATTTGGTCACTTGTTGTGATGTGTGTTTGTTTGGGGGTTGGAAACGGGGCAGTAGCGGGCGGGCTTATGTGATCATGGTATAATACTACGGAAGGATGTGTAACTGATTTCGGTGCTGGACCACAATTTATGCCGGAAAATTAGGGGTCGTTTAGTATAATGATGTTTATTTGCAGTAAACGAGATATCATAAGCCTTACAAATTGGTCACGATGTTAATCGTGAATTATGCGCATGTTTTTCCATATTACACATAATACTAATGAAATGACTATTAGCTTATGAAGTATGACAAATTGTATGTGCTCTGACCCAAAAAACTGGAATATTTCATTAGCTGGCGGGTAGTTAATAACCTTCAGTTAGTTTCCAAAGATAAATTAGTAATTTTTGCGTAATACAATTTATTAAATACGTAACTGCCAGTGAAGGTCATGTATGTTCTTCTATTACGACTAACGTTAAAATCTCTTAGGAACTCCAAAAAGTTGTGGTTGAATTTTTCACAGTCGGAACTACCATGTGTACACATTTTGCTTGTGCAATTCAAAAGTGAGCACATGGCTACCGCATCGAAAGTTGCTCAATTTTAAAAACTTTCCTTAATTTTTTACAGCTGCTTGCACTTCTAAAGTTCACATGAATAGAACAAAAGTGGAGCACTAATAAAATTATACTAGTCCTGGATTATAATATTGCGCCAATTTTTATGCAAGGTTTTCGTGCGATATAAAATTTCTTGCGCACCGTAAACAAAATAGTATTGGAACTCTTTGATTGAAGTAAAACTAACTTCCATTTAGAAGACATCAGCTTGTTCGAATACAATTTAATGGCCAAGCATTTTAAAAACAAGGTATTTCCTAATTAGTTCATAAAAAATTTAACAGGCATAAGAAATCGGATTAATTCTATTAATTAAGTAAAATAATTGCGCGCATTAATTATACACATGTCTGAAGCTTTGTAAACGAACTTTTAAACTTTTCGAAATTATTGCAATTTCACTTATTTATTTATTATTTATTTAATTATTACAGTTATTCTATAATATATTTACAGTTTATACAATTTTTGTAGAGATCAGACGGAGAAATATTATTGTCTTTACAACTATAGTGTAGTATTTACATTTCTTGACAAATTATGTTATTAATTAAAGTGACACTTCACTTAGGAAATTTTTTTTTAAAAACCTATTAATAAGAACTTAAAACTATTTTACAATAAAACTAACTTATTTAGGCAGCTTAGAAACAACTCTACGTTTTAAATACTAGTAGTACTGAATAGTTGTGTCTAAGTTAAGGCATCTTTCGCGAATATTGTTCATAACTTTTTCCGATAGGTGTGAAATCGAATGAACTTTAGCTAAATCGTGGAGATGTCGTATTGGAAAATAAATAAAATAATTTTAAACATTTATTTTGTAATACTTGTAGCTTTTTCTTGTGAGTTTTAGCACACGGGTTCCAAATTGGGACTCTATATAGAATGATAGGCTGCATGGCTGATTTGAAGATCAAAAGTTTATTTTCTTCGGAGAGCTTTGATTTCCGATTTATGAATAGATAAAAAGCATGGATGCTATTTGAAATTATGCCGGTAACATGTTCCGTATGGTCACGGAAAGTTAATTTTGTATCAAGAATAAGACCGAGATATTTTATATTTTTTGACCACTGAATCGGTTTTCCAAAAATATTTATTGAGGGATTTGGTTGACTGCGTTTTGCGCGTTTCTTGGTAAAAAATATAATTTGAGTTTTAGCCGGATTTATTTTAATTTTCCATTTCTAATAGAAACTTTGTAACAGATCTAACTGGGATTGCAAATTTTGAATTATCAACGTGGCATCGTTTGAGCTTGAGTATAAGGCGGTATCGTCAGCGTACACAGCAAGTTCACAATTAGGATGTTTTGGAAAATCAGCAGTATAAATGTTATACAGTATGGGACTTAAACAACAGCCGCGAGGTACACCGGATGGAATTGAAAGGAAATCTGAAAAGCTTGATTTTAATTTAACTCTGAATTTTCTATGTTCGAGAAATGAAGCAATTATTTTGATGATAAAATTTGGAAAAGATAATCTCATCAATTTGAAGAGCAATCCTTTATGCCAAAACGAATCGAAAACCTTTTCTATGGCCAACGCGATCAGACCGGTGGATTCTTTGCAATTTAGTGACTTTTTGATGAAATTGGTGACTATGAAAAGTTGATGGTTTATAGACATATGCGGCATAAACCCAAACTGAAAATCCGGGATGACTAATTTATTTCTCATAATAGTTCTCATTCTTTCAAGGATAATTTTTTCAAGTAGTTTACTTAAAGTTGGAAGATTGGGCGATAGTGAGAAGGAAATTTAGGATCCTTTCCTGGTTCCGGAATGGGTATAACAAGAGCGCTTTTCCATGCGGTTGGAAGATAACCTGTTTGTAGGCGTGCATTGAAAAACAAGTTTAGCACGATAATTGCTTTTTTCGGGATATTCTTTAAAAGTATATTGGGCATTTGGTCATTACCGGGCGCTTTCTTAGTTTTAATAGAACGCAATAGTCTTTTAACTTCGCTAGGCTTACATAGATGTAAGCCTAGCATAGCATAGATGTAAGCCTAGGATATAAGCCGGTTCAAGATCAGAAATTATGCTTGGTATATTAGATACTGTGTGTTCAACCGTACTTATAGTATTAATATCGCTTAGATTAGCGCCTAATAGACGTGAAGATACAAAATTGTCCGCTAGTGCCTTGGCTTTATCTACATCGTTGTAAATTAGCGTATGATTTGAGTCGAGCAGCGGAGGAACGAAACTATTTCTATTTTTCAGTTTTTTTTAATTTTCCACATATTATTCGATCCTTTTCTTAATTCCGATAGCATCATGTTGCGTTACGTTTCTGGAAAAATTTTTGCTGAATGGTTTCCGTAAGAGATTTCGCTAGCAATTTGCTAGAACGGTCATGTGTTCTTTGAAATCGACGGCGGCTGTATTGTGCATTTTGATTATATCCTTGATCGAATCATCTAGTTTTGGAGGGTTTGTGTCAATATTATATTTAGGAGTGCATTTATCAGATGTTTCCCATATAGAGTTCATGAATTTGTTTTGAGATCATCGATTTCATTTGGCCCAGTAATTTTGGATAGGTCTAGGACAGTAGTGTCAACTTTCTGTGATAAAAGCTGTCTGAATTTTAACCAGTTAATTTTGGCGAAATAAGTGATAAATTTCTCTGTATTTTCGATTTGGATGTTTTTGAAAATGGAAAATTCTACCGTCATGTGAGGTGAAGATAGTTCGTGAGTGGTGATGATCTGCGAGATAGGGACTCGATCGTTACTAAGTATGATATCTAGGATTGAGGCATTTCCATTTCCTGGGAAATATGTTCGCTAGGTATATGGATTAAGAAGTTCAGTTTAAGCATTTTTTCATATAAAATCTTACCGGCTTTATTTGCCTTGGAGCAATTCTAGTACCTGTGTCTGGTATTTAAATCACTGCAAATTATGTAGCCACCGCGAATTTTGGTTAAATGGTTAATGTCATTTTTAAATATATTTAGTTTCGCAGCATTAAATTTGGTGCCTGGAAAGTAAACAGCGACCACCGTCAGATTTATACTCTCAATCTTGATCACTAATTGTTTTCGTGCATATATCTGGTAAAATAGAGTGTTTTATAACTTTATTAATAACAATTGCCACACCCCCTCCAGTTACAGCCTGCTTATCACGTCTATAAATTTTATAGTGAGGATGGTACAATTTATTTTCTTCCTTAAGCCATGTCTCAGTAATTATGCAGAGGTCAATCTTATTTTCAGTATAATAATTAAAGGTTAGTGAATAGCAAAAATAATGAGATATCGATACATATCTATTATATTTATTTGTACTATTATAAAATTGTTGCGAGCTAGGGGTTTGCCGGGATTTCAAGTAAAACACAATTCGGTTAAAATAAAAATAAGTGATTATTTATTAATCGCACTTTAAATTCTATTCGCACAATAATTCGCACTGTATGGCAATACCGCCCGCTTATACCATAAATCGCTTGACTCTCACTTCCGCTCTCTACCAACACGATCGCGTATACACGCTGGCTTTCACAGTCGACGTAATAAAAATGACTATGTCTCTCGCTGAAAGCTTTATCTGCTTTTATACCACTTGTCTGTAGTCGAAACTGTTCTTGAATCTTCATCCGGTGGTGTGTGTAGAGATTTCTGGAAAGCTTGAGAGCATTCCATTTGGTCTTCTAGGCTGTTCTAATACATTCGAGCGCATTCGATTAGAGTGGAGATATAGTCGTGTTGTTTCACCTTATATACTTCAACTACGTTTCTGATTGGGTTATTTTGCAACTAGGTATTCGGTTGCTGCTGTTTCCCTTATTCGTAATCGATCGAGTTGCGCGGTTGCGCGGTTGCCAGGTTTACATGTAACAATATCTTACATAAAACAATAATAAAATTGAACTAATATAGGTAGTTGGATACATTGGTGAAAATACGTGTAATTTTAAAAGAACAAGTTCACAAAAATCGAAAAAAACGTGTTGATTTTTATATCTCGTTTTAATACTCATATGCATAAAAAAATAATATTTCTGTTTGCATGTACGAGCATGATTGAAATTTATAAATATTAGTAAAATATTGGATGGGGCTTCAATCTTGTTCGTATTCACACCGGATACTACCATAGAAATAAAAAAGAATTACAAAATGACATAAAAGTCTATTAAACGGAAATCAGTAAACATTTACTCCAATTCTACTGAGATTACTGCACCACGTAATATCAACCATTTAAAAAAAAAATCTGCCAATGGTCTGGGCGAAACTTTATTATATTCAGGTCAAAGTTCGGGAGCGGGCAAAGTCGGAGTATATCATCAGTTGTTCGAAATTATGAGGTTTCTTGGAAAGTTAGTTTAGTTCTTAAAAAAAAATATTTAAAATATAGATTTTTAGCCGATTAAACATTGGAAGCCCGTGTAGACTATTCGAATTTCGGTATATTATATACACTAAAAGCCTATAGAAGTAAAAACGAATTTGCTGCCCTATCAGAATTAAGAGATATGACGAATTGTTAAAACGTATGTAAAGCCATTAATTCCACTTGAGGTTTGAATTTCGGAAAAAAATTTTTAATCAGGTTTTTAGACGATTTCAAAAGAAGCAGCTTGATATCTCATGAGACACGAGGGATTTTTGAAAAATTTGTGAAAACGTAAGCAAACCCTTTACACCTCCTTGGTTCTTGAAATTCGAAAATCGGCTTTTAGGTCGTTACATCAAATGCCGTAATAACCAATTTTATATCTGATCGGAACTAAGGGATGGCAAAACTTGTGGAAACATATGCAAACCCTTATGGGTTAAAAATCCAAAAATTGAGAAATCGGTTTATAGGTGATTATATAAAAAGTCTGTGGAAGTGAAAGGCGATCTAATATCTCGTGAAAGCTAAGCAATATGTCGAAGCTTTGAAAAGCATACTACCGCTCTACACCCCAACCCCGTACCATAGTACCCCTATACAAAATTATATTTTTCCAACATGCTACTAATATAGCTCTATCTAAATACCAAGTTTCAGCTGTATATCTTTATGGGTTATCGAGATATACACAGAAAAAAAAGAGTAGTCCAAATGACCAAAAATGTGTTTCGTTATAAATATTTTCACGTTTAAAAAGGCGCCTAACGAAAAAATGTTTGATTTTAAACATTGCGCATTGTTAATTTGTCGATGTTTAATATTAAACGTTTCATTAGTAGTTTTAACTATTTTCATGGTCGATTTGAATGCGAAAAATTTGAACGTACTTTATGTCAATATAACCATGTCATTGTCGATTTAAATGGCGTTAAATTTTAAACGCGTATTGTGTCACATAGAATAATTTCATATTTCATTTAAACGCAAGTATATGGAACGTTTTTTCTGTTCGCATAACTATTTTTACAATTAAAAAATTATTTTGCTATTCCTGAAAAGACAACTCTGAATTTCAAATAAAACATTCTGTTTTTTTTAAAAAAAAATTATATTCTCTCTTTATCCTTTCGTATAAAAATTGTTTAGTAAATAATACATTTTTCTTAAAATATAAATACATAATGAAAAATATAATAAATAATAAATAAACTTACTATTCAAGTTTTAAACCGAAAAAATAAAGGAAATTGTCTCTTTATAATCTCATACATAGGTATGTACATCATATATACATTATAACAGTGCAATATTTTGAATAAACCCAATTTTCCATGTATATCAGATGTCAGATACAAATTTTTATAGCATTTTGTCCCTCGGTACAACACATTTCCTGGTATATAAACCCAGGAATAATTTAAACCTTCTGTTAGGGGTAGATCTCTATATTCCGGTACATGTAACATATTTGTTCGTTGAATTGTATCAAAGACAAGATCGGGTGGGAACGATGTAGAATTTATTAATAAATTTGAAAATGACAGAGAACTTTTAACTGATAACGTATAAGCTATATTTTTTCGAGATGTGATAATATGAGCATATTTCTTGATATCCTGAAACTTGAGGTATTGAAATGTCGTATTCGGTGGTGAAATTAAAAAAATATCTTTGAAAAAAAATCCAAACGCCAGAGCAATGTTCTGGATATTTAAAATTTGAAAAATCTTAAAACATGTATCCAAACATAATATAAAACATGGAAATTTTAGTTGTACTCCATCAAAATAAATATAAAATTCAATAAGGTTGGCGATATCCTTACCTATGACTACGATAATTGGCTGTAGAGTTTTTTTTTCGTCAAAAAAACGATTTTTAATATCTTCAAAAGCTAGTTAAAAGTCACTTATATTTGTTAGATGTAGTATGAGAGAGTCTTTTCCCTCCCTTATTGTTGTTTTTTTCCTCCTTTTTTGATTGTTTTCTCTATTAACTGGTCGCTCCGACGGGATAATTACTGCATTCAACAAAAGTGATATTATGCAGTCTCTGGAATCTTTAAAAATTATGCTTAGTTTATTATATTTTCTAAAAAAAACATTATCTTACTTTAGTTAATTTCATTATTCAAATTTTTTGGTATTTCCACTGATTCCTTGTCATGGACATTTTCCTTCAAAAACGGAACAATTTTCTGAGAAAAGTTATTCCAGCCCTGATATAATAAATTGATTTTCAGAGGATAAAGATGCTCAAAGTCAATATTTATCTAAAAACGGTTAAACATATTTAAAATATTGAGAATAAGTAGTAGTAATTAATATTATAATGAATCGTACCAAATTTTTCGCAAGGCATGAATGTTTATATAATGGCCAAGCCTTAAGAAAATCATCAATGCTTTCACTTGCACCTAATAATGATCGGCGATAAGCACAAGTTTGGGTCCATTTTTTCGTTACGTCTGTAATTGGACTGTCATTATACTTCAGCCATGTCTTAAGATTTTCTCCAATTGAAGCATCTATCTCTGAACTGCTGTTAATTTTATCCTGTGGTAAATCCCCATCAAGTTTCAGATCGCATGAAACTTGAAGGGTTTTTTTCATACGACTTCTTATATTAAAATATCTATCATGTAGCTTCCCATGTGGGTGTTTTCTATTCTTATTTCTTGGAAGATAATCAGTATCCTGAAAGTCATAAATTTTAATATTTAAAGAAAAGCTATATAACCTTAAAATAATTACCGTGTTTTCTCCAGGAAAGGTTTTCACAATTTTTGAGCATAAATATTTTAATTCGCTTACACTGAGCTTTTTATATTTGGCTGTCAAATAGTCGATCAGACAATTTGCAATAATTTGCTGATGTACTGGTCTCAAATTTCCGTTACATCGGAAATGGTCTAACGCTGACTTTCCTTTTATTGTTTGTAATAAAATTTCTTCAATCTTAACCTTTTGGAAAATTTAAAAATTACTATGGAGTATGAAGCATTATTCTATTTTCAATTATTTTTATTTTTACCTCAATCCTAGGTTGCCATTCCAAGTCACTGTTGCAAGTTGTTGTCGAATAGGTTGTTGTGTTTGGAAGTACTGCGACCCAATTCAGAACAATAGAGTCAACTGACTGCGTGTCATCATCCTACCAAAAAAATGTGGAATTTAACATACCCATTTTAGGTACTTTAAAATTAGTATAACCTTATCTTTTCTCCATTTCCGTAATTTTTCCCGAAATTTGGCCTTAATACCAATTTCACTATAATTCGGAAAAATTTGGTCGATATCGCTGGAGTTTAAATATTTTAATTCATCAATCCCCACTCCAGCTCCTTGAAATTAAATTAAATTTTAAACAAAGAACAATCACTTTTATGTACATATAATAGCAGTAAAGTTGCAATTTCGTTGCGGCTAATTGCTTCGATTTCCCGGAAAAAATATAAATATAAATTATAAAAATAACGCAAACTTTATTATTTTTTGTATAAGGAATTTTGTACTAACCTTTTAAATGATCATAAATGCTAGGTAAATCCCAATTTTGAAGCAACTTTGCTAGATTATCACTGCTCTGATGTGTTGGGTCCAAATTTTCGACAAAGACAACATCAATATTGTTAATGTCCATTTTTCGACCTTCTTCACTTCACTTACACTGGTCAAATGACTTGAACACATTTTTTGGAAATCGATTATAAACTGTTTATTTGTTCATTTCACTGTATTCGTGGTTGAATCAAACGTTTATGGGTTTGTTAAATAGCGTCGTGCTGCTATGTTGAACGCGTTCGTGCTCGTGGTCAAGTTGAGCGTAAAACTATTGATAGAAAAATTGCTGTCATCTTAAACGATGTGATCGTTAAAATGAACGAAAATATTTAACTTCTATCCGCTATTTCATATTTCATATCAAACGAGATTTTTAAAAGAGATCGCGTTCACGCATTTTGAAAAATCTGATTGACCTAACAATTTTTACATTCAATTAAACAACTAATTGTTGCTTAGACAATAATGTTTCATATTTTCCAAATAAACGTGAAAAATGTTCAATATGACAATTCACTTTTTTTTCTGTGTAGAAATCGGAACCTTTTCCTTTTCACCCTCCCACACCTTAACCACAAAAATTTTTTTTTCTGCTAGGGGTCTATTTTAAATAAATTAAATTTTTTTTTTTTAAAAATCGATCACAATACTGTATTATTAGAAAATAGTTAAGTAAAATTAACTTCAATATTTCTTACCCTCTAGTTATCCTATAAAATAAAATTTCACCAGAATTAAACTGAAACAACGATGAATGAACTTAACATCATTTAAAATTGTTCCCCTTTTCGGCTAAACTCAAGCTTTTTGAACTAGTGGTTAGTAAAGCTTTTTAGAATGGAAGAGCTTTTAAGGCTAGAAATTTCAAATCGAATGTATGAAAAACAAATCAGTAGAGAACGGCTATGGGTTTGTTTTTCTATTAGATCTTTCTCTATGAACCTATACCGCATCTCAGCATTAAACGCGTTCCGGACTTGTACTCAAAAAATAACGAAGTTGCGACCAGACTGTTGGCAGAATTTTTGCTTACATTTGATATTTTAATTTTCCACTTGACATTGCACGTTCACGTTGCAAAAACAAAAACTGAATGACTATATAATTGCAAGAACATAGATGTATGGGATGAACACCACATGTTAGCATCAAAGTACGGTGTCTTGCTTTTTTCGAGGCTAAACAAAATAATGAACTCGTTCTTCTCTCGATTCCCGGGAAGTAGTTATGGAAGGGCTCTCTTTGCAAGCACTGGTATCAGGCCTTCTTATGAGAAGTACTTCATATATTTTCTTCTGGGTTACTTCTGTAGTACTAATACATACATACTAAGTTTCTATCGTAAGCCGTTTTTGAGATACAAAAAACCACCCTCCATCCATCCTTGCTACCATTCTCAAAATTTTTATGGTCATCGATTTTAAGCTTTCTATCCTTTACCGTTTTCGAGAAATAAAAATCGGAATTTTTCCTTTCCACTCCCTCCCACCAACACCCCCTACACTCTCACCCAAAATTTTTCTCCTCTAAAGATCTACACCCATAAAATTTTCAATATTAATATCTAGTACGGTTCTGGAGATATATTAATTGATTTTATTGAAAAATTGCTGTCGTCTGTCCTCAATCTCACCCCTCAGAAATTTTGGATTCAAATGGTACGAAAGATATTATAATTCAAAGTTTTTTTACCAGTTTTTACAAGTTTTGTTATTTTGAATCCATATAGTTTTGGGGTAAGTTTTAAAATAGTCCAGTAGTTATCATGCAAATAATTTCAAGAATACAAAACTAGGAATTGCGTTGATATTTAATGGTAAAGCTTTATCTGACCGTAGGGACAAATTCCTACTTATCGAGATAACTACTAAATAAATATCATTAAATCACGTATTTTCCAAAATATTTTGAGAACTCGTTATGATGGTTATTTAAAATTTTTTATAGTTATACGTTGATTTTTCTCGAGCTCCTGATGCAGAATTAAAAAGGCAAACAATTGACCTTCTTCTTCAATAATAGTCCCCTTTTATCCGTCAGTATTTTATTTTATCTCCAACTATTATACAATGTTCGATTCAGTATTTCATCTAATTTTATTTACGGTAAGGATTAAGGAGAAACTTTGCAAAAAGATATCGCAAATATCAAACGTAACTATAATATCAAGGGACAGGTCAATAATACGACTAAAAGTCACATGTGACTATAGAATTCCTGGCTCTATCTTTCACCTTCATAAGGGCGGTGATAATTGTTTGCTCGCACCATAATTTCCCACAAAGTGAAGATGTTATTGTGCGCGCAACCCCCATATCGTTTTATCTCCTGGGTATGAAATGCTGCTGGTTGGGTATTCATTAGTCCAGAGACTAATTCGTTTGACCCTTCCGCATGGCAAACTGTCTGGCATTCTTTTCCCTCGGCGAACGCTTTAATGTATGTCAGGAGAAGGTTTTAACTCTTTAAGGGCCAGGACGTATAATTGAATGGAATAAAGTACGTGCTTTAGGGATACCGTGGTATTAAAAATTTGTTAATGGACAGCATTAAAAAGTTTTGAAATAAATGGAACTTTCCTATTGTTTGGTGTGTTTGTATTTTATACGTGCCCTCGATTGTAATTATCGAGACAATTATGTGACTGATCAGAACTGGATAAGAGTACAATAATATTTTGACACTGTGTAGTCAAAGCAGTCAAGATATACTAAGTACCGAAGCATTACAATATACTAGGAGAGAAGATGACCGATAAGGCCGATTAAATGTTTGAAAAATTTGTATATGCAACCTACCCGAAGAAGAGGTCTTTAATATTAAAGGGGTGTTTTCATTGTGGTTTTTCATCGGCACAACCATTAACAGCGATCTGGAATACCGTTCTGAAGTTAGACCAATATTCGTGAGTAGTTTAAGAACTTTTGTATGCCAGCTACCCGATGGAGTAGAATTTGGAGTTAAAATATAATAATATAAAACTTTTTTTCATTTGAAACACCATTTTAATGCGTTACATAAACTTAAAGTGTTTATTGTAATATACTAAAAAATCTGCCAATGGTCTGGGCGAAACTTTATTATTTTTCGGGTCAAAGTCGGAGTATATCATCAGTTGTTTCCGGATTATGAAGATTTTTGAAAAGTTAATTTTGTTCTTAAAATTAAAATATTTAAAATATAGATTTTTAGCCGATTAAACATTGAAAAAAACTCTGTAGACCATACGAATTTCGGTATATTATGTACACTAAAAGTCCATAGAAGTAAAAACGAATTTGTTGCCTTATCAGACTTAAGAGATATGACGAATTGTTAAAACGTATACAAACCCATTACTTTCACTTGGGGTTTGAGTTTCGCAAAAATTATGAAACAGGGTTTCAGATACGAGGGATTTTGAAAAATTTGTGAAAACGAAAGCAAACTCTTCACACCCCCTTGGTTCTTGAAATTCGAAAATCGTGACGTTGATTTTTAGGTCATTACATCAAATGGCGTAATAACCAATTTTAAATCTCTTCAGAACTAAGGGATGTCAAAATTTGTGACAACATATGCAAACCTGTGGGGGTTGAATATCCAAAAATTGAGAAATGGGTTTGTATGCGATTATATAAAAAGTCTGTGGAAGTGAAAAGCGATCTAACATCTCATGAAACCTAAGAAATATGTCGCAGCAGTGAAAAGCATACAACCCCCTTACACAACTTTGGATTGAATATCTAAAAATACTGAAATTGACTTTTTGGCGCTTATATAGGAAACATGCAGAAGTAAAAATGAATTCGATATATCATCAGATTTAAGTAATATGTAGGAATCTGTGAAAACATATGCAACCTCCTTACACCCACTTGGGGGTTGAATATCCAAAAATCCGGGAAGGAGTTAATAAATAAATATGTAGACAGCGCGAGAAAGTAGAAACCAATACAATTTCTTATAACTTCTAAAAGAAATGACGGAATTCGTGTAAACGTGTTCAACCCGCTTATACCCTCTTAGGGGTTGAAAAAGGAAAAAAATTAAAAACAAGTTTTAGGGGATTATTACGCAAGCACGTGAAAGTGAAAAGATATTCGATATCTGATCAGACCTGGTGGATATGGCAGAATACGTGAAAAAGTATACAACCCCTTTACACCCCCTTAGGGGTCGAATTTTAAAAAATCCTGAAAACACTTTCTAGGTATTTATATGAAGAAGTCGTACAATCAAAATTAATTCAATATTTGGAAAGGCCTAATAAATATGACGAAAACCGTGAAAATATATGCATTCCATTTTTACTGATCATTTCTTGTGCCCCCCTCCGAACGCCAATGGATATTTGAAATTTTTTTTTATTTAAATTACTTTTCTAGTTGATTTACATAAACATACCGAGTTTCAACTTTGTAGCATAAGCCGTTCTATAGATAGGAAAAACAACCCCCCCCCCCCCGTACCATACTACCCTTATAAAAAATTATATTTTTCCAACATGCTACTAATACAGTTCTATCTAAATACCAAGTTTCAACTTTCTATCATTATAGTTTGTCGAGATATAAAAATCTGAACTTTTTTCTTTTCACGCTTCCCCACCCTCACCCTCTACACCCACACTTCCAAAATTTTGTTTTCTGCTAGGGGTCTATTAGCCCTACTCCTGGTAAAAATTTTAAGCATCTATCTTACGCGGTTCTTGAGATATGAAACGTGATTTTTTAGAAAAATTCTTATCCCCTCCACTTTCATGCTTCACCGCCCCCTTAAAAAATTTTACTTTCAGCAAACTTCATTTGTCTACTTTTATACACAACCCAAATTTTATTTGTCTAGTACAATTGGTTCGTGAGATATCGTAATCTAAAGTTTTTCACCCCCCACCCCCGTACGCCACTGCCCTCACTAAAAAATTTGTTTTCAATCTATTTTCCTAGTATACCTTCAGATATTCATTAAGTTTCAACTTTGTGACATTAACCGTTTAGGAGATATGGATTTTAGAATGTGTCGATCTCGCCTTTTTTGCGTTTCGGACGCATTATTTTCCCCGCCACTCCCAAACCCCTTCACCTATATCAGCAATTTTTTTGCAAATGGGTCCACTATCAAAGCCCTATATAAGTTCCAAATTTCAGCCTCCTAGCATAAACGGTTGCTGAGATCTAGAAACCAAAATTTTCCGTCTAAAACACTTCCCCTTCCTTCCCCCTCACACCCCCACCCCTCAGAATTTTGTCACTTTAAGGTGCCTACCCAGTCTATTCATAAAAAAAATTTAAATTTAATAACTCAAACCGTTTGGGAGCTACGAGCCTTCAAACGATTTTGGGTACAGCGGTCGACGTACGGCGTACGGCGTACGGCGTACGGCGTACGGCGGACAGACGGACTGAAATTTTTTTTTGCTTTTTTCGTGTCTACTAGTCATGAAACGTGAAAAAAAAAATTTCAGGGTAGCAAATATTTTTTTTTAAAAAATCGAAAACAATACTGTATTATTAAAATAATAAAGTAAAAAATTATTTCAGGTTATAAGATACATAAGTTTCGGGTCCTTGTCGGGCTTCCACTGGTACGAATAGCATATCAAAATAGGAAAGTAGAGCAGCCATACCAAAACCTGTTATTTCGGAAGGAATGTTTCCCTACATCACCTTATAGTAAAATTGTAGAACATGACAGTGGACAACATGTGTAACGTGTAATATGTTGGAACCTACTAGGGAAAAGCATGCATGCATTAAGGATATGTGCAAGTTTCAACACTTCTGGCTTCTAAAATAACAAAAGAAACTTATGCGCTCTTACAATTTTTCATTAGTTTTGTGCAACTTGAATATTTTTAATTTGCTAATTTAATAAAAGAGTATTATGGTTGACCTAAAATTAAGAATATTTATTAATATTAATTTTGCGGATACCTACATTTCCCTTTTACATACACATAACAAACCTATATGGCACAGAGCAATGCATGCATGAAACATTATTGCGCACAGCTGCATCATTCGGACAATAAACACAATCAACTTTAATTCATTGATGCGCATTGCGAAATTTACTTAAATGTCTTACTCTGCAAAAAATAGGAAAATTACGTATCAATAGTGTACAAATTAGACATATTATACTTATTAATTTACTATTGTACAGGGTGCGCCATCTTTTATGTCGGTATGTAAACATTGAATAACTTTGACATTTTTCAACACATTGACTTGATTTGACAAGTTTTGGAAACGTCAATTCAGAAGAATATTGCCGACAGACCGTTCACGTCTCTTGGAATACAGCCCAACAGTCGCTCGAATGGTTGACACTGAACCTGATTTTTGGAAGCAAATTTTGGTGACCGACGAGGTCCATTTCACACTCTTCGGCGGCGTTAATAAGCAAAATTGCCGCATTTGGGGAACGGAGAATCCACACGAGATCCATGAAACGCCATTGCATGATCAAAAAGTGACTGTTTGGGCCGGCGTTTGCGCCAAAACCATCATTGGCCCATTTTTTCCGACAAAGCGAAACAGTCCATGGAAAACGATATCGGTGGATGTTAGCTCATTATGTCTGCCCGCAAATGCGTGAAATAGGTCTGGATGGTTACTGGTTTCAACAAGACGGTGCGCCATGCCACACTTTAAATGAGACAATTCAGTTTCTGCAATGAAAATTTCCTGGCCGTCTGATGTCGAAAAGAGGGCGACTGGTCACCGAGATCTCCAGATTTGACTCCTCCGGACTTATTTTTATGGGGTTATTTGAAAAGCAAAGTGTACGCCAGCATGCCTCAGACCATTGACGAGCTCAAAGCAAACATTCGTGCCGAAACCATCGCCATACCGCCCGAGACGCTCGAAAAAGTAATGGAAAACGCAGCAAAAAGAGCACATTTTGCTGTGGCCAATTAAGGCAGCCACTTGATTCAAAAACTAATCCAAATAAATTCTAAAGGACCAAATTGAATAAAAATACCTCACATATAAAAATCAGTTTTTTTTTTCTTAAAGTTATTCAATGTTTACATACCGATATAAAATATGGCGCACCCTCTATATTGACCGAAAATAAAATTTCGTATTTTTACACAATATTTTATGTGAAATTACACGGATTTATTTTAAGTATATGAATATATCTAAATAAATAAAAATATTCTGTCAACCGCCTGGCCGCGACTTTATTATTATTGGACAGAAGTCCAATATACGTAAGGTAGTCAGTCGCATAGTAAAATACACTACATCTCAGCATTAAACGCGTTCCGGACCTCTATCGAAAAAATAATAAAGCTGAGCCGCAGACTGTTGGCAGATTTTTTTTTTAATTTATTTACACATTTTCTTTGATTTTAATAAAAGCGTAAAGTATACAATTTCGACATAGCCCTTTAAGGGTTGAATATCAAAGAATTCTGAAACCGATTTATAGACGGTTATATAGTTACAATTCATCAGACCTAAGGCAAAATTAGGAAATTAATTTTTATATCAGTATACATATACAAAGCACATCGAAGTAAAAGCGAATTCGATCTAATTAAACCGAAAAGATTTTCGGAATTCGTGAAAACTTAAACAATACCTTACACCGTCATGGGGCTTAATATCCAGAAATGCTTACATCTGGTTTTTTGCCGACTGTATTTAATGCCCTTTGAAGTGAAAGTGAATTCGGTCTCTCATTAGACCAAAGAAATATATCGGGTTTCGTGAAAATGTACTCAACCACTACACGCAATCTTAGTGGTTTGACATCAAAAAATTTTTAAAAATGTTTTAGATGCTTATAAATATATGATAGCTCGACGAAGTGAATTTAATTTGACAACTCGACATGTCTAAAAGATATAACGAAATACGTGAAAACGTGGAGAAAACCCTTTTAACGTATATTTTTATTACTCCACCTCTGTAGACAAATTAAAATCTAAACTTTTTTTTGCTTTAATTACTCCAGTCTTACATCTACATATAAGTACTAAGTTTCAACTTTCTATCGTAAGCCGTTTCTGAGATATGCACCACGACCAACTTCCGTACGGTGCCACCTCTTTCAAAAATTTTAGGATGCTTCTATTAGGACTCTATATAGTCGTAAATTTTTAGCTTTCTATAATTTTTTTAACTTTCCACCTCCTCCCACTATCATCAACTGCACCCGCACAACCAAAAAAAATGTTTCCCTTAGAGGTCTACTAAGCCTAACTCATATCAACATTTTAAGATCATATCTGGTACGGTTTTTGAGATATAAAAATTTAATTTTTTTAAAAAATATCTATCCCAGACTTTCGTGCTTCATCACCCCTCTCAAAAATATTACATTCAATGGAGAAACCAATGGAGAAACCAAAAAGAGAGAGAAACCATCTTCCTGGTACAATTGTATTCCAAGGTTTTTTTTGTCTAAACCCCTTCCACTATCTCCACCTCACACCACTACTCCACAAAACATACCGCTAGTAGGGATTCAACCAATCTACCCCCAAATTTTTTTTTTATTTTTTAACTTAATACGGGTTTCTGAGCTAAGCGCCTTCAAACGCTTTTGCGTGAGGCGTCTACAACGGACAGACTGTTCCTTCTTTAGGGCTTACTAGCCGAAAATACAAAATTTTAGGGTAGTAAATTTTTTTTAAATTTCATGTCGATAACAATACTTTATTAATAATAATGATGTTAAATCTAACAGTCTGGACGCAACTTTAAAATTTTAGGTAGAACTCCTAGTTTTGTGTATAGACGCACAATTTTTACTTTATTATTTTTTAATAATAAAGTATTGTTATCGACCTGAAGCTTCAAAAAAAATTTGTTACCCTGAAATTTTGTATTTTCACGTTTTCGGACTAGTAGAAAAAAAATGTCCGTCTGTCCGCCGTAGACGCCGTCCACCGTACGCGGTACGCAAAACCGTTTGACAGTGCGTAGCCCACAAACCCTTTGAGATATTAAGTTGAAATTTTTGTGGTAGGTAGAATGGGTGAACACCTACGAGTGGTACCTTTAGGTGGGAGGGTTAAGGGGTGGAGGAGGGAGGACGATTTAGATGAAAAATTTTGGTTTCTATATCTCAGGAACCGCTTATGTTAGGATGCTGAAAGTTGGAACTTATTAAGTACCATGATAATGGACCCATTTGCAAAAAATTGTCGATAGTGGTTGAGAGGTGTGCGAGTGGGGGGGGAAAACAATACATCCAAAACACTTGAAAGCTGGGATCGATACATTCTAAAATCCGTATCTCCTGAACAATTAATGTCAGATGGCCGAAATTTTGTAGTTATATTAAGGGATACTAGGAGATTAGAAAGGGGTTAAAAATTTTAAGGGGAGTAGTAGGGTATGGGGGTGGGGGGTGAAAACCTTTGAATTACAATATCTCCCGACTCAATTGTGCTAGGAAGATAAAATTTGGTTTCTGTATATAGAATTACCAGTGGAGTCTACTGAATGTAATACTTTTAAGGGTCAGGTAAAGCGCTGAAAAAAATTAAATTTTTATATCTCATGAACCGTATCAGATATGATCTTGAAATTTTTACAGAAGTTAGGACCAGTAGACCTCTAGCGAAGTGATGGTGGGAAGGGTTGGAAATGAAAAATTCTGATTTTAATTTCTCGAAAGCCGCAAAGGATAGAAAGCTAAATATTGATAACTGTATAGAGGTGCTATAGAGACATCCCAGAAAAATTTTTGATAGGGGTAGCAAGGTACGGGGGTGGGAGTGGTTTTTCGTATTTCAGAAACGGCTTATGCTAGAAAGTTGAAACTTAGTATGTATATATAGAAGTACTACAGGAGTAATTAAAGCAAAAACAAAATTCAAAATTTTATTGGTGTACAGAGCTGGAGTAAAAAAAATGTTCGTGAAAAGGGGTTTTTCCAACATTTTCATGAATTTCGTTATTTAAACCTAAAGAATAACCAGGCGGCTATTTGCAACGTTATTTTTTAAGTCATCAGTCGCATAGTGATCTTCACCGCATCTCAGTATTAAACACGTTTCGGACTTTTACCGAAAAAATAATAAAGTTGCGCCCAGACTTAATGAAACAAATTTCTTCACATCGTTTATAAAAGTGTTATGAAAAAGAGGAGTTTTTAAAATTTCTTACCAATTACTTTAATACATGGGGAATTACCATCAAACAAGCACTTAAACTTTTTATCTTTTACTTTATACTTATTGTTCACTGATTTCCATTGTTAAACATATTGCATACATTGGTAGCTTAGCTGCACCTCACACGCCTTATACCTTGAATACACCTTATAAAGATTTGAAATGGCTGCAAGTAATCGCGAGTTTTACACAAAATTGAATTTTTAAACATTTATTTTATTATATTCTTATTATAACAGCGCTTGGTAGTACTTTAAGTATTTATCGCACTTTTCAAAAATGGGACAAAGAATGGCATTCATTATGTCTTTGCGAAAAAAATGGACCTCGATTCAAAATATCTTTGGAAGTATATGACCTACAAAAATACTTGACAGAAATATGGAAATAAGGACTAACATCCTTTTGATCAAGCTTAAAATCGTGCTTTACGACAAGTAGTTCAGAAATTTCCGGCCAAAAGTACGGCAAAGTACGATGACAATCCTTCAAGAATCTAGTTGAAAGTTACTTTTCTAAATTGTCCTCTCTCATCTCCCAGATGTGAGCCCCAACCACCTTGTATTATTCTCCGATATGGCCGTCACGTCGATAGCTTGTTTAATGTCCTCAATTGGTCTCCTCACTGGAAGAGCTCATAGGCGCGCCGTTGGGGGGCCAGGAGGGCCGGGACCCCCAGGCCCCAGCTTGAACCCTCCCAGAAAAATAATTCTGGTCCCTCCCAGAAAAATAATTCTGGTCCCTCCCAGAAAAGTAATTCCTTCCTAACCGCAAACTTTTTGTTGGCAATTGTTTTTTGTCAAATGTTTTTTAACAATACAAACAATATAAAAGAATCCTTTAAAATGAACGAAGCAAATCTCAACTGACTTTTGAAAATAACAAGACATTTTTGAAATTTACAATCATTGTTCTTTCGATCTGACGAGAGCTTTACAAGATTTTTTCAATTTAACAAAATAAATTGGAAATTGTTTTTGAAAACAACAAGATTCTCATGAAAAATTTTGGAGTTTTACGAAATTGTAACAAGATTTTCTTCAAGTTTACAAACGTTTTTGAATGTAACCAGCTTTTTTTTGAGAATATCTTTGAATTTTACGAGAACTTTAGAAGATGTTTTCAATTTAACAAAGTAGAAATTGGTTTTAAACATAACGACATTTGCATCAAATATTTTTTGATGTTATGAGATCCTAGAATAAATAAATTATAGTATATAAGTAGAATTGGTTTTTGAATATATCGAGTTTTTTATGAAATACATATGGTACATACCTACGATATTGGATTCGTATATTTGGATTTCGGAACAATTTTTTATAACTGAAGTCTTACCAGTATATTATTCACTTTGAATTATTACTTTGATGGTATTGAAATCAGAAAACTTTTGGTTATACGCTTTAATACATATAAAATATTATAAATGTAATAGTAATCATAAATAATAACGTTAAGTGAGAATTGCGAAAACAATAGAAAATAAGCTAGGAATATAAATATTATATAAATGCAATTTTTTTTATCGAAATTAATGAAAACATCTTACGAATACTAAAAAAGCTTCTACATATCCATCAAAATCTTCAAATCTTCGAGAACGCTAAAAATCTTCGAATTGAAGAAAAATCTTCAAATCTGGCATCGCTGCTACTACTCAAGATAGATTCTCGAATCTCTCAATCACGTTGAATTCAATTTTAAGAACTCTCTTTTGGTTGGTGCTCGAAACTAAAAGACAATGAGTTCCGTAAATTAAGTGAACACATTTTTACAGGATTTTTCTATGGCAGCTACTCGAAGGAGGACTCATAGGAATAGGGCCACCCTAACCACAGGGCTAAATGGGCTATAGCCCTGGGGCGCAAGCATTTTGAGAGCGGCAATTTTACTTTATTATTTTTTAATAATAAAGTATTATGATCGACCTGAAATTTAAAAAAAATTTACTACCCTGAAATTTTGTATTTACACGTTTTAGGACTAGTAAACACCAAAAAAGCAAAAAAAAAAAAATGTCCGTCTGTCCGCCGTATACGCCGTACGCAAAATCGTTTGAAGGCGCGTAGCTCCCAAACCCTTTGAGGTATTAAGTTGAAATTTTAATGGTGGGTAGATTGGGTGAACCCCTACGGATGGTATTTTTTAAGGGGTGTGGGTGTAAAGGGGGATGAGGGGGGAGCGTTTTAGACGAAAAATTTTGGTTTCCAGATCTCAGAAACCACTTATGCCAGGAGGCTGAAACTTGGAACTTATATAGTACTATGATAGTGGACTCATTTGCAAAAAATTATCGATAAGGGTTAAGGGGTGTGGAAGTGGAGGGGAAAGCAATGAGTCCAAAACGCTAGAAAGCCGGGATTGAAACATTCTAAAATCCATATATCCTGAACGATTGATGTCAGAAGATTGAAACTTTGTGGTTGCTCTTAGGGATACTTGAAAATTAGACAAAGGCTAAAATTGTTAAGGGGGGTGGTGGGGTGTGGGGTTGGTGGGTAAAAAACTTTGGATTACAATATCTTCCGAACCAATTGAACCAAGAAGATAAAATTTTGTTTCTGTATTTGGGATCATAAGAGGAGTCTAATGAAAGTAAATTTCTTGAGGGGGAGGGGGGGGCACGAAAGTAGGGGGATAGCAATTTCTCAAAACATGTCATTTTTATATCTCAGAAACCGTATCAGATATGATCTTAAAAATTTTACAGGAGTTGAGATCGGTAGACCTCTAGTAGGGAAAAAAAAATTAGTGGTGGGGATGTAGGGGGTGATGGTGAAAAGGGGTGGAAAGGAAAAACATTTTGATTTTTATTTCTCGAAAACAGTAATGAGTGGAAAGCTAAAAATTTAGGATTATATAGAGCCACTATAGAGACATCCTAGAAAAATAAAAATTGTTATACTGGTAGCAAGGTACGGGGGTGAGGGGTGGTTTCTTATATCTCAGAAACGGTTTATGCTAGAAAGTTGAAACTTAGTACGTATATGTAGATGTGCTATTAGAGTAACTAAAGCAAAAAAAAGGTTCAGATTTTTATTGGCGTTCAGAGGTTGAGTAAAAGAAATGTCCGTGAATCCACATTTTCACGAATTTCGTTAAAACTTTTAGACATGTCAAACTATCAAAGCAATATTACTTCTGCGGCTATTTATATAAGCGCCTAGTAATGTTCTTCAAATTTTTTTAATATCCAACCCCTAAGGGGGTGTAAAGTGGTTGTGTACATATTCACGAATTCTGATATATTCCTAAGGTATATTGAGATTTGGAATTCACTTTTACTTCTATAAGCTTTAAACATAGTCGGGAAAAAATCCGATTTAAGTATTTTTCTCTATTAAACCCCCTGCGGGTCTTGTTTAAGATTTCACTGATTCCGAAAATCTGTTAGGTTTAATGTGATCGAATTCGCTTTTACTACTATGAATTATTTTATTGATAAAAAAATTCGTAAAAAAATAAAAAAAATCTGCCAACAGTCTGGGCGCAACTTTATTATTTTATGGGTAGAAGTCCGAAACGTGTTTAATGATGAGATACGGTGTTGGGTACTATGCGACTGACAACCTAAAAAATAACCAGGAGGCTATTTGGAACGTTATTTTTTAGGTTGTCAGTCGCATAGTACCCAACACCGCATTTCATCATTAAACACGTTTCGGACTTCTACCCGTAAAATAATAAAGTTGCGCCCAGACTGTTGGCAGATTTTTTATTGATGTTATGTTTTAATTTTGTTTAGAAAATACTGACTACAAGAGCGCAGAAATGGAGGATTGCATTTTAAAACTATTATCTGATTTATATATTAATGTGGAAGATTGTAGAGGGCAATCTTATGATAATGCTTCTAATATGTCGGGTATATGTATATAGCATCCTCCAAGCGCGCATTAAATCATGCCATTAACGTACCCTGTGTAGCACATTCTTTAAATTTAATTCGAGAATCGGCGGCGGAATGCTACGTACAAGTAACTAAATAATTTTTATTTCTTTAAAAGCTATACAATTTCTTTGCCGCGTCAACATCAAGATGGGAAATTTTGAAAGATACGCTAGCATTAAAAAAACAAAGTGCCCAAAAAATTAAGCGACACTCGAAAGCAACTGTTTCCGGTTATGAAAATTTTAAAAATGATTTGAATAAAATTTTTGATTATAATTTCCAAAAGCCTGCAACAAAATTTGAAGATGAAGGGTTGTTAAATGAGTTGAACTCACTGGAAACTGCTATTATGGTAGCATTTTGGAGCGAAATATTATAATAGATAAAACTAATATATCACTTCAAAAAGTTGATACTACAATTGAGAGCATTATTTGATTATACGCTTCTTTAAAAAAACCAAACGAAATACAGAATCATTTAACCTTTAAAAATCCGAAGGTATAAAATTGTCCAATTCTGAAACTTTTATATTTTGTATGTATATTTTGCCGCTTCCACTAGCCATCAAAATTGTATTTTCTTATGACGAGGGGCGCATTATTTTTAGTAGACCACGGGCTCCGAATATCTAAGGACGGCACTGCATAGTGTGGTGATATTCGCGAGTTTTAATTTAATTTACTGAAATTCATTCACGGGAATTAAAACACTTGTTACTACAGTAAACGGCAACGTCGATGTTGATTGTCAATATTTTTAGTTATCGAAGTCGACGTTGATTTTAAGGAAGTGAATAAATTTGATAAAATTAATTAGTCTTTTTCAAAGAATCAAATCGAAAGGTTCAATTATAAAATACTATAATTATAAATGTTTAAATAACCAATATTGATAAATTGTATAAATTAATATTTAATTTTCTTACAATGTTATAAACTTCGTTATTTAGAGTTTGGTTTTTATTGTAATAAAAGTTATAATCAAGATTAAAGAATTTCAATTAAACCATCCTCGCAAATATAAGTATGAGATTCAGTTATATCTAACTACGTTAGTGATCCAATTTTATCTAGTTACGTTAGTAATTCTAATTACGTTAATGATACGGATTTATATAACTATATTAATGATCTCTACAATAGGAACTATTTCAAATTTTTTCCTTCAACTGCAGCTAGTGGAAAAGCAATGTATAAGACATTTTAAAGTCACAACCTAAGACTCATTCGTTGTTTATACGAACATCTAGTTTGTAAGCACAAAACGGACGAACTTGTATGAAAAGCATGTGTGCCTTTCGGAAGAAGTCGTATGTTTTGAGCCATTCGGACCCTGGCCCCTGCCAGATTTTAGGCCACGGCACGCCTATGGAAGAGCTAGCGCTTGATTCAGCGCCGAACTTCTCCTTACGAGTACATCTGCGGCCTCGTTGTCCGGAATCCGGCTGTGATCCGGAACCCAACAGTCTACCTTTTTTGACAATTGGAGGAAAATGGCTTCAGACGTTCTCGAATTATGAGACGCCTAAAAATAGCGAATAGACGGACTTTTTTTTTGCACTTCAAGATTTTACGGTAGCAATTTTTATTTCGGAAATTTGGGGTCGATACAATACTTCACTATTTTAAAAAATAATACCATTAAAGTACTCAATCACACGATAGTCCACACATACATACTTTTCACGAATAAATTGCGCTATTTTTCAATATAAGCAACCATTACATAAACATTTTCCAAAATTTAAATAAAATAACTTTACAGTAGGTTCTACATCAAAACTTGACAAAATGAAGTTACTCGTACCGCATGGTTCTGATATACATACAAGATAGATAAAAATTTATAAAAAAAAGTCGGATAACTAAATCAAGAATTAGACAAAAAAAATCCATTTCACAGAATTGTTTGCGTTTCCCTTCCAATTTCCAGTTTGATGATTTTGCAATGTTTATCTTAGTTTTCGATGTCGGCAACAGTGCAAACAACCTGTGCCAGGTACAGTTACAGCTGCATAATCAATTTCTATGTTATGAAGGTTATTCGTAGGCGTATTTTATCCTGGTCCACTTTAGATCAGTACTAAAAAAATATAAGCGAAGGTTTACTTCCGGTGGTAAATATCCTATTTATAATTAATGAAATTTTGCATCATTTGTTGACAATTTCGCTCAAACAGGAATTAAATATGTTCACAAGTTTGTTTTCCCAATTGAACAACTTTCAAAATAATTGTATTTAAGCTTAAAGCTAGGATCATTTTGTTGTTGGAAACCTTTCAACTATTCAGTCAGTGATGGCAAAAAATATAAATTAATTAGAAAACTTTTTTTTCGTTGGATGAACTTTAATCAGATATAGAACCGACGGGAATACCTTTAGATTACATTTACTTGGAGTATACTCTTTGGAGCCATATTTTCACAAGTTTTAATCTGAATGTGGTGCACGATTTTCTGAATAACGTTGAAAGTAAAGAGGTCGACCTTTCATATGCCACTGGTCCCTCTGAACCTTTGATACAAATTCTATAGTAGGTTTTCGAAAAGTTAAAAACAAAAAATTGCATCCAGTAATTTGCGAAGGTAACGACTTTGTGATCGCCAATGTTATTGTGTTTGCGTTATTAAGAGCCACGTAGATTATGGGAACGAAAGTAATGAAAAAATCTTTTGACGTATAGCCAACACATTTAATGGACTCTTGTCGATATGTTAAACTCCTGTTCTAGCTGTTTTTAGGTTGAAGTCCGGAACGCGTTCAATGCTGAGATGATTACTATGCGACTGACAACCTAAGAAATAATGTTCAAAGTAGCCTCCAAGTTTCAGCCTCCTAGCATAAGTGGTTCCTGAGATCTCCATCATCAATTGCGCGACAAATCGGGCACTGACCTCCTGAAGTCGTCGCCTACAATCGTTTTGAAATTGAGCTAGACCATCTCCCTGCTTTCAACCACATTCCGTTCGAAAGCTGGTTGTGGAATCGGTTTGTAATCTTACTTGGGATTCAGTGTTCGTCATTGTGAGTCTCGTTAGTCGGACTAATTTTGGTGGAATTCCAAAATCAAGCATGATTTGATACAGTACCCTCCTGTCGATACTGTCATATGCTTGTTTAAAATCTGCAAAGATTTGGTGCACATCTGTGTTATATTAACAGCATTTCTCAAGCACAAGTTTCACCGAATATATCTGGTCGTCCGCTTCTGAGTCCACCTTGGTATTCGTCATATGTTTCGTTAGTATAGGGCTTAGGACGACGTTCAATCATTTCGGTCAGTATTTTGTAGGACGTGTACATCAATGATATTCCTCTGTAATTCCCACAGCAGACTTTGTCTCCTTTCTTGTGAATTGGTCATATGATGCCTTTTCGCCAATCGTCGGGTATATTTTTCTCTGTCCAAATTTTGTATATCATTTTGTGTAGTATTTCCGCGACATAGTTTCCAGCGTTTTTCAGAAGTTCAACTGGTATTTCATCAATTCCCGGCGCTTTGTTTAGTTTCAGGTCACATAGAGCTGCTTTGATTTCATCTAGTGTGGGAGTGCCGATGATGGTTCTTCGTCGTCAGTTAAAATCTTAATTGAGATGTTGTTGTCTGTCGTATTCGCTAACGGAGTAGGATTGAGAAGATGTTCGAAGTAGGAAGGCCATCTTCTTTTAGTTTCTTGTGTGTCGCTGATGATGTTGCCCTCTGCGTCTTTGCAGAGACTGGTTTTGGACTTATTCTCTTTTTTAGGTCTTTTACTATTTCGTATGCGTCTCGCGTTTCATTTTGTCTCATGTTGTCGTCCATTTTTTGTATTTTGACAAATTTTGACGAATTTGCGAGCTCTGGTCGTTTTCGAATAGCCACGACAAGCTATTCGACGTCGATACTTAGCTCTGACTAGACAGTGATCAGAGTCACATGGTCGCGTTTACGTGCGGACAGTCTGAATAGACCAAAAGAACAGTTCGGTCGTTCGCATAAACCCAAACCAAACCAGTCCATTTGGATTGATTTTGGTCTCGATTTTGGTACAGACCAAATATTCGCGTTTACCTGCAGACTAGACCAGTCCACAAGACCGGTTTGGTGTTTTTTGGTCTTGCATTTATGTGCGCATTTTCACAGTACGAGACTGGTTTGGTTTCATTTGGTCCGTACCAAAATCAGTCCAAATGGACTGGTTCTTAATTAGAACGTGGTCTATTTGATTAAAGGTGTGACTATCTGCTGAATCCCACGTTCGTTTGTGAATATCGCGATGAGGGAAGCATGTAGAGCTTACTATGATATTTTTGCTTCTTGCAAAATCAGTAAGATGCCGTCCATTGTCGTTGGTTATGTCATTGATACTGTGTCCTCCTGTTGTTCCTCCATGAGCCTCATCCTTTCCGACCTTTGCATTAAAATCCCTTAAGATAATTTTTAGGTCATTCGAGGGCAGTTAATTATAGGTTGTCTCTAGGGTGGTATAAAAGTCGCCTTTAGTTATCTCGTCCTTGTCTTCTGTTGGTGCGTGGACGTTGATTAGCCAAACGTTAAAAAATTTGGTTTTTATTCGGATTGCACACAATTTTTCGCTTACTGGTTTGGAACTCGTGACTTGCTGCTTAAATTTTCTGTCAACGACAAAAGCGACTCCAAACTCTCTCCTTCCCGCCAGTTTTCCATTTGTAAAGATTGTGTGCGATCTCACGTCCATGATTTCGTTACCGAGCCATTTCATTTCTTGGAGGGCAGTTTTTGTTTTGCCACTTCTTCGAGGAAGTCTTTCAGGGCTCCTGTCCTAAATAGGGATCGAACAATCCAAGATCCAAAAGAGTCGTTGCCGTTTAGTCCTTTCTGAGGCTGTTCTTCAGGTTTCAGGACAGTGGCATTTTTTTCCGGTGATGCGTTGTCGGCCCCTCGCCCAACCTCCGACTTGGAGTGCCAGTCGTACTTATTTATAACACCCCCATAGGAAAAGGGTAGAAGTTTTCAGCTAACTATGACATGTTGGAGTTCTCCCAGCTATGCTGTGAGTCATGCACATAACATCCACTGTTTTTCAGGCGGAGACGCACGGTATTGAACTATGCATTAGAGAAAATATCAAACGGGGCTACAAAAACCAACAAATATATATTCTCTCGGACAGCAAGGCAGCAATAATGGCACTTCAGTCCGTTCAAATCCACTCCAAACTTGTTTGGAATTGCCTCCAATGCCTGATTGAACTCGGAAATAAGAACAGAGTTAGTCTCATTTGGATTCCGGGACACAGCGGCTATGTAGGCAATGAAATGGCCGACTTAATGGCTAGGAAAGGTTCAGAAGCTGACTTCATGGGACCATATCCATTCTGTGGGATGCCATTAAGCACAGCCAGAATGAACATCCGAATGTGGCAAAAATTGCAAAGTGCCATTCACTGGGACTTGGCACTGGGCAACAGACACTCAAAGCTTTTTATGCCAAAACATCACTCGGAAAAAAGAACATCTGATTATCTAAAATTAAGCAGATATCAGACCCGAACCTTAGTGGGAGCTCTGACTGGACATTGTCACATGAGGAAGCATCTCAATAGGATTGGTCTCTCTGAGACTAAAATTTGCAGAATATGCAATGACGAAGACGAAACACCAGAGCATATCCTCAGTGAATGTGAGGGCTTAACTCGCGAAAGGCTTCGTCAGTTTTGTGTGCTAATACTGTGAAAATTATAGAAAATCAATTTTTATTGTTAATGAATTTGCAACGATCGAACTTTCGATCTTTCGATCCGCGTTTACATGAAAAGTTCGATCCGATTTCGACTCGATCCAGGTCGAGAAGTTCGTTTGGATAGAGTCGATCTCATTCCAATCCGATCTGCGTTTACATGAGATTTTAGAGGATTAAATCCGGATTCAATCCTCCATATAAACGTAGTATATGTCATACTTTTTGCCTACTTCCTGAGATACATAGCTGTTACTGACCATTCAGGTTAACTCTATGTTCCCTCCTCTTTTCTCAACCGAGCTTGAGACCGGCTATAGCGGAGTTATACAAACTGAGATCTAGAATCCAAAATTTGTCGTCGTTTTTTTGCTTAAATTAAATCCGCCGTTTTCCAGAACGTGATTATACGTATTATTAAATGATTATACGTATTATTAAAACATACTGCAATCACGATCGGCTGCAAGCCAATCGTATAATACTCTAGATGAATACTGAACTCCGATTTATATTGTAGTTGGGGATAAAGTAGAATTACGTGTGTGCATGTTGTATGTCCTTTATTAATTACTGCCATTAGATTGCTACTCAAACCTTAAAGACAATATTCAGTGTTTAATTTCATATCTTAAACTGGGTAAGTAATCGAAAAAAAATGTCCTTTTTGAAGGACTTTCACATGGGAGGTGCAGGAAGGACTCACTCGATTTCTTACATATTTATCCTTTTCCTTGGAACCATTTAAAAATTAACGTGTAGAAAATTTCAAATTCGTAGCTTGAAGCGTTCAAAAGTTATCGAAAAATATTGTTGAACACGTGTCTTAAGGACATTTTGTATGGCAGCTACCAGAAGGAGTAAAAGGATTTCGCTGATTACTAAACTCGAACTTCGTTTTTACTCAAAACTAATTTGTACAAAATTTCCAATTCATAGCTAAAAGATTACTTGAGTTATAGTAAGTTCCGTAAATTAAGTGAAGACGTTTTGACAGGATATTTGTATGGCAGCTACACGAAGGACTAATAGGATTTTCTTCATAATCATATATTTAACTCCAACTATTGAAAAAATAACATGTACAAAATTTCAATGTCGTAGCTTAAACCCTTCTGAAGTTATCGACCAATATTCTTGAACACGTGTTTTAAGGACATTTTGTATGGCAGCTACTCGAAGGAGTAGGACGATTTTGCCCGTTAACGAACTTAGCTTTACAAATTCAACCAAACATCCAGATTCAAAATTTCATGATCCTAGGTGAAGGCGTTCTTGAGTTATCGTGTTCACGGACAGACGGACGGACAGCAAACAGATTTGGGGTTTTTGGCCACAACTAAACATAAAATAATATAAAACTTTTTTTCGTCCGAGGCTTGGTTCTATGCGTTACAAACTTTTGGGCTGGATTAAACTTATAATACTCTATATGATTTCATCTAGAGTATAAAAATAATAAAGTAATAACATTTAAAATAGCCTCCTGGTTATTCTTTAGATTGTCTGTCGCATAGTAACCTACACCGCATTTCAGCAACGCAAACCGGACTTCTACCCCAAGAATATTAAAGTTTCTTATTTATTTACTTATTTTTTTTTCAATTTCAATCAAAACAAAGGCGGCAAATTATCGATATAGCCCCTTAGAAGTTGAATATCGAGAAATTCTGAAACCGGTTTTCAGGAAACTATATAGAAATCCCGATGAAATAAAACACAATTTAACATCTAATCAGACCTAAGTAACATGTCGGAATACGTAAGAACGCACACAATTATTTTACACCATTACACCCCTAGGGCGTTGAAAATCAAAAAAATGCTAAATCTGTTTGTTTTTCTGATTACATTTAAAGCCTATAGAAGCGAAAGCGGATCCGATACCACTTTAAACCTAAGAAATATATCGGAATTCGTGAAAATGTGGAAAAAATAAAAGTTGTATATTATTTTTGTTTATTTGTGGCCAGAAACTCCAAATCCGCTTGACGTCCGTCCGTCCGTCCGTTAGCACGATAACTCCAGAACGCCTTCAGCAAGGATCTTCAAATTTTTAATCTGGATGTTTGGTTAAATTTATAAGGCTAAGTTCGTTAATGGGCAAAATCGTCCTACTCCTTCTGGTAGCTGCCATACAAAATGTCCTTAGAACACGTCTTCAAGAGTATTGGCCCATAACTTCAGAAGGGTTTAAACTACGACATTGAAACTTTGTATGTGTTAATTTTCCAATAGTAGGAACTAAATGTATGATTATGAAAAAAATCCAATTATACCTTCGTATAGCTGGCATACAAATGTTTTGTCAAAATGTCTTCGCTTAATTTACGGAACTCACTATAGCACAAGCAATCGTTTAGCTACAAGTTCGGAATTTTGTACAAATTAGTTTTGAGTGAAAACGAAGTTCGAGTTTACTAGTCAGCAAAATCCTTTTACTCCTTCTGGTACCTTCCATACAAAAAATCATTAAGACAAGTGTTCAACAATATTTTCCGATAACTTTTGAACGCTTTGAGCTACGAAGTTGAAATTTTGTATACATGAATTTTTGAATGGTTCCAAGGAAAAGGATAAATATGTAAGAATTCGAGTAAGTCCTTTCTGCACCTCCCATGCAAAATTCCTTCGAAAAGGAAAATTTACTATATTATTTTTTAATAATAAAGTACTGTGATCGACCTGAAATTTCAAAAAAATTTGCTTCCCTGAAATTTTGTACTTTCACATTTTAGGACCCCCCCAAAAAAAGCAAAAAATAATGTCCGTCTGTTCGTTGTTGACACCGTCCGCAGTACGCCGTACGCCAAACCGTTTGTAGGTGCCTAGCTCTCAAACCCCTTTAGATATCAAGTTAAAATTTGTATGGTAGGTAGAATGGGTAAACCACTACGAGTGGTATCTTCTGGAGGGGGGGAGGAGGGGGGAGCGTTTTAGATGAAAAAATTTGGGTTTATATTTCTAGATCTCAGGAACCACTTTTGCTAGGAGGCTGAAAGTTGAAACTTATGTAGTACTATTATAGTGGACCCATTTGCAAAAAAATGGTCGATAGTGGTCGAGGGATGTGTCAGTGGAGGGGAAAAGAATGCGTCCAAAACGCTTGAAAGCTGGGATTGAAATATTCTAAAATCCATATTTCCTGAATGATTGATGTCAGATGGCTAAAACTTTGTATTTGTCTTAAGAGATACTAGGAGATCACAGAAGGGCTAACATTTTTAAGGAGGGTGGTGAGGTACTGGGTGGATGGTGAAAAACTTTGAATTACAATATCTTCCGACTCAATTGTGCCCGGAAGATAAAATTTGGTTTCTGTATATAGAATTACCAGTGGAGTCTACTGAATGTAAAATTTTTGAGGGGGGTGGTGAAGCGCGGAAGTGGAGGGACAGTCATTTTTTAAAAAATTAAATTCTTATATCTCGAGAACCGTATGAGATATGATCTTGACAATTTTTCGGGAGTTAGGACAAGTAGACCTCTAGCGGGGAGGGTGTTGAGGGTGTGGGTGTAGGGAGTGATGGTGGGAGGGGTGGAAATGAATAAATTCTGATCTTAATTTCTTGAAAGCCGAAAAGGATAGAAAGCTAGAAATTGAAAACTGTATAGAGCTACTATAGAGATATCCCAGAAAAAATTTGTTATAGTGGTAGCGAGGTACGGGGGTGGGGCTGGTTTTTCATATCTCAGAAACGGCTTATGCTAGAAAGTTGAAACTGAGCGCAACTTTATTTTCTTACGGGTAGAAGTCCGAAACGTATTTAATGCTGAGATGCGGTGTAGGCTACTATGCGACTGACAACCTAAGAAATAACCAGGAGGCTATTTGGAATGTTTTTTTTTCACCTTCGAACGCTAATAAAATCTGAACTTTTTGTTGTTATACAGTATAACTTCTCTATAGCGGACACCTTTGGGGAATTGAAAAGTGTCCACTATAAAGAGGTGTCCGCTTTTCGGGGGGTATTGATAAACGCGCCCGTTTGGAAAACGACATTGTTCTAATGGGAGCATACGATAAATACAGAGTAAACAACAACCAAATAGACTGAGAAGAAAAGAAAGAAGAAGCGAGCAAAAATCCCCGGAACAAAAATTCGCGACGATGGAAAAATCCGAAACAAATGAATAATCGTGCAAGGCAAAACCATTTCAAAGTAGATACGGACTACATCAAAAAAAAATCTGTCCGCTATTTAGAGGTATAATATTCTGTAAATACTCGTAACATATTGGTTTTTTTGTGTCCGCGTCCGTTTTAGAGAGGGTCCGCTATTGAGAGGTGCTAACCAATAGAAAACCATACCTAATTCATTGGGGAATAAAGAACTGTCCTCTATAGGGAGGTGTCCGCTTTTCGGAGGTGTCCGGTAATAGAAGTTTCACTGTAATTCCTTTATTACGTTCTAAGTACCTACAGTTACGCATATGTACGTACTAAGTTTCAAGTTTCTAGTATAAGCCATTTCTGAGATATAAAATCTAGAGCTAGAGGTCTACTGTGCCTAACTCCTATAAAATTTTTAAGATCATATCTGGTACGGATCTTGAGATATAAAAATTTACTTAAATGAAAAATTCCAACCTTCTAACATCAGCGGTTCAGGAGATATTGATTTTAGAAGGTTTCAAACCCAGCTTTCGAGCATTTCATACGCATTGTTTCCCCCCCCCCCTACCCACACCCCTCAACTCCCATAAGGTCATCTTTTGCAAATGGATCCATTATCCCACTTTTAAATAAATTTCCATTTTCAGACTCCTAGCACAAGCGATTCCTATGATCTGGAAATCAAAAACGCTCCCACTCACACCCAACCCCCAAAATGGTACCACTCTTTGGGGTTTACTCAATCTACGTAGCAAAAAATTTCATCTTAATATCTCAACGGGTTTCAGAGCTACATGCTTATAAACAATTTTAAGTACGGCGTCTACAGCGAACAGACGGACAGACAAGTCCTAAAACATGAAAATACAAAATTTCAGTGTAGCAAATTTTTTTTTAAATTTCAGGCCGATCACAACACTTTATTATTAAAAAATATTAAAGTAAAATAAAGTCACTTGACCTTCGAAAATTTCTAATTGGTATTCGATGTCGAAATATAATTAGAAATTTATGAACTTCGTATTCAATAAAAAATCATTTAAGCGAATTGAAATATCGAGGAGATACTTGTGATACCTAGATACTTTTTTGCGCTTTATTCAACTGTGAGTAAAATTTTTCATACTTCCAATTTATTAGAAACTTTTCCTATAAAATACCGGAAATTCGCACTCATATATAAAAGTTTACATACCGCATCATTCAACACGAAATTTTGGGAGATTTTATCCCCCTTTGGTAGATAATGGATGGATATTTTATTTATTTTATTTTATTTAGCGCACAATTATAAAATATGAATAAACATTGAAATCCAATATTATACACACAGCTTATTCATGCGTTGATACTCGCACTTAATGCAAGTACGAGTAGCTGCTACATCGAGTATTTGTATGCAATCGTATAATTCTCAGAGTATTATATTGCCGATTTATGTGATGTTGCATCCATAAAATTGGCAAGGGTGACACATGTAAAATGTAATGGTCCATAAGGGCCCATAACTGTACAACTAGATCCCACATATATAAAAATAATACGAGAAGCGGGTGGATATCATAGCAAAAACAACAAAATATAAATTTAATGCTGATTGCATGTCGAACAGGGGTACTGGGAATAGGACGGCATAATATCATCTGCAATTCATTCGAATGAAATATGATTGGAAAATATTCATGAAATATAGGGTAAAATGGGGGGAGGGGCGGCTTTAACTACTGCGTTAGGTTTGATCAGGTTATTAGAGCAACTGATTTTAAATTCGGTGTAGGTGAACCAGTAATAGTCCTAATTGTTTTTGATTGGGACAATCAATGATTAAAGCTATATACGTTGAAATTGTCGTTACCAGTATTGTGTGCGGTTAGTACTGTATATCTATTAATGAAAGTCAGCCACCGCAATATACTTATCAGAATAACAATGCATGACCTAGCTCCAAAATAATTCCTTTCCATTCCTATCCGGATATGGCGCTACTATGCCAATCTCCACCAATAGATGTCAACAGTCATGTAAACGATATATCACTACTTTAAGTTAGTTCAATCTTCATATATTACTATCATGAATAGCCACAGTAGCCACTTACGTACATATTAATCGAATTTCCTTTTATGACCACCATGTTTTCAATTGGTATCCCTAGTAACACAGATAGTTCTTGGTCCCAACCTGTAGTCCGGCAAACGTCGTCACAACTAATTTTTAGCTGACACTTTTGTGTATTGAATTTGGTTAGCACTTGCAACTATTTTTAGCTAGGAAAACTCTCTAACAACATATTATTATTACTATACAGTCGTACGACCATTTATAATAATTCGTTTAAATAGTTGTGCGGTTCTTTTGCGAACTACTGCGTACTACCTTAAGAATTAATTACGTATGTGGTTCGAACAACCACCTGCGAACTTCTTAAATTTATAAGTTGTGGTATAACACCAAACGCTCGTAGACAGTGACTATTTCACTTTATTATTTTTTAATAATGAAGTACTATGATCGACCTAAAATTCTAAAAAAATGGTATACTGAAATTTTGTATTTTCATGTTTTTGGACTAGTAGAACCCAAAAAAAATATCCATCTGTCCGCCGCACGCAAAAGCGCACTTATACAACGGTATGATAGTGGAGCCACTTGGAAAAAATTTTTTTTGGTTTGTTTGAAGTGGTGTGGGAGTGGGGGAAAACAATGCGTCCGAAACGCTCGAAAGCTGGGATTGAGAGTCTAAAATATATATCTCCTGAACCAGTGGCGTAGCTAGACATGATTTTTGAGGATGTCAGCAACCAAATTTCAATATTGACCAATTTGAACTTCAACTTGACCAGTGAAGTTCGATATTATCTACAAGCAGTTGGTAGTAGTAGTAGTACATATTAAATACTACAATAAAAGAAAAAAAGAAAAGATTCATATTAGAATAGGAAACAACTTGTAATGTAATGGACAATATAAGACCAATTTCCTATTGTGTAAAAATTAACACCACCCTCTCTGTACCATAATGCCCCTTTTAAAAGTTTTATTTTAAGAACGTGCCGCTACTATAGCTCTACCTAAATACCAAGTTTCAGCTATACATCATTAGTTGTTCTCGAGATATAAAAGTCGGAATATTTCATTCTCCTCTATCCCCACCCCTACAATTTTTCCCGTATAAATTCTAAGCTTCTATCACAGTTCTTGAGATATGCAACGTGATCCTATAGAAAAATTCTCCCACTTCCTTTCTTACTGTCAACATTAACCATTTACGAGATGGACTTTAGAATATCTCGATCTCAGCGTTCGAGCGTTTCGGATGTAATGTTTTTTTTTCCCACTCCCACCCTACAACATTATCGACACTTTTTTGCGAACTATCCAAATTTTATATAAATTTTAAGTTTCAGCTTTCTAGCATAAACGGTTGGTGATATCTAAAAAAAAATGTTTCATCTAAAACGCTATCCCAACATCTCCCCTTATAGTCCAAGAGCTCGCGACAAAAAATCGCAAGGGTTTTAGGAAAGCTAATATTTTAGTATTCGGTTACATTTAGGGTGTATGTAAATATACTAGAGTCAGCAGGTCTTACGTGGGGACACCTGACTCTGGTGAGCTGTCAAAGATGTCAAAAAAATCAGAAAATGAAAGAGTTTTAGGAAAGCTGAAAATTTACCAGGACGTAGTTTTTATTATGAAAAACTGAAAAACAATGGTCAAACACCCCAACAGTGGGACCCACCTAGTCAGCCCACCCGCAAAGATTTCAAAAAAATCGGGTCCTCGCAAGAGTAAATACCTATTTATAATTTATGAAAATAACAGTCAGACTTCATTTGGTTAGAACGGAGCTATGTGCGCGACAATCAATACAAGTGTCATGAAAGAGTTCTAAGAAAGCTGAAAATCCACCAGGAGGTAGTTTTTACAATGAAAAACTAAAGCACAATGGAAAGACACCACAACAGTAGAACCCACCAAGTAAGTACCCCCGCAAAAGTGCCGAAAAAATCGGGTCCTCGTAAGAGTTTTAAGAAAGCTGAAATTTGGCACAGTGTAAGTCTATTAAATATAATTGAAAATAACAGTCAGAATTTATTTGGTTAGAACGGGACCAGTCAGCAGTCACCGAAAGTATAAATATCATGCGCGCGTGATTTCTGTTATTATGCGTGCGTATGTTAAATACAATCAAAGTTTCGTTTATTTTATAATATAATCAAATGGTATTACTTTAAAACCTTGTATATTTTCCATATTGAATTCTATTTTCATAGAAATAAATAAAAAGCGCATTGAAACATAATGAAAATGTGCATTAGAAAATAATAGCAGATGTGTTTTTTTTTTTTTTAGTTTTATGATTTAATTGTCTTGAGACAGGATACAGGATTTTCCTTAGATAGTGACGCCTCGCAAAAGGACGTACGAATGATATGGCACTACTCTTTCCTTTTGGTGCCGTCTCATTTACATCTTAGGATATTGAAAATTATTAGCTCATCAATAAACTGAGCTAGAGTGGCTGTCCCGTCTTTAAAATCCCAAAAATATTATAAAAATATTCTTTGAATTTTACTTTATTATTTTAATAATAAAATATTTAGTTTTCAACTAATTTTAAAAGGAAAAAGTTATTCTTAAGTGTCGTTGTTGCAAATATTAGTTTTCCGCGTAAAATACTTTTTATTTTTAATTTTATGTGTCGTTTCGGACTCGACTGAGTCCTTTATCATAAAAGTTTTTCATTTCTCAAGACAAATAAAATAATATTATGGCGAAGATTTCTGGTTCCATTTGTGTATTTTGCGTAAAAAGTGCAAATCGGTGTTAAAAATACGTCAGGATAATAATTTACCATTTAATAGTATTGATTTGCCTAATGTAGCAAATAAATTTAAAGGAATGTGCAGTGTTATAGACAATTTACAGCGTTAGGGACAAAAATTAGAGAAGCTTTGCGGAAGCAAATTGAAGCATGGTAAGTACAGTACACTATGCTATTATTAGCATCTTACTCATATTATTATATTATACCCCGGTCTTGAAAATGAAAAACACCATACATTTGAATACTAGGCTACTATTTGAATTTCCGTGCCACCTGGCATCAAACGTTCCATACAAAAACATACTGCAGTCACGATCGGCTGCAAGCCAATCGTATAATACTCTAGATGAATACTAAGCTCCGATTCAAATTGTAGTTGGGGATAAAGTAGAATTACGTGTGTGCATGTTGTATGTCCTTTATTAAGGACTGCTATTAGATTGCTATTCAAAACTAAATGACAATATTCAGTGTTTAATTTCATATCTTGAACTGGGTAAGTCATCGAAAAAAAATGTCCTCTTTGAAGAAATTTCATATGGGAGGTGCAGAAAGGACTTACTCCATTTCTTACATATTTATCCTTTTCCTTGGAACCATTTAAAAATGAACGTGTACAAAATTTCAAATTCGTAGCTTGAAGCGTTCAAAAGTTATCGAAAAATATTGTTGAACACGTGTCTTAAGGACATTTTGTATGGCAGCTACCAGAAGGAGTAAACGGATTTCTCTGATTAGTAAACTCGAACTTTGTTTTTACTCAAAACTAATTTGTACAAAATTCCCAATTCATAGCTAAAAGATTACTTGAGTTATAGTGAGTTCCGTAAATTAAGTGAAGACATTTTGACAGGATATTTGTATGGCAGCTACACGAAGGACTAATAGGATTTTTTCCATAATCACACATTTTGCTCCAAGTATTGGAAAAATAACACATACAAAATTTCAAAGACGTAGCTTAAACCCTTCTGAAGTTATTGGCCAATATTCTTGAACACGTGTTTTAAGGACATTTTGTATGGCAGCTACCCGAAGGAGTAGGACGATTTTGCCCGTTAATAAACTTAGCCTTACAAATTCAACCAAACATCCAGATTCAAAATTTCAAGATCCTAGGTGAAGGCGTTCTTGAGTTATCGTGTTCACGGACAGACGGACGGACGGACGTCAGGCGGATTTGAGGTTTTTGGCCACAAATAAACATAAAATAATGTAAAACTTTTTTTCGTCCGAGGTTTGGTTCTATGCGTTACAAACTTTTCGGCTGGATTAAATTTATAATACTCTATATGATTTCATCTAGAGTATAAACATGAAATCTGGCTTCAAAATGCTTCAAAGTGCTTCATACAAAAATGGCGTCTTGTCGTCTTCAGTATTTATATCTCTATGGTTCTAGCTAAATGAAGTCTGACTGTTATTTTCATAAATTATATTTAATAGATTTAAACTGTGCCAAATTTCAGCTTCCTTAAAACTCTTACGAGGAACCGATTTTTTCGGAACCTTTGTGGTAACATGCCAGTACGCAAGCGATGGGAAGACTCGGTTGATGAAGATAGCAAATCCATCTTAAAACTTAGCGGCTGGAGGACGCGCCCTTTGGATCGAGACGATTGGAAGCGACGACTTCCGGAGGCCAGAACCTGGTTTGGGCTGTCGCGCCATTGATGATAATGAGCTCAATTGCTTGGAAGCTACGAGTCTTCAAGCGCTTTCGCGCATGGCGGATGGTATACAGACGGATCTATTTTTTTTGCGTTTTTCGTGTCTGTTTGTATTTTTTTTAAATCGATCACTCTTCTTTATTATATTAAAATAATAAAGAAAAGGACTAAATTCATAAGCTTCTGATAGTTGGAACCTACTTGTATCGTTCACATTCTTTGACTTGACTTCGTTTTGAATTGAATCATTATTATTGTTCGTAGAGGGATTTGACTTTTTTTTTATCGATTACCGGTCCATAATTGATATTGATCGGTCGATAATATCCTTTCTTTTGAAGTCATATTCACAAAATCATTATACACCAATATTTTTTATACTCTTACGCACGCTTCGTAACTGGAAAACAAATGAAGTTGGGTATTGGAGACCAACACTAATCAAGCAGTATGAAAAGGCCTTCACAGACTTTCGTTCAACGCCACTACATTCTATCTTTTTCATGTTGATGAATAGACGCGTTAAGATGAATTGGAAATTGACTTCCGACTGCAGTGACAGTCTCAGACCAGTGAAAAATGAAAACGTTAAGAGATTGCCTGAAAATCTGCGATGCTTATCTAAAAACTATTCGGTATTTGGATACCTTCTAATGCTTTTATAATACTTCGTCTTAACTAAAGAAAACGGCCTATTATGTGTAATTATAACTTATTAGGTGAGCTAATCATTTCGGGGAGGGTACCAGTACCCGGGTTGAACATGAAAATACTTTTTCCGGGTAAAATACAGTGATCAACCTGAAATTTCAAAAAAGTATGCTACCCTGAAATTTTATATTTTCACGTTTTAGGACTAGTAAACACCAAAAAAGCAAAAAAAAAAATGTCCGTCTTTCCACCGTAGACGCCGTACGCTGTACGCAAAATCGTTTGAAGGTGCGTAGCTCACAAACCCCTTGAGATATTAAGTTGAAATTTGTATGGTAGGTAGGTAGAATGGGTGAACGCCTTTTGGAGCGGTGAGGGTGTGAGGGCGGAGGATGGGGGAGCGTTTTAGATGAAAAATTTTGGTTTCTAGATCACAGGAACCGCTTATGCTAGGAGGCTGAAATTTGGCACTTATGAAGTACTATGATAGTGGACCCATTTGCAAAAAAATAGTCGATAGAGTTTGAGAGGTGTGTGGGAAACAATGCGTCCAAAACGCTTGAAAGCTGGGATTGATACATTCTAAAATCCATATCTCCTGAACGATTGATGCCAAATGGCTGAAACTTTGTAGTTGTATTAAGGGATGCTAGGAGATTAGAATGGGGTTAACATTTTTAAGGGCAGTAGTGAGGTATGAGGGTGGGTGGTGGAAAACTTTGAATTACAATATCTTCCGACTCAATTGTGCTAGGAAGATAAAATTTGGTTTTTGTATATAGAATTACGAGTGGAGTCTACTGAATGTAAAATTTTTGAGGGGGGAGGTGAAGCGCTGAAGGTGGGGGACAGCCATTTTTCAAAAAAATAAATTTTTATATCTCATGAACCGTATCAGATATGATCTTGAAATTTTTACAGAAGTTAGGACCAGTAGACCTCGGAGAACGGAGAAAAAAAATTTGAGAGTGTGGGTGTAGGGAGTGATGGTGGGAGGTGGTGTAAATGAAAAAATTCTTATTTTAATTTCTCAAAAGCCACAAAGGATAGAAAGCTAAGAATTGACAACTGTATAAAGGTGTCATAGAGACATAGAAAAATTGTTGATAGTGGTGGCAATGTACGGCAGTGCGGGTGGTTTTTCATATTTCAGAAACGGTTTATGCTAGAAAGTTGAAACTTAGTACATATATGTAGATGTGCTACTAGAGAAATTAAAACTTAAAAAAAATTAATTTTTATTTGTGTACAAAGATGGAGTAAGAAAAATGTCCGTGAAAAGGGGTTTTTCGCACATTTTCACGAATTTTGATAAATCTTTTAGACATCTCGAGCTGTCAAATCAATTTCACTTCTGCGGGCTCTTAATATAAGCGCCTAGAAATGCTTTTCCAAATTTTTCGTTATCTGACCCCTAAGTGGGTGTAAGGCGGCTATGTACTTTTCACGAATTCCGATATATTTCTTAGGTCTACTAAGATATACAATTAGTTTTCACTTCTAAATTCTTTGAACATAGTCGGCGAAAAAACCGATTTAAGCATTACTCCCCCTGGGGAGTAAAACATTGTTCGAGTTTTGAAGAATTTTGATTTTTTTTAGGTTTAATGAAATCGAATGCACTTTCACTTCTATTGAATAATCTATTGAAAAAACAAATACGTAAATAAATAAGGAAAATCTGCCAACAGTCTGGGCGCAACTTCATTATTTCATGGGTAGAAGTCAGAAACGTGTTTCATGCTGAGATGCGCTGTAGGTTGCTATGCGACTGACAACCTAAAGAATAACCAGGAGGCTAATAGAAACGTCGAACTTTCTTTTCACTCAAAACTAATTTGTACAAAATTCCGAATTCGTAGCTAAAAGATTACTTGAGTTATAGTGAGTTTCGTAAATTAAGTGAATACATTTTGAGAGGATATTTGTATGGCAGCTACACGAAGGACTAACAGGATTTTCTTCATAATCATACATTTTGTTTCTACTATTGGAAAAATAACATTTACAAAATTTCAATGTCGTAGCTTAAACCCTTCTGAAGTTATCGACCAATAATTTTGAACACGTGTTTTAATGACATTTTGTATGGCAGCTACCCGAAGGAGTAGGACGATTTTGCCCGTTAACGAACTTAGCCTTACAAATTCAACCAAACATCCAGATTCAAAATTTCAATATCCTAGGTGAAGGCGTTCTTGAGTTATCGTGTTCACGGACAGACGGACGGACGGACGGACGGACGGACGTCAAGCAGATTTGAGGTTTTTGGCCACAAATAAACAAAAAATAATATATAACTTTTTTTCGTCCGAGGCTTGGTTCTATGCGTTACAAACTTTTTGGCTGGATTAATACTCTATATGATTTCATCTAGAGTATAATAAATCTGCCTAGGCCCAACTTTATTATTTTTTACGTAGAAGTCCAGAGTCGTTTTGGAAATAATATCAAAAATAAATACGACAAAGAAAACGAAATCGGGAGAGTTTTTTCTTGATTTAATTGCAGCTTCTGCTAAAAGAAGTATCCTAGTGACATTAGCTTGTGTCATGAAAACCTTAATATGACCAAAAAGCGAATATGATGCAGTATGTAATTTCCAGTTTAACGCATAACTTTCTGTTCTTGCCTCAGATCTTGTAAATATTACCGTGAAAAACGCATTAAGCTTCTTTTCCACCTCTGGTACTACACAATTAGGAAACTAGGTAAATGTCTGACTGATTTGAGGCCACGATAAGTTTACCCACAGTGGAATTTCGTATTTTCCATTTAAGTGTAACATGGTGAAAGTCAGCCGCAAAAAAACACCTCGGAGAGGTGGAAATTACCCAAATAAGTTTTCCAGGTTGGCCACTCTGTGCGGTGCGAAAAACTGAAATGATTAATTGTGCCGGTGCAACAAATTAATTATATTTTCAGGTATATCGGTGGCAATCAATGGAACCTTTCAAATTCACTTTGCTTTTGTTGCGTAAAAAATCCTGTCGGTATTAAATACAAAGTTCATCCGTTCTGTTTATGCTTTTGGAAAATCTAACATACATTCTAGAATTCTGATTTCACGGTTATTTTATATAACGAGGGTGGTTCTCGTTCTAGCGTATCCGTTCACGGACCATATGCTGTACCCGCCATTGTGTCCTATCTACATATACATACGTATACTGAACCTTATAAAAATAACATTTTCATACTGTATAATAACATTTCCATACTGTATGCCACATACAGTGGAAATTAGTAAGTGTACTCTGGAAAAATGTTTGCATACTCGTGGCTGTTTATATCCCATGAAATAGTTCCAGTAAACCCTAATGCAAACCACACGCCAACATTACGGTGCGTGGTGGGTGACTACCCCTGTCAACATGCCAATTATTAGTAGCATTATTTCCGCATTAGACATGCTCTGCTCGTTTTCATTGCGAAAGTTAATTCTGTGGTGTTTCAGTAATCAATATCCGAAGTTCTTTTGATCGCGATTTTATCGACTACGCCGGATACATTAGTGTCGAATTTCATGCATTCGATATACCCTAACATCCCCAAGAGTTGAGTTCTATCGCGATTTTAATTAGATTGGTTAACTCTACTTATAGCATTTTATAATTCTGCCCGGAATTGAAGAGGCTCGAAAGCACAAAGAAAATGTACGCGAATGTTGGAGAAAACTGAAGTTTGTTTTTAAAATTCTACAAAATCTGCCAAGAGTTTGCTTACAATTTTATAATTTTTTGATATGACTGCTACTCTGAAAAATAAACTTTTAAAATCAACTTCACACAAAGCTTTACACCCTATCGCAAATTAAGAAAAAAAACAAGTAAAAAACACAGTTAAAAAAATCCAATGAATTTTACATCTTTTGGATAGTAGGCAAATGTGCTACAATTTTTCAAGTAAATTTACAATGTGATGTAATAGTCATTTTGAATGTAATTTTCAATTTTTGGTCAGTAAATTTCAATTTGCAATCAGTAAATTTCAACTTCGAAAGCAGCAAATTCACTGGATATTCTCTTGAATTTACACTGTAAAAAAGTGTATAATTAACACTCTTTGATATAAACTTATTTCTACCTCTAATATTATTTCTTACTTACTTACTCTTAAGGCAGGCGTCCACTAGGGCGGACGGGCCGCATCGCAAAAATCCGCCTGCCATACATTGTTATGGAAGTGCGTCCACTGAACGACACTCGCAACGGAACGAAGTACGTAGAAAAAAAAAATGCTCGCCGCACCGTTGCGATGCGGCCCGCCTCTAGTGGACGCCTGCCTTTATTAGTAAAACCCTTTGCTGTAGGTAGGCATCGAACCCGCGATTAATTCTGGTTTTGCTGCGTAGGTTTGGCGTGCATAGCTACTGCGCCACCGAAGGCGTGTCATTTTCATTTCAGTAGACTAAAACCAAATCGAACGAAGAGTCCAACTTCGTGGTCTCATATATTGCATGATTTTCGTCGGAAAATTCAAAAAGATAAATAGAATTACACGAAAAAGAACGTAATTTTCAATTCATGTAAAGGGTATTTTTTTAGAGGCGGAGAAATTTAAATTGGCTACACTGTTTTCTGTGACAGCCGATTTGACAGTTCCAGGTTATTTTGAGGCTAGTTTGGTTTGGCAATTCATCATGAATAGACTCACGCCGGAGCAACATTTGGAAATTGTTCAAATTTATTTTGAAAACCATGGTTCAATTCGAGAAACTGATCGGGCATTACGTGCATTTTATGGTGCTCATAGTCGTCTATCAGAGCGATTAATTCGAGAAAGTATGGGTCGTTTTCGCTATACGTTTACTCTAAACGATAATATGCAACCCGTAAGATGCCGTACAGTGCGCACACAACAAGTGATTGATGGTGTGCAGCGTACAGGGACATGATTACTAACTTTTTTGTGATTTGCATTAATGTCGTAGACATGTGGTTTCAGCAGGATGGCGCCACATGCCACACAGCGCGCGATATAATTAATTTACTGAAAGAAACATTTGATGATCGATTAATTTCACGAAATGGATCTATTAACTGGCCACCTCGTCCGTGCGATTTGACGCCATTAGTTTTTTTTCTTTGTGGATATGTAAAGTCCCGTGTCGACGCAGATAAGCCAGAAACTATTGAGCACTTGAAAGCCAACATTCGACGCGTTATTGTCGAAATACAGACTGATTTACTGCGAAAAGAGTGTGAAAATTGGACTTCCAGATTACGCCATGTACGCGCCAGCCGCGGCGGCCACATAATCGAAATCATATTCAAACATTAATGCCATAAAATTACCTTTCAAATGAAGCCAATTTTATGGATATTAAAAACATTTTTCTGTGTTTTATTTCTATTTAAAGTTCTCCGCCTATAAAAAAAACAGCCTTTACATATAAATATAGTTAATTTTACACGAAATGTTGCGTTTTTGTAAGCCTTTTCATGTAAATTGTACGGTTCAGTTGAAAAGTACATGAATAATTTACTAATACCAATAATTTCGTGTAAATGTGTACTTTTACTTGAAAAAATGAATTATACAAATTTTAGGAGAAGTTTTTTTTAAATTTCAGTTTGACCACAATTATTATTACTATTATTATTTTTTGATAGAGCCTGTAGAAGAATTACTGCTTCTCAAACCACAACCTAAGTGGTCTTTTGTTCTTGGCTCTTAACCACTCCCTAGGCCATATATATACCCTTAAGAAAGGAGATGATTTTGCTCAGGTCGTAATAGGTGAGAGTAAATCCACCTAGAGTATGCCTTCTTGATCGGGAAACTGCATCACAACCACACATAATGTGTGCAGTGGTTTCAGATGTGGTTTCATAGAATCGGCAATCGTTTAGTGATACTTTTTAAGGTGATAATTGAGGAAATAATGAAAAATATTCATAACCCTCGCGTTATATCTGTTTAAGGAAAGAAATTCTGACGCTCTCTTACTTGAGAAAGTCAGGAATTTCTTTCACTCTCTAAGTCCTAAAAGTGAGTTCCAATAATCTTCTAACTTTTTTTTTTTTTTTTTTTAATTAATTAATTTATTTTTTCCATATACGTTTACATGTACATTATACTCCACATGAGCTATACTGCTTGTGTGTGGAGTAGTGATTAATATTACTCATTGGAACATTAATAAAATTCATTCTTAATATAAAAGAAAGAAAAGGATCATTAGCATTATTTACATAATTCATTAGATTTGAAAATTCAACAATAAATAAAAAACAAAAAAGAAACATTAATATTATTCATTTCGTTTGAAGGAAAACAAATGAGCGGAAATACAATATTTATATACATTTTTCATATTCAGCATTTTTTTTTTAAATGATCATATTTATTAGTTTAAAACTTTTCATTACGAAATATTTAAGTTTCACTTTATAGTTCAGAGCTGTTAGATTATTTTTAATAATTACTGGTAGAGCGTTAAACAGCCTGGGCCCTATAACACTGGCATGTCTTGATGTAAGCGCTTTCATACATTTCGTTGTGACTAGAGGATTTATTTTAAGTAGTCGCGTGGTATAATTCATGTTTCGTTGAGGGAAGCTAGACAGGTTTTTGAAAATAAATTTCAGAACAGTCAGAGCGTAGATTTGTCTTATGTTAAGAACGTTGAACTCCTGGAAGGCTTTAGTACTTGAGTAGAAAATACTTTGTTTCAAACAAATTTTGATTATTTTGCTTTGTAAATGACATATTGGATCAACCTTATTTGAAAAAGTAGCGCCCCAAGCTATAATTCCATATTGGAGTAACGACTGTACAATGGCAAAATACACTGTTTTCAGTAGATGAATATCAAGGTAATTTCGTAGAATTATAAATTTATATATCGTTTTACGAACTCTTGCGCATAGGCTTTGAATATGTTTTTCCCACTTGAAGTCTTTGTCAATAATAATTCCTAAGTATTTAATTGTCTCAGTTTGTTTTAACTCCTTATTATTTATAGTTAGACTAAAGCGGTTTGATATAGTTTGAGAAGTATACCCAAGAGCCATGAACTGCGTTTTATTGGAGTTGAGAGCCAATTTATGGTTACAGAGCCACTTGTAGACTAACTGAAGACCATTTTGCGCAAGAGTTCTGGCAGTCTCCCACTTGTCACTTTTGAAAAGCAAGACCGTGTCATCAGCAAAAGCCACTACATGCCCGAAGGAGTAATTTTCCAGGACTTTTCCAAGGTCGTTTATGTAGATAAGGAACAGAAGCGGTCCTAAGACTGACCCTTGCGGAACCCCACATACCACTGGTAAGTTCCTGCTTATGATGTCACCGATTTTAACACTTTGTGATCTGCCTGATAGAAAACTTTGTAGAAGTAAGAGTGTTTTCCCATCGAATCCCACACCCTTTAGTTTACGTGTCAAAATGTCGTGATTGACGGTATCAAAGGCTTTTTGAAGATCCAGAAAAATAGCGAAAACTTTTTCATTTTTGTTTATAGCGTTGTTTATATAGCTTGTCAGGTCGTATATTGCATCTGATGTACTGCTGTTGGTTTTGAATCCATATTGGTTCGAGACTAAAACTTTATTAAGGTTTAAATGGTTCACCATTCTTTTTTTTATAATTTTTTCAAGAAGCTTTGAAAGTGTGGATAGCACTGAAATTGGTCTATAGTTAGATGGGTTTAGTTTATCACTAGATTTATAAATTGGTGTTATAACAGCATGCTTTAACTGTTTCGGGAAGATACCTTGAATTAGACACATGTTAAAACTGTAAGTGAGAGGCGCTACAATTAGATTAGCAGTACGTTTGATGATACGTGGAGAACATTTGTCAGGGCCAGTGGATTTGTTGACTTCCAACTGGGAAATAAATTCATACAGCTCCTGTGGAGTTATTAAGGTAAAGTCAGTTATCTTATTTATTATAGACACAGGCATTGATAGACTAACTTCATCAAGTATTTCAACCGAGTTTGATATGTTTTCCCCAATTTCTGAAAAGTATTCGTTTAGCTCGGTAGCGATCATCATTGTATCGATAATTAGATTTCCTTCTTTGGAGCTGATTTCAGGTATATCTGATCTAGATTGTGATTTGAACGTAATTTCGTTGATTTTATTCCAGAGTTTCTGTGGACTGTGTTTGACTTTTCGAATTTCATTTTGAAAGTAACTACATTTCGCCATCTTGATGATATTACTTAATTTATTCCGATACCGTTTGTACAAGGCTACAAGTTCTACATTTGACGGCTGCAGCTTTACCTTACGTGCTAACTTATTTCTGTATCTTATGGACGTAATAATTCCTTTTGAACCCCAAACTGAAGATTTACCCACTTTAAAATTCCATCCTTAATGAAGCCTTTATCTACTCCACAGAATAGTTCCTGGCCAATCATTGGTGAGTTGCCGGAATACCATTATTTCGCTGCACCCACATTAGGGTTAGACTGTTATGATGTGCCAACTCTTTAAGAAGAGAATGACAGTCCCACCCAAGCCTAGAGCTGATAGAATAAGATTTCAGCGCTAGCAGTGCTGCTTGGCTGTCAGATAAGATAATTACTGTAGAGCCTTTTAGTTTATTCAATAGAAGTTTACCTGCGCACAGTTCTATATCATGTACCTCACCCTGAAACACAGTAGCTGTTTGTCCCATTGACGGAGCTTGGCTTCCCAACTTTCAATTCCCAACCATTCTATACTGGTTACAGGCGAAATTACTTGCATTGTATTAAGAGGTACATTACCGTCATCATTTTTTTTTTGTTAAATTTGTCTATCATAATCGTCCGCGAGGTACTGGGATCAAACTGGAAGGAATAAAGGTCGGCCATGGCAGAGCTCCTTGCCATGGTGAGGCCCTAAATTGAAACCGAGTTGCCCGGGTATTCGGAGTTCGTATACTCGAGACCAAGCTTCCTCTTGGTCACGCAACCCTCGGCGCATGATGTTCTACCGTATGTTGGCTTGAGGTCTGTTTGGTACTCTACAGCGCAAGGTGGACGATCGTTCGTGAGACAGTCTCACTAGCCCCTAAAACATGACCAGCAGACAAGTGAGTCTTCGTCAGTTGAATGAACCTACTCCCAGCCCGACTGTATGCACATTTGGCCTGCCATTGACAGTTTCCAGTGGTCACCACTAAGAAGACTTGTCCGTTACGTAGCGTTAACCCTACTGCGTAGCAGGACCAGACCACCTATCGATCACAATACTTAAAGTAAAAGTAAAATTGTTGATTATTTGCTGCCACTTTAGAATAAAATCACTGCCATTCATACAGTCTATTAAATTCTAAGGACACCATTTTCAATTAAACCTTGTGGTTTGAGGACACTTTGCTGTTGTATTAAATTCAGCAAATTTTTTTAGCTCTGGAATGATTTATTTATCGATTTAATCAACGAGGAAGTGGGACGCGTCAGCATCAGTATAATGTAGAAGTGTCTCCCTCGTAATGGATTTTCTACCATTAATAATATTTGTTCAATTAGGCGAGGAAAAATGGTATGTGCTTTTAAAAATGCATTAAACGGATTTATTTTGCTATTTGAAGTATTGGATGGATAAATGTGAAAAGATTTTTTTTCTGGTTTGGTATAATACGTGTATGTATGTACTTGAATTTTAGTTACATCAGTACTCAGCAAACCACAGAGCAAATGTTTTTTATCTGCGACCTTCTAGTTTAGTTGTTTTATCACCATACTGTAATTGTAGTTCAAACATTTCCTGATATTCGAAATTTCTTCACTTTAGCGAAAAACTGGCGATTTGACTTAATCGGAGCAAGACAGAAACCGCAACGTCTAGGTTATAAAAAAACGACAAATTAGTCAGTGCTTTTGCTTGAGTATTGAGAAATGATTTGTTATTGTGTCAAGTGAAGAATTTGGAGGATCTGAGGGTGATATGGCATGACAAGCTGCTCCCTGAAGAACTTCAGGGATCTGGTGTAAAGGACGAAGTTATCTATTTCCATTGAATAGATTAAATTACATCTTCCATTCCTAGGTTTTCTTGGGGATTAACCGTGTAAAAAGCTGACCCGAGTTTTTGCGGGAAGTAAAGACCTGAAAACAGTCTCTTGAAATAGTGCGATCGAACTGAGAAGACGTGAACGATACAACTAAGAGTACGAGTAGGAGTGAGTTTATTTTAAAATCTTCGTGAAACCCGATCACAAGTCGGTGACGGGTTGGATAGAATTCGAGGTTATCAAGAGAGTCAACGAGAGCAGTGTCGTTACCAACGACGAAAACGGATACTAAGTTTTGGAGCTACAGATTAATTTTGAGGAGCAGCGTCGGAACCGGTAACATCCACATCATCGTTTGAGGATTAACACCAGCGGCGCCCTAGGTTAAGGTAGTTCAGGATTGACCGGGTTAGAAATAGAGAGTAAGGGATAGACTAGGAAGGAAACTAAAATCTTACAGTAGAACCTAACGTAAATCAGAATTGAACATTGTGAAAAACGTGAGAATTTGGAACTCTACATATATCATCAGAATTAAACAGGGGCTTCATTTGATCTAACTTTGGCTTTGTTTATTAAGTGTTTTTCAGCTTGACTTCCGTCGGTTATTTTGAGTGATAGCGCAATTTTCTCGTACTAGTGGTCCGGTTTGGGAAAATCGAATTAGACGGGTTTCTTAAATTCGGAACCACTAGCGCCCACGACACTTCTTTGGGTTGTCCGGCAAGGACCCATTCGCCACTTTCGTGCAAGGGGATTATAATTACGGTTTTTTTCCACCGGGAAATCCTTTAATAGCGGTGTAGAGACCGCTTCCGCGGGGCGAACCGTAATAATCGCGCTAATTACAGGACACTGTAAGCTTAAAAAGCACCTGCATAAGATTGGACTGGTTTCAGACGATATTTACATGTTGTTTGAAGAAGAAGTGGAAACTGCAGAGCACGTTCTATGCCATTGTGAAAAAGTTTTACGGAAAACAAGCGGCCAGGAAAACTGAATACGACGAGAACGAAGAACAGCAGTAGCCGCTGGATACACCACAGGTGCCCGGGGAATCTATCACGCAAAAAGTCCATGCAAACTCTTGCTGTGTGGGCTGTGAAGATGTTCTTTAACGATTCGTTGAATGGCACGTCTCGAAATCTTAAGGGCACCTGCCTGTTTACGAATTGAACGCGTGGGAGATTGTTCAATTGCAGCTCGAACCCTCTCGATGTTTTCTGGGGTAGAGACAGTTCTCTGAGGCCCCCTTCTTATCGTGGACACATATCTGCTATCCTGAAAGCCATTAACCCACGCAAGAATTCGATTTCGATCGGGAACTCGACTGCGGGGGGTGATATTGAACTGTAAACGAAAGGCGCGCTGCACACAGACGATCGAGAGGTTGTTTGAAAAATAGGCTTGAACACAAAAAACAGGATGTTGAACAGGCCACTCCATCTTGGCGACTGAAACCAAGTGCTAACAAACCTTCCTTCCCCCTCTTTAGAACCACCCCACTATCAACCTTCTACGATCACTACTAAGGAAGCAATAACCTTTTCAAATCCATACGTCTGCCGCGCGCCACCCTGTAGCTAAAGAATTAATCTGATGGCTTGTCCAACGCTGATTTCCTGAAAAGATATTTCGATTATTACTTATGTCACCCTAATCACAACCCCACATCTCCAAATTAGACTTAAAACACAATAAACTTACGAACAGACTATTTGCAACGTTTCTTTGAGGGAAAATAATTTTTTTTTCCTAAAGATGTAAATTGTTCTTCTAAGCATTTCCTTTTTTTCAATTTTCCTTCCAAAGTTTAGGTAAATTGGCTTAATTTCACGGACAAGTCTTGTCGCTGATAATGGATAATGGCATTCAGCAAGCTTCCAGGACTGCAAAAGTACCACGAGGGTTGCGCCATGGTTAAATTGTATGCGATGTTATTTTTAATAGTCCGGCTTTCGCTGTGAATACTTTAAAGGATCTAAAATTTAACACTGCAACCGGAATACTGAAAGAATTAGCCGAAGGCTAAGCACGAGATTGGAGTGCTTTGTGTTGTTGTTTGCTTGTGTGTTTATTTTTAATAAGTTCTTTGGAATATTGCGGGAATAGCTTGTTGCATTAAACGTTCAACGTTTTATCTAGAATTCAATGGAATGTGAGAATATGGTATTTCAATGTGCTCCATGAACAGGAATTACTCGTTCTTTCACATATAAATCCTTTAATAAACTGTAAGAACTGAGCTGTTTTTAATCGCCAATAATGAAAAGATTAGTTGATGACAAGAAACATACGAGTATATGAATTACCTGGAAAATAGCATGATGACAAGAATTATTGCTCTGTTTAGACTATTTCTGCATTATTCTTAATCTGAAGGAAGCAAGCTCAATATATTAAACAGAAATTTATACGGTGCTTGCTGAATTGTAAAGCATTAAAACGACGGGAGAAAAAAAACTTTAAGGAAAATATACCTTAAATCAATCTAGTGTAGAGGATACATGTATAATATCCTTTAATTTAACTTAATTAATATTTGACGAATTTCCAAAGTTCGATATTTATTTAATGATTTCACAATATTAATTATTTTTATTTAATAACTTTAACATAGTTAGATATCACATATTGGTTTCACAATATTATTTATTTTTAGTTTAATAACTTTAACATAGTTAGATATTACATATTAATCGATTTCACCACATTAATTAATTTTATTTAACAATTTTTATTTTGTTAAATAATTTGTAACCTTATTCGGTAAGGAGTTTGATAAGACTTAAAAAAAATATTTGAAAAATTTAATTTTTTATAAAATATGCCAACTTCGATTTAATTTCAATAATATGTATGAAGTTGGCAATCGTTCAAAACTTTAGTGAAATAGGATTATTTAAATGTGACGTGACGTACCACCACACTAGGCATGACAACAGTTCCTCTGCGCAGGCCCGTGCGCAGGATATCGTCACGGGGTGTTTTTTCGAATATGTGGAAATAGCTGCTGACATTCACAGCTTGAAATTCATCAATGCTGAAACATTTTCAAAGAGATTTGAATCTGATGAATGTGACGATCAATCCAGTTCAACATAGTCCCTACAAGAACGCGGCTGTTAAAATCACTATCCTACATTCGACATCGAAAAAGTTTTATTTGGTGTTCTGCGTCATAAGATTTTCCAATAGGTATGCAGCGTGGTTAATTTAGTAGTCATAACGGATATATTCACTGGTAGTATTCCAGGTAATTTAGTAGTAACTATCTGGTATCGTTAACGAAGAGTGAAAAAGATGGCAATATTGAAGGAAGAGGTGGAGTCTCGCACGCATGTATAAAGTGAAATTTGACTCGAGGGGATGAAAAGATACACCGCGACTACGAAGCTAACTGGTAAAATGATTGCCTATTTCTAAACAGTAAAAAAAATCCATTGAATTTTACATCTTTTGGATAGTGGGCAAATATGCCTCAGCTTTTCAAGTAAATTTACATTAGGATATAATAGTCGATTTGAATGTAATTTTCAATTTTCGGTCAGTAAATTTCAATTTACAATCAGTAAATTTCAACTTCAAAAGCAGCAAATTCACTGGATATCTTGAATTTACACTCTAAAAAAAGTGTTCCATATAATTACCACTTTTTAAGATACACTTATTATTATTATTATTTCTACTTCTAATATTGTTTCTTACTTAATCGAACCCGCGATGAATTCTGGTTTTGCTGCGTAGGTTTGGTGCGCGTAGCCACTGCGCCACCGAAGGCGTTTCATTTTCATTTCAGTAGAAAACAAAATTGAACGAAGCGTCCAACTTCGTGGTTTACATGAAAAAGAACGTAATTTTTAATTCATATATAAATATAGTTAATTTTACCTGAAATGTTCCGTAATCTTGTGAAACTTTTCATGTGAATTGTACGGTTCAGTTTAAAAGTACATTAATAATTCACTAATACCAGTAATTTCGTGTAAAAGTGCTTGAAATGAGTACTTTTACTTGAAAAAATAAAATATACTGGAAATTTCAAGTAAAAATTGGATTTAAAATTCAAATTTTTCTTAAAACAGTGTACGCAGTACAAAGCCGACTTCAATCATTTAGATCGTTGTCATCTCGTAGTATCCAATTTCAATTTTTGCTTATAAACCATCTTTGGTCAGTTGGTAGTAAAGCCTACATCAGTATTTAACCAAAAAGTGTGTGTGAAATCTCTGTTTGGCGAATAAGCCTCAAACCATGGTCCATTACTGAATGTTTAGCACTCCGCTGGAAGTGTCTTGGTACGCCAGATAGGAAGAACCCACAGAAAATAAGCTCCTAATACAAAATTACGTTCTTCCAATCGCGATTCAAGCGAGTCCTTTTACGACGTGTCTGATGGACAGCAGTGCTTTGAAATATCAGCCAATAAACGTATTAGAACAGTATTACAAGATACAGTCCGACTTTTTTGCGAAAAATGATGGGCAAGTATTCTTTTCAAACACACGTAAAATCTGTTTTTTCACTAAAATTCGTGGCCACGATCAGGTATTAGGTGATCGATGTTTTTTTTACGTCGGAATGAAATTTCACCCATTTACTTATGGTATAAGTAGTTATGCTTAAAATATGTCATCAAAATCAGTTCAGTAGTTCTTCATTTTTTTAAGTACAATATTTCTACGTTTCTTCCATTACTTAGGGTATCTGCAAATTGTTTTATAAAAATTCCAAAAAATTGCCTTTACAAATTTATTAGCTTTACAAATAAAAAGGTTAATGAGCTAAAGAGATGTGCAAGCAGCTTTCCTACAGAAAAATAGAGCCCATTTTACTTTATTATTTTAATAATAAAGTATTGTTATCTAGGAATGGAATTTTTTTATGGTAAGCTACCATAGAAGCAAATTTCATTAAAATATTGGTTGTTTTCCGACGTCAGTCGGGTTTCTGGTGTGAAACCCCAACACGAAATCCCTGACTGTTGATTAATCGCTGTCCTTGAGGATACGCCAGTTTTTATAAGATTGCGATGGACTAGGTCCGAAGGAGCTGTTTCGTCATCGGAGGGCATAGACTCGTCAGACGGTGTAGTGGAGGGAGTAAGAATTTTTTTTAAAAAATCACGTCTCATATCTCAAAAACGGTGTAAGATAGATACTTAAAATTTTTACCAGAAGTAGGCCTAATAGACCCCTAGCAGAAATTTCAGGGATGAGTGTGTAGAGGGTGAGGGTGGTGGAGGGTGAAAAGGAAAAATTTCCGATTTTTATATCTCGAGAACCTATAATGATATAAAGCTGAAACTTAGTATTTCGATAGAGCTATAATAGTAGCATGTTGTAAAAATATAATTTTTTATAGGTTACCATACTACCGGGGTGGGGGTGTTTTTCCTAACTATAGAACGGCTTATGCTAGAAAGTTGAAATTCGGTACGTATATGTAAATCAACTAGAAAAGTAATTCTGATTAAAAAAAATTCAAATATCCATTGCCTTTCGGAAGTGGGGTAAATAAAATGATCAGTGAAAATGGAATGCATATATTTTCACAATTTTCGTCATATCTATTAGTTATTTTCAAATATCGAATTTATTTTTTTGTACGGGGTCTTCATAGAAATACCTAGAAAGCGTTTTCAGGATTTTTTTAAATTCGACCCCCAAGGTGGTATAAAGAGGATGTATACATTTTCATAAATTCAGCCGTATCCCTCTGGTCTGATTAGATATCGAACAACTTTTCACGTCCCCAGGCTTATTTAATAATCACCTAAAACCTGTTAAATTTTTTCCCTTTTCAACCCCTAAGATTGTAAAAACGGGTTGAACACGTTTTCACGAATTCCGTCTTATCTCTTAGGAGTGATAAGTCATCGGATTGGTTTTTACTTCCTATGGCTTTCTTTATATATATCTAAAAATTAATTTCAGGATTCTTGGATATTCAATCCCAAAATGGGTGCAAAAGGGTTGTATATGTTTCCACAAATTCTTACATATTTCTTAGTTCTAGTGAGATATCGCATACATTTTTGCTTCCTAAGATTTCAGGATGTTTTTTATTCAACTCCAATAGGACGTAAGGCTTTTGACATATTTCTCAGGATTGATGAGATATTAGATTGGTTTGCACTTCCACAGACTTTTTATATAATCACCTACAAACGCATTTCCGATTTAATGTAATGGCCCAAAACCAAATCACGAAAAACCTTCTAATGGTGTAACAACTGATATTATACTTGGATTAGACCTCGTGTATGTGGCAGCGGCGTAAGTATTTTAGCGCGACCCCATTCTAACCGCTTCCCGAACTTTTTTTAGGTTTTCAGTCACATAGTAACCTACACCGCATCTCAGAATTAAACTCGTTCCGAAATAATAAAGTTGCGCCCGGATTGTTGGCAGATTTTTTTTATTTTTATTGTGCCCAACCCCTAAAACGGTGCTGTCGTGAAGTGCTCAAGGTACTTTGCTGTCAGAATAGAGTGCAACTATGCTGGGTACCAGGGCATAGCAGCATACTAGGGAACGAACTGGCCGATGAGCTGGCGAGAGTGGGATCGGCGTCAGCCGAAATAGTGGAGGAGGGGGTTAGTCCACCGCTAAGCGGCATCAAAGCGCTTATCAGAGAGCATGCCACGGACGCAGCGAACTCATAGCGGGAGCAGCTGCCGATATGGAGATATGCACCAGATTGTTATGCCTCCTTTGCCTGAATTCATGGCCACAAATCTTAATGATATTCATATTATTTTGATGCAACCAGAACGGATTCGTGCTACAAGGAGACAGCAGTAACATTTCAAATTTGCAACAGATTTTTAAATTTTAATATCCGTTGACTTATCAAAACTTATGTAAAACCATTGAATTATTATTATTCGGTATTTTCTATTATTTTTTATTAGTATAAAAATCGAAAAAAGTTTAATATATTTACTGTTTAGTTCGTTATTGTTTGTTACTTTTGTAAATGTATTTTATGTTTTTTGTTTCAACTAATTTGGTTAGGGTTGGCTATATATATAAAATGTGGTGCATTTCTCCCGTATGATGGGAGAAATGCAGCATTTGGACTGACTGCGTTCTTCTTCATTAGGCTCAAGATCTGTTTATATTTTGCTCTTTGTTATGAATAAAATATTTGCGCAAGGTTTTTGATCAAATAAAGAAAGAAAAATTAATCAAATTCCACTATTTTCTACGGAGATATGGAGTAATTAATGAAAAATGGTGCATTTCTACCTAGTCTCCCCTACGTATGGCAAACAATCCACACGTCGCAAAAGCAAAGTAACACTTGTTTTATTTTTAAAAATCAAGCAACCTGCCGAAATAAAAAGTAAAAAAAATATGTTTTCTCTAATCAGTTGAAAAAATAGAAAGCGTCAATAAAGTTTACAAAAGCTGTTATAATAATTTTTAATTAATTTATTATTCTTATTTTAATCTGTGATATTAATGTCTAACAAATACCTATGTAATTATATAAATATTTATTACCAACTTATTAATTTAAATATACAAAAGAATTTATTAAAGTTACGTTCTAAATAAACTTCAAAGATTGTTTATTTAAGACGCCTTACAATTTGTGACCCACGACAATTCTAATATGTAGTCGCGCAAAACCTGCATTTTTTGAAGAAGAAAGTTCAATTGGTATCAAGATACCAGATTTACGAAACCGAAAATTCAGTTAATTGACGTTCCATATAATTTCCCTGATTTCGCTGTCACTTTATACCGGCATTGCCGCAACGCACAAGCAACGGTGGTAACAACAACAACAGCAACAACAGCAATAATCAAGTTATAGCAACAATCGACTCAACAACAGCAATAATCAACTCAAGAAAAAGCAACATTTAACTCAATAACAGCAACAAGCAATTCAACAACAGTGACAACCACATTCATAGCGAAAATCATCAAGCAATTTTCAAGTATCAATTATTTTTATACTCTAGATGAAATCATGTAGAGTATTATAAGTTTAATCCAGCCGAAAAGTTTGTAACGCATAGAACCAAGCCTCGGACGAAAAAAAGTTATATATTATTTTTTGTTTATTTGTGCCCAAAAACCTCAAATCCGCCTGACGTCCGTCCGTCCGTCCGTCCGTCCGTCCGTCCGTCCGTCCGTCCGTCTGTCCGTTAGCACGATAACTCAAGAACGCCTTCACCTAGGATCTTGAAATTTTGAATCTGGATGTTTGGTTGAATTTGTAAGGCTAAGTTCGTTAACGGGCAATATCGTCCTACTCCTTCGGGTAGCTGCCATACGAAATGTCCTTAAAACACGTGTTCAAGAATATTGGTCTATAACTTCAGAAGGGTTTAAGCTACGACTTTGAAATTTTGTATGTTTTATTTTTCCAATAGTTGGAGTTAAATATATGATTATAAAGAAAATCCTGTTAGTCCTTGGTGTAGCTGCCATACAAATATCCTGTCAAAATGCATTCACTTAATTTACGAAACTCACTATAACTCAAGTAATCTTTTAGCTACGAATTCGGAATTTTTTGGAAATTAGTTTCGAGTAAAAACAAAGCTTGAGTTTACTTGTCAGCGAAATCCTTTTACTCCTTCTGGTAGCTGCCATACAAAATGTCCTTAAAATACGTGTTCAAGAATATTGGTTGATAGCTTCAGAAGGGTTTAAGCTACATCTTTGAAATTTTGTACATAGTATTTTTCCAATAGTTGAAGCTTAATGTATGATTATGAAGAAAATCCTATTAGTCCTTCGTGTAGTTGCCATACAAATATCCTGTCAAAAAGTCTTCTTTTAATTTATGGAACTTACTATAACTCAAGTATTCTTTTAGCTATAAATTGGGAATTTTGTACAAATTAGTTTTGAGTAAAAACCAAGTTCGAGTTTACTAATCAGCGAAATCCTTTTACTCTTTCTGGTAGCTGCCATACAAAATGTCCTTAAGACACGTGTTCAACAATATTTTTCGATAACTTTTGAACGCTTCAAGCTACGAATTTCAAATTTTGTACAAGTTCATTTTTAAATGGTTCCAAGGAAAAGGGCAAATATGTAAGAAATCGAGTGAGTCCTTCCTGCACCTCTCATTTGAAAGTCCTTCAAAAAGGACATTTTTTTTGGTGACTTACCCAGTTCAAGATATGAAACACTGAACATTGTCTTTTAGTTTTGAGTAGCAATCTAATGGGAGTCCTTAATAAAGGACATACAACATGCACACACGTAATTTTACTTTATCCCCAACTACAATATAAATCGGAGTTCAGTATTCATCTAGAGTATTATACGATTGGCTTGCAGCCGATCGTGACTGCAGTATGTTTTTCTTTTAAATTCTACATAACACTTCAATTATTGAATTTCAGCTTGAAAACAATATTATATTAATTTGTGAAAACACTTTCTATTTTGCGATTTTTCGGAATTCATCACTTTCGTTGTGCGAAAAATTATTATTTTATTTTTGCTACGTTTAAAAAGGAAATAATGTCCAACGAGGATTCAATTAATCCGCTGGCACGGGCCAACGATGACACAACGGTTCATCTCGACATTGGCGCGTCTGCCAACCCGCGAATGCGATTGGCCGCGGTTGCTATCCAAAAGGGACCCTCTTTTGGTGCCTAGTGTTGTGCCCAGCTCCAAATCAGCATCCGGCTGATTAAAACATTTATTTGGTTTTCCTCTCGCGCTAACTAAAATAAGCCATATGCCAGTCGTTCAAGATGTTTTGCTATTGCGCGAGCATAATAATGACTCAGCCATATTAGAGTAAGTCAATACTCGGCCTGGCCTGTAGTACTGTGACGTCGTGTTACTCGAATTTCAGGGGATTCCACATGTTTTGCTTTTCGAGTGACACGGCTGATTATATGCTACTGGCCAAAGGTAATGATAATGGTTGCGTTATTGTTTTGCTTTTTGCATACAATGTGCAATGGCAATTTTTCTGCAATGTTTGCGACCCACAAATGGGCACATTGCACTCAACCAACGTGCTTGCACTATTTGTGGGTCGACAAAAAAGTGCCGATCGTTTCGCTAGCGATTTTTTCGCTTGGATCGACGAGTTGAACGACTGGCACATTTAGATTAAGTTAGTTTGCATATTTTTAGTATTTAAGGTATTGAATGCGATTACTCGCTCTCAGTCTTTTTCGAACAACTTAACCAGAGACACTGTCAAAACCGTTGTAATTAAAAGTATTTTTCAAAGCAGCAGCAACTTGCGTTTATTTTTCAATAGGTAAAACTTAATTAATTTAATACTAATCTTTCGTTTTTCAGCTAAAAACTTAAAAAGGGTAATTTGCGTCTCCATTGGGGATGCTTATGCCTTTTCCTTTCGGTTCCAACTGCGGCGTTCTAACGAATGCCGGAACCAAATTTTCAGAAAAAACAAATCTTCGTTTTCTTCGTTTTAATCTGACTGTAGTGGATACTGCAGTCTCAACACTAGTGTGCGCTGCAGCTCAGCGCAGCGCCCCTTCCTAAAAAAAACCCCTAAAACGAGAATTAAGAAAGTCCGGAATGAGTTTAATGCTGAGATGGGGTGTAGGTTATTATGCGACTGACAAGCTAAAAAAAAATTATTTAAGTATTTTAAGTTAAAATAGTCAATGCTGTTTGCAATTTTCCTTGTATAAACTCACAATAAATATTTAAAATTACTCTCTCATAGCCAACTATAACTTAGTTGTACAGATATTTGTCTAATCTCTAAATCAATTTATACATGCAATCCATAAAAACTCCATCCATCCAATAAAGAAATTTGAATTTGAATTTTGAACCTAAAAAATAACGTTCCACATATCCTCCTACTATTCAACAACAGCTTGCAACTAAATTAGATTTCACACTTCTGGCAGCACTTCACTTTTAGAATAATTGTATAGAAATATATTTTTCGATTGAGTTGCCCTTGCTATAATTAAATTTTGGAAGACAAATTAAAAGTTTTTTGGCAAAAATCGAACATTTTTTGGTCGCCGAGTGCGACCTATGGAAGCCAAAAAACATAGGCAATTTATTTAGGGCCGTATTATTTACTTCGGGTTATTTTCGCCTTAACCAGCTGGTAACTTATCCGGGACCTTAACTTCAACCACTGGTTAATTTCCCTGGGTATAAAATTGTATTATTCACCTCTGGTTAGCGATTTAATAGTTCGGGTTATCTTAACGGCTGGTTTTCCAGTTTTTCTTTATTTTTCTAGTCAAACGTCAACATTTTTTATTAATTATTCAGAGAATGTGACATTTTGCTTTTTTTGTGAATGTTTAAATTGGTATTTTCAGGAAAAATTAGAATTATTGGCTGCGATTTTATCATGGTTGCCGATCTGGGAGCAGTACAAAGGACGTGTGTGATGCACAGTGTACACCTTCAACGAGAACTATCCCATTTGATTCCGATAGTTTTCTGAGTGTGTGCCACCGGGTGATTGGATTTCATTGTCCGTACAACAGACAATTAAAGGCTTGTATCCCCAAACCCTTCATCATCCATGGCGCGACAGCCCAAATCGGGCTCTGACCTCCTGAAGTCGTCGCTTCCAATCGTATCGATCCAAAGACCGCGTCCTCCAGGTTCTAATTTTTAAGATGGCTTTGCTATCTTCATCAACCGAGTCTTCCCATCACTTGCGTGGTTTGCCTACTAGCCTGTTACTTGTTACCACTCGCTTTGCCTTTAAGAGCACGTTTGGGGATTCTTCTGTCGGAAGATGGCGGATGGAAATCCGCTCTACATGGCCAGCGCACTGCAGTTTACGTAGCTTGATGAACGTTGAATCCTCAAAACAACTCATGGTTGTATCTTATTCGCCAGTCCGTTCCTTCCTTCACAGGTCCCAAAATTCTTCGAGGAAATTTCTTTCGAATGAGTTAACTGCATTTTCGGAAGCCCTTGGAGCTATCAAATTTAAAATTTATTTGTTGGGTAGATTGAGTGGACACAAGTGGTGATTTTTTGGTGGGTGGAAGTGTGAGGGTGGGATATTTGAGGCGTCTTAGACAAACAATTTTTGGAACTTACATAGATTAATGATATTGTACTCATTTGGAATAAATTTTTTATATGATTGAAAGGGTTTGGGAGTTCAGGAGAAAACAATGCGGCCGAAACTCTCGAAAGCTGAGATCGAAACATCCTAAAATCAATATCTCCTAAACAGTAAATGTCTCAAAGTTGAAACTTAGTGCTTGCTTGTATATGAGGTACTTGTTGAATAGATCGAAAATAAATTTTTGAGAGTGTTCAGTGGCGTGGGTGGGGGGTGAGAAACTTTAATTTGCGATGTCTTACGAACCAATTATACCAGAACAAAGGAAATTTGGCTTATGTTTAAAGATGGATGGAGGAGTACCCTGACTATAATTTTTTAGGGAGGTGGTGGATCATCATCATTCATGTAAAAAAATTATCTCAAATGGGTACTATGTCATTGATCTATGTAAGTTTCGAATTTCTGTAATTTTTTAAATATAAATACCAAAATTGTTCGTCTAAAACGCCAGTTGAAGGGGTCCACTCAATCTATCCAAAAAATAAATTTTAAATTTAATAGCTCCAAGGGTACTAATTTAAACATTCACAAAATAAGAAAAATGTCACATTCTCTGAATAATTAATTAACATTTTTACGTTTGACTAGAAAAATAATGGAAAACTGGAAAACCAGGCGTTAAGATAACACGACCTATTAAATCGCTAACCAGAATAATACAATATTATATAATAATAATAAAATTGTATAACACAATGATATGTGAAAAGAATAATGCGAACAGACAGGTATCTCCTCAGAGGAAGCCATTGCAAGTACATGTATGTAGTTACCTTGGATTTTTCTTGGCTTCCTCATTCAAAATTTTACCCAACTTAGTGCATCTTATTTTTCAAAACCTCACGTTCTCTAAAAAAATATTCACCTTTATTCTGGAACCCACCGGCGAGAAAGTGAACTGCAATTTCTCCAATTTTAAATAGTTGAAAACGTATGAACGTTTCGTTTTCTAGAAAATTTGACTGTTAAAATCCGCAATGAAATAGTCGATTTTTTAAATTAAACTTAAATAAAAAAAAAATTCAGATAGACAATCTCTGACATTTACAGTGTTACAATTTTGGAGAATATTCTGCTCAAAAATATAGTTTCAAACACCCGAAAAAGACGTCTTTAAAGTTTTCAATTTTCGCAAGTGCCGTGAATGGAAACCGCATAGTCGGCGGAAATAGAATATCCACCGTTTTACTTTATTATTTCAATAATACAGTATTGTTATCGATTTTTAAAAAAAAAAAATTTGCAACCCTCAAAATTTTTTTTTTACGTTTCATGACTAGTAGACACGAAAAAAGCAAAAAAAAATTTCAGTCCGTCTGTCCGCCGTACGCCGTACGTCGACCGCTGTACGCAAAATCGTTTGAAGGCTCGTAGCACCCAAGACCTTTGAGCTATTAAATTGAAATTTTTTTTATGAATAGACTGGGTAAACCCCTTGAAGTTACCAAATTCTGAGGGGTTGGGGTGTGAGGGGAGGAGGTGGAAGCGTTTTAGACGGAAAATTTTGGTTTCTATATCTCAGCAACCGCTTAGGCTGAAATTTGGAACTTTTATAGAGCATTGATAGTGGACCCATTTGCAAAAAAATTACCCATATCGGTGAAGGGGTTTTGGAGTGGGGGGAAAAATAATGCGTCCGAAACGAGAAAAAGGCGAGATCGACACATTCTAAAATCTATATCTCCTAAACGGTTAATGTCACAAAATTGAAACTTAAGAAATATCTGTAGGTATACTAGGAGAATAGATTGGAAATTTTTTTGAGTGGGGGCAGTGGCGTACGGGGGTGGGGGGTGGAAAACTTTAGATTACGATATCTCACGAACCAATTGTACTAGAGAAATAAAATTTGGTTTGTGTATCAAGGTTGACAAATGAAGTTTGCTGAAAGTAAAATTTTTTAAGGGGGCGGTGGAGCATGACAGTGGAGAGGATAAGAATTTTTCAAAAAAATCACGTTTCATATCTCAAGAACCGTATAAGATAGATGCTTAAAATTTTTACCAGAAGTAGGGCTAATAGACCCCTAGCAGAAAACAAAATTTTGGAAGTGGGGGTGTAGAGGGTGAGGGTGGGGAAGGGTGAAAAGGAAAAAGTTCCGATTTTAATATCTCGACAACCTATAATCATATAAAACTGAAACTTGGTATTTAGATCGAGGTACATTAGTAGCATGTTGGAAAAATATAATTTTTTTTAGGGGTAGTATGGTACGAGGGTGGGGGTTGTTTTTCCTATCTATAGAACTGCTTATGCTACAATGTTGAAACTCGGTATGTTTATGTAAATCAACTAGAAAAGTAATTAAGATAAAAAAAAATTTCAAATATCCATTGGCGTTTGGAGGGGGAGCAAAAAAAATTATCAGTGAAAATGGAATGCATATATTTTCACGGCTTTCGTCATATCTATTAGGTCTTTCCAAATATTGAATTCATTTTGATTGTACGACTTCTTCATGTAAATACCTAGAAAGTGTTTTCAGGATTTTTTAAAATTCGACCCCTAAGGGGGTGCAAAAAGGGTTGTATACTTTTTCATGTATTCTGCCATATCCCCCAGGTCTGATCAAATATCCAATATCTTTTCACTTTCACAGGCTTATGTAATAATAGCCTAGAACTTGTTTTTAAGTTTTTTCCTTTTTCAGCCCCTAAGGGGATATAAAAGGGTTGAACAAGCTTTCACAAATTCCGTCATATCCTTTAGAAGTGATAAGTAATTCAATTGTTTTTACTTTCTCGTGCTGTCTTCATATTTATCTATTAACTCCTTTCAGGATTTTTGGATATTCAACCCCCAAGTGGGTGTAAGGAGGTTGCATTTGTTTTCACAGATTCCTACATATTGCTTAGATCTGATGATATATCGAATTCATTTTTACTTCCTAACGTTTCCCATATAAGAACCAAAAAGTCGATTTCAGTATTTTCAGATTTTCAATCCTAAGGGGTGTAAGGGGGTTGTATGTTTTTCAAAGGTTCAACATATTTCTTAGGTTTGATGAGATATTAGATCGCTTTTCATTTCCACAGACTTTTTATATAATCGCCTACAAACCCATTTCTCAATTTTTGGATATTCAGCCTCCAAGGGTTTGCATATGTTTTCACAAATTTTGCCATCCCTTAGTTCTGATGAGATATAAAATTGGTTACTATGGCATTTGATGTAATGACCTAAAAACTAATTTCACGATTTTTCGAATTTCAAAAACCAGGCGGCGTGAAGAGTTTGCTTACGTTTTCACAAATTTTTCAAAATCCGTAGTGTCTCATGAGATATCAAGTTAAACGATTTCATAAGAATCGTTTAAAAACCTCTTTCACAATTTTTTCGAAATTCAAACCCCAAGTGGAAGTAATAGGTTTGTATACGTTTTAACAATTCGTCATATCTCTTAAGTCTGATAAAGCAACAAATTCGTTTTTACTTCTATGGGCTTTTAGTGTACATAATATACCGAAATTCGTATAGTCTACAGAGGCTTTTTCAATGTTTAATTGGCTAAAAATCTCTATTTTAAATATTTTTATTTTAAGAACAAAATTAACTTTTCAAGAAACTTCATAACCTCGAAACAACTGATGATATGCTCCGACTTTGACCGCTCCCGAACTTTGACCCGAAAAATAATAAAGTTACGCCCAGACTATTGGCAGATTTTTTTAGAATAATAGTGATTGTTTTTTAAAAATCTCGCGTTTGAAAATCTTCCGTTTAACAATCCATTCAAATTCAAATCTTTTGAAATCTTATAAATAAAAAAATAGAAAACCCGATAGAATGAACCCTAGGGTTATTCAATAGGGACATAATAATTTTGTATTTAAATAAAACACACAATAATTGAGATAATTTCCAAACGTTGGTCGTAACGTAAACTTTGCCATAATAAAAATGTAAACCTTGTCTGACATTTTGACACTGACAGCACAACAAAAAAGTTTAAGGGTGTGTTTGTATTAAAATACAAAACTGTTATGTACCTATTGAATAATCTCTTACCACAAAAAATATGAGGTGAGTCTCGTTAATTTGTTGAATTACCGTAAATCAAAATTATACCTCTGAATTGTTATAGGTAAATCAATTATGTCGTTATAGAAAATAAGTACAGTGAACTTTTTTTAAGATACAGTAATGGCGTCGGTAATTATAAACAAATATCTAATTACTTTCAACGGCACAGAAGATATACATACATATAACTTGCAGATATGAAAAAAAGACACTTTTATAACTAAATATTTGTTCTTGCTAAAAAGCTGAAACTTAATATTATATAGAGCTATTCTAGTGCAGCCAAATTTAAAAATGTTGACTAAATGTTTAGAGTGATTGTGCAGTTAAGTTTATGTTTGTTAACTGCCTTGGATTAAACCAAGTACCAGCTTTTTATCATGTGGATAAGCAAAATCTTTACTGTTGGTAGATTTTTCAGTTATTTTAATTTATTACTTCATATATTTATTCTTTTTCTTTGCTTCCATTTAAAAGTCACTTGCATTCTAACTCGATAAGAATTCTAACTTCTCTCAAAAGAAAACCGTGGAAAAAAGATGATGATAAATAACTTATTGAATTTTTCCTTTCATTTTATCAAATTCCAGAAACAAATACATTCTACATATTTTACCATCGAATCGCACGGTTTATCCAATTTAATTCATAAATAAATACAAGCTTTCGATCAATCACACGAAGAAAACGCCTGCATTTCCGCGAAAAGTTGGGAAAAAACGATAGAGCAATCGTGTAAAAAGTTAAAAAATACAAAAGCTAGGAGTAACCATTTGAAGGATTAGAACGCTCCATGCTTCTTTCGATCGTCTACACAAATGAAAAGCAATGAAATCGGAAATTGCATAAAGTGTTGAAATTCGCTAAAAGCAAAGAAATGCAAACAGATGCAACTGCTATAGAAGCTGCGAAAAAATACACAGCAAACCATAGTTGGATTTCGTCCTTCGGAAATCGCCTTTTTACAATTGCATGAGGAAAAAAATACCCTGAATGACTCCCTTGTGAATTGAATTTCCAGTCAAGATTCTCTACGAGTTGAACAATATGGCAGAGTGAATGGATAGGGTTTCTACGTATCTAATCAATAGTATCTTTTAGAAATTGATGTAGAAGTGCTGCGATTGTGTGCATGAATCAATAAAGATTATATTTCAAATCGGACTTTAAGACTGATTGCGGATAATGGCACCACAAAAACCACCACAAAGGTGACGAATATATTTCTGCCAATAATAAGCTCGTAATATTCACCGAACTACAACAACATCAAGTACCAGTTTTCCAGCTCTATTTTAATCCTTTCAATTATTATAATTATGCACAGAGGCAAAATTCTGCAAAATAATTTTACCTCTTGGATGCCTTTCAAAATGTCTTCACTTTTAAGGATCTTTTCAATTTTATTCATCAGTGTGACGAAGTAAAAGTATCTACATCATCTTTCTGTACTCGTTTTATAGTACACCCTTAAGCGTGTAATTTGGTAACACAAGATTAATTTTGTTCTTATTATTATATTTTTTTTAATATTGAAAAGAAGGAATATCAAGCTGCTTCTTTTTATTTTCTTTGAGTAAAAAAAACGTCTCTTCAAAACGGCTCCAATTCTTTGCCACGATGGTGCTTAGTGTTAATATTAAAAAAAAAAATTAAAATCCTCGTCTTCCTTTTACGCCTTTTCACGGAAGTGGAAAGAAAACTCTTAAGAGCATCTACTCAATTGCCATTAAGCCTTAATACCAGAAGCTACTTTTGTGACCGAAACATGGTGGATTTTATATAACACAACGTCTGCCACATTTTACGGAAATAAAATAACATCCTTTCATTTAGCCGAAAACATTTTCATTTAGCACTTAGCCCTCACAGAAGATATCGTAGCAGAGATATTTCGTGAAAAGAAATAATTAAGCAGAAAGGACAGCTTATCACTCAAAATAAATATGGCATTAATCCTTTGGTCACCATGCGAATCTTTTTTATAGGTTTCTTCCCTTTTTTTGAAAAATCTTCAAGATGTTCCGTGAATGGGTAAATGAAGTGGCGACGCTTATCCGCCTTCTTATTTCGGGAGACGTTTATGTTACTCGTAGCCAAACAGACTCTATGGTTTAGCAAGGACTTTTTTCGTCATTAGTCCTGGCTCACATCCTTCTGCTAGTACTGCTGGAGCATATCCAGTGCGTACTATAAGAACTTGGCTAGCGGAAGGTTCAATACTAACCAATGTACAGTATATACACTTGTCCGATATAGCGACCAAAGCTTTTATCCGCAGTTTGAATTTGAATAATTTTCATAAAGGGGAAATGTTCGGTTCAAAGAGCATGCGCTATTCAAGGACACTACGATGGTAAAATACCAAATATGTTAGTGAAAGACGCGCAATCCCTACGTAAGGATGCTGTTGGAAGCTCACGCATATAAAATTCATTAAGATGGCATTGTAAATGGTGTTTTATATTCACAATGACTATACGGAAATAAACTTGAGACATTCAGCTTATAAGGAACTTTGCAATTTGCACTGCCGTTCAGACTGTAGAAGATGTTGCCACTGATTTTAACTGGGTTAGCTGAGAGGATAATTGACGGCATGCTTCACAGTTTGAGCTAAGGTACTTAGTGTTAGGGTATCTGCGCTATCGTTGAATCTTTTCTCATTAGTGCTCAATGAGTTCTTGAAGAGTTCCCGCAGTAGGGTACTCGAAACAGCGATATATCACCACGTCAGAAATTCGGTTTTGGGTAAGGATATTCAGCCTTTAATTCCATTTGTCTTGACTTGTTTGTTTATTTTTAGCGCAATCTTGAAATATCCGTGAGAGAAATCTTAAACATTCAATCGATTCGATTTTTCTTAACTTATTCAGGAGTTACATAGGAATATCCAATACTTCCATAATAATAACAATCATTTATGTATAAACGCGAATAATAGTTTTGAATTTAATTTTTTAATTTTTAAATGATAAAGTATTGTAAACGGCCTGAAATTCCAAAAAACAAATTTCTGCCTTCAAATTTTATATTTCCAAGTTCCACGGAAAGCCAAAAAAAATCCGTCTTTCAGCCGTGTACTACGTAAACGCATTAAATGGCTCGTATATCACAAACCTATTAAGATATTAAGTTTAAATTTTTCTTGGTGTGTAGATTGGGTGGAGCTCTTCAAGTGGTGACTTTTTGAATATGACGAGGGGCGGTTTTAAACGAAAAAATAGCTGCCAACAGTTTGGGCGTGACTTCATTATTTTATGGGTAGAAGTCCGAGGTTACTTAAAACAAAACGTTCCAAATAGCCTCCCAATTATTCTTCAGGTTGTCAGTCGCATAGCAACCTACACCGCATCTCAGCATTAAACACGTTTCAGACTTCTACCCATAAAATAATAAAGTTGCGCAGATTTTTTTTATTTATTTACATATTTCTTTTTTCAATAGATGATTCAATAGAAATAAAAGCAGATTCGGTCTCATTAAACCTGAAAAAAATTCGGAATTAGTCAAAACTTGAAAAATACCTTCCATAAGGTTTAATATCGACAAATACTTAAATCGGTTTTTGTCCACACAATATTTAAAGCTTTTAGGAGTGAAACTGAATTCTATATCTCAGTAGACCTAAGAAATATATCGTAATTCTTGAATACGTACATAACCATTTTAAGCCCCCTTAGGGGTTGGATATCCAAACATTTGGAAAACATTTCTAGGCGTCTATATAAAGAGCCCGCAGAAGTAAAATTAATTTGTTAACTATGTCTAAAAGATATAACGAAATTCGTGAAAATGTGGAAAAAACACTTTTCACTGATATTTTTTTTACTTCACCTTTGTACGCCAAGGAAAATCTAAACTTTTATTTGCTTTAATTACTCTAGTAGCACATCTACATATATGTACTAAGTTTTAACTTTCTACCATAAGCCGTTTCTGAGATATTAAAAACTACCCCCACTTCCGTACCTTACTATCTCTATCAAAAGTTTTCTAGGATGTATCTATAGCGACTCTATACAGTTGTCAATTTTCAGCATTTTACCCTTTGCGGTTTTTGAAAAAAAAAATTAATTTTTTTCATTCTCACCCCCTCTCGCCATCACTCCCTACAAGCACACCCTAAAGATTTTTTTTCCGCTAGAGGTCTATTGGGTCTAACTCCTGTAAAATATGGTATGGTTCTTGAGATATAAAAATTATTTTTTTTTAAAAAATGGCAGTCCCCCCTCACTTCCGCGCTCTACCCCCCTCCCCCTTTTAAATTCAGTAGATGCAACTTTTAATTCGATATACAGAAACTAAATTTTATCTTCATAATACAACATAGAAGATATTGTAATCCAAAATTTTTTTCCCCCTAAAAGATACCTGTCGTAGAGGTTCACCAAGTCTACCCACCATAAAAATGTCAACTTAATAGCTGAACGGGTTTGTGAGCTACGCGTCTTCAAACGGTTTTGCGTACGCCGGACGGCGGACAGACGGACATTTTTTTTTTTTGCTTTTTTGGGGTTTACTAGTCCTAAAACGTCAAAATACAAAAATTTCAGGGTAGCTAATTTTTTGGAAAATTTAAGTCGATCGATTAAAAAATAATACAGTAAAATTGGTTTCTATGTCTCAGGAGCCGCTTATGCTAGAATGATGAAACTTGGCATGTTGAGCTAAGATAATTGAGCCTTTACAAAAGTCGAAAGTGACACTGATTGAGTCGAGGTAGGCACCCTAAACAATTAACTTTGCAAATAGTTTCACACTGTTAAGAGTGGCAGTGGTGTAGGCACTTATGTCGCACCGCAACTTTTATCGCTTCCCGTAATTTTTCCCGAAAAAAATAAAGTTGACCGTTGGCAAATTGTTACTTTATTATTTTTTAATAATAGAGTACTGTGATCGACCTGCAATTTCCCAAAAACTTGCTACCTTCAAATTGTGTACTTTCACGTTTTAGTACTAGTAGGAAAACCCCAAAAACATCTACCGGTGGTAGCTTCTAAGGATGGTGGTGTGCAAAACTTTGGATCCGAACCACTTGTACCAGGAATATAAAATTTGGTTTCTGTATATAGGACTACAAGTCGAGTCCATTAAATTTGAGATTTTTGAGGAGCACGCAAGTGGAGGATAGCAATTTAAAAAAAAATATATAACGCAGTCACGATTGGCTGCAAGCCAATCGTATGATAATCTAGATGAAATACTGACCTCTGATTTATATTTTAGTTGGGAATATATCAAAAGTGCACATACGATTATTGCATGATCTTTTATTTAGATAGATTGGATAGTGACTACTCGATGGCTGGTTAAACGATTTTTCGAGTTATAGTTAGGACATTGTTACAGAATTTTTGTATGGCAACTACATGAAGGACTTAGGGGATAGTTTTCATAATAATACTTTCAGCTGAGACTATTATAAAATTAACGTGTACAAAATTTCAAAGTCGTAACTTAAAGCGTTCTAAAGTTATCATTCAATATTGGTGAACACGTGTTTTAGGGACTTTTGTATGACAGCTACCCGAAGGAGTTGACGGATGGCGCTAATTATTTAACTCAGTCTTGCTTTTGATATAACACTAATTCCTGTAAAATTTTGAATCCCTGCTTGAACTCATACTAGAGTTATGGTGGATTCTGTAACTCCCATACATTTTTCAAGGACTCATTCCATTTGCATCATACACTTCGGAACTTTCGCTTCAAACATTGTAAACTTTAAGTATGCAAAATTTCAAGTTCCTAACTTGAAGCATTCGAGCAATAATTGTGAATACGTGATTTAAGGACTCTTGTATGGGAGGTACCCGAAGAAGTGGAAGGATATCGCCCATTAGAGAACTTAGCCTTACTTTTTCCATCTTACAGGTGGTGACAAAATTTCAACTTCCTAGGCCAACGCGTTCTTGAGTTATCGTGCAAACGGAAAGACGGACAGACGGACTGACGGTTGGACGGACAGCAAACGGATTTGGGGTTTTTGGCCACAACTAAACACAAAATAATATATAACTTATTTTCGTCCGAGGCTCGGTTCCATGCGTTACAAGCCTTTCGGGCTGGATTAAACTTATAATACTCTATATGATTTCATCTAGAGTAACGTAAAATGACCTATTTCCGACCACCTAAGACCTTGCAGATATTTTATTTTCATATTAAGCAAACAATTATTTGTTTCTTCTTAAAAATTTTTTTTACGTATTCATAACGTGCTACCGATACTCAAAAAATTCAATTCTGGTACGTATGATATATTTCTATATTGATATAAATTACGGCCGACAGATCACAGATAGGTTAAATTCCAATTATAGCAATCGCTGGATCGGTAGAAATGGACCGATACACTGGCCTGCAAGATCTCCTGATCTTACTATTATGAATTTCTTTGTATGGGGACGGATGAAGGACCTTATCTACTCAACGGCAGTAGTAACATTGGAAGATCTAAGTACCAGGATCGATGCGTCAGCAGTTGAGGAATATGATTACCAAGAGAACACTCGCCAAACGAACTTTAGCGTGCATTCAAAATGAAGGTGGCCATTTTGGACATTTATTATAAAAAAAAATTTAAATAAAACATAAAAACCATTATTAAATTCTTTCAGTTCAAGCAAGTAGTGTAGATCGGAGTAAAAGGATTGGTGGGGGATGCGTATTCACACCAGAAACTTCACTGATGCCGGAAAACAACAAAAAACTTCCTAAAAATTTAAAATTTGCTTCTATGGTAGCTTCTTGCCATGAAAAAATTATATTCTCAATTATTGATTTACTTTCCAATCGCACTTATATTTTACATTTGAGAGTGTATTTTTATGCTAAAAGTTGAAACAGACTAGATGTATGTAAACAATCTTGAAAAGTCATGTAGATAAGCGAAAATTAACAAAATTGCAGACGTCCATTAGCGCACAAAAGTGAGGCAGAAGAAAAGGTTTAATATAATTTTTATTCGTTATTGTAGCACGAGAGTACAACACCTTACCAAGGCTGCTCGACAACTGTCGTTAATTTTAGACAAACTACTCAAAATTTAATGCTGACGATTACATTTAAAAATGCCACAAAATTGAGTGGTGTTGCCTGTATGGAACTATTACTTTAAGTCTATAATTGTTTCAATATTTAATTTTATATTTATTTTGCTATTTATTCTAGAACACAACTCAGCGAATTTTACTTTATTATTTTAATAATAAAGTATTGTTATCGATTTTTAAAAAAAAAAAATTTGCTACTCTGAAATTTTTTTTTTATGCGTTTTATGACTAATAAGCACCAAAAAAGCAATAAAAATTTTCAGTCCGTCTGTGCGCCGTCCGCCGTCCGCCGTACGCAAAACGTTTGAAGGCTTATAACTCCTAAACCCTATGAGCTATTAAATTGAAATTTTTTTTATTAATAGACTGGGTAGGTTCCTTGAAGTGACCACTTTTTGGGTGGTCGGAGTATGAGGGGGGAGGTGGGGGAAGCGTTTTAGACGAAAAATTTTGGTTTCTAGATCTCAGCAACCGCATAGGCTAGGAGGCTGAAACTTGGAATTTATATAGAACATCGATAGTGGACCCATTTGCAAAAAAAAATTATAATATGGGTAAAGGGGTGTGGGAGTGGGTGGAATAATAATGCGTCCGAAACGCTTGAAAGCCGAGATCGAGACATTCTAAAATCCAGATCTCCTAATCGGTTAATGTCTCGAAATTAAAACTTAATGAACATCTGTGGGTATACTAGGAGAATAGATTCGAAACAAATTTTTGAGAGGGGGCAGTGACGTACGGGGGTGGGGGTTGAAAAATTTTAGAGTACGATATCTCACGAACCAATTGCACTAGAGAAATAAAATTTGGTTTCTGTATAAACGTTGACAAATAAAGTTTGCTGAAAGTAACATTTTTTAAGGGGGCGGTGGAGCATGGAAGTGGAGGGGGTAAGCAATTTTTAAAAAAATTACGTATCATATCTCAAGAACAGTTTAAGATAGATGCTTAAAATTTTTACCAGAAATAGACCTAATAGACCTCCGGCAGAAAAAAAAATTTTGAAGGTGAGGGTGGAGAGGGTGAGGCTGGGGGAGGGTGAAAAGGAAAAAGTTCCGATTTTTATATCTCGAGAACCTATAACAATATAAAGCTGAAACTTAGTATTTAGATAGAACCATAGTAGTAGCATGTTGGAAAAATATAATTTTTTATAGGGGTAGTATGGTACGGGGGTGGGGGGTGTTTTTCCTAACTATAGAACGGCTTATGCTAGAAAGTTGAAATTCGGTATGTATATGTAAATCAACTAGAAAAGTAATTCTGATTAAAAAAAATTTAAATATCTATTGGCGTTCGGAAGTGGGGCAAAAAAAATTATCAGTGAAAATGGAATGCATATATTTTCACGATTTTTATCATATCTATTAGGTCTTTCCAAATATTGAATTAATTTTTTTTCTACGGGTTCTTCATAGAAATACCTAGAAAGTATTTTCAGGATTTTTTAAAATTAGACCCCCAAGGTGGTGTAAAGGGGATGTATACAATTTCACGGATTCAGCCGTATCCCTCAGGTCTGATTAGATATCGCATAACTTTTTACTTCCACGGGCTTATTTAATAATCAGCTAAAACTTGTTTTCAAGGTTTTTCCGTTTTCAACCCCTAAGAGGGTAAAAACGGGTTGAACTCTTTTTCACGAATTCCGTCATATCTGTTAGGAGTGATGAAACATCGGATTGGTTTTCACTTCCTCGGGCTATATATCTAAAAACTCATTTCAGGATTTTTGGATATTCAACCTCAAAGTGGGTGCAAGGGGGTTGTATATGTTTTCACAAATTCTTACATTTTTCTAGTTCTAATGAGATATCGAATTCATTTTTACTTCCAAAGGCTTCCTACATAATCGTCAAAAAGTTGATTTCGGGATGTTTGTTATTCAACTCCAATAGGACGTAAGGCTTTCGACATATTTCTCAGGATTGATGAGATATTAGATTGGTTTGCACTCCCACAGACTTTTTATATAATCGTCTTCAAACGCATTTCCGATTTCATGTAATGGCCCGAAACCAAGTCACGAAAAACCTTCTAATGGCGTAACAACTGATATTATACTAGGACTAGATCTCGTCCGTGTATGAACCAATTATGTAATTAATATGTTATATGAGGCAGCGGCGTAAGTATTCTAGCGCGACCCCATTTTAACCGCTTTCCAAATTTTTTTTTTGTTTTCAGTCACATAGTAACCTACACCGCATCTCAGAATTAAACTCGTTCCGAACTTCTACCGAAAAAATAATAAAGTTGCGCCCAGACTGTTGGCAGATTTTTTTAATAGGAAGAGTCTACAAAGGGAATAAATTTAAATTAATTTGCGCCTGTTCTCGGTACATGACGTCCGCAAACTGTTTTGGTAGCCTGTAACTCGAGAACACCTGCCGAAATGTTAATTACGTTTTGCCGATGTTCACAGTAGGTGGACTGGGTGGACGAAATGAATTGAAGCGGAGAATGAGGGAGGTTTTTTTGATCTGAAAATAATTGGCCCCGCCTTCCAAAATGGATGCAAGCTACGTCTAATAGAATTGTTTTTGTTTTAATAACCTGACCATATATGGTACATGCATTCGCGGAATATTTATCCGCGAAATAACATACATGCAAAGATTTCTCCGAACCGGAAATGAGTTCCGGGTTTATTAACAATGTTCCCTTTTCGTCGTGAAAAATATAATCCAAAATATATTTATCCGGATGAATCCAACGCGTACTCCATCAATCGGTCAGTTAATGCACTGGCGAATTTAATTTTGAGAATATTTGATTTTAATGAAAATAAAATTTTTTTATTTGGTTACAAATCTTAACAAGAAATTAATTTGATTAAATGTTGGTTGTTTTCCGGCGTCAGTAGGGTTTCTGCGTGAAACCCCAACACGAAATCCCCGACTGTTGATTAATCGCTGTCCTAGAGGACATGACAGTTGGAAAACTTTCACTGGATACGCCAGTTTTATAAGATTGTATTGGACTAGGTCCGAAGGAGCTGTTTCGTCATCGGAGGGCATAGACTCGTCAGAGGGTGTATCATGCCTACTATCCGAAACACCCTTATAGCTGGTGGAATTGCTGAGCATAATTTCTATATAGCGAACTCGGAATCAAATTTACGATCACGAATTTTAAACTTTAGCTAATTTCACGCCATCGCAACCCTATACTAAAGGAGGTGGCGCTGAAGATCATCTAATATTTAAACCAATTTGGTGGAATTGTTGGTTGTAAGCCAGGATATATAGAACTAAATGCTAAGAGCGCGACTTCGAAACCCGCCAACAGCAATTTTATTTTTTTTTTCCCTAATTTTAAGAATGGAATTTTTTCATGGTAAGCTACCATAGAAGCAAAGTAGCACGTAGAAGTAAAATTAATTTGATAACTCGACATGCCTAAACGATATAACAAAATTCGTGAAAATGTGGAAAAAAACATCTTTCACGGATATTTTTTTTACTCCACCTCTGTACAAAAAAAGAATCTGAACTTTTTTTTTGTTCTAATTACTGCCGTAGTGCATCTACATCTAGTACTAAGTTTAAAACCTCTAGTATAAGTCGTTTTTGAGATATAAAACATACTGCAGTCACGATCGGCTGCAAGCCAATCGTATAATACTCTAGATGAATACTGAACTCCGATTTATATTGTAATTGGGGATAAAGTAGAATTACGTGTGTGCATGTTGTATGTCCTTTATTAAGGACTGGCATTAGATTGCTACTCAAAACTAAAAGACAATATTCAGTGTTTAATTTCATATCTTGAACTGGATAAGTCATCGAAAAAAAATTTCCTTTTTGAAGGACTTTCACATGGGAGGTGCAGGAAGGACGCACTTGATTTCTTACATATTTATCCTTTTCCTTGGAATCATTTAAAAATTAACGTGTACAAAATTTCAAATTCGTATCTTGAAGCGTTCAAAAGTTATCGAAAAATATTGTTGAACACGTGTCTTAAGGACATTTTGTATGGCAGCTACCAGAAGGAGTAAACGGATTTCGCTGATTAGTAAACTCGAACATTGTTTTTACTCAAAACTAATTTGTACAAAATTTCCAATTCATAGCTAAAAGATTACTTCAGTTATAGTAAGTTCCGTAAATTAAGTGAATACATTTTGACAGGATATTTGTATGGCAGCTACACGAAGGACTAATAGGATTTTTTTCATAATCATATATTTAGCTCCAACTATTGTAAAAATAACACATACAAAATTTCAAAGACGTAGCTTAAACCCTTCTGAAGCTATCGACCAATATTCTTGAACACGTGTTTTAAGGACATTTTGTATGGCAGCTACCCGAAGGAGTAGGACGATTTTGCCCGTTAACAAACTTAGCCTTACAAATTCAACCAAACATCCAGATTCAAAATATCAAGATCCTAGGTGAAGGCGTTCTTGAGTTATCGTGTTCACGGACAGACGGACGGACGTCAAGCGGATTTGAGGTTTTTGGCCACAAATAAACAGAAAATAATATATAACTTTTTTTCGTCCGAGGCTTGGTTCTATGCGTTACAAACTTTTGGGCTGGATTAAACTTATAATACTCTATATGATTTCATCTAGAGTATAAAAACCACCCCCAAATTTTTGATAGGTCTAGCAACGTACGGGGGTTGCTAGACCTATCAAAAATTTTATTTTTGTAAAATGTCTCTATACAGTCGAATTTTAGCTTTCTATCTTTTGCGGATTTCGAGAAATAAAAATCAGATTATTGAGAACCGCATCAGTATATTTTTTCCCTGATAGAGGTTTAACTGTTTTAAACTTCCGTAAAATTTTCAAGATAATATCTGGTGCAGTTATTGAGATATAAAAATTAAATTTTTTTTAAATTGGCTATCCTCGACTTTCGTGCTCCACCTCCCCTCTGAAAATTTTTACATTCAATAGACTTCACTCGCAACTCTACATAGAGAAACCAATTTCTATCTTCATGGAACAATTGGGTCGGAAGAAAAGTATTTTACTGAAACCGTCCTCCCTCACGCCCAAAAGATCGTAGGGGTTTATTCAATGTACCCAACAAAAAAATATGAAGGTTTCTGAGCTACACGCCTTCAAACGCTTTTGGGGTTCACTAGTCCTAACCCATGAAAATGTGATCGATTTAAAAAAAAATTTGCTAACCTGCAACAATTTTTTTTTCACGTTTCATGACTAGTAGGAACGCAAAAATCCAAAAAAAATTTCAGTCCGTCTGTCCGCAAAATTGTTTGAAGGCTCGTAGCTCCCAAACATTTTAAGCTATTAAGTTGAATTTTTGTTGTGAGTAGATTGGGTTCATCCCTTTAAATGCTAATTTCAAGGATTGGGATGTGAGAGGAGCGTTAAGGGGGGGCATTTTAGACGGACAATTTTGGTTGCTAGATCTCAGCATCTGTTTAGGCTAGGAGGCTGGAACTTGGAATTTATATAAAGCTTTGATAGTGGACCCATTTGCAAAAAAATATGGTCAATATCCGTTCGTAAAATTCCGATTTTTATATCGCGAGAACTCATAATGATTGATAGCTGAAACTTAATATTTAGAGAGAGCTATAACATAGTAGTGGCATGTTGGAAAAATATATTTTTTATAGGGGTAGTATGGGGGGTCAGTTGAGCTTTACTCATGCAAAAAGGCCATTGGCAATAAATGGGGTATGCAACTCCGAATAGTTCATTGGCTCTATGTGTCCGCCATCAGACCAAAACTTATGTACGGTGTTATTGCCTGGTGGACGGCCTTAGACAAAGCAGTTAACCGCACCACCCTGGGAAAGGTACAAAGGTATCAGCGGAGCTCTGAGAACAACTCCCTCTGCGGCATTAGACATGCTATTCAATCTACCACACCTAGACATTTTTGGAAAGCAAATGGCAGCCAGTGCAGCAATTCGACTTAGAGCCCCTACACAGTGGACTGGCATTTATGCAGGTCAATCAACAATCTTGAATCACTTCAATAATATTCCTGAAAACACCGACTACACCCCTCCCAGTTATGATTTTGACAAAAATTTCGTAACAGCCATCCCAACCCGTCTAGAATGGGAAAGGGATTCAGTACGGAGGGAAGAGTCCGTCCACATACATACGGACGGCTCCAAAACTGAAGGCGGGGTAGGTGGAGGTGTTTTCTCTGATACCCTTAACATTAGCAGCTCCTTCTGCCATCCGGACCACTGTAGTGTCTATCAGGCGGAGCTCATGGCGATCAAGGAGGCCTTGTCCTGGCTGAGGTGTCACATAATATCTACTAGGGATATTAACATTTTCACATACAGCCAAACGGCATAAATCCCTGGAATCGGCCTCGACAACATCAAAGGTCGCCGTAGAATGTCGATCATCTCTTAAGGAGATCGCAGAACAGTTCAATATTCTTCTAAGATGGGTGCCAGGACACAGCGATATTCCAGGTAACTGTATGGCTGACGAACTCGCTCGGTGCGGAACTACCCTTCAGATTATGCCGGAACATCGGAATCTGGGTGTGCCTCACTCTACATGTAAACTGCTACTGGGATTGAACTCAGTTTAGAAAACCAACTCAAGATGGGTGGACAGCGTTACATGTCACACTGTGAGACAGATCTGGCCGAAGCTGGATCTAAACCGCTCTAAAAGACTATGACTTTGCTCAAAAGGGCGAATATCAGCACCATAGTCGGTGTCCTGACCGGACACTGTCTTATAGGTCGACATGCTAAAAGACTCGGCCTCTTCCCAAATGACTTCTGTAGAAGCTGCCTGGATGAGGAGGAGGAGGAGACAGTCCTTCACTTTCTCTGTACCTGTCCATCTCTATCCGCTAGAAGGAAAGCTCATCTTGGAGCTTACTTCTTCAACTGCCTTAGTGACCTTGACGCAATGGAGGTCGCGAGAATCCAACGCATCATTGCAAGCTCTCAATGGGTTGACGACTAGGACCGGATTCAATGACCCTGTGGTAACACAACGGACCTTCTTAGGTACAAGTGTGTCCGTGCTCTCACGGGCAGCCACGCATACCTACCTACCTACCTATGGGGGGTCTATAGAACGGCTTATGCTAGGAAGTTGAAACTTGGTGAGTGTATGTAGATCTACTAGGAAAGTAATTTAGATTAAAAAAAAAGAATTCAAATATCCATTGGCGTACGGAAAGGGCACAAAAAAAGGGTGTAACAAGGGAATGCATATATTTTCACGAATTTCATCATTTCATCTATCTTAGGTCTTCCTAAATATTGGATTAATTTTTATTCTACGGATTTCTCACATAAATGCCTAGAAAGCGTTTTCAAGATGTTTTGAAATTGGGGTGCAAAGAGGGTTGTATGCTTTTCACTGCTTCGACAGGTTTGATGAGATATTAGATTAGTTTTCCCTTTTACAGACTTTTTATATAATCGTCTAAAACCCCATTTCTCCATTTTCCGATATTTAACCCCCAAAGGTTTTGCATATGTTTTCACAATATTTGCCATCCCTTAGTTCTGATGAGATATAACATTGATTATTACGGCATTTGATGTAATGGCCAAAAAACTAATTTCACGATTTTTCGAATTACAAAAACTAAGGGGATGTGAAGGGTTATTATTAAAAAAGAATAAAGTAAAACTACTCGCAACCCCATTACAATTGATGTTTCGTTCCTAAATCATAACTAAATTTCATTTTAGCTTTGAATTTGCAATTCTCCACTTTAACGAAAAGTGAAGTACTAGCACTTCAGTGAAACATATCGAAAATCCTTTGCAGGATTCAAGCGGCCATCTAAAAATATTGAGTTCCCATTGCTCATTTTTACGTCAGTAGAGTGGAGTTCTTCCTGCTCAACAAATATAAAATATTTCAAGCTGTGTACACCTTGACTGCTTCGGTTGAAAATGGGTAAGTGGTCATCATATGTGGGTCGGTATATGCATACTTAAAAACCACATATCCTTGTTGATGTTGTCCCGGTCCCGTGCTACATTTAACACAACAAAAACGTACTTACGTATGAATAATTGATGAATTCAATTCTATACACTATCGAAGTATTATATAATTCTGAAAAGCTTGGAGGAATTTTTAAATTGAAACTAGAAACCCGTCCCATAAAAGGACATTATGCTTCAAGTATGACCAACAGTTTCTCCATCCTCATGTAGGTTTCACCGTACACGTTTAAATGACAATAGGATACGAGGACCTTTCGCTTCGATGTTTAAGAAACGTTGCAACCATATGGCGTGCTTGGTCGAGTTTTAGTCAAAGCATTATTTCCCTTTTTGAAAATTGGAAGTCATGCTAAGGAAATATTTCGTGTTGGTCATTTATCGAGTCCTTGCTGTAAGAAGTGTGTGACAATGAGAATTTAAAGCAACAATAAAATTTGAATAATGGTTTAACTCCTTGTTATTTAGACTAGAGACCACTTAGACATAAAAAAGCATTAAGCATCATGTTCATAATCATATCAGTAATAATGGAGTTTATAAGAAGAAACTTGATATCTCATGAAACATGAAGGATTTTGAAAAATTTGTGAAAACGTAAGCAAACCCTTCACACCCAACTGGTTTTTGAAATTCGAAAAATCGTGAAATGGGTTTTAAGGTCTTTACATCAAATGCCATAATAACCAATCTTATATCTCATCAGAACTAAGGGATGGCAAAAATTTCGTTCATCCCCCTCCTCCCCTCACACCCCCATCCTTAGAATTTGGTCACTTCAAGTGGCCTACGCAGTCTATTCATAAAAATAAATTTCAATAATGGAATTTCTTATGGTAAGCTACCATAGAAGCAAATTTGAAGAAGTTTTTGGTGTTTTCCGGCGTCAATGGAATGAAGCCCCAACACGAAATCCCCGACTGTTGATTAATCGCTGTCCTTGAGGTCATGACAGTTGGAAAACCTGCATTGGATAGGCCAGTTTATAAGACTGTGTTTGACTAAGTCCGAAGGAGCTGTTTTGTCATCGGATGGCATAGACTCGTCAAAGGGTGTATCATGCCTACACCCTTACAGGTGTTGGTATTGCTGAGGATTATTCTATATAGCGATATCGAAACCTATTTTATTATCTGCGACTTATATTAGAGCGAAATTCTTGCCATCGCATCCTTATACTTAAGGTAGGTGGCACTGAAGATCGCCTAATATTTCAACCAATTTGGTGGAATTTTTGGTTGTTCGCTAGGATATATATAGCTCAACGCTAAGGGCGCGACATCGAATTCCGCCAACAGCAATTTTATTTTTTTCCCAATTTTTAATAATGGAATTTTTTCATGGTAAGCTACCATAGAAGCAAATTTGAAGAAGTTTTTGTTGTTTTTCGGCGTCAGTGGAGTGAAACCCCAACACGAAATCCCCGACTGTTGGTTAATCGCTGTCCTTGAGGACATGACAGTTGGAAAACGCTTCTATGGTAGCTTACCTGACAGATTTTCATACAAAACTGCCAGTTAAAGTTCCGGTTAGAGTTTAACTGAAGATCGTAATAACGGCCGTAAGGGCCATTATTACAAACTTCAGTTAAACTCTAACTGGAACTTTAGTTGGAGGTTTTGTATGAAAATCTGTCGGTTTAAGTTCCAGTTAGAACGTAACTGAACATCGTAGGAACGGACCTAAATATAAAGAAACGAGTGACCGTTAAATAATTGATAAGATATTATCTGAAAAGGCGTGGCAGCGAGTTAAATCAAAAGACACAAATTTAGTTGTGCGCGCAAACACATTACTTATTACAAATTTGATGAAAACTAAGGTTAAATTAGGAATGGGTTTAAGAAATAAGCCAAGATTTAGAACGGCTGTTCGTATAGTTCGAAATCTTCTCTGCTATAAAATTAGAATTGAAAACTACAAAGAGTATAATTAAAAACAAGAAAGACATTAAAACTCCTAGCATTATTCCCATTCCTAAAATTGGTGAAGTCTAACCATTCAAAAAGCGGATCTTTTGCTGGTTTGTCAGCTATAGGAGCATTATCGGGTGGAGCTGCTGGAATAGCTAAAGCTGTGAACGATGCTAAAGATGCGAAGAAAACGTTGGAGGAGAAGAAACGTCATAACCAGAAAATGGAGCAGATTGCTGTAGGTCGTGGACTATACTTGAAACCGTATGGGAAAGGTTTAGGACTACTTGAATTTCACAATATCAATATTTCCGTCAGGCAAAAGAATTTCACAACTTTATGCAATAGTTAAGACAAGAATTTCACAAGTCATCAATATTTCCGGATGTAGCCCCCCGCAAGCTGCCATAAATAGAGAAAGTACTCCACTGGTGGTGTCAATTCCTTATCAGCACCCATACAGCTTTGTTGGGAGAAAGTAAAGAAAGTACACTACTGACGGTGTCAATTCCTCATCAGCACCCATACAACTAGTGGGCCTGCCCATATGCAAAAAAATTCCTGATATTGGTAAAGGGATGTGGGAGTGGGGGGAATAATAATGCGTCCGAAACGCTCGAAAGCCGAGATCGAAACATTTTAAAATCCATTTCTCCTAAACGGTTAATGTCACGAAATTAAAACTTATTAATCATCTGTCGGTATACTTGGAGAATAGATCGAAAACAAAGTTTTGAGAGGGGGCAGTGGCGTACGGAGGTGGGAGGTGAAAAACGTTAGATTACGATATCTCACGAACCAATTGCACTAGAAAAATAAAATTCAGTTTTTGTATAAAGGTTGACAAATAAAGTTTGCTGAAGGTAAAATTTTTGAAGGGGGCGGTGGAGCATGGAAGTGGAGGGGATAAGGCCTTTTTTAAAAAATCACGTCTCATATCTCAAGAACGGTATAAGATAGATGCTCAAAATTTTTACCAGAAGTAGGCCTAATAGACCCCTAGTAAAAAAAAAAGGAGTGGAGGAGTGTGGGTGTAGAGGGTGAGTGTGGGGGAGAGTGAAAAGGGAAAAGTTCCGATTATTATATCTCGATAACCTATAATGACATAAAGCTGAAACTTGGTATTTAGATGGAGCATAGTAGTTAAGTGGTAATATGGTACGTGCGGGGGGCTAAAGAACGGCTTAAAACGGGGCAAAAAAAAATATCAGTTAAAATGGAATGCACATATTTTCACGATTGTCGTCATACCTATTAGGTTTTTCCAAATATTGAATTCGTTTTTATTCTACGGATTTTTCATATAAATATCCAGAACGCATTTTCAGGATTTTTTTAAATTCGACCCCCAAGGTGGTGAAATGGTGTTGTATACATTTTCACGAATTTCGCCGTATCCCTCAGGTCTGATTAGATATCTAAGGTCTGATTAGATATCTAATAACTTTTCATTTCCACGGGCTTGTTTAATTATCACCTAAAACCCGTTTTCAAGTTTTTTCCTTTTTCAACCCGTAAGAGGGTATAAACGGGTTGAACTCTTTTTCACGAATTCCGTCATATCTCTTAGGAGTGATAAGACATGGGGTTGGTTTTCACTTCCTCGGGCTTTCTTCATATACAGGGTGTTTGGTACTCCGTGCACGACCTTGTAAGGGGTTTATCCTTGATATATTTGAAGAAAAAAATTGTTCCACAGGGTGGGTCAATTTTCAATAACAGTGGAGATACAGGGTGGTTAAGAAAAGTGTTTTTGACCGGTACCCTTACTTACTTAAAACGTTATATCTTGAAAACGAATAATCACAAGGCAAAGTCTTATAACTCATTTTTTAGGGAATCAAATTACCTTTCATTTGATGTAACAGTCTAAATTGTAACTGCACCCAATCTTGAGATATTTACTCGAAAACACCAATTTTTGCTACGTGAACCCTTAAAATTCAGTGATCAATGTAGTTTTTCTCAGAAAACCCCATTATAAACATGTCATTTTAATTTTTTTTTATGTGCCGTATTATTACCTACAAAAGCTGCATACGTATGTATGAGTTACGATTAACATTTTGGAAGTAATAGGTAAAAATACATATCGCATAAAAATTAAATATTCCAAAAGTCAGTGCATGTGCATGTTGATCTACACTACTTGTTTGAACTAAAAGAATTTAATAATGGTTTTTATGTTTTATTTAAAAAAATGTTGTTATAATACATGTTCAAAATGGCCACCTTCATTTTGAATGCACGCTAAAGCTCGTTTGGCGAGTGTTCTCTTGGTATTCATATTCCTCAACTGCTGCCTTACTTCTATTGCTGCCGCATCGATCCTGATATTTAGATCTTCCAATGTTTCTACTGGCGTTGCGTAGACTAGGTCCTTCATCCGTCCCCATACAAAGAAATCCATAATAGTAAGATCAGGAGATCTTGCAGGCCAGTGTATCGGTCCATTTCTACCGATCCAGCGATTGCTATAATTGGAATTTAACCAATCTGTGATCTGTCGGCCGTAATGAGCTGGAGTACCATCGTGTTGGTAAAACATGGAAGCCAATCGTACCAGTGGAATATCATCCAATAAGTCCTGTAGATCATTTGATAAAAACTGTAAGTAATTGGAGCTATTTAGAGTACGCGGAAGCCTAATAGGTCCAAGTAAATCGTCACCAATCACGCCTGCCCATAAATTGACGCTGAATCTGTGCTGAAATGATGCCGCTCTTCTTGTGTGTGGATTGCTCTCAGCCCACGTATGTAGGTTGTAGAAGTTTGTGATACCGTCTCTGGTAAATTAGGACTCATCCGTCCACAGAATATTGTTGAAAAAATTGTCGTCATCTATTTGTCGTTCAAGGAGCCAATTGCAAAACTCCATCCGTTTGCGGAAATCAATGGGTAGCAGCTCCTGTACTGGTGTGTGATGGTAGGCATGGAAGCGTTCTACTTTTAAAATACTCGAAACCTTCCAAGTAGATATGTTAAACTGCCAAGCGTCGGATACTGATCGATGGATCATTTTGAACTGCTTGCAGTATTCTTTCATCAATCTGAACAGCGATTATAGGCGCAGGATTTGCATTTACTCTCCTTGTTCTAACGCTGCCAGTTTCCCTAATTCTCTTGTAAACGTCCTGAAATACTCTCCTGTCAGGTGTCCGTCGGGGGATGTCTCTGATGGTAAAGCCTTCGCGCGGCTTGTCCATTTTCGCGACACTCTCCATAAATTAACACAATGTCAGCATATTCTTCATTGGAGTACTCAGACATTTCGAAATTATTTTTTTTATTCTACTGACACCTTCTTCTTTTAGCAACGTAACTAAAACTGATAAAAATATGAAGGTAGTTTTGCTTTTATAGGCTTTTTATTTTGTAAGGCACCCTATTAAAAAAGGCATAGTACCGCACCCAGTATTACCTACCACATCCAGGTAAAAGCATCAATTATGTTGAAACTCAGTTACATTTCATTGTTTTCCTACATATTTTAAATAGTAATAAATGGGCAATAAAAATACTTCAGTACTACCGACAAATTAAACGAGGTCCACTTTATGGCACTGACTTTTGAAATATTTAATTTTTATGCGATATGTATTTTTACCTATTACTTCCAAAATGTTAATCGTAACTCATACATATGTATGCAGCTTTTGTAGGTAATAATACGGCTCATAAAAAAATAAAATTAAAATGATATATTTATAATGGGGTTTTCTGAGAAAAACTACATTGATCACTGAATTTTAAGGGTTCACGTAGCAAAAATTGGTGTTTTCGAGTAAATATCTCAAGATTGGGTGCAGTTACAATTTAGACTGTTACATCAAATGAAAGATAATTCGATTGCCTAAAAAACGAGTTATAACACTTTGCCTTGTGATTATTCGTTTTCAAGATATAACGTTTTAAGTGAGTAAGGATACCGGTCAAAAACACTTTTCTTAACCACCCTGTATCTCCACTGTTATTGAAAATTGACCCACCCTGTGGAACAATTTTTTTCTCCAAATATATCAAGGAATAACCCCTTACAAGGTCGTGCACGGAGTACCAAACACCCTGTATATCTAAAAACTCATTTCAGTATTTTTGGGTATTCAACCCCAAAGTGGGTGCAAAGGGGTTGCATATGTTTTCACAAATTCCTACATATTTCTTAGTTCTAATGAGATATCGAATTCATTTTTACTTCCTAAGGCTTCCTACATAATCGTCAATAAGTCGATTTCAGGATTTTTAGATATTCAACTCCAATAGAACGTAAGGCTTACGACATATTTCTTAAGCTATTATTACACTGTTTAACCATGTGGTCAAATTGCAGTAATAAACAATGCGAAATAGCGAATTCCAATTATTCTCGCAATATCTGCTCGGTCAAATTCGCTATTTCGCATTGCTTATTACTTCAATTTGACCGCTTGGCCAAACAGTGTAATACTTGCTTTAGGATTGATGAGATATTAGATTTGTTTTCATTTCCACGGACTTTTTATGTTGTCGCCTACAAACGCATTTTCGATTTCATGTAATGGCCCAAAACCAAATCACGAAAAACCGCCTAATCTCGTAACAACTGCTATTATACTGCGACTTAGACTGCGTCCCGGAGTATGACCCAATTATGTAATTCATATATTATATGTGGCAGCGGCGTAAGTATACTAGCGTGACCCCGTTCTAACCGCTCCTCGAACGTTTTTTTAGGTTTTCAGTCACATAGTAACCTACATCGCATTTCAGAATTAAACGCGTTCCAAACTTCTACCCAAAATATAATAAAGTTGCGCCCAGACTGTTGGCAGATTTTTGTTTTCAATACTGTATTGGGATTTTGTTACTACTTACAAGCTAGCACTAAAGTAATTCTGTTTTTCTGTAACCAAATAGAACTGTAAAGAGCTATAATAATTTCTTCAGAACTTAGTACTTAATATTTTATTATCCCTTTAAACACAAATGAACAAAGAATTCAGTTGATTTCGAAATATTGCACACAGATACTGACTTTAAGCAGCTTTTCCAAAAACCTTTTATGGTTACCTCTGCAGAAGTTAGCTATAGAAAAAGTTAACCATCACTCAATTTTCTGTTGATCACATTATGGTGGATTATGGCAACAACTGCGCTCTAACGATGCACTACTTGCTTTTGCAGCATACCAATTTTTCAGGACATATGAGATAAGTCCATGAAAGTTCCTCTGCCCGTATAATTTGCACAACCGTACCGTATTTAAACGACAACATATCCTTATCGTGTTATAGTTAGCTTACGTTTCACTCGCACCGGACTTACGTTACGTAATAATTTAGCACTTGTGGGATATGTGAAGGTTCCATAAATTTCCGGGAATATACTTGAAGCATATGTTACAATTAACACACGGATTAGTTCCTTTCGTACAAGCTAATCTGACCTTATCTTCCCCAGTTATGGATACATAAAATAACAAAACGTTGCAATTTACTGCATTAAGAACAAACCTCATGATCCCTAAGCTCAGATTATAGCTTCGTCTCCGAAACCTCGACAAATTCGTTTTTGAATTTACTACTGTTGGTGTAAACATGCCTCAGTATGTTTTGTGATAACCGACCTAATAGCTCGTATATTATAACGTAGATATGAATATAAATGATTGTTCTGAGAATAAGCAAAAGGACTACATAAGAAGGCCCTTTCAGAAATTTATGCGCTCGTGCTATAGAGGTCCGGATTCAGTCGTTTCAATTCAATGCCTCTATAGCCGTAAAAGAACCGACATTATGTCAAGCATATAATAAATCAAGAATTCAATACGTTCTTATTTCCATGATATATCCCGATGGAACTATTTGAAAAAGAAGAAGGTAAGATGTTGTTACTTCGAAAAGGGAAATTTTATGCTATAAAATGTTAATGCAACCAGTGGAGGGTTTTTTTTCGGGCTTTACTGCCTAAGCTTTAACTTAACTAACGATTCGGGACGAAATTAGTCCCTGAAGGTCGGTGTGACTTGAGTATGTTTAAAATTTATGTTTTTAATATACACTGTACGTTCATGCGATTTCCGTAAGCTTGTAGTTACAAGGACGACGATAGGCGAACCTTTTTCGAATTAACATTATCGAGAAAGTCTCGTTATGTGTCAGGCATGCTTTGAAAATATTTTCTAATCTTCTTGGCACTGTTATGATTATTTTTAACATCTTTTATCATTATTTTTTCAACGTGAAACTATTTTAATTCTGTACTATCATAGCATTAGTTCAGATGTCCTCTTCTTCTAAGCCGTCACAACCCAAATCTGGCCTCTTCCATCAAATTAGCGACTTCACGGTCGACCAATTTTAGATTTTTCTTCCAAGATCTTCAGTATGTAGCTTACTTTTTTTTCCGGGGATATGTTGTTACCCTATTGCCCAACTCCCGGCGCGTGAGGTAGATGAAAGTATAATAGGGAATGTGACAAAAATTCGATTTTCTTTTAATATATTGGAAGTAATAATTAAGCAGATATGTAGAATATACTGGTTCGTATTCGAATACTTTGCTTCGTCTACGTCTATACGTCTAGTTATAACAGTTAATGACGTCAGACATAGCATAGTTGTGTCTCAATTTCTTTTCGGTTCATGTCTTGACTACTTTTACGACAGCTGAGCTATCAGTCAATCTTAGCAAACGAAACAAAATTTTCTATAGAATTTAATTTAATTTTTGATTTATGAAGTGTCAAATAAGCAACTGCTGAGCCATTTTGACGGTTTAGCTAAGCTTTTTCTAAACTGTTATAATAGCAATGCTATGCTGTGACGTCAACATAGACGTAGACGGAGCAAGGTATTCCAATACAACCTGTGTGTATTGTTATAATATTAACAGCGAGATATATAGGGGTCAAAAAATGGAGAGTTAAAATTTGAATTTTTTGATATTCCTTCGAATTATATCAACCAGTCATCATCAATGGTGCAATAGCACAAACCGGGCCCTGGGCTTCTTAAGTTTTCGCCCCTAATCGTCTCGACCCGAAGACCGCGTTTTCCCGCTGCTAATTATACTCTAGAAAAAATTGGAGAGTATTATAAGTTTAATCCAGTGCAAAAGTTTGTAACGCATAGAACCAAGCCTCGGCCGAAAAAAAGTTATATATTATTTTATGTTTATTTGTAGCCAAGAACTCCTAATCCGCTTGACGTCCGTCCATCTATCCATCTGTCCGTCTGTCCGTCTGTCCGTCTGTCCGTCTGTCCGTCTGTCCGTCTGTCCGTCTGTCCGTCTGTCCGTCTGTCCGTCTGTCCGTCTGTCCGTCTGTCCGTCTGTCCGTCTGCCCGTCTGTCTGTCTGTCCATCTACCCGTCTGTGCATCTGTCCGTCTGTCCGTCTGTCCATCTGTCCGTCTGTCCATTTGTCAGACAAATCCGTCCGTCCGTCCGTCTATCCGTCCGTCTGTTTGTCCGTGCGCACGATAACTCAAGAACGCCTTGATCTAGGATCTTGAAATTTTGAATCTGGGTGTATGGTCGAATTTCTAAGGCTGAGCTCATTAGAGTGCAAAATCATTAATACTAATTCGGGTAGCTGCCATACAAAAAGTCCTTAAAACACGTGTTTAAGAATATTGGCCAATAACTTCGGTACACCTTAAGGTATAACTTTGAAAATTTGTATACGTCAGTTTTCCAGTTGGAGTTTAAGGTCTGAATATGAAAAAAATTCCATAAGTCCTTCGAGTAGCTGTCATACAAAAATCCTGTAAAAATATCCTCACTCAATTTACGGAACTCACTATAACTCAACAAATCTTTCAACCACGGAGTTGAAATTTTGTACAAATAAGTTTTGAGAGAAAATGAAGTTCGAGTTCATTAGTCAGTAAAATGCATTTACGCCTTCCGGTAGCTCCTACACGAAAAGTCCTTAAACACGTGTTCAAGAATATTGGCCGATGACTTCAGAACGGTTTATGCTACGACATTGAAATTTTTTACATGTTGATTTTCCAATAGTTGGAGCTAAATGTATGATTATGAAGAAAATTTTATTAGTGCTTCGTGTAGCTGCCATACAATTATCCCGTAAAACTGTCTTAACTTAATTTATGGGACTCACTATAACTCAAATAATCGTTCCGCCATGAATTTGGAATTTCTTACAAATTAGTTTTGTGTAAAAACGAAGTTGGATTTTACTAGTCAGCTAAATCCTTTTACTTATTTTGGAGGCTTCCATACAAAAAATCATTAAGACACATGTTCAATAATATTTTCCATTAACTTTTGAACGCTTTAAGCTAGAAATTTGAAATTTTGTTCAGTGAGTCCTTTTTGCACCTCCCTCCGATGTAAAAGTCCTTAAAAAAGGAAATTTTTTTTCGGTGGCTCACCTAGTTCCAGACATGAAATTATACACTGATGATATTGTCTTTTAGTATCGAGAAGTTATATATTATTTTGTGTTCAGTTGTGGCCAAAAACCTCAAATCCGCCATACAAAAGTTCTTAAGACACGTGTTTACCAATATTGAACGATAAGTTTAGAACGCTTTAAGGTACGACTTTGAAATTTGGTATACGTTGATTTTATAATAGTCGCAGCTGAAAGTATAAATATGAAAAATGTCCTTCATGTACATAGTTGCCATACAAAAATTCTGTAAAAATGTTCTAACTTCATTTATGGAACTGACTATAACTCATGAAATCGTTTAACCATCCATCGAGTAGCCACACGGTTAGAAATTTTGGAATAATTTGTAACATTTTCTATGTTACATATATGACCACACCAAAATGGTATTAATTTGTAATACTTTCGAAGTATTAAATCCATAAATTAAGTCAACACATTATTAAAAGATAATCTTGTCATGGTAAATAATATGTAATATAAAATGATTGAAATTTAATAAATCAGTATTTAAAATAAATATCTGATTGATTAAATATTAATCTGCATTTTTATTACATTTTATTATGATGTTGTTGAAATCTAATACTTTTATTGCGATAAATTTAGGATGTAACGTGTTACAATTTATATATGTAGGGATTCAAAATTGGAGATCGGAAGTTTAAATTTATTTATTTTTTTACTTTTCTTTTATGAGGTCGCATTTTTCATCCCCTATGATGTTGTGAATCTCGACTTTTATAAAAGCAGTCTAAGCTCTTTCGGCATTGGCTTGACGGTCGGCTCTGTATTGGGCACATCTTGGTAGAAATATTTTTTGTTTCTCAACATATCAATTGATTTGGTTTCAACCCTATTACGGGAATGTGTCAGATTCGTTTCTTTTTTTACTGAGGCCCAGTATCGGGCCAGAGTTTAACCAAGAGTAGGACCGGTGTGATCAAATCGACATTGGCTCGGCAATGATTTGGTCTAGGCCACATACTGGGCCCGAAACATTAGGCAGTACTGGCAACTCTGGCACCAGTACTAAGCCTGTGCTGTGCCGTTCTGCTTTTCGTACATGGGAGTCGGCGGGAATAGAAAATCTGACGTTTTCCCGAAAATGGGCCAATATTAACATATAAATAAACGCCACTCAATATTAATGCTTCTGACTTATAAAATAGGTTCCCGCATTTGAAGCTACTCGTATTACGAAAGAGTAAAAAATCTGGGTAGGAACAGGGTGTAGCAGCTAAGGCAATGACACAATAAAAGCAGAAAGCAGCGGCAGCGACAGCAGCGTCGACAGTGCTGCTTTTCTATCTGCTTAATGAATTTAAATAAAAGTAGAAGCAGAGAAGAATGTGTCCATACTAACTGACACCGAAAGTAGAAGCAGCAACAATCAACAATCACAAGTATTTTAGCCTCTTGTTTGAGCGGACGAAAATATTTTGTTTCCGTTGATTTTTCTGAGCTTTTAGTTTAAAATGATAATTAAATACGAGTATATGGAAACAATTTTGACACCTTTAACATTTCCATTGCTGACAACATTCCCAATTCTTAAGGGATTTACGTTGGCAGTACTGAAGCAGAAACAGAATTTTAGAATTAAGAACTAATAAGCAGCACTGTTTTCGTCTCTGCTTCTGCCGCAGCTTTCATTAAAACAGGCGCCATATGATCCTGTGCTTTCTAAAAAAAAAATCTGCTTCTGCCGCTGCTTTCTGCTTTTATTATGTCACGGCCTTTATTTTTTCTTTGTCAAATTTGCAAAAGTTGTAATACCATCGCGTACGTTCTGCCTACGCTACTGCACTGAACTGATCTAATGAACGGAGTACCAACAGTAAGATGAAGCCGGACAAATTTTTTATCGGTTATATTTAACAACTCAATGCGGCAAGAAACCGATGTTGTTAACCCAAACATATCGCAAAGAATAAACTGCGCCAATTATATTTATTTAGAAAGGGAACAATCTCCAGTGTCGATAATGTAAAACTACCAACGGGAGAAGGAATAGAAAATATATATAAATACATTTGCATCGTTAAAAACCTAACAATACACTTAAAATGGCGCTAATCATATTTACAAATGTTTACTCAGAACTTTAACATAACCTCGAAAAGTATCCGGTCATTATAACACAAACTCTTCGAACTCAGAACTAACTGACATAACGTAGAAAAACAATTCAAAGTTCCCGGTCCGGACTTTTGTTATGACTATTAACTGTTACATATTTGCAAATGTTTGGCAAACTTCTCCGACTACTTGGACAATAAATGTAGAAACACGTGCTATTGAACCATTAGTCAGCACAAACAAAGGAAAGTTTTTTATGGACCATCGACCGCCATTGTGCCCTCAAATTAACAGGTTCGCAACTATGTACATCATAACACTGAAAGTTTATTTCATGTCGGCAACTTTGTGACATTTCACTGTAATAATATTGACGAAGAAACTTTACTGAGCCGGTACAGAAACATCAACAATATCCGAACAAATGGACCGACACAATTTTCAAAATCCTCAATAAGTTAAGTATCTATTAGTTTGTAGATAGAGTTCTTAAAGAGGACCTTCCATCGATAGAACTTTAAAATTTTTCCCATTAGACCCACACGCTCCCTATGCATCACATTACGCCCTGTGATGGAAGCTACTATCGAAAGAAGTGCAATTACATTTTATGGTCAAAATAATTATGCAGTTTTTATTGCGCTGAACACAAACAAATTTAAAAACCACCAGCCATGTAATTGGAGGTTTTCAACGTATCAGGGCAGAATCCTTGAGAATCCTTGATGCAGGTTAAAGATACGCTAGAGTTCACTTGAACCAGGTGAAAGCTTCCTCTGAGAATAAACAAAGGAGACAACATGTTTTTCATGCCCGGGCACACATTAACTACCTTTTCTGCTCGTAGATTAAATCTTTTCTAGGAAATTTAAATTTGCTATCGAATTTATTATTTTTCTGGTCATGCTGGATGCAATTTTACTTTATTATTATATGATGTAAAAAAAAAAGTCTTGTGATCGAAATTAAAGTTAAAAAAAAATTGCTTCTCTGAAATGTTCTATTTTCACGTTTTATGAGTAGTAGACTCAAAAAAATGTCCGTTCTTCCGCCGTAATTTGATTGCAATATCTCATGAAACGGTTATGCTAAGAAGTTGAAAATTGGAACTTAGTGAGAGCTATGATAGTGCATGATTTACAAAAACAATGGTAGAAGAAACGTGTGGAGGGGAAAAGGTGGGGTGGGAGTTAGAAACAAATAATGCATCCGAACGACACGAAAGGTCGAATGGAGACATTCTAAAACCCATAACTGTTAAACGGTTTATGTCAGCAGTTTAAAACCTTGCAATTCTTTGTATGCATACTAGGAGAAACAACATTTTTAAAAGAAGGGGTGGCGTGTTAGGTTAGGGTGTGCGGGAGATCAAATACTTTGGACTACAATAACTTCTATTCCAAGTACGGAAGAACGATCAAACTTGGTTTGTATATAGCAGTTTGTAAGTGGAGTTGGCTAAATTAAAAATTATGTAACAGCACGAAAGTCGAGAATAAGAAATTTTGAAAAAAAGTAATTTTTCAAGAGACGTTTACATGAGTTAGGCTAAAAAGACCTCTAAGTGATAAGAGTGAAAAGGGAAAAAATTCTGATTTTTTTTCTCGATAACTACTAAAGATAGAAAACTAAGAGTTGACGTCTGTACATTGGCGGATACAGAGGGGGGCGGAGGGGGCGGCCGCCCCCCCCAAGAGCACTTCCGAATTTTCCAGACATACATGCTTCAACCGTTCTCCGATTTTTTTTACTCCACTGCAATGTGGACTGTAATTAGCATTTACTGTAGTTCTGCGATGCAATGCAAAGCACAGAACAGAACCATGATGGTGAATTTACCATACACTCAACGTTTGAGGCGCGCCTCTATCCCCACCATAAAATCAACCAATCAGATGGCTCGTGCAGTCGCAAGAGTCTAACATTCTTCAACTTTTTCTCCGACGCACGCTTCCATATGTGTACACACATACAACGAACTGTGGTACCACACAATTCGCAGCTCATCGTATTTATGTCGTTTCGCACTTATAGGCAAGTTGCGCCGCAAAGGCATGTTGAGTGTAAATTGCTTTCAACACAGCAAAGAACACAGCCGACGAAAACCGGTTTGCAATGACCTGATAGGGGTAGAGGCTCGCCTCGAGGTGAGCCTCGAGGGTGAGTGTAAACGCACCATGATAAAAAGACTACAAGACAACATATTGAGTAGGTAATAGGGTCATTCCATCAAGAACCGCCAAGAATGACGAAATTTGGGACTTTACCATCTCCGATTGTTTTGAAAATTTTTGTACTTTAAGAACTAGTGAAAAAAATAATTGAAATTCAATTTTTTGTTTCTATCTCATTTTTTTTGTTAGTTATAGTATGTTAAAGTTTTCGCAAAAATGGTGTCCGAGTCCTCTTTGAATAATAAAATATGGCTTATTTTAAAGGGGAAGGTTGTCGCAATAAAAATTATCCTTGAAATTTTTTGGATAATGATTTTGTCCTTTATCCTTGAATATCTTAAAACGGTTTTTTTTATATTTTGTAGGTTATACTGTTTTTTAAAAAATATCAAAAAATTAACTTGGGATCTCAATGGGATCGGGGTCAAAAAAATCGAAGAACATTATAGTGGTTCTCAATTATTTTATAGAAAAAGGGTCGTTCAATCAACAACGAGTGTGACCTTATCATCGCCGATTCATTTGAAAATTTATGTACTCGAAGAATTAGTGAAAAAAAATATGATTTCAAGTTTTTGTTTCTATCTCATTTTTTTTGTTAGTTGTAGTATGTTAAAGATTTCCCAAAAAAGATGTGCGAGTCCTCTTTGAAAATTCATATCTCTGGTAATTTTTATCCTTGAATAATAAAGTAGGGCTTATTTTAAAGATTGTTGTTGTTTTTGTTAGTTAAAAAATGAGATAGAAACACAAACTTAAATTTCAATTATTTTTTTCACTAGTTCTTCAATTACAAACATTTTCAAAAGAATCGGAAATGGTAAGGTCACAACTTTGGCGATTCTTGATGGAATGACCCATAATAAGATGAAAACAATATGATCCCGTTTTTGCTAAGTGCAGTCTATGTAGCTAAATTCACACAGAACTTGATCACACAAAATAGTCAAATCAAAAAAATTTCCGCCCCCCCCCCAACAGCAAAGTCTGGATCCGCCACTGCGTCTGTATAGCACACTATAGGGTCAAAATATATTTCTGTCTTTTTAGATTTATGTGTATGCACTGGAGACTAGGGTTACTGTATACACTCAAAGAAAAAATTTGATTATGGCCACCATATTTTGGGAGAACCTTACTATGATTGAGGTTATAGTTGCCACAACCATGTTACAACATGCAACACAGCTGTACTAACTGAATGTATGTTTGTAATAACTATAGGTATATAGCAAAAATTTTACCATTTAGTTACTAGAACTATGGTTATGTTTTTAGGAAACATACAATGTTTGTCTCAAACAAAATTATGGTTGTGGCAACCTAGGTGTGTAATTCACTCAACCTTCTTTTTTAATAGAACGGTTACGCCAATCATAAAAATCGTGTGACATGGTTACTTGAAACATAGTTATGTTTTTAGAAAAGATGGTTTGTTTGGCTCAAATAAAATTATGATTGTAAAAACCTAGCTGTGTGATCTACGCAACCATGTTTTTTATTAAAACGATTACGCCAATCATAAAAATTCTGTAACATAGTTGCTAGAAACATAATTATGTTTTTAGGAAACATGTTATGTTTGGCTCAATCAAAATCATGGTTGTGTAAACCTAGGTGTGTGATTCACGCAACCTTCTTATTTAATAGAGTGGTTACGCCAATCATAAACATCATGTGACAGGGTTCCTAAATATATAATAAAAGTATAAAAATTACTAGAGATATGAATTTCAAAGAGGACTCGGACACCATTTTTGAGCAAACTTTAACATACTTCACATACTATAACTAAAAAAAAAATTAGGTAGAAACAAAAAATTGAATTTCAATTATTTTTTTCACTAGTTCTACAAGTACAAAAATGTTCAAAAGTATCGGAGATGGTAAGGTCACAACTTTGGCGATTCTTGATGGAATGACCCAAATACGAACTTACATGATTGTACTCACCATATCTTTACAAATTCTAATGTTGCACTGACCATATTCATGCTTATCAAAATCACAGTATGGTTACGGCAATCATAAAATGTCAAGTAACATGATTGTACTGACCATCTCTAATCAAATGAGTATAGTTGCACTGATCATTCAAAGTTATGTCAATTATAGTATGGTTGCGACAATCATATCTAATATGTTACCTTACATGATTGCACACACCATATCTGGTATGATTGTGGGAATTATTTTATCAAATTTCATGGTTCCACTGATCATAGAATATTGTTGTCGTGATTATAATATACTTTTACATCATGTAACGAGAATGATTGGTACAACAATATAAAATTTCAGTACAGATATATGTTTAATGCAACCATACTTTGTTTTTATGAATTATATGCTATGGCTAGGAGCATCATATCCATGATCATTGGAAACATATCTGTTTTACAATAGTTAGAAGAACTTTAATGTAGTCAATGCAACCTTGGAATAAACATAGTTTTTCTTTCAGTGTACGCACTCACACCAAAACAGCCTCTAAGAGGGGTTTGGCAGATGCGTACCAAGGTGAAAAACCAGTAAATTTAAATTTTTTTCATGTTTATGGGAGTTTGCTTTATAAATATTAGAAATGTTTGACTTTTCGCTGCAAAATTGTAAATTTCCATAACAGAAATATGGAAATTTTCCATTGAAAACCACAATTTCGCGCACACACACTTCCATGCCGAAGAAAAACAAGTACTAGAGTTATGGAAGGGAACCGACAACTTCCCTGCAAGAAAATTACCGGGTAACTCCGCCGGAGCTCCGCCGTAGCATTACCCGGTAATCTTTCAGTTAAAACGTATAGGCCTCGGGACAAAAATTAACTTATATACTTCGTATCGGTGTGCACACGTGTGATTCGCTACCTCTATCTCCATCTCTTTCACTCCTAGTTAATGGTACCCGGTAGCTAGCCGGTAAATTAACCCAATTGCATAGTGCAAATTACAAAGCGAGGCCAGTACGATTTAACGGGTAAATTACAGGGTAATGGTACCCTATAAATTAACTACATGAATGCATGGAAATTTGGAAGCGAAGCCAGTATGATTTACCGGGTAAATTACAGGGTAATTGTACCCTATAGTTTAACTAATGCGTCTTAATTTTCCATTCCAGGTACCCTGGTACCCGGTCGGGCTGATTAAGGTGTAGAAGAAAATAATCTTTTTTCAATAAGAAAAACCTAAAAAAACAATGATAAGTATAAAATAAGAAATAAAGCAGAAGTTTAGCAATATCCAAAAACGTCAGGTACCGAAGTGCAGTAGAACAGAAATGCTAGTAGTACCAGCAGGGGTTACGGCGTTGCGGGATAGGTCCGCTCGACTAATTTACGCGAAAGTTTGATGTCACATAAGACTAGAAACGGGCCATGTACTCCAAAGTTTAAATGTATCGCATACAATTAAACAATTTTGATGTCAGGGTGTTGGAGTTAATGCATGTGTTTGTACTTTCGGTAGCGCTTTCTTGCAGGGTTTCTTCCGATTCTTCACATATTCGCACTAACACACTTCAAAAACGCAATTTGATAGCAATGTTCAGTAGAACAAAAACAGGCGAACTAGTACATAAACAGGCGATTTTTGTGAGGTTAAATTACAATTTCTAGTACAGAAACGACCGAATTAGACCTATCTGCCAAACCCTAGGTAGAGAGTGTCGTGTATATAGTGACCCTACTGGAGACGACTAGGGTTACTGTATACACACTCACACCAAAACAGCCTCTAAGAGGGGTTTGGCAGATACGTACCAAGGTGGAAAACCAGTAAATTTAAATTTTTTTCATGATTATGGGATTTCGCTTTATAAACATTCGAGATTATTAACTTTTCGCTGCAAAATTGTAAATTTCCATAAAAGAAATGAAAGAAATACGGAAATTTTCAATTGAAAACCTCAATTTCTCGCACACACACTTCCATACTAAAGAAAACCAAGTACTAGAATTGTGGAAGGGAACCGACAGCTTTTTTCCGACTCTTCACATATTCGCACTAACACACTCCAAAAACGCAATTTGAGAGCAATGTTCAGTAGTACAAAAACAGGCGAACTAGTACATAAACAGGCGATTTTTGTGAGGTTAAATTACAATTTCTAGTACATAAACGACCGAATTAGACGTATCTGCCAAACCCTAGGTAGAGAGTGTTGTGTATCTAGTGACCCTAGAGACGACAAGCCACCGGTTTTTTATAAAGCGCTTTGAAGCCAAAGAAGTGAGACAAAACAGGGTTGTAGTGTCAAATTCTTGTTGTTTAGCGTGTTTCAAGAGCGGGAAATATAAGTGAGAAAAAACAGTGTCGTTATGTCAATTGTTGTTGTTTTGCGTGTGAGTGAATGCGACGACATCCGCTTGATATCGAAAAGAGGCGACATCGACTGGCCACCGAGATCTGCAGATTTGACTCCTCCGGACTTCTTTTTATGGAGTTTTTTGAAAAGCAAAGTGTACGCCAGCAAGCCTAAGACCACTGACGAGCTCAAAGCAAACATTCGGGCCGAAATCATCGCTATACCGCCCGAGGTGCTCGAAAAAGTAATGGAAAACGCAGCAAAAAGAGAACATTTTGCTGTGGCCAATAGAGGCAGCCACTTGATTTATGTTATATTCAAAAACTAATCCAAATAAATTGTAAAGGACCAAATTGAATAAAAATACCTCACATATAAAAATGTTTTTTTCAAAGTTATGCAATGTTTACATACCGATATAAAAGATGACGCACTCTGTATATGTTAGAATAAATTATTCTTTTAATAATTTATGATTCACAGATATTTTATCTGTATTTAATTGATCTTAATAGATCTTATTCGTTAAACAGTTTTAATTAAACTGACTTTTCTCCAATCCATATTTTATTTTATTTTCTTCAATAATGAATTCCGAGTACTTGATCTCTATACAATAATACAGCGATCAAGTACTCCGAATAATTTATTAATTATATTACAGTAAGTTTCTCAATTTTTAAATGTGCAAAGTAATTAACAACCGCACCACCACAACATGAAATCGTGAAATGGGTTTGTAGGCGATTGTATAAAAACTCTGTGGAAGTGAAAACCAATCTGATATCCCATCAAACCTAAGAAATATGTAAAAAGCTATGAAAAGTATGCAACCCCCTTACACCCCTTATGATTGAATATCTGAAAATCCTTAAATCAACTTTTTGACGATTAAGTAAAAATTAATTCGAAATCTCGTCAGATTTAAGAAATATGTAGGATTTTGTGAAACATATGCAACCGCCGAGGAAGTAAAACCCAATTCGATGTCTTAACACTCCTAAGAGATATGACGGAATTCGTGAAACGTGTTCAACCCGTTTATACCCTCTTAGGGGTTTGAAAACGGAAAAAAAATTGAAAATAAGTTTTAGGCGATTACAAAACAAGCTCGTGGAAGTGAAAAGTTATTCGATATGTAATCAGAGCTGAGGGGTACGGCTAAATTCGTGAAAATTTATGCAACACCTTTACATCCACTTAGGAGTCGAATTTCAAAAAATCCTGAAAACACTTTCTAGGCATTGATGTGAACAATACGTGGAATAAAAATGAACTCGTAATTTTAAAGGCATAAGAGATATAACTAAATTTGTGAAAAATATGGATTCCATTTTCATTGATAATTTCTTTTTTCCGTACGCCAATGGATATTTAAAAAAAATTTTTTGTCTATTTTACTTTTCTAGTAGATATACGAGGGTTGTCTGAAATGTTTCCGACCTCAACATGAAGATGGCAGCACTCGTCAACAAAAGCTAGGGAATGTGCAATGTGGATGTTGCACACCTTTGGAAAGGTACTCACCAAAATTTCGAATTTGGACGCGCAGTTGTTGTTAGACAATCGTTTGAGTGAGTCGATGTGAGTGTTTTGTGAAAATGGATAAAATCAAGTATCGAGCTGTCATTAAGTATTTGTTTTTAAAAGCAATACGCATACGCAAATCAAAGACGTAATTGACGCTGTATACGGGGACTCTCCACCATCATTTACCACCATGAAATTTTGGGCAGCTGAATTTAAACGTGGCTCTACCAGCTTGGAAGACGAGGAACGTTCGGGACGTCCAAAAACACAACCACTAATGATAACATCGGTTAAGTTCACCAAATAATGCAAGACAACCGGCGAATTAAAGTGAGAGAGATAGCAGAGGCTATGGATATGTCCAAAAACGTGTTTGTTACATATTGTATAGAGATTTAGGCATGAAAAAGCTGTCCGCGAGTTTCCTCACGTTGGACCAAAAACGTGTTCAAATGAACATTTCCAATGCTCTGTTGGCGCAGTTTATGCGCAATAAATAACAGTTTTTTGCCGAATAATTACTGTAGATGAAACTTGGATACACAATTACACCCCAGAATCAAAAAAACAATCAAAACAGTGCCGATTTCGGCTGGGAAAGTGTTGGCGACTGTTTTTTGTGGTAGTCATGGAGTTATCTTAATCGATTATCTTCAAAAAGGAAAAACCATTACAGGAGCATACTACGCATCATTACTTTACAAGCTGAAGGCAGAAATTGCAGAAAAACGGCCAAATTTGGTTTTACCAAGACAATGCGCCATCTCACACCTCACCGGTTGCCAAGGCGAAAAACCACGAATTACAGCTTGAACTACTTGACCACCCTTCTCACTCACAGATCTAGACCCAAGCGACTTTTTTTCCTTAAGCTAAAAGTTGCGCTCGGAGGACAGAGATTTTCGTCAAATGTGGAGGCCATCTCCTTCGTAAACAATTATTTTGAAGAGAAAGACGTCGATTACTATTTGGACGGGTTAAGGAGATGGGAGCATCGCTGGGAGAAGTATATAGACTTACAAGGAGGCTATGTAGCAAAATAAAAGTAGATTTGAAGAAAAAATGTTTCGTATCTTTGTAAGGTCGGAAACTTTTCAGACCACCCTGGTACATATACTCGCCAACTTTCAACTTTCGAGCATAACCTACTTCATAGATGAGAAAAACACCCCCAAATATGGTACTTCCATTATAAAAGATTATATTTTTATTTTTATTTTTAGCTCTTTACAAATACTACGTTTTACCAATTCATCATTACGGGTTTTCGAGATATAAAAAATCAGAACTTTTTCCTATTAATTCTCTCCCACACTCACCCCCTACACCCACATCCCAAAATTGCTAGGCGATCTATTAGACCCACCTCCCATAAAATATCTTTGGAAATGGGTCCACTATCAAATCTTTATATAAAGTCAAGTTTCAGCCTCCTAGCGTAAGGAGTTGCTGAGATCTAGAAAGCAAAATTTTCGTCTAAAACGCTTCCCCCTTCCTCCCCTCTCAGACCATCACCCCTCAAAGGTGGCCGCTTAGAGGTGTCCACTCAGACTACTTTTTGAAATTTTGAAATCTAACAAAGATCTAAATACTGTATTATTGAAATAATAAAGTAAAAGACGGTATACCTTTTTATCATGAATTCACAGGCTCTGCGTCATAGTTGTGCTATTTGTCTTTCGAGTTTAACCAAATTATTGAAATTTTATGCAAACTAACTATTAGATATGTTCTCCTCATTTTACGACAAATAAATCAAAGATATAAAAAAGGTACACAGCAATAAAAGAAGTTTTCTTGTGTGAATTTTTTAGTACAGAATTTCAAATGAAATTCTCTAACAAAGGACAGGAAAAAAAAGTTGAATAAATTCATACAAAATCACACTACTTAGGACGAAGAACGATATACTTGCCACAATTACCCTTCCTGCGGTCGATCTTTGCATGTATTGTGTCTTCTGTGTTGTATATGTGTGCTGAGGGAGTGTCATAAATTTCTTTGGGCAACTCTGAATTATTAACATTCCGAAATATTTTATGTGTAAGCCTAGCAGTAAATCTTCGACAAGGAACATAAATTACTTCTTTTTGGTTTTAGTTTGTCTCTAGTTCGTGTTGGAACGCTGCATGAGTTCCGATTTACTAGAAATAATGTTGAGGAATCGGAGACAGTCGTCTTTCAGAAAAGTTAATGGGATATACAAATCACTGTTTATTTTAATGATGATTTTCTTCTGAATGTGTTAATTTACTCGTGTCTGCAATTCTTAAAAGCGCTTTAGTTAGGAAATTGGATTCAGTTTTTCAGTACCGGAAAAGTGTATTTTTATACAGTCTACTTTTTCATATTCGCAGAATAAAGATATCCTCATTTTGCTCTTTTGCAAGCTCGTGGATGGGATGACCGATACGAGCCAAGAGCTAAAAATATCTCAAGATGAAAACAACGAACGTATAATCATGCCAAACTCATAAATCTTGACGAGAATTTAAATCAACTACACCACAAAAATCGGAGCCAAGTTCACGAAATAGTCCCTGAAAGGACAATAATGGTATATCGCCAGCTATCTAGAGAGGACATGAAAGAAGATGAGTACAAAGTTTTCAGTACCTAATTAACTTACTTCTAGATCTCGTAGCTTATCATATCAGAGGAGTCTAGCCACAAGAGACTGGCGTTACTATATATATGCATTGACACCAATACCAAGCAAAGTTTGACGGATGCGAGCCTGATCGAAAGCCAGTAAATTTGAATTTTTTAATGCTCATGGAGTAGTTTCGCGCAATAAACTTTGTAAATAATTAGCTTTGCACAGTAAAATTTGAAATTTTCAAAAAAGAAATTAAAGATATGGAAATACGTTGGTCTGGGTGGCTTAGTGGCACTTGCCTTCGGTGCACCGGGTACCAGGTTCGAATCTGCTTGGCAACAAGTAATTTTCGAGAATGGGATTGGGTCCGGACTACCAGTTCACTCTGCTGTAAATGAGTACCTCAGTTAAAACCGGGGTAATAATCACGGACGAGCATGTGGCTGACCACTTCACCTCCTAGTGTTCCGTTGGTCTAGTAATGAAGTAACTCTAGCATTACTTCAAGGCCTAAGCCCAATTTGGGCTGCTGTGCCATTGATTATTAAATACAGTGGTTGCACTTTGTGACTTGCCAAAAACATTAACATTAACCGGGTGATAACAATAGACGAAGGAAAAAAAATTTGAATATAGCGAGAAACAACATCAACAGTTTTCTCTCATAGCTCGAAGCATCCAATATTATTAGGTGTACAAATAAGTTCCCGGCGTTTTTTGTCAAACTTTGAGCCTTTATTGTGGGAAATTGGTTGCATTATTTTTATACTCTAGATGAAATCATATAGAGTATTATAAGTTTAATCCAGCCCAAAAGTTTGTAACGCATAGAACCAAGCCTCGGACGAAAAAAAGTTATATAATATTTTTTGTTTATTTGTGGCCAAAAACCTCAAATCCGCCTGACGTCCGTCCGTCCGTCCGTCCGTCCGTCCGTCCGTCCGTCTGTCCGTTAGCACGATAACTCAAGAACGCCTTCACCTAGGATCTTGAAATTTTGAATTTGGATGTTTGGTTGAATTTGTAAGGCTAAGTTCGTTAACGGGCAAAATCGTCCTACTCCTTCGGGTAGCTGCCATACAAAATGTCCTTAAAACACGTGTTCAAGAATATTGGTCGATAACTTCAGAAGGGTTTAAGCTACGACTTTGAAATTTTGTATGTGTTATTTTCCCAAAAGTTGGAGCTAAATGTATGATTATGAAGGAAATCCTGTTAGTCCTTCGTGTAGCGGCCATACAAATATCCTGTCAAAATGTATTTACTTAACTTACGTAACTCACTATAACTCAAGTAATCTTTTAGGTACGAATTCGGAATTTTGTACAAATTAGTTTTTGGTGAAAAGAAAGTTTTAGTTTACTAGTCAACGAAATCCTTTTACTCCTTCTGGTAGCTCCCATACAAAAAGTCCTTTAAATACGTGTTCAAGAATATTGGTCGATAACTTCAGAAGGGTTTAAGCTACGTCTTTGAAATTTTGTATGTATTATTTTTTCAATAGTTAGAGCTAAATGTATGGTTATGAAGAAAATCCTATTAGTCCTTCGTGTAGCTGCCATACAAATATCCTGTCAAAACGTCTTCACTTAATTTACAGAACTTACTATAACTCAAGTAATCTTTTAGCTATGAATTGGAAATTTTGTACAAATCAGTTTTGAATAGAAACGAAGTTTGGGTTTACTAATCAGCGAAATCCTTTTACTCCTTCTGGTAGCTGCCATACAAAATGTTCTTAAGACACGTGTTCAAGAATATTGACCGATAACTTCAGAAGGGTTTAAGCTACGTCTTTGAAATTTTGTATGTGCTATTTTTTCAATAGTTGGAGCTAAATGTATGGTTATGAAGAAAATCCTATTAGTCCTTCGTGTAGCTGCCATACAAATATCCTGTCAAAACATCTTCACTTAATTTACGGAACTTACTATAACTCGAGTAATCTTCTAGCTATGAATTGGAAATTTTGTACAAATTAGTTTTGAGTAAAAACGAAGTTCAGGTTTACTAATCAGCGAAATCCTTTTACTCCTTCTGGTAGCTGCCACACAAAATGTCCTTAAAACACGTGTTCAACAATATTTTTCGATAACTTTTGAACGCTTCAAGCTACGAATTTGAAATTTTGTACACGTTCATTTTTAAATGGTTCCAAGAAAAGGGATAAATATGTAAGAAATCGAGTGAGTCCTTCCTGCACCTCCCATGTAAAAGTCCTTCAAAAAGGACATTTTTTTCGATGACTTACCCAGTTCAAGATATGAAATTAAACACTGAATATTGTCTTTTAGGTTTGAGTAGCAATCTAATGGCAGTCCTTAATAAAGGACATACAACATCCACACACGTAATTCTACTTTATCCCCAACTACAATATAAATCGGAGTTCAGTATTCATCTAGAGTATTATACGATTGGCTTGCAGCCGATCGTGACTGCAGTATGTTTTTTTAAAATATTGCCCATCGCTAGTCACAACCTTTTCCCATCTTTCTGGCAGCATACGAATTCCGCGTTGAAAAAACTCCACGTCCTTTGAGGCGATCCACGAATCGACCCAATTTTTGACATCTTCAAAAGAACGGGAGTGCTGCTTAGCCAAGCCATGCGTCATTAATCGGAATAGGTGGTAGTCGGAAGGGGCGATGTCTGGTGAATACAGCGGGTGGGGTAGGACGTCCCATTTCAGTATTTCCAGGTAAGTTTCAGTGGCGTGGCGTGATAATTCAACAAGGGGAAGCAATTGGTTAATATCCAAAATTTATTATTATTCTTCTACCTACAAATTTACTGCATACTTATTGAACCTCCTCCATTAGCTACTTTTAACATTACTAATATAAAAGCACCAAGCAATAGCGAACGGGAACCAGGAGCCTATTTGGAACGTATTGGCAGATTTTTTTGATTTATTAACGTATTTTTTTGAATAGAAGAGTTAATAGAAGTAAAACCGAATTCGATCTCATTAACCATAAAAGTTTTTCGGAATTCCCATGGGTTTAATATGAAAAAATGCTTGCATCAGATTTTTCTTCGATAAAATTTAAAGCCTTTAGAAATAAAAGTGAATTGAATATCTCATTAAACCCAATATATGAAAATTCGTGAAAATGTACACAACCACTTTATACCCCTAAGGGGTTGAATATCGAAAAATTGGAAAAAAAACATTTCTATGTGGTTACATAAAGAACCCGCAGAAATAAAATCTATTTCCAAAATCCAAAATATATAACGAAATCGCGAAAATGTGAAAAAATCCCTTTTCATGGAAATTTGTTTTACTCAATCTCTGTGCCAATAAAAATCTGAATTTTTTTTCCTTTAATTTCTTGAGTAGCATACGTACATATACGTACTAAGTTCCAACTTTCTTCTTCATAAGCCGTTTCTGAGATTTAAAAAACCACAACCCACCCCCTGCCTTGCTACGCATATTAAAAAATTGTTTCTAGGATACCTCTTTATTGGCTCTATGTAGTAAATTTTTAGCTTTCTATGGTTTGTAGTTTTTGAAAAATAAAAATCGATATTATTTTCTTTCCACCCCTCCCACCAGTACCTCCAACATTTTTGCCCTGTTAGAAGTCTACTGGGCCTAACTCCTGTAAAATTTCTAAGATCATATATGGTACGGTTCTTGAGATATACAAATGGAATTTTATTAAAAATGGCTATCGCCCCACTTTTGTGCTTCGTATATACACAAACCAAATTTTATCTTCCAGGTAAAATTGGTTCAGAAGATATTCTAATCCAAATTTTTTTACCCCAACCCCTACCCACCACCACCTGATTCAAAAATTTTAGCTTTTGGTTAATCTCCTATTATCCCTTAAGGCAACTACGAAGTTTCAATCTTATGACGTCAACCGTTCAGAAGATACGTATTTTAGAATGTTTCAACCCCAGCTTTCAAGCACTTCGAACATATTCCTTTCCCCTCCACTCCCACACTCCTCAACCCTTATCGACAATTTTTTTGCAAATAGGTCCACTATCATAGTTCTACATAAGTTCCAAGTTTCAGCCTCCTAGCGTAAGTGGTTCGTGAGATTTAAAAACCAAATTAAATATAATTCAACTATTAATATTTACCCACAATTCAATTCCTAACTTCGATCAGAATTCAATTCCTATCCTACTCTGGTAGCACTTATTTCTAATCTGATCTCTGCTTGCTGAAAGCTTCACCGCTGCAGCCAGGGGCGGAGCTTCCATAGGAGCAAGTGGAGCAACTGCGCCGGGCGCCAAATTTTTAGGGCGCCACACCTACGGTTTCACCTACCTACACAATTGTTCCGTCATGAACAATCCAGCAATTACCACTAAATTCACTGATTGTAAATTTTGCAATTCTAGAACACGGCATCCTACCACATATACCGTCCAAATACAATTTAACAGCACGTCGTACACCCAAATATTTGTTTCATTCCCCTAAAAATATGGTTGCGGTTTGATCTTATCATATAAATATACATGTTCATATCACTCTCTTCCAACTAGTTTTTTTGTATGATAAACATCATTTTCCTACACTGATCCCACACGTCTGCAACATACTGTTCGATCATACATGTGCGAATCTATTGACTTCCTCTTTGGCGCAAATATTTCATCCGCGCCATGGTTCGACATACAACACGCACGGTACAGTGAACGTACAAGGTTTTTATGCGCGACGGCATGCGTTGTATTCCGCTGAGTGCATATGTATTCATGGTATCTGGCGCAGTTTATAAAAGTGCGCCATATGAATGAAATGGGACCTCAGATGCCCCAGGCGCATGCGCGGTGCCAGTGCTCCAGTTCTTCACGCACACTATTTTTTCATTCCAATTCCGATGGGCTTTTTAATTTTCTCTAGGTATGTTTTTTAAATATATAGGGAATTGAACTCTCATGACGTGATCACCACTATACGAATGTAATTAAAAAGTTTTATCTAATAAATAAACGACAATACAGGTACATTTGTTCTAATGTTAACGAAAAAATTTAAATATTTAGAATTTTCACGAGTTGGAAGCACTGTTTAATGGCCAAAGAAAATGTCTTATTTTTCTTGATAGGTTTTATTGGAAAAACGAACAAGTGCTAATAGGTAATACCTTTCAAATGTTTAAGTGTAAATAAACTTTTAGTAAGTTATACATACCTTCTATATTTTGTTTTTAATATATAAAAATGTCGATTAATCCGAGAAAATTGTCCGGTAGTCAATATCGAAAAAAGCGGCAGATTACTCAAGCTGATAATGCTAAGTTATCAAGCGGAATTAAAAAATTCCTGAAAGATACTGCAATTTCAACGCAAAATAATTTATTGCATTCATGCAACATATCCTTATCTGAAGCTTCCACTTCCACCGTGGAAATGATATACCATGAAATTCCGTTGCTAATTGATTTAGAAAGTTTATCTGTGCACAATCAACAGCCTTTTGAGGTCCTTAATTCTAACAATAATTTTGAAGATCCTGGGCTGTGGCCAGTTCTGAATGATCGACTCATAGAACGAATAGTAGAAAAGGGAGCGCATCAAATTAGTAATTTTAAATATCCCCTTACAAATGGTAGAAAATTTAACAATACATTTTACATTAGATCACTGCAGAATGGAGAAACAGTTGACAGTTTTTAAAAAATTATTTAAATTCATAAATTCTTGCATACGGCTATCACTGAAATTGTGTTGGTAATATAGCATATCGTCTTCTGCTTCAGGAGATTCATTGTGCTTCAAAAATTCACAATTTAATGCACATTTCACTTCTTTGGTCACTAGAAAGGGTCCTTCACAAATTCAATATCAGATGTCGAATTCAGGGACGTCATTGGGAGGGGGGAGTGAAATTTAAGAATTGAAGGTAACCGTGACTTTTTGATTTTTTCAAGAAAGTCTATTTTCACAGGAGCTTAAAAATGTACGTACGGCTTGACTGTGCGGTCAAGCCGCGGTCCGAATTACGCTTTCCGCATTTTTAGCGCTCTTACGCTCGGTCCGAATTGCGTTCACAACGCATACACTTTGCATGGAGGGGTAGTTTTCTGGCGCTTAAACTGCTCACGGTTTCGAGGATAGGCACTGTGAGTACACTGTGTGCACACGATCGGTTCGAATTGAAAGCGACATAAGCGTACCAACAATTCCGACCGATTGTAAGTACTGTTAGTGATGTAAGCATCATGAGCGTAATTCGAACCGCGGCCTTAATATCGACGCACATGCATTCATTTATAGCAAGGGTAAAAAATCTTGCTCCCTGGGTAAAACTGAAATGACGTCCCTGTTCGAATTGTATTCAGTCGAAGAAGCCTCATTTTCACCACTTTCAGTACTTTTATCCAGGTTGAGGTGTTCATGATACTGTATCACATCCTCACTCTTGGCCGCGGCGTTTCGCTCCTTGAGATGTTTTGATATTCTTCCGTTGATTCTTATAAGATGCAGCTATAAAGACAATCACAGAAGTTGATGGAAAAAATTTTGTAAATCTTGCGAAAGCAAGGCGATCCTTCGTATGAATAAGCAATGCACTTCGATTTTGTTCTATGGTGCCTTTAGAGGTGGGCTTTCTGATATGTAACACAAACCATAAATGGTATTATGAATCATTAGAAATAATTAAGGGGCCGAAATAAGAGCGGCGGTCACCTTCTCTATTTATATCATGCTAAATCTTGAAAACTATCCTTCATTTTTCGAAAACAAAATATAAAATTTGGGGCACCAAAACGTAGAAAGTGCGCCGGGCGCCAAAACCATTAGCTCCGCCACTGGCTGCAGCCAGGAATGTGTGGAAGCAAATATTTTATTGCATCCACCGCGCTGTGTACGAAAATTTTTTTTCATGACGTCACAGTGGGCTTGAAATGAACGCTCATAGATGCAACTTTGAAATTGCTTCCATGTGTCTTCTTCTTGGATTCTTTTCGCTTGCCTTTATCGTGGTGTTGCCAAATCGGCTGTGTGCGATATTCGCGAGTAGTTTCTTGTGAACTTTTATTTAGACTGTGTCAAGGAAAATGTTTGAAACATGAATTTTTTTCGCGATTTTTCTGCGCGACTTAGAAAACGTATTTTAGATATAATATTTTGCAGCAAAATGTAAGGGAAGCAATGCTTCCCTTGCTTCCATGGACGCCACGCCACTAGTAAGTTTTCACAACCTGAGCAACATGTGGCCGAGCGTTGTCGTTTAGCAAAATCACTTTGTCGTGTCTCTGCTCATATTGCGGCCGTTTTTCTTTCAATGCTCGGCTCAAACGCATTAGTTATGTTCGATAAAGAGGTCCTGTGATGGTTTCACTCAGTTGCAGCAACTCATAATACTCCACGCCGAGCTGGACCCACCAAATGCATGGCATGACTTTGAAACCATGGATATTCGGCTTTGCGGTCAATGTTGATGCATGGCCAGAGTATCCCCACGATTTTTGGCGCTTCGGGTTGTCGTATCCACTTTTCATCGCCTGACACGATACGATGCAAAAATCCTTTCCTGTTCTGCCGTTCGCACGTGAAAAAACGCCGTTCGACGTCTTTAGGCTTCAATTCGTACTAGGGATGTTAATATCGGAAAAAAATATCGATATATCGAAATATCGATATTGAAAAAAATATCAATATCGGCAGACGATATATCGGAGAAAAATATCGATATATTGATATATCGAATATTTGTTCCAATGAAAAATAAACTCCAATGCTGCATCAAAATTAACATTGTTGTTGTTGTTGTTTGAAGCGGGGGAAGATACGCATCAAGACCGCGCATCTTGAGCACTCAGACAATTATTGCCCATTGCACTCGAGTCCCCCCAGTCTCTACCCGAACTTTTTCGTCTTCCTCACAAAAAAATTAAATTAATTAAAATTAACATTAATAAAAAAATACGGCGCACGCGGCTTTTAGCAAACCGAAAGCTAATAAATAAATGACATTTGATTTCGTTGCCTTCGGTCACAGTTGCCAAATTTAGCTATTTTTAGAGTCTGAAATTCAATTTCAATTTTATCATTGCAATTTCAATATCTGAGAGTTTTTTGATTGAACTATTGGAAATGTTGGTGAAAAGCGGAAAATTCTTCTCTGTTGACTTATGAAATCAAAATAATGCCTTTTTTGATCGAAATAAAGTTTCCGGATAGAAATACTGTTATTTTTTAAATATATTATTTTTCAGAAATAAGGATAAAAGGGGCAATATCGAAAAAAGTATTAAGAGCAAACTTGATTTTAATTATTTATTAATGAAATATTATATATTGACATATTTTTAAAATGTAAGCTTATGAGAACCAGTACTTTTCTGGACAGATGTTAAGAATACTCGCTACTTAATATGCTCTCCAGTAAGCCGACTGCGATTATTTGGCACCACAATATTTATTGCCGACGCAACTCTTTCGGATGACAACGATGAGGCAGGGACAATCAGGTATTTCTGATAGTTGCCTGGTTGCCTCGCCTAAAGTGAAGATTTGCGTGCATGTGCCCGTATATATCACGTGCCTTGAACCTAGTTTCGACAGATATGGTTTCCATGATCGAAAATTTTTTTTCTACTTTCAACGTTTCTGGCATCCCTCATAAATAATCAGAACTGCAGATTAAATGCAAAAAACCCGTTCGATTTCTAAAATATGCTATACTTAAAAAAAATATCGAGTCCGATAGTCGGATTTCAATATCGATATATCGATATATAGCTTTTTACAATATCGGCCGATATTATCGATATATCGTTCAAAAAATATCGCAATTTCGATATATCGAAATTTTTTTAACATCCCTAATTCGTACGACACCCAATTTCCTTGCTTTTGCATCATTCCCAAGGCTTTCAGACGATGTGCAATGGCTTGTTGAGTCACATCCAATGAATCCGCAAGACTTTGTTGTGTTTGGCATGAATCTTTGTCGAGTAGTGCCTCAAATTCCGAGTCTTCGAAATTTTTGGACGGCCGGAACGCTCCTTGTCTTCCACGTCGAAATCACCCATTTTGAAGCGATGAAACCATTTGCGACACGTTGATTCGCTAATATAAGACTCGCCATAAGTTTCTTTAATCATCTGACGAGCCTCAGCCGCAGATTTCTTTGAATTAAAACAAAAAAGCAAAACTTCCCGCAAATGGCGCTTATTTGGCTCGAACTCCGACATGTCTAAGGACTCATGAGTAACTGACGCCGATAAAATTTTACAAATGTAATGATGGGGAATTGTTGCAATATGTCTGATCTTGCCATATTACGAGCTTCATCTGCCATTTTTTCCCAGTATTTCGTGTTAGTGGCATCTACACGAGAACGCCGGGAACTTATTTGTACACCTAATATTATTTTTTATTCATGAAGTGCAGCTTCAATCTTTTATAAAACTCTCTCGAAAACTTATTCGAAGTTGAGGCCATTCTGTTGACGAGACCAACATCAACAGTTTTCAGAAGCTACGGAAAGAATTTGTAGTATCATTGTGTAATCTATGATAGGTATCGTCTTGTGTTTACATAACTGTAAACACAAGACCAGTCATCCTTAATTTTGAGATTGTTTCTATTTCGCCATTTTGATTACATACATTAAACATAAAGGAAAACAAGTGGAACGATTAAGAATACAGTAACAAAAATTGCAATGTTCTTTGTGGATCTGGCCCGAATGATAAAACAGTTAAACAATTTTACAACATTAAATGCTGGCAACTAATTGCCAACATAGGATATTGTAAATTTACATGTCTCAAAGCCACTTAAATTTCCGCTGTAAAATTAAAATTCGGAAATGTAATAAATACATACATACATTTCTTTATAAAATCAGGGTCCGGCAAAAAAAATGCACTGATTTCCGGCGTCTATTGTTCCTATATGGGAGGGGGGGGGGGGGGGGGGGGGGTTGAAAAATGTGGTGGTGCTTTGTAGGTGCGATAACTCATAAAGTTTGAGTATCCCAATATGCCTTGGTCAGGTGAACATCGTGCGTTCGTTGTTGAAACTTATTTTAAAAATGGCGGCTCCGTTATTAAAACGCAAAGATCGTTCAGACGACATTTTAATCTTCGCCCTTTAGACGCAGTGCCTGATCGAAATGCGATTATTCGTTTGATAGCTACCTTTCGCGCAACTAATAATCACGAAAGGACACAATAGTCAAATTATAATTAGATAATTGTTTTCTTTTTCGTTTTATAAACTTTAACATGAAAGTCATATGTATACTGGTCAGTGCTGTCGTTTTGTTGTTTTGGACAGCAGTGCATTTAAGTGAACAACAGTAGTAGTTTACAAACAATAGTAGTATATACATGACTTTTAGGTTCGGAATTGCATAATAGCATCGAAAAGTTAGTATACGAGTTATAGGTTCATTCCATTAAAAAAACGCCAAAAATAACGAAATTTGTGAACTTACCATCGCCGATTCTTTTAAACTTTGTGTACTCGAAGAATTGTTAAAAAAAATTAATTTTTTTCCTGTATCAAATTTTTTGTTAGTTTTCGTACGTTAAAGATTTTGTGAAAATGCTGCCTAAATCCTGTTTGAAAATTCATATCTCCGATAGTTTTACTTTATTATTTTTTAATAATAAAGTATTTATAATGATTTCAGACTAATTTTAAAGGGGAAGGTTACGAGAATTTAAAAAAAATTATGTTTACAAATCTTTTTCAAGAATAACGATTTTGTCCTTATTCCTTGAATATCTCAAAAATACAATTTACAATTTTATGTATTTTTTATATATTGTTTTCTTTATGTTATATGTATTTTCATTATACTGTTTTTCAAACCATTTCAAAAAATCAACTTTATATCTCAAAGGAGAGAGTAAAAAAAATAAAGAACATCAGTGGTCATCAATTATTTCGCAGTAAAATTACAATTACTTTGATTGATACGTAAATGTAATACATTTATTCTAAAAAATTGGATATTTTAAATTTCAACGGATTATTTTATTTGTGCATTTCCCCTTAAAATAAGATATGAAGTTAAAAATAGGAGCCAAACACCATTTTCATGAAATCCTTAACATACTAAAACTAACAAAAGAAAAAAAACATACTGCAGTCACGATCGGCTGCAAGCCAATCGTATAATACTCTAGATGAATACTGAACTCCGATTTATATTGTAGTTGGGGATAAAGTAGAATTACGTGTGTGCAAGTTGTATGTCCTTTGTTAAGGACTGCCATTAGATTGCTACTCAAAACTTAAAGACAATATTCAGTGTTTAATTTCATGTCTTGAACTGGGTAAGTCATCGAAAAAAAGTTTCCTTTTTGAAGGACTTTTACATGGAAGGTGCAGGAAGGACTCACTTGATTTCTTACATATTTATGCTTTTCCTTGGAACCATTTAAAAATGAACATGTACAAAATTAGAAATTCGTAGCTTGAAGCGTTCAAAAGTTATCGAAAAATAATGTTGAACACGTGTCTTAAGGACATTTTGTATGGCAGCTACCAGAAGGAGTAAAAGGATTTTGCTGATTAGTAAACTCGAACTTCGTTTTTACTCAAAACTAATTTGTACAATACTTTTACCATTCCTTAAATATTGCAGGATGTTTTTTTTTTAATATTTATATTTAACGGGGCATGCAGAAATTCTTGAAATAGCGTGGGTTTTTAACTCGACCAATTACAAGTGGCTTTATTTTATTCGTGCCATTTTCATTAGTACAGGCAAGGAATGGTATTCGTGGTTAGTTATTTTTTCCACTGGGTATTGTTTTACCTGGAAGAAACTTCCGAAAGAGTTCATCTACGATATAAAGCTGCTCTGTAGGTACTTGCATTTCCTCAAATTTCTTGTTCACTTCTCTTTGACTTTTCAATAAGTTCCGGTTGCGATGAAAGTTTTTCACTCGTTACTTTCAAGAAACACACTCCATAGCTCATCTTAAATCGTTGTAGCCATCCTTCGCTAGCGTTGAAAGAATGACTATTTTTCTTCAATTGGAAATGTAGCTGTATTGCCTTTTTCTTTAGCATTTCGACACTCACTGGATAATTTTTTATCTATTGGCTTAAAAACTAATTTTAGTTCTTCATCTACGGAGGCTTAACATTTTTTAAGCTTTTATTATCGCAAGTCCCATAAATGTGATGAACACACATCCTAATCTGTTGCAGTTTATATTTTTAATTTTGATAGTAGACTTCTCGATACCATATTTATTCGCCAAATCAGTTACGCGAGAGACTTTAGATAATAATTCGTTCAAAATATCCCATTTTACCTTCAAGGGTAACACGTTCAGTGCAGCCACTCGGTTCGCGTCCAACGGAAATTTTGATATCTTTAAGTAGTAGGTATTGTCAAAATTTTCGGGGAAAAGTTTGGCACTTCATTTAATTTCTTTTCGTCATAAAAAAAAGTTGTTTACATTGTCGTAGTTTTCACTGTCCATGTTATGAGGTGGTCGATAATAAGAATTTGAAGTCCATGTTATGCGGTGGTTCACGTTAGGCGGAGTTCCCATTATCGCGACTACACTGTATAATTTTTTTTCACTAATTCATCAAGTGCACGAAATTTCTACGGAATTAAAAAAATTGGAATCACACTTGTGACCGATTTTTGACGAGAAAATCGAAATCATTCGCAACCCCGGATACCATGCATTTGTATATTGTAAAATCCTCTTCTAAAATTTTCGAGAATTTAATTTTTGGGAAAAAAGTAGTACAAAATTTAAAGGAGTAGTACAGTAGTACATGAATTACAATAGTAGTACAAATACTACTATAGTAGTACAAACGACAGCGCTGATACTGGTGTTGATTAAGCTGCGCCCTTTCGGTGTTGCGCCCGGTCACAGTGTGCCAATGAATACACTAAAACATACTGCAGTCACGATCGACTGCAAGCCAATCGTATAACACTCTAGATGAATACTGAACTCCGATTTATATTGTAGTTGGGGATAAAGTAGAATTACGTGTGTGCATGTTGTATGTCCTTTATTAAGGACTGCCATTAGATTGCTACTCAAAACTAAAAGACAATATTCAGTGTTTAATTTCATATCTTGAACTGGGTAAGTCATCGAAAAAAAATTTCCTTTTTGAAAGACTTTCGCATAAGAGGTGCAGGAAGGACTTACTCGATTTATTACATATTTATCCTTTTCCTTGGAAGCATTTAAAAATGAACGTGTATAAAATTTCAAATTCGTAGCTAGAAGCGTTCAAAAGTTATCGAAAAATATAGTTGAACACGTGTCTTAAGGACATTTTGTATGGCAGCTACCGGAAGGAGTAAAAAAATTTCGCTGATCAGTAAACTCGAACTTCGTTTTTACTCAAAACTAATTTGTACAAAATTTCCAATTCATAGCTAAAAGATTACTTGAGTTATAGTAAGTTCCGTAAATTAAGTGAAGACGTTTCGATAGGATATTTGTATGGCAACTACACGAAGGAATAATAGGATTTTCTTCATAATCATACATTTAGCTCCAACTATTGGAAAAATAACACATACAAAATTTCAAAGACGTAGCTTAAACCCTTCTGAAGTTATCGACCAATATTCTTGAACACTTGTTTTAAGGACATTTTGTATGGCAGCTACCCGAAGGAGTAGGACGATTTTGCCCGTTAACGAACTTAGCCTTACAAATTCAACCAAACATCCTGATTCAAAATTTCAAGATCCTAGGTGAAGGCGATTTATCGTGTTCACGGACAGACGGACGGACGGACGGACGGACGGACGGACAGACGGTCGGACGGACGGACGGACGTCAACCGGATATGAGGTTTTTGGCCACAAGTAAACAAAAAATAATATATAACTTTTTTTCGTCCGAGGCTTGGTTCTATGCGTTACAAACTTTTGGGCTGGATTAAACTTATAATACTCTATATGATTTCATCTAGAGTATAAAAAGCGGCCCTGTTTATACATGTATCCAAAAAAGGTATTTCATTTATGAGTCATAAATACAATAATAAAGTGGTTGAGTGGAAGAGTTGCCTAAGCCACATTGAATTTTTTGATACTTGACCAGAATAACCATATCTTTGTGTTCCAAACTTATTTATTCACCATATTTACAGTATACATTAGGTTTGTTCTTTTTGCCAGGTTAAGTGTACACTTTAGTGTCGTTTAGTGTAGCCTACACTTTAAGTGTAATACAATTTACACGAAAAGTGTAGAGTGTAGATCGCGCAAAAAGAATGAGTTAGTGTAGAAACGTGACAGCTAAAATTTCGAACTTTTTATTTTGCTTTATTCTTTCACTTCTATCAATGCAAATTTATTGCCATACAATATTCTTGCATGTATTCATTGAAAACAGAATTTCCATAAATACTAATAATCAATCTTATTTGCATGCAACCATCAAGTTTGACAGATGGTAAGCTACACTAAAGTGTAAGAAATTACACCTGCTCTCGAACGAGCGTAGAAAAGTGTAGAAAGTGCAATCTACACTCGACAAAAAGAACAGCGGCCTCTGACCTCACTCGTCAAAAAGAACAGCAAAAGTGTAAAAAGTGTAGAAAAGTGCAGAAAAGTGTAGGCAAAAAGAACAAACCTATTGCTTGACAGTATAACAAAATAGAAATTATTTCTTTTTGAGAGTAATTGTACAAATTACGTCTAAGTTTAGAGTCCAATATCTCATTTCGCAGTAATTGTGGGTTAGGCAACTGTTCAACTGAACCACTCAAATATAAAAAATAATAAAATTCTAAAAATAAACATTTTCATTTTTAATAAGAGTTATTATTAGATATTCAGATGCTATTATTATTTTTTTATTTAAAAAAATTATGAATCTAAACGCTTTTGCCATGGCTTACATGTTCTTTTTCCTTCCACGAGATGCTTCAGTATGCATTTCAAAAAAATATTTTTGAATAAATGCAAATGTCTGTGAGACTTCATTCGGGTGTATTCTATCTTCATAACATAATATCGAGAAAGTAGTTGAATGAACACTTCTTTACAATTTGAAGATGCAGAGTTTCTTCCAGGTAAAACAAGAAAATCAACCTGCCTCTCATAAACCCAACGGGGTGAATATCTTGAAACTACGTTAGTTGATTTGACGTTAATTCTAAAATTCATTTTCATATTAATTTATATAATAAGACTTTACCTGCTCTCACTCTACCTACTATTCTGTGTCGCTAAACTCATTAGGATCTTAAAATTTAGGGCGCCTCTGGTGCTGTGTCCCTCACCGAATCCTTTCACGATCTCGATGGTAAAAATAATCGACACTGCTTCCCGTGCTCCAAATCTGCTGGTTCTCGCCTGTTACAACTCCGCGATTGTCATCATCTCCTTTTACTTTTACTAGGTCTCTCTTCCACTTAACGACCAGAACTCCGCACTTAATAATTTGACTGCTTCTTCACACTCCTTCGCAAAACAGACCGTTTGTTCGACCAGCTCTTCCCATGAAACATCTAACTTTTTCCAGTTGACCGACCTTCCTTTTCCCGTTTTCGGGTCAAACTCCTGCCTTTTGGTCGTTAATCCCTGCCTTCTGCTGGTTTAGCTTTCACTCTCGCTCATTCGCGCCCCTTTCTATCAATTGTATTCGGTGGTCACTTTTACTTTAATATTTTAATAATAAAGTATTGTTATCGATTTTTAAAAAAAAAAAATTTGCTACCCTGAAAAATTTTTTTTATACGTTTCATGACTAATAAGCACTAAAAAAGCAAAAAAAAATTTCAGTCCGTCTGTACGCCGTCCGCCGTACGCAAAACGTTTGAGGGCTTATAACTCCTAAACCCTATAAGCTATTGAATTGAAATTTTTTTCTTTAATATACTGGGTGACCAATTTTTCGGGGGGTAGGAGTGTGAGGAAGGAGGTGGGGGAAGCGTTTTAGACGAAAAATTTTGGTTTCTAGATCTCAGCAATCGCTTATGTTAGGAAACTGAAACTTGGAATTTATATAGAGCTTCAATAGTGGACCCATTTGCAAAAATATTGTTGATATGGGTGAAAGGGTGTGGGAGTGGGGGGAAAAATAATGCGTCCGAAACGTTCGAAAGGCGAGATCGAGACATTCTGAAATCCATATCTCCTAAACGGTTAATGTCACGCAATTAAAACTTAATAATCATCTGTAGGTATACTAGGAGAATAGATCGGAAAAAATTTTTAGAGAGGGGGCAGTGACGTACGGGGGTGGGGGTTGAAAAATTTTAGAGTACGATATCTCACGAACAAATTGCACTAGAGAAAGAAAATTTGGTTTTTGTATAAAGGTTAACAAATGAAGTTTACTGAAAATAAATTTTTTTAGGGGGTGGTGGTGCATGGAAGTGGAGGGGATAAGAATTTTTTTTTAAAAAATCCCGTCTTATATCTCAAGAACGGTGTAAGATAGATGCTTAGAATTTTTACCAGAAGTAGGCCTGATAGACCCTCAGCAGAAAAAAAATTTCAGGGATGAGGGTGTAGAGGGTAAGGGTGAGGGAGCGTGAAAAGTAAAAAGTTCCGATATTCATATCTCGAGAATCTATGATGATATAAAGCTGAAACTTAGTATTTAGATAGAACTATAGTAGTAGCATGTTGGACAAATATAATTTTGTATAGGAATAGTATGGTACGAAGGTGGGGGGTGTTTTTCCTAACTGTAGAACGGCTTATGCTGGAAAGTTTAGATTCGGTATGTATATGTAGATCAAATAGAAAAGTAATTCTGATTAAAAAAAAAATCAAATATCTATTGGCGTTTGGAAGTGGGGCAAAAAAAATGATCTGTGAAAATGGAATGCATATATTTTTACGATTTTCGTCATATCTATTAGGTCTTTCCAAATATTGAATTAATTTTTTTTGTACGAGTTCTTCATATAAATACCTGGAAAGCGTTTTGAGGATTTTTTGAAATTCGATCCCCAAGGTTGTGTAAAGGGGATGTATACATTTTCACGAATTCTGCCGTATCCCTCAGGTCTGATTAGATATCGAATAACTTTTCACTTCCACGGGCTTATTTAATAATCACCTAAAATCCGTTTTCAGGTTTTTTCCTTTTTCAACCCCTAAGAGGGTAAAACCGGGTTGAACACGTTTTCATGAATTCTGTCATATCTCTTAGGAGTGATGAGACATCGGATTGGTTTTTACTTCCTCGGGCTTTCTTTATATTATATCTAAAAACTGATTTCAGGATTTTTGGATATTCAACCCCAAAGTAGGTGCAAGGGGTTTGCATATGTTTTCACTAATTCTTACATATTTCTTAGTTCTAATGACTTTTTATATAATCGCCTACAAACGCATTTCCGATTTCATGTAATGGCCCAAAACCAAATCACGAAAAACCTTCTAATGGTGTAACAACTGATAATATACAAACTAGGACTAGACCTCGTCCCGGAGTATGACCCAATTATGTAATTCATATGCTGCTTCCCGAACTTTTTTTTAGGTTTTCAGTCACATAGTAAACTACACCGCAACTCAGAATTAAACTCGTTCCGAACTTCTACCCAAAAAATAATAAAGTTGCGCCCAGACTGTTGGCAGATTTTTATATATCAAACGACTTTCTAGTTTGAGTACAAACCTTACTGATCGGCCCTATCGGTTGTCGCATGAACTCCAATTCGCGCAGTGGAAAAAAATTATTGGTAATTTTCTGGTTTTTTTTATATGATTCTTCCTATTTACATCGCAAGATTTGGGTTGATAACATTTAATGGGGAAAATTACTTTATTTTATGTAGGAGAAAAATCATAGAAAAGAGTGGACAAATTCCAATGTTATAATAGTATTTTCTCTGATTCGTAGTGCTAATATTCCTTTAAAAATGGATTTTATCCTATGCTGATCAATGGGTTAATCACAATGTGATAGTGCTAAATACCGTTTATGCACCTGATAAAATGCGATAAAAAATAGTAAAAAATCCGTTATTCATTGGCGCAATTTCTTTCCCTATTTTTTAAAGCAAAAAAAAAGCACTAAAAAATAGCGTTTTGGAATATTTGAAAACGGAGCTCTTCTTCGATGACAACAAATTGTATAATTTCACACTACCTGCAATTTTTTCGATAAATAATAACTGCTTACGTAATAAAATAACGAACACATATTGACATAATTTAAAATAAACTCGTTCTTTTACTATAAAAAAAATTATTCAATTAAATAAAACATTCATCCACTGCTTTAAGTGGACTATCAAAATGGTAGACAGTTTCATCAACAAGAACGTAGGCATATGTTATATCAGCTGAAAAAAATTTAAATGTTGTTATAAATAGTTAAAATGGGCATCTTAGATAAATAGATAATTACCGAATGTATCACCCACTAAAATTACAATTGGCTGAAGAGTTTGGTTGGTATGACACAGGATTTTTTGCTTCTTCTTAAGAGTGAAGTATCCTATTGATTTGTGACCACATTCCAGCAACGCGTTCCGGACTTTTGCTTCAAGAAATAATAAAGTTGCTCCCAGACTATTGGCAGATATTTTCTTATTGCATTGACTTACCGGCAAATGCGGAAATTAATTGGGCAAGCCCCCATTGTACTAAAATCTCAAGGATGAAATTTTCCTCCATTTTTAATGTCAACAATCGTATGCACTTTGTTTATCTTATTCAATTCACGGATTTTCTGGAGTTTATATTTAAATCCCTTACCACGTTTTAATTATTCTTCTTTATGTTATTTAAACGCTTTTTAGTGATGCACTGCGCACTGGTGAACTATACAAACTGAAACTGTGCTGAACGCGTCTAGCGTCAGTTGAAATACATAACTGAAATATCCATATGTACGTGGCAAATTTTCCTATGTCCATAGGAATTTAACCTAGTGTGGAATACAATTTTTACATTGAACATTGGATGTCGTTTAATTTTCCGGAGAATTACTGTAACAAACAAAAACGTATTATAAAAGAATTGATCAGTTTTGCTGATTGATGGACTTACTGTCAGTATATTCTTTCCTATAAAACTGCGATCCGAGTTTCTGAAAACACACACAATTCGATTTAGTGTTGGTACTATTACTAATAAATTATACCGAATTTTTGATTAGTATTTAACCAAAACTTTTCCATGTGTCTTTTGCATATAATAGGTGTGTTTTTTGTGCACTTATCCAAAACAGAGTAGGTTAGAAAATTTATATACAAAATAACAACAACATTGCTGTTTCTGTGATTCCTACTATCTACAGGGAAACGCAATAAAAATAACAAAAACAGCAATATTCTTGATCTTTCCAATGTAAATTTTAATCACTACTCTAATCAGGTTAAATCCACAAAAATACACCTAATGTACACAATATGATATTAATTTGGTTTAAAATTTGAATTACTAAGAACAAAGATTTCAATACTTGAGTTATTCAATATTTTATTCCACTGTAAGCCAATGAAAATAAGTTTGCACTTACATCAAATAGCGAATATTCCCTGACATATAGGAAACATCTCATAATAATAAAACAAACTATTAGCTATAAGGTCAGGGAAAATATCCTATTGATAATACTACCCTTGGAATATTTCGCAAATTACAATATAGTTAGGGAAAAATCCTGTATATATAGGATTTAAATAATATTTTAAGAACCAATTGTTATTTTCCCATATCCTATGTTATTATTACCTGTTCAAAAAGGAATAATTTGCCACAAACATGACGTTTTTCACCATTAGATGCAATCCCATGTTGAAGTGGCAAATATGCACTGTAAATTTTTTTCCGTGTAAGTCCGCCATATTTGTTGTTCCGATTCGTACGTCACTTGACGTTTCTAGTCCGAAGTTAGTATTTACGTCCGAAGTAATGTTTGGATACCTTCGCGTGAACTTGTTTACGTCGCGTGTGATGTTGAAATATGCTGTGCTTGTTTACGTTTGTGATGCTGTGATGTGCGGTGATGTTATGTGTTTCGTTTTCAGTGTTCCAGTGATGTGATGTATGTCAATTTCCACTCGGTGGAAGTTGTTGAGTTAGCCCTATTCCTAAACCTATCCTAATCCTAAACCTACACTAATCCTTAACCTATCCTGATCCTAAACCTACTCTAATCCTAAATCTACCCTAGTCCTACTAACAAATAAATTCAATTGTTCATTTCTAATTCATGTTTCCATGTTTCACCTTGCCATATTCCAGCCCTCCTTCCGTGCATTTAATAATTCCTGATTCATTAATTATTTATACTATAAACTAATACTTGCGTACAACTGTCTTTTTAGGTGCCATTATCGACTGTGGAGCTACTGCGTGAGGAACGGCCACCAGCGCATCGAGGATTATATCAAAAAAAGGTAATTTTCTTCACTATTTGTTTCTCTCTTTTATTTTTGTTAATAACGAAACTCACGATTGTTCTTTTCCTTCCAGATACGTGTTGCTTACGAGTGGAACTCGTAACAATATACATTATCGTATATCAAAAATATTGACTTTATCGGACTTCTTTCTTCGAAATTAACAAGCGCAAGCAATAATTGATACTTGAACTTAACATGTCAAAAAATGTTGAAAAATTGTTGAAATAGTGTGTCATCAATCACTGTGTATTTTCAACTAGTCGTCCACTGCGTGCTTTATAGTTACAAATATTTTCATCATCCAACCTTGACATTTATTGCACTTTGTGCCTTTTTTCTAAAATGTGACGCAGACAATTAACTTGCTTCAGAAACACAAAGGAACACGTTTTGTATATATACTCGTATGTACAAAGTTTCAACTTCCAAGTTATTTCTCTGATAAACACAATTATTGCTCGTCCTGTTTGTTTGAGTGGGGTACTAATCTTCCTTAGACTGCTATCCAGGAAATTTCTTTTTAAACAATCTTCAAGTTTATAAAAGATTCAAGTTTCTAGCTTGAACTGATCCAGAGTTATACAATTTAAGCTTTATTGTGATATGGTTATGAAGGTCCAACAGAGCTAAGTAGGTAACCGGAAGAGCTGTGCCCAAATCGGTATGTAATACTATTGGAAAAGAAACATCCAATGATTTTTATAAATATAGAAACAAGATATTAAAATTGTAAACACAGAACCTACTCAATCATCAATTAATGAGCCAATTCACTTGGAAAATGAATTGAAACTGCAATTCATGCATTGCATAGCTTAGGATAATTTAACCACTGAAGCATAAATTTCACTTTAAAATCTTTCCGAACAGTAAATACTAAACCGAATCCTGTGCATAAGATACAAACAATATCGGGCTGAAAAGCTCTCTATTCGGAAACAATCGAAAAGTGCATTTCGCCCCGAATATATTTGGGGGTAGTTTGCAAATATTTGCTACCGCACTCAACTTGAATTACCACTAAAGCTGTTGGGCTTTGCGGTCTTGTCCTGGGCATCATCATCATATCACGTTTCTCACGTTTCACAATGATGATATCCTGGGGAGTACAACTGGCTAAGCCTGAAACACTTTTGTTCAATTTCCTTCGAAAATGAGTCTAACGAAAATAACAATATCGTCCTGGGATCTGATTGACTATCGATTTTGCTAACTTGCAAGTTAAATTGAGTTTGATAAACAGAAATCTCATTAGGGTCCCGAATTCTTGCCAATAAGGAAATGAGCGTATAACATTGCTGTAAATGGATGTATCAAATGGTGGACTTCGCTATATCGCAAATCGATCAATGTCGAGTCACGTCACTCTCGGGAAAACCGAAGCAATCTAGTCAAAGTTTTCCACAAACTTTCGACTTAAGATCTAACTTTCATTGGGCTGCGGAATGGTACTGGTACATGGACATACTCGTACATACGTCTGCATCTATTACGAACAGAAAAGAAAATCTTAGAAGAACAAAGTTCTTTTCTTTGAAATTTTAATCTCCCTTCAAATACATTAAATATGTAGATTTAATTATGTATTTTGTTTTTTCTTATTACAGCTAAGATGCTGCAACGAAAAACTATCGGCCTATAAAATTTGAGCACTATCCAACGTTAGTGAAGAGACAAAGATTTTTAATACCGACAGTAGACTAAACTTAAAAAATATGCGAACACTCTGTGCGCAACTTTATTATATTTTGGGTAGAAGTAAGGAACGCGTTAAAAGCTGAGATGCGGTGTAGGTTACTATGCTACTGACAACCTAAAAAATAAAGATTTTCAGAATTCGTGAAAACTTGAAAATAGTTTACACCTCCATGTTAGTATCGAAAAATGCTTAAATCGTTTTTCTCTCGTTTATATTAGATATCTTGTTAGACCCAAGAAATAAGTATATCGGAATTCGTGGAAATGTACACAATCACTTTACACCCCTTTAGGGTTTGTATATCGACAAATTTGGAAAAAAGTTTCTAGGCGCTTATACAAAGATCCCCAGAAGTAAAATGAATTTGATAACTCGACATATCTATAAGATATTACAAAATTCATGTGAAAAAAAACATTTTCACAGACATTTTTTTACTCCACCTCTGAAATCTAATAAAAATTTGAACTCTTACTTTATTATTTTAATAATAAAGTATTGTTACAGATTTTTAAAAAAAAAAATTTGATACCCTGAACATTTTTATACTCTAGATGAAATCATATAGAGTATTATAAGTTTAATCCAGCCCAAAAGTTTGTAACGCATAGAACCAAGCCTCGGACGAAAAAAAGTTATATATTATTTTTTGTTTATTTGTGGCCAAAAACCTCAAATCCGCCTGACGTCCGTCCGTCCGTCCGTCCGTCTGTCCGTTAGCACGATAACTCAAGAACGCCTTCACCTAGGATCATGAAATTTTGAATCAGGATGTTTGGTTGAATTTGTAAGGCTAAGTTCGTTAACGGGCAAAATCGTCCTACTCCTTCGGGTAGCTGCCATACAAAATGTCCTTAAAACACGTGTTCAAGGATATTGGTCGATAACTTCAGAAGGGTTTAAGCTACGTCTTTTAAATTTTGTATGTGTTATTTTTCCAATAGTTGGAGCTAAATATATGATTATGAAGAAAATCCTTTTAGTCCTTCGTGTAGCTGCCATACAAATATCCTGTCAAAATGTATTGATTTAATTTACGAAACTCACTATAACTCAAGTAATCTTTTAGCTACGAATTCAGCATTTTAAACAAGTTAGTTTTGAGTGAAAAGAAAGTTCGAGTTAACTAATCAGCGAAATTCTTTTACTCCTTCTGGTAGCTGCCATACAAAATGTCCTTAAAACACGTGTTCAAGAATATTACCGATATCTTCAGAAGGGTTTAAGCTACGTCTTTGAAATTTTGTATGTGTTGTTTTTTCCAATAGTTGGAGCTAAATGTATGATTATGAAGAAAATCCTATTAGTCCTTCGTGTAGCTGCCATACAAATATCCTGTCAAATAGCCTTCACTTAATTTATGGAACTCACTATAACTCAAGTATTATTTTAGCTATGAACTCAAAATTTTGTACAAATTAGTTTTGAGTGAAAACAAAGTTCGAGTTTACTAATCAGCAAAATCCTTTTACTCCTTCTGGTACCTGCCATACAAAATGTCCTTAAGACACGTGTTCAACAATATTTTTCGATAACTTTTGAACGCTTCAAGCTACGAATTTGAAATTTTGTACACGTTCATTTTTAAATGGTTCCAAGGAAAAGGATAAACATGTAAGGAATCGAGTGAGTCCTTCCTGCACCTCCCATGCGAAAGTCCTTCAAAAAGGACATTTTTGTTCGATGACTTACCCAGTTTAAGATATGAAATTAAACACTGAATATTGTCTTTTAGTTTTGAGTAGCAATCTAATGGCAGTCCTTAATAAAGGACATACAACATACACACGCGTAATTCTACTTTATCCCCAACTACAATATAAATCGGAGTTAAGTATTCATCTAGAGTATTATACGATTGGCTTGCAGCCGATCGTGACTGCAGTATGTTTTTTTATACGTTTCATGACTAATAAGCACCAAAAAAGCAAAAAAAATGTTCAGTCCGTCAATGCGCCGTCCGCCGTCCGCCTTACGCAAAATGTTTGAGGGCTTATAACTCCTAAACCCTATAAGCTATTGGATTGAAATTTTCCTTAATAGACTGGGTACACCCCTTAAAGTGACCACTTTTTGGGGGTTTGAGAATGAGCGGGGAGAGGGGGGAAGCGTTTTAGACGAAAAATTTTGGTTTCTAGATCTCAGCAACCGCTTATGTTAGGAAGCTGAAACTTGGAATTTATATAGAGCTTCAATAGTGGAACCATTTGCAAAAATATTGTTGATATGGGTGAAGGGGTGTGGGAGTGGGGGGAAAAATAATGCGTTCAAAACGCAAAAAAGGCGAGATCGAGACATTCTAAAATCCATATCTCCTAAACGGTTAATGTTACGAAATTAAAACTTAATGATCATCTGTAGGTATACTAGGAGAATGGATCGGAACAAATTTTTGAGAGAGGGCAGTGACGTACGGGGTAGGGGGTTGAAAAACTTTAGATTACGATATATCACGAACAAATTGCACTAGAGAAATAACATTTGGGCTGTGTATAAAAGTTGACAAATAAAGTTTGCTCAAAGTAAAATTTTTTTAAGAGGTGGTGGAGCATGGAAGTGGAGGGGGTTAGAATTTTTTTAAAAAATCACGTCTTATATCTTAAGAACGGTGTAAAACAGATGCTTACCAGAAGTAGGGTTAATAGACCCCTAGCAGAAAAAAAAATTTCAGGGATGAGGGTGTAGAGGGTGAGGGTGGGTGAGGGTGAAAAGTAAAAAGTTCAGATTTTTATATCTCGAGAACCTATAATGATATAAAGCTGAAACTTAGTATTTAGATAGAACTATAGCATGTTGGAAAAATATAATTTTGTATAGGGGTAGTATGGTACGGGGGTGGCGGGTGTTTTTCTTAACTATAGAACGGCTTATGCTAGAAAGTTGAAATTCGGTATGTATATGTAAATCAACTAGAAAAGTAATTCTGATTAAAAAAAATTCAAATATCTATTGGCTTTCGGAAGTGAGGAAAAGAAATGATCAGTGAAAATGGAATGCATATATTTTTACGATTTTCGTCATATCTATTAGGTCTTTTCAAATATTGAATTCATTTTTTTGTACGGATTCTTCATATAAATACCTAGAAAGTGTTTTCAGGATTTTTTGAAATTCAACCCGCAAGGTGGTGTAAAGGGGGATGTATACATTTTCACGAATTCAGCCGTATCCCTCAGGTCTGATTAGATATCGAATAACTTTTTACTTCCCCGTGTTTATTTAATAATCACCTAAAACTCGTTTTCAGGTTTTTTCCTTTTTCAACCCCTAAGAGGGTAAAAACGGGTTGAGCACTTTTTCACGAACTCCGTCATATCTCTTAGGAGTGATAAGACATTGAATTGGTTTTTTCTTCCTCGTGCTTTCTTTATATATATCTAAAAACCCATTTAAGGATTTTTGGATATTCAACCCCAAAGTGGGTGCAAGGGGTTTGCATATGTTTTCCCAAATTCTTACATATTTCTACGTTCTAATGAGATATCGAATTCATTTTTACTTCCTGAGGCTTCCTACATAATCGTCAAAAAGTTGATTTCAGGATGTTTGTTATTCAACTCCAATAGGACGTATGTCTTTCGACATATTTCTCAGGATTGATGAGATATTAGATTGGTTTGTATTTCCACAGACTTTTTATATAATCGCATACAAACGCTTTTCCGATTTCATGTAATGGCCCAAAACCAAATCACGAAAAACCTTCAAATGGCGTAACAACTGATATAGACCTCGCCCCGGAGTATGACCCAATTATGTAATTCATATGTTATATGTGGCAGCGGCGTAAGTATTCTAGCGCGACCCCATTCTGACCGCTTCCCGAACTTTTTTTTAGATTTTCAGTCACATAGTAAACTACACCGCATCTCAGAATTAAACTCGTTCCGAACTTCTACCCAAAAAATTATAAAGTTGCGCCCAGACTGTTGGCAGATTTTTTATGCTGTACTTAATCTAGTATCACGTATACGTAGAAAGATTCTACTTTCTAGCATAAGCCGTTTCTGAGATATCAAAAACCAAGACACTCCACCCCCACCCGCTGTAGCTTGCTACCACTGTCACAAATTTGGATATCTCCACAGTGGCTCTAGTCGTAAATTTTTAGCTTTCCATGGCTTCCGGTTTTTGAGATATATCACATATTTCAAGCCCTATCGACCATTTTTTATAAATGGCTACACTATCATATTTCTAGTTCCAAGTTTCAGCCTTATAGCGTAAAAGGTTTCTGAGATCTACAGAGACAGACGGAATTTTTTTTGCTGTTTTGAGGCTTAGTCCTAAAACGTGATAATACAAAATTTCAGGGTAGCAAATTTTCTTGAAATTTCAGATCGATCACAATACTTTATAATTTAAAAGTAATAAACTAAAATATCGAGCCTAAGGAATCGGAGTCAAGTCTGAATTTCTCCGAGTCTGGTACCAGTAGCTTCACCACTTCGGGTTTCAAAATAGCTGCAACAGTACACAAGTTCCAAATATATATTCACCACTTAGCTTGTTAGCGTTACAAACGCGAGATACAATCAAAGCGCTATTGGTGACTATTACATTATGAAAACTGGGTGTATGCGAATTAAGAACAACGCACAATAGGAAAAGAATTTTTATCAGCATAAAGTTTAATGCTGGATTTACACTCAATGTTTGTGGCGCGCTTCTATCCCCTCCATAAAATCAACCAATCAGCTGGGTCGCGGAGTTGCAAGAGTCTATCATTCATCAACTTTTTCTCCGATGCACGCTTCCATATGTATACACACATACAATGCATTGTGGCAGCATCCAATTAGCAGCTCACCGCGTTTCTGTCGTTTCGCACTTATAGGCAAGTTGCGCCGCAGAGGCATGTTAAGTGTAAAGGCCGTGACACAATAAAAGCAGAAAGCAGCGGCAGAAGCAGAATTTTTTAAGCAGAGCAAAAAGCAGCTGTTTCTGCCGCTGCTTTTATTGTGTCACGGCCTTAAATCGCCATTAACACAGCAAAGAATACAGCCGACGAAAACCGGGTTGCAATGGCTTGATAGGAGTAGAGGCTCGCCTCATGGGTGCGAGTGTAAATCCACCATAATAGTGTTACAATCATCAGATCAGGTTCGATTGATGAAGAGCGGCGATTTTGCAAAGCATTTTATGCTGTGTCTTTCTAAACATCGAGTGAAGAATCGGCAAAGTGCTTCTTAATAACTATCCGTATATGGAAGATTATTGCCTTAAGAGAGTTTGCGCAATTTTGTGGCTTTTAAAGCGAAACTTTTAGAAAGTGTTATGGATACCGAACTCGACTTAGGCTGGAACTTAGGATAGGATTGACGTTCAGCCATATTAATAATATTTAGTTCCATTGGCTGTGGCAGGATTTATTAGCAAAGCATCTCAGATACTGTCTGGGAGATCCTGGTACCTATGAACCAGATAAGAGACTCATCTGATCAAATCCTTTGTTTGGGAATAAAAATAATGTTAGCAAGAAGATTGCGGCTTAAAAATTGTTTTTCAGAGAATCGAAACCCATTGACTTAATTTCACAAAACAATCAAAATTTTATTCTACATCCCTGGAACGGGTCATACTACAAAGGTGAACTTTTTTTTAACTTCTATATATAAATATGATAGGCGAGTATGTTATATGGCTGGTTTCAAAATATTTCGGCTTCCGTATACTCTTAGCTAATAGTAAAAATATTTTTTATAATTTGGTAGTTGCTCACAGTTTGTTCTTCTTATATTAAGCGCGAATTACATTAGAAAGTTGAAATTTGGAACCTACATATAACATTTGTAATTGTGCTATAAAAATATTTAGAGATAGGAAGAAAATATGATTTGTAGTGGCGTGAGCAAGTAGGAAAATGATATTAAAGTACAGGTGTAACAATCTTTACATATATAATAAGCGTTCCTAGCTCCACTGAAGGTTTATGACAAATACACAAATTAAAAAATAATATCTCTCAGAAAAATTGCCTACAGCATTCTACTTTTTAAATACTACCCCCGAACTTTGTCAATACAAAATCTTTAATTTTCCCACACATTCAGACAGCTTTACTTGCTTTTTCTTTTTCTTAAAAAATAGTATTTTAATCAACTCTTACTTGGATTCATTCCATACAATTTTTGAACCGACCTATCAACATTATTTCTATTCTGAGGTGATGTTTTGAAATTCGTTTTACGAACCGAGACGAATTTTGAAAATTTAATTAAATCTGAAAAAGAGTTGATTCAAGACAAAGATCAACACTGAAGCTCTTATTGATAAAATGTAAATGACAAATACTTTTGGGAAGATACTTCGTATCTGTGCAGCATCCATTCCGATTAGGATAAATTAATTATGCCTCTGGCATCAGTTCCTGTTTAGAGTTGTTTTTTAATTAAATTTCAAATACAATTAGTATGCATAGGCGTTCCTTCTCATCCAGAATGAATAATGAAAGATACGCTATTCGGATTAAAACAGTTTTTCGGATAATTGGTAAACCGAAATTCATATGATTTCAGGGGGTTGGTAGTAGAATTTGGTAAATTATTTCCGAATTATTTTCAATAAATTTTTGGGTTTAATTTCATAGAGATTAGTTTATTAGTTTATCGAAATTTATAAATTTCATTATTAATACGGTAATTTAAAGAGATTGCTCGTTTATTTGCACAATTCACTATTTATGTTGTATTCTAGTTACAATCAATTATTAAATATTTCACTTCAATATTATTTTCTGGATATAGTTACACAAATATAGTGAATAATGCAACGTGAGGTAACGAAGTCATTGTTAAAGTCCTCAATCCATGACACAAATTTAAACTTTCGGATGCTAGCGCATTAGTTTGTAGTAGCCAAGGAACATGCATTATTATATAAGATGACCTACGATGGCACATCAAGATTGGCGCCCCGCGTTGGGCGCCCTCATTTATATTGATAGCTGTAGCTTGGCGCACCATGCTAATAAAATAGTGAAACGAGCTATATATATTTTATGCTCCAAGTATATAAAAAATTTGTTCAGTTTTAATTTACGAGCATATCTCCACAGAATGTTTTTTACCTTAAGGGAGTCAGAAAAATCCTTTTTTTTGATTAAATTACTTCCAAATCATCCCTAGAATATGTATGTAAAAGGATTTCTCCGATTTCGAAGTAGTTCTAAAGTAATAGGTGTATAATGGGGCAGCTGTTCTAAGCTCGCCCGGGCCACCACTTTAATTGCGTTTTTCTCAAAACTGCATTTTTCAAATAGGCTGCCACGATTCAGAAAAAACTACTGAACCGATTGCGCTCAAATTTGAATAACATGTTCAGCGGATCCCTAGTTACAACTGGTAGCAGAATCTTAGCGATATCTGTAATGGTTTTTTTTAGCTGAAGCTAAATTCATCGGAAAAATCGAGAAATTAAAAAAAAAATTTTAAGGTTAGGCCAATTTTACTTTATTATTTTAATAATAAAGTATTGTTATCGATTTTTAAAAAAAAAAATTTGCTACCCTGGAAATTTTTTTTTTACGTTTCATGAAGCAAAAAAGCAAAAACAAATTTCAGTCCGGCTGTGCGCCGTCCGCCGTACGCAAAACGTTTGAAAGCTTATAGCTCTCAAACTCTTTGAGCTATTCAGTTGAATTTTTTTTTGTTGGTAAGCTGAGCGGACTCCTTCAAGTGCCCACCTTTTGAGAGGTGAGGGTGTGAGGGGGGAGGTGGGGGAGCGTTTTAGATGAAAAATTTAGGTTTCTAGATCTCAGTAACCGCTTAGGCTAGGAGGCTGAAACTTGGAATTTATATAGAACATCAATAATGGACCCATTTGAAAAAATATTGTTGATATGGGTGAAGGGGTGTGGGAGTGGGGGGGGGGGGTAAGATAATGCGTCCGAAACGTAAGAACGGCGAGATCGAGACATTCTAAAATCCATATCTCCTAAACGGCTATTGTCACGAAATTAAAACTTGATGAACATCTGTGGGTATACTAGGAGAATAGATCGGAAATAAATTTTTGAGAGGGGGCAGTGGCGTACGGAGGTGGGGGTCAAAAAATTTTAGATTACGATATCTCACGAACCAATTGCATTAGACAAATAAAATTTGGTTTCTGTATTAAAGTTGATAAATAAAGTTTTCTGAAAGTAAACATTTTTAAGGGGGCGGTGGAGTATTAAAGTGGAGGGGATAAGAATTTTTCTAAAAAATCACGTCTGATATCTCAGGAACAGTGTATGATAGATGCTTAGAATTTTTACCAGAAGTAGGCCAAATAGACCCCTAGCAGAAAAAAAATTTTTGGAGGTTGTCTTGTTGAGGGTGGGGGTGGGGAAGGGTGAAGAAGAAAAAGTTCCGATTTTTATATCTCGAGAACCTATAATGATATAAAACTAAAACTTGGTATTTAGATAGAACTATAGTAGTAGCATGTTGAAAAAATATAATTTTTTATAGGGGTAGTATGGTACGGGGGTGGAGGGTGTTTTTCCTAACTATTGAACGGCTTATGCTAGAAAGTTGAAACTCGGTATTTATATGTAAGTTAGCTAGAAAAGTAATTTAGATTAAAAAAATTTTAAATATCCGTTGGTGTACGGAAGGGGGGGCAAAAAAATTATCAGTGAAAATGAAATGCATATATTTTCACGATTTTCGTCATATCTATTAGGTCTTACCAAATATTAAATTCATTTTTATTGTACGGATTCTTCATATAAATACCTAAAAAGTGTTTTCAGGATTTTTTGAAATTCGACCCCCACGGTTGTGTAATGGGGTTGTATACATTTTCACGAATTCAGCCATATCCCTTCGGTCTGATTAGATATCGAATAACTTTTTACTTCCACGGGCTTGGTTAATAATCACCTAAAACTCGTTTTCAAGTTGTTTCCTTTTTCAACCCCTAAGAGGGTATAAACGGGTTGAACACGTTTTTACGAATTTCGTCATATCTCTTACGAGTGATAAGACATTGGATTAGTTTTCACTTACTCGGGCTTTCTTTACGGGTATATCTAAAAACTGATTTCAGGATTGTTTGATATTCAACCTCAAAATGGGTGCAAGGGGGTTGCATTTGTTTTCACAAATTCCTACATATTTCTTAGTTCTAATGAGATATCAAATTCATTTTAATACTCTAGATGAAATCATATAGAGTATTATAAGTTTAATCCAGCCCAAAAGTTTGTAACGCATAGAACCAAGCCTCGGACGAAAAAAAGTTATATATTATTTTTTGTTTATTTGTGGCCAAAAACCTCAAATCCGCCTGACGTCCGTCCGTCCGTCCGTCCGTCCGTCCGTCCGTCTGTCCGTGAACACGATAACTCAAGAACGCCTTCACCTAGGATCTTGAAATTTTGAATTTGGATGTTTGGTTGAATTTGTAAGGCTAAGTTCGTTAACGGGCAAAATCGTCCTACTCCTTCGGGTAGCTGCCATACAAAATGTCCTTAAAACACGTGTTCAAAAATATAGGTCGATAACTTCAGAAGGGTTTAAGCTACGACTTTGAAATTTTGTACGTGTTATTTTTCCAATAATTAGAGCTAAATATGTGATTATGAAGAAAATCCTGTTAGTCCTTCGTGTAGCTGCCATACAAATATCCTGTCAAAATGTATTCACTTAATTTACGAAACTCACTATAACTCAAGTAATCTTTTAGCTACGAATTCAAAATTTTGTACAAATTAGTTTTGAGTGAAAAGGAAGTTCGAGTTTACTAGTCAGCGAAATCCTTTTACTCCTTCTGGTAGCTGCCGTACAAAATGTCCTTAAAACACGTGTTTACGAATATTGGCCGATAACTTCAAAAGGGTTTAAGCTACGTCTTTGAAATCTTGTATGTGTTATTTTTCCAATAGTTTGAGCTAAATGTATGATTATGAAGAAAATCCTATTAGTCCTTCGTGTAGCTGCCATACAAATATCCTGTCAAAACGTCTTCACTTAATTTACGGAACTTACTATAACTCAAGTAATCTTTTAGCTATGAATTGGAAATTTTGTACAAATTAGTTTTGAGTAAAAACAAAGTTCGGGTTTACTAATCAGCGAAATCCTTTTACTCCTTCTGGTAGCTGCCATACAAAATGTCCTTAAGACACGTGTTCAACTATATTTTTCGATAACTTTTGAACGCTTCTAGCTACGAATTTGAAATTTTATACACGTTCATTTTTAAATGGTTCCAAGGAAAAGGATAAATATGAAATAAATCGAGTAAGTCCTTTCTGCACCTCCCATGCGAAAGTCCTTCAAAAAGGAAATTTTTTTTCGATGACTTACCCAGTTCAAGGTATGAAGTTAAACACTGAATATTGTCTTTTAGTTTTGAGAAGCAATCTAATAGCAGTCCTTAATAAAGGACATACAACATGCACACGCGTAATTCTACTTTATCCCCAACTACAATATAAATCGGAGTTCAGTATTCATCTAGAGTATTATACGATTGGCTTGCAGCCGATCGTGACTGCAGTATGTTTACTTCCTAAGGCTTCGTACATAATCGTCAAAAGTTGATTTCAGAATTTTTAGATATTCAACTCCAATGAGACGTAAGGCCTTCGAAATATTTCTTAGGATTGATTCTCATTATAATCGCCTACAAATGCATTTCCGATTTCATGTAATGGCCAAAAACCTAATCACGAAAAACTTCCTAATCGATTTTCCGAATTTTTTTTTTTTTTTTAAATGCTTTATTTATTCAAATTTAAATATTCTTAGTCTACGTATGCACTACTCCCCCTTCTAAGGATATATCCTTGTGTTAGGGGTGAGGAGTCTCTACAATTTTAACATTAAAAATTCATTTTAGTTCCAGTTGCAGGCAAGGTAATTGACATTACTAACAATTAATAAATAATTCCAAAGTTATGTACAAAAAATAAAAAAATTAATTAATATAATAAAGTAATTCTACGTTTTATCATGTTATGTACAAAAAATAAAAAATAAAAAGTTAAAAATAATTAAACGCGTTCCGGACTTTTGCCCGAAAATAATAAAGTTGCGCCCAGACTGTTGGGAGATTTTTAATTTTCAACGACTTCGGCAATGGCATTGCCGACGCAGCGAAAGCCACACCCCAGACGCGCGACGGCAGCGAATATTGCCGTCCCGTCGTGACGCGACCTTATCAAAGTTGGACTCTCGGCATCGGAGAACTCCAACACGACTAATGTCCTTAACAAGGTTAGGTAAGGTAGGTGGCACCTGAAGCCCAGACTGTTGGTAGATTTTTTTAATTATCCGTATGAGTACGCTGACTACCTTACCTTACTCTTCTCGAGTTATGTATCAAGATACGAGGTAATTCACAAATTTTTGTTCATGGTGATAAGTTTATACAAGGTAATTTTAGATTTTGACCTTAAGGGGGTCATCCCGTGTGAAGGCTTCTTTTTTTAACCTTTTTTTGGGAATTTTTTTTGCCAACCAAATAAAGATACAACTGTGAAATTTTTACCACATATTTATGCACATTTTGAGCACACCTTACAATTTTTCCAGCCCGAAATTGTTGCTCATTGCTGAGATATAAAGCAACTTAGCCACTCATTCTCAAAAAACCTTTTTTTCGGTAGACACGATTGTAGGCTTTCTGCTTATCTCAAAAAAAAAATAAATAAAAGGGCATTTTAATGTGTGAAGTTTAAACTAGTTTCGGAACTAGAATTATCAAAAAATATTAAAAAGTGAATTTTTGGCAACTTGTTGAACTCTTTATCGTCAATTTTAGTGTTTTTTTACAACTTCTTCAGCTCGACAAAAAAAAACGGCTTGATGAATCACAATTATTCTAGTTTGCAAAGTGTCTACATGAGTCCGGAATAAGTTCACCAAATTTCAAAGGAATTCGTTTGATAGATTTCGAGATATCGTGTCTACCGATTTGAAAAATACCGTTTTGAGAAAAACCGGACTAAACTGACCATTACATTCGAAACAGCAGATGAGTTTAGAGAATATAACGGCCTATAACCTCCGAACGGCTTCGAATATCGGAAAATCACTGCGCCCACATATTCTACACTATATTTGAATGCAATTAATGCAAAAATAATCGATTTTTTGGACCAGTCACACGTGATGACCCCCATAAATGGTTTTTTTAGCAGTCGAACAAATGCTGTAACTAGTTTCTAAGGCAGCTATTTAGGTTTTAGTGTTTTTGAACAACACGTTCTTGAATTATTGCACGGACGCATCAAATTTAATGACTTTTTTAATGAAACAGCTCAGTAGTATACATATTATTCTTTTAAATTTCAGATACGGCAGTGTTTCCTGATCTTTAAATTTTTTATGAGAGCAAAACGAAGAAGTGAATCAATTTTGCCCAATTAATTAACTCTACCTTATATTTAATTCCAAAATAATTTGTGTAGAATTTATACTTCCAACGCTGAGTGACTTTTGGATGCATAAAGTCCCAAAACGTGTACACATATTTTTTAGAACTGTTGTATAGAAGCTAGGAAATAAACCACGGCAGTCAACATACAGTCACCAAGACCGAAATCCTTCAACCTTGTTATAATATTGTATCACCTTGCACTCCTGCTGTAGACTTGAACTCTCAGTTCCTACTTTCACCTGTTCTATAATATTCAAGCTTGTACTATATAAAATTAAATTAAATAAATATGTGTTCTTTTTTCTGGCTAACGCGCTTATTTGATACCAGCTTTTATGAATTAAAAACATTTTTTAAACGAAAATTCGCACTGAATATTTCAATAAATGAGAATCCAAAGAATTAAACACTCTCATTTCTAAACGAAATATTTATAAGTTATAATGAAATTGTTGCAATGTAATTAGTGGAATTGAATTGTACCTACAAATTAATAAAATTTTAATTTCTACAATCGGGAGGGTGGCACCTCCCTTCTACTGTGAATTTGAGATAATTTTACTTTATTATTTTTTAATAATTAACTATTTTCATCTACCGTGTCATGGTATCCTCGATAGTTTTTCAAAAATGCCTTCAAGCTTCATAGCTCTGTTCCTTTTTTTGGGGATAGATTATTAGCCCAACATGTCTTTCTGCTTTTGGAGTGAGCTGAGAGGAGTAGGGTTTGATGATATGGCCCGAAAATATTGATACTCTTTCAATCAGCAGTCATACAAATGTCCTTCAAAAATTTAGTTTCCATTCACCTTAATGCACCATATTTCTAGAACGCGTTGACCTATGAAACTGAAATTGGACATAATTGTAGCCTCGGTTGCGCGTGTCATGGGTTTGAACCCTACCTATCCAATCGCTCATCATCCGTGATTTAAGTATAAAGTTTTGTATAAGCAAATATCTCAAAAAAGAAGAAATTCTACTATAGGAACTGAGAAAGGTAAGGGTATCCCGTTTTTACGAATTCATATATGAACACATACTTCCTTTTCGACGATAGTAAAGGAGAGTTCCAGGATACAAAGGAGGTTTCCAAAAAACAACTTGATTGACAATTTGGAGTCTTTATTTATTATAAGTTATTAAAAATAAAGTTAAGTCATTCTTTTGAATGATACACGCCAAAGCTCATTAACTCACAACTATAATATTTGGCGTTCCAAAGAACAACCTGCCTCTTAATGAAATGAAAATGTGTTATTCACATGCAATCAAGATATGTTGCATTCAAAATGAATAAATTTACAATTTTAGACCATCTACGGAGTGCATGACTTAAAAAAATTAAATAGAATTCCCTAATGTGTTTTGTACTCAGAAAATAAATTTAAATAAGTACGGTACAAAACTTTACCAGCAGATGGCTAGATTTTAGATTACACTTCCGTTGAATGCATACTCCATTTAATCCCATTTATTTAAACTTTTTGTATGCAGCCCTAGAAAAACTATACAATTTACATTAAATACACTGCACGAAATACATCCGCCCACCCATAAAACTTCAGGTAAAGTAAGAATCATGACTACACCTGCCCCAGACCATATCTCCATTCGCCCACGTTTACTTTTAAAAGCTCTTGAAAAATAACAAATATTTAATTACTTAAACTTCCCTTCTAAAGTTTGTTTTGTGTGCTCGCACTTCACTGAATTCCGTAAAAAATTATGGTAAAATGTGAATTTTTTTTCATTAAAACTGTGAGTGAGTAAAAATAATAACAAACCAATCGTATAATACTCTAGATGAATACTGAACTCCGATTTATATTGTAGTTGAGGATAAAGTAGAATTACGTGTGTGCATGTTGTATGTTCTTTATTAATTACTGCCATTAGATTGCTACTCAAACCTTAAAGACAATATTCAGTGTTTAATTTCATATCTTGAACTGGGTAAGTCATCGAAAAAAAATTTCCTTTTTGAAGGACTTTCGCATGCGAGGTGCAGGAAGGACTCACTCGATTTTTTACATATTTATCCTTTTCCTTGGAACCATTCAAAAATGAACGTGTACAAAATTTCAAATTCGTATCTTGAAGCGTTCAAAAGTTATCGAAAAATATTGTTGAACACGTGTCTTAAGGGCATTTTGTATGACAGCTACCAGAAGGAGTAAAAGGATTTCGCTGATTAGTAAGCCCGAACTTTGTTTTTACTCAAAACTAATTTGTACAAAATTTCCAATTCATAGCTAAAAGATTACTTGAGTTATAGTAAGTTCCGTAAATTAAGTGAAGACGTTTTGACAGGATATTTGTATGGCAGCTACACGAAGGACTAACAGGATTTTCTTCATAATCATACATTTAGCTCCAACTATTGGAAAAATAACACATACAAAATTTCAAAGACGTAGCTTAAACCCTTCTGAAGTTATCGACCAATATTCTTGAACACGTGTTTAAGGAGATTGTATGGCAGCTACCGAAGGAGTAGGACGATTTTGCCCGTTAACGAACTTAGCCTTACAAATTCAACCAAACATCCAGATTCAAAATATCAATATCCTAGGTGAAGGCGTTCTTGAGTTATCGTGCTAACGGACAGACGGACGAACGGACGGACGTCAAGCGGATTTGAGGTTTTTTGCCACAAATAAACAAAAAAAAAATTTTTTTCGTCCGAGGCTTGGTTCTATGCGTTACAAACTTTTGGGCTGGATTAAACTTATAATACTCTATATGATTTCATCTAGAGTATAAAAATAGATAATGTTACGAATAAGCAGTTCCGAGGGGTTTCCAGGAAAATAGTTGCTGTCAGTTATTACCACACTAACGCTTTAAATGTGCATATGCATGTTATCAGTTACTAAACAATGAGAGACCTTTTGCGAACTATTGATGTTACCAAATTTTAGAGATTTTTCTACGACATTGATGAAATTTACACCTCCACTCGCTATCAATTGAATGAACCTGTCGCTATCAATCAACTGTCCATGTGTAAAAGTTTGTTGCGTTAAGAAAAAAAATCTGTCAACAGTCTGGGCGAAACTTTATTATTTTTCGGGTCAAAGTTCGAAAAGCGACTAAAGCTGGGTCGCGATAGAATGCTTACGCCACTGCCAAATGTAACAGGTAAAAAACATAATTGGGACATATTGTAAGGACGGAAATTCTGACTAAATTTCCGCCCACACCAACTGCCGAAGAACAGTACCAGAGCACAATAAATCACATAGAACATGAGAATAACATGGAATAAAAGTACATAGAACTTATGAGAACAATACACAGATCATGAATTACACAAATAAAATAAACACGATTTTGCATTAACATAATTCGCACCCGACAAATGTTCTCACGAATATAGTCTGCAACGAACAAACAGAAGGCAAGCAGTCGGCAGCTATCAGCCAGTAGCAAAGGTTGTGGATTTATAATTCCGCCTGAGCGAAAACTGAAAACTGTGCTTCAGGTCAAACCGACCTATGTTTGAGTTGAGGCTTTATAAGTCCGCCAAACTATAGAATCAAGGATCATAACGACCGTCACTGACCGGTGCCATTTTACAAGAAGGCCGATGCTTTATAAGTCCGCTTCGAATAATTTGGAACCGCCCTGAGAACGCTGAGACAATGCTAAGGCTGAGGCTTCATAAGTCCGCTTAGTATAGTCAAAGCCAGTCGCAGTCAGTATGACAAACACACGGAATCGGCCAAGCAACGATAAGCCAAGCAAAGCAGAGATTAGCCACGCAAAGCAGAGACTAGCCCAGCAATAGAGCCAAACGAGACGGAAACTAGCCCCACAGAGCCACGCAGAGCAGAAACGCTACGACGAGCAGAGCCAAGCAGCGACGCGCACAGAACGAGCCACGACGAGTAGGTCAAGCGCGACGTAGACAACATGACACTCAGCGACAGTGTCAGGTGAGGCGAGCAGAGTCGTGCCAGGAGTCAAGCTACAACCAACTACGACAAGCCACGACGAACGACGCCAAACCCACGACAAGCAGACACAGCGGAGCCAAGACGATCGAAGCAGAAGCACACGTAGAGACGAAGACAGGGCAGGACGAAGACAGGGAGAACGAGCAGAGGCAACACGCGGAGACGAAGACAGGGCAGGACGAAGACAAGGAGAACGAGCAGAGGCAACACGCGGAGACGAAGACAGGGGAGGACGAAGATAGGGAAAAGCAGAGCCGAGAGAGTCAAGGCAAGGCAGAGTCGTAACAGAGTCAAATCATGTAGAGCAGAGGCGTTGAGTAGGACTAAGTTAAGGCGAGCACAGCAGATGAGCAACGGCGAGCGAACGACGGGCATAGACGGATCACGAGACGAGATGCGGCGAGCAGAGGCAAACACGACGAGTCCAGACCAGATACGGCAAGCACAGAAATCGAGCCAAGACGAGATACAGCAAGCAGAGGCGAGACACGGCGAGCAGAAAGCAAAGTGCGGCGAGCAGAGACGAGACACGGCAAACAGAAGCGAAGTGCGGCAAGCAGAGACAAGGAGTCGAGCAGAGACGAGATACGGCGAACAGAAGCGAAGTGCGGCAAGCAGAAACAAGGAGTCGAACAGAGACGAGACACGGCGAACAGAAGCGAAGTACGGCGAGCAGAGACAACGAGTCAAGCGGAGACGAGACACGGCGAGCAGAAGCGAAGTGCGGCGAGCAGAGACAAGAAGTCGAACAGAGATGAGACACGGCGAACAGAAGCGAAGTACGGCGAGCAGAGACAAGGAGTCGAGCAGAGACGAGACACGGCGAGCAGAAGCGAGGTGCGGCGAGCAGAGACAAGGAGTCGAGCAGGGGAGAGACACAGCGAGCAGGCGAGATACGTCGAGCCAATAGACAACATGAATTTTTGGAGACAATAATGAATTGTGAATTTGAGTGTAATATCTAAATTAAAATTAAATTAAATTAAAGTGAAGTAAAACAAAGATAAATTTTGTAACGAAACCTGGCAGACCACTGAGTATACCCCGGCTACAAAACGAATCGTTACAATATAAACGTAATTGGGTCATCATATAAAAACTCTGGAGAAGTTAAAGCTAATTTGATAGCTCATCAAACCTAAGACATCTGCGAAAATTGTGAAACCGTAAGCAGCCCTCTTACATCCAAATGATCCCATAATCCTGAAATTAGTCTTAAGATAAAAATAAAGAAAGCCCGAGGAAATAAAAACCAATTCAAAGTCTTATCACTCCTAAGAGTTATGACATAATTAGGGCTTGAAAAGAGAAAATCCTGAAAACAGGTTTCAACCGAATACATGAAGTGTAAAGTTATTCGATGTATAATCAGTCCTGAAAGATATGGCTGAATTCCCGAAATTGTATACAACCTCTTTACGCACCCTTAGGGTTCGAATTTCGAAAAATATCCTGAAATGACTTTCTGGACATTTATGTGAAGAAACCGTAAAATAAAAATTAATTCAATATTGCAGAAGACCTAAGAGATATGACGAAATTAGTGAAAATATATATGCATCCCATTGCCACTAATGCTTTTTTGTCGCTCCATAGATAGGAAAAATACCTCCTACCCCGTACCTCTCTACCTCTAATAAAAACTTTATTTTTCCAATATGCCGCTTTTATAATACCAAGTTCCGGCTATCAATTATTATGGGTTCGTGAGATATATAAAACGGAACCTTTTCCTCTTCACTCTCCCCCTCATCCCCTGCATCCAGACCTCCTGAGATCTTGAAACCAAAAAAAAAATCTACCAACAGTATGGACGTAACTTTATTATTTTTTGGGTAGAATTCCGGAACGCGTTTAATGATGAGATGCGGTGTAGGTTACTATGCAACCCCCTTACAACCCGTTTGGATTGCATATTTAAAAATTCTGTTATTAACTTTCTGACAAATTTATTGGAAGAAATAAATTCGATATCTCATCAGATCTAAGAAATATGTAGGAATAGTTTGTAGGCTATTATATAAAAACTCTGGAGGAGTTGTAGCCAATTTGATATCTCATCAAACCTAAAGAGATATACAGGGTGCGCCATCTTTTATGTCGGTATGTAAACATTGAATAACTTTGACATTTCTGTAGTAATGTGGCCAATAGAGGCAGCCACTTGATTGATATTATATTCAAAAACTAATAAAAATAAATTCTAAAGGACCAAATTGAATAAAAATACCTCACATATAAAAATCAGTTGTTTTTTTTTCAAAGTTATTCAATGTTTACGTACCGATATAAAAGATGGCGCACCCTGTATAATATTGTGGATATGCAACCCACTTACATTCACTTGAGGGTTGAATATTCAAAAATCCTGATATTAGTTTCAAGATAAATATAAAGAAAGCCCAAGGAAGTAAAAACCAATTTGATGCCTATCAGTCCTAAGAAGCATGAAGGAATTCGCGAAAACGTGTTTCAACCCTTTTATACCCTCTTAGGGGTTGAAAATGCAAAACCCTTGAAAACATGTTTTTCGCGATTATAAAACAAGACCGTGGAAAAGGGAAAAGTTATTCGATATCTACATAGTCAGACCTGAATTACATGGTTGAATTCGTGAAAATGTACACAGCCCCGTTACACCCCCTTACAGGTTGAATTTCAAAAACGCTGAAAAAACTTTGTAGGCATTTATATGAAGAATCTGTGGAATAAAAATTACTTCAACATATTAGAAGAGATATGACGAAATTCATGAAAATATAATCTTTTTATTTTCACTGATAATTTGTTTGGCCCCCATTCCGTATGCCGATGGATATTAGTTATTTTTTTTATCTAAATTACCATTCTAATAGATATACATATACTCACCAAGTTTCAACTTTCTAGTATAAGCCATTCTATAGATTGGAAAAAAACACCACCCTCGTATCATGCCACCCCTATAAATTAAATTCTTCTAACTTGTTACTACTATAGCTCTACATAAATAGCAAGTTTTAGCTATACATCATTATGTATTCTTGAGATATAAAAATCTGAACTGTTTCTTAATAGACCCTCACCCATCTTCAAATCAACTGAAATCAGTCTCCCCACTCAGACCCCCACACCTCAAAAGGTATCCACTTAAATCTATCCACAATAGCTGATAGGGTTTGAAAAAAATTTCAGAGTAACAAATTTTTATTTAAAAAAATCAATAACAATACTTTGTTATCAAAATATTTAAGTAGAAAGTATTTACCAATTAATGTTGTCGGGTATGCAAGTAAGAATGAGGCTATTATTACATTTTATTTTTCTTTCAAAAATTTAATTGATTTGGATAGATGCTTTTGGGAACAGGTGATTGTTATCTAGTGATGGTCTCTTTCAACAGGAGCTAGTTGTAATAAGTTGAAATCATCAAGCATTGAAGCCGAAAACCTTCAAAAATAATAAGTTCTATTATTCGTATAAAAACTTCCCATTCTGCAAATGTTCTCAACAAAACATTCAATATGAATTCAGCACTTTTTCTGACAATATAATTCCACCCTATCCTTATCGTTGCTATGTTTTAAAATTACTCTTAATTTAGCATTCCATCAGCACCCAGTTGGCTACGTTTACAACATAAAGTTTTTCACACCCAGCCCTACACCCACTTCCCCTCTTAAAAATTATAGCCCTTATCTACTCTCCTAGTATCCCTTAAGATAGCAACAAAGTTTTACTCTTCTGAGATCAACGGTTCAGGAGATATGGATTTTAGAATGCTTCAATCCCAGCTTTCAAACGTTTCAGACACATTATTTTTCCCCCCACTCCCACACTCCACAACCATTATCACCAATTTTTGCAATTGCAAATAGGTCCACTATCATAGTACTACATAAGTTCCAAGTTTCAGCCTTGTTCGCCTAAAACGCCTAAAAAATAATAAAGTAAAAATGGGAAAATATTTGTTTGTCCCGTATGCGTACCTCTACCATTCATCCGATTGCGATGAAACTTTGGTAATTTGTTGTCCGTACGCCACCACAAATTTCCGCATTAGTACAACAAAATTGTACAATAGATGTCGCGCGAGTGGTTTCAACAAATAAGTGTATTTCATATAGTTTAGCGCAATTGAACAACGGGAGCTACGGGACCATCGGAGCAATGGGATCAACGGAGCCATGGGAGCTACGCGAGCAACGGAGCGACGCGAGCAACGGGAGTATCTCAACAGCGGGAAGGAAGACTGGAAACCGCTCGCTTTGCAATGCATTCCGGGAAACATTGGTCATTTTATAAAAATAATAGCCCAAGTAACGTCAAAACTGTAGAAAAGCATTGGCCTGTGCATAGACCATAGTCTGCAGCAAGAGCAGCACATAACTCGCCTAGTACTACTGCGCCATTGTGAGTATGACAGGCGAAAAACTTTCACAATTGAAACTATGCTGGACTTTGTTAAAAATATTTATTTCGGTTAAAATTAATATATCTAATAGCAAAAAAAAACTCAAAGGAGCTACGTTTGCAGTTTGAAATCAAATACAAAAAATACCTAATTTGAGACAGTTTTTAATAAGAGAGCATTACCATCAACTAAAAGACTTAAGGATTGGCGGTGTATCGAGCCCAGGTCTTGATTTCGTTGTACAAACGATCTCCAGGACATTCAGTGGAAAGAGCTTGACGGTGACCAATTAGTTTATAAGTTGATGAGAGTTTTCCTTGAGAAACGCTCTGTGCAATGAAGTTCTTGGCAGCAGTGATCATCTTAGCAGAAGGAAGAGCAGCTGAAAGGACAAGGAACGTCCATTAAATTTAATTTCTTTTTCGAAAGTTACAAAGAACTTACTTCTGAAATCTCCGATCATAAGGATACCAATACTCTGGGAGTTGTAGCCTGGAGCATGAGCTCCAACAACATTGTAGCCACGTCCTTCGTAAATTTCACCATCTCCACCTACGGCAAAACTGTACCCAATATCTGCCCAGCCGTTGGTGCCTTGATGGTAAGTTTGCATGGATCGCATGGCGGCCTTGCAAGCATCGGTTGTCGAACATACGCCGGGAGATAGCGAGTGATGAATAACTACGTAGGGGATGACACCAGAAAATTTGGTGGTTCCAGTTGCTGCCTTAGCTCCCCATTGCGCCCGGGTTACGAGTGCCAAATTCTCAGGTACGAGCACTTTAATTGAAAACAATTTCTCACTATATCAAATTTTTGCATCGTATTCCCAGCTACTTACCACTCAAAACTAAAACAACTGCTGCGAACTTGAACATCGTGACGAAAAAACTACAGTAGTACTTAATTTGTTTAAATCGCAATTTTCCTTTTATATAAAGCGATATCGAATCCAAATTCACACGGCCCTACAAGACGACGTCATATCAGATCACAAATAACTACAATCTGAGAATTAAGTCGATTAATTTGATTAAATAACACACGGAGTCACAGATTTCTTACTTTGTTTATGTGCCGCCGACAATGATATCTCCATTCGGGATAAATCATAGAGCAAACAATAACAATATTTTTTTTGGGAGTACTCGATTGTAAGATTATTGTTTCTTATTATTTTTTGTTTCCTAAACTTAAAGACTTTGAAAATAGCTAGATGTTCATATATGATTCAGATATAATTCGAGAATAAAATAAGAACCCAATGAATTCAACTGTATCAAATGATGTTAGTCGCATCCTTAATTGAAGTGGTATAAAAAGACACAGCTGTATACACGAACGCATAGATGTACACACTAGATGCGCAATTCGAGAAACACGTTCAGATCAAGTGAGAATTTTGGCAAAATTGATTTCTCGAGATTCAGATAAAAGCAGGCAGCTCTAAATATTTGTCAGTTTTAAGTAATCCATGCATTACTTTCTTTTGGGAAATTAAGAAATGAGATGAATAAAAAGTTATAAATTGAATCTTTTTTGCTATTTTAACATGCTGCTGCTGAAACTTCAATGGGTTGATGTGACAAAGTACTTTTTGAATCTGTGTAATTAAATACCAGAAATCGATAACTGATTATTACTTGAAATAAAACTTCGATTCACCACCATGCACGCTGCACATCAAATTTATATTAAGCCCATCAAAGGAAAAGACACAAGGCTCCAGATTAATAAATAATAAATAAATAATCAGTGTGAATTTTGAAGGCTTAGATCACCCAGACCCATCCCACTTGAGTTGTTCTAAAATAAAGAAAAAAGATTTAATGAAACTAAAGAATATGGATCTACTCTGGTTTCTGAAACAATTTTTTTTATCCAAGTAAATCAGAGAAATACTTGTCATAATAGAAAAATAGAATTGTTTTATTGCCTTAAGTTGCTCTTACAGGAGCAATTTTTCAAGCAATTGATTGTCCAATGACTATTGCCAAAACTAGTGGAGCGATTAATGGCGCAATACAGGACAATATCATGCTAGTTGCGGTAATATACCCAATAAATGTAATATCGGAAATGTGGCCATGTTTTTACAGATTGCTGGTATTGCTCGCACTATAGTTGCTGCATTTCCACTGACTTGGAAAATTCAATTTTCCTAGTTCGGAGATTCTATTGTCATGTTTTGTTTTGAATTTTGCATTTATTTGTCAAGTTTCGTGTTACTTATAACGGCTTGGAATTCAAATATTTTCAAGTTTTAGATATGTTTGACAAGTTTGCTTTCGTGTTGTTCATAGACTGAATTGGTTGTGTAAGCCCTTATTGACGAATTGCTAGATATTGGTCAATATCGCTCATCACAATTCAGTAACAAGTTGATGAAAAGTTGATCCTCATCGCCTGTTGCTATAGTTGCTTCATATTTTCGTGACGTAAAAATTAACGAATATTGCTGCAAATTGAGCAATTTTAATCGTTCGTGTAAGAACACCTTTATACATCTTGGCAAATCCCAGCAATTCTCGAAATTTGCACCACCCCCTGCAAAGCCATACAAGTTTTAATATTTTTACGCGATAATGAATAATAAAAAAATACAATGCAACCAAATGAATATCAAAGATAAAATCAATTACTTCATTTGATAATGTTAAATCAATAATAATAAATCATATATAGTGTAAGATAAGGTGGATTAAGATTTCTCTTACAACAGCAATATTTTTGTTTTTTTAGAGAATTATAAGTTTAATCCAGAAAAAAAATTTGTTACGCAAAGAGCGGTGACCAAACATCACAAATTCGCATGATGTCTGTCCGTTTATCCTAAAGCACGACAACAAAAGAACGCGTTGTTGTTCACGAATATTGGCCGATAACATCAGAACGCTTTCACCAACAAATTTGAAATTTTGTATTTATGAAGATTTTCTACTAGTGGTAGATAAAGCTATGCATATTCAGAGCATTCGATGAATCCTTAACATACAAAAAAATCTGCCAGCAGTCTGGGCGCAACTTTATTATTTTTTCGGTAGAAGTTCGGAACGAGTTTAATTCTAAGATGCGGTGTAGGTTAAAATGGGTTCGCGCTAGAATACTTATGCCGCTGCCACATATAACATATGAATTACATAATTGGGTCATACTCCGGGACGAGGTCTAGTCCTAGTATAATATCAGTTGTTACGCCATTAGAAGGTTTTTCGTGATTTGGTTTCGGGCCATAACATGAAATCGGAAATGCGTTTGAAGACGATTATATAAAAAGTCTGTAGAAGTGCAAACCAATCTAATATCTCATCAATCCTGAGAAATATGTCGAAAGCCACACGTCCTATTGGAGTTGAATAACAAACATCCTGAAATCAACATTTTGACGATTATGTAAGAAGCCTTAGGAAGTAAAAATGAATTCGATATCTCATTAGAACTAGAAATATGTAAGAATTTGTGAAAACATATTCAACCCCCTTGCACCCACTTTGGGGTTGAATATCCAAAAATCCTGAAATGAGTTCTTAGATATATATAAAGAAAGCCCGAGGAAGTGAAAACCAATCCGATGTTTCATCACTCCTAAGAGATATGACGGAATTCGTGAAACGTGTTCAACCCGTTTTTACACTCTTAGGGGTTGAAAAATAAGAAAAACTTGAAAACAAGTTTTAGGTGATTATTAAATAAGCCCGTGAAAATAAAAAGTTATTCGATATCTAATCAAACCTGAGGGATACGGCTAAATTCGTGAACTTGTATACATCCCCTTTACACCACCTTGGGGTTCCAATTTTAAAAAATCCTGAAAATACTTTCTAGGTATTTATATGAAGAACCCGTAGAAAAAAAACCAATTAAATATTTTGAAAGACCTAATAGATATGACGATAATCGTGAAAATATATGCATTCCATTTTCACTGATCATTTTTTTGCCCCCCTTCCGACCGCCAACGGATATTTGAATTTTCTTTTAATTAAAATTACTTTCCTAGTTGATTTACATATACGTACCAAATTTCAACTTTCTAGCATAAGCCGTTCTATAGTTAGGAAAAATACCCGCCACCCCCGTACCATACTATCCCTATACAAAATTATATTTTTTCAACATGCTACTACTATAGTTCTATGTAAATACCAAGTTTCAGCTTTATATTGTTATAGGTTCTCGAGATATAAAAATCGAAACTTTTTAATTTTCACCAACCCCCACCCTTACCCTCTACACCCTCATCCATGAAATTTTTTTTTTGCTGGGGGTCTATTAGGCCTACTTCTGGTAAAAATTTTAAGCATCTATCTTACATTGTTCTTGAGACATGAGACGTGATTTTTTAAAAAAATGCTTACCCCCTCCACATCCATGCTCCACCACCCACTTAAAAAATTTTACTTTTATCAAACTTTATTTGTCAACATTTATACAGAAACCAAATTTTATTTGTCTAGTGCAATTGGTTCGTGAGATATCCTAATCTAAAGTTTTTCAACCCCCACCCCCGTACGTCACTGCCCCCTCTCAAAAATTTGTTTCGGATCTATTCTCCTAGTATACCCACAGATGTTCATTAAGTTTTAATTTCGTGACATTAGGAGATATGGATTTTAGAATGTGTCGATCTCGGCTTTCGAGCGTTTTGGACGCATTATTATTCCCCCCACTCCCACACCCCTTTACCCATATTATAATTTTTTTTGCAAATGGGTCCACTATCTATATAAATTCCAAGTTTCAGCCTCCTAGCCTATGCGGTTACTGAGATATAGAAACCAAAATTTTTCATCTAAAACGCTTCCCCCACCTCCCCCCTCACACCCCCACCACTCAAAAGGTGGCCACTTGAAGGGGTCTGCTCAGTCTACCAACAAAAAAAAATTGAACTTAATAGCTCAAAGAGTTTGAGAGCTATAAGCTTTCAAACGTTTTGCGTACGGCGTACGGCGTACGGCGTACGGCGGACGGCGTACGGCGCACAGACGGACTGAAATTTTTTTTTACTTTTTTGGTGTCTATTAGTCATGAAACGTGGAAAAAAAAATTTTCAGGGTAGCAAATTTTTTTTTTTAAAAATCGATAACAATACTTTATTATTAAAATAATAAAGTAAAATTGCAAAAATCTCTTCTCTGCATTTACAAAACTCACTATAGCGGGAGAAACCGTTTAGCCACGAAGATCAAATCGCTGCGAATTAATTTTAACTGGAAGCGAAATACACCTACTCTATCGACTACTTCCCAGACAGAAGTCGTTGAAAAACATGTTCAAGAAAATTGGCGGATAGCTTTTTAGCGTTTCAAACAAGGGATTTGAAATTTTTTACACATTAATTGTTCAATGATTCCAACTAAAGGGATTAAGAAAAAAAAAATTCGATGAGTTTTTGAGTAGCCCCTATAAATAAACACTGTACACTTTCGCTGGGTAATCAACTTTAAAACAGATTGCCAAAATTTTGCCAAAAATTTTCTCAAAAAATCTAGCAGCTAAAAAAACGGATGCATTTGTAGTGTGGCGATCAATAGCTTACTTGTGGCATTACCATCCACATCACAAGCGGCGATCGAGTTCAGTGGATAGTAGGAAGCATAAGCTGATGTAAAAGTCTTTTTTGACAGATGGGAACGGGCGGGAAGACAAATTTGGTCAGAGCTTGACCGAGGTTGTAATTAAAATCGTGAATTGTGATGCAAAATTAAGTTAATTCCTTTCCCTGAAAATCCTGTTTGATGTGTAATAAAAACATACAGCAGTCACGATCGGCTGCAAGCCAATCGTATAATACTCTAGATGAATACTGAACTCCGATTTATATTGTAGTTGGGGATAAAGTAGAATTACGTGTATGTATGTTGTATGTCCTTTATTAAACTCAAACTTCACCCAGTTCAAGATATGAAATTAAACACTGAATATTGTCTTTTAGTTTTGAGTAGCAATCAAATGGGAGTCCTTAATAAAGGACATACAAAATGCACACACGTAATCCTACTTTATCCTCAACTACAATATAAATCGGAATTCAGTATTTCATCTAGAGCATCATACGATTGGCTTGCAGTCGATCGTGACTGCTGTATGTTTTTTGATAAAGATTTATGAATGTTTTAAGTTTCTATTATATTTTTAAAAACATCGATAGTATCGATAGTTTATCGATAATTTTTGAAAAAATATCAATATTATCGAAACATCAACCTATCGATGTTTAACGTATACTACTACAGACTGCATTACTGCTATACAGGGTGTAACTAGTACTGAGGTTCAAACAAAAATGGGAGATAGAGGAACTTGTCCTGAGTAGAAAATCGTTCTACACATACTCCCGTTTTTGCACCGTTAAGGAGATAGCGCGATTTTAAGGACGAAGGATTTTCATCGTACCTGTGAGCACTGTTTGATCTCTAACTTCTGCTGTACTTAGCGTAACGTAATAATTCTGGGCGCGTTGAAAAGGACACAAATTCTTCTTTCTAACTGCTATCAACTGTGTCAATCAGTGTTATACTTTTTGAGAAAAATTCATTTAAATGACACAAAAATAATAAAAAATTAAAAAAAAATACAAAAAAGTCCTGTTTTCTCCAAGAAGGACCTGATTAACCACTAAATTTCATTACATTGTCGGAAAGCCCATAAAATTTCACTATACGTTTGATAACAGAATTTCTTCATATTTGCAACAACAAGTGAGTTCCCTGCACATGTTGGAAATACTGCTAAACATAGAATTTACCGCAAAACAGATGCAGTAATGAGCAACCATGTTAACAACACACGTATTGCTCTTATCTGTGGAAATTATGTTTAAATATATTTCGAATAAATAAAACAATTTTACCCTTATTCTGGAACCCACCGGCGGGACAGTGAACTGCGATTCATCCAATTTTAAATTATTGATTCACTTCCTCGAAAATTTGACAGTTGAAATCCGCAATGAAATCGTCGCGTTTTTAAACTTTTTTCAGAAAGTAATTGGCAATAAATAAAGAGAAGTTTGAAATGGTTGATCTCTCACATTTACAGTATTATAATTTTAGACATTTTTTTGCCTTAAAATATGGTTTCAAATTGCCGGAAAAGAGGTTTTTAAAGTATGTCGATAAAGCAGTTTCTGAGCGTTTTTAATAATCGCATGTGCTATGAATGGGAATCGAATGTGATCCGCATAGTCGGCAAAATGAACGTTAAAAAAGTAGTGTTCACACTAGGCAACTCGTTTTATTTTGATACAGCTTGACGTGATTTGATTTGAGAAGTAGATATTCAGCTGTGTTTCATTAGGAAAGTTATGGTTTCTAAATTATTTGAAACACAAGTGATTGTAAAGCAGTAATGAAAAGTGAATTAATTAGCTAATGCAGTCGTTGCTCAAGCACAAAATTTAGTGTCAGCAGCATTGAATAGTGTCTTTTAAAGTTTACTTCGATTTCCGCGAGGGTCGCAGTGCATGTTTTCTGTTAAGCGCGTTGTAGCAACGTGTTTTCGTAAACGCGTTCGGAAAGTGATTCCAAAGCGTTTAACTCGATTTAAACGCGTTAATCTCGTAGTCTGAACATAGTATTAGCGTGTTTGATTTAAATTAAGTTTTTTGTTTTTTTTACAATATCAAATTCGATCGGGCTTAAAAAAAACCTTTTTTTTGGCCCAAACTTGAGGTTAATCTTTTTTTTAATATAGTAGTATGTTCAAAATTGGGTCATATATAGGAACTGAAAAAGGTATCTAATTTAAAAAAATCTATTATATTACAATATGTTTTTAAACCACCCTATTCCATTAATTAAATTAATAAATAAAAACACAATTTACTTCTTTACACGTTGTCGGAATTAATCAAAGTAAATTATCACCACCTACAATCTACTTAAACCAATTAAATTTACTGATAGATATCGCTCGATTACTAATCCCATTTGACGTCACAAGAGTTACGTTACATAAATTTCATATAAAAAGCAAAATCTAATTTCGAACGCATAGTCTTGTTGTACTTTCCACGTCAAGATGATGAAAATTGCGGCAGTTATTGTGATTTTGTGCGGTAATTTCCATAAATCCAAAATCAATTCACCACTTTTAATTTACATACCAAAATAATTATTGCTTTAAAGTGCTCGTACCCGAGAATTTGGCTTTGATTACTCGTGCCCAATGGGGTGCCAAGGCAGCAACTGGAACCACCAAATTCTCCGGCCTCATCCCTTATGTTGTAGTCCATCACTCCGAATCACCGGGCGTTTGCACAACGACCGATGCCTGCAAGGCCGCCATGAGATCGATGCAAACCTACCACCAAAATTCAAACGGATGGGTAGATATCGGTTACAGTTTTGCCGTAGGTGGAGATGGTGAAATTTACGAAGGACGTGGCTACAATGTTGTTGGAGCTCATGCACCTGGCTATAATTCGCAGAGTTTGGGTCTTCTCCTGATCGGAGACTTCAGAAGTAAGTTTTAATTAATCTTGTTGGATGCAATTGATGTTTGTAATACACCTGGAAAATCTCTTAAACCATAGCTGCAGCCGTACCCGCAAATATGATAACCGCTGCCAAGAACTTTATTGCACAAAGCGTTTCTCAAGGAAAACTCTCATCAACATATAAACTAATTGGTCACAGGCAAGCAGTATCTACAACTTGCCCTGGAGATAGGTTGTTCAATGAAATCAAGACCTGGCCACGTTATGCTGCCAACCCATAATTTCGAACTGATTGCAGAAAATAAACGTATTTGTTAAAAAGCAACTGAATCTTTACAGAATTTCCAACCACAAGACCGATTGAACCTTCAAAAGTACGAGTTAATTACCCAGTATTTAGATCTTTAAACGAAGTTAACTAACTGGTATTTCACTATTTATGACTAAGTTCTCTAATCTCTTACTAAGTTCATTAAATTGCAATTCAAATTTTTTGAAAGGTGATGCAAAATCAGAGAGTCCTGGATATTTCCATTAACCTATCTCTTCCTGCTAGCGCTGAATTGATTGACGAGACTGTTAAAAGCACCCGTATACCCGGTTTCTCGCTTGATAGTAAAACTTTTACCCAAGCAACTTGTGCTCTAGACTAGAACTCGATCCAAGTAAACCACAACTAAATGCACTTACGGACACTTCCTCGGCATTAAAAACTCTTTATGAGTGCTTATAACTTTTATCCTTAACTCAGCACGTGTAAAACACCATCAGAGTGAAGACGACGACGACAACGACGGTAGTGTAGGTAAGTTTTACGTTATAATTGCAGTAGTACCACATCGGTAACGACGAAGACGACGTCTGCTTTCCTCTCCACACTAAAATCATCTTTGCAAAAAACTGGAAAAAAGTTAGAGGATTTTCGAAAACAATAATATTTTATGCAGGGAGTCATCGCCATCACGTTCCATGATGGGCTCACCAAACTTTTTACCATATTGTACCAACTTTCAGCAGCTGTTGATCATGTTTTTGACTTTAAAATTATTTTTTGCGGAAATGATTCTATACGCTTGATTATATACAGATATTTGCATTTTATGGCAAGTCACAGCAGAATCGAAGGACTCGCTCTCAATACAGACCATTTTCCCGTCCTTCATGTTTTCCATTTCACATAAAATTGAGAGGTGGAAACCTTTCAACCAATTTTGATGGAATTTCTTTCAAATACAGATATTTTCAAATCTAAAGTGTATGTGTACATATATTACTTCGTCCTTAATTTGTACTAAGGTATAGCCAAGGGCGTACTCAAGGGGGGGGGGGGGTCACAGGAGTAATGCCCCCTCCCCCCCAACTAAATAAAAACAAACAAACGTCGTCCAAGAGAAGAGAAAATTTCACAATTTTGTCCTTTTTCCAGATTTATCTATTTATGCATGTATACATAGGCGCGTAACGTGACTCATCCGTTGTAGCAGTGGCGGTCACAGAGGGGGGGCCATAGGGGACATGCCCCCCCCCCTAAAAAATTTGTCAACTTACGTTGATTTATGTTATCTCATCTATTTACAAGAAAAATTATATTAGACTATTAGATACACTTATTAAAGTATACTCGTATTGTGTCCACTATGTAAGTAAATCTGATTTGGATAGAGTACTGATAAATGCTGAAAGTTTCAAATTCAATACGATCTTATTGGAACGGCAGCATTGATTTGACACAGGTAGCACCTTTATTTTCACAAAAACTAGGCCCGGAGTAAATTTCAAATTTATTCATATGTAGGGGAAACTACGGAGAGATGCCCCACTTTTCGTTTTAGTACGATATTCGCAAAACTATTGAGACCAATGTCATCAGGACGTTCGGTCGAATGTGTTTGTCGGGTTCAAAACCCCAAGCACCGATCGGACGTTCTTTACTGCACAGAACTCACATGTACACGGCGGCTTTATCTGTATGCTGTGTACATGAGAGCTTTCTAGATACTCGCCATACATTTCACGCATGTGTATGCGTGAAAACTGATTAAAGCTCAGATGAATTTATAATTTCATTGATCATTTTCAAGTCAGACGTCGATGACGTCACTATGCATAGAATCTCCGTTTGAAATTAATACTACCAGATGGCAGTACACGCGATTAAAGTGTGTATATGCTAATGTGTATATGCTAAACTTTAGATTACGATAGCTTACGAAGCAAAAGTGGTGAGAGAGCTAAATGAAAGTGGAAGTAAACCTGAAACCGATTTGCAAAGTTCTTGATAGCTGTGTCAGGGATATGTATTCAAACACTTCTCAGAATTCTAGCTACTCTACCAGTTAGTGTCGCCACCGCAGAGAGAAGATTTTTTTCACTTTGCGGAGACGGAGTCTAAAAACATGGCTAAGAGCTTAAATTGGTGGGGAGCGTTTGACTGGGCTAGCGTTAATGCATGTCTATCAAAGCATTCAGTTGGATGTTGAATTATTACCAGGTTCGCAAAAAAGTTCGCCAGGCGTTAGAATTTGTTATTTAAAAAATAAATAATGGTACCTAAGATAAATCTGCAGCATTTTAACTCTGAATTAAATACCTTGGCACTGTCTTGATTTTTTTAGCAATTGACTCCCCGCTCCCGCTAGTTCATCTATCTTGTGACCCACCCCAAAACATAACTCTGCGTATGCCCCTGGTTGCTACGGCGTATTTAAATTTTTGGGACAAAGCCCAAAACGCAGTTTAAACAAATACGAGTTATCAAAATTTAACCGCTATTGCCACACAATTTGATTGCAGTTAATAAAACCTATCAACGTTCAAATGATCAAAATTTGGCTGTAACCACATTGAATAGCTTCACATGTTCGATTGAAGGCTGGGTAACTTATGAGAAATTAAATTACTCGAAATTTAAAATTCAATTTGAGATGGGCTGTCAAGTTAAATAGGGTTTCATTTATTATACTCGTTGCTTAATGCACGCTCCAGTTTCAGTAATCAGTCAGCATATAGCATGACTTATTTATTTATCTGTACCCCAGTAATTGAAAGATTTACTGTAAATAACATAAACAAAATTATTTTTGTAAGTAAAAGTAATTACTCTACCGTTTAAAACTACTCAAATAATTGCAGAATCAAATTAAATTAATTCAAACTATTCTAAATCAAATCCGTACTCTTCAATTAGGGATTAATATAATTCAATATTTATCAAGATTGAAGTAAAGCTAAGTACCTAATCGATAATACGATATGGCTATTGTATTTCAATCGAAATAAACAATTCACAAAAGTGCCGCGTGAAATCTATTTCTCATAGGTGAATTAACAACAGAAACTAATAGTACTGAAATTAATTTATAATTACAGCTCCACAAAAAAAGTTAAAATACACAAAAGATAATTTACGTATTGTGCAAGAGGATTGTGAAACAGGTGTGATTCGGTGCGCATTTGCATCAAAACAAATATCACACCATATGTGTTTATAGTATTTTATATCAGTCTGATATAGCTGAATGTAGCTTTATAAAGGCTATAATTTATAATTGAAGAAGTAATTCCTGATTGACAAGGTAATCCAGTGAAATTAGTATTTTGGAAAGTAGTCTCCGTAATTTTTCTTAGTGCTCTTTGGATTGAATTATTTCCGTTTTTCAATTTTCTTCAATATTACAATGGATTTTTAACGAAATGAATTCGACATTATCTACGTCCCTCTATACATTGTTAAACACTTTAAATAAATGGATCATCTTTAATTATTTAGTGCAACGATTAGTGTGACGCGTGCAAATTGCACCTGATAAGGTCCATTTTTATTTGCTGTTCTCCAAATTGCTTGACATACAAAACTAAATATCTTTCTATCTATATACAGTAGAACCTGAAGAAGTGACCACCTTCCTAACTTGATCACTTGCCTAAAGTTGCCATTTTTTCCGGTCCCGATGTAAATCAGAAACGGATTTTATTTGTTAAATTATTTTTATAATCTGACCAATCGAATAAAGTGACCAGTTTTGCACAGTCCCTTGGGTCGTCACTATACAGGGTGTTTGGTACTCCGTCCACGACCTTGTAAGGGGTTATTCCTTGATATATTTGGAGAAAAAAATTGTTCCACAGGGTGGGTCAATTTTCAATAACAGTGGAGATACAGGGTGGTTAAGAAAAGTGTTTTTGACCGGTACCCTTACTCACTTAAAACGTTATATCTTGAAAACGAATAATCACAAGGCAAAGTGTTATAACTCATTTTTTAGGGAATCAAATTACCTTTCATTTGATGTAACAGTCTAAATTGTAACTGCACCCAATCTTGAGATATTTACTCGAAAACACAAATTTTTGCTACGTCAACCATTAAAATTCAGTGATCAATGTGGTTTTTCTCAGAAAACCCCATTATAAAAATGTCATTTTAATTTTATTTTTTTATGAGCCGTATTATTACCTACAAAAGCTGCATACATATGATGCATACGATTAACATTTTGGAAGTAATAGGTAAAAATACATATCGCATAAAAATTAAATATACATGTACATGTACCATGGTACCGATGCAATCACAAACAATAGTTTTTTCGACATTTTTCCAATTTTTTCGCGATTTTAGTACCCTGGTGTAGGGATATTGAAAAAATATCGAAATTGCGATATTTTTTTAACGATATATCGATGCTATTGGCCGATATTTTTTTCAGTGATATATCGATGTATTGGTATTGAAATCCGACTATCGGACCCAATATTTTTTGTTAGGTATAGCATATTTTAGAACTCGAACGGCATTTTTCATTTCTGCTTATTTTTGTGTATATCTACACTCAGAGAAAATTTGTCTTCAGAAATCTATCTTGTTTTACTTTAAATCAATAGTACGCGCTCATTAAAAATTTAAATGATATCACTTTACAGTTAAGTGACGAATCAATATTTAAAACATATGCCCTTTTATTTTGAAAAATTAATATGAAATGTTACAAAAACAAAGTGATTAGAAAACGATTCAATCATGTATTCCATTAAATTCGTACGCGCCGCTGTGCTTCAAAAAAAAGGTTCTTGGTAGCGTTTATGTTAGAGGTAAAGAAATTGTGCTATCGATATTTGTAAATAGGTAAGATTGTGAGAAGCTACCAATAATTTGTTTGACTGTCGGTTGAAAAAAATATTTTAAAAATTTCAAATTGATCCCGCCATCATAATGTGAAATGAGGCATGCCTACTTCGATTTCCGTACGATCATAATATTGGCAGTACTTAAAACACGTTTTGTTTCATGTCATTGCACGTTTTCCAGTTGAAAGTTTTGGTAGTGTTGTGTTTTTGTCGTTCAGCTTTTCGCAATGAATGATTGTAAAAAACACTCAAGTGCGGAATTGGAGGAAGGATCTTGTGACGCCGAAACCGATATAGACTTGAAAAATCTATTAACAGGCTGGGATTTGTCAGTTCTGCTGCCAACATTGAAAGGTATGTATATGAGATTTGGGTTAATTACACCCAGTACAATTCGAGCCACCATTATCAATTTCATATGTTTTTTGCTTAGTGGCTATAGAGCAGTTTTACCCAAACAAATTTACCAATGTAAATAATAAAATAAATATATTAAGCAGCCAATTGTTCTATGTGGATTGCGGAATCACCTACAGAAGTCTGCAATTTTTAACGAAAGAAGACATTACAGATTCTATTGGAAATATCGGGCTTCGAAGCGAATTCCGAGAAAAGTTATTTTTTTGGAGAAAAGAAAAGGTAGCCGTAATTTTATTTGAAGTAGCCGAACTATTATATATAAAAATCTTTTACTTTTTGCAGAATATCAGGATTATGTTATCTGTAGCCTGTTGAACGCAGTAATATTGCCGAATAGCAGATTTTCAAATACTCGGGTAAGCAGCAAAAGAAAGGCAACGATTAGTGATGCTATCGAAACGTTTACATTGCACATAATCACCATCAACGATCTTGATCGAAGACTTTCGGAATTGAAGTCAAAATATTATAATCAAGGTTTGACTCTGCAGCCCTTAATTATAGTAGTAGGAGCTGATATAGAAAGTATTGAAAACTTTAATTATGAATATTATTAGTTTAATATGTATCACACCTGTAAATTTTTTCAAAGCATTATGTATTATGTATTATGAATATTATTAGTTTATTAGTATTTAGTATTATGAATATTATTAGTTTAATTATGCATATTATTAGTTTAATATGTATAACACCTGTAAATTTTTTCAAAAAAAAAAAAAATTATATAAAAAAAAAACCATTTGTTGTATGTTATTTATAAAAAAGTATGAGATCACTATTACAAAGAGGCGCAGAATACGTAATTCAAAGATATCCTTTTATTCCTAAATGATACTGTCTTTGAAATTTAAAATGATATCCTATAAAAAAGAAAATAATTCTATTTAATTCCGTAAGAGAATTCACTTTGTATTAATCATGAATCCCATGAGAATAATGTGACTACCATAACACATTAATAAGGAACCATATTGAAATTGAAAAGAAGCAACTTTAATTTGCTTAGGTAAAAATCAATAACATTCCTTTTGTTTTTAACAGATTCGTCATAGAAGCCAAATCATATTTGAATCCCTTTAAATCAATAGTCTTTTTAATGATTTTATAATGAAATTTTTCTGAGCGTACGTAGTCATGCTTTGGCCGCAAATTTAGCTATTTCTTGTTGATATTTTTCATGGCAATCTAATAAGATACTTATGCCGAAGCATTCGGAAAATAGGACGTCTGAATATCTAAAATAAGGCTAACATCTGACCCGTAACCTAGTGGGAGCTCTGACTGGACATTGTCACATGAGGAAGCATCTCCATGGGATTAGTCTCTATGCGAGTAAAATATGCAGAATTCGCGATGATAAAGACGAAACACCAGAGCACATTCTCTGTGAATGTGAGGGACTTTCTCATAAAAGACTTCATCACTTCGGTTAGGGTTTCATGAAACCATCGGAAAACACTAAGTTTCATTAAAAGCGCAGGGATCGAAGAGGAACCATAGATAATCCAGAGGGACGTCGCAATAGGCCCAATTGAGGTTTCAATGACAGAGGTGACCACCCCTACACGAAAATCTAATATAATAATTCAAATGAGGGATGTCAGAGAGGTTGAAACTAGAAAACTGTTTTTCGATCACGCAAAGTCTATTTCTGCCAAAACATAAAGTTGCAAGACTCGTGGTTTCTGTAGATGGGGGCAACCAGGCAACTATCCTGTGCACAGGGATCTATCCGCTCAGTACCTTGTTGTTATTGGTTTTTAATCTTGCTCTTTCAAGTAGAAGTAATTTATAAAACCCGGAGGAAAGTAATATGTTTCAATTAAAGAGTCACAGCTTACCATATCTATCTGTTGCTGCGTCACATCCTTTTTTCGTATATTTTTATTATCACTTCGAAAGTGCATTTAGCCTTGTTTTTTGTTGTGAAAATTTAGTGAAGTGAAGAACAATTTTAAATTTCGAAATATAATTTATTTATTGGCTTTGGGTTTGTTTTAAAAGCCGCGTACCGCCGTAATCTTTATTAAGGAGAGCATATCGTTTTTGGAGTAAGAAATTTTTTTTTTAAATTCTATTTCTAACAAGATTAACGAGCTTGAACCTCTTAGGCCCGGTATTTCAATATAAAGTTAACTTGAGTGGTTTTGATTAACTGATAGTTAAAATAATTTTCCGTATTTCAATATCAAATAACCTACAAAGTTTTTGTAAATACGCTTAACAAGTTAACTGTCAGTTAACTTAATGGCATTAGTTACGTAACTGAGAAGTTAACTTTACATTGAAATACCGGGCCTTAAAGACTTATGTTCGTTAATAACGTCCTCTGATGTTGGCTTTCTTTTTATAAAGAAATCTGTTATCAGATTCCTTTTTTTTTTGTTTTTCAAGTTGCTTATACAGTTCTTGGTACCCAGCGGTACAAACCTGCAGATTACGTCCAAACTTTAATGCTCGTTCTACGTCAGTATCATGAGTGAAAAAATGATGTGCCATACTTGTAGCAAATTTCAAACCCTCGCGAATTAAATCAGCTGATAGTTGATGAACTTCACCTTCATCTTTATTGTTATGTTCCTCAATAGTATTGTTATCCGTTATAATTTCAATTAGATCCTCCTCATCCAAAGTTTTCTTAGTCATCAGTTCATCGATATCAGCGACATGCATGTTGTAAAAGTCTTCACCACCAATTGCGTGTGATAGAATTATAATTTCAGAGCACAAAACTAATGTCTGTAAACATCAGTTTTCACTGTTGACGCATTCTGGCCAAATTTTTCTCCAACAAGCATTAAGGGTAGATGTCCGACGTTGTTTTATGGCAAAGGAAGCATTTGTAACACAATCCATTAACGTATAATTTTTCCATGCTTCTACGAACGTCATGTGTTTTTCCTCGACTGAATCCAAAATGTATTTAAATTCTTGCTTAATGTAATACATTTTGATTGTTGCTATTATTCTCTGATCCAATGGCTGAATCAAGTATGTGCTTTTAGGCGGCAAAATACGAATTGGATATTTAGATGATGTAGCACAGAATGACTGGGAGCATTATCGACGAGTAAAATTACTTTGAATTCAAAACCTTTTTGTTTTAAATACACGTATTTCTCGACTTCAGGAACGTAGCATTCGTAGAACCACTTTTTGAATAAATCGGCCGTCATCCATGCCTTTTTATTTGCCATCCAATGAACGGGAAGCTCTTTAATGACGTGTGTGAAGTTGGCCCCACTTGTTGAACAATTTGAAAAAAATTTTAGAGTTCTGTTTGCCTCCCAAATACGAGGGCGGATTGATAATGACGTGCAAAAATCAAGAAGGAGTGGGCAGGTAAGGAATTCGTTATTTTTTTTTACCGGACCATCCTTAAATAGATTACCTGCAAAGATTAAGCCTGATACCTCGTTTAGTTTTCGAGAAGCAGTCGTCTAAGCAAGTCGACTTACAAAAATTGTTGAAAATGGATAAAAGTGAATTTCGTGTGATGATTAAACACAATTTTTTAAAAGGGAAAACAGCTAAAGTAACCAAAGAAAAATTAGATAAGCATTATGGGGACTCTGCACCATCGATCCGAATGATTTACAAATGGTTTTCTGAATTCAAGTGTGGACCTACGAGCACTGAAACCATACCAAGTCCAGGTCGTCCAAATGAGGCCACCACGTATATACACTAATATTTCTTAATTGGTTTACTTTTAGGTGCGTGAGCTAGGAGCGTCCCCAGCGCATCGAGGTTCATTAAAAAAAAGGTAATTTTCTTCATCATTTGTTTCTTCTTTTTTTTTTAATTTCTATTAACAACGAAACTCACGATTGTTCTTTTCCTTTCAGATACATTATTTACGAGTGGAACTCGTAACAAGTTATGTATTTCATAAAAAACTCGTTATAATCAAAAACCAATTCTTCTTAAGGGCTCATATACACCTGAAATTTTCAAAAAATTTATTTTTTTTTTAAAGATTTTTATTTTTTATACTTTTAAGAATTAAAAAAAAATTAGAATTTAGAAAATTTCACTCCATTACAAAGTTATAGCAATAAATGTCACCAGACATCAGTTTGGAGCGGCTTCCTGGTTAATTGCCGGGCCACTCTCAACAGCAGCGTTTAGCATTTATTTTTTCGCAAAAGCTGAGTTTCATAGAAAACAAGGTCATTTATAGGACCATCTGAGAAAAACACGAAGATACAAGAGGAAGAAGGTGTACAGTACGAAGCTGGAATGGGAGACTAGCCGTGAGTTCACGTTGTACCTACCAAAAACTTTAAACGCATTTTTCTCGAAACCATGTTTTTAGACATGGTCGGCACGATAACTCAGTCAATTTTCAATATTTTTCAACCTTTTTTTTTTTAATTTTGATAACTATTTTCTCTATAGTCTGACGAAAGGCTTTTTTAATTTTTTGCTTTAAAATTTTTTTATAAATTATTAAACTCAAATTTTTTTTGAAAAACTGATTACTAAAGTTTGAAATACTGTAACTAATTTATTTTTGAAAAAAAAAAAATTCCCTCCGTCAGACTATAACTACTACATTATTTTACTAGATTTTTTTTTTTATTTTTGCAAATTGAATTAGTTTTGGTGAAGTTATGATGCCGACCAGGAAGCGCCATGGTTTTCATAAGTAGTCCATTTATGGTATACCCGTAAAAAACAATGTTAATATTAATAATAATTAATAGTTTGTTTTTTTTATAGTTGAATAGTTAATAAGATATGTGAACTTAACAATTAAATTTTTTTTCACCATATAACCTTTATAATAATTTTTCAAATTTACTCGGTTTTCAGCGCGTGCAGGGGTATGTGAGCCCTTAACAATAATTCTTGGATCTCATAAAATCAAAAAATATCTGATGCAAATTTTGTTATGTTTAAAACAAATATCTACCTTAATTTGTAAAATAGAAAACATCTTCTAAAGTTCTGGTAAAATTCAAAAATATTCTCAAAAAAAGCTGTTTACATTCAAAAACAAATCTTCTTTAGTTTATAGACTTGAAGAAAATCTTGTTACAATTTCGTAAAACTCCAAAATATTTCTTGAGAATCTCGTTGTTTCAAAAACAATTTCCAATTTATTTTGCTAAATTGAAAAAATCTTGTAAAGCTCTCGTCAGATCGAAAGAGAAATGATTGTAAAATTTAAAAATGTCTTGTTATTTTCAAAAGTCAGTTGAGATTTGATTCGATAATTATAAGAGATTCTTTTATATTGATAAAAAAACTTTTGACAAAAAACAATTGACAAGTAAAGTGTTTGCGGTAGGATAGGAAGGAATTATTTTTCTGGAAGGGGCCAGAATTATTTTTCTGGGAGGATCCAAGCCGGGAGCTGGGGGGGTTCCGGACCCTCCTGGCCCCCCTTACGGCGCGCCTAGGCCCTTCATAAACCTAACCTAGCTCAACATTTAAATAACAAATCTAAATCATTTCAGTAGTTCATTATAATGCATACTTTGTAAAATTAATGGTAAATTTTAGTTATCTATTTAACCGCACTCCGCTCTTTTATTATCAATTCAAATATAAATTCAATTTTTTTTTATCTATACTTTACACACCAATCGTAACTGTAATATGTTACGTACTATACAAATTCATACATTAAGTACAATAATTAAAACTTTTCCACATCTTCCGGACTGCAATAATAATTTAATCATGAAAATTGCCCATTCACATTTGAGGTAATACTAATCCATATAAATTAATAACGGCCATAAGTTAAATTGATAGTGTTAATGAAAAAAAATGCATTAACAAGAGGATTTTAATTGCAGTAATTTCAACTCTAATTAGTCCTTCATGCGCATAAAACATTTTTTTCCTTTCCCTTTTCACTGAATAAATTACAGACAAAAAAAAACCAACTAAAATTTATTCGTTTTTCCCAACATAATTCGAATTTATGCAGATACACATGAATTACGTTAATGCGAGATGTGAAGTCCCCCTTAAAAAAATGATTTAAATTCATAATCATAATATAAATATGTTGGAATATCATTAGAGCGAAACTTTAATTATATAACTCAATTGTAAATGTTCGCAATATAAAATTTGAATATTTTCATGTGGATAATATTTTCAGTTGATTGGATATTCTAGCGGATCAAAAAGTATAAAATTTTCATATTGTTTTAGAGAGAATAATTTGAATATTTAGCGAGGAAAACTGCAAATTTGTTGTGGTTGAGGAAATGTGGATAAGGACTCTTGCACATAGCTGATATGCAGCTTTTTCGACTTTGATAATGAAAATTTAATAACTTACCGTGTGGTCCTTATAATCATTTTAGACCGAGCGATAAACTGCAGAATTGGGTAGAATTAAACCAACAAAAAAGCATAATGACCTAGAAGTTTAATGTCAAACCACCAAAAACGTAACTATTTTCGAAACATCTTGGTGATGCTCTGGTAGGCTTTACTTCTGCACAGCCAAATACTAGCGTTGAAATTTAGTAATAGTCTTGTGGGCACCGGAACAAAGCATATCCAATCGGACTCTCAAACTCTCTCTCTATTACCTAAGTTATGTAATCAAAAGTTCACGGTTGTGAAGAATCTAGATTTAGATTTAGATTTCATCGGAGGCGGAGGGATTCCTCCAAGAACCTTCCTTAAGAACCTATCGAGCTGTTGTAAAGCTAGCAAACAATTACTGAAAAGAGCCTTAAAAGTTTAAACAAACTTCACCACCAACGCCGCATAAAATGTAAAAATAATTCTCTTCTACAGCTGCTACATACAGAATTACACAAAGTTGAAACTTTCTAGGATAAGCTGGTCCTGAGACCCTCTCGTTGACGTTGTCATCTGTCGTAAAACTAGTCAAGACGTCAACCAAAATTCAACATTAATTGCCTATGCATGCGGTCATAAGACGTTATAACTAGACGTAGACAAAGCTGTCATTTGAAACAGACCGCAAAGAACGTGAAATCTTAAAAAATAAATTAAAAATGTCGGCACCATAGTCAACGGCTAAATGTCACAAAAATCAATTAAAAAATAATTAATCGCTTTTTAAGTTTTACTTTATTATTTTAATTATAAAGTATTGTTATCGATTTAAAAAAAATAAAATTCCTACCCTGAAATTGTTTTTTTTAAAAGACTGGGTAGGTCCTTTGAAGTGACCACTTTTTAAGGGTGGGGGTTTTAGGGGAAGATGGGAGAAGCGTTTTAGACGGAAAATTTTGATTTTTAGATCTCAGCAACAGCTCGAAAGCCGAGATCACGAAATTAGAACCTAATGAATATCTGTAGGTATACTAGGAGAATAGATCGGAAACAAATTTTTGAGAGGGAGCAGTGGCGTACGGAGGGGGGGGGTGAACTTTAGATTACGATATCTCATGAACCAATTGCACTAGAAAAATCTGATTCGGTTTCTGTATAAAGGTTAACAAATAAAGTTTGCTGAAAGCAACATTTTTTATGGGGACGGTAGAGCATGGAAGTGGAGGGGATAAGAATTTTTTTTAAAAAATCACGTCTCATATCTCGAGATCAATGTAAGATAGATGCTTAGAATTTTTACCGGAAATAGGTCTAATGGACCCCTAGCAGAAAAAAAAATTGGGGGGGGGGGGCGAGGATGTAGAGGCTGTGGGTGGGCGAGGTTGAAAAGGAAAAAGTTCCGATTTTTATATCTCGAGAACCTATAATCATGGACAGCTGAAACTTGGTATTTAGATAAAGCTATAGTAGTATCATCCCAGCAGACAAAAAAAACAGAAATCCGTCAGAATTTCGATGGAAAGTTCTTTAAATAGTCGGAATTCCGGACTAGAAAACCATGCGATTTCCGAAAGATTTCCAAAGCATTTTCCCTTTCCGAAAGCTTACTAAAATTTAACTTTGATCATTTTTATCAAGTTTGACGTAAAGAAACATAGAGTCTATAGAATTTTCTGCAACCATAACCGATTGTGCGAAAATTCTACCGATCCTACATTCTTTGCGTAAGAACGGATAAGACAGCGAATTACTTTACATTTCAGTAGAATTTTTAATAATGTATTTCTTAGCACAAGGATTTTTTATTCTTGTAATGCATTATACGTTAAGCAGATAATACTAAAAGCAGTTCTTATGAATACTTTTGCAATTAGAAAATTTAAAAAACAGAACGACTTTTTTAAAAATCAAAATTAGGATAGAAAAGTCGAGGGTTTCCCCTTTACTATTTTGGTATAGAATTAAAAAAAAAATTCTAGTGGAATTTACACAGCGATTTCCATGATATGGATGTCGGCTAGTTCTTTTGGAATTCTACCTGATAATTCCATAAAATTCTGCCTGATAGTTCCATGAAATTCTTATTGCTTTTCCTCATGTAATTATCTATAAATTTTCCGAATGAAATCTATAGAAAACTTCTGTCTCACGGTCCCCTACATCAGAAATAGCTCGGAGCTTTCCGAGGATATCAGAACATTGCGCTTTATTGATCTGCTGGATGTTGAAAAATATAATTTTTTATAGTGGTTAGTACCGTACGTGGGTGGGGGGTGTTTTTCATAACTATAGAACGGCTTATGCTACAAAGTTGAAACTCGATATATATATGTAAATCAACTAGAAAAGTTATTTTCATTAAAAAAAAAATTAAAAATCCATTAGCGTTCGGAAGGAAGGCAAAAAAAATTATCAGTGAATATGGAGTGCATATATTTTCATGATTTTCGCCATATCTATAAGGTCTTTCCAAATATTGAATTTATTTTTATTCTACGGATTCTTCATATAAATACCTTGAGAGCGTTTTCAGGATTTTTTGAAATTCGACCCCCAAGGTGGTGTAATGGTGTTGTCTGTTGTATACATTTTCACGAACTCAGCCGTATCCCTCAGGTCTGACTAGATATCGAATAACTTTTTTAATTCCACGGACTGTTTAATAATCACCTAAAACTCTTTTTCAAGTTTTTTCCTTTTTCAACCCCTAAAAGGGTATAAACGGGTTGAACACGTTTTCGCGTTTTCCGTCATATCTCTTAGGAGTGTCTTATCACTCATTATCGGATTGGTTTTCACTTCCTCGGGCTTATTTCATATATATCTAAAAACTTATTTCAGGATTTTTGTATATTCAACCCCAAAGTGGGTGCAAAGGGGTTGCACATGTTTTCACAAATTCCTACATATTTCTTAGTTCTAATGAGATGTTGAATTCATTTTTAATTCCTAATGCTTCCTAATAATCGTCACAAAGTTGATGTCGGTATTTTTAGATATTCAACTTCAAGAGGACGTAGGTAAAGCTTTCGACATATTTCTTAGGTTTGATGAGATATCAGATTGGTTTTCTCTTCCACAGACTTTTTATATAATCACCTACAAACGCATTTCCCATCTCATGTAATGGCCCAAAACCAAATCTCGAAAACCTCCTAATCGTAACAACTGATACTATACTACGACTTTGACCGCGTCCCGGAGTATGACCCAATTACGTAATTCATATGTTACAGGTGGCAGCGGCGTAAGTATTCTAGCGTGACTCCATTCTAACCTCTTTCCGAACTATTTTTTTGCTTTCGCGGTCCGAACTTCTACCCAATAAATAATAAAGTTGCGCCCAGACTGTTGGCAGATTTTTTTAATAATAAAGTATTTTGTTCGACCTGAAATTTCCAAAAAATTTGATACCCTGGCACTCTGTATTTTCACGCTTTAGGACTAATATAATCCAAATAAAACTACTGTCCGCCGTAGATGCTGTACGCCGTACGCAAAAGCATTTGAAGGCAACATTCGAAAATCCGTATCCCCTGAGGAAGGTTGAAACTTTGTGGTTGTCTTAAGGGATACTCTATGAGCCTAGACAAAGGCTAAAATTTTGAAGGTGGGAGGTGGGGTGTGAGGGTGGGTGTGAAAAACTGCAGATTACAATATCTTCTTAGCAACTGTCCAAAAAAAAATATTTTTACATATCAAGAAACGTAGATACGTAGATTACAGAAGTTAGGCCCAACAAACTTATAGCACAAACATTTTGTGGTTGCGGGGGAGATGGTGGGACGGGGTAGAAAAGGATAAAATTCTGATTTTCATTTCTCAAAAATCGCAGTGAATAGAAAACTACGCATTGATGACTATATACGGCCTCACTATCTTAGAAAAAAAAATTTTGTTGGTAGTGTACGGAGGTGGGGTTGTTTTTATACTCTAGATGAAATCATATACAGGGTGTAACTAGTACTGAGGTTCAAACGAAAATGGGAGATAGAGGAACTTGTCCTGAGTATAAAATCGTTCGACACATACTCCCGTTTTTGCACCGTTAAGGAGATAGCGCGATTTTAAGGACGAAGGATTTTCATCGTACCTGTGATCACTGTTTGATCTCTAACTTCTGCTGTACTTAGCGTAACGTAATAATTCTGGGCTCGTTGGAAAGGACACAAATTCTTCTTTCTAATTGCTATCAACTGTGTCAATCAGTGTTATACTTTTTGAGAAAAATTTATTTAAAAGACACAAAAATAATAAAAAATTAAAAAAAATACAAAAAAGTGATGTTTTCTCCAAGAAGGACCTGATTAACCACCAAATTTTATTACATTTTCGGAAAGCCCATAAAATTTCACTATACGTTTGATAACAGAATTTCTTCATAGGTTGAATTGTAAAGGAGCGGGGCTAACAGTTATCAAGCACGTTCCCTTCAAGTAAATCTGGTTTGACACCCGTCATTCGCCGAAGGAGTATGATTAATAATAGTGAGGACGAAATAAATGCATGTGGTTGATGCCTAATCGATGGCCAATGCGCCGGGTGCTTACCGCGGGGTCTAGATGAAATACTGAACTCCGATATATATTGCAGTTGGGGATAAAGTATGATAGAATAAGGTGTGTGCATGTAATTTGTCCATTATTCAGTACTCCCATTTGGTTGCTACTCGAAACTAAAAGACAATATTATCAGTTATTAATTTCATATTTGAAACTAAGTGCGAGTTACCAAAAAAAAAATTCCTTTTTCAAGGACTTTCACATGGGAGGTGGTAGAAGGACTCACCCGATTTCTAGCATATTTCTCGTTTTCCTTGGAACCATTTAAAAACTAATGTGTAAAAAATTTCAAATTCCTTACTTGAAGCTTTCAAAAGTTATCGGAAAATATTGTTGAACACGTGCCTTAAGAATTTTTTGTATGGAAGTTACCAGAAGGAGTAAAAGGATTTAGCTGACTAGAAAACTCGAGCTTTGTTGAACAAGTGTTTTAAGGACTTTCTGTATGGCAGCTACCCGAAGGAATAGAACGATTTTCCCCGTTAACGAACTTAGCCTTACAAATTCGACCAAACATTCAGATTCAAAAATTTCAAGATCCTAGGTCAAGGCGTTCTTGAGTCATCATACTAACGGACAGACGGACAGACAGACGTGCAGACAGACAGACGGACGGACGGACATCAAGTGGACCTAGAGTTTTTGTCCACAAATAAACACAAAATAATACGAGTATATAAAACTTTTTTTCGTCCGACGCTCGGTTCTATGCGTTACAAACTTTTGGGCTGGATCAAACTTCTAATACTCTTAGATTTCATCTAGAGTATAAACATGTCCATGAAAACGTTTTTTCCATATTTTCACGAATTTTGTTATATCATTTAGACATGTCTAATAAATTTTAAATTAGCGGGCTTTTTATATAAGCACCTAGAAATATTTATAAATTTTTTGATATCCAACCCCTAAGGAGTGTAAAGTGGTAGTGTACATTTTCACGAATTCCGATGCATTTCTTAGTTCTAATTAGATATCGAATTTCCTTTCACTTCTAAAGGCTTAAAATGTAATCAGGAAAAAAGCCATTTAACCATTTTTCGATATTCAACCCCCTGCGGAGCATAAAGTAATATTCAAGTTTTCACGAATTCCGACAAATCTTTTAGGTTCTATGAGATTAAATTCGCGTTTACTTCTATGGACTTTATATATAATGATCTAAGAATTAATTTCGGAATTTTATGATATTCAACCCCGAAGAGGGAAACGATTGTGTACGGTTTTTCGAATTCCGGCAATTCACTTAGGTCTGATGAGATATTTGAGAATAAGAATTGTTTTTAACTTTAACGGGCTTTCTCTACATTGAAGCGCCAAAAAATCGGTTTCAGAATTTTTTGATATTCAGCACCTAAAGAGCTATGACGTTATTTCAACCCTATCTTTTTATTAATATTGAAAAAAAATAAGTAAATAAATCAAACAGTCTGGGTGCAACTTTATTATATTTTGAGTAGAAGTCCGAAGAATAAACAGGAGGCTATTTGAAACTGTTTTTTTAGGTTGGCAATCGCATAGTAACCAACACCGCATTTCAGCATTAAACGTTTGTCTGTGCCTTCACAAAAAAAAATAATAATAATTTCAAGTCGACCACAATATTTCATTATAAAAAATGTAATAAATATTAAATATATCTATTAATGAAAAAAATTAATCATTAACTTAACATCGTGTATTTATTCTTGGCTGAGCTCTTGACAACTTCTGATAGGATCCTCAACTGATCTTTTTCCACTTTTTCAAGGGTAGTTTTTTTTCTAAAATTAATATTTTAACCAATTTTAGGATTTCGGTAATGAAGGGTTATGCGTTATCATACGAAAGCAGCCTCGTTCCTGATCTTCGACCGAGCGACCCCACTCGCATTAAAATTACTAAAAAATTGAAAATGTATCTATTCTCCCAACTATCTAAAATGTACTCTTTGCAATCCACTTATTTAGGTACTTCTCTAAACTACAAGTTTCGTCCATTCTGCTTAATTGAGGAAAACTACAAGCATTGTGGTAGTGCACATTAAATCAATATCTGGAAAATACTAATGCAGTACAAACGAGGAGACCAACTCATAAATTTTGACCCAAAGTTCACCATCGCAATTTGATGTATTTCGGAAAATCCAATCCTATCATTGGAATTCGGGAACCTGCACTTGTGCACATCTTCTACTTCATTAACTCCATAATTCAAAGAGTTTTTCTGAGTCGAAGTACACGACCCCATTTCAAACATAAATCATTGCGAAATTTTAGTAAAGATATCCTTAACGCATCATTAGATACATTTCATCGTAGTCCTATTATGTAGCTGAGTATGCCGTCACTTTAATTCGTATTTTATCCTCTTATCAGGTACCGAACATAATCATTTATGAATTCCTGTGTAGAACTTAGGAAGTACATGAGAGTAGGTACCTGTACAGCCATTTGATTACGTATGTAGGTACAAACATTTCTTGAAATTAATTATGCCCCATTCTAGTTGGCCAAATACGAAATAAACTAACTGAAACGACTCTTTGAAATTTCCTTGTAGTTCTACCGAATTTTAAATCAAGTACTCGAATTTTGTACGTAGCAATTCAAGAATTTGAACCAAATGTTTATTAATTAAAGAGGCCATATTTTAAGGCGAACTAGTGGTGCGATGAAAGGATTAGAATGGAGATTAGTCTACAAAGTTCTGGATGTTATTTATAAGTTACAAGAACTTGCCTATGGAAATAGCCTACAGAGAATTGAAATGAATAATTCATTAGTCCAATTGCTTTTCAGATATATGCGCATCTATGGAAAGATATAAATATGTCTATCCTTCTGAGCAATTATTTTGGCAGATGGCATTCTAGAATTCGATATTTTCCGCTCTCTGTTCAAAAAAAAAAGGATCGAGTTAATTATGTCGAGATTTTTTATGGAACATTCGAGAAAAAATAATTTCAAACTGGACAAAGTTATGACCCTTCAGGAATATTAGCCAGAATATTAGATTAGATTGGATGAATTAATTAGACTTTGTACTATCGATTGTTACGTAAAATAGTCTGTAACAAAAATAATGTAACCACAAATTAATGAATTTGTGATGAAGATGTCTCACATCAAAGAATTGGATTTTAGTTTTCAGCATAGATCAGTCTAAGGGTGAGGTGAAAAGTTTTCGGCCTGACACAGAGATAGCGCTAGCAGGTCTAATTCTTGACTTGTATTTTACAGTACTCCCCCTGACCAACTTCTATAATAACTTTCAGGTCGATTGGTCTCTTAGTATATGTTTGACAGCCTATTGAAGAAGACACCTCGGTTGCTTACATGAAAATGAAAATATTCGAGAAGCGTGCGGTCGTCAAATACTTCTATTTGAAAGGCTTAACATCAATTCAAATCAAAGAAGGAATGGATTCAACACTGAAGGACTCTTCCTCATCATATTCAATGGTCAAGCGGTGGGTTTCTGAGTTTAAGAAAGATCGCACGAGCACTGATGGCGAACCATGTTCTGGACGTCCTGTTGAGGTGTCAACTGCCGAAATGATCGAGAAAATTCATAAAATCGTATTAAAGGACCGCAGATTGAAAGTGAGTGAAATAGCTGAGACTACTGGGATGTCAACTGAACGTGTACGTAATATTTTACATGAACATTTGTGCATGGCGAAGCTCTGTGCTAGGTGGGTGCCGCGTTTGCTTATTTTCTATCGAAAATTGCGCCGGAAGACTGTTTCGACCGAGAATTTGGCACTGAACAAGCGAAAGCCAGCAAATATTTGCACTCCTGAAAGTAAACCAGCCAAAACAATTGACCGTATTGTGAATGTCACGTCACGTCACATCGATGCCGATTCGACATCGACGCCTGAAAAAGCGATTGTGAATGTCTATTGTCATCGACAGTTGTCACTTTGATCGTCATTTTCCGTCGATGCAGAGCCCTCTGAACTATAGCCGCGCAGCTGAATTGAACATAAAAAACTAGAGTCATAACAAACATGACAGCTCCATACAAATCGCAACAATTTTGTATGGCGGATGCATGACTTGGATGATAAAAACTAAGCAAGCTTTTGTTAGGCAAAGCAAAGTTAAATAGTTTATAAACATATTTAAAAATGAGAATTAGTTCATAGAAAAAATTAGGTCGAAAAAAATATCACAATTTTCAGCAATGTCGGCATTCCGCCATTTAAAAAATGTGCAGTTAAATTGCTTATTTTTTGAAAGATAATTTTTGTTATATGAAACACATTGCATATTGCTATAATTCTGAACATTTGTTATTCAGTATCGACTCTAGATGGTTCGTCAATTCCAAAGTTTTGTATTAAAACACCGCGCTTTGGGATAATAAAATATTGTTACGAATTCGTTCCAAAAAAGATTCTCCAATGAACTGGTATGTTTTCTCGTTTTTATCCGTGACGTCACACATCACATAAAAAACGAGGCATTTCTCACGACGAACTGTCATATGTGCGCGGCCTGAGTTTAAGTCGGCGGTGGTCGATGAGATTCCAGTCCGTGATGCTTGAAAAAAATTAACGTCGATGCAAAAATGAAATGATTGTAAATGAAAGCATTCACATGAGCTTAAATTCACAATTTACAGCTGACACATACATATCAATATGGAAATGCTAAAGAGTCACGTCGATACGGTTACACAATCGGTTTTTTTCGATCGACGTGACACGTTGAATCGGTATCGAAGTGACGTGACGTGACATTCACAATACGGTCAATTATCTTCATTGATTACCTTGAGAAGGGTAGAACCATCAATGGAAAATACTATGCAGAGTTATTGAATCGTTTGAGTGATGAAGTGAAAGAAAAACTATTTCATTTGGCGAACAAAAAGATCTTGTTTCACCATGACAATGCACCCGCTCATTCGTCAGTTGTTGCAATGACTAAAATCAACAAATTGAATTTCGAATTGTTTCCCCATCCCCAGCCCTCAACGACTATTTTCTGTTTCCTAACCTCAAAAAATGGCTTGGAGGTAAAAGATTTGTGAGCAACGAGGAAGTCATCAATGCTGTAAATGCATATTTTGAGGGGCTTGACAAATCGTACTACAAAAATTGTATCACTGCATTAGAGCACCGTTATGAAAAATGTATCAGACTTGATGGAGACTATGTTGAAAAATAATAAAAAAAAAAATTTAAAAATATTGTGTTTTCTTTATCAGGCCGAAAACTGTTCACCCCACCTTTATAAACACTATTCTACGTGTACCACGACTGATGAGCCACTAAACGGCTAACATAAAAGCGATTAAAACCATTGAGCATAACAAGGTAAAAAATTCTTTAAAAAGCTGAGTTAAATTAATTAGTTATTATTATTATTATTATTAAGCAGTATTCGTGCTTTAATGGCTAAAATTCAAGAAACCTTGAAGATATAGTTTTCATTGAAAACCATTTTGCATTTTATTTATTTGTCCATAGTTTTACATTATTGTTTTTTTTCTAGTAAAATTGGGGTGTGCGCCTTTTCGTGTCGAAAAGCAATTTATTGCAATAAATTGTAAACACTTCTATTAGGTTGTTGCAGATGAAATGTCGTTTTTGGTAGTGAAATTTCAAACAACTGTAACTGTTAAAAAACTTAATATTATTAATCAAAATAGGCACCAGCATATGGTATACACTTCTCCCAACGAGATACAAGTGCATTTATGCCAGTTTCGTAGAAGTCCGCCTTTCTAGAGCGAAGAAAGTCCTCGAAGGCACTTTTGATGGCTGCTTCGAATTGTTTGGTTGCCAAAAAATTATCCAAATGTCGCCAAAAAATGATCCATCGAGTTGGGCACAATACTTCTCTGCATTAATGGTTTCACCACGCTTCAAAAAGAAATAGTGAATAATTCCAGCTGCAGACCACCAAATAGTCACCATTATCTTCTTCGGATGAAGGCCTGGTTTCGGCATGTGTTTTGGGGTCTCATCAGCATCCAACCATTGTCCCGATCGGCGACGATTGTCGTACAGTATCCACTTTTCATCACATGTCACTATTCTGTTCAGAAACGGATCATTTCTGTTCAGAAACGGATCATTTCTGTTCAGAAACGGATCATTTCTGTTCAGAAATGGATCATTTCTGTTCCGGCAGAGCAGGGAACTGCCAGTCGACGCGTCATGTTTTGCTCAATAAGTTCATGCGGAACCCACTTAGCCACAAGCTTTTTGACTTTTCCAAGCTATTGCAAGTGCCGGGAAACTATCGAATAGTGTACGCCCAATTTCTCTGCAATGTCCCTTACAGTTTGGCGTGAGTCAGATTCCACTAAAAAATTCAGCTCATCGTTGTCGATTAAAGGTCCTGGGTGACCACATGGCTCACTTTCAAGGGTCAAATCTCCTGATCGCAATTTTTCGAACCATCGCTGTGTTGTTATTTTGTTTACCGTATCAGTTCCAAATGCCCTGTTGATGTTTTCGGTTGCCTCTGTTGCGCTGTGACCAAGCTTAAGGGGGTCGGTGCAAAAAATATGAAAAAAATCGATTTTTTTTATATCATATTATTATTCTATACTCATTTCTGCACATCACACAAAAAACCGTACCTTTCTCGGGTAACAGGAAGTGCCTCAAATTTTGCTCGAAAGTGCATATACTTTTTTCTTTTTTGGCTCTCCTGAAAGTAGTGCTTTTTCAACTTTCGGTACAAGTTTCTCAGTAACCACACACAGTATCGTCTTAATTTTTTTTTTATATTTTTGACCATCTGCATAACGTAAAATGACCTATTTCCGACCACCTAAGACCCTGCAAAGATTTTTTATTCATATAAAGCAAACAATTATATGTTTCTTCTCAAAATTTTTTTTTAACGGATTCATAACATGCTACCGAAACTCAATAAATTCAATTTTGGTATGATATATTTATATATTGATATAAAACATGGTTGGAAATAATTAATTTCATAATGATGGCAATCTTCCTATTTCCGACCACATAAACAACTATTTCCTTATACCGACCGCACATTAGCCTATTTCCGACCTAGGTGTTCTATCATATAAAACAACATTGTTGTTGCATATTATTAACGATATTATTTTTTTTTATTAAATTTGATGAAGAAAACAGGATAATAAAATAATTAATGCAGATTCCATTAATTTTTGTTATTAAGTGTATAAGATTATACTAACATAAAATGTATATAAGCTTTATATAGATAGGAATATATAATATATTTGAAATGATTTCAATTAATGATTCCAAGTAATGAAAAAATACTTTATTATTAAAAAATAATAAAGTAAAATATGTTTTAAACTTAATCTTTATCTGATAAAGAGAACATGTGGCTCAAGGCTTTTTAAAAAATAAAAATTGTAAAAGATTCTGAAAATGCCACTAGGGGAGGCGGACTACATATCGGATACGTTCGTAATACTGGATACCGGTCATGAGGGCATAGAGACCAATAAAGTAGTAGATTAGAGACGGATCCGCTGTTCGCCCAAGTGGACCTTTCTGTGGAATCTCAACCTGATACAACAAGATGGAGACATAAGGTTCAGGGAGAAAAAAAAGAAGTGTCAATACTAGGCTACACTGTCCAGTCTCCGAGAGGCCAATACCGAATCACTTGGGATTTTGCGATACCAATTTTGTGGTCGCATATCCTCTTAACAGAGTACATAACCTCAAAAAATATTTTAAGGAGTAGTGTGACTATTATTTTAAAAATATTTGTGAAATCTATCGTGTTGTTTGGATCATCTATTTTTTCAGGTTCTGTGGTCAATGGCGCCACTTTGTCGACAAAAGACAAAATAACAGGCACACACAAACAGTTAATTTGACACATGTTCAAATTATATTCAGCTGTTTCGTTAAATTATCAAAAATAGGAAATTTAACAGTTACATCAAGTATGCGAATTTGCAATCCCATGTTAGCAATAGTAACTGATAGTCTGTGCAGGTTCTGCCAAACGGAGGTAAAAACCTGAACACATTCTGTAGTATTGTGAGGCAAACTGCATTTCCAAATATACTATAGGTACTAGCCGCGTCCTGTGGCTAAGTTTTCGTGTGTACGGCACACCTCCAAAATTGTATTAAAGAACATTCTACTATGATCTGCATTATTGTACTGTTTTCCCCATACATCATTATGTTTATACTCTAGATGAAATCATATAGAGTATTATAAGTTTAATCCAGCCCAAAAGTTTGTAACGCATAGAACCAAGCCTCGGACGAAAAAAAGTTATATATTATTTTTTGTTTATTTGTGCCCAAAAACCTCAAATCCGCTTGACGTCCGTCCGTCCGTCCGTCCGTCCGTCCGTCCGTCCGTCTGTCCGTGAACACGATAACTCAAGAACGCCTTCACCTAGGATCATGAAATTTTGAATCTGGGTGTTTGGTTGAATTTGTAAGACTAAGTTCGTTAACGGGCAAAATCGTCCTACTCCTTCGGGTAGCTGCCATACAAAATGTCCTTAAAACACGTCTTTATGAATATTGGTCGATAACTTCAGAAGGGTTTAAGCTACGACATTGAAATTTTGTATGTGTTATTTTTCCAATAGTTGGAGCTAAATGTATGATTATGAAGAAAATCCTGTTAGTCCTTCGTGTAGCTGCCATACAAATATCCTGTCAAAATGTATTCACTTAATTTACGAAACTCACTATAACTCAAGTAATCTTTTAGCTACGAATTCCAAATTTTTTAAAAATTAGTTTTGAGTGAAAAGAAAGTTCGAGTTTACTAGTCAGCGAAATCCTTTTACTCCTTCTGGTAGTTGACATACAAAATATCCTTAAAACACGTGTTCAAGAATATTGGTCGATAACTTCAGAAGGGTTTAAGCTACGACTTTTAAATTTTGTATGTGCTAATTTTCCAATAGTTGGAGCAAAATATATTATTATGAAGAAAATCGTGTTAGTCCTTCGTGTAGCTGCCATACAAATATCCTGTCAAAACGTATTCACTTAATTTGCGAAACTTACTATAACTCAAGTAATCTTTTAGCTATGAATTGGGAATTTTGTTCAAATTAGTTTTGAGTGAAAACAAACTTCGAGTTTACTAATCAGCGAAATCCTTTTACTCCTTCTGGTAGCTGCCATACAAAATGTCCTTAAAACACGTGTTCAAGAATATTGGCCGATAACTTCAGAAGGGTTTAAGCTACGACTTTGAAATTTTGTATATGTTTATTTCCCAATAGTTGGAGCTAAATGTATGATTATGAAGAAAATCCTAATAGTCCTTCGTGTAGCTGCCATACAAATATCCTGTCAAAATGTATTCACTTAATTTACGGAACTCACTATAACTCAAGTAATCGTTTAGCTATGAATTGGGAATTTTGTACAAATTAGTTTTGAGTGAAAACGAAGTTCGAGTTTACTAATCAGCGAAATCCTTTTACTCCTTCTGGTAGCTGCCATACAAAATATCCTTAAGACACGTGTTCAACAATATTTTTCGATAAGTTTTGAACGCTTCAAGCTACGAATTTGAAATTTTGTACACGTTCATTTTTAATTGATTACAAGGAAAAGGATAAATATGTAAGAAATCGAGTGAGTCCTTCCTGCACCTCCCATGTGAAAGTCCTTCAAAAAGGACATTTTTTTTTTCGATGACTTACCCAGTTCAAGATATGAAATTAAACACTGAACATTGTCTTTAAGTTTTGAGTAGCAATCTAATGGGAGTCCTTAATAAAGGACATACAACATACACACACGTAATTCTACTTTATCCCCAACTATAATATAAATCGGAGTTCAGTATTCATCTAGAGTATTATACGATTGGCTTGCAGCCGATCGTGACTGCAGTATGTTTTTTTGTTTGCGAGCACAACGAAATAATATCCCGACACGCATTGCACTACGAGCGGTGTTTCCATTACTTCCATTACTCCCTTTGCTCCAGTGCCCGTATTATTCTCGTTGCTCCGTTGAATGGGGGACAAACAAGCAATCAAAACATTCATTGAATAAAAATTATTCATTTTCTGTTGTCCTGATCATAAAATTACACACAAATCGTAATGCAACAGTCAGCTGCCAAAAATTTGTCTATCTTGGAGGATTGTTTTAATTTCAACCAGGTGGAAATTTCCAACTTTACCATTTGTCAATGGCATAAATAATACACCGAAAACGCACGAACTGCTTCGAAACTACAATATAAATATAAAAACAGTCAATTATTGAAACGACTCGCGTACCACCAATAATTGTAAAATGATTTTACTAATTCAGAAACCTTCGCGGGCGTGCGCACAACACATCACCAAAATTTCATCACAATCAGATGAGTGATACAGAAACTCATACCGGACAAACAAACAAACCTCAATTTTTTTATATATAGAAATATATGTATGTTTAATTTTATTAGATAAATCGCAAAATTAAAATGTAATTTCCACTGAGTAAACTTGTTATCCTGCTGTACGGCTACTAGGTCGGAAATGGGTAAACCGATCAAATTGGATGTCCTAATTACCGACCAGTGATATTAGTAGATTTAATCTAAGGTAAAACTAATATAGAAACATAAATTTCGCATCAAAGAACATACTGCAGGTATTAATATTTAAATAGAAACCAATTTATTACCTAAAACGGCAAATAAAGCCAAGACTCCTAAACGAAAAAGGTATGGATTCTGCAATATATATCAGTTCAAGAAGGTGATAGGTCCGTTTCATGTGAACTTTCGAGATCTAAAATATATATATTGAGTAGGTCGGAATTAGGATTAAAGACAGTAAAGACAATAGTATAATCATAAAATATCGATTTTTACTATTATATATATATAATATTTTAGTTTTTTGAAATATTCCCTTGATATTCCCTTATACCGACCACTGGTCGGAATACGGACATTACATGAAATCAGAGAAGCCTATTTCCGACCACTTCATTTTATTTGTCTGTTTCACAAAATTAAATGTTTATGAAGCCAATAAGACTTTAATTACTCACTCTGATGAAAGTTAGTCTTTTAAATTTACGAAAAATAATGAACCAAAAATTTCGATTTTAGGCTTAAAATTCATGTTTTTTGGTCCACCGCCGATTAATTTAAACCACAATGTAAAGAAAGGACATGCAGATCCCTTTGTGCACAGCAAATGAATAGAGAACACATGTGGAAATATATTGATCCTAGAATTTACCTTATTACTCGCGATAATAAAAATATATTAATAAAAAACCAAAATGGTCGGAATTAGGAAGGTGGTCGGCAATAGGCCACTTTACGTTACATGAGCAAATTAATATAATATATCTCATGAAAAACTGTAATTTTTTCAAATATAAAAGAAAAAAAACAGTAAAAAATTTTATACATTTCCTTTTTCTTGAATATCTCGACTATTAGTGAAAATTTTTTAATTCACTCATGTACTAAGCTTTTGAATACAGTAAACAATAAGTGTGCAAAATCTGACTGTCATGAGTTAAGTGGAAGCTGAGATTTAGGTACCGAAACGGAACGCGTTTCGCCATACGAAACACATGGGAGCCAGAAATTTGCACCGACCCCCTTAAATTCATAAAGGAAAATTACCCGTTTTTGACTCGAATCCATTTTTTTTCTGTCCGATCTCAATAAAGTCCAAAACTGAAATGACTCCATGAGTAAATATTGGGGTATGTATACTTCAATACTCAATACCACTTGTGCCACCTGGCGGCAGTTTGAGACATGAAAGTCGCAACTGACTTCACTTCGTAGTGGAAAATGACATTTCATTTGCAACATCCTAATAATTAGGGACGCGAGAAATACTTATGGTATGACACGGGAAATCAAGGGCAAGGGTTTAGTTTTGTTTTTGTTTTCCCTTGTCGCCAACCTACTATTTACTGGACAAGTGCAGCAAAAAACACCCCTAATATATTTACGTATGTAAAGCAGTATTTTGAAAATTGTATTTTTAAGGCGTAGCAACTGCATAGGATATTTCACATAGTTTTCTTCTAAATAAAAAAAATGGTTAAATTGATTGGGCGTTAAAATTTTTAATAAATTGTAAGCGCTGTAAGATCATATAAAAATAGTAAATTGATTGATTATTTCTAATTGATATGAAAATTATAATTAAATTAAGTCCACGCCACCTTTTTACGGCCAAACCGAGGAGTTGTTGACTTTTCGTCAACATTACAATTCGATATATTTTGAAGTGCGTCGTCGTGTCCTGGCAATTTGTCGATTGGCTCCTTCAGATCAATCGCATTCCAATTTTCTTGCTCTTTAACAATAGTTTTCAGTTTATCATTTGAATTTTCGATTGCAGTTAAATGTGTTTGGCGGACTTGAACTAGACACCTTTGTTGTCGTAAATTTTCCGAAAGGCCTTCTTCAACACTGTTCTTAATACTTTTGAGAATATTCAAAATTTGTGCATGTCTCTCATTGGCTTGTTGCTCCCAAACACCCTCCCATTTTATCAAATTATGTTTCGCTTCCGATTCATACATTGCTTCAATTGTTGACTGTTTCTTCGATTCGACATCGTAGAGATTTTCAAATTGTTTCTTCAAATCGTTTAGTTGATCGGAAATATTTTGATTGGCGAGACGATTTAAAAGCAGAATGTCGTTGTGTAAATCTTGCCGAATTTGTTCGGATCGTTGGCGAATAAACATTTTAATTCGGTTTATATTGTGCGGTATGGGATTGTGTAACTGGGCTTCTTTTTTCCTTGTTGAATGATTGGATAGTTCGGTTTCGATTTTGATCAAGTCTTGACGTAATTGTGATTCGTGTTCGCGTAAATTATCACTTTGTGTTTCGCGCGACTTTAGCTCGTGAAGGTGATTTTCTTGTAGTGTTCGTAGCTCTTTTATTTCAGTTTCGCGTATTTTTTGTTGTTCTTTTTGATTCTCTTCTCTTTTTCGAGTTTCCTCCATTAATTTAAGACGCCTTTCTTCAGCTTGTTTAGCTTCCTCCTCACGCATCATACGATCTTCAATCTGGAAAGAAAATACTCCTATTAGTGCAATCATTGAGTAAAATATGGATGAAATCATAATTTAGTCATGTAAAGATTGAGATAAACATAAGACGGACACGAAAGGCCACAGAAGGAAAACTTTCACAAAATATGTAATACCTTTGAGCGAAAACCTTATAATCACAGAAGAAACTTGAAATTGCCTCGTTCATTGTTAGTGATAACCACTTTCAAACTTTAAACTTTGTTTACTGCCAGGTGCACCACATATCTGAGATCCATTTTCTATGGTCAACTAGACAGGCATCCTCCTGTTAAAGACTTTTGCTGTGGCATTATGTTTAATTCAGCTTTTGTTAGCATATCAAATGAACACAATGAAAGTATATCGGAGACAAGAGATAGTCTTTTATGAACATGTTGGGGACGATGATTTGAAATCGGATTTAACCTCTAGACTCGTGCATACATCACTATAAAGGTGAATTCATAACTATTTTCATCGCTCATCGTTCCTGTATCAAACAATTACATTTTAAATCATTGGTGCGGGTTTCCACTCATCTAAAGGTCGACTATTAATAAGTAAAGCGAATAATTCTTTTGTGCGGTCTACAACTTATAAGCAAGTGCTTAGAAAAGCAGTTAACGAAAAAAACGAGAGATGATACTAAGGAAATATTGGGGAAATTCATATGAATGCAAAATTACCGTGCACCAGATTGCAACACTTTTTCCTTTATAATCTTGGTTAACCCTATTAGGGCTTCGGTCAAAAACAGAATGGATCACTGTGTCTTCCTGTTAAGAAATCTTAGTTGTGATTTTCTATCAGCATCGGTTATAAGTTTCGTGCTTATTTGCTGGGCAATTTCCATATGATTCGAACTTTAAAACGAGTCTAGAAATCTCATCCAACCACATTACATGACCAGAACATTATAGTGTAAGTTTTTCGATGATTGATGCTTCCGTTTAGTTCTAGATAATATACGAGGGCGGTTTGATAATGACGTGCAAAAATTGAGAAAACATAATTTTTCCGGGAAAAATTTATTTTATTTTTCAACGTAGTCTCCTTTTAGCTCGATATACTTAGTCCAGCGTTTTTTCAATTTTCTGATCCCTTCCAAATAATATGATTTGTCCAGCCTTTCAAAATAGGCGTTGTTTTCACTTATGACGTCAGTATTCGTGGTAAATCTCTTTCCAGCAAGCCATTTTTTCAAGTCTGGAAATAATAAAAAGTCGCAGGGTGCCAAGTCTGGAGAATACGGTAGGTGAGAGAGCAATTCATACCGCAATTCAAACAGTTTTGCCGTTGCAACAGCGGACGTGTGAGCCGGAGCATTGTCGTGATGAAACAATACTTTTTTCTTCGCCAAATGAGGCGTCCTTGATTTCAGCATCCAATCGACCCAATAACTCAGAATAATATGCTCCCGTTATTGTTTTTCTTTTCTCTCAAGTAGTAGGTGAATATTATTCCATTGGAATCCCAAAAAACTGTCGCCATAACCTTTTCAGTTGATGTAACGGTTTTTGCCTTCTTCGGTGCGCTTGAACCGGCTTTCATTCATTGTTTTGACTGTTCTTTGGTTTCTGGAGTGTAGTGGTGGATCCATGTTTCATCAACAGTTACGAATCGACGAAGAAATTCATTCGGATTACGTTGAAACAGTTGCAAACTGTACTGTGAAGTTGTCACACGATTGCGTTTTTGGTCGATTGTGAGCAAACGCGGCACCCATCTTGCGGATAGCTTTCTCGTGTCCAAATAGTTTTTCAAAATATTCCAAACATGTTCAGATGAGATGCTTACTATGTTAGCTATCTCACGCACTTTTACTCGACGATCTTCTATCACGATATAATGGATTTTATCGATCATTTCAGGCGTGGTGACTTCACTTGGACGACCTGGACTTGGTATGGTTTGTGTGCTCGTACGACCACACTTGAATTCAGAAAACCATTTGTAAATCATTCGGATCGATGGTGCAGAGTCCCCATAATGCTTATCTAATTTTTCTTTGGTTACTTTAGCTGTTTTCCCTTTTAAAAAATTGTGTTTAATCAATACACGAAATTCATTTTTATCCATTTTTAAAAATTTTTGTAAGTCGACTTGCTTAGACGGCTGTTTCTCGAAAACTAAATGAGGTATCAGGCTTAAACTTTGCAGGTAATCTATTTAAGGATGGTTCAGGTCAAAAAATATAACCAATTCCTTACCTGCCCTCTCCTTCTTGATTTGTGCACGTCATTATCAAACCGCCCTCGTACACGTTCTTTTAATACTTTTTTTATCCATTAATTTTTCAGATACATATGCAACTATTTGGATGAATTGAGGAAGTAGTGTTATTGACGACATATGGTACTTCTGTTCTAGTGGAGAGATTAAGTTCGGAAACTTCTAGTTAGTTTTGACTTCATCATCATTAATGGCGCGACAGCCCAAGTAAGGCCCTGGCCTCCTGAAGTCGTCGTCTCCAATCGTCTCGATCCAAAGACCGCGTCCTCCAGCTGCTAATTTTTAACATGTCTTTGCTGTCTTCATCAACCGAATCTTCCCATCGCTTGCGTGGTTTGCCTACTGGCCTGTTACCACTCGCTTTGCCTTTAAGAGCACGTTTGGGGATTCTTCTGTCTTCCATCCGCTCTACATGACCAGCCCACTGCAGTTTACGTAGTTCGATGAACGTTGAAGCTTCTGGCTCCTTGAAGAGTTGATACAACTCATAGTTGTATCTTATTCGCCAGTCCGTTCCTTCCTTCATAGGTCCCAAAATTTTGCGGAAGACCTTTCTTTCGAATGCGTTAACTGCTTTTTCGGAAGTTCGCGTTAATGTCCACGTTTCGCTGCCATAACAGAGCACAGGTCGTATAATAGTTTTATATATTCGCAGCTTATTGTTCTTGTGCACTTTCTTGGATATCATTATTGGAAGTACCAAATAATACGTTTTATTTGCTAGCATGATCCGTCGTTTGATTTCATCCGTTTCGTTGCAGTCTTTTGCTAGATTAGCCCCCAAGATAAATGAAGTTGTCCACACTATCCAAATTATACTCTGCAATTGTTACATTATGTCTGATTGGCGTTCTCTTTCTTGTTTGCGTCATTATTTTTGATTTTGCTTTCGTTTATGCGTAACCCGACTTCTTTTGCGGCGGAGTCAAGAATGACAAATACCTCCTTAGCACTAGGGAAGGATCTTGCGAGGATGTTTATATCATCAGCGTATGCTACTTGTTGGGTGGACTTGAATAGTAGTGTTCCATTGGTGTCGACTGTGGTTTTTCGGATTACAAATTCTAGTGCCAGGTTGAAAAGAATGGGGGCTAGACCATCTCTCTGCTTTAAACCACGTCGAAAGCTGGTTGTGAAATCGGTTTGTATTCTTACTTGGGATTCAGTGTTCGTCATTGTGAGTCTCGTCAGTTGGACTAATTTTGGTGGAATTCCAAAATCAAGCATGATTTTGTACCGTACGCTCCTGTCGATCCTGTCATATGCTTGTTTAAGATTTACGAAGATTTTTGCACATCTGTGTTATATTCCCAGCACCAGTTTCACAGAGAATATCTGGTCTGTTGTAGATCGTCCGGTTCTGAATCCACCTTGGTATTCACCAATTGTTTCGTTAGTATAAGGCTTAAGACGACAATGATATTCCTCTGTAGTTCTCACAGCAGAGTTTGTCTCCTTTCTTATAAATTGGACATATAATGCTTTTTCGCCAATTGTCGGATATATTTTCGACATTCTTAGTAGAACCAGTCATTATATTTTCGCCGGGTTTGATATCCTAATGTCTCTTCTGCCGAGGATTTGATGCCATCTCGTATTTTCTCCCACATATTCTCCACTGGCATACTCTGGACGTTTTCATATATTGGTGTCAAATGTTGACCAAGTTTTGACATGTATGCCTGTGCCACCGTTTCGTCTTTGAGCTTGTCGATATCTAATTTACGAGCTCTACTCTACTTCATAGTCATTGAAAGGCTTATTCCACTAACAAAATACGTCAAGAATTGGACAATTTGGAGGGTTGGTTAGGTTACGTGGGTGGCCGCTTAGAGCGACCAAACACAGCACATGGGTCCGTTGTGATCCCACATGTACGGGAAGAAGTACCCGTGTGCCCAAGACCACTTCTTAGGTAAACCACCCCGCTAGCCTGACAAACTGCAGCATCTTGTCTAGCTTAATGTTTGCGAATTCACCCAAGCCCATTGCAAAGCGCGTACCTAAAGTACGTTCCCGCCTCAGAGCCAGACCAGGGCATTCGCAAAGCATGTGGAAAATACTTTCCTCGGCATCGGGTTTACTACAGCTGCGGCACAGATCTGCAACGTCCGCAACACCTAATGGCGTACTGGCCGATAAGGCTCCTCAGTACACCAATCAGGATACGAAGAGTATTCCTATCTCCGAGTAAAAAAAGAGTAATGTGAGGGTAATTTAAGTTAAAGTTGTTATTTGATTTCAAAATTCGATTCGGTACTAAAATTGTGCCTTATCGCGGTATTGCACTAAGCACTTCAATTTATCTTTACTCACGTCAATCGGACTAAACTGTGAAGTAGTTTGATTGACGTCGATCCTATATTCACAGCTTTTCTGCTTAACTTAAAGAAAGTAGTCAGTTGTAGCTCGTACGTTCGGTATTCTCCAAAGATGCCCATAGAAACTAACTGAACGGTCTAAATTCGTAAGAATTTTTTGGATTTTTTTCGGCGTCAGAGGAGTTTCTGGTGCGAAACACTAACACGAAAGCCCAACTGGAATCGATCGCTGTCTTGGCTACTGCCATAACAATTGAAAAACCTTCACTGGAGAGGAGAAACTAGTTCCTGATGACGAAAAACAACCAAAAAAATCACAAAATTAGCTTCTATAGATTCATCTTCAGCGTGATAAGTTCGGACCTTGGTCATGAGGTTATAGTTATTGTTCTACAAAAGGTACTGAAACCAGTTACATAGTCATTGTGCGGTCTTAGAAGTAGACAGGAACATAAGAACTATGAAATACACAGAAAAGCAAAATCAATATAAATGAAATAAAATTATGAGATACCTGTTTGTCCAGCCAGTTCAGTTTCGCCAATGTATGGTTAGTAGTTTTCGATTCGAATAGAACGTTCTCATCGGCTGAGCCATGTCGCCATTTACTGTACAGTTTCGATTCGAGATCAAGCCTCCGCCTTTCTTCGGTCATATGTTTTCGGTCATTATCGATTTTTTCTAAAATATCTGTTGAAACTCTCCTAGCCTTAGGCTTATTCAGCAATAGCAACTCTTCTTCAAATTTCGTATTTTCTTTATTCAATAGTTGTTTAAGTTTTTCACGTCTTTCCTCCAATTGTTTTTCCTTTAGCTTTTTCTCACGCTCTTTTCGTAATGTATCTTCAGCCTGTTGATAGTAATCGGCACCTGTCCACGTTTCAAATCTCGAAGTTACCTTCCCCCAATGATCGAAATAACGATCAACTGCTGCTGTACGTTCAATTCGATTGTGATCGGCTTCACGACGTCGAGCAAATGCGGCTTGAATGCGTTGCGTATTCATGTTGAAGCTAAAAACAATTTCGAAAAAAGTTCTTAGTTAATTGAACTGTTATTAACTTTAATAATATAACAATAACATAATATATAATTTTGAAAATTTATCTTCATTAAGTTTGTGGAAGTGAAAACCAATCTGATATCTCATCAATCCTAAGAAATATGTCAAAAGCATTACGTCTTCTTGGAGTTGAATATCTAAAAATTCAACTTTTTGACGATTATGTAGGAAGCCTTAGGAAGTAAAAATGAATTTGATATCTCATTAGAACTAAGAAATATGTAGGAATTTTCAACCCCTTGCACCCACTTTCGGGTTGAATATACAAAAATCCTGTAATGAGATAGATATATGTATATAATATGATAGATATATGTATATAAAATAAGCCCAAGAATATGAAAACTAATCCGATGTCTTATCACTCCTAAGAGATATGACGGAATTCGTGAAAACGCGTTCAACCCTTTTATACTTTTTTAGGGGTTGAAAAAGGAAAAAACTTGAAAACCAGTTTTAGGTGATTATTAAACAAGCGCGTGCAAGTGAAAAGTTATTAGATACCTCATCGGAACTGAGGGATACGGCTGAATTCGTGAAAATGTATACAACCCCTTTATCCTGAAAACCCTTTCTAGGTATTTATATGAAGAATCCGTAGACTAAAAATGAATTCAATATTTGGAGAGACCCAATAGATATGACGAAAATCGTGAAAATATATGCAATCAATTTTTACTGATATTTTTGTTTGCCCCCCTTCCGAACGCCAATGGATATTTAAATTTTTTTTCAATCAATATTACTTTTCTAGTTGATTTACATATACATACTGAGTTTCAACTTTGTAGCATAAGCCGTTCTATAGTTAGGAAAAACACCCACACCCACGTGCCATACTATCACTATAAAAAATTATATTTTTCCAACATGCTACTACTATACTGCCGTCCTAAGCTAAAATGCAGTAAGTCACTTAACTACGATTTTGAGAAAAACACTTTTTATCTTCTTTGGGCTGGGCCACCGTTCAATATTAGAGAAATACATACTATAATATTTATCCATAGGTCATGTGTCTAGATGTACTTTACATATTAGTACCAGAAAGCTGTACATTCCATCCACTCCAAATGACCAAAAATTGGAGTTACTGCATTTTAGCTTAGGACGGCAGTATAGCTCTATCTAAATACCAACTTTCAGCTTTATATCATAGTAAAAAATATTGGGGGTGAGAGTGTAGAGTCTTTTTTTCTGCTAGGGGTCTATTAGGCCTATTTCTGGTAAAAATTTGAAGCATCTATCTTACAATGTTCTTGAGATATGAGACGTGATTTTTTAGAAAAATTCTTATCCCCTCCACTTCCATGCTCCACCACCCCCTTAAAAAATTTTACTTTCAGCAACCGTCAACCTTTATACAGAAACCGAATTTTATTTTTCTAGTGCAATTGATTCGTGAGATATCGTAATCTAAAGTTTTTCACCCCCACCACCGTACGCCACTGCCCCCTCTCAAAAATTTGTTTCGATCTATTCTCCTAGTATAGCCTTCATTAAGTTTTAATTTCGTGACATTAACCGTTTAGGAGATATGAATTTTACAATGTCTCAATCTCGGCTTTCGAGCGTTTCGGACGCATTATTATTCCCCTCACTCTCACAACCCTACACCCATATCGGCATTTTTTTGCAAATGGGTCCTCTATTGAAGATCTATATAAATTCCAAATTTCAGCCTCCTAACATAAGCGGTTGCTGAGATCTAGAAACCAAAATTTTCCGTCTATAACGCTTAGCTCATATGGTTTGGGAGCTATAAGACCTCAAGCGATTTTGCGTACGGCGGACGACGCACAGACGGACTGATATTTTTTTTTGCTTTTTTTGGTGTTTATTAGCCATGAAACGTGTAAAAAAAATGTTAGAGGTGGCAAATTTTTTTTTTTAAGAATCGATAACAATACTTTATTATTAAAATAATAAAGTAAAATGCTTGATTTTATGTACATGAGTTACACCCATGGGTGTTTGGGCTACACCCTTGGGTGTTCGAGTTACACCCTTGGGCGTTTGGGTTACACCCATAATCATTCGAACAAACTAACTGCTGGGATAAAAAATTAAATTAGAAATGAATACTAATATTACTTTATTATTTTAATAATAAAGTATTTTATTTGAAATCAACTATTTATTTCATTTTCGAATCCGACTCATTAAATGGTCTTACGCTTTTTCTTATACCTAGTTTCATACTTTTAATCCAATTCCAAATTATAATTTAAAACCCACTCTCCTCAACCACGGTGGTTGGACGATAAAGCAACAACCTATTTTCGAAAAAAAATAGTTTGTCAACGTTTCGGGACAAAAAAAATCGAATCGGACTTAGGGACGACCCTATTGTCCTGATTTCGATCGAAAATATTTCATCCAAGAAGTCAAAGCCCAATTTAGACTGTCGCGCCATAGAAGACGAAGGCTACACCATTTCATTTGGCTAGCTTATTCAAATCTCTATAAATTTATATTAAAAAACATTACAAATTGTAAACCACTAAGAAAAATATTTAAAAAACATAACACTTAATTACTTTATAACCTATAAATGTTGAGGTTGGGTGTTACATACAAGTAAATATGAGGAAAAACACAGAAATTGTGGTTCCCCTATAGCATGATTTATGAATTATCACTTGTAAATATAAAAAAAAACTTCCATTTAGTAGCTCAACTAGAAAGTTGTTTTACCATGAATTTAGGGGACTTTTCACCAAATGAATTGAATGTTTTATTGAACGCAAAAAACCAGTAAAGATTACCTTATCGAACAAAAAAAAAAATTAGTTCAAGCTAAACAGTAAACATCAGTTGATTATAGTTTGTGACAGAACAAATTCGTAATATGTATTATAATTAATGTATTCAAATTTAATAGAATAACAACGTACACTCAGTCACAAAAGTCTACATACACCCGAAAAATCTTTCATATTATGCATAACTGAACAAAAAAATTAATTCAAATTTAGTTTAATTTAATGATTCTTACTTGTATATGCATATTGTGAAAGAAAATTATAAAATTATTAAGTATGTAAACAGAAATTTAAGAAATATAAAAAAATTATGTCACAAAAGTCTACATACAGCAGATAAAATGATGAAAAAAATGATAAAATGTACCATTTGTTAAGAAATAATTTTAAATTTAATATTGAGTTGGGCCACCATTCGCCACTATAACAGCTTCCAATCTCCTAGGCATAGAAAGGACTAGGTTTTCTGTTATATCTGGATTAATTTCACTCCAAGCCTTTAATAACGCATTTTTTAAATTCTCCTTGTTACTGGCGTTATATTTTCGAACTCTTCTTTCAAGTTCATCCCAAAGATGTTCAATAGGATTGAGATCAGGCGATTGTGGTGGCGAATGCAACTGTTTCGGGACGTTGTAAAGGATTCACTCCCGAACGACCAAAGCAGTGTGCTTTGGGTCGTTATGTTGTTGAAATATCCAGGTCGGTCCGAGCCCTAAGCGCACAACAGATGGCCTTAGGTTAGCCCGCAGTATGTTGAGGTATTGGTGACGGTCCATTATGCCTTCAATGAAATGAATATTTCCTACACCAGCTGCTGCCATCCCACCCCAAACCATTACGTTGCCTCCTCCATGTTTAACAGTTGGGATAATATTTTCTTTCTGCATCTCTGCATTTACTTTTTGCCAAACTTTTCCACGGCCATCATATCCAAATAAGTTGAAGCAAAGACAGTAGAAACTATAAGATGTCCCAAGCAAAAAAAAAAGCTTTACGATTGGCGACCCAACTCCGGTGGCTATTTAAAAGTTTTAGAATTTATGTTGTGACCCACTGTATGTTGGAGTGAAAGCTCGCCAACTAACAACAAATAATCAATCAAAGGCAGGTTTTTTGTATCGCATTGTCAATGGGACATCATTTTTAGCTATATACGAGTACATATGTGAATATGAGGCGTATGGCGGTAATATTCATAGTGCTAGTTCAAATTTCGCGATATTTTTGTTCATTTCCTAGAATGTTCTAAAAATTCTACGTCCAAATGAAACCAGCGTTTCTATGATCATTTAATTCATTAGATAAACTACAAGAATGAATTGTTCTGCTCGGCTTATGAAAATTTGGTGTTTATAGTAGTTTTGTTCAATTGTAGCCAAATACCCCAAATCTTCTTTTCCGAACACACGAATTTAGAATCTGAATACAGAATACTGAATTAAAAATGCGAATAATGACCTTCTCCTTCAAGTAGCCACCAAACGATAGCTAAACATGCCAGTATTTCTGAAACTGTAGGTAGATGGTAAATCACTGAAATCCTATAAAACTTTCCCTTTTCAAAGACTTCAAGTTCCTGGCTGAAGCATACTGAAGATATCTACACACGTGTTTGAAGTACTTCTATATGACAGTACATCAAAATATTGTTATTACTGATGTAATATTCTCAGTATAGAATTTACCGATTTCGGAATCGGTGACGTTTACTTTCCAAACAATATAAAAACAGAGCTTTTGGATTCATGTTTACAGTGGACTACAAATATTAGTATAAAAAGCTCTAATAGCCACCAGAGTTTGGTCGCCAATCGTAGAGCTTTATTGATTGATTTTATATTGGCTGGGACATCTTATATAAAGAGATTCTAATATCTTTGGTTGAAGCGACTTTCGTCGGTAAAAAACACTGTTTTCCAAAAGCTGTGGTCCTTATCTTGGTATTTTTTCGCGAACTTCAATCGTTTTATTCGGTTTGCCTCAGAAATAAATGGTTTCTTTCTTGGCACGCGTCCGTGAAATCCTGCGGATCTCTAAGTCCTACGAATAGTTTCTGGATGCACTGCTTTTCCCAATTCATTATCAACGCATTTGCTTATATTTGGTGCACTTGTTTTCGGATTTTCCTGAACTTTTCGTACCACTGTTCTGACGTCACGGTCATTCAAGATATTGGAACGACCAGATCGAGCTTTACTTTTCAAACTGCCAGTTAAATTAAAGTTTTTTATTATTGTTTGTACAGTAGCCGGCTTTTTTTTCGCTATTTTTGCTATTTCGCACAGCGATTTATCCTCTTGCTTTAATTTTATCACTAGATTTCGTATTTCGAACGAAATCTCTTTTTGAGCAGCAATTTCACCGATTTTTGTATTTAAATATTGTAACTGCACTAACTCATAATGCAAACTGAAACAATAGCAATGACTAACCACTAAAATGTTCTGCGGAATCGGAATAATGATGCTAGAGAACCGTTACTCCTACAAATGTACTTGCTGTATGTAGACTTTAGTGGCATAAATTTCAAGGTTTTTTTGATTTTCTGATATCAATTTTTTAGAAACATTATTATTTCGTTGCGTAATATTTATTAACGTGCCAAAACCTTTGGAATAATGCATATTTTAAATTATTAATATTCGTAGTTTTGGAAATATTGATGATTTTCCAGGTGTATGTAGACCTTTGTGACTGACTGTATATTTCTACAAATATTATATTAATCAATATTTTGGAATAAAATTTTTCTTGTGAAAAATCAGAACACAATATGGACAATCTTTACGAAATCGGCGATGAAGAAGCCGAAAGAAATTCGGATGAAACGCAAAAATTATGAAAATTTTATTCCATAAATTTTTGCCGACACGGTGAAATCACTTAATTCCGATTTCCTTTGAAAAGCGCAAATTTTTCTTTGAAAACATTTTTACCATTTTCGACTGAAAAACCATACGAAAGATTGGTTCACTGCGTACACTTTAAGGTTTAAATTTCATGTGCTAACGTAATAAAATTAAGATGAAAACCATTCAACGTCCGAGTCTTTTTTTTTAATTATAAAATTATGAATTAGTGGCAAAGAACCTACGATTAATAAAAACCTACATCGTGAACACTGCATCTGCAAAACGTATACGGCTAAAGAATTTAAGCAAATTAAGGAGCTAATTTTAAATTTGCATTATAGCGACTGAGCGTATATACTCAGATATAGACCCCTCAATTAGCGAGAATAAAACCAGCCAACCGTAGGTATGGGTTTAAACATTCTTATTTTTCACGAAAATTTGGGATGTGGTTAAAGTTGGGGCCGAGCAAAACTTCCAACTCTAGTGGCATGCTGGCGACACATATTTATGTACGAGTATAGTATGTTTTAGTTATCAAACTGGAAAGGTAAAGTACCAGCCATAAAAACTACTAACTACCCCAGAATTTGTTTTTATTTTGAACCCATTTCACACCTTTGAGGGTACAAAATCAAAAAAAAACAACGAACTCGAGCGCAAATTCAACCCTTTAGACTACCGTATGGGTTAAATATCAAAATATCCGGAATTAAAATTTCTTTTTAATATATTTAATAACAACTTTGACTGTATTTAATTTCTAAACCTATTAAATTTCCGAGTAGCTTTAGAACTCGACCACAGGGAATTTTTATTGTTGACGATTTATTCAATATCAACATCAAACTCTATTCAAAAATTATTTATGTCATGATTTTTTTGTTAATTAGTTGTAATTTGCTGGTTATATTTTAAAAAATCTGCCAACAGTTTGGGCGAAACTTTATTATTTTTCGGATCAAAGTCCGGGAAGCAGTTTAAGTAGGGGTTTGACAAAAGCACTTACAAGACTGCTAACCTTAACACATGAACAACGTTTTTGGGTCATAGTCCGGGACGCGGTCAAAGTCGAAATGTAATATCGGTTGTTCCGATACAAATCGGTATTTTGGAAAGTTTATTTTGTTACTAGAATAGCTCCTTGTACAACTTTAAACATTCCTTAGTGACCACATAGGAACAAATATCGAAAAATCTTGAAATCGATTTTCAGTCGATTACAACTATAAAAACACCGTGCAGACATCTCGAATTTCGTCTTTACACTCTATTAGCGTTTGAATATCAGAAAATTTAGAAATTAATTTTTTGGCGATTGCATAAAAGTATGGAAAAGATAACACCGATTTGCTATCTCATCAGATCTAAGAGATATGTTGGAATTCGTGAAAACGCATGCAACACTTTTACATCCCCTTGGCGGTTGAATATCAAAAAATACTGAAATCGATTTGTAGGCGATTATATAAAAACTACGTGGAAATAAGTGGAAGTAAGTCCTTGGGGTTGAATATCCACGAATCCTGAAATATAATTTTTAGGCGATTACACAGAACGCCCGAGGAATCAAAAACCAATTCGAAATCTTGTCAGACCTAAGAAATATGACTGTATTCTCTCCCCTCTTTATTTTCTCTTAGTGGTTGAAAACCAATAAATACTGAAATTGGTTTTTGTGTGATTATAAAAAGCGCGTGGAATTATAATCTTATTCGATATCTAATCAGATCTAAGAATTATGGCGGAATTATAAATAAAAATAATTCACGTCCGAACCCCAAGTTTTTACATATATTAAGTACTGTTCTAGTACATCTACATATACCTGCCAAGTTTCAGGTTTCCAGCATATGCCGTTCCAAAGGTACAAAATTCATCTTTCTGTCACAATTGGTTTGTTAGATATCGCAATTCAACTTTTTTCAACCACTCCTACACGACACTGACTCCCCTCAAAATTTTATCATCAATCATCAAGTTTCAACCTTATGGTATTAACCGGTCAGGAGGCATGAATTATAGAATGTTTCGAACCCAGCTTAAGAGTGTTTCAAGCGCATTGAAAATTAAATTTTAATTAGTTAACGTATACTAAATACTTCGAATAAATTTTCTATCTACATACATAAATTAGATATCTCATCAGACCTAAGATATATGTCGGAATTCGTGAAAAAATATGCAATATGGTATTTCACAAGTTTTTTCGCTCTCTTCGTTAACCTACATATAAATTTCAAGGTTAAACTTCCTAGATATAGTCAACAAACATCTTTCGATAAAACCCATCCAAAAGTCCACCCTTAAACCTTAGATTTCACTCGAAATTTACGTCAGTTACAACGTGGATTGGACATATTTTTCCTTAGTGTTAATCATTCTATTACAGGTATACAAATAATAAAATTTTATGTATATACATACTTAGCAATCATTCACATTTTATTATTTTATAGTTTCATAAATATTTCTCTAATAAATTAACCAAACCGGTTCCAACGCACCGAATTGAATAAATCCTCTCAACATCATAATTTAAGACATTAATCACCGGAGGTATACAGTGTGCATCCCCCCAACCCGACGAGGCTAACTATCTACCAGTTATTTATAGCAAAATTAAATGTTTTTTAATTGAAATTATATCAATTCGTTGACCTCGTATGGTGATTTCCATGGGTCTTCGGAAGTAACGATAATGTATAATATGTAGTCGGAAAGATGTGTGATGTGAATTTTACAGTGATAATCAAAAAGTATTGGTCACTTTTTAATGCATAATTCAGGTTGGAAATTAGTGGTGAGATATTCTTCGAGGCTTTGTATATTTATTAAATAAATCTGACGGGAAAGTGTTTTTCTTTTCATGGCGGAGTTTATAATTTGAAACCAAATTTTTTTGGGTTGTGTTTCTTTTTTTTTTCGGTGTCCGAGCAATCTTTGAAGGCCACATGAACACCATCTAGAGAAGACGCTAGTCGACTAGTGTGAAAGAGATTCTAAACACAAGGTGAAAAAAGTTACATATAAACGTGTAGTTGTTGTCGATCTGAAAGTAAGTTTTTCTATTGCTGGTTCTTTGCTGTAGTTGTTCTATGCCTTGATAGCTTCATGGCGATTTTTACTTGTTGATTAATCCTAGAATTTTTAGAATTTTTTTTAACACAACAAATATTTATTTACTACTGATATACAATGTCTAATATTTTCCCCTTTAAAAAATTCTTGATTGAAATGCTCTCCAAATTTCGAACTTTCTGATATTTTTGACCGTTTTTTGTTTTCAATTTTTCAAATTAATTTCTCCACAGAATAAAACTTTTCTTTTCACTTAGATTAGAGCACACATATTTTAAACAAATTAAAAATTGGTTTGTTTATTTAAGGATTCGGGGTCATAGTTTCAAACAATCATTGCTAAAAAAACACAAAAAGTATTATTAAAAAAAAACCTTAGTCCTTGCCTCCTTGATCCATATTCAAATATAACGGTCCAAATTGCCTTCTGGTTATTCTTTAGGTTGTCAGTCGCATAGTAACGTACACCGCATCTCAGCATTAAACACGTTTCGGACTTCTACCCATAAAATAATAAAGTTTCGCCCAGACTGCTGGCAGATTTTCTTTACATATTTACGTACTTGTTTTTTCAATTGATTCAATAGAAGTCAAAGTGAATTTGATCTCATTAAACCTAAAAAAAATCCGGAATTCGTCAAAACTTGAACAATGTCTTACTCCCCAGAGGGTTTAATATCAAAAAATACTTAAGGGCTCATATACCCCTGAAATTTTCAAAAAATTGATTTTTTTTTTTTACCGATTTTTATTTTTTATACTTTTAAGAATTAAAAAAAAAATAGAATTTAGAAAATTCCACTCCATTACAAAGTTATAGCAATAAATGTGACCAGACATCGGTTTGGAACGGCTTCCTGGCTAATTGCCGCGCCACTCTCAACAGCAGCGTTTAGCATTTATTTTTTTGTAAAAGCTGGGTTTCATAGAAAACAAGGTCATTTATAGGACCATCTGTGAAAAATACGAAGATACAAGAGGAAGAAGGTGTACAGTACGAAGCTGGAATGGGAGACCAGCCGTAAGTTCACGTTGTACCTACCAAAAACTTTAAACGCATTTTTCTCGAAACTATGTTTTTAGACATGGTCGGCACGATAACTCAGTCAATTTTCAATATTTTTCAACTTTTTTTTTTCAAATTTTGATAACTATTTTCTCTATAGTCTGACGAGAGGTTTTTTTAATTTTTTGCTTGGAAATTTTTTTATAAATTATTAAACGCAAATTTTTTTAAAAAAAACTGATTACTAAAGTTTGAAATTCTGTAATTTATTTATTTTTGAAAAAAAAAAAATTCCCTCCGTGAGACTATAACTACTACATTATTTTACAAGATTCCTTTTTATTTTTGCAAATTGAATTAATTTTGGTGACCAGGAGGCGCCATAGTTTTCATAAGTAGTCCGTTTATACCCGTAAAAAACAATGTTAATATTAAAAAATAAAAAATAAAATTCTTTTTTTTTATAGCTGAATAGTTAATAAGATATGCGAACTCAACAAATAAATTTTTTTTTCACCATACAACCTTTGTAATAATTTTTCAAATTTACTCGGTTTTCAGCGAGTGCAGGGGTATGTGAGCCCTTAAATCGGCTTATTTCCCGACTATATTCAAAGCATTTAGAACTGAAAGTGATTTCTATATGTCATTAGACCTAAGAAATATATCGGAATTCGTGAAAAAGTACATAGCCGCCCGTTAGGGGTTAGATATCGAAAAATTTTTCTAGGCACTTATATTAAGAGGCCGCAGAAGGAAAATTGATTTAATAGCTCGAAAAGTCTAAAAGATTTAACGAAATTCGTGAAAATGTGGGAAAAAACCCTTTTTACGGATATTTTTTTTAATCCATCTTTGTACACAAGTGAAAATCTGAAATTTTTTTAATTTTCATTACTCTACTAACCCATATACATATACGTACTAAGTTTCAACTTTCTAGCATAAGCGGTTTCTGAGATATAAAAAACCACTACTCACCTCTGTACCGTGCTACCCTTATCAAAAACTTTATTTTTTTTTCTAGGGTGTCTCTATAGTAGTTCTATATAGTCGTAAATTTTTAGTTTTCTATTCATTACAGCTTTCGAGAAATAAAAATCAAAATGTTTTCCTTTCAACCCACTTTCACCATCACCCCCAACACCCACATCCCCAACAATTTTTTCCCTGCTAGAAGTCTACTGACTCCAACTCCTGTAAAATTTTCAAGTTCATATCTGGTACGGTTCCCGAGATATAAAAATTGAATTTTTTGAAAAATTGCTACACAACCACCCCTCCCCCCCCCCGCACTTTTATGCTCCACCTCGTTAACATTCAGTAGACTCAACTTGTGATCCCATATACGGAAACCAAATTTTAACTTCCTGGTGTAATTGGTTCGGAAGATTTTGTTATCCCTTAAAAAATTTAGCCGTTGTCTAATCTTTAAGTATCCCTAAAGACAACCACAAAGTTTCAACCTTCTGACATCAATCGTTCAGGAGATATGAATTTTACAATGTTTCAATACCGGCTTCCAAGCGTTTCGGACTCATTGTTTTTCCCCCACTCCTACACCCCTCCACCCCTATCGACCAATTTTTTGCAAAAGGGTTCACTATACATATTTACATAAGTTCCAAGTTTCAGCCTACTAGCAGGTTAGTGGTGCCTGAGATCTAGAAACCAAAACTTTTTGTTTAAAACGCTCCCACTCATCCCCGTCACACGCCCACCCCTCAAAAGATACCATTCGTAGGAGTTCACCCAATCTACCCACCATCAAAATTTTAACTTGAGGGCTCACAGACCCCTGCACGCGCTGAAAACCGAGCAAATTCGGAAAATTATTATAAAGGTTAAATGGTGAAAAAAAAATTTTATTGTTGAGTTCACATATCTTATTAACTATTCAACTATTTTTAATATTAACACTGTTTTTACGGGTATAAATGGACTACTTATGAAAACCATGTCACCTTCTGGTCGGCATCATAACTTCACCAAAAATAATTCAATTTGCAAAAATAAAAAAGAATCTTGTAAAATAATGTAGTAGTTATAGTCTGACGGAGGGAATTTTTTTTTTCAAAAATAAATAAGTTACAGTATTTCAAACTTTAGTAATCACTTTTTTAAAAAAAATAGTTATCAAAATTAAAAAAAAAAGTTGAAAAATATTGAAAATTGACTGAGTTATCGTGCCGACCATGTCTAAAAACATAGTTTCGAGAAAAATGCGTTTAAAGTTTTTGGTAGGTACAACGTGAACTTACGGCTAGTCTCCCATTCCAGCTTCGTACTGTACACCTTCTTCCTCTTGTATCCTCGTGTTTTTCACAGATGGTCCTATAAATGACCTTGTTTTCTGTAAAACCCAGCTTTTGCGAAAAAAATAAATGCTAAACGCTGCTGTTGAGAGTAGCGCGGCAATTAGCCAGGAAGCCGCTCCAAACCGATGTCTGGTTACATTTATTGCTGTAACTTTGTAATGGAGTGGAATTTTCTAAATTCTATTTTTTTTTTAATTCTTAAAAGTATAAAAAATAAAAATCTGTAAAAAAAATCTATTTGTTGAAAATTTCAGGTGTACATGAGCCCTTAATATCTCAACGGGTTTGGGAGCTACGCGCCATCAAACGATTTAGCGTACGGCGGACAGACGAACACTTTTTTTTGTGTTTACTAGTCCTAAAATGAGTAAATACAAAATTTCAGGGTAGTACATTTTTTTGAAATTCGATCACAATACTTTATTATTAAAAAATAATGAAGTAAAATCAAGGAAGGAACAATCTAGTCTGATCTCTGAATCAAAATCGTGTTATTAATAGCCATCTTTTCTTGTTTCTTTATAGAAGTTTTTTTTTTAATATTTCTGAACAAATTTCAGTAACCACCACTGTACTCTCGGGTTCTTCCCATCTATATCCCATTTTTTATTTATTCAGAATTACTAAAAAAATTTCCAAAGAATCGCTCATGCTCATGGTTCTTGCATTAATGCAGAGGCTGGTAAATTCCCATTAAAGATTATCTGGACACTCATACGTATATAAATGGTACTAATCTTTAAGAAAATTAGACAAGTTACTGCCAATGAACAAGACCAGTCACAATTAGACTTTTAACTATGGAACCAAGAACGCTGTATTTATTTTTCGTTTTTTGCTGTAATTATTGAATATTAAGTTGATTTCATTTAACAAAATTTTTATAGTTTTTCCTATCAAATTCCAGATATTTCGGCTGCAAATACTTTGGATATAGTTTCAAGATCAGACTGGAATGCAAAAACGCCAACAAAACGACTAACTTTTGCAGGTAAAGTGAATTACGTTATAATCCATCACACGTCAAATCCACCGGCCTGTTACACATCGAGTGAATGTAAAAAGGCAGTCCGATCAATACAAAATGGACATATGACAAGTCGTGATTGGGATGATATTGGCTACAGTTTCCTAATTGGTGGTGATGGAAATATATACGAAGGTCGAGGATTCAATGTGGTTGGAGCTCATACGCCACGGTACAATAGCAGAAGTGTTGGAATATGCATGATTGGAAATTGGTCAGGTAAATCAATTTAATATTAAATTAACAATTAGCAAGCCCTATTGTTTAAAATGTTTAACCGATTCTACCGAAAAAAAAATCATAAATTTGACAAAATTTAAGTTAAGATTTACGACCTACTCAGCTGATTCACTTACGAGTAACTAAGTAGAACGCTCAGTGATTCACCTAAGAATCATATGATCCAGATAAATCGCAAGTGATTCACTTTCGATACTTTTAAATGCAGCTCAACATTGGATGCGATTGAATTGATTTTTTCGCAAAATACTAAAACAGCGCGTCTGTGAATGGTCAAAAATAATTAAATATTAGAATATTGTGTTCCATAGATTTTTATACTCTAGATGAAATCATATAGAGTATTATAAGTTTAATCCAGCCCAAAAGTTTGTAACGCATAGAACCAAGCCTCGGACGAAAAAAAGTTATATATTATTTTTTGTTTATTTGTGGCCAAAAACCTCAAATCCGCCTGACGTCCGTCCGTCCGTCCGTCTGTCCGTTAGCACGATAACTCAAGAACGCCTTCACCTACGATCATGAAATTTTGAATCTGAATGTTTGGTTGAATTTGTAAGGCTAAGTTCGTTAACGGGCAAAATCGTCCTACTCCTTCGGGTAGCTGCCATACAAAATGTCCTTAAAACACTTCTTCAAGAATATTGGTCGATAACTTCAGAAGGGTTTAAGCTACGACTTTGAAATTTTGTATGTATTATTTTTTCAATAGTTGGAGCTAAATATATGATTATGAAGAAAATCCTGTTAGCCCTTCGTGTAGCTGCCATACAAATATCCTGTCAAAATGTATTCACTTAATTTACGAAACTCACTATAACTCATGTAATCTTTTAGCTACGAATCTGGAATTTTTTACAAATTAGTTTTGAGTGAAAAGAAAGTTCGACTTTACTAGTCAGCAAAATTCTTTTACTCCTTCTGGTAGCTGCCATACAAAATGTCCTTAAAACACGTGTTCAAGAATATTGGTCGATAACTTCAGAAGGGTTTAAGCTACGTCTTTGAAATTTTGTATGTGTTACTTTTCCAATAGGTGGAGCTAAATATATGATTATGAAGAAAATGCTGTTAGTCCTTCGTGTAGCTGCCATACAAATATCCTGTCAAAATGTCTTCACTTAATTTACGAAACTCACAATAACTCAAGTAATCTTTTAGCTACGAATTCGTAATTTTGTACAAGTTCGTTTTGAGTGAAAAGAAAGTTCGAGTTTACTAATCAGCGAAATCCTTTTACTCCTTCTGGTAGCTGCCATACAAAATATCCTTAAAACACGTGTTCAACAATATTTTTCGATAACTTTTGAACGCTTCAAACTACGAATTTGAAATTTTGTACACGTTTATTTTTGAATGGTTCCAAGGAAAAGGATAAATATGTAAGAAATCGAGTGAGTCCTTCCTGCTCCTCCCATGTGAAAGTCCTTTAAAAAGGACATCTTTTTCGATGACTTACCCAGTTCAAGGTATGAAATTAAACACTGAATATTGTCTTTAAGTTTTGAGTAGCAATCTAATAGCAGTCCTTAATAAAGGACATACAACATGCACACACGTAATTCTACTTTATCCCCAACTACAATATAAATCGGAGTTCAGTATTCATCTAGAGTATTATACGATTGGCTTGCAGCCGATCGTGACTGCAGTATGTTTTAATTGAATCTCAATTGCAAATTATTATTATTATATTCGACATTACATTATATAAAAATGTTTAATTAATTTATAGTTTTATAATAATATATTTATAAATTCTAGATAATGTTCCACCTTCATCAATGCTCAATAAATTAAAAGATTTAATTTCGCATGGTGTTGAAAATGGTTACATTAATAGTAACTACAAGCTGCATGGCCACCGTCAACTAAAGGCTACTTCCTGTCCCGGCGATGCTCTTTTCAACGAATTAAAAACCTGGCCAAATTTTAGTTCAAGTACTTAATACCGATGTAACCATATAAATCATGTACCTAATAAAAATTAAGCTGTAATAAAATATATTTGCATTGCAATTTCATCCTGAATTCATAAAAAATACTTTATAATTAAAATAAAAAAGTAAAAATTGCACAAAAAAAAATGTTAGAACATAATCATCGTAATGCACTCTAATTCTAAACAGAACAAAACATCTTCAAAATGTCTGGCCGTAACTTTATTATTTTCTGGGCAGAAGTCCGGAACGCGTTTAATGGTGAGATGCAGTGTAGGTTACTATGCGACTGACATCCTGTGAAATAACGTTCCAGATAGCCTACTGGTTATTATTCAGTCGCATAGCAACCTACTAAAATTTTCAAGGACATTTTTTTCCATCTTTGTACGATAATCCATAATTAATTATTAAAAAATAATAATTTAAAATCTGAACCTTTTTTTGCTCTAATTACTTCCGTAGTATTATATTTATTTATTTATATTTATTGACATCTACCATATATATAAATATTTACAGACTACGAAAATACAATAGTAAAAATTAAGAAAAAATAATTATTGGTAATTGGATAAAGCAGTAACTAATGTTTTCATTTTCAATATAAATTATACTTTCAACGTTAATTAACTCTCCAGACATTGATTAAAATAGACTTAAAAGCAAATCTACCCGAACTTAGATCAACAAGAGAACAAACTTCATTGAACCGCGTAGCACATCGCGTAAGCGGCTCATTCATGCCATAGTTTACCTTATGTGGATTGATTTGAAGAAAGGCACGAAGACGTAGTGGTCGTTGAGGCTCATAAATGTGGAAAGAAGCGAGAAGTACCGGCGAGATTATTCTATAGCACAATACGTCACGAACAAACATTATATCGCGAATATGTCTACGACTCTGCAAGGCTAGCAAATCAATTAGTTTGCACCTACTTATATAAGAAGGTAATCCATCGGACCAATGTAATCTTCTAACAGCAAACCTCGTAAACCTTTTTTGAACACATTCTAGTCTTTTGATATGAATGTCATAAAAAGGATTCCAAACGACTGAGCAATATTCCAACGTAGATCTCACAAGAGAGCAAAACAGAGTTTTTAAAGTATATGGATCGTTAAATTCCATAGAATTTCTCATCACAAATCCCAATTTAGAATTTGCTTTAGATATCATTCGATCAACGTGCATATTAAAAGTAAGTTTGCTATCCATTAACACGCCAAGGTCCACTACTACCTCAGATCGAGTCAGAGTGATGTAAGGAAAATTATACGTAAAATGAACAGGAGAAATACACCGACATATAGTAAGGATTTTACATTTATTAGGATTCAATAATAATGAATTAAAATCGCACCACTCCCAAAATAGAGTAATCTCAGTTTGAAACCTAATGGAATCGATTTGACTATTCAAACGAGTATAAATCTTCAGATCATCGGCAAACCCCAAGCATGACGCATATTGAAACAGATCAAAAACATCATTAATAAAAATGAGAAAAAGAAGAGGACCGAGGTGACTACCCTGCGGAACACCCGAAGGAACTGAAATGCATCGTGATAAGAATGAAGATAAACGAACTTAATGTTTCCTATTATCCAAATAAGACCCAATCCACAGCAAGAGGTTAGAATGGAAACCAAGGGCACACAATTTAGAAAGCAACAGGTTTATGTGTATTCTATCAAAGGCTTTCACGAAATCCGTATACAAAACATCCACTTGAAAGCCAGACTCTACTGCTTCCAAACAATAATGAGTGAAAACGGCAAGGTTGGTCTCAGTAGATCTTCCAGACACAAATCCATGTTGTGAAGTGGATATATGTTCCTTAACCTCGAAGTAGAGTTTAGTTTTCACAATACTTTCCAGTAGCTTTGGTACCGCAGACAATTTAGAAATCGGTCTGTAGTTCTCAACCAGATGCTTGGGCCCAGACTTATGAATTGGTGTTATATATGATGTCTTCCAATCATCTAGAAAAGTACCCGATGATAACGACATATTGAAAATTATACATAAAGGAGTACATAAACAGTCCTGACAAGATTTAAGAAAACCAGGAGGTATTCCATCCGGACCCGAACTGAAACTATTTTTGAGATTCGCTAATGCAGAAGAGACATCCGTCTCAGATAAAACCAATGATCCAATATCCGTAATCGGGGTTAAGTGACTAAACCTATTAGGATCAAACGGATGAATACTTTTATTATAAACCGATTCAAAAAAATTGGCAAATAAGTCACAAGATGAAGATAAACCAGTGGAGGAGCACCCACTAAATTCCATAACAGAAGGGATGGACGAATGTTTATACTCTAGATGAAATCATATAGAGTATTATAAGTTTAATCCAGCCCAAAAGTTTGTAACGCATAGAACCAAGCCTCGGACGAAAAAAAGTTATATATTATTTTTTGTTTATTTGTGGCCAAAAACCTCAAATCCGCCTGACGTCCGTCCGTCCGTCCGTCCGTCCGTCCGTCCGTCCGTCCGTCCGTCTGTCCGTCTGTCCGTTAGCACGATAACTCAAGAACGCCTTCACCTAGGATCTTGAAATTTTGAATCTGGATGTTTGGTTGAATTTGTAAGGCTAAGTTCGTTAACGGGCAAAATCGTCCTACTCCTTCTGGTAGCTGCCATACAAAATGTCCTTAAAACACGAGTTCAAGAATATTGACCGATAACTTCAGAAGGGTTTAAGCTACGTCTTTGAAATTTTGTATGTGTTATTTTTCCAATAGTTGGAGCTAAATATATGATTATGAAGAAAATCCTTTTAATCCTTCGTGTAGCTGCCATACAAATATCCTGTCAAAATGTATTCACTTAATTTACAAAACTCACAATAACTCAAGTAATCTTTTAGCTACGAATTCGGATATTTGTACAAGTTAGTTTTGAGTGAAAAGAAAGTCGGAGTTTACTAATCAGCGAAATCCTTTTACTCCTTCTGGTAGCTGCCATACAAAGTGTCCTTAAAACACTTCTTCAAGAATATTGGTCGATAACTTCAGAAGGGTTTAAGCTACGTCATTCAAATTTTGTATGTGTTATTTTTTCAATAGTTGGAGCTAAATATATGATTATGAAAGAAATCCTGTTAGTCCTTCGTGTAGCTGCCATACAAATATCCTGTCAAAATGTATTCACTTAATTTACGAAACTCACTATAACTCAAGTAATCTTTTAGCTACGAATTCAGAATTTTGTACAAGTTAGTTTTGAGTGGAAAGAAAGTTCGAGTTTACTAATCAGCGAAATCCTTTCACTCCTTCTGGTAGCTGCCATACAAAATGTCCTTAAAACACGTGTTCAACAATATTACCAAGAACTTCAGAACGGTTTTTGCTACGTCATTCAAATTTTGTATGTGTTATTTTTTCAATAGTTGGAGCTAAATATATGATTATGAAAGAAATCCTGTTAGTCCTTCGTGTAGCTGCCATACAAATATCCTGTCAAAATGTATTCACTTAATTTACGGAACTCGCTATAACTCAAGTAATCTTTTAGCTACGAATTCGGAATTTTGTACAAATTAGTTTTGAGTAAAAAGGAAGTTCGAGTTTACTAATCAGCGAAATCCTTTTACTAATTCTGGTAGTTGCCATACAAAATGTCCTTAAAACACGTGTTCAACAATATTTTCCGATAATTTTTGAACGCTTTAAGCTACGAATTTAAAATTTTGTAAACATTAATTTTTGAATAGTTCCAAGGAAAAGGATAAATATGTAAGAAATCGAGTGAGTCCTTCCTGCACCTCCCATGTGAAAGTCCTTTAAAAAGGGCATTTTTTTTCGATGACTTACCCAGTTCAAGGTATGAAGTTAAACACTGAATATTGTCTTTTAGTTTTGAGTAGCAATCTAATAGCAGTCCTTAATAAAGGACATACAACATGCACACACGTAATTATACTTTATCCCCAACTACAATATAAATCGGAGTTCAGTATTCATCTAGAGTATTATACGATTGGCTTGCAGCCGATCGTGACTGCAGTATGTTTTTTCTTAGAATTCAGAAAAGACCAGAAGAGTTTACTATCAATTTTTATTTTAGCCTCTGTAGATAATAAATATTGTTTGTAGAGGAACTTGTTGAGACAATCATAATCCCTAAGTAATCCCATAAACCGTTCAAGATCCACTATCGACTTCGTACCCTTGAATTTTTCATGAGCTTTATTTCTCGCATTTTTAAGTTTCGAAAGACGCACGTTGTGCCAGGGAAGCTTGTTACTCTTGTTGATTCTTTTAGGAACAAATAGCGCAATACAGTCATTAACAACAGAACTAAATTTAGTGTAAGCAGCATTAAGATCAAGATCTTTAAATAGTTCAACCCACTCAATTGAGGAGAAGTAATTATTAATATCACAAAAATTTGCGTTAGCAAAACTATACAGTAATTCACTACAGTTACCATTAGAATTATTATTAGAACCGAAACAATAAAATTGAAAATGAATTACAATTGCTTTATGATGAATTGAGTTACTTAAAAGGTTAAAAACTGCTTCACCAACATTTACAACTTTAATATTTTTATCAAGAAAAATAAGATCCAAAATACGTCCTAATGAATTTAAAACATGATTGACTTGAATTAGATCTAAACAAAAAATTGTATCAAGAAAGTTAGTTTCAATATCAGTTTTAGCATGAAATGGGATGAGCATCTTACTATCTGGACACCATGTCCAAGATACATTGCCAAGGTTGAAGTCACCAAACACACAAATGCGCTGATCGTCGGATAAGCTATCGGCAATGAAATTTATATTTTCATAGTGGAACATATATACTTCGAAGGAGCTGCTGGGAGGAATATAGCTGATGAAGAAATAAATTTCATTTAAGGCGTCAAATCGCACTAGGACACAGAGTTGATCAATTTCCACTTGATTTACTTTCAAGGATGGCAGCACAATTTCCTTACTCGAGAGCTTCGAATTTACTGCCAGCAAAACACCACCTCCTTTCTGATGACACCCGGAATTTGCACGATCTTTCCGATATAAAGGGTTTTCCAATAAGGACTTGACAACTTTTTTTCAAAATAAAATGCAAACCATTTGAGATATTTCAAAAACTTTATTATCGGGTTGAAGTACAATCAAAACATTTATGAATGGAACTCGACTTCGTTCATATGGCCACCGCGGGCACGTTTGCAGCGGTCGATTCGTTGGACCCAATTTTCGATGACTCGGCCACACATTTCGGCCGAAATGGCTGCTATTTCGTGTTCAATGTTGGCTCTGAGCTCTTCCAACGTCGTCGGCTTGTTGGCATAGACCAACGACTTGACGTGGCCCCAAAGAAAAAAGTCCAGAGGCGTTAAATCGCACGAACGAGGCGGCCAATCGACTGGTCCATTTCTTGAGATAACACGCTCATCAAACTTACTCTTCAATAAATCGATTGTAACGTGTGCTGTGTGGCTTGTGGCACCGTCCTGTTGAAACCACATGTTGTCCAAGTCCATATCTTCCAATTCGAGCCAAAAATAATCGGTAATCATGGCGCGATAACGATTACCATTCACAGTAACGTGACGATCATTATCGTCGACGAAAAAATATGGCCCTATGACGCCGCCAGCATGCAAACCGCACCAAACAGTTATTTTTTGTGGATGAAGTGGTCTTTCATGAAGCACATGTGGATTTTCACCGGACCAATAACGCATATTTTGCTTATTGACGAACCCACTGAGCCAAAAATGAGCTTCGTCACTGAAGATGATTTTGCGATGAAATTGATCATCTTGGCGCATCTTTTCCAGAGCCCAATCGGAGAACGTACGTCGCTTCAAATGGTCCATCGGCTTCAATTCTTGAGTCAGCTTGATCTTGTATGGGTGTAAACCAAGATCCTTACGCAAAATTCGCCATAACGTGGTCTGGGCGATGCCCAACACTTGAGAACGCCGTGGAATTGACTGATTTGGATCATTTGCTACGGACGTTTCAACGGCAGCGATATTTTCGACACTTCGACCAACCCGTTGTCTCACTGGCACGGCAACATCACACAACGAATATGTAGACTCAAATTTTTGCACTAAACTTGTTACTGCCTGTCTACTAGGGCGAGAATTACGACCGAAAATCGGAGTTAACGCTCTTAAAGTAGCGGTCACCGACTCCGAATTTCTGTAGTAAATTTTTATAATTTGCAGACGTTGTTCCTTCGTGTACTTTACCATGATAAAAATGTTAAGTTTACTGAATAAATTGACAGTGACAGTTCGATGATTAGTGAAAGGGTGCGTTCACAAATTGAATTCAAAGTTGTCAAGTCCCTATTGGAAAACCCTTTACATAGTAAAAACTATCAAACAGTTCAGAAGAATAAATCTGATCATATAGCCATGTCTCGGTAATGACAATAATATCATAGTCATGGCCCGAAGAAACCTTGAAGAATTTCTCAGTTTTCGTCCTCATTCCGCCAGCATTGTGATAAAAACAGGAAAAAATACATCCACTCCCATTAGCTACTGCGCGGTTGGAATGGATTCCGCCTCTACGTTTTTTGGTCGATGTACGAATGTCCTCACTTGAACACCTAACGGCCAGATCGATGACTTTAGGGCGCTACTTAACAATTGAGATGGGATGCCAAACTTGAAATTGACAAATCGCAAAGTGTTGACATCAACACCATTCTTTATCAACTTATGGCAAACAAGTTGATCAGCCGGAACATGAAGCTTAGTGGAAATTAACTTTATAATCGCATCAGTTTCCATAGTAGATTTAAAGCGCGAAATATGCAGCCAAGACCTAATAGGCACTACATCTACATATACTAACTATGTTTCAACTTTCTAGCATAAGTCGTTTCTGAGATATACAAAACCACCCGCACCCCCATTGCTACCCCTTTGAAGAATGTCCGTACAGTGCCTCTATATAGTTGCTTTTTATCCGTTGCTTTCTATCTTTTGCACCATCACCACCTAAAGCAGCGTCCATAAATTTTACTTACTTACTTACTTATTTATTTAATTATTACAGTTATTATATAAGATATTTACAGTTTATACAATTTTTGTAGAGATCAGACAGGGAAAAAATTATTGTCTTTACAAAACTAACTTATTTAGGCAACTTAGAAACCACTCTACATTTTAAATACTCGTAGTACTGAATAGTTCTGTAGCTTGTCTAAGTTAAGGAATCTTTCGCGAAAATTGTTCATAGCTTTTTCCGATAGGTGTGAAATCGAACGAACTTTAGCTAAATCGTGGAGATGTCGTGTTGGAAAATAAAACGGTTTGTTTAAATTATTTTTAAACATTTATTTTGTAATACTTGTAGCTTTTTCTTGTGAGTTTTAGCACACGGGTTCCAAATTGGGGCTCCATATAGAATGACAGGCTGTATGGCTGTTTTGAAGATCAACAGTTTATTTTCTTCGGAGAGCTTTGATTTCCGATTTATGAATGGATAAAGAACATAAATTTTAAAATTTGCAAGATCATATCTTGTACGCTTGTTGAGATATAAAAATTTAATTTTTTTAAAAATGACTGCACCCTCCTTTCGTGCTCCAGCTCACCCCTTAAAAATTTTACACTCAATAGACTTCACCTGTATTTCTATAGAGAAACCAAACTTTATCTTCCTGGTACAATTGGTTCGGAAGATATTGTAATCACAAGTTTCCAACATAATATCTGTGAACTACGCGACTTCAAACGCTTTTGCGTACGGTGTCTACGGCGGACAGACAGATATTTTTTTTTTGCTTTTTTGGGCTTACTACTCATAAAACTTGAAAATACAAAATTTCAGGGTAGGAAATTTTTTGGAAATTTCAGGTCGATCACAATTCTTTATTATTAAAAATTAATTAAGTACAATCTGTTGAAAACCCAAGTACATATGTGTTACTTTTTCAATAGTTGGAGCTAAATGTATGGTTATGAAGAAAATCCTATTAGTCCTTCGTGTAGCTGCCATACAAATATCCTGTCAAAACGTCTTCACTTAATTTACGGAACTTACTATAACTCAAGTAATCTTTTAGCTATGAATTGGAAATTTTGTACAAATTAGTTTTGAGTAAAAACGAAGTTCGAGTTTACTAATCAGCGAAATCCTTTTACTAATTCTGGTAGCTGCCATACAAAATGTCCTTAAGACATGTGTTCAACAATATTTTTCGATAACTTTTGAACGCTTCAAGCTACGAATTTGAAATTTTGTACACGTTCATTTTTGAATGGTTCCAAGGAAAAGGATAAATATTTAAGAAATCGAGGGAGTCCTTCCTGCACCTCCCATTCGAAAGTCCTTCAAAAAGGAAATTTTTTTTCGATGACTTACCCAGTTCAAGATATGAAATTAAACACTGAATATTGTCTTTTAGGTTTGAGTAGCAATCTAATGGCAGTCCTTAATAAAGGACATACTACATGCACACACGTAATTCTACTTTATCCCCAACTACAATATAAATCGGAGTTCAGTATTCATCTAGAGTATTATACGATTGGCTTGCAGCCGATCTTGACTGTAGTATGTTTTTTTGAAAATTTTTGTACTTGAAGAATTAGTGAAAAAAATAATTGAAATTAAATTTTTTGTTTCTATCTAATTTTTTTTGTTAGTTATAGCATGTTAAAGTTTTTGCAAAAATGGTGTCCGAGTCCTCTTTGAAAATTCATATCTCTGGTAATTTTTATCCTAGAATAATAAGATAGGGCTTATTTTAAAAAGGAAGGTTGTCGCAATTTTTAAAAGAAATAATTTTCAAAAGAATCGGAGATGGAGGGGTCACAAATTTCGTCATTTTTGGCGATTTTTGATGGAATGACTCCTACTTCAGTTTAGAAAAGCTTTCAAGACAGTACAGATATTGTATATTGTAAGTGTAATATTGTGTATCACATAATTATCAAAACCCAGTGTCTGTTATTTACCGAACCCATATGCGTACATTAACATTCAATTCAAATTGGACATACAAGTATTACAGTCAAGGGTGGAGTGATATTGATTAAAATTGCCTTATGACAATGTGTACAAAGGTGGAGGGTTAAATGTTGTCAGAGCTTATACAACTCGGTGTATTAGCAACCAACAATGTCGGCATTTGCATAATTGGAAATTTCTCAGGTAATTTAACGCAAGATTTAAATGGATTTGTTACAATAATCGTCTTATTAATCTTAAAGTGATACCTTGTGGCGTTATCACTAAATTTGTACTATAGACGTTAAAGCCGTAAAGCGAATCACGTGATACTTTATTCGAAATACTGAATTAATTGTCATTAAATAAGTAGTTCAATATAATCAAAGAGTATGGTGTGCGCCAGAATCAAGTGCCACATACCTTTAGTATAAGGAGGCGAAGGCAAGAATGTTACTTAAATTATAATTCGCAGTAATGAAATTAGTTTCAACATCGCCTATATAGAATAATCCCAAGCAATGCCACCAGCTGTAAGGGTGTTTCGGATTTAGGCTTGATACACCCTCTGACGAGTCTATGCCATCCGATGACGAAACAGCTCCTTCGGACCCAGTCCAACACAGTCTTAAAAAACTGGCCTATCCAGTGAAGGTTTTCCAACTGTCATGACCTTAGGGACAGCGATTAATCAACAGTCGGGGATTTCGTGTTGGGGTTTCACACCAGAAACTCCACTGACGCCGGAAAACAACAAAAAACTTAAATAAAAACATATCGGCTGCAAGCCAATCGTATAATACTCTAGATGAATACTGAACTCCGATTTATATTGTAGTTGGGGATAAAGTAGAATTACGTGTGTGCATGTTGTATGTCCTTTATTAAGGACTGCCATTAGATTGCTACTCAAAACTAAAAGACAATATTCAGTGTTTAATTTCATATCTTGAACTGGGTAAGTCATCGAAAAAAAGTGTCCTTTTTAAAGGACTTTCACATGGGAGGTGCAGGAAGGACTCACTCGATTTTTTACATATTTATCCTTTTCCTTGGAACCATTCAAAAATTAATGTGTACAAAATTTCAAATGCGTAGCCTGAAGCGTTCAAAAGTTATCGGAAAATATTGTTGAACACATGTCTTAAGGACATTTTGTATGGCAGCTACCAGAATTAGTAAAAGGATTTCGCTGATTAATAAACTTGAACTTCGTTTTTACTCAAAACTAATTTGTACAAAATTTCCAATTCATAGCTAAAAGATTAATTGAGTTATAGTAAGTTCCGTAAATTAAGTGAAGACGTTTTGACAGGATATTTATATGGCAGCTACATGAAGGACTAACAGGATTTTCTTCATAATCATATATTTAGCTCCACCTATTGAAAAAATAACACATACAAAATTTCAATGTCGTAGCTTAAACCCTTCTGAAGTTATCGACCAATATTCTTGGACACGTGTTTTAAGGAAGGAGTAGTACGATTTTTCACCATCACCACCACCAAAATTTTTTTTTCCTACTAGAAGTTTACCGAGCCCAACTCCTGTAAAATTTTCAAGATCATATCTAATACGGTTTCTGAGATATAAAAATTTAATTTTTTGAGAAATTGCTATCCCCCCACTTTCGTGCTCCACCTCCCCCCTCAAAAAATTTAGTTTTGGTAGACTCCTCTTGTGAGCCCATATAGAGAAACTAAATTTGATCTTCCTGGTGTAATTGGTTCGGAAGATATTGTAATCCAAAGTTTTTCACTCCCCACCCCCACACCCCACCACCCCTTTTAAAAATGTTAGCCCTTGTCTAATCTGGAAGTATCCCTAAGGACAACAACAAAAGTTTCAATCTTCTGACATCAATTGTTCAGGAGATATCGATTTTAGAATGTTTCAATCCCGGCTTTCATGCGTTAAAGACTCATTGTTTCCCCCCCACTTCCACACCCCTTAACCAATATCGACCATTTTCGATTTGCAATTGAGTCCATTATCATAGTACTACATAAGTTCCAAGTTTCAGCCTCCTAGCATAAGTGGTTCCTGAGATCTAGAAACCAAAATTTTTCGTCTAAAACGCTCCCCTCTCCTCTCCCCTTGTACCCCACCCCTCAAAAATATACCAGTCGTAGGGGTTCACCCAATCTACCCACCATAACAATTTCAATTTAATATCTCAACGGGTTTGGGAGCTACGCGCTTTCAAACGATTTTGCGTACGGCGTACGCCGGACGGCGTACGGCGGACGGCGTACGGCGTACGGCGTCTACGGCGGACAGACGGACATTTTTTTTTTTTTTGCTTTTTTGGGGTTTACTAGTCCTAAAACGTGTAAATACAAAATTTCAGGGTAGCAAACTTTTTTGAAATTTCAGGTCGATCACAATACTTTATTATTAAAAAATAATAAAGTAAAATTATCAGACAATGTCAGGGTCAAATATATTAAAAATAATGCATGCTTATTTTAAAAAAAATTAAAATATAAAGCAAAATTATGTATGTATGGTATATTTTACAGATTACAAGTTTTATATTGTACAGATTACAATTTCTTTACGAACTCTGCCTTATATTTAAACATTTTGTTTTAATTTATTTTATTACAATTTCTTTTGATATTACATTACATTCTTACACCACTGTAAGAAAATGTACATGAAGGCACAATGTGTACCTAATTATATAGGTTGGTCTGAGGTTGGTTTAAAAGATTTAAAGTGGTGTTTGAATGGTTCACTTTCGGGAATCAAAGAAAGTCTAATCTTACAACCAACTAAGAAATAGGATACCTAATAACAGCATCCAGCTAATGACCTACACAAAAATATTAAAACAAAACGTCAACACAATCTAACCTGACGCAACCAGACTAAGTTGTTTAAATGGAGAACTTATTCATCTTTTTTGGGTACTAACGAACATCTGTGTTTTTAATTAAACATTAACAATCCCATAGGTGTGAGCTGATGGGAGTTCTTCAACTAGCATGGGCGTTTGATTTGGATAAACAACAAAATGTATTTCCTTTGTTAAAAAAAAATTGTTAATTTTAAATAAATATATTATAATTAATTGTTTACACCCATGGGTGCGGCGTTTACACCCAGGGGTGGAGCGTATACACCCATGGGTGTTCTTACGAAACAAACAAAAATATGGGTGTAATACCATGGGCGTTAGGAAATACTTATAGGATTTGTTCGAAATTTTTTTTTTGCCACCTTCTGACTTTTCCAAAAAAAATAAATCACATTAAATATATAAAATCTACCCGGGTCAATGTATATACCCACATATTTTGGCAGAAGTGACACAACAATGTTTGAATGTTTTTTTTAAATGGAAAACTTAGTGAGAATGCTTTTATTTAAATGATAAGAATATTTATTTTTCCTTGGATTTAAATTAAGATAATAAACAAAGAACTAATTTCAGTAAAGAGCTAAATTGTAACTACAGATGCAAAGGTATAAAATCTGATCACTGAAATTGTAGATAATTGTACCAATTCTTTTTAAAAATTTAAATAAATTTATGTTTATGTTTATATTATGATAAGAATATTTATTTTAAGATGTACTGATATTAATTAATGTTTAAATTATAATTTAATATAATTCTAAGACTTCTAAAAAGAATAATGCCTAATGAATTTTGCCAAAATATGGATAAATACGAGTATATATGAGGTGATACGCTCTCATTTAATTCCTACAAGAGAAAAATCTTAGGTAGAATAAGCATTCTAAGGGAAAATGACAAATTTTTCAAAAATTAAAAAAATCTTCTAGCTTTCAGTCAATATATCACCAGATCTAATAAAAAAAAGCACCGTTGGCACGAAAGTGAAAAGAATATTCTTTCAATAAAACACTTGTCCTTAAAATTACTGTAAGATGTTAACGAATCAAAATGATACTGTTATCAAAAAAATATTGTTTTAATGCAAATATTGTAACCAACATTTTGATTTAGGCACGAAGTATCAGCCCATATACTCAAGGGTCAAGAAGGGCATATACTGCATTTCGCTAATTTCAAAAATTTTATTATGAAAAGTAAAAGAAAAGTATAATTTTTCAACTATGTATTTTTCAGATTAATTGCTAAATTCGCTTCTGATGTAGTCTGTGTCAGTAAATTTAAAACTTTCGTCGCAGTAAGTAAAGGTTTTTAGGTTCAGTATAGATACGAAGTTTATTTGAAGAAAATATTAGAAGTGTTATTAAGTTACATTACACAATTTCCGAAAGGTGTGTGATTGAACACAATCCCTACACCGGCCGTTTAAATTTATTAATTTCCAATTAGACTCAAATTAGCAAGTATAAAGTTGCTTACACAGGGCTCTTCTACCAAACAGGAAGAACATATGCCATTTGAAAGTTTCAAAATAAAAAAAATCTGCAAACAGTCTAATCTTGGTGAAACTTTCTTATTTTTCGGATTAAGGGGAAGTGGTTAAAATGGGGTCGCGATAAAATGCATATTCACTGCCACATAAAACACATGAATAACGTAATTGGGACATACTCCGGACGCGGTCAGTCGGAGTGTAACATCAGTTGTTTTGAGATTGGAAAGTTAATTTTGTCCTTAGAATAGAAAAAAAATTTCTAAAAAGGAGATTCTTAGCCGATTGAACACATGAAAAGTACGTGTAGATGACTCGAATTTCAGTATAATATTTACGCTAAAATGCCATAGCAGTAAGAAACAATTTGCTTTTAAAAATCCTAAAATCAACTTTTACGACGATTATACATATAGGAAGGCTTAGGAAGTAAAAATTAATTCGATATCTCATTAAACATAAGAAATATGTAGGAATTTATGAAAACGTAGGGAACCCTCTTACACCTACTTGGGGGTTGAATATCCAAAAATCCTGAAAGGAGTTTTTAGATATATATAAACAAAGCCCGTGGAAGTAAAAACCAATTCAATGTCTTATCACTCCTAAGAAATGTGACGGAATTCGTGAAAACGTGTTCAACCCCTTTATACTCTCTTAGGTGTAGAAAAAGTAAAAAACTTGAAAACAGTTTTTTGGAGATTATTAAAAAAGCATGTGGAAGTCAAAAGATGTTCAATATTATATCCTGAGGGATTTGGCTGAATTCGTGAAAATGTATGCAACCCCTTTACACACCCTTAGAGGACAAATTTCAATAAATCCTGAAAATACATTCCAGACATTTGTGTGTGGTATCCGTATAGCATTAACATTAATTTCAACATTTAAGAAGGCCTAAGAGATCTGACGAAATTCGTGAAAATATTTATATGCATTCCATTTTCACAGAACATTTTTTGCGCCCCCCGTACGTACGATAATTGATATTTCATTTTTTTTTTAACTAACATCAAGCATAAGCATAAGCTGTTCTATAGATAGGAACCCCCTCCCCCCCCCCCTACCGTATCTTACACACCTATAAAACTGTACATTTTCTTGTTCACTCCCAACTCCGCACGCTACTGACCCCTTCAAAATTTTGTTTTCGGTCTATTCTCATAGTATACCAACATGCAATAATTAAGTTTCAATTTCGTAACATAAACCGTTTAAGAGATATGGATTTTAAAATGTCTCGATCTCAGCTTTCGAGCGTTTCGGACGCATTATTTTTATCCCCACTCCCACACCCTCCACCCATATCGACAATTTTTTTGTAAATGGGTCCACTATCAAAGCTCTATATGAATTCCAAATTTCCGCTTCCTTGCATAAGCAGTTGCTGAGATCTAGAAACCAAAAATCTCTCGTCTAAAACGCTCCTCCAACATCCGGCCTCATACCCCTCATATAATAAAGTAAATTTATAAAATGTTTTCTTGCCATATTTCCAGCAGAAGAAGTTTATCGTTTGCCGTCCAAGAGCTGCTTTATTTTACGATCATCAGTTTTTAGTTGATGTGTGACGTCACGGATCGAAACGAGAAAATATACCAGTTCATTGGAGAACCTTTTTAGGAACTGACTCGTAACAATATTTTATAATCCTAAAGGCAGCTGTTATAATACAAAACTTTAGAATTAATGAACCTTCTAGGGTAGATGCTGAATAACAAATGTTCAGAATCATAGCTATATGCAATGTGTTTCATATAACAAAAATTAACTTTCAAAAATAAGCAATTTAACTGCACATTTTTTAAATTAAGGAATGCCGACATTGCAGAAAACTGCGGTTTTTTTTTCATCCTAATTTTGTCCATGAAAATTTAATTCCAGATGAGAAAACTAGTCTAATTATCATTTTTAAATGTGTTTATAAACTATTTAACTTTGCTTTACCTAGAGAATAGAAAACTTTTATCATCCAAGTCATGCACTCCCCATACAAAATTGTTGCGATTTGTATGAAGCTGTCATGTTTGTTATGACTCTGGTTTTAGATGTTCAATTCAGTTGCGCGGCTATACTCGTAGTTCAGAGGGCTCTGGATCATGACATTTCGACAGCATAATTTAAAATAATTGGCATTTAAAATATTTGTTTGGTATGTCTTCTTCTTTACGGTACGTGTTAAAACTTTTCGTGAAATGTGAAATCTAGCATGTTTTTCACAATTTAGGTGAGACGATTATGATCAATGTTTATATATTTAAAGACCAACTTGATAAATTTCCGCATGACACACAGTACCTAAATCAGCAATTATAATAAATGGGTATTAAGAGCGCACCGTGTGTCTAGTGCATAATGCGCATACACCCTTATCCAAGACCACCCTTCGAAGCCGTAGTTTTAATCCTCCCTACAAAATCATGTATGGGTGCTATGTGTTTCACTTTATTATTTTAATAATAAAGTATTTATAAAATAATATAAAAATTCTAGTTAAGAAGTATAATTATGAAAATAATTTAATTATCTTCCTAATAGTAAATTTTTAATATTAAAAACGAAAATATGAGCAATGGGTTAATAAGAGGACAATTTTAAAGTCTAATCAATTTCAAAAATAGTTATACAAAAAGCTTATTTTACTTAGTAGATATGACCTGTATATGTTCCTGCTTTGTACCGCATATAGTACTATAAAATTGCAGACTGTACGGCGATTTTGTTTTTTTTTTCAAACCCTGTGTCAATACAGAAAAATTAAAAATTAAAATTTTTCTCCTATCGAATTTGTATAAAACGTGAATAATTCTGTATCTCGAAATTGATGTATAAATTTTGATAATTTTATTCTCATCGAGTATATAGGATAGCCGGTACTTAGTTAGTGACTCCTTGATATATTTTGAGAAAATAAATGTTCTACAGGGTTGGTCAATTTTCAATTTCATTTTATTTTTATGCGCCATAGTATTAGCTACAAAAGCTGCATACATATCAGTGCTAGAGTGGGAGAGTTGCCTAAGCCACATAGAATTTTTTGATGCTTAGGCTTTTTCAGTTTGACCACAATAACCATATCTTTGTGTTCCAAACTTATTTATTCACCACCACTGTAAAATATTTATTTTCTGAAAATATAACAAAGAATCACAATTTAAAATGTTGCCAACCAAGTACCGGATACCCTGTATATAAAAACCCAATTCATTCAAATCATTTAAATTTATTTATTATTTTTATAGTATTATAATCGATTTAAAAAAAATTGTACCATGAAATTTTTATTTATATTTTTTTTCTTGTATACATAATTACATAATTAATTATCACAAGTGTGTAAATGCAAACAAAAACTGAGACTATAAACAACTGCAGTCATAAACAAAATAACTAATTTTTTATATCAAGACAAAATAACCGGAAACATTTGTTGTTTGTTTACTTTACTGTTATTACAGCTGTTTGCATAGTGTTACTTCTATTGCATACTGGCTTGCGATAAAATTCACTCGAATGCATTTTGAAATAAAAGTTTGGAAAATTTTCCAGACCCTGGCTTTCCGTTAGAGGTATTACACAGACCAAAAATATATGTATCTAGTAAAATTTACAAAACAGTGTAATGAATTTAAAAAAATATTTTTGAATTGCGTTATAGTAAATTTTCCAACAAGTCTAGGACTATTATAGCAATATTAACGACTATTTTACTTTATTAATTTTTAACTCTTCGTGGTTACACTGCGTAGAATCGGCCCGACGACAAACTTTGGGCGTGAAATGGACCCTCTTCATATATCAGAATAAATTCCTTTTTTGGAAGGCACACTATGCTACTGTTTTATTTTTTCCAGAAGCAGCATATCTGAGAAGTGAAACGTCAAAATTTTATGAAAAAATATTGAACATTGACAAAGCTATAATTTTTTTAGCGAAAAATATCTTTTTTACGTTTTCACCTCTTCATGAAATTTGTTTAACATGTCGCCATTTTATTTCTTATAAATAAATTTTTCGGACATCATCCAGAATGCTTATAGCATATTCCGTAATTTCTTTAACAACTTCGGACGAATGGTTTGGTCACAATACCGTTTTGAACTTTTTGACTGGGTAGAATCGACCCAGTGTGACCACCGAGATTGAATACAGAGGTGTGACCACGAAGGGTTAATAATAATGTATTGTTATCGACCTAAAATTTCCAAAAAATTGATTACCTTTAAACTTTGCATTTTCACGTTTCCTCAAAAAAAACCCCAAAAAAAATCTGGCTCCTAATCCCTATTCAGAAGCACACATAAAAAAAAGCCTAAAAAATTTTTTTTAAGTGGTGGCAAGATACGTGATTGAAAGGGGGGTGTTTTTCGTATCTCAGGAACGGCCTATGTTAGAGAGTTGAAGCTTGGTTTGTGTATGTAAATGCACTAAAAAGCTATTTCGTCAAAAATAAAATTAAGTTTGAATTGTCGTACGGAGATGACGCAAATATTTTCCGTTTTACGAATTTCTTTAAATCTTTTAGACATGTCGACTTATCGAATTAATTTTACTTCTGCGTGCTCCTTATATATCCGGATTTTTCGATATTCAACCCATAAGGCAATGTAAAGTAGTTGTTCACGTTTCCACGAATTTCGAATTCGCTTTTATTCCAAGAGTTTTAAATTTAATATCCTTAGTACTCATTTCAGCTCTTTGTAATATTCAACCTCCAAGGGGTTGTAGGTTGAATCTGAAATTTTTCACGAATTCAGACAAATCTTTTAGATCTAATTTCAAAATTTTGCAATATCCAACACCTAAGTTTGCGTAAAGTGTTTGTTTTCACGAATTCTGACATATGTATCTCTTAGGTCTGGTGAGATATTGGATATTTTTATACCCTAGATGAAATCATATAGAGTATTATAAGTTTAATCCAGCCCAAAAGTTTGTAACGCATAGAACCAAGCCTCGGACGAAAAAAAGTCATACATTATTTTTTGTTTATTTGTGGCCAAAAACTCCAAATCCGCTTGACGTCCGTCCGTCCGTCCGTCTGTCTGACTGTCCATTGGCACGATAACTCAAGAACGCCTTCACCTAGGATCTTGAAATTTTGAATTTGGATGTTTGGTTGAATTTGTAAGGCTAAGTTCGTTAACGAGCAAAATCGTCCTACTCCTTCGGGTAGCTGCCATACAAATGTCCTTAAAACACGCGTTCAAGAATAATGACCAATAACTTCGGAGCGCCTAAAGCTACGACTTTGAAATTTTGTACACGTTTATTTTTCAATAGTTGGAGCTAAATGTATGATTATGAAGAAAATCCTATTAGTCCTTCGTGTAGCTGCCATACAAATATCCTGTTAAAATGTATTCACTTAATTTACGGAACTCGCTATAACTCAAATAATCGTTTAGCTATGAATTCGGAATTTTGTACAAATTAGTTTTGAGTGAAAACAAAGTTCGAGTGTACTAGTCAGCGAAATCCTTTTACTCCTTCTGGTACCTTCCATACAAAAAATTCTTAAGACACGTGTTCACCAATATTTTTCGATAAGTTTCGAACGCTTCAAGCTACGAATTTGAAATTTTCCAAGGAAATGTATAAATATGTAAGAAATCGAGTGAGTCCTTCCTGCACCTGCCATGTGACATTCCTTTAAAAAAGAATTTTTTTTTTCGGTGACTCACCGAGTTCAAGATATGAAATTAAACACTGAATATTGTCTTTTAGTTTTGAGTAGCAACCAAATGGGAGTCCTTCATAAAGGACATACAACATGCACACACGTAGTTCTACTTTATCCCCAACTACAATATAAATCAGAGTATTCATCTAGAGTATTATACGATTGGCTTGCAGCCGATCGTGACTGCAGTATGTTTCATTTTACTATGTATCAAGATAGACGGAAGAACAAATGTGATAGCTCTAGATGTAACATTATTATTATTATTTTTGAGTCAATATCTGGTAAATTGTTTATATTTAAGACACCGCCATAATTCTTTTTAAATATCTACTGAACACCCTCAATACTTATAATATTTAATGTCGGAAATTGTCGTGAGTTCGGACATATTAGAGCATTCGTTTTTAAGAATCTTTAAAGAAATCTTTTACTTATTTTTTCATTATTTTAAATCATGAAAAATTATCATTGTGCAAGATTTTGAATCAAATTAGCATTACAAATTTGATTATTAAGTTAAATATTGCAAGCTACTCTCTAGAGAGGCTACACGAATGACAAGCTTATTTTTCTTCCTACTCATATTTTTCCAGCAATTTTTTGGAAAATCAACATATTGATGCGAGCTAGGAGTTCCCCCGGATTACACAAGGTCGATTATAGTAGATTTCAAGCTCGATTTACACAAAATCAAGTTAATCAAAGAGAAAAATCTAGTAGATTTTTAATGTTCGATATAAATCCACTATTACAAACAATCTTTTGTTAACAGTAACAGGTTTTCTTTAAATTTTCCCAAAAAAATTTTAATTACCATATTCATGTTGAAATATTATCAGTATTTGCTAAAATACTATATCATTATAGTTGTTAAGGCAACTTTTGCCTGAATCTCTAAAATGTATTTCAAAGCTGAAGCAATATGAATTATTATTATTACAAACAATCTTTCGCGTAGAATTGATCATCGTCTCACTCTCTCAGTAGGAAAACTGATTGCTTATACAAGCTCCGCGCCGCTTACATACTGCATGTGTTGAATCGAGATATTTCCAGCATATGTATAACTTGCAAGAAGTATAATATGCAAAATGTGTCAAGAACATGCGAGAAGTTTATAGAGCTACGCCATTCTAGTTGAAAGGTTCTAGTTTTCTCTGAAAACTTCGATGTCATTGAAAATAGTTTTTCGGGTTGACATGATACGCATGTAACAGTATATTCCAAATTTTAATATTCTGGTTTAAAGCGTTGGATTCGTACAATTATCTTCAGTTTTTCAGTTTTTTTGCATGGTCTCGAAATATTTTTGTAACGTAGTAGAAGATATTATAGCCCTTTCAATTATTTCATCATTATGGGCGGGAGCGTTTTGATAATTTGTGGCGATCTCACAAAGATGTCCAAATGAAAAAAATCTTAATAGTGAATTATATGTTATAAGGTATGATATTCACATGTCATATTCTCAAGCCACAAGCTCTCCCTTTCAAGCCACATTGATTTACCCCTCCCCCTTACAACATTTTATATAGGCGCCCATGGAAATAACACAAATTCAATCAAAAAAATCTACCAACAGTCTGGGCGTAACTTTATTATTTTTTGGGTAGAAGTTCGGAACGCGTTTAATTCAGGTTACTATGTGACTGAAAACCTAAAAAAAAGTTCGGGAAGCGTTTGGAATAGGGTCGCGCTAAAATACTTACCACTGCCACATATAACATATGAATTATATAATTGGGTCATACTCCGGGACGAGGTCTAGTCCTAGTATAATATCAGTTGTTACGCCATTAGAAGGTTTTTCGTGATTTGGTTTTGGGCCATTACATGAAATCGGAAATGCATTTGCAGGCGATTATATAAAAAGTCGGTAGAAGTGAAAACCAATCTAATTTCCCATCAATCCTAAGAAATATGTCGAAAGCCTTACGTCCCATATCTAAAAATCCTGAAATCAACTTTTTGACGATTATGTAGGAAGCCTTAGGAAATAAAAAACTTACTGCAGTCACGATCGGCTGCAAGCCAATCGTATAATACTCTAGATGAATACTGAACTCCGATTTATATTGTAGTTGGGGATAAAGTAGAATTACGTGTGTGCATGTTGTATGTCCTTTATTAAGGACTGCTATTAGATTGCTACTCAAAACTAAAAGACAATATTCAGTGTTTAATTTCATATCTTGAACTGGGTAAGTCATCGAAAAAAAAAGTCCTTTTTGAAGGACTTTCACATGGGAGGTGCAGGAAGGACTCACTCGATTTCTTACATATTTATCCTTTTCATTGGAACCATTTAAAAATTAACGTGTACAAAATTTCAAATTCGTAGCTTGAAGCGTTCAAAAGTTATCGAAAAATATTGTTGAACACGTGTCTTAAGGACATTTTGTATGGCAGCACCCAGAAGGAGTAAAAGGATTTCGCTGACTAGTAAACTCGAATTTCGTTTTTACTCAAAACTAATTTCTACAAAATTCCGAGTTCATAGCTAAAAGATTACTTGAGTTATAGTGGGTTCCGTAAATTAAGTGAAGACATTTTAACAGGATATTTGTATGGCAGCTACACGATGGACTAATAGGATTTTCTTCATAATCATATATTTAGATCCAACTATTGGAAAAATAACACATACAAAATTTCAAAGTCGTAGCTTAAACCCTTCTGAAGTTATCGACCAATATTCTTAAACACGTGTTTTAAGGACATTTTGTATGGCACCTACTAGAAGGAGTAAAAGGATTGCGCTGATTAGTGAACCCGAACTTCCTTTTTACTCGAAACTAACTTGTACAAAATTCCGAATTCGTAGCTAAAAGATTACTTGAGTTATAGTGGGTTCCGCAAATTAAGTGAAGACATTTTAACAGGATATTTGTATGGCAGCTACACGAAGGACTAACAGGATTTTCTTCATAATCATACATTTAGCTCCAACTATTGGGAAAATAACACACACAAAATTTCAAAGTCGTAGCTTAAATCCTTCTGAAGTTATCGACCAATATTCTTGAACACGTGTTTTAAGGACATTTTGTATGGCAGCTACCAGAAGGAGAAGAAGGATTTCGCTGATTAGTAAACTCGAACTTCCTTTTCACTCAAAACTAATTTGTACAAAATTCCGAATTCGTAGTTAAATGATTACTTGAGTTATAGTGATTTTCGTAAATTAAGTGAATACATTTTGACAGGATATTTGTATGGCAGCTACACGAAAGACTAACAGGATTTTCTTCATAATCATATATTTAGCTCCAGCTATTGGAAAAATAACACGTACAAAATTTCAAAGTCGTAGCTTAAACCCTTCTGAAGTTATGGACCAATATTCTTGAACACGTGTTTCAAGGACATTTTGTATGGCAGCTACTCGAAGGAGTAGGACGATTTTGCCCGTTAACGAACTTAGCCTTACAAATTCAACCAAACATCCAGATTCAAAATTTCAAGATCCTAGGTGAAGGCGTTCTTGAGTTATCGTGTTCACGGACAGACGGACGGATGGATGGACGGACGGACGGATGGACGGACGGACGTCAGGCGGATTTGAGGTTTTTGGCCACAAATAAACAAAAAATAATATATAACTTTTTTTCGTCCGAGGCTTGGTTCTATGCGTTACAAACTTTTGGGCTGGATTAAACTTATAATACTCTATATGATTTCATCTAGAGTATAATGAATGTGATATCTCATTAGAACTAAGAAATATATAGGAACTTGTGAAAACATATGCAAACCTCTTGCACCCACTTTGGGGTTGAATATCAACAAATCCTGAAATCAGTTTTTAGATATATATAAAGAAAGCCCGAGGAAGTGAAAATCAACCCGATGTCACTCTTAAGAGAAATGACGGAATTTGTGAAAACGTGTTTATACCCTCTTAGGGGTTGAAAAAGGAAAAAATTTGAAAACGAGTTTTAGGTGATTATTAAACAAACCCGTGGAAGTGAAAAGTTATTCGATATCTAATCAGACCTGAGGGATACGGCTGAATACGTGAAAATGTATACAACACCATTACTCCACCATGCGGGTCGAATTTCAAAAAATCCTGAAAACACTTTCTTGGTATTTATATGAAGAATCCGTAGAGTAAAAATGAATACGATATTTGGAAAGACCTAATAGATATGATAAAAATCGTGAAAATATATGCATTCCATTTTCATTGATAATTTTTTTTGCCTCCCTTCCGAACCCCAATAGATAATTGCATTTTTTAATCAAAATACCTTTCCAGTTGATTTACATATACATACCGAGTTTCAACTTTCTAGCATAATCCGTTCTATAGTTAGGAAAAACACCCAGCACTCCCGTACCATACTACCCCTATAAAAAAATTATATTTTTCCAACATGCCACTACTAGTTTCAGCATTCCATGATTTTAGGTTCTCGAGATATAAAAATAGGAATTTTTTCCTTTACACCCTCCTCCACCCTCACCCTCAAAATTTTTTTCTGCTAGGGGTCTATTAGCCCTACTTCAGGTAAAAATTCTAACCATCTGTCTTACACTGTTCTTGAGATATTAGACGTGATTTTTTAGAAAAATTATTATGCCCTACACGCTGCACCGCCACCTTAAAAAATTTTACTTTCAGCAAACTTTATTTGTCAACCTTTATACAAAAACCAAATTTTATTTTTCTTGTGTAATTGGTTCGTGAAATATCGTAATCTAAAGTTTTTCACCCCCCACCTCCGTACGCCACTGCCCCCTCTCAAAAATTTTCTATTCTCCTAGTATACCTACAGATGTTCATTAAGTTTTAATTTCGTGACATTAACCGTTTAGGAGATATGGAGTTTAGAATGTCTCTCCCACGCCCCTTCACCCATATCAGCAATTTTTTTACAAATAAGACGGAGTGACATTTTTTTTGCCTTTTTGGTGTCTATTAGTCATGAAACGTGGAAAAAAAATTTTCAGGGTACAACATTTTTTTCTTTAAAAAAATCTATAACAATACTTTATTATTAAAATAAAAAAGTAAAAGTGAATAAATTCCGATTATGGCAGTTGTTAGGCTATAAAAGAGAAGAAGATTGAGCATAGGATGGATCCTTGTGGAACTCCTGCTGCACTGCACTAGAAAATCTATCTGCAGTCGAAAACACCATAGTTGAAAATTTTTTGCATTTGCAATGTTCAGGTTCAGTTCATTGTTTCCGAGGAGAATTGACAGGTAAAATTCCTGATTGCGTTTTGAATCAACTGACTCAATCCGCAACATTTGACAAGCTCCACTTATCATTAGGCCGTTATGGTTTGAGAGATTAAAAATTTTTTGATAAAGTACTCCCAAAAAAAAAGCGTGATTATAAGATTAATTACAAAGATTACACTCTTTTTCTATTGATAACTTTGCGTGAATCGACAAAATGTATGAAAAGTATCGTCATAATTGTTTATTTTCACTATCATCAATTGAAATTTTAACAAACTAAAACCCATCGAATTACAATTTGTAATATCGAAGTTAGTCTTCAAGTGATATTGAACCGGAAAATACAAAAAAAAAATATCAAGGGAAAGAACTCGCGAAGGAATCATCGCTATCACACTATCAGCAATAAATTGGCTAAATGTCGCGTTTACAACACGTTTCGCGATTGACATAAAACGCTTATAACTCCATCGTAAGCCAACTATCCAGCATTTTAGCTGTGTAGCTTACCAAACACGACACACGCTACCATACACCTTGGTATAAGGTGTAACCTTATGGGCGCGATAGTGTAAAAAAGCGCCTTTTGATCATCCGTGACGTTTTTTTTTTTGTTTTCAATTTTGCATTAAAAGTGCTTTTTACTCTGGAAAAAATTATTTAATCGACGGCGTGTATCTGTAAATAGAGTGCTCGAGATAGTCGTATAAATAAATTTATCTATCACCTTTACGATTTACTCCATCATAGACATTTATACGATAAAGCCATAGAAGGTTTTCGGGGGCGATTTGTGTAAAGTGTGGAGTCAAAATAAAAACTGGCTCGTTTAATAAAATTTGAAATAGTGAAAAGAAAAAAAAATTACTAAAATGTATAAGCTAGTAGGGATAATTGCCGTAATTATTGGTAAATATGAACTTTTTTATAATTGTAATTATAAAAACATTACACAATTTATTATAGTATAATTTATACTACACATGCATGTATCTAACTACCACCTACTTGTACAACGTTAGAAGTTTCTTAATTATTTAAATTTTATCTGTACAATTTTTCTAATTAGAATTTCATGTAAAGACAGTAATAATTTCTGTTATAAATTTAAAGATATTTCACAGACCACGTTAGAATTTTTTCAGGCGAATATAATTTTTTTTTTTTGATAAAGCTAGTCATGTGTTTTAAAGCTTCGTTTATCTGCTGTTATTTTTTATTATCACAAAAGTTATCATAATCTCCGATTATTTATCAACTTAAAAACACAAAAAAAAACTTCAATAAATGATTGCTTTCCAAATAAGTCGCGATTTAATCCAATTTGCAGGTGGGTGCGAATTTAAATTGAATAGTTTAAAAAATTTTACTATTTTTTTTTTTAATTTCAGATTTTTTTAATCTTTGATTTTGATAAACATTGTTTAAGTGTGACAATGTCCTAAATGAGAATAGCTATTGCGTTTTTATAAATTTATATTAATTATACCAAGCTACCTAATTCTTATTGCTGAATATCGAATTTTTGACTCTTAACAAGAAAACGTTATCTATATCTGTAATGACCTGCTTTAAATGTTTTTTTTTCTAACATAATACAAAACATTGTCCATGTTTGCTCATACAAATACAAATTATTTTTCGAAATTTGAAAATGAATTACAGCAAACAAAATTGAATTATTGATCATTTTACCCAGAGACAATACATGTTTTTATCCAGTGAGAACGTTTTCCTCCAATTTTAAAATAAAAGGAATGCCACTACCTCCACCACGTAAATAACGTCCTGCTACCATATAGCATCAGTAGTTCACTAGTATCCGTTCCTAATAATGAAACATGCAAATCTCTAGTGGAACATTTCTGGTAAAGACTAAATTCTGTTTTACTTAACTCATTCAGCATTGCACAGAGATACCGCTTCAGTATTACGAATTCGGTACTTTTTTAATAGTTATAATTTTATGTTTTTATGTTTTATGTTTTAGTATTTATTTATTTTGGTTATTTTGTTAATATATTTATTGAAACACTGTACGCCAAGAATCACGCCTGGGATCACAAAATTTCATTTCAATTTTCTTGTACTTACTTTTTCTGTTTCTATTAAATACTATAGTATCTAAAGCATACAAGTGTGATGAACTTTAAAACGGCATGAATCTCGAGATTCATTCAGCAATACTGATTTTTCAAGAAATTGGTGTAATCTTAGTAGGCACTACTATTACTTCAGTACTGAAAAACAGAATTCATTCAGACATATCTGGAATACTGCTACAATTACAATCTATAATAGTATTGATAAAATAAATCGCTACATTGAAAAAATATTAAAAAAATTAATTTAAAAATTCTGATATTATTCAGTACTGAAAATTTATATTGACTCGCTAAAATCTGAACTCAATTTAACAGTATTTATTCAGACGTACAGTTCTGCACTTCTACTTAGTATATTCTCGTTTCAGTGGACCCAAACTGTTTTGGCGACCCAAAACTTGAGAACCTCTGAAGATATTTTCCTCTAATTTTAACAAAAAGTAGGCAAAAAGCGCCCTCTTTAAAACTTTTTTTGGGAAAAAAGGGTATGAGAATAGAGGTTCGGAGGGGTTTGATTTCTATAACTTGAAGCTATTTGAAGCGTTATTTTACTTTATTATTTCAATAATACAGTATTTTTAAGTTGTTTTTTAAGTTGTAGTAACCTGCAAAACTAAGGAACGGCTTACACTAGAATGTCGAAACTTGAATCAGACAATGGTTTTTTGTCTTATAAGATATGCTAACTACATGAATAATAAAAAAAGGCAACAATAAAAAATAATAAACAATAAAAATATATTAATATATTTACCAGGGGCGAATTTCAAAAGTAAATATGTTGACGTGGGCAGTAGCGTGAGAAAGTAGAGAAAAACACATAAAAAATCTGAAGTAATAGAATGAAGAAAGTCGAACTTTTTATCTCAGATAGGCAGTGCTAAAAAAATTAAATCTTGGAAATACGTAATTTAAAATAAGACAAATAATAACTTCAATTATCATTTCATCTAAAATTATTCAAATCTCCTGCCCTAATTTAAATGCCCACTTCACTCTTACTGTTCCAATATTCTTAACAGGAATTACATTGTTGTGTCATTTCTTGATATGACTGCGGAATATTTTAAATTACCGAAAATCTTTTCGTCTTATCAATTATACAGGGTCTGGCAGTGAAACCTGACGGTTTTTGAAATTGAGTAAATCAATGAATATTCAAGATATTTTGTTATAATTTTCTTTATTTAAAAAAGAAAGAATGGGAGTTTAAGATATATACAAAAAAAAATTCGAAAAAACATTATGAAGCAAAAATAGCATCACTCAAATGATGACAAATGATGACCTCCATTTTCTCTGCGCTGCTCAAATCTGTTAGCAAAGTTAGTCATCACTCTTTCCAATATTTCGCGCGTGATCGCACGCATTTCCCGCTGAATATTCGCTCGCAGTTCTGCCAAATTTTTAGGCTTATCAAGGTACACTTTTCCCTTGAGGTAACCCCACATCATCATAAACCATTTCAGAGTCTTCATTCATCATCCCCAACATTATTCCCGCAAAAGCTAACCTTCTTGGAAAATCTTGAAGCTGTAATTCTTGAACTACAGCAATTTTGTACTGGTGAAAATTCAAGTCTTCATGAAGTATCCGCCGAACAGTCCTTTCGGACATCCCTAAAGCCTGAGCATGACGAATAGCTGATTGCCGGGGACTCAGTTCAAAAGCAACTCGAACAGCTTCGATGTTTGCAGGTGAACTTGCCGTCCTGTGCGACTTCCCTCTTCCCAATGTTGTTCCGAAAGCTGTATTTCAAAAGTTGCGAACCACAACAGAATAGTGTTTCGAGATACAATCGGCCCACGAGGAGGAACATTAAAACGTAAACGAAATTGCCGCTGTGTTAGGGTCACAAAATCGTTATTTCTGAAGAACGTCTCGACTACAAAGGCACGGTGTTCACTGGTCCAACGCTCCATTGTAACTAAACTTCCACATCAGGAGAAGGGAACGAGACCGACCCTCACCACCTGAGATTCCCCCACCACCCACTACCCACGTTCAAAAACCGTCAGGTTTTACTGCCGGACCATGTATAAAAAAGTGAACTCATGATTTAATAACCAATATGCTTTATTTCTAAAGTCGATTTGTAAAGTTACACATCTTTCAATTTTTAATCATTACGTTTTTTTATCAGCGACAATTTTAGAAAAATTTAATGATAATATTATGACGTAGTATTAACGTAGGTCAGTGCAAATAAAGCTGAATTTTCATAGATACAATTTGAATTCGAATTCTAAATCTTCATTTAATCAGACAATAAAGATTAAAATTGTGAACAATACTAATTTTTATAGCAAACATATAATTACTCGTATAAGAACGAAACAAACCTATGGTATTACATGCTGTGACATACTAATACGACAAGACGACAATAATTCTATTTTTGACCACATTCAAAAATTAAGTGCTTTAAAAAACATACTGCAGTCACGATATACGCATGTAGTTTGTCCTTTATTAAGGACGCCCATTAGGTTGCTACTCGAAACAATAAATATCATCAGTGTTTCAATTTCATATCTGGAACTAGGTGAGCCATCAAAAGTAAAATTTTCCTATTTAAGGACTTATGGCAGGTGCAGGGAGAACTCACTCGATTTCCGAATGAATCTGTACAAAATTTGCAATTCCTTACATGAAGCGTTCAAAAGTTATCGCAAAATATTGTTGAACACGTGTCTTAAGGATTTTTTGTATGGGAGCAATCGGAAGGAGTAAAAGGAGGCTGACTAGTAACCTAGAACTTTGCTTTCACTCCACCCTAATTACGCTTACTGACCCATGGGATTTTTATACTCTAGATGAAATCATATAGAGTATTATAAGTTTAAACCAGCCCAAAAGTTTGTAACGCATAGAACCAAGCCTCGGACGAAAAAAAGTTATATATTATTTTTTGTTTATTTGTGGCCAAAAACCTCAAATCCGCCTGACGTCCGTCCGTCCGTCCGTCCGTCTGTCCGTGAACACGATAACTCAAGAACGCCTTCACCTAGGATCTTGAAATTTTGAATCTGGATGTTTGGTTGAATTTGTAAGGCTAAGTTCGTTAACGGGCAAAATCGTCCTACTCCTTCGGGTAGCTGCCATACAAAATGTCTTTAAAACACGTGTTCAAGAATATTGGTCGATAACTTCAGAAGGCTAACGTTTAAGCTACGACATTGAAATTTTGTACGTGTTATTTTTCCAATAGTTGGAGCTAAATATATGATTATGAAGAAAATCCTGTTAGTCCTTCGTGTAGCTGCCATACAAATATCCTGTCAAAATGTATTCACTTAATTTACGAAACTCACTATAACTCAAGTAATCTTTTAGCTACGAATTCGGAATTTTGTACAAGTTAGTTTTGAGTGAAAAGGAAGTTCGAGTTTACTAATCAGCGAAATCCTTTTACTCCTTCTGGTAGCTGCCATACAAAATGTCATTAAAACACGTGTTCAAGAATATTGGTCGATAACTTGAGAAGGGTTTAAGCTACGACATTGAAATTTTGTATGTGTTATTTGTCCAATAGTTGGAGCTAAATATATGATTATGAAGAAAATCCTGTTAGTCCTTCGTGTAGCTGCCATACAAATATCCTGTCAAAATGTATTCACTTAATTTACGAAACTCACTATAACTCAAGTAATCTTTTAGCTACGAATTCGGAATTTTGTACAAGTTAATTTTGAGTGAAATGGAAGTTCGAGTTTACTAATCAGCGAAATTTTTTTACTCCTTCTGGTAGCTGCCATACAAAATATCCTTAAGACACGTGTTCAACAATATTTTCCGATAACTTCTGAACGCTTCAAGCTACGAATTTGAAATTTTGTACACATTAATTTTTGAATAGTTCCAAGGAAAAGGATAAATATGTAAGAAATCGAGTGAGTCCTTCCTGCACCTCCCATGTGAAAGTCCTTCAGTTCAAGGTATGAAGTTAAACACTGAATATTGTCTTTTAGGTTTGAGTAGCAATCTAATAGCAGTCCTTAATAAAGGACATACAACATGCACACACGTAATTCTACTTTATCCCCAACTACAATATAAGTCGGAGTTCAGTATTCATCTAGAGTATTATACGATTGGCTTGTTTTTATATTCGTACCTTTAACTGCAACTATTGAAAAACTAACGTATTCAAAATTTCAAAGTCGTAGCTTAAGGAGTTCCGAAGTTATTGGCCAAAATTCTTGAACACGTGTTTAAGGGACTTTTTGTATGGCAACTACTCGAAGGAGTAGGACGACTTTGCCCGTTAACGAACTTAGTCTTACAAATTCGACCAAATATCCAGATTTAAAATTCCAAGTTTCTAGATCAAGCTGTTCTTGAGTTATCGTGCGTATAGAAAGCCGGACGGACGTCAAGCGGATTTGGAGTTTTTGGTCCGGTTCTATGCATTACAAACTTTTGGGCTGGATTAAACTTATAATAATCTCAGTTTCAGAGTGTAAAAACTGAAATAAAGCTGACCTCAACAATAACAAATTTCATATTCAAAACTAAATAAAATTATGTTATTTTACGGAAAAAAAAGATAAAATAGTAAATTTGTTGTGGGTTTGCATTGAAATTCCGAAAACGAAATCCCGGGATTGTACATAAAATTGAAGATGTGGACATTTCTAAAAAAATTTATATGTCAGACTGTGATCACTTAAAGTGTAATGGAAAAAAAACACGTCCAAGTTACAAGTTTCTCACAAAAACCCGAAAGAAAAAAACTCGAATGTATTGAGAATGAAATCGTGATTGATAATAATTAAGCACAAAAAATGAATTTTTAAAATATATATATTATATATAAATCATAAATTAAAAGAAACAGACTTTAAAATAAGTCAAATTTTGACCAGAGAACGACAGAAATTTTTTTTATTTATGATTCGCAATATGAGATGACAACTGTTGTACCTTCCAAAAAGCAGTTTTTGAGATATGTAGTTGCATTTCAAAGATTGCAACAGTTCCAGTAATCTTGAAATTGTGTCTAATATTATAATTTTTTTTTAAAATAATTATTTAATAATAATCAATGGCACAAAAGCCCAAATTGGGCTTAGGCCTTGAAGTAATGCTAGAGTTACTTCATTACTAGACCAACGGAACACTAGGAGGTGAAGTGGTCAGCCACACACGCTCGTCCGTGATTATTACCCCGATTTTAACTCAGGTACTCATTTACAGCTGAGTGAACTGGTAGTCCGGCACCCAATCCCATTCTCGAAACTTACTTGTCGCCAAGCAGATTCGAACCTGGTACCAGGTGCACCGAAGGCAAGTGCTCTAGCCACTAAGCCATCCAGACTACTAAATTAATAATAATTATTTGGTTTGTTCTAAACGCAAAAAAGGAATTTTTATAAGGGAAGTGAATATTTTATGCTCGCCAATGCTGGACATTTCTTAGGAACAGTAAAACTATTGTTGGCTAAATAGCGTCTAAATAGTAAGAGATGGAAGATACGAAAGTGTTCCACTGAAAAGAGCATTAAAAAATACATAAGAATCATGCAAAACCTGAAAATTGCCATTTTGCAAGTTATAATATTATTATTTTCATTTCATAGTGCGATATCTATTTTAAATTTATTTTATTGCATTTCGTTGTTATTAACTATACGACCAAATTCGAACGCTTTATTGTAAGCAAAAACCTCTTAAATATCTGCATATGAAAACCACACTTTTTTTCATGTTTCGCCAGCGTGAAAATAACATCCACCCATCCACGAATTCAATACGGTCATATATTTTGAAGGCATAATCATAAAAGGTACTTCCCCAATATCTAGTTCACAATGGAAAATATTAAGAAAATTTCGTTCACAAAGTTTGCGATATAAATACCATTTACATATCTACTTAATATAAATATTCGGAAGTCATACAATGCCAAATTAAAAACATAAACAAATTTAAATAATAGCATAGTGAAATTTATCAATCATAAATTTGTTTGTTATTTTCTAGAGACGTATATAAATACAAAAAATCACGGTGAAGAGCAACCGTAAGAGCTAATATTAATTGCTAAAATAGCCATCAGTTTTTTTTGGGTAATATTATATTTGTTTATGATATTTACTCATAACATTGCCATACCAACCAATTCCGGGGGGACTTACTTGGTAAACTAACATGGCCTACACAACACACAGTTAACGGAAATTTCGGATGACGATGATGCAAAATTTAACCGACCAAGTGAAAATATCTTGAAATTATCAAATTTTACGAAATAAGATAATAATGTAGATAAACTGAAACTAATCAGTGATTGTCAAACTTACATCAAGTCGTAAAAAAATATTTTTTTTTTATATTTTTTTTACACACACACTTTATGTATTATGTACGTGAATGGAAACGAGTAATATTACAGATTATTTTATTGTAATTTGCAACTTATTGAAGTTGTTAACGAGAAAAATTTTGTTTTATATTCTAGATGAAATCTGAGAGTTATAAGTTTAATCCAGCCCAAAAGTTTGTAACGCATAGAACGCAGCCTCGGACGAAAAAAAGTTATATATTATTTTTTGTTTAAAAAAAACTCTAAATCCACTTGACGTCCGTCTGTCCAACCGTCCGTCCTTCCGTATGCACGATAACTCAATAACGCCTTGACCTAGGATCTTGAAATTTTGAATCTGGATGTTTGGTTGAATTTGTAAGGCTCACTTCATTAACGTGGCAAAATCGTCCTACTACTTCGAGTAGTTGCCATACAAAAAGCCCTTAAAACACGTTTTCAAGAATATTGGCCAATAATTTCGGAACGCCTTAAGCTACGACTTTGAAATTTTGATTACGGTAGTTTTCAAATTCTTGCGATACGGTATGAATATGAAAAAAATTCCATCAGCTACCATACAAAAATCCTGTAACAATATCCTCACTCCATTTATGGAACTCAATATATCTCGAGAAATCGTTTACCCACGAAGTAGAAATTATGTACAAATTAGTTTTGAGGGAAAATAAAGTTCGATTTTCTAAGTCAGCGAGATCCCTTTACTCCGTTAGGTAGCTCCCATACAAAAAGTTCTTAAAAAACGTGTTCATAACTTCAGAACGGTTTAGGATACGACTTTGAAATTTTGTATATGTTGATTTTTCAATAGTAGGAGTTACAAGTGTGATTATGAAGAAAATCCCATTAGTCCTTCGGGTAGCTACCATACAAATGTCATGTAAAAATATTTTCACATAATTTACGGAACTCACTATAACTCAAGAAATCGTTTAGCCACGAATTCGGAATTTTGCACAAATTAATTTTGAGTGAAAGCAAAGTTGGACTTTACTAGTCGGCGAAATCCTTCCACTCCTTTTGGTAGCTCCCGTACAAAGAATCCTTAAGACACGTGTTCAAACTTATTTTCCGATTGCTTTTGAATGCTTCAAGCTAGGAATATGAAAAAATATGCTATATATCGACTGTTTTTGTCAGAGGACTCTCTTTTGAAGATCACCAAACGAATGTCGTGTTGTGGTTTTTTTAAAAGAGCCGAAAAAGCAACCGGGAAGTTCATAAAAAATTTAGCTCAAATAGTAGGTCTACCAGGAACAAAAATCCATTCTAGCGAATATATTTTTTTTGGTATTAGAAGTCCTATATTATAGAATCTACATTTACGGATTTTAAATTTGCTTCTGCGAAAACTTCGCGGTGTAAAATGAAACCAAAAATTAAAAAAAAATTCTTGGCCGAATTCGATCTATGATACTAGTGTTAAAATATAAAGTTACTGAAAAATATTTCATTCCAAAATAATTCGCAGAAACAAATAAATCATTAAGAAAAATAGGAGCGCCAAAAAAAATTTCGACATTTTACGAATGACGTTAAAATTTACATATTATCGAAATTTCTATTTTGGGCATTATGAAATAAACTGATTTGATCATGAAAAATTAAACTGCCACATACAATGTTCATCATATTTTTATTCATATTCTTATTATCGAAAGTTTGAGAAGCTCTAATTCTAACGATTGTAGATTGCGATGGCTTTTTTTACTGTGTAGTGTATAAAATTATTTTGTTCTAAAGATTATTGAACTCGGCTGTATTAAATTGAAACAAATCAAGTAAGTAATGTTTTGTTTTATAGAATATCTACTAACCAACACGGGTGTCATATTTGTTATTATGGTCTATTAAAATTTCATTATTATTGCATATTACTATCTTACATACGCTAAGCATCTAATCCTACTTCGTTACAATGAAATAAATCTTATATAATTCCCCAAGATCTCGTTAAATATCAAAGCTTAATACAAGTGTTGTTTATCTGAGTGCGTGAAAAATTTAATATTATATCGTCATGAAATCGGGAAATGTGTACTATGCCACCACAATTAATACATTGGTCTATTTATCAAGAAAATAATATAAAATTTTTTATTGAGCCCTTAAGTTTCGTTAACAGTGAATAGATATTGAAGAAAAAACCACAACATAAAAGAACTGCCCATGTTTTAATGAATAGAAATTGTGATCGATCTCATAGTGAAAGCTAATATTAGGTGAAGAATATTGCAAAGAGAGTACAAAAGAACGATAGAGAGCAGAGCAGCAGGTCTAACGTTTCAGATCTAGATGGCGTTCAAAATATTACTTGCGGAATAAGTTATTTTACTGATATTTGAAAACGACGATTATGTTCAATAAATACAATCAGCGCAACTGAAGCCTGTATTACACTGTATGCACTAGGATAAAATTTTAACTATTCGAGCAGTCGGATAGTGTAATCCATCAAATTTTGTTTGTCATACTATTTTCTTTGCTCTGCATAAGATCTATTTTGACATTTGACTGAATTTTTCGTCAAATATTTTTTGTTAAATATTTTTAGTCAAATATTTAGCGTACAGTATGTAATAAATAGTTTTTTTATACTCTAGATGAAATCATATAGAGTATTATAAGTTTAATCCAGCCCAAAAGTTTGTAACGCATAGAACCAAGCCTCGGACGAAAAAAAGTTATATATTATTTTTTGTTTATTTGTGGCCAAAAACCTCAAATCCGCCTGACGTCCGTCCGTCCGTCCGTCTGTCCGTTAGCACGATAACTCAAGGACGCCTTCACCTAGGATCTTGAAATTTTGAATCTGGATGTTTGGTTGAATTTGTAAGGCTAAGTTCGTTAACGGGCAAAATCGTCCTACTCCTTTGGGTAGCTGCCATACAAAATGTCCTTAAAACACGTGTTCAACAATATTGACCAATAACTTCGGAACGCCAAAAGCTACGACTTTGAAATTTTGTATGTGTTACTTTTTTAATAGTTGGAGCAAAATTTATGATTATGAAGAAAATCCTATTAGTCCTTAGTGTAGCTGCCATACAAATATCCTGTCAAAATGTATTCACTTAATTTACGAAACTCACTATAACTCAAGTAATCTTTTAGCTATGAATTGTAAATTTTCTACAAATTAGTTTTGAGTAAAAACAAAGTTTGAGTTTACTAATCAGCGAAATCCTTTTACTCCTTCTGGTAGCTGCCATACAAAATGTCCTTAAAACACGTGTTCAAGAATATTGGTCGATAACTTCAGAAGGGTTTAAGCTACGACATTGAAATTTTGTATGTGTCATTTTTCCAATAGTTGTAGCTAAATGTATGATTATGAAGAAAATCCTATTAGTCCCTCGAGTAGCTGCCATACAAATATCCTGTCAAAATGTATTCACTTAATTTACGGAACTCACTATAACTCAAGTAATCTTTAAGCTATGAACTCGAAATTTTGTACAAATTATTTTTGAGTAAAAACGAAGTTCGAGTTTACTAGTCAGCAAAATGTTTTTACTCCTTCTGGTAGCTGCCACACAAAATGTCCTTAAAACACGTGTTCAACAATATTTTTCGATAACTTTTGAACGCTTCAAGCTACGAATTTGAAATTTTGTACACGTTCATTTTTAAATGGTTCCAAGGAAAAGGATAAATATGTAAGAAATCGAGTGAGTCCTTCCGGACATTTTTTTTCGATGACTTAAACTGAATATTGTCTTTTAGTTTTGAGTAGCAATCTAATGGCAGTCCTTAATAAAGGACATACAGCATGCACGTACGAAATTCTACTTTATCCCCAACTACAATATAAATCGGAGTTCAGTATTCATCTAGAGTATTATACGATTGGCTTGCAGCCGATCGTGACTGCAGTATGTTTTTATTTTATGTCTGAATCACTACAATAGCTAATAATAGAGAGAAAACTAACGAAGAAATGTCTAGCAGCGCATTCTACGTGTCAAACTCTGCATATTATCGGAAGGAGAGCATTGTTGCCAACAGATGATTATGATGAGCTAAGCTTAAATATGAAAGATAAAAAAATTGCTAAATTTAGCTAAACATTTATTAAGAATAAAAAATCAATAAATTTTTGATGACGATTTTTCGAACGGTGAAACAAAATATGTGTGAAACGCGTATTGCTTCTAATTGTGAACACACTGTTGTAATTCAACAAAAAATAGTTAAAATAAGTAGTTAGTTAAAATTAATCAATAAAAAAAATATTATTTAGCTGACTGAATAAAAAATGTGATAAAGTAGTAGGTGATAAAGTAGTAAAGAAGTAGTGAAGTTGGCAACACCGGAGGGGAGTATTAATAGCATTCAAATCAGTGGTGTGCTGCTCTGTTCGCAAGATTGACTTTAGGTGTGTTTTTTGCGCATTTATCCAGATCAGAGTTGTGATTAAAATGTACATTGAAAACACCAAGAATATTGTTTTTGTTATTTTTTATTACTTTTCCCTGTAGATACTAGGCCAGAACAAGGATTTTAACCGAAATAGCTGACCCAGTAAGCTCACTGGAGCAGCTATTCAGGATAAATTCTCTAATCTAGCGTACTATCTATGGAAAAAAGTTTTAAAGAATCATAAAAACAGATATATTGCTGTTATTTCATACATAAATTTTCTAACACCTTTTATTGTTATTTTTTCATCTCGGTAACCTGATCTGCACTGGATAAGAACGTAAAAAAACACATTTTTAATAATTAACAGTTTTAAATAAAAAAATGTGTATAAAATATTTTTAAAATTAAATTTTGTCATTTAAGTTTTTTTTATATTCCGCAATATGATTGTATCTCCCATTTATTTAATTTTAATGAACGGCAAAAGCCTAGTGACTAATTAATCTAAGAGTATATAAAAAAAATTAAGTCAATATTTGGACGCAATCTTTATAAATAAAATTTAAAAATTATTTGTCAGTATATGAGTAAAGCGCGACAGTACATTAATTAGCATTGCGCTCTAGAAACGGCCTAGATGGGATCCAAGCATTAAGATCGAATGAACGAAATTGATCAAATAACTTTTTAGTAGGTACATAAATATTTTATGAATAAAATAACGACGTTATTTTCAAAAGCAAAAAGTTACGGGATATCACAGGACCTATAACAAAGTTTTTCCTTAGTCATTTAATGGCAATTTTTCGTGGCTAAAAAGTTATAATAAAACTCACGTCGTACAGATTTTGTCCAGACTTTTTGTAAACTGGCATTAAATGACCAAGAAGTTGTATTTGCAAGGTTGCACAACGTCGGGCCGACGTCGGCACTGGTTATTATTACTTTAAAGTTATCTTAAGGCAGCGTGGGTCACACTAGTTTTTTTTCTCGCGGGTTGACGGCAAGCAAGAATGTGCTGGCCGACACTTGATAAGAGGAACTCTAGCTTTATATTGTCTGTGGGCAGGAACACATATAGACAACTTAACACGGGGTCTTAACGGGACATTGTCCTTTTGGGAGACATGGAAAAAGACTGGGAATATCCATTGCTGATCTGTGTCGCTGTGGTGACGAGAATGTAGAACCGACACTGGAACATCGAGAGTGTGAATGTGAAAGTCTCGTGCCAGATATCGGTTAGTTGGTTGGTTGGTTTAAGTGGCAGCCCTGTCTTCGAGACAGAGCTCAATTGGCTCAAAGGCCGTTTTGGAACCACAAACTCGTGTTAAGCCCGGATGTTAGGGGTTGTTGTGACTGGGGAATTTAAAAGATGAATGTGAGGAAAATTGATCGTTATAACCATTCTGTGCTGTTTAGGAAAAGTAATAACTCTCCAATTTTCTTCCCTGAAATCTCCATCAGGTCCCCGTGGAAGGGTTCGCCTAGTGCTCGCTCTCGGGCTCTAGCTAAAGTCAGACATTCGCAAAGAAAATGAACGAGTGACTCTCGCTCATTAGTGTCCTGGCAGCTGCGGCAGTGTACATTGAACGGAATGCCCAATTTGGCATGATCTCCAATTGGCCAGTAACCTGTACTGATCGCTGTGATTCTGGAGCGTTCTGTATAGAAGTTCGTTTGACTTGGCTCGGTTGTAAGATGGCCACATCTTCCTAGATATTGGAAGTTAGGCTTTTCCATCTAGAGTTAACCGCTGCTTGGAAGTGGGAGAGTATGTCCTCCTTGACAACTCTTAAAGGAACGTGAACTAGTTCCGAAATAGAGCCGGGAACAGTGGAGCCCTCCCTGGCTAGTTCATCAGCCCGCTCATTTACCATTATATCTCTATGCCCGGGCCCCAGAGCACAGTAACTTTGAGCCGCTCCGCTGAACCGGCTAGTTCGTTACGGCATAGCTGAACTAGTTTAGAGGAGATGGTAGCCGAATCTAGTTCTTTGGTTGCGGCTTGGCTATCGGTGAAAATACCGATGTTGAGTTTTGGCGATAAGTCGTGTTTCAATGTCCGACAAGCCTCACGGATCCCCAGTATATCCGCCTGGAAGACGTTAGCGTGGTCCGGTAGGCGGTAGGACTTAGCGACATTATGTGTATCGAAGAATATTCCTGCCCCGACCCCGTAGTCCATTTTTTTACCGTCGGTAAATATTATCGTGTCGAAATCTGTTTCCACCGCACCGTTCTTCCACTCCTCTCTAGTTGGGAAACCAACAGAGAAGCCTTTCATGACGCTTAATTTGGGGGAGATGTAGTCAGTCGGTGACGTAACCAATTCCTTTGGTAACTGTCCCAGTATATTACCATGCCCGTATGGCTTCGCAGTCCAACAACCAGATTCTTTGAGTCTGACAGCATTGTTTGATGCGGTGTTTTTTATATAAAGGTCGATTGATAGGAGGTAGCGTAGCACGTTTAGAGCATCGGTCGGGCATGACTGCATAGCAGTTGCCGATATCGGTACTTGGAGAAACTCTTCTTGACCGATCTATCAGAACTTGCGATGATACCTTTATGGAGAACAACTCTCTTCAATGAAATATAATTTAGTACGTACTTGACATTTTTGAAAGAGTAGCATAAAAATTGCGAATGATTTTTTTGTTCAAATTATTCCATAGAACGTAATTATCTAGAATCAAATCTCAAGTTATTCATATTTCGAAGAACAAATTTTAAGATTGTTGAGTTAGTCACTTTTTCTCTTCCGATTGTTCCGGTTGTTGAAGTTCGGTTCATAATCACAAAAATAGTGAATCGTCAGTATTCTTATCAGCTACATATCCTTTTAATTTCTATCTCTGAAATATTCTGGATGTGGAACAAATGCTAAATATTTGCGTAATGTGGGTTCTAGTTACAAAAAAGGTAATAGCTAGGCAATTTTAATAATCTTGAACTAATCTTACATGCATGCTGCAATCATAAACAAAATACTCACACATATACACGACACGTTCATGAATTAACATTGATCGTAATCCTGAAAATAACAATTTGTTTTAGTCCCAATTGTTGTTATTCCACTACTAGTCCTCTTACCTGAGATGATGGCGATAGTATCGCGCGAAGAATGGGGCGCAAAACCACCAAAAGCACAGCAAAAATTTGATGGACCCTCGCCCTTCGTTATCATTCACCACTCGTATGAGCCGGGGGCGTGTTTCACTGCGGTAGATTGTGCAGAAGCTGTAATATCAATTCAAGATTTACATCAAAATACAAGGGAATGGAGCGATATTGGATACACATTTCTTATAGGAGGCGATGGAAATATTTATGAAGGACGTGGATTTAACGTGGTTGGGGCTCATGCACCCGGCTATAATAGCCAGAGTGTTGGTATTTGCCTGATTGGAGATTGGCGAAGTATGACACAAATCTGGATTTATCAGGAAAACGTTATAAATTTATTACTATTTTTTTTGTGTCTTTCAGAAAAACTACCACCACGAAATATGTTGGATGCAGTCAATAAATTAATCGAGTATGGAGTCTCAAAAGGATATATTACAAAAGATTATCGATTAATGGGGCATAGGCAAGTGAAAGAGACCGAGTGTCCTGGTGATCGGCTTTTCAATGAAATTATAACGTGGTCACATTGGTCAGCGCTGCCAAGATCTCCAAATCAAATTCCAAATTAAAATAAATTGAAATTGAAAAATTAAAAAGGTTTTTAACTGAATCCCAGACCATATTTTCGAATGGACCTATATTCTTCCAAACCATTTACGCACAACTTAAATAATTCTATAACCTTTGAACAAAATAATATTTCTATTTTATATCATACGCCATTCGGTAGATATATACAGGGTGTATACCTATATTGTAGGCCTAAATAAACGGAGTAAAATATTCATAAAATTTTTTACTCATCTTTGTACCGTTTTCGAGATAGGTCGTTTTTATACTCTAGATGAAATCATATAGAGTATTATATGGTAAGTTTTATCCAGCCCGAAAAGTTTGTAAGGCATAGAACCGAGCCTCGGACGAAAAAAAGTTGTATATTGTTTTGTGTTCAGTTGTGGCCAAAAACCCCAAATCCGTTTGCTGTCCGTCCTTCCGTCTGTCCGTCCGTCCGTTTGCACGATAACTCAAGAATGCGTTGGCCTTGGAAGTTGAAATTTTGTCACCACCTGTAAAATGGAAAAAGTAAGGCTAAGTTCGTTAATGGGCGATATCCTTCCACTCCTTCGGGTACCTCCCATACAACAGTCTTTAAAACACATATTCACAATTATTGCTGGAATGCTTCAAGTTAGGAACTTGAAATTTTGCATATTGAAAGTTTACAATGTTTGAAGCGAAAGTTCCGAATATAATGCAAATCGAATGGGTCCTTCATGTAGCAGCTTACAAATGTCCTTCAAAAATTTATGCAAGTTACAGAATCGACTATAACTCTAGTACGAGTTAAAGCAGGGATTCAAAATTTTACAGGAATTAGTTTCATATCAAAAACATTAATTAGCGCCATCCATCGACTCCTTCGGGTAGCTGTCATACAAAAGTTCTTTAAACACGTGTTTACCAATATTGAACGATAACTGTAGAATGCTTTAAATTACGACTTTAAAATTTTGTATACGTTGATTTTATAATAGTGGCAGCTGAAGGTGTTAATATGAAAAATATCTCGTAAGTCCTTCATGTATGTAGTTGCTATACAAAAATTCTTTAAAAATGTCCCAATTTAATTTATGAAACTCACTATAACTCAAGAAATCGTTTAAACATCCATCGAGTAGCCACTATACAATAGTTTCTACCTGTAAATAAAAGGTCATGCAATAATTGTACTAGTATGTGCACTCCTCATTCTTTTGATATAATCCCAACTAAAATATAAATCGGAGTTCAGTATTTCATCTAGAGTATCATACGATTGGCTTGCAGCCGATCGTGACTGCGTTATGTTTAATAATTGTTTGCGGTTTCTGATATTTATATCAATGACTTCTGAACCTTTAATGCCTCTCAAAAAATTTGTTTAGGGCTGGAAAAAAATTAGCTTTAAAACAAAAAGTAGTTTATTGTTTTATCTAACGGTATAGTTGAAATATACAAGATTATAAAGAATTCCAGTGTATAACATTTGGTTCATCGTCATTTATCTAAAAAGTGGCATTCTTGACTAAAACTTATTTCTTACTATTGTAAAATCTCATTTTGCCACCAATAATTGCAAATTGCAAGATAAGTTTATCACGCCAGTATAATTAATTCAGAAGTTATCTTTATTCAACTGAATCTACGAGGGCGGTCCAACAAGTACCTAGCCTCACCGCCCGATGGCGCCACTATCGCAAGAGATGTGATGAGATTTACTATCGTGTAGTACATTCTCGTAGACGGCTACTGTCAAAATTTCAGCCGAATCGGACTCGTAGTTTTGTTTTGACCGCGTGTGGAAGCGGGCGTGTCCGCGGATTTTAGAAAAATGGAAAAAGAGCAATATCGGTCGGTGATTCGATTCTTGTTTTTGGAAGGGAAATCGCGCAGCGAAATCAGCTTGGATGCTGTGTACGGTGACTCTTCTCCTTCGATGGCGACCGTCAAAAATTGGTTTAACGAGTTTCAACGTGGTCGCACGTCGGTTTTTGATGAGCCACGCCCAGGTGCCCCGAAAACGGCTACCACGGAGGATAACGTGACATAAATCCACGATCTCGTATTGGCAGACCGCCGATTGAAGGTGCGCAAGACGGACGGCTCCAAAACTGAGGGCGGGGTGGGTGGAAGTGTTTTATATGACATGCATTTAATTGTATAATACACATGAAGTCTGGAGGGTAATTAATCGAAAACAATCAATAAAAGAAATCGTCAGTATATGGACGCCATATTTACTAAAATAATATGTAAAAAAATCGGCCAACAGTCTGGGCACAACTTTATTACTTAAGGGCCCGTGAGTCCCAAACCAAAATCGAAAATTTCACCTATTTTGCTTTGATTTCATTTCGAGAGCGTAAGAAATTATTCGTGAGCATCGGAAATTTAAATCTGAACGATCACGCACGATGTACAACGATTCAACCGTCAAGCGATGCCCCTACACAGCTCTGTGTGTACGGACCTGTATGTGTGTGTGAGATGCAAAATGATGAAAAACGGAATGTAGAAAAATAGCGAAAGTATGAACGGAAAGGAGTACAATCCGATCGAAAGTTCGAAAGAAAATTCATTGACCTGACGTCTCGGGTTTTTTTAATTTTCTGTGGACGGTGGATTTCTGGACATTCGCATGACATAGTATACTATGTATATTTATGTAGGCACGAGACATGTCTCCATTCATGTTTTTATAGGCAATTGTGGATTAAAATAAAATTAATTTCGTATTATTGCATATTGGGTCATTTCATCAAGAATCGCAAAATATTATGAAATTTGGGACCTTACCATCGCCGATTCTTTTGAAAATTTTTGTACTTGAAGAATTAGTGAAATTAATTTTTTTGTTTCTATCTCAATTATAAAGATTTAAAGATTTCGCAAAAATGGTGTCCGAGTTCTCTTTGAAAATTCATATCTCTGGTAATTTTTATCATAGAATAATAAAATAGGGCTTATTTTAAAGGGGAATGTTATCGCAACATAAAAAAATACGAATAAAAATTGTCCTCCAATTTTTTTTTACAAGGATAACGATTTTGTCCTTTATCCTTGAATATCTCAAAATCCGTGGTTTTATTTTTTTTTTTTTTTATTTTTTTATATTTTGTATATTATATTGTTTTTCAAAACATATTAAAAAACCAAATTGGGATTTCAAGGGGATCGGGGTACAAAATATGGGTGAAGGAGTGTGGGAGTGGAGGAAAATAATGCGTCCGAAACGCAAAAAAGCCGAGATCGACACATTCTAAAATCCATATCTCCTAAACGGTTAATGTCACGAAATTAAAACTTAATGAACATCTTAGGTACACTAGGAGAATAGATTGGAAACAAATTTTGGAGTGTGGGTGAAAAACTTTAGATTACGATTGTTTCGTGAGACAAATAGATAAAAAAATAATTCCTTTCTATAGAACAGCTAATACTACAAAGTTAAAACTCGGTATGTATATGTAAATCAACTATAAAAGTAATTTAGATAAAAAAATTTAAATAGCCATTAGCGTTCGGAAGGGGGTGAAATAAATGATCAGTGAAAAAGAAATGCATATATTTTTAGAATTTTCGTCATATCTATTAGGTCTTTCCAAATATTGAATTAATTTTTTTGTACGGGTTCTTCATATAAATACCTAGAAAGTGTTTTCAGGATTTTTTTAAATTCAACCCCAAGGTGGTGTAAAGGGGATGTATACATTTTCGCGAATTCAGCCGTATCCCACAGGTCTGATTAGATATCGAATAACTTTTTACTTCCACGGACCTATTTAATAATCACATAAAACCCGTTTTCAAGTTTTTTTCTTTTTCAACCCCTAAGAGTGTAAAAACGGTTTTCACGAATTCCGTCATATCTCTTAGGAGTGATAAGGCATCGGATTGATTTTTATTTTCTCTGGCTTTCTTTGTATATATCTAAAAACTCATTTCAGGATTTTTGGATATTCAATCCCAAAATGGGTGCAAAAGGGTTGTATCATCTGTTTCCACAAATTCTTACATATTTCTTAGTTCTAATGAGATATCGAATTCATTTTTACTTCCTAAGGCTTCCTACATAACCTTCAAAAAGTTGATTTCAGGATGTTTGTTATTCATGAGATTTTAGTTTGTTTTGACCTTCCACAGACTTTTTATATAATCGCCTACAAACGCATTTCCGATTTCATGTAATGCCCCAAAACCAAATCACGAAAAACCTTCTAATGGCGTAACAACTGATATTATACTAGGACTAGACCTCGTCCCGGAGTATGACCCAATTATGTAATTCATATGTTATATGAGGCAGCGGTGTAAGTATTCTATCGCGACCCCATTCTAACCGCTTCCCGAACTTTTTTTTAGGTTTTCAGTCACATAGTAACCTACACCGCATCTCAGAATTAAACTCGTTCCGAACTTCCACCCAAAAAATAATAACGTTGCGACCAGACTGTTGGCAGATTTTTTTTTCTTTTTTTTTGATTTACTTTTTGCCCTGTTTGCCACATAGAAAGAAGAAAAGCTAAAAATCACTTTTCATTCAGAGCAGGCGAATAGACATTATGCCGATTACACACACACACCTTGCCATGTAGTTACTATGCCTTCGAATCGTGTGCTGCAGGCTTGCAGGGTGGGGAACATCGTAACCTTTTTACTCTCAGCGAATGAAACATAAAAACAAACCTGCCGAAAAAAAATGCGACATAGCCACACGTCCGATCAGCTCGACCTCTGCGAGTGGTCTGAATGGAAAATTTGATTAAAAAATGTAGTTTGAAAAATCGTTGCAAAAACAATGTTATACTAACTTTTTTGAAGCTTTTTGAATTTAAGTTGCTTTAGAACGCTTTGATAAAGTAACATAAGAAAAAACAAAATAAAAAAAAATCGGTTTTCATAGAAAATTTTAATAATAAAAAAACATAATTTTTTTTAAAAATCAGAGTTTTCAAAATGTATTATTTCCATACATAAGTCAAAATCGAAAATTCTAATTCCAAAAAAAAATAGATTGAATCGTTCCTAATTGAGTGAAAACAAAAATAATGAAAATCACTTCAGAAATGTTTCCAAAATCGCAATTACCAAATGTGTGTTCTCAATAATTTCGAAAACTTATTCGACGTAATCGCTTATAATTTTTCTTATGATCGAAATTTCAAAAAACAATAATCAACAGAAACTTTAACACATATTGCTTATTATATTTGTCTACGCAGAAAAGACCTATCTTTTGCTGCTTTGGAGATTTCGCGAATCCCGTTTGCCTTATTTTCAACAAAAATGCTGTTTTGGTATACACGGGGCCTTAATGGGTAGAAGTCCGAACCGTATTTAGTACTGAGATGCTGTGCAGGTTACTACGAGACTGACAAACTAAAAAATACGGTTCCTAATAGCCTGGTTATTCCCTAGGTTATCCCAAAGTCACCTACACCGCTTCTCAGCATTAAACTCGTTTCGAACTTCTACCCGTAAAATAATAAAGTTGCGCCCAGATTGTTGGCCGATTTTTTTTTAGTTTTAATTACTCTAGTAGCACATCTACATAGGTACTAAGTTTCAACTTTCTAGCATAAGCCGTTTCTGAGATATGAAAAACCACCCCCTACCCCCGTACCTTGCTACCACTATCAAAAATTTATTTTTCTGGGATGTCTCTATAGTAGATCTATACAGTTTTTATTTTCTAGCTTTCTATCCTTTGTGGATTTCGAGAAATTAAAATCAAAATTTTTTTATTTCCACCATCACTCCCTCAAAATTTTTTAGATATAAAAATTTAATTTTTTGAAAAATGACTGTCCCCCACCTTCCGCGCTTCACCGCCCCCTTTTACATTCAGCAGACTCCATTGTTAATTCTATATACAGAAACTAAATTTTAAACTTACAATACTCTCAGATTTCATTTAAATCGGTATAGAAATAATAAAATAAAAGGATGACCACTAGAAAACTCTTTGACAAACATTTAACCATAAGTGTAACGAACAAAACACCTGATAACACTTGATCGGATGTCAGGTGAATCAATCGATAGCCGGTAAAAAAATATCGAAACAATCGCAAAAGAAAGTCGGCAATTTGTTGTTTTCCAGAACACTTCGAGCAACAAAGCGCCGAACAAGCAACTCCAACCGCAGATACTCGGTAACTTTGCAAAAATGATAGCGCACAAAAGAAACTTGTTCTTCTTGACCAATCCATCAATCGAACTGAGCGTGAAGCGTGATACGAGACGTCTCATGCGAGGGAGTTCCCCGAATAAGATAAAAGTGGTCCAAAAAAAAGCGGACTAAGTACGATAAGAAACCATCCGAAACCAAAGTGTAAACAAGCGCCACCTGAGCAGCTTAAGTGTACACAAGGCCACACTTCCCAAGTATAAAACTGTGATTAAATTGATATGAAATTCCTGACTTATCTGCTGTATAAGTCGGAAGATAGTTCGACCATACACACCGCATACCCCAGCCCAGACCACAGACTGTCGGCTTTAGAATGAATAAGCGCTACAAACCTCAAGAGCAACCACATGTGGTGGGAGTTAAGACTTGCGAGCATCATTCAAGTTTTTAGAAATTTCATTTTTTATTTTTTTGAGTCATAGTATAACTTTTTTTTTCTTGCGGGCGGTAATCGATTCAGGGGACTCACTTCATTTGTCGAACTCACATGGCAGGCGCATCAGTCTCCGACGGTCACGATGACGTAAACCTGAACGAACCAAGTGAAGTGACGCTATCTTAAGATTAGTAGACGATACGATAAAACAAACAACAGTAGTTCTAGCGGCAGTAATACGCGTCGACCTTTGTTTAGTTGGGTGGAGAAATTATAACGCTTTTCCTGTTTCATTGTGAGAAAATCGGTAGTAAACAGCGAGGGAATAAGATCAAGTAAGTACAAACGTTCTTAACAGTTATTCTATCATTTCATGCAGTTCGCTCGTAACTCTCTGTAATACAAATTGTAAGCAATTGCGAAAATAATTAAAATTGAATTAAAATTAAACCCGAAATCCATCGGCTATTGGCCACTATAACAATATGATTCTTATTACATATACGAATAGTTTCCTTCCTTCCTTGACACGTTTGCTATCTACACTGATGGCTCCAAAACGGAAAGCGGAACGGGCGCGGGAGTGTACACTTGTGACCTTGACATTATGAAATCGTTCAGGCTACCGGATAGCTCGAGCGTGTTTCAGGCCGAGATTTTTGCGTTGACAAAAGCAGCGAAGATAATTGTGCGAAAACAGTGCGTGAATGGTACAATAACTATTTATGTTGACAGCCAAGTTGCCATCAAGGCTGTTGAGGCGCACATTACTAAATCCAGGCTTGTGGGAGAATGTAAAAGAATATTGCAGATGGTGGGTATGAATAACAGATTAGCTGGATTCCTGGTCACAGTGACTTCCCTGGAAATGAAAAGGCAGACGAGCTCGCCAGAAGGGGGTCGGAGATGAGCATAGAGCTGGCCGACGAGTCCCATTGAATGTGTAAAGGGAATGATTGATATTGAAGCGCTCAGACAGATGGAGGGGGCCTGGGTGAATCTCTCGGGATGCCGGCAAGCAAGAATCTGCTGGCCGAAACTTGATAGGAGGAACTCTAGCTTCATTTTGTCTCTGGGCAGGGACATTTGCAGACAACTTATAGGGGTCCTAACGGGGCACTGTCCCTTTGGGAGCCATGGAGAAAGGCTGGGAATACCCATGGCTGACCTGTGTCGCTGTGGTGATGAGAATGTTGAGCCAACACCGGAGTATCTAGTGTGTGAATGTGAAAGTCTGGCACGTACCAGGCATCGGTACTTGGGGAAATTCTCCTTAACCGATCTATCAGAACTTGCGATGATTTCTTTATGGAGAACTACTCTCTTCATAAGGAAGAGCAATATTTGGAATCAGTAGTCTAGAGCCCGGTTTTATACGAGGGGACCACAATGGATCCACAGTGATCTCTCGTGATGGACTAGGGCACATTGCTTTAGTCCACCCTTCTCAACCTAACCTAACCTTCCTTCGTCTACGACTAGTTTATGACGTCAGGCATAGAAGATTCCTGTCACAGTTAAATTTTGGTCGGTGTCTTGGCTTCGGTCGACTTGTTTTAAAACAACAGACGAAGTGAAGAAGAGAGTAGACTTAACATTTTTTATTGAATGAATAATTTTTCTGTAATCGTAGTTGCGATTTTTTGTATGATTGATTTTTAAAAAATCGATTTTTTTTTTTTTATAAAAAATTTTTGAATTTTGGAGAATATGGAGAAAAAAGTTTAAAGCATGAAAATCAATTTTTCCTGGAATTTCGAGCTCTTTACCGAGCGCGTCAGGCTGCTTCGAAACGACTACCTGCGTTGGATCAGGTATCCATCTGAGAAGATGCTGCCTAATGATTTACCTATTGTTTCTAACTTTCGAATACACTAATAGATATCGCTAGAAAGTTTTTGTGTTCCATTGGATGCATTTTCACACAGAATTACGTTAGTATAGCGTCAGTTCATGTACAAAAAGGTCAAAATTTGATTCAAGTGGCAAGAAAATCCTAAATATAGCAACGGATATTGCTGTATGTAATTTTAATGATGGACTGACTAACATACTACGGATTATGAATGTTCTGGATATGGATATTGGACGCCATGCTACAATTTTTGTGTCGAATCTGATGTTAAGCGAACCCAGTACGCTGAGCGTTCATTGACAGACGCGGCAAAAGAGGCGCGCTACACATTGTCGAGGAAAGAGATTGAACAGGAATATTCCAACTTAGAAGGACAGCTTATGGTCCTGGGGTTGCAGATTAATGGTAAAAAATTTTAAAAGCAGAATTATTTATTTGTTCTTGTCTGTAACACATTTCAAAACTTTGAACGCGCTTTTCTCGAAACACGATTTTCGAAATCGGCACGCAGCATAACTTGAACATTTTTCATTCCAATTTTTCACCATATCTTCCAAATAGTATTCCGAAGAGAAACACGTACGGGATTTTCGATACGTTGATTTAAAAATAGTTATTTGCAAATAACTGTCCTGTTTTTGGTCGAAAATTGAATAAAATTATTCAAATACTCCCCAATCAGACAAAACTCAATATTTCTAAATTCCTCTACGTGTTTCTCTAGCTATACTCATGAAGATTCAGTGATTTTTTTTCCTTGTGCTAGGTTCAAATTTATGTAAGCTAAAATGCGTGCCGCAGAGCGTATAAAATTTAACATGACCCGGGAGAATGGCTTTAGTGCCGCCATTTTGTAAAATTTTTCACTGATTTTTTTTTATTGTATACTTAAATATATGCTTATTAACTTCTCTAAATATTATTAGTCTATTTCCTTTCCTTCCATTAAAAAAAAATTGTCGAAAAAGAGCTTTTTTTTAGGCCGTTACAATGGTGTTACCCCTTAAAGGCGCTAAACAGAACACGGACCTCGACTTCGACTGCGATTTGCCTACCTTGCGGCGTGAGGTTCGACTGCGCAGTTGGTGTTGAACAGAACACCGACTACGACTTCGATTCTATGCAAGCAAGAAGAAGAACGAGTGTCAAGTGTCACTTTTGTTTTGTTTAATATTTTTGAAAATGGACGTGTTTCTGGTAGCATGTATATTTTATATAGTGTTTTTAATCAATTTAGTGCGTTGTTTGCGTTTATTAATAACGAGAAAGTGAATAGGAATCGAGACGAATTTGAAGAATAGAAACCCAGTAGGCAAAGCGTACTAACGCAAAATAGCATCAAAATTCTATATGTAAGATAAAGACAGCATGTACTAAGCTATCGTGGTTTCCTCTTAAATGTAAACAGAATTCAATTCATTTTTCCCAAAAAGTCTAATCAGTTATACGACTTGCATACGGTTTCGTTTCGACGCATAGTATACGAAACTTTTCTTGCTGGGAAGTAGTGGAAATCCGAGACTACAACCGCAGTCCTAGAATTAGAGTGTAGCACGACTGCGCAGTCGCAGGCGAAGTTGGTGTTGTGGGCATCGCCATATAATCCTGTGTATTCTAAAGACAGGGACTGCGCAGTCGCAGTCGAAGTCCGTGTTCTGTTTAAGCCTTATACCGGCAAGAAAAATACGATGTTTTTTTTCTAGGGGAAACTTACCAAAATCTAAGATATCAAAAGCTAAGATACGCATTTTATATTTCGACTTTGACGTAGACGTCTGAATCATAAAGTAAGAAGCTGACTATTTGGACGGGTAAGCTTAGCTTCTTCTAAACTAGAGCAATAGCAATGCATCTACGACGTGACGTAGACATAGACGAAACAAACTATTCAAAGTCCTTATAGCTGATTTTCATTGCAAGATTTCGAGCTGGATTACGCGAAATCTTGAGATTTCAATAAATCTCTATCAAAACCTACTACATTTCCCATATATTTGAGCAATTTTAAAATCTCTTGAAATGACTGGATTTTACGAAAATCCAGCTCGAAATGAATGTTTCGCCACGTTCACAATCCACCACAATATTCACTGTCACATATTTTCAATTTTTCAAATTACTTGCTCGAATTGCACGGTCTGGAATTAAATAATTTTATTTTTTGAATTCGACTCATGCAGGACAATTTTCCATTACTAAAAATTGTAAAATCTTGCAAAATAAATTACAAATTTTGATACAATAGTCGTCAGCTGCTTTAATTCGCGGAAATGAATTTCCTTTCTATATCGCATATAAGGATAAATACTCAGTAATACCAGCAGCAGTTAGGGTGTTTCGATGTAGGATGATATACACTCTGATGAGTCTATGCCATCGGATGACGAAACAGCTCCTTCGGACCTTGTCCAACAGTTTTAAAGAAACTGGCTTCACCAGTGAAGGTTTTTCAACTGTCATATCCTCAATGGCCGAGTAGCCAGAACAGCGATTGGTCCCAGTCAGGCTTTCGTGTTAGTGTTTCGTACCAGAAACTCCTCTAAAATGTTTCGCACAAAAATTTTAATTTTGATATTATACAATGTGAATCAGATTCAGTAGGACAAACTTATTCTGTCAAATTAGGGAAAAAAATGTCTGGTGTGATGTTCGAAAATTTACCGATAACCTCAATATATAATAGCAATTTAAAAAGCCTAAAAAATGTATGTGTAAACATTATTTTTATTTTCATTGATTGCGAGTAATGAAAAAAAATCATTCACTTTACCCACAAATAATAAATCAGCGTGACTTCACTTTGAATTGTAATGGGTCATCCATTTCGAGTTTTAGGATTTTACAGCCCTGCAACTTCCATCCGGGACAACTTCATGGTTATCTAAAGTAACAGATGGTTAGTTAAGAGTTGACCATTTACGAATATGGACCGATTTACGACCGCTCAACGCACTAAAATTGTTCAATTGTACTACAGACATAGCAATTCTGTAGTAACTGCGTTTCGCAATTGGATGCTGATTTTTAAAAGAAATCTTCTTCAGTGATGAAGCGCATTTTCACCTTTCTGGCTATGTGAACAAACAAAATTGCGCATCTGGGGAGAGGAAAAGCCATTGCATGCACAAAAAGTGACTGTTTGGTGTGCATTGTGGGGAGGAAGAGTCATTGGTCCTTTCTTCTTCGAAGAGGATCAAGGACGAACACAAACAGTCACAAGTGAGCGCTATCAAAGCATGTTGCGTGATTGGTTCTGGGATCAAATTGAAGATTTTGATTTGGAAGACATGTGGTTCAACAAGATGGTGCACCCGCCCACAGAACACGTCCAACAATTGAAATGTTGCGTCAGAAATTTCCAGACCGTGTAATTTCACTTTGTTGTAATGTAAAGTGGCCCCCGAGATCGTGCAATTTAACGCCTCTTGATTTCTTTCTTTGGAGATACGCGAGAGAAGGTGTTTATGCAAACAATCCTCAAACTCTGGAACAATTGAAAACCAACATTCGTGAAGTTATGGCCGAGATAGAGCCCGAAATATGTGAAAAAGTCATTAAAAATTACCCAAAAAGGATCGAGACCTGCAAAAAAGCCAGAGGAGGACATTTGAACGATATTGTTTTTCATGTTTAATGGTATACCCCAAATATTCACTTAAAATAAAGAACACGAATAAATTCGCAAAACTGGGTGTTTTATTTAAAAAAACAAATCCTAAAGTTGAAAATGAATGACCCTTTAATAAATGAGATTAAGAATTTTTGGGTTGTTTCTCGGGATCAGAAAGGCTCGTAAAGAACAAACAACCCACAAAAAATGCATAGCCTAAGATTCTGCGGTACCATAATGTAGTGGTACGTCGCTTGGTGACATCACTTCATTTAATGAAGATATTTAACGATAAATAATTCAATTGATTCGAATTAATTTTGCACGAACGCCAACTTCAGATATGTTATTCTTTTGGAAATCAAAATAGATGTAATGAAGAAAAATAAAATATTTCAGAAAATTATGTTCTGTCAACAATTCAATCTTAATATGGACAGACTTAAAAATATCACTTAAAATAAATAACTAAATAGTTTATATAAAATATTAATATAATCAATCTAATTATATTATACAATTATTTACAACAGTTTCTTTTTATATATTCGAATTTTGTAAATAAAGTGGATTGGGAATAAATAAGGAAGTGAAGACTTAATTAAACTACCAACTATTATCGAGAAGACATTACCCTCAACAATTGGTGACCCCGATAAGAAACGTACCCAACAAGGACCATACCCGACAAGGAACATTATCCTTAACAATAGTACCTCTACCATAAAAATGCATTCTCGTTTAATAAAATTAGTTCAAACTTACTGCAAATTAGAAATTATTGTAAATTTCCTGCTGTTCGAATATGATATTGGAATTTATACAGCAGTGACATTTTTTGTGATGTGGGGTATAAATAGAGGAGTTATCCACAACTGAATTAAAATTTTTAAAGGCGGATGTAGGTCTTAAGCTGAGAGCAATTCTTTGTCTTTCAGGAACGGGTTGAAACTGGGTACTTTATACATATATGCAATTTAAATACGAATTCGACACATCATTAAAAATGTTTGCCGAAATTCGTGAAAATTTACACAGCGTCCTTACACTCGCTTGATGAGTTTTGGCGATTATATTTAAACCCCTTAGAAGTCAAAGCGAATTCGATATCTTATTCGACCGAAGAAATATGTCGGAATTCGTAAAAACGTACGTAAACAAATCTAACTATCTCTCATAAAAAGACCGCAGAGGGTAAATTAATTAGATACCTCGACAGACCTAAAAGATATGATGAAATTCGTAAAAATCTAGTAAAAAAAAAACCTTATCACGATAAATTTTTTTGGCCCACCTCCATACACCAATGAAAATCTCGTTCTCCTTTGAAATTTGGTGAACTTATTCAGTACTCATGTAGACACTTTGCAAACTAGAATAATTGTGATTTATCAAGCGTTTTTTTTTTGTCGAGCTGAAGAAGTCGTAAAAATACAAAAAAAAATTGACGATAAGTGTTCAAGAAGTTGCCAAAAACTAACCTTTCAATATTTTTTGATAATCCTAGTTCCAAAACTAGTTCAGACTTCACAGATTAAAACGCCCGCAATCGTGGTAACCGAAAAAGAGGTTTTTTGAAAATGAGTGGCTAAGTTGCCATGTACCTCAGCAATGAGTGACAATTTCGGTTTGAAAAAAAAAATTATAAAGTGTGCTCAAAATGTGCATAAATATGTAGTAAAAATTTCACAGTTGTATCTTTATTTCGTTCTCCAAAAAAAATTACAGAAAAAGCGTTAAAAAAGAGCCTTCACACGGGATGACCCCCTTAAGTCAAAATCTCGACATTATCAACTCCTCTATTAACGAGGAGCAAAATACTGAATCCCGGAAAACCAAGTGTGGTATTTTTTGGTATTTTGAGGTTTCGGTTTTTTTCGTTTAGAGATTTCACCTTTGATAATAGCGACACAAAGTCGTATTTAGACTGCTCATATCAGACTTGGACCTATCTTATTGATTAATATTATCTACTCAGTTCTAGTGTAGCCTTCGAAAGGGGCAGCAAGATCCAATGATGGCGACAGCTTTTACCTGCCACCAGGATTTTATTACTCCTCGAACTTCCTTCTCTACTAAAGTTAAAGTCGGGCTTAATTAAGGCAATACTTGAGATCGATCAGTCCAATTTAAGAACGACACCATTTCGTGCCTTCACCAAAAACTAAATACACAGTTAGACCTCTGTCTCTATTAAAAATATTACTCGAACTGAAATGAAAGAACAAAAAAAAGTTGTAATTATGAAAAGGGAAGTTTAGCACGTTAAGGACTTTACTAAAGATACTTCTATCTTATTTGTGGAAAATTGTCTTTATTTATCTAAAATAAACTTTAGTCATTTATTCCGAATCACTGGTAATTTATTTTAATTCCTTTTCTTACAAAACTCCAAACATGATAGCCGTAATGGTTTGAACGCTTAAGCACCTTATAAATAAGAAGTTTATATCATGTTGATAGCTGAATTTCATTGATTGGAACTTTTTGTTTCCAAGTTCTATGAATCCAACAGAACATGTGTCATAAGTTCTCATTCGTTTCATACATTATTTTCATTAATTAATTTTAATTGGTAATTAGGAAAAGGGCTGCTTTTAAGTTTGGTAATTGGATCTACCCCGACGAACTATAAACTAGTTTTTAAAGATATTTTAATAATAATTTATCGTAGTTAATAATGGGTTGGATTATGTTGGAGCGTTAGTTTGCTGAATTTTGAGGAAAAATTTTAAATATGTTTCCAGGAAAAAATGTTAGTCGATCAAAACATCGATTCTTTTTTTAGATTTTAAAATCAACATTTTTGGAATACTAATAGACTACGAGATTAACGCGTTTAAATCGAATTAAACGCTTTGAAATGACGTGACTTCACTTTTTAAACACAAACTTGCCAGGCATAACCTTCAAAAATTTAAAAAGCGCTCATACACTCCGATAATAAATTTATTTCAGAATTCACAATGAGCTACTTCAGTTACTGAGACCTTTTCTTTTATAATAAATCTTATATAACAAAAACTTATTAAAGTATTTTAGCTATGAGATTTTAACGCTTAAAGGGTGATGATCTTAGAGAAAGAGTCCAGCTCTTATAATGAAGCTAAGAATTTAATAACTAGAATTTCCGGTAAATAGCAACGACAATTTCGTTCAAATTGAATTCTATAAATATTTCTACTATGAAACAATACTACCTTATTATTTTAATAATACAGAATTGTTATTGATTTAATAAAAAAAATTGTTACCCGGAAATGTAAGTGTACCCCTTTAAGTGGCCACCTTTTGATGGGTGAGGGTGTGAGGGGGAGGAGCAGGAGCGTTTTAGCCTAAAATTTTGGTTTCTAGATCTCAGCGACCGCTGAAGCTGAAAATTGAAAAATATTTAGAGTTTTGACCCATTTGCAAAAAAAAAATTCAATATGGGTGGAGGAGTACGGGGGTGGGAGGAAAAATAATGCGTCCGAAACTATTGAAAGCTGAGATCAAGACATTTTAAGATCGATATTTTCTAAACGGTTGATGCCACGAAATTGAAACTTCATGATTGTCTTTAGGTACTCTAGGACAATAGATCATTTTCGGGGAGATCAGGGGCGTACGGGGGTGGGGGTGAAAAACTTTAGATTAGGGTATCTTACGAACGAATTGTGCTAGAAAAATGAAATTTGATTTGTGTATACAAATCGACAAATGTAGTTTTCTTCAAAAAAATTTTATTAACTTTCCGAAATACCTCCTAATCTCGAAAAAACTGATTCTATACTCCGAATTTGACCGCGTCCCGGAGTATCACCCAACTACGGTATACATGTGTTAAATGTGGCAGTGACGTAAGAATTCTATCGCGACCCTATTTTAAACACTTCCCGAACTTTGACCCGAAAAATAATAAAGTTTCGCCCACACTGTTGGCAGATTTTATTTTCCCACGCTATAAGATCACTTCGAGTTCACAAACATGTCCAGTATGAACTGTAATAATTACAGAATCGATTACTTGTACATGGGGATGACCTATGCCGGCCAGTGTTTGCTGAACTCGGCATAGGTACACAGTAAAAAATTTTTTGAAAACTACTATCCTTAAAGCAGTAAAATATTCCGCATTGATGTAGTAAATTTACGAATTTTCATTAAATCTAGCAAAATTGAGAGTAATTCTTAAAACTGCATATTTTTACACATTTAATTCATAAATTTACTGACTTGGTAGTAATATTGCAACAGCGCATGAAATTTTCCACATTTAATGTGTAAAATTGATCATTGTGTATAAAATTACGCATTTTGTATGTAATTTTGATACTCTATGCGTAGTAATTTGTCATTGTGTATAAAATTACGCATTTTGCACGTAATTTTCATACTTCAAGCGTAGTAATTTGTTTTTTGTAATATGTATTAACTTAACCGCTTCGTTGTTTATTTCAAAATTTCAAAAGAAAATAATTTTTACAAAGTGTGAAGTTTGTGGCTTTAAAACAAATAAATTAAATTTATATAATAAACATGTATAGTGTTTTATATGATACTTTCTACCCTTTTTCACCTATAACCTGATTTTTTTTACCCATTATCATGTGTGGATTGATCTCATTGAATTTTCCAATTGTCGATGGCTGTATCCTGCCGATCATTCGCTTGAAGCTTATTCATTTATATTATCAATAAATTAATAATAATAATAAGCAAACATAAGCATATCACATTTTTGTAGAACATATGTAGTACATACAGTGAAACGAACCTCGAGGGGACCACAACAAGTAGAACGTTACAACCGATAGTACGTTATAAACCACATAAGAACTTTTCACATTTGTGCATGGGGATTGAAAACAAGTACTTTATAACCGAAAATACGTTATGAAAGTGCACTTTATAAGCGGGTTACACTGTATTAGTTTTTCCACACCGTGTGTAATTTTACGCACATTTTTAGCGATTGATTTCCACACTTGTGTGTGAATTTCCGCATTAATAGTAAAAATCACAGGAGTGCATAATTAAATTAGATAATAGTAATTTTACTGCTCTCAGAGTAGGCACTAAATTGCCTACTCTAAAGGTGCTTGTACACGAGTTATTTTCCAAGCAATTAATTGCCCGACGACTATTGCCAAAACTAGTGGAGCGATTAATGGAGCAATACAGGGCAATATCATGATAGTTGTTGTAATATTTCGGCGATTTGGCAATATTTCGATAATGTGGCAATGTTTTCACAGATTGCTGATATTGCTCGCCCTATAATTTCTGTACTTCCACTAATTTGGAAAATTCTGAGCAATTATCCTCGTGCGGTGATTTATTTGTCAAGTTTTATGTTGAGTTTTGTATTTTGTCAAGTTTCGTGTTAAAAATGGCTTCGAGCAACGAAAAAACACTAACTTTTATTGACGCTTTTCGTTGTCGGAATTGTGTGTGGAATTCAAACATTTCCGACTATAAAAATCGGAACTTGAAAAAAGACGGTTGTAGTGTGATTGGAGCCGAGTTCCACATAAGTGCTGATGAAGCCCAAAAAAAATTTAAAAATCTGAGAACCTATATCAAAAATGAGAGCAGGAAGGAGCAAAAAAAAGCGAAAGTGGTGCTTCTCAAGGCAGTGGATGGTTTGCTTTTAAAAGCATGGAATTCCTGATTGTGTATAGAATTACCAGTGGAGTCTACTGAATGTAAAATTTTTGAGAGGGGTGGTGAAGCGCGGAAGTGGGGAAACAGTCATTTTTCAAAAAATTAAATTTTTATATCTCAAGAACCGTACCAGATATGATCTTGAAAATTATAGAGGAGTTAGGACCAGTAGACCTTTAGCGGAGAAAAATTTTGAAAACGTTTGAGGGTGTGGGCGTAGGGAGTGATGGTGGGAGGGGGTTGAAATGAAAAAATTCTAATTTTATTTTCTCGAAAGCCGCAAAGGATAGAAAGTTAAAAATTAAAAACTGAATAGAGCTACTATAGAGACATCCCAGAAAAATTTTAATTTTTGATAGGGGTAGCAACGTACGGGGGATATGTGTGGTTTTTCATATCTCAGAAACGGCTTATGCTAGAAAGTTGAAACTTAGTACCTATATGTAGGTAGCACATCTACATATAGGTAGATGAGTAACTAAAACCAAAAAAAAATCGGCAAACAGTCTGGGCGCATCTTTATTATTTTATGGGTAGAAGTCCGAAACGTGTTTAATGATGAGATGCGCTGTAGGTTACTATGCGACTGACAACCTAAGGAATAACCAGGAGGCTATTTGGATCGTTATTTTTTAGGAATCGTGCAAAGTGTTACATCACCATCGCCGATTCGATTCGAAAATTTGTGTACTCGAAGAATTAGTGAAAAAAAAAATACAATTTAAATTTTTTGTTTCTATCTCATTTTTTTTGTTAGTTATAGTATGTTCAAGATTTCGCAAGAGAGGTATCCGAGTTGACTTTGAAAATTCATATCTCTGGTCATTTTTATCCTAGAATAATAAACTAAGGCTTATTTTAAAGATTGCTGTTTAAAAATTGTCGCGATACAAAAAAATACGAATAAAAATTATCCTTGAATATCTCAAAAAGCGTATCTTAAATTTTTTTATATATTGTATTATACGAGTATATTATACTGTTTTTCAAAACATATCAAAAAATGAACTTCGGATCTCAAGGGAATCGGGGTCAAAAAAATCGAAGAACATCAGTGGTTCTCAATTAAGGCTAGTTTAATTCTCTAATAATTTAATTCGATTGAAAAATTATAATACAAAAATTTTCAAAAGAATCGGAGATGGTAAGGTCTCAAATTTTGCCATTTTTGGCGATTCTTGATGGAATGACCCATAAACGTTTCTTAAGGTTCCTACTGGGAGTGTGTATGAAATTGAATTAAACAGATCTGAAGTGATCTTTTTATAATTTCGATATGCCACATATTAAATGTAGATACGTTAATAAGTTTACTATTAGCAATGATTACAAACCACAATAAAAATTAAAAAGGTGTAATTGAGCAAGATCATGGTCTATAGTCCCATATGAAGGAACACCTAAATGAATATGTACTGCAAATTTAAAGCTGTCAAGTCATTGACATACATTATTTATTATCAGTGATTAATAAAGACATTCATCGATCAACAACAAAAGCTAGTAACGGACCTAAGGTTTTTTTAGTAATAAATTTGATAAAGCTAACTTGTTAAATATGCGAGTGTAATTAATTTCATAGAAAAAAAATTTACAAAATTATTTTATCATCAGCAAAAAATTCTAGAAATTCTTTGAGATTTGAATGAATAATGTCCCTTATCTTCAAAACAAGCGCAAGTCGATAGTCGGTGATATCACGAAAGAATTTTTGTATTACAGAAACTTCAAAATTATATCTGCACATGAAACTAAAAGGTCGGATGTCTACTTTATAGTGAAATAGAACGTCTTGAAGATTTTTTTATAAGTATATAAAAATTACGATTTATACACGATTTTATTAGGTTGTATATCGGTGTGTTAAAACTTGTAATTCGAAATTTCGAGATACGCGAGGTTAAAAATTAAACTTGTTTGAAGTGTTAAATACAATTAAAATGTAGGTACAAACACTATTTAAAAAAAATATTTTACAATGCGGTTATTAAATTATAGAAAATGTACGAAATTGTACATGAAATAATGCCGCGTACGTTCGTCATTCCAGATTAGTGTTATATAATAAAAGTCAAAAAATGCATACTAAACGTTACATTTCGCATTGTTACGGTGTTATTCCAATAAAAATTGCGTTTAAAATTTTACAGTATTGCACTATCAAGGCGAAATACCTTTGTAGGTAAAATATCAATCATCAAAAATTTACACGTTTTTCATGAATATTTTTTTTCAAATGTGACATTCGACTTTTTACTTTTCATGTTCACATGAACTCAATAAAAGGTTCCCCCTATTCATTAAAACCAAACGCAATTTCTTAGAAAATAGCGGTCATAAAATTTTTAGGAAAAAAATTATTTTTTGAGAACAACTTTCTTCTTAGATCTTTGAGGTTCAAAATATATTAACATCTGATCAGTCCAGTCGTGTCAGCTAAATTTCAAAATACAAATCCGAGATCTGCAAAGTCCCAAGAATAGTTAAAAAAAACTCAGTTTATTTCATGAAAACAACCGTCCACGTTGATAAAACAATCCGAATTTCATGTCAGCGATATGTCAGCGAAGAAAAATCAACAAGAAGCAGGCATTCCAATCGTGCCATTCACAATATTTTAAGATCATCTGAGATAACCAAAAGCAATAGAAGGTGGAAGAACAAAGAAACGTCCTGCATTCAGAGGGGTCATCTACTTAGTTCAAAATACAAATTTCGAACACTAGATGGGAGATGGAACTTCCTACGTAGGCCACTTTGAGTCCTTGCTTTTGCGTTTAGATAAGTAAAATTTTCCCTCGGTGAACTACTGCAGTTACAATTGGCTGCAAGCCAATCGTATGCTATTCTAGATGCAGTTTGTCTTTTATTAAGGACTCTTTTTAGGTTCGTCCTCCAAACTAAAAGAAAATATCATCAGTGTTCAATTTCATACCTGGAACTAGGTGAGTCAACGAAAATAAAATGTTCCTTTTTCAAGGACTTTCACATGGGACTCATTCGATTTCAAGCATATTTATCCCTTCACCTGAAACTATTTAAAAATTAATGTGTGCAAAATTTCAAATTCCTAGCTTCAAGCGATCAAAAAATATTGGAAAATATTCTAGAACACGTGTTTTAAGGACTTTTTGTATGGGAAGGAGTTAACGGATTTCCCGGACTAGTAAGCTCGAAATTTGTTTTCACTCAAAACTTGCACTTGTACGAAATTCCCAATACGTGGCTGAACGATTACTTGAGTTATAGTGGGTCCCGTAAATTAAGTGAAGACATTTTAACAGGATATTTGTATGGCAGCTACACGAAGGACTAAAGAAAAATCCTTCATAATCATACCTTTAGCTCTACCTATTAGATAATCACACCTGTACTCCTGTGTCTCATCTCACAAAAAACGCATGCAAATAATTCAGAACAAATGCCTAAAGATCATTTTAAATAAGCCATGACACTTCTCAACTCGCGAACTACATTTTATTGCGCAGCTACCAACAGTAACTAAAATAACTTGTAAATAAGAAGCAAATTTTAAAATCAATTACGAAAATTCAAACAACCCGTTGATTCTCTCTGTACTCTACAGATAATCCTTCCGTTTCACTTATTTAGTTGTACCTTAGTTTAAGCTTAGTTCTAAGTTTTAACACATAAAAATAAGGTTTTTGTTTCCCTTTCCTTATAAACTGTTTAAAAAATTTCAATTATTATTAATAACAGCTTGAAGCTACATATGTAACTATAGATGTAAAGTTTTCCAACTGACCACCTAATCATCAAATTTACCAGCAATTTCTGGTTTTAAATACCTATATTGTGGAAATAAATTTAATTGAATTGAATTGAAAATTTACAAAGTCGTAGCTTAAACCGTTCTAAAGTTATCGGCCAATATTTATAAATATGTATTTTAAGGACTTTTTGAATGGGAGCTACCCGAACGAGTAAAGCAATTTTACTGACTAATGAACTTGAACTTCATTTTTTCACTAAACTATAATATTTGTAAAAATTTCAACTTCGTGGCTTACCGATTTGTTGAGTAATAGTGAGTTCCGTAAATTGAATGCGGATATTACAGGATTTTTGTATGGCAGATACTCGAAGGACTCAAGGGATTTTTTTTCATATTAATTCCTTTAACTACAACTTTTGAAAAACTAATGTGTACAAAATTTCAAAGTTGTAGCTTAAGGCGTACTGAAGTTATTGGTCAATATTCTTCAACACATGTTTTAAGGACTTTTTGTATGGCAGTTACCCGAAGGAGTAGGACGATTTTGCCCGTTAACGAACTTAGCCTCACGAAATTCACCCAAACATCCAGATTCAAAATCTCAAGATCCTATGACAGACAAACGGACGGACGGACATCAAGCGTATTTGGAGTTTTTGGCCACAAATAAACACAAAATAATATATAACTTTTTATTGTCCGAGGCTCCGTTCTATGCGTTACAAACTTTTGGGGTGGATTATACTTATAATACTCTCAGATATCATCTAGAGTATAAAGAATGTGTATGAAAGCTTAGTTATTAACAACTACTAACTCTCATTTGGGGGACTAGCGGCTAAGTGAGCTAGTCTACATACCCTGGGGTCGTGGGTTCAAGTCCCACCTAGCCATAGACGTATCACACGTGGGCTAACTACAAAATTGATATTGGTGTTGCCACTCCACACGGGATATAGTCGTAGAGTGGCGACAGCTTCATGCGAAATTTCTTTAGATATTTATTCCGTGGACTTAATCTATTTTATTCTAACAAGGCTTATGAGACAAATACACGGTTCAACAGGAATGCTTTATAGGCATTTAATTCACTGGACAATTATCCTTTTGTTAAGATGAACTTCATTCACTCAATGAACCATCTATCCATTTGACTGGTCATCCATTAGACCGTTTATCCAAAAAGCAATTCACTTTATATCACAATATTTCAATTGGGAAAATCGTCGATATTGCAATTTACGAAGTAGACAATTTATTCATTGCAAAATTGAAATTTCAGTTCACATTTAAGCAAGTGCATGCACACAAAAGACTACGAGTATATCCTAGATAAATTTTCTATAGGTATATGTATGTAGTTGACAGAAAACCGTCAGCAAAAGAGATCAATTCTGTGATACAATGTCATCAATTTGAAATTCTTCAGAAGAAACAATACAAAATATGAATGAGTTTGCGACATGAGATATAAAAACTTTATACAAAAATAAATGAAAATGGGCACCAGCCTAAATAAAAGCTTGTAATATGTAAAAGAACTCAATTCTGCTCTATAAAATTTTCTCTCGCTTGCAAACACAATCGGCAATAGGTGCTAGTAGTTGATTTGTTCGCAGACAACCTTGGTGGAGCACATCAACCAAATATTTTAAAATTAGTTTATATCTGCTGACAATACAGCATAATTTCTGGTCCAACTTTCTAATCTTCCCATTTCTATAATTTTGATGGCATACTTTCTGAGCAACAGAGAAAAATCACTCCGGCGAGAAAATAAAAACCCATAGTAAAGAACAAAATAAATAAATACTTTATTAAAGAAATTTTTGTTGTTTTCCGGCGTCAGTGGAGTGAAACCATTGGCGGATACAGGGGGGGGGGGGCGGAGGGGGGGGCCGCCCCCCCAAGAGCAATTCCGAATTTTCTAAACATACATACTTCAACCGTTCTCCGATTTTTTTTTACTCCACTGCAATGTGGACTGTAATTAGCATTTACTGTAGTTCTGCGGTGCAATGCAAAGTACAGAACAGAACCATGATGGTGGATTTACCATACACTCAACGTTTGAGGCGCGCCTCTATCCCCACCATAAAATCAACCAATCAGATGGCTCGTGCAGTCGCAAGAGTCTAACATTCTTCAACTTTTTCTCCGACGCACGCTTCCATATGTGTACACACATACAATGAACTGTGGTACCACACATTTCGCAGCTCATCGTATTTCTGTCGTTTCGCACTTATAGGCAAGTTGCGCCGCAAAGGCATGTTGAGTGTAAATTGCTTTCAACACAGCAAAGAACACAGCCGACGAAAACCGGTTTGCAATGGCCAATGGGGTAGAGGCTCGCCTCGAGGCGAGCCTCAAGGGTGAGTGTAAACGCACCATGATAAAAAGACTACAGTACAACATATTGCGTAGGTAATAGGGTCACTTCATCAAGAACCGCCAAGAATGATGAAATTTGTGACCTTACCATCTCCGATTCTTTTCAAAATTTTTGTACTTTAAGAACTAGTGAAAAAAATAATTGAAATTAAATTTTTTGTTTCTATCTCATTTTTTTGTTAGTATAATAGTATGTTAAAGTTTTCGCAATAATGGTGTCCGAGACCTCTTCGAAAATGAATATCTCTGGTAATTTTTATACTGGAATAATAAAATATGACTTATTTTAAAGGAGAAGGTTGTCGCAATAAAAATTATCCTTGAAATTTTTTTCAAGGATAATGATTTTGTCCTTTATTCTTGAATATCTCAAAACAGTTCTTTTTTTAATTTTTTGTATTTTGTAGGTTATACTGTTTTTCAAAACATACCAAAAAATGAACTTGGGATCTCAATGGGATCGGGGTCAAAAAAATCGAAGAATATTATAGTGGTTCTCAATTATTTTATAAAAAAGGGTTATTTATTCAAGAGTCGCCAAAAGCGTGACCTTATCATCGCCGATTTTTTTGAAAATTTGTGTACTCGAAGAATTAGTGAAAAAAAAATATGATTTCAAGTTTTTGTTTCTATCTCATTTTTTTTTGTTAGTTATAGTATGTTAAAGATTTCCCAAAAAAGATGTCCGAGTCCTCTTTGAAAATTCATATCTCTGGTAATTTTTATCCTTGAATAATAAAGTAGGGCTTATTTTAAAGATTGTTGTTGTTTTTGTTAGTTAAAAAATGAGATAGAAACAAAAACTTGAATTTCAATTATTTTTTTCACTAGTTCCTCAAGTACAAAAATTTTCAAAAGAATCGGAAATGGTAAGGCCACAACTTTGGCGATTCTTGATGAAATGACCCATAATAAGATGAAAACAATTTCATCCCGTTTTTGCTAAGAGCAGTCTATGTAGCTAAATTCACACAAAACTTGATCAAACAAAACAGCCAAATAAAAAAAATGTCCGCCCCCCCCCCAACAGCAAAGTCTGGATCCGCCACTGAGTGAAACCCCAACACGAAAGCCCCGACTGTTAATTAATCGCTGTCCTTGAGGACATGACAGTTGGAAAACCTTCACTGGATAGGCCAGTTTTTATAAGATTGTGTTGGACTAGGTCCGAAGGAGCTGTTTCGCCATCGGATGGCATAGACTCGTCAGAGGGTGTATCATGCCTACTACCCGAAACACCCTTACAGCTGGTGGTATTGCTGAAGATTGTTCTATATTGGTGATCTTGAAACCAATTTTTATTATCACGAATTATAAACTAAGTAACCTTCTAGCCTTCGCATCCTAATACTTCAGGTAGATTGCACTGAAGATCACCTAATATTTCAACCAATTTGGTGGAATTTTTGGTTGCAGCAATTGCTGTGGACGGGATCCGATGACACCACTTAGCGTTGAGCTTTATAACGGGTGCGCCATGTCGGTATGTAAACATTGAATAACTTTGACATTTTTTCAACAGATTGACTTGCTTGGACAAGTTTTGGAAACGTCAATTCAGAAGAATATTGCCGACAGACCGTCCATGTCGCTTGGAATACGGCCAAACAGTCGCTCGAATGGTTGACACTGAACCTAATTTTTGGAAGCAAATTTTGATGACCGACGAGGCCCATTTCACACTCTTTGGCGGCGTTAATAAGCAAAATTGCCGCATTTGCGGAACGGAGAATCCACACGAGATCCATGAAACGCCATTGTATGATCAAAAAGTGACTGTTTGGGCCGGCGTTTGCGCCAAAACCATCATTGGGCCATTTTTTTCCGACAATACGAAACAGTCGATGGAAAACGATATCGGTGGGTGTTAGCTCATTATGTCTGCCCGCAAATGCGTGAAAAAGGTCTGGATGGTTACTGGTTTCAACAAGACGGTGCGCCATGCCACACTGCAAATGAAACAATTCAGTTTCTGCAACGACAATTTCCTGGACGTCTGATGTCGAAAAGAGGCGACATTGACTGGCCACCGAGATCTCCAGATTTGACTCCTCCGGACTTCTTTTTATGTGGTTATTTGAAAAGCTAAATGTACGCCAGCAAGCCTCAGACCATTGACGAGCTCAAAGCAAATATTCGTGCCGAAATCATCGCTATACCGCCCGAGATGCTCGAAAAAGTAATGGAAAACGCAGCAAAAAGGGCACATTTTGCTGTGACCAATAGAGGCAGCCACTTGGTTGATGTTGAATTCAAAAACTAATCGAAACATAAATATAAAATATAAATATAAAAATCAGTTGTTTTTTTCAAAGTTATGCAATGTTTACATACCGATATAAAAGATGGCGCACCCTGTATAAGTTTAACGTACCCTACTACAGACTGCATTACATTCAATAAATGCATTACATTTAATAAATAAAGAGAAATTTGAGATAGTCGATCTCTCACATTTACATATTATAATTTTGGACATTTTTCTGCCTTAAAATATGCTTTCAAATAGTCGGAAAAGACGTTTTTAAAGTATGTCGATAAAGCAGTTTCCGAGCGTTTTTAATAATCGCATGTGCCGTGAATGGGAATCGAATGTGAATGTGCATAGTCAGCGGGAATACAAAATCCTCCGTTTTCCAAAATAATACCCTGTACAGACTATGCGTTTTTTATTATTATTATTATATTTTAATAAATGGTATATAAATACACACAATTATTCTTAAGCACTAGTTGCAAAGACCATCAGCTTATTATGCGTTTTAAACGCGTTTAAGTAGGCAAAATGAACGAGTTAAAAAAGTAGTGTTCACACTAGGCAACTCGTTTTATTTTGATACAAGACAGCTTGACGTGATTTGTTTTGACAAGTAGATATTCAGCTGTGTTTCATTAGCAAGCATTAGCAACTATACAATTAATTATATAGCAGTAATGAAAATGAATTAATTAGATAATGCAGTCGTTGCACAAGCACAAAATTCAGTTTCTGCAGCATTAAATAGTTTCTTTTAAAGTTTACATCGATTTTCGCGAGGGTCGCAGTGCATGTTTTCTGTTAAACGCGTTGTAGCAACGTGTTTTCGTAAACGTGTTCGGGAAGTGATTCCAAAGCGTTTAACTCGATTTAAACGCGTTAATCTCGTAGAACGAGAAGAAGAGTCTTCGAGGAGTATAGAGAAGTTTGAATGAATATTGAAAGGCGTGGCTTTCTCACTGGAAACTGATGTCATTGGGTTGTGCGGGTTGCCAGTGTACATGTAACAATATTTTAATATCTGCCGAACTTTTTACTCAAATTTCGTGTTAACTATTCGGTATTATTTGGAATCAATCACAAACATTCAGATAAAGGAACCCTTCTATGTAAGTGCCGACTTTCACCTTTGCGAGAAAAGTGTTTTGCAATATTTCTTAAAATGGTGGGGCGTAGAGGGTGGGAAGTACCTATGTTAAGACTTAAGAATTATGTCCCAACTATTTACTAATTTACAAATTTTCAGAGTAGATGTAATAAGCTGACTGCTTTCCGTAAGGAAGTTTTCGAAAAAAATTTTGTTAGATTAGAAGATAGAAGACTAAAATAAAACTCGTTTAAATTTTATACGTCAAAAACGAGTTATAATAGAAGGTAGAAACGTGGTACTTCGATAATATAATTTCGCATGTATTTCAAAATAAGATTTAGGCGCTAACAGCATTTCAACATTCATATCACTGAAATTGTAGTCATTTCATTTCAGTATATTTCACAATTTATACATGCAACCATAACTCATACTAAACAAATTTCTATAAGTCATTTTACTAACAAACATTTTTTTTACTAACCCCTGGTACAAAAAAAATTGTTTTAGTTGCTGCTATTATTATTTTACTATTAGCAGTAATACCTGAGATAATGACGATAATATCCCGGGACGATTGGGGCGCAAAACCTGCAAAGCTTGTAGAGAAATTCAATGGACCCTCGCCGTACGTTATAATTCACCACTCCTACATACCAGCAGCATGTTATACCGCCGAAGATTGTAAAAAAGCGATGCAATCAATGCAAGATTTTCATCAAAACGGTCGAGGCTGGAACGATATCGGATACACATTTGCGGTCGGAGGCGATGGAAATATTTATGAAGGCCGTGGATTTAACGTAGTTGGAGCTCATGCTCCACGATATAATAACCGGAGCGTTGGGATCTGTGTGATTGGAGATTGGCGAGGTAATGATAAAAAATCCATATTTATTGAAATATTTACATCAAATTTATTACCGATTTATTCTTTCGTCTTTCAGTTAAACTACCGCCACAAAATATGCTGGATGCAATTCATCGCTTGGTCGATTACGGCGTATCAAAGGGATACATTACAAAAGATTATACACTACTGGGGCATAGGCAAGTTCGCGATACGGAGTGTCCTGGTGAACGACTTTTCAATGAAATTATAAGTTGGCCGCACTGGGCAGAGCCGCCGGAAAAGCATTTAGTAAATTATATTCCAACTAAATAATAAATTGATGCATTATAGAACGTACATGAGATTAATTATAACTAAATTATTAGTTATACTAGCATAAAATTAATTTAGTTTCTAATAAATATACAAAACATACACTTGTGATTTCGTTTCAGTTTCACTTTATAAAAAAAAAGAATTGTTTAATTGCCAAAATAAGTTTAAATTCAGGTAGGTTAACATCAAAAGTAATTAAGCTAGAGCAATTAATTTACCCTCGTCTGAATGGTGACAAAACAGGATTTTATAAAATTAAGAAAAAAAGTTTTTCAGTTAAATTGCCGCGAATCTAATTTTTTCCTCTAGAATGTTATAAAAACGGCTATAAAACTAATACACCGCTATAGAAAATGAATGAAAATGAAGAAACACCTTTTATAAAACCACCAAGTACTTTTATTCCCGCCAATGATTGAAAGTTTATTTAATTTTAATTTAATTTAATTTTATATTTAAGTAGAAATAATTACAAAAAATTATATTAATTATAAAAAATAAAACGTACTTTCAAACTACAGATATCGACAACAAGACGAACACGGAAACATGTTCGTATGGGTGTTTACTGACTTTTTTGACCACTTCTACCAATAAAATTTTTTAAACTTGAAACACACTACTCTGTATAAGAAACCGCTAACGTAAACTAAAAGTCAAATTAGCAAAATAATTGGAAAAGATTTTCAAAAAAAAAAATTTAAAATGGATGAGGTTGAGGTTGGGAATTACGCCCCATTCTCATCTCTTAATCCAAATTTCACAGTTGATAGACTGAGTGAATGCTTAACAGTTGTCCCCTTTTTGGCCGCAATGCCTAAGAAGTCCAGGGATTACAAAAAAAGGTAAAACTTAATATTAATATAAATGGGCTACGCCATAAGAATATCTACGTTCAAAGAAAATCTCAGTCATATAAAAGGTTAAGTAAAAAATCTGCCAATAGTCTGGGCGAAACTTTATTATTTTTGGGGTTAAAGTTCGGGAGCGGTGAAAGTCGGAGTGTATCATGAGTTGCTTCGAGATTTTTAGATTTTTTATGGAAAATTAATTTTGTTCTTAATATAAAAATATTTAAAATAGAGATTTTTAGCCGATTAAACATTGAAAAAGTCCGTGTAGGCTATTCGAATTTCAGTATATTATGTACACTAAAAGCCCATAGAAGCAAAATCGAATTTGTTGCCTTATCAGAATTAAGAGATATGACGAATTGTTAAAACGTATACAAACCCATTATTTCCACTTGGGGTTTGAATTTTGAAAAAAATTGTGAAACAGGTTTTTAGACGATTTCATAAGAAGCAACTTGATATCTCATGAGACAAGACGGATTTTGAAAAATTTGTGAAAACGTAAGCAAACCCTTCACACCTCCTTGGTTCTGGAAATTCGAAAAATCGTGAATTGGTTGGCCGTAATAATCAATTTTATATCTCATCAGAACTAAGGAATGGCAAAAATTGTGAAAACATATACAAACCCTTGGGGGTTGAATATCGAAAAACTGAGAAATGGGTTTGTAGGCGATTATATAAAAAATCTGTGGAAATGAAAAGCGATCTAATATCTCATCGAACCTAAGAAATATGTCGAAACTTTGAAAAGCATACAACCCCCTTACACCTCTTAGGATTGAATATCTAAAATACTGAAATTGACTTTTTGGCTTTTTTATATAGGAAACCTTAGGAAGTAAAAATGAATTCGATATATCATCAGATATGCAACCTCCTTACACCCACTTGGGGGTTGAATGTCCAAAAATCCTGAAAGGAGTCAATAAATAAATATGAAGACAGCACGAGAAAGTAGGTACCAATTCAATTTCTTATCACTTCTAAAATAAATGACGGAACTCGTGGGGCTGGGGCTGAAAAAGGAAAAAACTTAAAAACAAGTTTTAGACGATTATTACGCAAGCCCATGAATGTGAAAAGATATTCGATATCTGATAAGACGTGAGGATATAGTAGAATTCGTGAAAAAGTTTACAACCCCCTTTGCACCTCCTTAGGGGTCGAATTTTAAAAAATCCTGAAAACGCTTTCTAGGTATTTATATGAAGAATCCGTAGAATAAAAATGAATTCAATATTTGGAAAGACCTAATAGATATGACGAAAACCGTGAAAATATATGCATTCCATTTTCACTGATAATTTTTTTTGCCCCCCCCCCCTCCGAACACCAATGGATATTTGAAATTTTTTTTATCTAAATTAGTTTTCTAGTTGATTTACATAAACGTACCGAGTTTCAACTTTGTAGCATAAGCCGTTCCATAGATAGGAAAAACACCCCCCACCCCCGCACCATACTACCCCTATAAAAAATTATATTTTTCCAAGATGCTACTAATATAGCTCTATCTAAATACCAAGTTTCAGCTTTATATCATTATAGGTTGTCGAGATATTAAAATCGGAACTTTTTCCTTTTCACCCTCCCCCACCCTCACCCTTTACACCCCCACACACAAAATTTTGTTTTCTGCTAGGGGTCTATTAGGCCTACTTCTGGTAAAAATTTTAAGCATCTATCTAACACCGTTCTTGAGATATCAGACGTGATTTTTTAGAAAAATTCTTATCCCCTCCACTTTCATGCTCCACCGCCCCCTTAAAAAATTTTGCTTTCAGCAAACTTCATTTGTCCACCTTTATACAGAAACCAAATTTTATTTGTCTAGTGCAATTGGTTCGTGAGATATCGTAATCTAAAGTTTTTCACCCCCCATCCCCGTACGCCACTGCCCCCACTCAAATTTTTTTTCCGATCTATTCTCCTAGTATACCTACAAATATTCATTAAGTTTCAATTTTGTGACATTAACCGTTTAGGAGATATCGATTTTAGAAAGTGTCGATCTCACCTTTTTTGCGTTTCGGACGCATTATTTTTCCCCCCACTCCCAAACCCCTTCACCAATATCGGCAATTTTTTTGCAAATGGGTCCACTACTGAAGCTCTATATAAATTCCAAATTTCAGCCTCCTAGCATAAGTCGTTGCTGAGATCTAGAAACCAAAATTTTCCGTCTAAAACACTTCCCCCTCCTCCCCCCTCACACCCCCACCCCTCCAAATTTGACCACGTCAAGGTGCCTACCCAGTCTATTGATAAAAAAAATTTCAATTTAATAGCTCAAAGGGTTTGGGAGCTACGAGCCTTCAAACGATTTTGCTTACAGCGGTCGACGTACGGCGTACGGCGGACAGACGGACTGAAATTTTTTTTTGCTTTTTTTGTGTCTACTCGTCATGAAACGTGAAAAAAAAAATTTTGAGGGTAGCAAATTTTTTTTTTAAAAAAATCGATAACAATACTGTATTATTGAAATAATAAAGTAAAATTGTAAGATGTAAATTTGTGAATAAAGAATGGCTTAATTTGCCGGGATGGGCCTATAATTTGTAGAAATGAACAGTATAAATTATAATTGAAAGAGCCAACAAAATTACTTTTTGCAGGAGGTTTTAAAAATCAGTGGTAGGTTTTTTTTGTGAGCATATTATCTGAAGTTTTATAATTTGAATGAAAATGAAAATGTTATTGTATTATTTACAGAGAGATCAGCTCAAAAACACGCTGCCTAAAATATCAATTTTAAAAATTTCGAGTTTTCTAAAAAAAAAAATATTGCATTTTTAAAATCTCCCGATTTGCCAGGTGCCAGGACACAGGGATATTCCAGGGAACTGCATGGCTGACGAACTCGCTCGACGCGGTACTACCCTTCAGATTATGCCGGAACACCGGAATCTGGGTGTGCCTCTCTCTACATGTAAACTGCTACTGGGATTGGACTCAATTGAGAAAACCAACTCAAGATGGGCAAACGGTGTTACATGTCACACTGCGAGACAGATCTGGCCGGAGCTGGATCTAAAACGCTCTAAACAGCTGACTTTGCTCAAAAGGGCGAATATCAGCACCACAGTCGGTGTCCTGACCGGACACTGTCTTATAGGTCGACATGCTAAAAGACTCGGTCTCTTCTCAAACGACTTCTGTAGAAGCTGCCTGGATGAGGAGGAGGAGGAGACAGTCCTTCACCTTCTCTGTACCTGTCCAGCTCTTTCAGCCAGAAGGAAAGCTCATCTTGGAGCTTACTTCTTCAACTGTCTCGGTGACCTTGCCTCAATGGAGGTCGCGAGAATCTAACGCTTCATTGCAAGCTCTAAATGGTTCGACGAGTAGGACCGGATTCGATGATCCTGTGGTAACACAACGGACCTTTTAGGTCTAAGTGTGTCCGTGTTCTCACGGGCAGCCACGCGTACCTACCTACCTACTATCGTGGAATTCAATATTCAGTCCTTTTGAAACAGGTAGGTCCAATGGATCTATACAAGGGGAAAATTTGGAATGGACGGGTTAGTGTGGAAGAGGGTGAAAAGCAAAATATTATAATTTTTTTACCTCGAGAGTTACAAAAGATAGAAGAACGTTCTAAACATATAATTTTTGATAGGGATCACACGGTACGGTTGGTTAGTTGGTTGGTTTACGTGGTGGCCCGTCTGCCGAAAACAGGGCCCAATTAGCGCAGGAAGCGCCATTTTAATACCACAACTCGTTTAACTTGGTCGTTGGGGGGTGATTAAGTAGATACATAGTTTTACAGAGACCTGGGGATTATCATATCCATCCAGAGCTGTTCAAGAAGGTAATCAGTTCTCCAATCTTGTTTTTCGAGATCTCATCAAGGTTATAAAAGAAAGGTTTGCCTAGTGCACGAAGTCTGGCTCTAGCTAGGGCTGGACACTCGCAAAGCAGGTGGGTAACGGTTTCCTTCTTATTTGTATCCCCACAGCTGCGGCAATTGACGTTAAAGGGAATACCCAGTCTGGCCGCGTGGTCGCCGATCGGCCAGTGACCCGTGCTGACTGCCGTGGCAGTGGAGACGTCCACACGGCTCCTGCTCAAGAGTTCATCTGTTCTGCTCCGGCAGTAGGATGGCCATATCTTCCTAGATATGACGCAGTTGGTCAATCCTCTCCATCTGGAGTGGGCGTTTGTGAGAAAGTGAGTGGATATTTGGCGTTTAACAGTTCCTAGTGGGATCTGAACTGATTCCACGAGAGAGCCTTAAGAGCAGAACCTTGCCTAGTTAATTCGTCTGCCCGCTCGTTACCCTCTATCATGCTGTCTCTTGGGATCAAAGCAGAGTAACTTTGACTTGACTTTCTAAGTAGGCTAGCTCCTCTCGGCACTGTTCGACGAGTTTAGAGGAGGTGGTAGCCGAATCTAAGGCCTTGATTGCGGCTAGGCTGTCAGTGAGGATTACAACATTTCGGTTTAGCGTAACGTCTTACTGCAAAGTCCGACAGGCCTCCCGGATCTCCAGTATCTCCGCCTGAAAAAGGCTGGCGTAGTCCGGTAAGTGGTAAGACTTTGCGACATAGTGTGTGTCTGAGAACGTCACGGTAGAGTAGTGCATTTCCATCTCTTCACACCATCTTCAACTTAGGATTTTCATCTTCCATAGATGCTCGTTCAGCCGCCTAAGGTATGTAAGGGGGTTACATACATTTTCACGAATTCTGACATATCTTTTTTATCTGATTGGATATTAGAATTGATTTTTACTTTTAGGGACTTTTTATATAATCGCTTAAAAATTAAATTCAGCTTTTTTTTATATTCAAAGCCACAGAAAGAGTAAGCGGGATGTATACCTTTTCACGAATTTTGCCATATCTGTCTAATAAGCTGATAAGCTATTGAATAGATTCTTACTTCCAGAAAATTTTTACATAATTATCTAAAAATTCATAACGGAATTTGTCGATACTCACCTCCTAAGAGGAATAAAGTGGCTGTACACTTTTCACGAATTCTACCATATCTCTTAGGTCTGAAGAAAGATTTTCTATATGATCGCCCAAGAATATATTTAAGGTTTTTGATATATTCAACCCTTAAGAGAGAGTAAATGGATTGTATACATTTAATCTATCAAAATCTTGACATTAGTTTAATATCTAATCAAAATAGCTATTAGAAATATATAAAATAAATTATAAATTTTCTAGTCTACTTTAAACCCGAAATATAAAATATTCAAAATTATCTTTCTCAAAATAAAAGGTATTCAGTTATTTTACTTTTACAGAAATGAGGTAGGTAGGTATGTTGTAGAGAATTTAAAATCGAAGTCGCATCGAACATATTTTCTGCAAGTATGACGCGCGCCGAATATTTTACTATTTAAAAGCGTGAAATTTAATTTAATTTAATAAGAGTTATGTGCGAATGAAACAGTTGGTTTGGCCTTGTCATCAATTAATAACAAGTGAAAAAAATAAATACTTCTTTGAATTTTGAATTTTATAACATTTTTAAAATACGGAAAATTTTAAGAAAACTGTTTTTCATATCTCACAAAAGCCCCATTATAAACAAATAAGATTCTAACAATCAAGTAAACATTATCCTTAATTATATTGAGATAAATTCGCTCCAGACTTAATTTTTCAAAATTAAAAAATTAAAAAACAAGAAAACTTTCTCTCTGGAATCACATACATGGAAAATACGTGATGTTCGAAACTTTTCTTATGCATCCGAAAGAAAATAGTACAGTAAAATCGCTACGGAAATACACCGTCGCGATGTGTTTTCACAGATATTTCATTCTCTCTCGCTTTCACCGCCTGACGTCGCTTCACTAAAAATAGCCCCTTGCCAAAAATACGATAAAACTTAAAGAAAATTCAGTGTATTACATATTCGATCACCGAAAGGCTGAGAATTTTCCCATAGACTTAATTCGGACATTCGTAATGTGAAATTATTTTCGATAGTAGACTTAACGCCAGTAAGACAAAACAGTTTAACGACTATCTAAAATTGGTTAAAGAAGAGAAATGCTAAGAAAAGTGATCCATTGAACTTTAACGATTTCTTTCGGTTGCATATTTTTAGAAATTTCCGAAAAACCAATTTATACGCCTACACGATCGTTTTTTGATTCGGGCAAAATCGGTTCGAGATCAGTTCCAAGATCGGCAATTGCGGACTTGATCGCGCGATCATCAATTTAAGAAAATCCGGCAATTAACACATGAATGACAGTGAGCTGCTAAAATTATTGCCAATTATTTATTTATTCCGAAACAACTAGGATATTACATTTTATTTGTTGTTTTTGTGATAGGTGCTCCTCATTACGTCGTTTATGTGATCGTGTCATATATTGTGAATAACACTTATTAAGAAAGTTCTAACATATTCGTTCGTTGTGTGTTTGTGAAAATCGCGACATCTTGGAATAAATTCTTAAGAAAATAATTCGTTAAAAACGTGAGATATAAAATCGGGTTTTATTTTTGGCATTGAATCAGACTCGGCAAAATTCAAACCGAAATCAAAATGTGTACACACTTTCAGCAATGAATATAGCGAATTTATTTATTTTCTTTAAGAAACATTGACGTTTCTATTCGACTGTTAAGAGCAGCTGCGCGAAATTAAAAATAAATTCAAAAATAAACTGCACTGCTTCATAAAATATATATATTTATAATTTTTTTTAAAGAACACTACATCGACTTTATATCCAACGTCCTGGAAATTTCTGTATCGTTAAACTTACAGTAAATAATAAACGATCTTAATCTAAATATAAAGTGCCCCAAATAGTATTTTTGGATATTATTGACAAAATCGCACACAAGAAGCGTGCGCGATCACAACTGCCAAAAGAAAATGCAAAACATTTTCCGAAATTCTATCATAATTTCAAAATAAATTAGGTCGTCAAAAAATTCACTCGCTAAATTAAATAAAAGATATAAATTAAAAAAAAAATGCCGGTAACAGGTTCAAATTCGGGACCGGAAAAAGGTCCCCGTGGCGGTGGTCGTACAACATTTCGTCCGCCTTGGGTCAAAGAAGGACCTCAATCGTCCTCGACGACGGCAGCGCCATGGACAAAACGTAACGAAGGAACATCGAAAGAAAACGGTCAGCCGGCCGTCAAGGAATCCAAACTACAATCACGCGAAATAAAAGTTCCAATTATGACGACAAAACCGAAACCAGTTCAAGCCCCGCTTAAGCCCAAGGAAGAAAAACCGGAAAAGATCGAAAAGGAACAAATGGTCGAGACGAAAAAGGACTTTACGATGGAAAAGCCAAAATTACGACACGTCGATACAAATAATAAGGAAAAGAAAGCGGCACCGACCGAAGTCTTAGAAACGCCAAAATTACGCCCAGTTCTCAAGAAAACAACGAAAGTTGACGAAGTCAAGCAGCCAATAGAAAGGAAACTTTCGTCAGCCGATAAGACAGCGCCGAAAAGTTCCGATAATGCTTCTAATGGTGAGTTTAGAGGATCTTTAAAATTTATTTTAGGCTTCCCTCAACTCCAATTCAAAACAAGGAGTATGCGATCCAAGTTTTCAAAATTCACATTCGGTTATAGCGGATTTCAGAGCTTCACAAGCCTAGTGTAAGCGTAAGCCTGCTTAGTTCCAGGGATCGAGAGATCGAATCTCACTCCAGTACAGCAAGTTCTACTTTACAACATTATCCATTTGCAATTATCTTCCCTATCGATTTATCCATTCAAGCTACCATTAAAAAAATGACGCGGAATATTCAGTCTGTTTGTACAAAAATGTGAGAGCGAGTAAGTTTTCCGTGCAGCTTCCATACAAAAATCTTTGAAAAATTTGTGCACCAGAAATCACCATATCAAGAAGTCGACATTTTACACGAATAATTTCCTAATAAAAAGGAAGGTGGTTTGTAGCAAACAAAATTTTCGCACGCTGTCGGGTGGTTCCATACAAAAGTTCCAGAAACATGTGGCCGAACCTTTTACCGATTAGATTCATAATGTAGGATTGTTAAATTTCGTCGAAACAAAGATTTTTCTAAAGTTTCCCATACATAAGCTTAAATAGAGGTAATTATTTTTCTCATTTTAGTAGCCATCATACGATACTCTTTAAAAATAACGCAATATACATACACTCCTCATTTTTATTCTCAATAAAGTGTAATATTTGCGGTATGCTATATTTTGTCAATTGTTCTGGTGGAGAATCCAGTGACTTTATTATATTTCATTAAACTACGACGCGTGCACGTGAAGCGATGCGTCAAAATGTAGCGCATAGAACGGAACCAAAGACGAGAAAAAGTTGTATTTGAAGTTGTTGTTCATTGATGACCCAAATTTAGTCACTGCCTGTCAGTCCGTCCATCTGTCTGCCTGCCCGAACACATATTATACAAGAACGCGATGATCGTTATCTAGCGAAATGATTATGTAGCTTCCGCACAAAAGCCCTTGAAATTAATTTTCACAAATATTGATCGGAAACTTCAGAACGCTTCAAGCTAATAATTGAAATTTGGCAAAAGTTAATTTTTCAATATTTACAGATAAGAGACTTTTAATATGAAGAAAATTATGTGAGTCCACACAAAACTCCTTAAAAAATAAGTTCATTCAACTTCCAAACTTGAATATAACTTCAGAAATACGTTCGCCCACAAATCGAAGAAAAACACAAATCAATATCGAGTAGAAAGTACGGTTAAGTTCGATATTGAATGAAGTCCATCAATTCCTTCGTGTAGTGACCATATAGATGTCCTCAAAACACGTATTCGCGAATACTAGCCGATAACTTGAAGCTAATAATTCGAAATTCGGCGAACGTCATTTCTCCAATCGTTCTAGCTAAATAATTAATATGAAGAAAATCGGTTGAGTCCTTGGGGTGACTGCCATATAAAGGACTCAAAAAATTTATGGAACCCATTGTAGCTTCAGAAATCGTTCTGCCACCAAGTAGAAATTTGACACAAATTAATTTGGAGTTGACAGGTTTACTAATGAAATTCATCAACTTTTTTGGTCAGCTCCCATTCGATACTCCTTAAATAATGTTATTACACTTTTTGCACGATTAAAAGAGGTTTTTCTTACTACAATTTTTCATCATTTGAAAGTACAGGAATAAGAACGTGTAAAATGAAAGTACTCCTTGAATACAAAGGTCATTAAAATGTGTCCTTTCATTCACTCCAGCTTGCGACATCTCGAAAACGACTTGAGCTTAGGGTAAAAAAGAGAGATTGGGTATTTTAGTATAGCAGTGAATAGCTTCATTGTAAATGTCCTTAAAATACGTAGACAAATCCTGTTCATAATAAATTAACAACTTGATATGATAGTCATCCGAAACTTGGCAGAGTTTCAGTTTGATAAACAGTTCCAGATGCCGAAAGGAAAATGAAAACAATTTTCCATTTCCTTTGACTATCAATAAAAAAAATGTTTTCGTCGTGAAACAATCGACCTCTGCAAATAAGTTACTTCTTGCACAACGCAACTCAAAAAGCCCTTCATATTTTATCTTCAAACATTTACAGGTAGATAGTAAGCCGCTAGAATGGAGTGAAACGAAAGTAGAAGTTGAAACTTGAAACTTTGCAGCATGAAGATAGTGGTTTGCAGCTAGAGAATCGAATTTGATATCTCAATCGGCTTGAGGCTTATTAAGAAATCCATAAAAACATACTGAAGCCCTTTTCACTCTTTTGGCGGTTCAATATCGACAAATCTCGAAATTTCCTTTTTAGGCGTTTGTGTAAGTATCTTGTGGAAGGAAGCATTAATTGGATATCTATACTCCCGACCTTGCCGATATTAAATTCGTAAAAAAAAACATTCCACCCCTTTTCATCCCCTACGGGGTTGAATATTAAAAAATGCTAATATTGATTTTTAGGCGTTTATAAGAGTATTCTGTCGATCCTAAGAGATATTAAGAAATTCGAAAAAACATATTTAATCAATATTCGAAAAAATTTCGAAATCTCTTTTTAGGTTTTTATATGAGTATACCCAGATAGAAATTAGAATCAGTTTTTCTGTAATCACTTTTCCTTCATTTTTGTACCGTGAAGAAAATTGATGAAAAACCATACCATGGAATCAAAACTGTTTTCTAGGAGGGGGTTATAATGAATGAGTTCCAAAAACTAATGAAAAACTGATTTTTCGCTGATTTTTAACATGCATCAGTTTTGATTGGCCAAGTTAATGTCCAATGAAATTTCCGTTCTTCAAATCAATTCAGAATCAGTTTTAAACTAGATGTACTAACATAATTTTTTGGGATTCAAAATGATTCCAATTCTATGATTTTAAGAACTGATGATAAACTGATGTCTCTATTCCAACATAGAATTTCTAATTGCTGTTAAAGGGATTCCCCTAACGCTATCGATACCATTTCGTAGTAATTTCGTAGTAAGAGAAAAATTAAAACTATTAATTTCTCGTTTAATAGAGTCGCATTGTCTGTTTTATTCTGTGTGATTGCAGTAGTGTAACGTGAACGTTCAGTGATAATTCAGGTGAGTTTACAATTTTACAGTGTTTTGTTTTAATAAGTAGAGTCGCTTGTTGTGTCTTTTAAGAATGTCAGAAATTTATAAGAAATCGGAAAGAAGAGCGGGTGTGAGCAGGCGTCATTTTCGAAGACTTGTTGAAAAGGAAATACAAAACATTAATTTTTTAAAGTCGGAAACAGAAATTGAATTTCAACCTGAAAGATGTAATGGTAAAACTGGAGAAAATTCTGGCTCAGCAAACCGTTCTAATTAAACGGTTGTCGAGCTATATACTGCCAGAGGAAAATAATTCAATAATTCCACCTTTCCAATTACCCATCGCCGATCAAGAGTCCCTGGACAATGCAGAGCAGCTCCTAGTTTCGCATACCTTGGAACACTTGTGTCATACTCACAATTCTTATGTTTTTTACAGAACCAGTGGTTGCTGACAATAGGTGTGTTTTTTTGCGCTGCAGATTAGAGTAGTGATTAAAATTTACATTGAAAACACCAACAATATTTCTGTTTTTGTTATATTTTATTCCTTTTCCCTGCAGATAGTAGGCTAGAATATAGATTTTAACCGGAATAGTTAACCCAGTAAGCTCACTGGGTGAACTACTCGCGATAAATACCTACTATCTATTGAAAAAAGTTATAAAGAATCGTAAAAACAGCAATGTTGTTGTTATTTTGTATATAAAGTTTAATCATTACTCTAATCTGGATAAATGCGCAAAAAAACACACCTAATGAAAGGAAGTCAGACCCTGAAAAAGTTTTTCCCATACTTATTGCATGAGTCCATTGCAAAGGATGATAACTTTTCAGGGAAAAGCGGGAAAAAATCATTTGAAAATTATACAAACATCAACCAATGTATCTTTGGTAAGTATTTGGATTAATTGAGCTAAAATTGGAATATACTACATATTAAAATTTCACTTAATTCACAGCTTGTTTCAAAAAAAGTGGCTTCGGATGGAACGAATACCATTCAGCAATAGAAAGTGCCTTAAGAGCCTCCAAAGTAAAAGTTAACATAAAAAATTTGAATGCCAAAAATACAAAAAATTAAAATTGTTCGTAATTATGTGATTTATGTTATTATTAATATTTTATTTAAGATTTATTTTATTTATGCTGGTTATTGTGGTTTTCTCCATTTTGAAAAAAAAATTTTGTTTATAATAAAGATTATATGGATTAAAATTATTAAAAATTGTTTTTGTTATTTATTCGAATTGATGATTGCAATATTGACTTTTTCGTTCGTTTCAAATGAGGGGTATATTCATATGTAATGCAAAGGTTTAAATTTTTTGACTGCCTTATTTATTATTCCAGGTAGAATTTTGTTTCCTTTCCTTTTCGTGTGCCAGATCGAAGCTGTTTTGACTAAGGCTTAAACCTTTAACATTAATCTCCACAAACAGATCTTTCCTACCCCATCATTATATCGTAAAAATCAATTTTTAAAAGATTATGCAAGTTATAATAGTTAATAACACTGTCAATGTTTATTTGCAGAAAGTCGCCCTCCGGAAAATTCAACCATATATGATTAGGTAGCATTTGCTACCAACTACACACTCTTCCTCCGAGATGGTTGCACTTTCTGGTGAGGAAAATTCATGACTGTAAATCGATTTTCTCAGCGTTTTTAACAGATTTGCATAATTAGTAAAAACTGAATATTGGAATATAAATATAGAGAAGGGAAATCTGTTTGAAACCGATTATATACCGATTACTTCTTCAGTTCATAAAATCGATTATTAACTGATTTCTGTAATCTATTATATAAATTGATTATTAGCCCTTGAAGTTTAGATACGGAAATATGTTTTAAACCAATTATATATTGATTCCGTTATCAATGCCAAAATCTATTATGAACCGATTTCACTGTGATTGTATCTTCAATTTGTTATATCTATTTAAAACTGATTTCACATTGATTTCATCCCATATCTTTCAAACCAAAGGAATTAATGAATATCTGATTTTGCTTTGATTTTTACATCACACTTTTCATTGGTTATGAGACCAGCCAATCACGATTCTCAAAAAAGCGGACATACTCCATACAAAAACATCATTTTTTCTTCAAAAAAAAAATGATTTCTTGATACCTCAGAATTAATTTCGAATTAGTTAAACATAAATTTTTTTCTATCTGGGTACTGTTAAAGTGAGAACCAACTCGTTATATCAACGGTCCTAAGAGATATTGAGTAACACCTGAAAGTATATTCAATTTCATTTCACCCACTTTTAGTCAAGAAAAATCATGCAAATAAGTTTAGGCGCTTATACACAGTGCGACAAATAAGTTCCGACACTCGAACCATATCTGAGTAACTAGTAGGACCATCTTTGTATATACAGACCGGCGTTTGAAAGCTGTGACACTCTTCTTCCCGGTAATACCAATTTTGTTTAAATCGGTTGATAGATAGCAAAGTTATGACAGTTCTCCCAAAACAACTTTTTTGTCTATGTTGCAATATTAAAATGTTGCTCAAACAATGCTCATTACATTCTTCGATAGTAAAGGAATTGTCCACAGGGAATTCGTTCCAACTGGCCAAACAATTACTGTCGCATTTTATCTCGAAGTTTTGAAGCGTGTGATGGCCAGAATTCGTCGTATTCGACCCGAATATCGTGATCCAGAGAACTGGATAATGCACTCACTCTCACTCTCACACATTGTTCGTCAATTTTTGGCTCAGAATCAAGTCTGTGTGTTGAATCATCCACCGTATTCACCTGATTTGGTCACATGCGATTTCTCTCTATGCCCGAAATTGAAATTAAAGTTGAAAGGATGTGTTTTTAATGACATTTCGACAATCAAAATAGCTTCAACACGAGCACTAGAGGCAATTCCACAAAATGAGCTAGAACACGCATTTGAATCACTGTTGAATCGCTGTAACAAGTGTATTGAAACTGGAGGAGAATATTTTGAATAAAAAAAATGAAAAATATTCAGATTTTTTCTTTTAATGATGTTTTCCATGACTAGTCTCGAAACTTATTTGTATTCTACAGAAGTAAAAATCAATTTGATATCTCCTTGGCCTTAAGAGATTTTGAGTAATGAAAAAATAAACAATGAACTCTTTTTCGTACTTTTGGGGTGGGATTCCAGAATATACTATTAAAATTTGGTGCTTCAGCACCTAACTAAGCACTAGGTTTTTTTCATACTTTTCGCGAATGAATACCGAATTAAATTTTTAGGCGTTTGTAGAAGGATTTTACACCTACCGACCTGATCCCGGCCTGAATATCTGCAGTGGTATTTCATGTCAGAACGCATTCCACATATGCCTTGACAAACTGTTGTTCCTTCTTCATGTCACTGAAAATGATACAAAACAAACATGAAGGGCGAATCACGCGTTTACACCTAAAAATCAGACGACCTATTTTAAGTCAGGATCTCATCGCTCCTACGACTTATTCAACTCATTTTTAAACCCTCTTGGGGTTATCAACGAAAAATCATGCAAGTCAATTTTTGGCGTTTACAGAAGTAAAGTGAAGAATTGAAAGTCAATTCCATTGGGCTTAAAAGATATTGAGCAATGAATAAACAATATTTAGCCCACTTTAACCTGGGTCTACACTGACAATTTATCTGGCAATAGCAATGGCAATGGCATTATTGCCATACACAAATTGACAGTGCAGACCAAACGCATATGGCAATATTGCTCACAGCATTGCCATGGCAATTTTGAGGATAATATTGCCAGAAAACGAATCGTTTGAAACTATTGAATTAATCAATAGTTTTCGAAGTTATGAGTTTAATCACCGTATGGAAACATTTGTTCGACTTTATCTCTATATAACTTATATCTTTTGTACCTTGTATTACAATCTTTCTTTAGAGATAAAATCAAAAAGTTAAAATTCATAATATCAAAAAAGAAAAATTTTTAAACTTAGAAATTAGATAGACAATAAATGAAGAAAAAAAATAAGACAAAGCTGAAATTACGACAACTTCATGATCTGATTTTAGGAATTAGTAAATAAAATACAGTACAATTTTTGACTTCGTTTCTTATATAAGAAGTCATTCAAAAGTTTTAACAAATTTGTCTGCGACAATCCCTTCCCCAAATGCAGTACTTCAACTAAATATTGTGAATGGACTTATAAAATCCTTTCATAACCTTTTTCTTAATCATCAACTTATCATTTTGTTACCTTCCAAATTAATTATTTTGGCGAGATTATATAATAATCCTTATTAATATTTTCAGAGAAGAAATTAGAAAGGAACGGTTTTAATTATGTAAATTTAAAGAAGAGATATGCGAAATTGACATTGCTTAGGAAAGGATTTATCTTTTTAAGTTACAAAATATTCCTTTTTGTTTCCTTTATTATATTCGAAAGTCTCAACGAGCCCTGTCTATTATCCCGAAGGAATGGGGCGACAAGCTAGAACCACCTGTTTCCGAAAATCTAAATGGTCAAGGCGAATGAAATGAGACAGAGAGATGACAAACTTCCTAAATCAATTCAAGGAATATTATTTCCGAATTTGGCTGAAGTGGCATGGGAGATTTATTGAAGCTAACAAAGGACCATTTAATCACATCAAGATTTATACAAAAATACACTGAGACTTTAACCTAATCAAAAAAAACTGGATGAAATATACATAGGTATTCCATAAGAAGCTCACAACGACAAAATCCGCCATTTATACCAAAAATTGTCAAATGATCTGCTTTTACTTTATTATTTCAATAATACAATATTGTGATCGAATTTTAAAAAAAAAATTTGTTACCCAGAAAAATTTTTATTTCATGTTTCATGACTAGTAGACATGAAAAAAGCAAAAAAAAATTGTCAGTCCGTCTGTCCGCCGTACGTCCACCGGCGTACGCAAAATTGTTTGAAGGCTCGTAGCACCCAAACCCTTTGAGCTATTTAGTTGAATTTTTTTTCGTGGGCAGAGTGGGTAGGCACCCTAAAGTGGCCAAATTCTGAGGGGTGGGGTGAGAGGGCGGAGGTGGGGGAAGCGTTTTAGACGGAAAATTTTGGTTTCTAGATCTCAGCAACCGCTTATGTTAGGATGCTGAAACCTGGAATTTATATAGAGTTTCGATAGTGGACCCATTTGCAAAAAAATTGCTGATATGGGTGAAGTGGTGTGCGTCCGAAACGCTCGAAAGCCGAGATCGAGACATTTCAAAATTCATATCTCCTAAACGGTTAATGTCACGAAATCAAAACTTAACGAACATCTGGAAGTATACTTGGAGAATAGCTCGAAAACAAATTTTTGAGTGGGGGCAGTGGCGTGCGTTTGAGGGTGAAAAATAAAACGTTCCGGTTTTTATATCTCGAGAACCTATAATCATGGAAAGCTAATACTTGGTATTTAGATAGAGCTATAGTAGTGATGTGTTGGAAAAATATATATTTTTATACTCTAGATGAAATCATATAGAGTATTATAAGTTTAATCCAGCCCGAAAAGTTTGTAACGCATAGAACCGAGCCTCGGACGAAAAAAAGTAATATATTATTTTGTGTTTAGTTGTTGCCAAAAACCCCAAATCCGTTTGCTGTCCGTCCGTTTATCCGTCCGTTTGCACGATAACTCAAGAACCCGTTGGCCTAGGAAGTTGAAATTTTGTCAGCACCTGTAAAATGGAAAAAGTAAGGCTAAGTTCGTTAATGGGCGATATCCTTCCACTCCTTCGGGTACCTCCCATACAAGAATCCTTAAAACACGTATTCACAATTATTGCTCGAATGCTTGAAATTTTGAATACTTAAAGTTTACAATGTTTGAAACGAAAGTGCCGAATATGATGCAAATCGAATGAGTCCTTCGTGTAGCAGCCTACAAAAGTCCTTCAAAAATGTATACAAGTTACAGAATCCACTATAACTCTAGTACGAGTTAAAGCAGGGAATCAAAATTTTACAGGAATTAGTTTTATATCAAAAGCAAGACCGAGTTCATTAATTAGCGCAATCCATCGACTCCTTCGGGTAGCTGTCATATAAAAGTTCTTAAAACACGTGTTCACCAATATTGAACGATAACTTTAGAACGCTTTAAGTTACGACTTTGAAATTTTGTATACGTTGATTTTATAATAGTCGCAGCTGAAGGTATTAATATGAAAAATTTCCCGTAAGTCCTTCATGTAGTTGCCATACAAAAATTCTGTAAAAATGTCCAAATTAATTTATGGAACTCACTATAGCTCAAGAAATCGTTTAACCATCCATCGAGTAGCCACTATACAAAAGTTTCTACCTGTAAATAAAAGGTCATGCAATAATTGTATGTGCACTCCTCATTCCCAACTAAAATATAAATCGGAGTTCAGTATTTCATCTAGAGTATCATACGATTGGCTTGCAGCCGATCGTGACTGCGTTATGTTTTTAGGAGTAGTATGCTACGGAGATGGGGGTGTTTTTCCTATCTATAGAACGGCGTGTGCAAAAAAGTTGAAACTTGGTGACTATACGTAGATCTATTAGAAAAGTTATTTAGATAAAAAAATTTCAAATATCCATTGGTGTACGGAAGGGGGGCTAAAAAAGTGATCAGTGAAAACGAAATGCATACATTTTCACGAATTTCGTCATATCTCTTAGGTCTTCTAAAATAATGAATTGATTTTCATTTCACGGATTCCTCATATCAATACCTGGAAAGCGTTTTCAGTGTTTTTTGAAATTCGACCGCTAAATGGTGTAAAGGGGTTGTACACATTTTAACGAATTCGGCCGTATCACTAAGGCCTGATTAGATATTGAATAACTTTTTACTTCCATGGGCTTGTTTTATAATCAACTAAAACCCTTTTCAAGTTTTTTCCTTTTTCAAGCACTAAGAGGTTATAAACGGTTTCAACACGTTTTCACGAATTCCGTCATATCTCTTAGGAGTGATAAGATATCGAATTGGTTTTCACTTCCTCGGGCTTTCTTTATATATATCTAAAAACTCATTACAGGATTTTTGGATATTCAACCCCAAAGGGTGCAAAAGGGTTGCATATGTTTTCACAAATTCCAACATATTTTTTAGTTCTTATGACATATCGAATTCATTTTTACTTCCTAAGGCTTCCTACATAATCATCAAAAAGTTGATTTCGGTATTTTTACATATTCAACTTCAAGAGGGCGTAAGGCTTTCGACATATTTCTTAGGATTAATGAGATATCAGATTGATTTTCACTTACACAGACTTTTTATATAGTCGCCTACAAATGCATTTCCGAATTCATGTAATGGGCCAAAACCAAATCACGAAAAACCTCCTAATCAAGTAACAACTGATATTATACTACGACTTAAGCTAGTATTACACTGTTTGACCAAGTGGTCAAATTGCAGTAATAAGCATTGCGAAATAGCGAATTTGACCGATCGGATACTGTGAGATTAATTGGAATTCGCAATTTCGCATTGCTTATTACTGCAATTTGACCACTTGGTCAAACAGTGTAATACTAGCTTTAGACAGCGTCTGGGAGTATGAACCAATTACGTAATTGATATGTTATATGTGGCAGCGGCGTAAGTATTCTAGCGCGACCCAATTCTAACCGCTCTTCGAACTTTTTTTAAAGTTTTCAGTCACATAGTAACCTACACCGCATCTCAGAATTAAACGCGTTCCGAACTTCTACCCAAAAAATAATAAAGTTGCGCCCAGACTGTTGGCAGATTTATTATTGAACTACAGCTGAAAACGTCTAATGACCACAATTATAACTTTTCAACGGATGGGATGGTCAAGAAAATATTGACCAATTGTCCATTGTAGCGCAGATGTACTGCACTTCATATTTTCTGTGAACTGTTAATAGAAGTATAATTTTAATGAAACCTGGGTTTTTTTAAACATTTTTATATGTGCATCTTGTATACTTGCACCCGTAAGTCAGAAATCTGCAAGGACATAGAGCTAAGACACTGCTTGCAATTCCTTTTCGATTGTTTGTTTCCATGGCTTTCGTAATTGATCTACCAGATGTCTTCTTTCCTGATGCAAGGCATTGTGCCATTATACTTTGCTCTAGTTTCCTCAGGGTATGATCGATGCTTTGCCACTTTCATGGGCTCGCCTTATCATAAAATATTCCAATATTGGAGACCATAAATTAAATCTTTAAATTCATTCACAATGTAAAGAAAAAAATGCGTATCTTTAATCGAATTTTGATGACAGAGTATCGTACATCGCTAAATTATATTTATAGCCATTTATAAGACACCCACTGTTTATATGTTCTTTGCCAAATTTTATTAAAACTGTCTGCGCTTCATTAAGAGATCGTAGCGCATAGCGATCATTTTGACAAACACTATTATAACTTTACATTGAAATTTTTTTAAAACAGTGAAAGTATGTATATTTTTAAAATTGTGTATATTTTATAAATGTACTTCATTTTTTTATAGAACATAGAGGACGTGTAAGTTAATTCATACATCAATCGCATGATGTCTTATATTCCGAAAACATAAAGCCATTGGAATTTTTTGTTTTGATATGATGACACTTTCATATCGGTAATATTTAACTACCTTCCGGAAGGCCAAATAAACAGGAAACACGACTTGTTCTTGTTCTCTACCCGTCTAATTTTTTTAGCGTGGGTGTGGTTTTTTAATTAACTTTCTAAGGGAACCTCGTTAATTTCTGTAGAAAATAAATACGAATTTATTCGTGCGATATAATTTGCATACCGTACGTGCACTCTCACTACGTAATTCTCAATTATAGTTTAAAATCAATCGCATATTGGTCAAGAATTTGGGTATTTTGCGTTATTAATTTACGTTTCAAGATTTTTTTGGCATATGTTGATGCAATAGATGAAGCGCGTGGAGAATTAGCAACAAAAAGATATGTGCATTTTCCAACTTTTTTTTATTTATTTATTATTAGTTATTATTAGGTACTTATTACAATTATTATTTACTTATTGCAATTATTAGTTACTTATTGCAATTATTCATCATTATGCGAAACATCGGATTGGTATAGTCTGTCTATAGGAGAGTAGTGAATATGGGTAGTTATTGGATATAACGACCAAAACAACACTATTACGGAAGAATGGTTGCTCATGATAAGCAATTTTCCTAGACCCTGTACCGTACCCCATTTTGTACCACACCTTACATCTCTAAGAAAATTAACAACATTTCAACTTTCAAGCATTGACTGTTTTTGGGATATAAGAAAAATTGTTTAGTCCTCCCCCACGTAACTCACTACCAACAGATTCATACAAACTTAGTGCCATCGTATCGATTAAATATACACCTCGGAATAAAATTCACTTTTATACCTCGTATCGGAATACATGCTTATGATTCTCTATATCCCAATATTGCCGTTTTCCCCACTCCTTGTTTACGATACCCGATAGTTGACAACTAAATAAACCACACTACTACAAGTAAATGTGCCTGATAGATGACTACTAAATTACCCAGAATACTACCAGTAAATATACCGTATAGTGTACTGGTAAGTTAACCACTAAAGGCCATTATTACGATCGTCAGTTAAACTTTAACTGAAAATTTAACCGGAAGCTTTGTATGAAAATCTGTCAGTTAAAGTTCAAGTTAGAACGTAACTAAATATCGTAGGAATGGCCCTTAGTATACCTCAAGACTATATAATTTGCCTATGTGTTCATCACTTTAGTGCAGCGCGATTTTGCAGAGCCCACTTACTCCAGTGCTGCTATTTACGCTGAAAAAAGTACATCCAGAATTTTCATTCCGTTTCTTTATTGCAAATTTTCAACTTTCCTGCGACATAGATATGTAAATAAAAATTCTTACTTTAATTATTAAAAAAATACCGCCCAATTATAATGTTAGAATATGGTAATAACAAAAACAAGGTCTTAGGGCAATCAATTTCTTCTTCAAAGCATATTTTTCATTGCTTGTCAAATACCATGTCAAATATTTGGCAAAACAAATTAACACCTAATTAAATTGACAATAAAACAATTTTGGCACACACAAATTTGGCGATTATACTATCTGTTTGAACCACCCTCAAATTGTGGCTTGCAAGTGAATCCCAGAATTTTGTCATTGAGGGAGACTAATAAATGTCACAATGGAGTGGTAACATATTTCATATTTATCTAAAAAAACAGGGTATTGATTCGAGCCATCCAGATAGATCTTATTTTCGGCCACAACTCCGTTAACATATTTATTTGTATGACATTTATATAGTTTCAACTTTCGAGCGTAAGCCATTTCTGAACTATGCAGTTACCATATACCTTCAAGTTATATAAAATATGCGTTAATTTTCGAGACCTGCAACTTTTTGGATGATGTCCAAACGAAGAGTCGAATCTATGGTCCTCCCCTTAGAACCGAAAATAAGTACCACTGAATTAGTATCTTTCAATTGAAAGTCGAAAAGATATTTAACAAAGAGACATACAATCCAAAACCTTTTTTATACTTTTATACACAATATGTCAAATATTTGACTTACGGTGCTCGTACACGAGCAATTTTTCAAGCAATTAATTGCCCGACGACTATTACCAAAACTAGTGGAGCGATTAATGGAGTAATACAGGGCAATAGCATGCTCTAGTTGCGGCAATATTTCCGCAATGTGGCAATGTTTTCACAGATTGCTGGTATTGTTCGCTCTATAGTTGCTGTATTTCCACTGACTTGGAAAATTCCGAGCAATTGTCCTCGTTCGGTGATTCAATTGTCATGTTTTGTTTTGAATTTTGCATTTGTTTGTCAAGTTTCGTGTTATAATGGCTTGGAATTCAAATATTTCCATGTTTTATTTTAAGTTTTAGATTTGTTCGTCAAGTTTGCTTTCGTGTTGTTCGTAGACTGAATTTCTCGTGTAAGCCCTTATTGCTGATTTGCTAGATATTGGTCAATATCGCTCATCACAATTCAGGAACGAGTTGATGAAAAGTTTATCCACATCGCCTGTTGCTATTGTTACTGTGTGTTGCTTCATATTTTTGTGACGTCAAAATAGACGAATATTGCTGCAAATTGAGCAATTTTAATCGCTCGTGTAAGAGCACCTTTAGCAAATGCAGTAAATAGTGTAATCGTAAAATTTTTGGTTACCAAATTAATTTATTTTTTCATTTTGCCTAAAAAATTTTAATTAACTTTTTGTCTGACATTTAAAAAATTTATCAGCTATCTGTCGTGTCAAAATTTTTAATTTGTTTTGTAAGATTTTACGCTTTTCTGTATTGAATTCCAAAGTTTGTATTCTGAGCAAGTAGTTTAAAAAATTTATTTGAAATATGTGACAGTGGCGAAATGTAAACGTGGTGAAACGTAAATTTCAGCGCTAGCAAGGCCGATTTTAGTAGATTGCCGCAAAATTTCAAAATCTCTTCAATTTTGAAATCGCTCAAATAACCGCGAAATATGGAAGGTTTCAATAAAAATTTGTCGAAATCCCAAAATTTTGCAAAATTCAGTTCGAAATCTTAGCTGACTTTATTTAGAACAAAAGGCGAATGAAAATTATCCTTGAATTTTATTTTCAACAATAACGATTTTCTCCTATAACTTTGAATATCTCAAAAAGGCACACTTTTTTTATTTTATAAAACAGTATTTTCAAATCATATCAAAACTCCAACTTGGGATTTCACAGGAAACGATGACTTAAAAATCGACGAATATCAGTGGTCTGAAATTATTTCAAAGAAAAATTATAATCACCTTTGTGATCGATCTGAAATTTTAAAAAATTTGCTACCCTTAAATTTTGTCTTTCACGTTTTAAGACTACTAAACCGCAAAAAAGTAACAAAATCCCGTAATTTTTTTTAAGCCCGTATTCTTAAAAGACATAAGTGCGAAATTCCGTAATTAAAAAATCGTAAGATATAAAAATACTTTATTATAAAAAAATAATAAAGTAAAATGCCGTATTCCGTAAATGTATATAGAAATGTATAGATACTTAATACCCTTACCAAAATACCGCAATTACAAGAATAAACCCAATTCACAATAATAATTTTTTTTTCTTAAGTCATATTCTTTCCAAAACAACGGCATTCAATATATAAAACAATAAAAAAAAATTAAAAAAATTATGAAAATATCAATTAAGCGTTACACTGCAAGTATTCCAATTTTTTAAAGTGAACCATACATTTTTTAATTAAAAGAAAACGTAAAAGAATAGCCCATCCCAAAAACCACATTAATCGTGGCATAGGTTAAATTAAAATCGAGCCACGATTAATTCGAGATTTCGGAATACGAGATTTTGGGATACAGGATTTTGGAATACGGGATTTTGAACTAATAGATTTTGGAAAACGGGATTACAATCCCAACCCATAAAATACCATGATTTTTCCGTCTAATTCTAGAGTCTACTATTTAATAAAAACTCAACATCATTATTTTTTTCATTTTCAACTTTCTAGTGTAGTACAGTGTAACTGAATAGGATGAGTAACTTTGATCCATCGGCCACTCAAAACATATTTCTTTGGACTCCCCACACTTTCTACCCGAAATAGTGGAACTATTTACTGCGACAATTTGACGAACAAATCGCCAATATAATTTCTGTGCACCAAATTAGTTTTTATACGGCGAAGAGATGGTAAATTTTAGCGCCTTCTGTGTATTAGAATCAGTATTGATTCCGCTACTTTTGGTACGAGTTGAGATACTTCAATGTAATGTGTTCCTAATTTTTGTCCAAGTCGTAAGCTTCATAGGTGATACCTTATAAAAATTCTTAAAACATGTGATCGCAACTATTGTACGCAAGGCCGTCTTTACGTATGGTCGAAATGGGCAGTCGTCACCCCCATCCTCCAGGAATCATGAAAGTATAAGCTTGCCCATCCCTTAAAACTATATAATTGTATACCTAAGCGTTAAATAGGAGTAGAGGTTTCAGGAATATATTCGAGAGACGATATAGTAACGAGAGAGGTTAATTCCGTTTAAACAAAACATAGACCGACTCTACCAAGGACCAGCAGCAATCACGCTAATGAGTTCCTTTGATTTAAAGAAGTCATGTGCTAGTCTCAGGAATGAGACATTAAACTCGCCAGACTTTCCTATGTCGATAAAGTAGAAAAATACCCACTCAGCTAATAGCACAACCGTAGAGACTATAGAAGGACTGCTAAATGACTTCGATCCAAGGATGGTGTCCGCACGTTCCAATATTACCAAAGTATCGGCGATAACGTTATCAGAAACGTCTCAATGGCCCGGAATCCACATTCGTCGTTTATCATTTAATCTTATAACAGAATTCGAACAATTTCTACATTTCCAATCTTAGAGACTAGAAGAAGCTAGACTATCATTGAAAATGCAAATGGCTCTTTCCTTAACCCTTGTGTCCGTATCCCATCCTACCACTTAAATGACACGGTATGTTTCAGCGGTAGAAACCAGCTCCTTAACTATTTTCAGTCTTTGAACCACATACGTACTAAAAGCATTGGTCCTCCCTCATACTAGCTATTTTCACTTTGAATCTACTTTTGAACGAGCACATCGGTACCACAGCACCAGAGGGCATATCAAAATAAATTGCTCCATCCAGACTTGCTTTCCACCACCCTGGTGCCATGACCCGTACCCGTGATGGTGCATCCCTTACTGTATAGATTTAACCGAATAAGTCGAAGCTTGGCCTTATTGGTTTTCTTGAATAGTCTTAAAGGAAAGGAAGTTGAGTATTGCATCTACTAGCTATTAGGTTGTTCAAAAGGGAATAGAAGATGAGGGCATGTCGGTTAACACACTTGTTGACATTTGTTTGTCTAGCGTCAAAACTGTTTCAACATTGCATTTGATGTATAATTAGAGCAAATACGTTAGTAAAACGATAGTCAGAAGTCGATTCTAAGATCCAGAATAATTTAAATCATATTGACAAGTTCCATTTGGGGGTGCTGGACAATCATTCACATCTATGTTTTATCACAACTCACTCAGGTTATGACCACGAAAGTGATATCGAGATTCAGTTGGCAACGTAAATATTGAATGATTTGAACCATAACTTACAGTTCAATAGGTTCATTCTATCGTTATTTCCTGCACGATTGAGCTCTTCTTTTCAGCACCCTCAATATTCGATGCCTTACGGGTTATGATTTGTTTCATATTGGGAAATTATGTGATTCTGCAATTATGTGACGCTGCAAAGAATAACACTGAATAATAATCCATCGTCTCCAACAAAGTTCTCTTTCATATTTGTCCACACCTTGTAGTTACAAACATGCTGGCATACAAAAGGGGTTTAACCTATAGAGTACCACTGTCAACTGTACCCACCACTGCTCTTCTATATGAAAGTCCTATCACCGAGCCTAAGGTTTGTAGTACACTAATTTGACGAAAAATTCAGTCAAATTTTTTTTCCGTCAAAATAGACGCACATAAAACAATGTGGCAAACAAAAATTTGACGATTACACTCTCTGACTGCATTTGCATTTGAGAATAGTCAAATATTTGACATAATAGCACACAGTGGCTTAATGAAAGCACCATTTAACTTTTCAGGATTATCTTTAATTATTCATCACTACAGGTCCTGTATGAATGCTCCGGGATTATGTTATAAGAGATACATCGCTGTTAAAAAAAAACTATTTTAACAGCGAAAACAAAGCCTTACAAAGTGGCTCAGAACAGGTTGTTTAAGCCCCCAGAATCGAATAAAAAGTAAACAATAGCAAAATTAAATTAAAATAAAATAAAATAAATTAAAATAATAAAAATGAAATATAAAATAATAAAAATAAAATATAAAACAAAAAAAATTAAACAGAAAACAAAATAAAGGAAAAGAAAACAAAAGAAGAAATAAAAATAAAATAGAAACAAGGCAAATAGGCTTATTATTTTTTGCGTATAAGTCTGGCACGGGTCTTAAGGTAGTATTAGACTGTATCTCATGCTGTCAAATATTTGTTTGATAGTGTAATCGTCAAATTTTTATTCGACATATTATTTTACTTGCTATACGCAAAGTTTATTTTAACTGAAAAAATTTTACAGAACTTTTCGTCAAATTTTGTTAAACAAATATTTGACAGCATGGCCTACAGTGTTATACTAGCATGAGGGTTAGTTGCGGTACAGATTACAAAGCGGTTAAGAACCTAAAAAATAACGTTCCAAATAGCATCCTTTTGGGTTTTTTTTTTTGTGGTCAACCGAATAGTGATTTGCAATACAACTTAAGCTCTAAGCGCGTCTCGGACATCCACCCAGAAATAAAAAAGTTGACATCCAAAATCGGACCCTAGCCTTCTGAACCTTGAAACGTTTTTCCAAATTTTTCGATATGTAATCCCCTAAGGGGTGTAAAGTGGTTGTGTACATATTCTGGAATTCCGATATATTTCTTAGGTCTAATGAGATATAGAATTCTATAGAATTCACTTTCACTTCTAAAAGTTGTAAATATAATCGGGGAAAAAACCGATTTAAGTATTTTTCGAAGCTAAGCCCCGTGTGGGAGAGGGGGAAGGGTTTAAGGTATTGTTCCAGTTTTCACGAATTTCGAAATTCGTTTAGGTCTAATGAGATTTTTTCTTATTTCTATTGAATCATCTATTGAAAAAACAAATACGTAAATACATAAAAAAATTGCCAAGAAGTCCGGAACGCGTTTAGTGCTGGAATGCGGTGTAGGTTACTATACGACTGGCAACCTAAAGAATAACCAGAAGGCTAAATGTTCAGGGAAATTCTTTTTACTCCACCTTTGTACGCCAATGAAAATCTAAACTCTTTTTTTGCTTTACTTACTACCATATCTAAATATAGGTACTAAGTTTCAACTTTCTATCATAAGCCGCTTCTGAGATATAAAAAACCACCCCTGCTACCACTATCAATAATTGTATTTTTCTGGGTTGTCTCTATACAGTTGTCAATTTTTAGCTTTCGTTTTTCGAGAAAAAAAAATCAGAACTCTTTCCACCATCACGCCCTACAACCACACCCTCATTTTTTTCTTCGCTAGAGGTCTACTAGTCCTAACTCCAGTAAAATTTTTAAGATCATATTTTGAGATATAAAAATGTAATATTTTGAAAAATGGCTGTCCCATCACTTCCACGCTTCACCTCCCACCTCAAAAATTTTCCATTTAGGGGTTCACCCAATCTACTCACCATAAACATTTTTTTGTGAGCTTCGCCCCTTGAAATGGTTTTGCGTACGGCGGTTTTGGGTTCTACGTCTACGGCAGACAGACGAACATTTTTTTTGCTAGTCCTAAAACTTCAAAATACAAAATTTCAGGGTAGCAAATTTTTTGGAAATTTCAGGTCGATTACAATAATTTATTATTAAAAAATAGTAAAGTGAAAATGGCATAGTAAATAGAAAGAAAGAATAAAATAACGAAATAAATTAAAAACAAAAAAATTAAATAAATACAAAAAATAAATAAAAATAAACAAAAATCAAAAAAAAATCAAAATACGTCAAACAAAAAATTAAATTGGTAAATATAAAATGGAAATAAAACAAAAATTAATCTTTTAATAATTTAAATTTCTTAATATTAAAAACATACAAAAACAAAGCAAAAAATTAAAAACAAAAATAAAGAGAAAAACTAAATGAAAAAAAAAAGACATAAGTACAATAAACCCAAAAATATTAAAAATATATGTTTCATTTTCATAGCAATATTTGTGTCTCATTCTGAATTTCACTATCGGACTCTGTTTGCCGGTTATTAAATATTAATAGAAAATAATTTCCCGCAATTTATGTCCTGTACTCGAAAAAAAAACTTATTTACGAAAATAATTACAGTGCCAGCTCCACCTCCGCCACCACCACCTGCAAATATACCACGAGCTCCACCGCCGCCACCAGGAACAAAACCACCCGAGGACTTTCAAAAAACGCCGCTTTCGGACAAGCAAAAAGATAACCTGGACAAATTAAAGTAAGTAGCTATCTCGAGGATTCATTTAAGATGAAACATATTTGATCCTTCCAATAGACAAAGAGCCAGACGGCGACCAGACTGGTCGGAAATGATGAAAGAAGTTGAAGATGGTAGAAAATTAAGACATGTTAAATGCAACGACAGGTAATCATTCTTGTAGAACGAATCACGTATAAAAATAATTGAATTTAATTACAGATCAAATCCGATATTAACATCGAAATCGCTGGCCAAAGTTAGTGGACAGTTTGTGTATGAAACGGAAAAGGCAAACATTCACAATCAGCTCCTACATCAAATTCAATCGGGAATAAGATTGAAGCCGACACGATGTAACGATAGAAGTAAACCTATTCTAGAGGGTCTACGAAAATTCCGCAGACAAATGACAATAGAGGAACAAATACAAAAGTCCGAATCGCGAGCAGTTTTAAACGAGGTAGTTTGTATTTAAGCCAAAATATTGATCTTCATCAAGGTTTAGGAGCTGTTCCAATAGAAAGCTTCGTTTACGTCTAGTTTGTACAGTTTATAACGTCGTGCATAGGAAATTCCTGTATCAACTCAATTTTGGTTGATGTCTTGGCTTAGCATGACCAGTTTTACGACAGCTGACGAAATCAACAAGAGATTGGACTTTAAAAAAAATTTAACACTAAATTTAAACTTTTCATCATTTCCATATCACTTCAATACTTACCTGTATCAAAACTTGTACCTTTCCATTTCAATTTAAAATATAGCCGATACTGACTTTCCAGGAAGCTCCCGAAGAAGAAAGCGAGGACGAAATGGACGATATCGACAAATTGCGTGACGATTTGCAAAGTACAAAACAAATGTTGGCACTAGAAATGCGAAATAAAGAAGCTCAGGAGCGCGAAAATAAACGACTTCTATCGAAAATAGCGAATATTGAAGCCGAATTAGAACGTGAAAAAACCAAAGCACCGTCCGGTAATAGCACAACTGAAACAACCTCGACTGGTGACGAAGCCCTCGTTACATCGCTCAAGAAAGACGCAGAAGAAGCGAGAAAAACGTGCAAAGATTTAGAAAAGAAATACCAGCAATCGGCTGAACAATTGGATGCAGCTAAGGGCGACATTGAAGAACAGAAACGGCAGATTGCAACACTCGAAAAGAAATTGTCACAGGCAGCACAGGTAAGATTTTGAATTTCCGATTGAAATTAGGCAAAAAATAATCACCTAATGCTTCTGCAAAAAAAATAATTTACAAAAAACATAAAGTGCTTTAGTGTGAATAGTAGTAGATCACAATTTGGCTTTTGCTACTCATATGAAGACTCTAATGATTCGGACATTTATTGCGAACAGGTAATCGAAAAAGAATTTATTGAAGTAAGACTGCAAGAGTAACTACATGTTGCTAATTATTTGTTGAATTAAATTCAATTTATGTCGTAAGTCGTAATAATAACAACGAAATACTCGGAAATTTGATTCAAGATTAAATTTTTTAACCATCATCCCAATACTCAACATTGCGGAATTTTCGTTTCTTTTATCCGTAGTAGGGTAAAATTACGGACATCATTGATTCATGCTGTCGAGTGTACCTCAAGGGATAGTTCAAGATTTTCTTCTTGGACCTAATTTCCTGCTGCAGCACTGGATTGAATTGAACGCTTAAGTTACCGATGATAGAAAACGGTGAATAGCATCAATTTTCAAAGATTTGGTGGAAAAACTTGCTGATACTTGGTATTGAAATTTCTTATTGAAAAGAAATTGAAGTTCAGGAAGAAACGACCATGGATTTTTTTCATTATCGATAAGTTTTTCTCTGGTATCACTATAGAAATTCTCCCTAAGGATTATTTCTATTTAGAGAAGTTCCAATTTACCAGGTACCTATGGTTTTATTTGGAAGGATATCCTAGTTTAGTTTCAAACTTCTGGATTTTTCCTACAACTTCTCTATAACTAAATAGTGCTGTAGTTGCTTTCACAAATACAAGCACTTGATAAAAGTGCTTCCTTCTATAAGAATATCTGGTTGAAAATTATTTCTAAGAATTTTACATCATTGTTGATTTTTACTTAAATCTGTAGGAAGTCAAGTGTAGAACTCTACAGCTAACAGCATTTCATTATTTCAATTTTACTAACGAACTCATGCTTTTCAGCTCTGTAATTCACCCAAAGATGCGCCTAAAAACACATTAATTTCGTACTAATTTATGAGAAGTAAATCGGAACGATTTGTTCTAACAAACCATGCATGAAACAGGTCCAACTTAACTAGCACGTAATTAAACCCTTAAGTTCATTTTGTTTTAATCAAAATATTAAATTTTGCCATTGACTTAATGTTTTTATAATAACGACAGGGTGGGGGTGTTATCGATGCGAGGCGTCCAAGTGAAGCCGGACAAAAAGAGAGTTCACCCGAACCCGAATTGGAAGAATCGGAAAGCGATAGTGACGAAGACGACGAAAAGAAGGCAGAACGGCTAGAAAGACGCCTTGGACGGGAAGTCAAAATGCTAGTAAATAAACTGCAAAAAGTAAAGGATAAGCAACAAGCAGCCCAAAAAGAACGGACAAACCTAAAAGAAGCAATGAAAAAGAATCAACTCCTCCTCAAGTACGACCAACTCCAAAAAACTGTCCAATCGTATTGCAACTAGAAAACAAATTTTAATCCTTTCAGGGAAGAGAACAAAAAATTCAAGAAGCTTCAAAAAGAAGTTGATAAGATGGCAGCAATGATGAAGGACGACGAAGACGACGACGAAGAGAAAGAGGACGAGGAAGAAGAAGAGGAGGAAGAGGAAGAAGAATCTGAGACTGAAGAAGAGACCGAAACGGAAGACTCCGAAGACGAAAGCGGATCGGAAACGGAAAGTGAATCTGAAGAAGAGGTTTGAGAGGATTGAAAAAGCCATACGAATAGAGTCTATAAATCATTTTGAAAACTTTTCAGGACGCTTCGAACGAAGACAAAAAGTCAAATCTGGAACCGCGAGTTAAGCGGCACGAAGGACGTCTGACAGCACTAAAGAAGGGCAACTATTTGCTTCAAGCAAACGTGGATCGTATACAAGATGAAATTAATAAGATTCGAGAGAAATCGGTCACTTTACAGCGAGACTTGGACTCGGTTCTGTCGGAACTAGGCTAGAATTTTTACAAATTTCATTTTTTTTAGATTATTATTAATTTAATATAATAATTGCTGCAATCAGCAGCGCCATATAAATGCTTTTATTAAAACAATAGTGATCCTGGATATCACGTTCGGCTTCGTTGAGAGAACTCATCATCAAAGTCTTCTTATGCTTTATACAACAGAAATATAAACGAAATATGTAATGCTTTTAATTCAAAGTACTCACCTCACTTTAAAATTGAATAAATACTTTTTTGGCAAAATTTGTTTTCAATTTTATTTTGAAATGTGGCTCCACACAACCGTGAACTTTCATGCTTTAGTTCTGAGCCGGCCAGGGGAAATACATTAGGTCTGTTCTTTTTGCATACACTTTCTACACTAGGTTACACTTTCTGCCCTAATGCTGTTCGTTTTGTCGGTGTGACGTCAGAGGTGGCTGTTATTTTTGTTGAGTGTAGTGTACTCAGTGTACACTAGGTCTGTTCTTTTTGTCGAGTGTAGTGTACTCAGTGCATACTTTCTGCCCTAATGCTGTTCTTTTTGTCGGTGTGACGTCAGAGGTGGCTGTTCTTTTTGCTAATAGCTCTGTTCTTTTTGCATACACTTTCTACACTAGAATACACTTTTCTGCACTAACTCTTGAGCGGGTGCAGAGAGGCGAAGAGGATGAATGAAAAAAGAACAAACCTATTAGGTTTGTTCTTTTTTCATTCACCCTCTTCACCTCTCTGAAAAGTCAGTGTAAAAAAGTGTAGAAGGTGTAGCCAAAAAGAACAGACCTAGTGTAAGGTATATTACACTGAAACTACACTAAAGTGTTAATTTAACCTGGCAAAAAGATATATCTACCCTGACAGTAAGTGGACGAATTCAAACGTTTCCCAAAACTGTAAGAAAACAATTTTCAATTGCTTCAAATTTTCCGAATTACGGTACCTATACGGGTACCCAAAAATAACCGGACAAGTTGTTTTTAACTTTTTTATTTATTTTTTTTTTACAAAAATCATTCAATCTCTGTCAAAGTACTCTTCATCACAGCCAATGCATGTGTCCAATATTTTTCCCATGATTCAAAATAGTTTTGACAGCGCCTCCGTCGTTTTTTTCTTGATCTCATCCACGTCGGCAAAACGTCTTTACGCATTACTAACCCTGCGTCTACACTGACAATTTATCTGGCAATGACAATGGCAATATTGTTGCCATTGAGTTAAATGTCAAATCGCAATGAGTGGGCATTTGATTGCCAGACAATTTTCATTTGAGCGAGTGAATTCGAAGTGTCAAGTTGTAAAGCAAAGCAATCATAACTTCAAAAACTATTGATTAATTCAATAGTTTTTTCTTTAGTCCACTTATTTTCACTCATTTTGCGATCAAACCAAAAAAACTTAAGTCTACCTGTTGACAAGCGACGCTAACTTCTGTCAAACGATTCGTTTTCTGGCAATATTATCCTCAAAATTGCCATGGCAATGATTGCAATATTGACATATGCGTTTGGTGCGTCTACACTGTCAATTTGTGTATGGCAATAATGCCGTTGCCATTGCCAAATAAATTCTAACTCTTGCAGGAAAATTTTCGGCAGTAAGTGGAACTAAAGAACAAACATCACTTATTGAATCAATTATTGTAAGGAACATCATGTTTTTTTGCGACCGTCGAAATAACTAAGGGGGTCACTCTGTAATGCTATTTCACAGCTAAAACAACAAAGCTTGGAGAGGGAAACGTCTGAAGTGGCAATTGACGTTGTTTTTGAACTACTGAAGGTTGTACTCATCAGGAAACAGATTGGCTTGCAATGCGTTCCTCATTACTGATCTTCGGGGAAAAGAGACTGATTAGATTTCACTGTTCACTTGTGTGCTCGTGTAGTTTGACGAGTATTACGGCGATATTTCCACGATGCTCGAGGGTGTCTATAGTTTCATATCTAATTTGTCAGAATCATCAACATCATCAATGGCGCGACAGCTCAAATCGGGCCAGGGCCTGCAGGATACATTGTCTGAAGTCATCTCGGTTCAACGCCCGCGTCCTCCAATTTGTGCATCTAAGAAGCGATCTGCAATCTGCGTCAACTGAGTCCTCGTATCTTTTCCGTCAGAATGCTTGTTCTTAAATACGATTCAGCAAGGTAGGTACACGCAGCTGCCTGTAAGAACATTTACAGACACACTTAGACCTTAAAGATCCGTTGTGTTACCATAAGATCATTGAATCCAGTCCTACTCTCTAAACCGTTTAGAGCTCATAACGAAGCAGAAGTAAGCGGTAAGGTCACTTAGTCTGTTGAAGAAGTATAGGCTTCTATGTGAGCTTTTCCCCTAGCTGCTAGAGTTGGAACGGTGCAGAGAAGATGAAGGACTGTCTCCTCCTCCTTTTCATCCAAGCAACTTCTACTTCTACAGAAGTCGATTGAAAAGAGGCCGAGTCTTCTAGCATACCGACGATTGAGCAAAGCTAAACGCGATTTTGGGGCTACAGTTTAGATGTGCGATTTCTTATCTTAATATATAAAAATGTTCGTTCGGGGTACGTGTGTCTAAAACTCGAAAACCGCTGTACCCATTGACACCATATTTGGACAATACTCGTACGTTAGTATGGTCTGCAGGAAGGTTTCTCTTCATTTTACTTCCGGTAGGTGGCGCTGCAGTCGAGATATTTAGATTTTTCGTATTTATGGTACGATCTGGGTCAAATTCACAACATACTCGTATATTACTTCAATAAAAATAAATTTGTTGAGAAAATTTGGATCCGGTAGGTGGCTGTGGAGTCGAGACATTTACGAAAAACTATATAGTTTTTCGTATTTAGTGATATTTGTTCATATCGGAATGGATAATCACTCTTAGGCGCTGTACACATTGCACACGACCGAACGAATTTTCCGATACGACTTTTCGTTTTTCGGCTTATTGCGAAATCTTTAGTTATAGAAAAATTAGTTATAATCGTTGCTTATAACATTTTCAAGAATATCATAAAAGAAAATCTTTAGATACACATATCTTTAATTGATAATAATAAGAAAAATATCCATCCGTCGTACGAATATTTTTAGTCGTACGACGGATTCATTTTTCTTATTAATTTTTTTTTTTTTTTTTTCAATTAAATTTATTTTATTAGTTCATTCTATATACAATATTTCATACAAATAGTTAATAGTTCGTAGTTGGATTATTGTTCTGCACTTCCCAGACAGCAAAATTAAAACTACAAATCTCTAAAGATTTTCTTTTATGATATTCTTGAAAATGTTATAAGTAACGGTTATAACTAATTTGTCTATAACTAAAGATTTGGCAATAAGCCGAAAAACAAAAGGTCGTATCGGAAAATTCGTTCGGTCGTGTGCAATGTGTACAGCGCCTTATATGCAACGTACGTTAGCTATGATTATTGAAATGTTTATAATTATTTTGGCTTCGATAGGTAGCGCTGTATTCTCACTTTTGCATTTGTTGGTCGATTTCGTTTGTGCGACGTGCGCCTGGCTGTCAATGTAGAGTGAGATATCCCGACCGAATAACCCCTCCATCAACATGATGTTACCTGCCTGGAGCACTGCCAGAATTTCCGATGGAATACACTACAGGCATCCGGCAGCTTAAAGGACTCCCTTGCACTCAACTGCTCAGAGAAGACTCCAGCGCCAGTGCCGCATTCCATTTTGGAACCGTCCGTATACACGGAGAGTTCTCCCTCATTTAATACCCTATTGCTTTCCCAGTCCGCTCTGCTTGGGTACACAACCCTGAAGGATGACTTAAAATCATTCACCGGGATCATATAATCCGTGCAAAAGTTGACCGGACCCTGAAGAAATTCCCTAAGAATGGAGCTGTGTCCTGTGGGTCTCTCCCTAAAGAGACAACAGCTCAATAGTTTTGCCGCTGTGTTTGAAGCAACCTGCTTAATGAAAATATCAAGCGGCAAAAGGTGCATGCAAACCTCCAGTGCCGCTGTTGGCGCTGTGCGCAGGGCCCCTGTGATCATTACACAAGCACTCCGCTGCACTCCACTCAATTCCCTTTGAATATACTTTTTGTCTGTGGCTTTCCACCATACCAGTGCCCCGTACGTCAGAATGGGTCTTGCCACCGCCGTATACAGCCAATGTACCATATTTGGTTTCAGACCCCAGCTCTTTCCCACGGCCTGTCTACACGCAAAAAGCGCGTTGTTAGCCTTTTTAACACGCTCTCCAACATTTTCCTTCCAATTTAGCTTCCTATCCAGGATCAGGCCCAGATATTTCGCTTTTTCCGAAAGTTGCAGCTCGACCCCTTCAAGCATTGGCAGCCTGAATTCCGGGATCTTGTGCTTCCTAGTAAATAAAACCAACTCAGTTTTTGAGGCGTTAACCCCCAAGCCACATCTTTTGGCCCACCTGCTCAGTGTACAGAGTGCCGCCTCCAAGATATCAGTAATAGTATCCAAGAATTTTCCCTGAACCAGTATGACTATGTCATCCGCGTAGGCCACAACCTTGATTCCCTTCCTTTCGATTTCCATCAGAACCTCGTTCACTACAAGGAGCCACAGAAGGGGCGATATCATCCCACCCTGTGGAGTGCCCCTCGAGGCTTGCCTTGTTACCTTTCCTTGCCCCCTCTCCGAACTCACAATCCTGGTTTCCAACAAGGTCGTCAACCAGTCCGTCAGTCCATCCTCTAAGCCTATGCTATTTAAATCCTCCCTAATTGCTTCCACTGTTACGTTGTTGAAAGCCCCCTCAACGTCAAGAAATGCCGCCAACGTGAATTCCTTACTGTCCAAACTAAACTCTATAGACCCCACTACTTCATGTAGGGCTGTGTCTACGGATTTCCCTTTGATGTAGGCATGCTGGGCGTTAGACAGCAGCCTGTTCTCGCATAATCTCCGAATATATGTTTCTATAAGTCTCTCCAGCACCTTAAGAACGAATGACGATAGACTGATAGGTCGAAAGTCCTTCGTTGTCGTGTGACCGGGTCTTCCCGCTTTGGGAATGAAAACTACACGTGCCTCTCGCCAGGCCCGTGGAACATACCCTGCCCGTAAGCAGCTCCTGAAAATCGTACTCAACCAGCTGAGGATTGCCTCGGAGGCTCTCTGCAGCATGATTGGCCTAATGCCGTCTGGACCCGGTGATTTGAAAGGAGCAAAAGAGCTTATAGCCCATTTGATCGTGTCCTCACCCAGGAGTTCTTCCATTCCATTTGGTACAACCAAATTATTTCCAGAGAAGCCCCTATTATCCATAGAATAGGGATCCACCGGTGTACTACCAGGGAAGTGAGTGGACATCAAGAGCCCCAGAGCCTCCTGACTGGTCTCCACCCACGACCCGTCACTCCTCTTTATGTAGCTCGGTGGACACGGCTCCTGAGAAAGTACTTTCCTAAGCCTGGACGCCTCACTACATTCACCTATTGATGCGCAGAAGTTCTTCCACGACTCCCTTTTGAACTTCCTGATCTTGTATTTGAAGACCCTGAGACTGGCTTTGTAATTATCCCAATCTTCCGTCTTCCCATCACGCTTCGCCCTATTAAAGAGCTTCCTAGAAGATTCCCTGAGTTCCCTTAGTTCGCTATTCCACCAAGGTGGATTAACTTTCTTTGGAGCCCTAGGTAGCGGGCAGGATTTCTCGAAAGCCGTTACCAGAAAGGTATTGAAAGTCCCCACACTTGCTTCAATCGCATCCCTACTTACCAGATCCCGCGGGATCGTTGAGAATTGCCGCTCTGTGATTCTATTGAACCTATCCCAATCCGCCCTCCTGGGGTTCCGTGGGAACTGTCTTTTCTCCCGCTCAAAATGAATTTGAAATAGGATCCAACAGTGATCCGACAATGATGGTTTATCTGAAACCTTCCACTTATCAACCCTCAGCGTTCTGGAATTGGTGGCAAGGGTAATATCCAAAACCTCCTTTCTGTTCCGCACTATGAATGTAGGATCTGAGCCCACATTACATATCCTTAAATTAGATCCCAGTATAAAATCAAAAAGAGACTTACCCCTTTCGTTGGTGTCGGTGCTTCCCCATTGTGAATGATGCGCATTCGCATCACATCCGATGACCAGGTCCCATCTACTGCTCCCTGCGAGCTGCCTTACTGACTGTGGTGGAACTTCGCTGCCGTCGTAAGGTAAGTAGGCCGACGCCAGGCATATCGGCTTACCCATTTCCCTTTCTATCTGAATTGCCGTTAAATCTTCATTGCTGTAATTGGTTAACAAAAATGCATTAAGCTCACTTTTTATTAATATACATGCCCTTGGTTTACCCTCGCATTTCCTGTAGTGGAGCTTATAATTCCGGAGTCCGAGCCCCTGGATGACATTCTTGCCGTTCACCCAGGGCTCCTGAATCAGCGCCACCGAGACTCCCTGTTCTGCCATAAAGGCCACCAAGCAAGAGGTTGCCACCTTACTATGGTGGAGGTTGATTTGAATCACCTCCAACATTAGTAGGTATGGCCTCCTCAATTCCCCTGTTCTGTTGGGCTGCTTTCACCATCACCCTACCCAATCCGAAACGCACCATACCCTTACAGCCCTCCAGATACGGCAATGACTCCCTGCTGAGCGATAGAAGGTAGTGCTGGCCAAACTCCTGCTTCGGCCCCACCTTCAGCACCTTCCAGCTCTCCGTTTTAAGGTCCCTGTTTTGGAACCGGAGAAGATCCAGAACCTTCTCCTCGTCCAAGAAAGGTCTCGGGATCCAAACCCAGGCCTTTGGCAGGACGTATTTCGCCAGTTCCGCTGGAGAAACCACCTTGAGTTTGGCCCCTTCCCAGATTTCGCCCAAATTTGCAATCACCCTCGATATTAGCTCCTTGGATGCCTCGTTACCGCAAGCTATTACCTTGTGGCCTCCATCCCAGCCTGCTCCGACAAACTGCAGCTCCAGATCGGAAGCCCCCGACCGATATTGGGTCAGCATCGCATCGAGAATTAGGCCCTCGATCCGAAGCCACTGGTCCATCAGGAGTCGGCCACTGGGTTCCTGCTCGTTGACAAGGGCGATGCGGAGCGTGTCAGCCACAGCGCTTGCTCGGGTTGACGTAGAAGCTTTAGCCTTCTTCGCCTCCCTTGCTGCCACTGCATCGTCCGACCTGCCCCGCTTCGTCCTGAAGTCCTCCCTTCTTTCCTTCGCTTCCCCCTTGGGTGGTCCGACCCTAGGTCCAGTCGTCACCGCCGTGAGTTCAGCTTTGGACTCCCTGACAATTCTACTCCACACCCCGGGATTGGTTCCCGAGGGTCCGGCCCTTATCCCTTGCCCTACCTCAGCTGTAACGCCTGAAGGTCGAGCTTCCGTCCTTAGCCTCCCCTCAGCTTCCACGCCTGAGGGACCGGCCTCCTGCATACGCGGAGCTGGTGCCTCCGCGCTCGCCGCTAGAGCGACAGCCCTCGTTTTGCAGTCGTCCAAATACTTTTGACAGGATATTTGTATGACAGCTACACGAAGGACTAACATGATTTTCTTCATAATCATATATTTAGCTCCAACTATTGGAAAAATAACACATACAAAATTTCAATGTCGTAGCTTAAACCCTTCTGATGTTATTGACCAATATTCTTAAACACGTGTTTTAAGGACATTTTGTATGGCAGCTACCCGAAGGAGTAGGACGATTTTGCCCGTTAACGAACTTAGCCTTACAAATTCAACCAAACATTCAGATTCAAAATTTCAAGATCCTAGGTGAAGGCGTTCTTGAGTTATCGTGTTCACGGACAGACGGACGGACGAACGGACGTCAAGCGGATTTGAGGTTTTTGGGCACAAATAAACAAAAAATAATATATAACTTTTTTTCGTCCGAGGCTTGGTTCTATGCGTTACAAACTTTTGGGCTGGATTAAACTTATAATACTCTATATGATTTCATCTAGAGTATAAAAATATACTGCAGTCACGATTGGTTGCAAGCCAATTGCAAGATACTCCGATATTAAGGGATCTAAAATCCAAAAATGGTATCACTACATTAGAGCACCGTTATCAAAAATGTATTAGACTTGATGGAGATTACGTTGCAAAATAGTAAAAAAAAAATGATAAGAAATTGTATTTTCTTTATCAAGCCGGAAACTTTTCACCCCACCCTCATATTATAGTTGGAGATTGAGATAGAGTGGAAGCGGACCGTATTCGAAAAGCAGCGTAATCTGTTTTCTCAGTCGACTACTATGCTCTAAAAACATTAAACTGTAAATGCAATAAAATCTCATACTCTTTGCAATAAACGTCAAATTGTTTATTCGGTGAACGGGTAAACGAATAAGAAACGTATATTTTGAAAATTGTTTAAACCAAGAAAAAATAATTGGAGGTGAGGTTTTTCCAGATCTCAGCTTTGTAGTGCAGGGAAATGATTTGTGTGTTTTTTCAAATTCAAATCTTTCATTGCGCAGTTCTGAGTTCTCAATATGGTTCGTTGTGCTGTTAAAGGGAGCGGGTCAAAATCCCGTGTTAGAAAATCCCGTTTTCCCAAAATCCCGTGTTTTTCAAAATCCCGTGTTCCTTTTCCAAAATCCCGTTTTCCAAAATCCCGTTTTCCCAAAATCCCGTTTTCCAAAATCCCGTTTTCTCACTAAAATTTAAAAATCCCGTTTATGAAATTCGGTTTTTTTACTCGACTCAAGCATAAACAAAATAATAATTGAAATTTTTAATTTTTTTTTTTTATAATTATAATTTTTATTTTATAAATATAATTTTTACATAATAAAATAATATTTTTCGAATTCAATTTATTTTTAAATATTTGTAATTTTATTTTTGCTGATATTAGGTAACAAATTAGTTTAAAGCAATATGATATGAAATGTTTTTAAGAAAATCCACCTTATTCATATTATCTCTATTTTCAACAATTCTTCGTATATTTTCGTTTTTCGCCTGCTGCTTTTTCTTTATAGGCCGATTTACACCTGCCCGCATTTTGGAAATAGTAGTATTCGCAACAATGAGTTCTTTTGATAGCTCTGTTATCAAATTGTAAACTCCAATATGCGGCTTACCTACGATGACATTTGGTCGCCTATGCCAAGCTTCAACCGAATTTTGGGTTTTTGGAAAATTTTCCTAATCATCCGATATACTCCAAAATTGAATATGAAGCAATTAGTTTCGACCTTATTTTAGATAATTTTTTAGCTGTGTTAGTATTTTTTTCCGTTTTCGCCCGAATTAATAAACATTAATTTTATCCACGAAAACGGGATTTTGACAAACGGGATTTTGGAAAACGGGATTTTGGGAAAACGGAATTTTGGAACACGGGATTTTGGAAAACGGGATTTTAAAAGACTGGATTTTTGAAAATGGGATTCTGGGAAAACGGGATTTTAGAAAACACGTGATTTTGGGACACGGGCAAACGACTCCAACCCGCTGTTAAAGGGTGTTGCAGTACCCCTTTCTTTAATAAGAATGTGTCATTTTTTACTTTTCCGAAAGAATTATCAAGGTGAGTATCAATATTTATCGAAGCTAAAAAATATGATTTATACTTTTAATTCTAGGCGTTCGAAATGGAAGTCATTCGCAGACATAGATGGCAACGAACCCCATTTTATATCTATAATTTTCTATTGAGCTGTATTATTTTAATTTCTTTAAATAAAATTACATTGAATACTTTATTTTTATTTATTTGTAGCTTATAATCTGAATTCTGTTCGGTTAAATTAATACCACATAGATTCTCAATATCCGATATAAAATTTAGCGCGGATTCGAACCAAATCCGAATTTAGTAATCGACTGAGACTGTGGAGGTGCTGAAACTCGATACGGTTTTTTCTATGGAGCTTATATGGGCGCTTCCCCTCTATCTCATACTCTTTGGGATATAGTAGCATGTAGTCTGTCCTTTATTGAGGACTCCCATTTGGTTGATACTTGAAATTAAAACACAATCACATTTATTCTGGAATCCGCCGGCGGGACAGTGAACTGTGATTCACAATTTTAAATTATTGAAAACGCGTGAACGATTCACTTTCTCGAAAATTTGACAGTTGAAATCCGCAATGAATGAATTTTTAAACTTTTTTCAGTAAGTAATTGGCATTTAATAAAGAGAAATTTCAGATGGTCCATCTTTCACATTTACAGTTAGAGTTTTGGACATTTTTCTGCCTTAAAATATGGTTTCAAATACCCGGAAAAGACGTTTTTAAAGTTTGTCGATAAAGCAGTTTCCGAACGTTTTCAATAATCGCATGTGCCGTGAATGGGAATCGAATGTAAACCGCATAGTCGGCGGGAATACAAAATCCACCGTTTTCCAGAATATACGTGAATATCATTAGTGTTCAATTTCATATCTGGAACTAGGCGAGTCACTGAAAGTAAAATTTTCCTTTTTCAAGGACTTTCACATTGGAGGTGCAGGAAGGACTCACTGGATTTCTAGCATATTTATCCCTTTACCTGGAACCATTAAAAAATTAATGTGTAATTGGAAAATCAATACATACAAAATTTTAACTTAATCCGTTTTGAAGTTATCGGCCATTATTGAACACGTGTTTTAAGGACTTTTTGTATGGAAGCAGCTCCAAGGAGTAAATGAATTTTACTGACTAATGAACTCGAAACTAATTTCTACAAAATTTCAACTCCGAAAAACGATTTCTTGAGTTATAATGAGTTCCACATTGTGAGAGGATATTTTTACAGGATTTTTGTATGGCAGCTATTCGAAGAACCCATGCTGCACTTTTTCATATTCATTCATTTAACTCCAACTTTTGAAAAACCAACGTAAACAAAATTTCAAAATCGTAGCTTAAGGCGTTCCGAAGTTATTGGTCAATATTTATGAACACGTGTTTTATGGACTTTTTGTATGGCAGCTACCTGAAGGAGTAAGACGATTTTGCCCGTTAACGAACTTAGCCTTACAAATTCGACCAAACATGAAGGTTCAAAATTTCAAGATCCTAGATCAAAGCGATCTTGAGTTATCGTGCTAACGGACACACAGATGGACGGACGGACAGACAGACGAACGGACGGACGAACGTCAAGTGGATTTGGAGTGAAGAAGACCTACATGTCTAAATTAGAGAAAAATGCAGCGACAAGTTCGCTTAGGCGTTCTGAAAACGACATCATCTACATTAGACTACACGGGAGCTGGTTCTCTATTAAAATATCAAGCAGGGAGTACTTGAAAGATACCGGCTTACCCGAATCTTCAATCAATCTCGGATGACGATCTTGAAGCCATCCATGTGCCCGGTCCTACATAGTATTATATTTTTCCCTGAAAGATGAGTTGAAATTATTTACTGACTTATATTCAACCGTTATCCAGTCCGGCATCTATAGGGATATTTCGGCTAGAGAAGAGTCTAATCTCTAGCAGGTCTCTAACACTGCGTTTTCACCTTCGTCGGTTGGTTCGTTCGTATGGTGCCCCCGTCCGCCTTCACAGAGCCGAACTAAGGCACAGACGCCGTAAAATGTGTATTTCTTTCCTGCTTACAGCATGAGTGTTATGCGTATCACATATTTTACTGAAGGAAAATGAAAAGGAGGCCGGGCCACCTTTATTCCACCAAGTTAATATTTTTTCCGGATTGTGTCCGAATTTAAACTGGGATTGGTCGGACTAATAATACAGAAAGAAATACTGTACTCACTTTATTGCAATTAACACTCGTCGCACTTAATTCACACCACTAATATTCTTCCTACTTTCACAAGAAGGCAGTTTGTTTTTGGTAAATAAACAAATAAGCCGGCTTTTACTTGTCAAACGTCAACCAGAAGGACAATTACGGTCCGTTTCATCTAGAGATGGCCAACGATTTCGGAGCAATTCTAACCTTCTGCACAGACTTCAAGTAAAATCTGGTGGCCGCCACTGGACAGACTAAATGTCAACTGTCAATCTACAGACAAAACAATTTCCAAGTAGAAAATGAGTGTTAAAAAACAGTGCGAACGTGAAAGTGTTTTATTTCGGTAATTTATTATAAGAATTTCTTAAGAAAGTACAAAAAATGAATCCGGGAAAAGTTTGCCGAACTTGTTTGCTGCCTGGCGAGTCCATGGCGTCCTTATTCGACGCTAACGTGTTTAAGTGGAATGAAAAACCCATCGCTGCACTGGACGCTTTAAAAATCTTCACGAATATTATGGTAAGAGCAGAGTGCAATTAGAAATTTAATTTGAATAGTTTCAGTTCCTTGATGACCGAATTATTTATTTATTTAATGTCGGAGCCAATAGAAGCCTTTCTGGTTCTCGAACCGCGACCTAAGTGTTCCATAACATAACACTCCCTATGCCATATCTATTACCTTAAGAAAGGAGATAATTTTACTCAGGGGAGTCTTCGACAGGTCTTCACAGGTGAGAGTAAATCCACCGAGAGTCTGCCTTCTTGATCTCGTCAATGCATCACAATCACACAGAATGTGTGCCGTAGTTTCAGATGTGGTTTCACAGAATCGACATGCATCTAGTGATACTTCACCAATGATCTTAAGGTGATAATTAAGGAAGTAATGTCCTGAAAAATATCCCATTATAACCCTAGCGTTATACCTGCTTAAGGAAAGGAATTCCGACACTCTCCTACTTGAGAAAGTCAGGAATTTCTTTGACTGTCTAAGTCCTGAAAGTGAGTTCCAATAATCTTCCACCTGAAGATTTACCCACTTTAAAATACCATCCTTAATGAAGCCTTTACCTACTCCACAGAATGGTTCCGGGCCAATCATTGGTGAATTGGAGCCCCGCTTAGCTGGTCAGCCGATTCGTTTCCCGGAATACCCTCATGTGCTGACACCCACATTAGGGTTAGACTGTTATGATGTGCCAGCTCTTTAAGAACCGTATGACAGTCCCACACAAGCCTAGAGCGGAAACAATAAGATTTCAGCGCTAGCAGTGCCGCTTGGCTGTCAGATAAGATAATAACTGTAGCGCCCTTTGGTTTATTCAATAGAAGTTTACCTGCGCACGGTTCTATAGCATGTACCTAACTCAGCTTGAAACACAGTGGCTGTTTGTCCCATTGCCATCCATATTTTACAATAGGGTCCAAATACGCCCGCTCCAGTCCCATTATAGGTCTTAGAGCCGTCCGTGTACCAGACTGAAGCACCTTCCCCAAAATCTGGTAAACCAGATTGCCATGATACACGATCTCCCAGAGCCACCATATATGGTTTCTCAAAATCATATACCTTTGGCATGTTATCGTTTACTGAGTCGGTTAGGTCCTTCTGATTAAATTCCTGTAGAATTTTAAGGTGACCGACAAGATCTCCTGCCTTGAATTTATTGAACTGCTGTAGCCTTATGGCCTCTCTCAGAGCCTCCTTCTTTATCTCTAAGTGTAATAGGGCCATGTATATCATGGCTTCCATTGCAACAGTGGGACATGATTTAAATCCCCCAGTAATGCTAAGATCAGCATGCCTCTGATTTTTTTGCAGGGCCCTCTGTGCTGTAATTTGTTCAACCTTTGACCACCACACCATAGCGGCATATGTGATCATTGGTATTATAATAGACTTGTAAGTCCAGTATACCATATATGGTCTGAGACCCCAAGTGGTTCCACAGCCTTCGACACGCCATAAAAGACAATGTTACTCGTGTGGAGATGTTTTTAAGATGTAAGTTCCAAGTCAAACACTTGTCCAAGGTAACTCCCAGGTATTTGACATCGGAAGAGAATTCAATTGTAGTTCACCACACAATCAGGGGCCTTAAGTTTACCTTCCGTCTTCTAGTACACGGCACTACAACCGTTTTACTTGGATTTATACTTAATCCTTGTTGGAAGCACCAGCGATCTACTATCTCTAGGGCCTCTTGCTTGCGGTCCGAAATGACACGGTCATGCTTACCTCTTACAGTGATCACCAGGACATCAGCGTGTGCTTGAGTCTCAAAACCCTTGGTGCTCAGGTCCTTAAGAAGATCATCTACAACAATGCACCACAGTAGTGGCGAGAGTACGCCTCCCTGAGGGCATCCCCTCACCGGTCGTACCGTGAAACCTTTACCTCCGATCTGAGCAGAAAAACTGCGAGAGTCAAGCATCGCTACTATCCATCTCGTTACCGTTTCTTCTACTCCTATTTTACGAATAAGTAATTCAATGGATTTATAGGAAGTGTTGTCAAAAGCACCTACAACGTCAAGAAAAGAGCACAAAGCTATTTCCTTGGCTGTCAACGTCTTCTCAATTTTTTGCACTAAATTGTGAAGAGCGCTAACAGTCGATTTACCAGCTTGATAAGCAAATTGATTTTTGTTGAGCTGGCTAAATGCTCCTTATGTATCTGTCTAATACCTTTTCCATAGATTTGAGTAGGAAAGAGGTTAGACTGATTGGGCGATACGACTTTGCGTGGGTCCAACATCTATTCCCCACTTTCGGAATAAAAGTCAAATTTAAGTCTCTCCATGCTGTTATGGTGAATTAACCCAAGAAGAGATCATCAATGAAGTTCGTCCAGAAAATGCAGAGCTAAGTTCCGATATAGAAACAGATGACGAGATTATCGAAGAACCTACAATTAAAGTAACACTTCTGGATGCATTAAGCTCCTTATTTATGATAAATAGATATGTAGACCAACGCGGTGCTGAAGTTACATCTCTGGAAGAAGTGGAACATCAATTAATGAAGTTATCGGGGAAAAAATTGATTCAGAAAAAAGTTTCTGACTTCTTCAAGAAATTAAGTTTTATTGTATGTTTTATTAATTTTTAATTTTCTAAAATTTTGTAGAATGGATTTGTACTTATTTTTGAATTTGACTTTTATAATTATTATAAAAAGACTGTTAATTTCGTTTTCCTCTTTTTACAATTAATAAAATTTTGTCATTTTACTAATGTGCTTATATATTAAATATTTGGTTCTTAATTTATTTTTTCATCATGACATTGTTTGTTAAAAAAAAGAAATAATAATATAATGCGTAATATGCGTTGTGTTAAGAAAACAAATTATAATTATTTTTGTTAACAAAAACTGATAAGTGAACAACACTGGTAAGTGCACACAAAAAACATGCACCATCGGTATGCACTTATCCGTGTCCTACTGTATTTAAAAAATCCTATGAACATTGCTAATCTTAAAATTATCCTGTCCTTCTTAAAAACAAACAAACTATTAGGTGTGCAAATAAGTTCCCGGCGTTTTTTGTCAAACTTTGACCCTTTATTGTGGGAAATTGGTTGCATTAATTTTTTTAAAAATATTGTCCATCGCTAGCCACAAACTTTTACCATCTTTTTAGCAGCATACGAATTCCGCGTTCAAAAAACTCCACGTCCTTTGAGGCGATCCACGAGTCGACCCAATTTTTTGACATCTTCAAAAGATCGGAAGCACTGCTCAGCCAAGCCATGCGCCACCGATCGGAAGAGGTGGTAGTCGGAAGGAGCGATGTCTGATGAATACGGCAGGTGGGGTAGGACGTCCCATTTCAGTGTTTCCAGGTAGGTTTTCACAACCTGAGCAACATGTGGCCGAGCGTTGGCGTGTAGTAAAATCACTTTGTCGTATCTCTGCTCATATTGCGTTCAATGCTCGGATCAAACGCATTAGTTGTCTTCGATAAAGAGGTCCTGTGATGGTTTCACTCGGTTGCAGCAACTCATAATACACCACGCCGAGCTGGTCCCACCAAATGCATAGCATGACTTTGGAACCATGGATATTCGGCTTTGCGGTCGATGTTGATGCATGGCCAGGGTATCAGCACGATTTTTGGCGCTTCGGGTTGTCGTAGTGTATCCACTTTTCATCACCAGTCACGATATCATGCAAAAATCCTTTCCTCTTCTGCCGTGAAAAAACGCCGTTCGACGTCTCTTGGCTTCCATTCGTACGGCACCCAATTTCCTTGTTTTGCAGCATTCCCAAGGCTTTCAGACGATGTGCAATAGCTTGTCGAGTCACATCCAATGAATCCGCAAGACTTTGTTGTGTTTGGCATGAATCTTCGTACAGTAGTGCCTCCAATTCTGCGTCTTCGAAATTTTTTGGCCGGCCGGAACGCTCCTTGTCTTCCACGCCAAAATCACCCATTTTGAAGCGATGAAACCATTCGCAACACGTTGATTCGCTAATAGAAGACTCGCCATAAGTTTCTCTAATCATCTGGAGACTCAGCCGCAGATTTCTTTGAATTTAAACAAAAAAGTAAAACTTCCCGCAAATGGCGCTTATTTGGCTCGAACTTCGAGACGTTTAAGGACTCACAAGTAACTTACGCCGATAAAAAATTACAATTGTAATGATGGGGAATTGTTGCAATATGTCTGATCTTGCCATGTTACGAGCTTGATTCGCCATTTTTTCCCAGTATTTCGTGTTAGCGCCATCTATACGAGAACGCCGGGAACTTATTTGCACACCTAATAATTCAATCTGTATAAAAATATCATCCTGTTCCCATATACGCTTACAAAGAAAAAAAATGAAAGACACAAAATAAAAGCCGAAGGCCTTAGCAGCCAGCGCTAACCAGTTAACTCTGTAAGCCTGCTTATGAAGTTAGGTTCCAAATAAATAATAAATTAATTGTCCGTCTAGTAGCTAAGTTTTCGATAATTTGCCCTTAATTATACCTCAGGTCTTCAAACAGTAGATTTCATTTCAGCTACTGCGTGATTTGAATTTTATCCTGCACGTAACCCATATTTTCCTTTAAAAAAATACCCAACAACATTGAGCATTATTTTACTTTTACAGATATCTTTTGATGACGGATTTCCTAATAAAATATGTTACATTTGTCTGGAAGAAATCCAACGAATTTATTTTTTCAAAATGAAATGCGAACAGTCGGACGCTATCTTACGTAAAATGAAAATGTTCCAAGCACCTATAAAAATCAAAGAAGAGTTCATTGAGTGTCAGAAACATATAGAAGCTGCTAAAATGCACACCCACCAAAGTACAGAATCATCGGATATTGTAGATGAAGAGTGGTTCGAAGATGATAATTTAACTAATCACGTTGAAAATATTAATGAACTTAAGGATAACATTGATTTCACCGGAATAAAGATAAAAGAAGAACCCGAACTGAACATCTGCGTAGAAGAGGAATATATCAAGACTGAAATGAAATTGGAAAATCAACCGAATGATGAAATCTTCGAATGTTCTGATTGTCCCTTTGAAAGTTTAACTCTGGAATGTTTGCAGAAACATGTACTGGATCAGCATACGAAAGACAAATTGCACAAACGCACGCCAATAGGTTTTTATACATTAACATTTACATTAACTTAACACTTAAGCCGTTTAACATTTTTCTTTTCATGTCAATGGCAACAGCAGTGTCAAGAAGACCGGTTCCGCCTGTTCCAGTAAATGCTGCACAACCACTTGTACCGCCTCGTAAACGAAAACAAACTCTTCAATGTTCGGTTTGTTCGATAATTTGTCCGTCGAAATGCCGATATGACGAACATATGCGAATGCACACGGGCATTAAACCGTACAAGTGCGATATTTGTTCGCAATCATTTCGATTCAAGTTCGGCTTAAAGAATCACGTCCGAACGAAACATGCGATACTCGATTCGGACGAAAAATCCGAACTGCAGTGTTCGGAATGTTTGAAAATTTTCGGACATAAAAGCGGTCTATTAGCACATATGCGCGTACATACCGGCGATTTACCGTTTAAATGTGACATATGCCCGAAATCATTTCGATATAAAAGCAATTTAATAACGCACAATCGTATCAATCACACAGTAGATGCAGGTAATAAAAACGAATATACGTGCGAAATATGTTCGAAAATTTTCACCTGTATAAGTAAATTGCTCTATCATTCGCGATCGCATACCAAAGAGAAACCATTTAAATGTGAAATTTGTTCCAAAACTTTTCGATATACGAACAATTTAAAGGTTCATAAGCGTGAAAAGCACAACGATCAATCGGCAAGTACAAATAATTTACAATGTGAAATATGCTCGATAATTTTGTCATCTCCAAGTAAATTGGTTTATCATATGAAATCACATTGCGACGAGAAACCATTTAAATGCGATGCGTGTGCAAAAACCTTTCGACATAAGCACAATTTGAAGAGGCATAAATTATTAAATCCGGAATTTAAATGTGCGGAAAAAAGTTGACATGATCGCAGAAAAAAATGATGGAATTAGATTTTTGAGATTTCGATACGAAAATGAAGGAGACCAGGAGACTTGATAAGTATTAGACAAATATAGTATATTTCCATAGACGCGGAGAATTTATCGCGAAAAATGTCCTTTTACTAACTACTATAAATCTTAAGTTGTAAGATAGAGTTTTAAAAAATGGTTCAATGGTTACAAATGTAAATGTTATCAGTTCAACAAAGCGACTAACTGAAATAATTTATCTTATTTTAATTTTATTCCATGATACAACAACCAAAGTAGGTTTTTTCAGTAAAATTATCTTATTTATTTGACATTTTCAAAGTTCTAGAAGTTATTGAGTGCCGCAGTCTCTGGGAAAGACTCCGACTGGAGTAAGGGCAGTGGTTTGGGCTTGATTTTAGGTTTCAAGCGGACCAATAAATCAGAATAGAACCTTCTGTTCTCGGTTCTCAAAAAACTGTTCATCCAGCTTTATTAGCAGATCTAGCTCTTTTTTTTCAAGTTTCGCATTTCATTCCCGCTTAGCATCAGTCCGAATCCAAAGTATTGATTTCTGTTCTAATCAACGGAAATAAAGCGCCTGTGATACTGTATATTAAATAATTTAGTTTATTCTAACTCGTTTATTTTTAGATTTCTTTAAATCTCCTTGTGAGGCATAGAGCAGCAACAACACTGTCGAAACGCGGTGACTGTTTGTAGCATCATTTTTTTTTCTCCGTACCTACTTAAACTGTATACGTTAGTGTTATACAATTGTCTGTCGAAACTATCCCCGTTGCTCTTTCTTGATCATACCAAAAACTTTTACTTTTTATTGAACGAAAGAGTTTGGGTGGTCTTCGCTGTCGCAAACGAATTTCCTTCGGTTTGAACGCCCCTTGCTTCTTCTAATCCTGTTGGAGTCGATGTTTCATGTTCTTGAACTGTAAAAGAAGGTGGCCAACCCTGTTTTATCTGGGTCAGTATCTTTTTGGCAAAACTGTCGTTAGTAGATAATATAAGAAAATTCAGTTAAATTACTGAATTTTAGAACTCGTCTTGGAAGATCAGCTCGATCCACTATACCATTCCATTTCTTTACTGTTATCAATGACGAGGGGTGAAAATATTTCAAAGTGAACTTTTTACAATTTCCTGTAATTTTAAAAGTATATTTTTCAAAGTACCTGCCGCCAGAACTTATTCACTCCTCCAATTTCCTTCTCGAGCTCTTTCTTGCACATCACCACACTCACCTTTCTTGCGAATTACAACCCTGAACCTGTTTGGAGTTTGGAGTTACCGATCCGTTGTCACTTTCATCTGTACATCTAGCATCTATTGCTTATATTGAATTGCCCCCAGGTTATTATCATTGGAATTTGGAAGTAACGTCAACCCAAAAACATTCTTCGGTATTTCAAGCTGAAGTTTATGCGATCCTTAAGGCAGTAGAATGGATTATAGAGGGAAGATGGAGAGGCAGGATGATCTGCATTTGCAGCGACAGTCAGGCCGGTCTACAATCCCTAGGTAATCCAATTGTCTTTTCGAAGATGGTACGTGAGTGTAAAGAACGGTTGAATTCTGTTGACAGATTCAATGACTTAAAGCTCATATGGGTTCCAGGCCACAGGCTGGATCGGAGTCTGACATGGTCGGACCAGAACCAGTTTTCGGTGTGCCGGTTGCCTCTGTTAGGACTGCCATTGCTGAGTGGGTGAGTAAATCACACATTGAGGGCCAGAAACCTTGTTGAGGGACCAATTGGACGAACCGCTGCTTTTCTTCTCAAATTGAGCAGAAAGGAATGTGGTAGTATGGTTGGTGTCCTCACAGGGCATAACTCGTGTGGCCTACACCTGGTCAGATTGAGAATCATTGACGACCTTATGTGCACTGCTTGCGACGAGAGCGACGACACAACGGAACCTTTCCTTCTTGAGTGTCCAGCTTACTCTTTTGCGAGAATGCACGTATACGGCGTTGATGTTATGAGGATGGAAGAACTGCGTTCTCGCTTCCTACCTGAGCTCTTGAAATTCGTGAGGAGGACGAAAAAGTTCGGGTAGAGACTGGGGGATTCGAGTATAATGGGCCATGTTGGCCTGAATGCTCAAGATGCGCTGCTTTGCTGCGTGTCTTCCCCCACACCAAACAACAACAACAACAAGCCAGAATATTCCCAAGATGCTCGATAACATTGGTTAAAAAAAGTCTGCATTTTTCTGGTAAGCTCATCGGTCATCTTTCGAAGGCCTGGCGAACAACTTTGTCGAAGCGACACTCTGCAGCTTTTCCAGCACCACCATCCACGCTGATAATGCTTTCAAGATACTCGGACTGTTCTGATGTCCTCGGAAAGTTCCGAGCTATTTCTGATGTAAGGGAATGAGAGACAGAAGTTTCTGGCAGATTTCATTCGGAAAATTTAGCGATAATTCCACGAGGAAAAGCAAAAAGTATTTCATGGAATTATCACGGAGAAAGGAACTTTCGGACATCCGGATATAGCGTGGAAAATTCTGTGTAAATTCCATTTGAATTTTGTATTCGGATTCTATACCAAAATAGTAAAAACGAAGTAGGAAAGAAAACTACTTCGCTTAGTCCGATCTGGCGAAAAAAATGCAGGATCAGCAGAATTTTCGCACAATCGGTTACGATTGCAGCCAATTCTACAGACTCTATATTTCTTTGCGCTAAACCCGATTGAACAAAGTTAAATATTAGTAAGCTTTTGAAAGTGGAGACAAGTTTTGGGAAATGCTCTGGCCATTTCTCAAAGATTTCTGTAAGAGAAATCACACGGAACAGCGTCAACCTCGCCATATGGAAATCGCATGGATTTCTAGTCCGGAATTCCGACTATTTAAAGAGTTTTCCATTGGAAGTCTGACAGATTTCTGTGTTTTTGGTCTGCTAAGCGACCCCCCCGTGTGCATGTATCATGTTTTTCGCACATTTATTTTTAGTCCTGCCTCTGCGTTTAGAATCCAAGAGCAGAAATTTGACTAAAATTCCGAACTCCTATGTGCCAATATACACATCATAAGCGTAGTCCAGATGGTACAGGATTTTAAGGAAAACCTTTGTTTCCCACTTTCTAGTGGCGCTTGTAGAATGTCGTTAAATACCACCTTTCTAGCTTTACATGGTCAGACTCATTTCCAACATTCGTTGGTAAAAATTAACCATTTTCTGTCCCAGTAGTAAGGGTTTGGACTTAAATGTTTTCGGAATGTAGAAATAAAAACGTTATTATAAATTGTGTGCTATAATAAAATTTACAAAGAATCGAAGGGCGTATATTCAACAAAATTCAGCTGTTGGCATGGGAGCGGTATGTTAGAAATGTGCGGGGCGCAACAGTTAGTTATTTTCATTACCACCAAATGTCCAGTTGGTTAATTTTTTTCATCACAACGGCTGTCGTTTCTTCCGTTCAATCTCTTAACATTGCCCGCAGATGGCGTACCAATCGATGTACTAAAAATTAGTCATTTCGTCTAGTGACATTTCTGTGACGTTTTCCGTTCAATGATGGAGTAAGAAATTATCGTTACGATTAAAAAACCCCAATAACGAAAGCTTACCGCCTATTGTTTAATTTTTAGTGTAAACAGAACTATCGCGAATCGGCAGCAATGATTATTTAACAACACGTTCAGGTATCGAGTTGGCAGTTTATACGTGAATTACAGATGCACTTGTGTTTACTTATTGATTGGAATCGATTTTTCTTGGAAACTATGGTAAAATATTAATACGCAGCAATGGTTCGAGCGACTTAACTGTGCCTTCCTTTCAGTAAAGACTTTTCGTGCGGAACATTGTTGCTGCCTGTAACGCGAAATCCTTGCTTTGAAAATGTCTGAGCATCTCGAGCTGCGACAACTGGTGGATGGACTGTCGCAACGAGGCTCGACCCGAAGGTGGTTGACCTTGAATTATTCGTGTCCCTATTTGGGAATCGTGCTGGCCACCATGTCGTCCTTGTTCTTCTCGTTATGCTCGGTCATCGTCAAGGGCCTGGTTGATGTTAATCCTATGGAATTAGCGTCCTTTAGGTGAGGTGATTTTTTCCTGGAAAATTTCCTTAGTTAATCCGCGTTTTTCTATTTTTAACTTTTTAGGTTCGTCGGAGTTCTTCTGCCAGCCATACCAATTGTGATATATAAAAAGGAGCCAATATTTCCGGAAGGAAAGCGAATTATATTAATTTTACGTTGCTTTATGGGCACAACGGGTCTGGTGCTTAGCTTCTATGCGTTCCGGCATATGCCGCTCGCCGATGCATCCGTAATTATCTTCTCGACGCCGGTATTTGTTGCAATATTTGCACGGCTCTTTCTGAAAGAATCGTGCGGTACTTTTAACGTTTTAACAATTATTCTGACACTGATCGGTGTCGTGCTAATTACGCGACCGCCGTTTATTTTTGGCAATGCGCCACCCAACCTATCGGACCAAAATATTCTTACGAAGCAATACGATGTTTGGGGACCGGTGGCCGCACTCTCGTCCACTCTATTTGGTGCGAACGTTTACGTTCTATTGCGTGCACTCAAAGGTCTTCATTTCTCGGTAATTATGACGAATTTCGGTGCATTCGCGCTAGTCTACACCTCGATCGTGTGTTGGACGATCGGTGCGATATGCTGGCCGCAGTGCGGTATTGATCGTGTTTTTGTCGTTCTATTGGGTGTTTTTAGCTTTCTCGGTCAGATATTGCTGACGATTTCGTTACAATTGGAACAGGCCGGACCGATTGCGATAGCACGATGTGCCGATATTGTTTTTGCATTCATATGGCAAGTGATTTTCTTCGGCGAAACACCGACCATTTACTCGCTTGTCGGCGCTTTATTAGTTGTAAGTTCGGTGATTTTGACTGCATTGAGAAAGTGGGCCATTTCGCAGCCACGGGAATCCAGCATTAGGAAAAAATTGTCGTTTCTGGCTTTAGAATAATTGTCCTTGGAAATATATGAGAGTCGTCCTTCCCCAACGTTACGATTTAAGTGAATATCGGGAGTGTTTTGCCGGCATGCTGAGAAGAGCGGCGTTTTGAACCAAATCTGTATTACGATTCTAGTCTCTTTTTCGGTTTTATTTCATATCTTATGATATTTTTATGAACTCCAAATAAAATAAAACTAATTTTTATGGACTTGCCACTGTTTGTGTTTGAGCTTCGTTCAGAGTTTTATCGTTTCCAGGTATTGTTTTTTTTTGTATTTTACAGGGTTGTTTTTTTCCGGATATCTCGAACGTAGGTTCAATTTTTTATTGTCAATTCACACAGGCATTTCGATTTCCTTCTCGGCCACCGTGAGAACGCTTGCTACCTATTGTGAAAGCTTTTGTGCCTTCTTAAAGCACCCGCTGACTTACTACTCTTAATCGGGTGATAGTTTAGTTGACTGGCTAATGACTTTGCAGTTATATGGAAGCGTCAAATAGTCTAAACTAAATTTCAATTCACAGTTGTAAACTGTATTAAATTGTACCACCTTGAAGAAGGTAATGAAGAGACCCATTGTACCAATCAGGTTTTAAGACTTTAGTCTCCCCTCCCCGAAATTTCTTTATACATCAGACAACTTTACTGAGGTTTTGTCGACGACTGCTAAGTGATAGACGTAGTTTTTAAATTTCCTCAGTCTTGTGAACGATATTTTTAATTTAATCACTCTTGGTTCCATTAAAAAAATTTTTAAGCCCCCGACAATTTCCTTTGGTTCGTCCTTTTTGCCAAAATGTTTTGATTTCTTACGAAATTCATAACTGAGTCAAGATTCCTTAGAACTAAGCGTAATAGATGAAAAAATCCTTTCATCATCATCAATGCGACATAGCCCATACCGAGCCTTACTCTCCAGAAAACACCGTCTCCATTCATCTTTACGACTCCAGTTTGATAATTGGTTTTATTATCGATCTTCTATCCGCGTCGATTAATACTTTTCATGGTTTACATGCTTTGTCTTCCTTGGATTTCTTTTGTCATCTATACGCTGGAGATGTTCTGTCCATCGTAATTTTCGTAGTTCTACAATGTTTTGGTTCCTCACAGAGGTTGGTACAGATCGCTGTTGTACCGAATTCAACAGTCAGATGCTTCCTTTACAAGTTCTAGGACTTGGGTCAAATGGGTCTATTGATTTTTCAGACGCTTGAGTTATTGTCCATGTTTCAGATCCATAGTGGCGCAGCCCTAATTATTGTGGATGTGGATTTCATTATTTTTCACTTTCGTCGATTTACTTTACATTCCCTTAGCCGAATCGACTTCTTGACTAAATTCAACCAAGTCTGCATTCTGCACTTCTCGTGAAGTATAACCGTTAAAAGTATTATCCAGTCCTTTCCATAAAATCGTTCTGACGCATCCTCGGAAATTCATACCTTGACTGGGTACATCTTAATGAGGTTCCTTCCAAAGAATTAAGTCTAAAAACTACGAAACTTCTTTACGTTTTCTTACTGGTTCGATTCATTACACAAAATGCTGCCGGGCTAGGTCCAGATCAACGAGTCTTTTGCTTCTTGTGAAAACTTTTTAGCAGTTTAACATCTTACGAAATTCACACAATAACTTATTCCACATTTATAAGCTAATCTCTTCCCAATAAGCAAACGTAAATGCTACAAGTATCCTACGCTTTCTGCTACACGATGTAGTGAAGGAGATCTTTCAACTCTTTGACTAAAATATATCCGCTCCCCCATTTCATACGATGCTAGCGTCCAATGTGGTCAATTGCTTTCGAACCGAGGGTAGGCTACGGCGACGCATTCTACACACTAACAAATCCAAGAACTGGAAATTCTCATTCTACGATTCCCTAGTAGTGCAGTTAACGTATTATGAATTACGGTTGATATAGCTGTTCACGTGAAGAGATTCGTAAGAAATTGATGCCTCAGCTTCACTACGTAGCAGAAAAACTACTCCGTACCAGTTTTCAGTTTACGTAGTGCTAGTAGTTGTCAAGGCGAACGCGATAAGAGATGCTAATACATCACGGAGTCGACCGTTACAATCGGAACTGTTTCGGTTCCTAATTAAGAACTGTCCGCAATGGTCCAAATTGTTCGATGATCTTTGAGCTTTCTGCACCTGTCCTTAGGCAGGCTCAACATCACAGAAAGATTGTCCGACCGTGCGAGATAGCTTTCTCATTAGCTGGTATGCGGTTGAGAAAGGAGAAGGGAGCATGGAGTTAACCTAAATGGCCCGTAGTTTTAGTTTTAAGAAGGGGCGAAGCGCTGAGCCACCGCGCACACTAGGCACCAAAAGGGCCCGTAGCGATTCCTTCAGAACCTCGTAGGTCACTAAACATCCCCTAAACAACCCAGATCCCTAACGAATTTTACTAGCTTATCATGCCCTATTGACCTCAGGTCCTCCAAATTGTTAAAGAAAAGACTGCCCAGCCACCTCAGTCGCCTCCTTGCAACCGCCTGACACTCACACAAAATGTGGGTGATGTCCTTCTCAGCATATAGGTCAAGTCAATACCTGCACACATCAGAGTCAGCGATCCCCATACGCATAGCATGCTTCCCTAGCAAGCAGTGCTCTGTCATTATTCCGACAAGTAGCCTGTCGCCTGTCCAACCTTGGCTAGAGTGCCCTAGAAGTCCTACAGCTCGTTAGCTCCTGCCATCTAGAGTTCGCTGCGTCCGCGGCACAATCCCTGATACGTGTTTTAATTCCGTTTAATGTCGGACTAACCACCTCCTCTACCATCTCATCTGACGCCGATCCTAGTCTCGCCAGCTCATCGGCCTGTTCGTTGCCTGGTACGTCACTATGCCCTGGTACCCAGCATAGTCGTACTCTATTCTGACTACAAAGTACCTTGAGCACTTCTCGACAGCCAGTAACACCAGTGAAGAATAGCCTCGGAAAGGGTTGACTAAACGGCAACGACCCCGCAAACGAAAAATTGACTAGGATTAGCCCGATTTGGACTGTCACGCCGTTGATATGATGACGACCTTTTTAAATATGTGGCGCGAATTTCAAAGTTGAGTTGGCGAAAAGCGAATTGAAAAAAGAATTGTACTAGTTTGGAAATGTCAAAACAAATAGTCGAATTTGAGGTTATACTCGGTCGAAAATCATCCGTGCAGTGACGTGTATTCGAAAGTTGACGTCTCGTAGTTGTAGCTTAGCTGGGCTCCGGGGTTCTCGTTCTCGATGAAGCCGAGCTCGAATAATTTCATTTTGTGTTCGCCAGCAAAAGATGACCCGAAAAGTTGACCAATGAAACAGAATTTACTAAACGATTCGCGCACCGATAGCATGTACACGAGGGACTGGCGGCAGGCCCTACGGTCGCCACCAACCTATCGCCTTGGAAATCGAAGTTTCCGTTTTCACTTTCATATCGCGCTCTTGATTCTCGCCGTCGGTTCGCTTCTTTTTGTATTCGTTTACGTAAAACCAAAGTCGACATCCTATTCCGATAGTTGGCTGGTCAAGAGTGCAAATCTACAGTATTACAATGCGACGTATCCGCTTACGGCACCGATTATATCAAATGGTAGGTCGAACGGTAGCCTCGAGCTCATCTTATTCATTTTCTTTTCGGTTTTAATGCGCAGGAGTTCACATCTACAGAATTGGAATTATCGCAGACCTCGACACGGAATCGAAAAGCAAAACTGATCCGTATATTTGGAGAAGTTTCTTCAAGAAAGGCCACCTGAGCTACACACCATCAAAGCGACTAGTATCGATTTCCTGGGATAGCGGCGACCCAATCGAATTACGGTCCAGCTATGCTTTGAAGGGACGCGGAATGGAACTGTCTGAACTGACCGTTTTCAACGGCAAGCTCCTAACGTTGGACGATCGAACGGGCATTGTATACGAAATCGACCGGGGCAAAGTAATACCGTGGGTACTGTTGATGGACGGCGACGGTCAAACAACAAAAGGCTTCAAATCCGAATGGGCTACCGTCAAGAATAAGCAACTGTACGTCGGATCGATGGGCAAGGAGTGGACTACTAGCGGCGGTGAATTCGAAAACGAGAATCCTATGCACGTGAAAATTGTCTCGTCAAATGGAGAGGTACAAATTTGTTGTTTTTCTCGATAATTTATTTTCATTTAAAAATGATTTATTAGGTGAAGCATGTGAATTGGGCAAATAATTACAAGTCGATTCGCGAGATAATTGGCATCAAATGGCCGGGGTACATGATTCATGAGTCGGGGATGTGGTCCGAGGATCACAAGCGGTGGTATTTCTTGCCAAGAAGATGCTCACAAGACAGGTAATTAATAACTTTTAAGGCAGGCGTCCACTAGAGGCGGGCCGCATCGCAACGGTGCGGCGAGCAATTTTTTTTCTACGTACTTCGTTCCGTTGCGAGTGTCGTTCAGTGGACGCACTTCCATAACAATGTATGGCAGGCGGATTTTTGCGATGCGGCCCGTCCGCCCTAGTGGACGCCTGCCTTTATAATTTAATGTGTATTAGCCCTAAGTTTACAGAGAAATGTGAGCAGTATGACCGTATATTTGTACAGTTTCCCCTATCTCTGTTCACATAAAAGTTTTATATGTAGCTCAGGCGATAGGCAACATAAATTTTATGGTCAAACAGAACTAGACGTGTGTCTATAAAAGCAGTACGCTATTAATACTTTTTTACGGCCTTCGAAATAACTTAGAGGGTTAACCTTTAATCCGGTTGCAAGGCTATAAAAATTTGGCGTCGAAAAGAATTTATTGCACTTCCATAGAATGCATAAAAAGCCTTATCTTAGCTGCAATTTATATGGATGTTTATTTTAATGTCGAGTAACGAAAAATGAGTTCAAAGTTTTCAAATTGACGGGAGTTTGATATAGAATTTGTCGTATTGTTTAACGTGATCTCCTGCCGCGAGTGCCTTTATCTTCTTGGGACACGGATTGATTAGTGGAACCAACGGCAATTACCGTCACCCTGCATAAAAAGAGCTTCTAGTCTTTATCGAGTACAGGTTGAATATTCATACCAATGGATGCGAATTCTAACTAAAACTCAGCTGCTTTTTGGAAAACGGTCCGGTTGATTTTCACAATTCCACGTCAAGTTCAAAGAAGTTTGCCAGGTTGTGCACAACCAGAGGGTCTCTCAAACGCAAGAAGATGATAGCGACCTATCATGGGCTCTCTTTACTCCGTGGTATTCGATTAAACCTCAGGTCAGGCTTCGTAGAAACCAAGCATTCACCAAGAAACTGAATACATGCACCCGAATATTAGCGAACGCAGATGCATGGTTCTTACAAATCAAGATGGATAAACGACTGAAATTCTATGAAAAAACACAAGCCGTTTCGTAATATGATCGTAAAAGAAGGAGTTTGACCAAACATTGTGCGTTAGGCACACATGAAGTCAACGGAGAGAAATTAATCTAAAAAGTTGTTTAAAATAGGACTGAGCTTATGCACAAACTATCATTTGTTTTAAGTGTCTGAACGGGAGATTTAAGCTAAGTAAATAATTTCATATTGTCATTGTTCAAAGCCCCGCAGGAAAATGATGAAAATTATTGTTTATATTATGATAGCAGTACTACTTAAGGTGCTCCTACAGCAATATTCGTCAATTTTGACGTCACGAAAATATGAAGCAACAGGTGATGTGGATCAACTTTTCATCAACCCGTTGCTGAATTGTGATGAGCGATATGGACCAATATCTAGCAATTCGGCAATAAGGGCTTACATGAGCATACTGCCGCAACTAGCATGATATTGCCCTGTATTGCTCCATTAATTGCTCCACTAGTTTTGGCAATAGTCGTCAGGCAATCAATTGCTTGAAAAATTGCTCGTGTAAGAGTATAGTATAAGTATAGTATAGTATAGTATAATTTTTTTACTTATTAATTGCTCGGCGACTATTGCCTGCGCTAGTGAAGTGCGGAAATATTTTGAAAATTTTTAGTGATATTGCTCCACATTCTGTTTGTATGGTCGTTTAGGTGATCGGACTCTCGTGTCCTTCTTTTCCCTAAAGGGTAAATTAAAATTCAATTGTTGAATATTGTCATACAGGCGAGTGCGCACGGGGTGGGGGGGCTGTTGAATCCCCCGCCTCCATTGGTCTATTTAGAAAAAATTGTTGATGTATATTTTCGAGGACGACACTCATACGCAACTTTGGGTCTAATGCCCTTCCATTCTGAAACGTTAGCAGGTAGTGTGACCGAGAATAGCGCTTTCTAAAGAAAGCATCAGTTTTCGATCGACCTGTTCCCGTGACATCTTCGGGGATATAGCGCGCCCTGAAGGTTTAGTCAACCCGTTGACGATCGTCCTTGCGGTCGTTGGTGACAGCGGGCATAATTGAATTGTGGTCACGTGAAACGCTTGAGATTAAAATAAATTGATAAGATAAATAAATTGAATCCTGAAGTGAGTTGGATGGAACCGTCTTCTTTGAACAGCTCCTCCTCCATACAGGCTCTGGCTGTGTAGCTATGCCGAAAGCCTTCTAAGTCATCATCGGAAATGAGGTCCAAGTAGTCAGTAGTATCCATCTGAAAATATTAAAATGTATCAGCAAGCGACAAATAAAAGACGGCATTACACTGAACATTGAACTGCGGACGATCACAAATGTTACGAGGATTTTTCATTATTTATTTTAGTCGCTGTATGGTATTTGTGCCATTTTGATGGCACAGTATTATCCTCCATGGAAAGTTAAAATTAATACCGCATCATCAATAGTACGCTTTATTTTTTGTTTTTGATTTTACACCGGATTTCCAAACACCTCCGAAGTGAGGCGCTGCAGGGTTGAAATGCCAGTTGATATTCTCGTCGGTAGAGGTTCGTGTAGTTGATCGTGTCGTGTTAATTGATTTCTGAGTATTTGGGCTGTCGCGTCATTGAAGATGATGACCATCGAAATTGGTGCCACAGTCAGTGTAGACATTGTAACATAGACCGCATTGTCCGACGAATCGTGCTGTGAAGCAGACAAAAAAATACCACTTGATGGCCGTGAGGCCTCAATTCGGGAACGCTGTACCTTGTACGAAGGTAAATCAAGATCCCCACACAAAATTTTCCTTGTGGTGGACATAGAGAACGACAACGAATCGACATTTTTGGGTCTTTGCTTGCATTTTCGTTCACAGCGGCAATGATTGCAGATCTACGAGCATATCTTCTTGTTGTTGGGCGTTGACCATGTAATGTATAGCCATTTTTGAATCGATCAATAATACAACGCATATCGAGCTCAATAGATCAATGAGACACACTGTGCAATTCACGAAGAGCCCTATAAGTTTGGCGAACTGAATACTGATTTTTAAAATATCATAAATTTCCATATTTCTTTCATTTTTACTTTCAGGATTCTTACTGAGCACATTATTAGTTTGGCAAGTGGCAGTTTTACCTCCCGAAAGTACTATCACACTTAGGTCCTCCGCACACGGAGCGACTGGTTTGCCACTAGAGATTCAAACCAGTTGAGTATGCCCCTGAACCCGACCGATTTCAAATCTGTCTGCAACTACTTGAGTGCAAACGTATTTGCTAGTCGCGAAACAGTTTAGTTACATGGTTGCAGATGCTACACCACAAATTAAAGGAAACAATTGAGTGAGGTTTAATTTTGTTTGGAAACTGGTTGTGTTTGTGTGATTAGTATGAAACTAGTTTGCAATTAGAGTTGTAAATCAGTCGCTCCGTGTGCGGAGGGTCTTACGAAGCACCCTTCACTTTACTTATGATCGGAGTAACTCGAAACTTCATATCAATTATTTAATATTTAAAACAATTCTTCCCATAACTGATCCGGATTAAATGACGACCGATAATAGTTTCCTGAACTTGAGAAAATCGATAAGCAATTTTTGATCAATTAGTCAATATTCAATGACCCGATAATGATCTACACCGGCAATCGATAATTTTGTTTATACAAAATAATTTACTTGATGATGATAATGTCATTTTGTGGGAGAGGTAACGTTAAGGGTTTTATGTTGCCTTTTTATTTGTCGGCGTCGTAGCAGTCGACTGGGAAAATCGCTGCTCGTTTAGTATCATAGCAATTCTATGCTATTGATTATAGCGTGGTGAAATAATCTCCTGGAAATATCAGTTAACAATAAGTTGAACTCGATTCGAAAGTAAGATGGGTTGTATGTTAACAAAGCCCTGACAGCTTTTCGGGGTTTCCGCAAAAATCATCTTTCATTGATTTGCGTTACTAATGCCAATAAGATTTATTATGCGCCCTCCCATGACTCGAATCGAAAAAGTTGCATAAAAATAATAAATTCCGCATTGACGATAATTAGGGTTGTACTGCTGTATTACACGTAAATTCTTTTAACTATGACAAGTGCTTTCATAATATTGGTGATCTAACTACAAACAGAGTTACTTTATATTCTACCAACAAAATTCTTATTATGATTGTTTCATATTAAATTCCAATTTACTGTTATCTGAGATGATTTCTTTCGTGTTATCTAATCTAGTTGTAATACAAGAAATTAATTTGGTGGGTGATTGCTTTGTTGAAAAATTCTAAAACCCGATAGGAAAAGTTCGGAGTCGTTTTTTCTAGCTCAAATCGTTACCTGAATGGAAGAACTAGAACAAATTTTTGAATATCGAGTAATTTATCTCATATTGTTTCTGATTTCGAGGAGAATTTAGAGAACAAGCTAAGTAAATTGCGATACAATCGTAATGCCATTTATTGACTATTGTGGGAACTATACTAACAACCTGAGCGAAAAGTAGTCAGTGGAAGAAGTAGACATCTTTAGATTGCGACTTTTGTTCTAAACTATCACTTCTTTTTCGATATGCTAGAAGTAGGTAAGAAGTAGGTAATTCAATAATCTCTGCTAGTAAAAAATTAAGTCTGTAATTTCCCTCATGGCGAGTGATGAGCATGAAGACGACTAAATAAATTATTTTTTTATGGAATTTTAATTGAAGTTCGTATTCACTCTATAAATGTTCAATTAAATTATCCAACCGTAATCTTTATACTAAGGTACAGAGAGGGATGGGATCGTTGACTGTTGGAAGGCAGAAAGCGACTTTACGGCACAGTAACTAAGAAGAGTGGGCGAAGTGTTGCCCAAATCAAATGTGTGCTTCCTGCTATGAAGTACATAAGATAGCAATATTTTAAAATTTATTTTGTCTTTGTTGCAAAATGAAAGACGAGCAAAAAGTATTGAATAACTACTCAATTACATAGGGTAGCGAAACTTGCAACCAGTGCAAAATTAACGCAAGAATAGTAGATAACTCTCATTTGATATCTACTAACTGCTTATTTTACTTATTATAAATTTTTTAATAAGTAACAGTAAACATTAAAAAACAAGAAAACAAAAGGTCAAACATTGTAATGAGCTCGTAAAAAAGCTTGGAAAGAAACCGAATTATAAGCAACATCAAATTGCTGAAATGTGCAATAAAAAGCTCAAAAATATGCCAAAATATCATCTAAAATTAATTTGTACGCAGAAAACGAGCGCTTTACATCCTCCGATGTTGTAGGAGAGTATTCGAACTTAATCGGCATTTGTTTCATAGCCCAGATGTTCGTTTAAGGCTTTATCAAATGTTCTTAAGTTTTTGGGGAATATGTTGGGTAACTGAAAATTCATGGTTTGCATTCTTTCCATTACTTTCAGCGTTTAATCCAGAACTTTTAGTTTCGACTTTTTTAATACACTCGGGTGTAAGTGAAAACTGTGTCTTAATCAGAGTAATATCTTCAAATGCTTCCTTAGATAGAGGAATGGACATGGTATTGGACCTGTCGAACCCGAAAACAACATCTTTTATGGCATCAAAGTAATCACTATAAAAAAAAGTACTGCTTTCAGCTCTTCAGGTTCTAGTAAGTTTTTTCTTGTATGTTTGAATTCGAAATAGCGCTTTGAGAAAAATTTCTTCGTACACGAAATTAATTTATTCACATTTCCGAATGAGCTTTGAATTTCTTCAGCAAAACGATGAAGCCCATGCGCCTAATATAAAGTAAATTGGAATAAAACACTTGAAGCGCGTGACCAGCCTTGATTATGTAAGGACCAGAAATCAGAAACAAACCGGATTTCGAACAATCAGGAAATACATAGTTCATTGATGGAATCATTAACGAATTTTGTAATTGTCGAATGGTTCGTTTTCTCGAGCATTTTTGAAGGCAACTAAAGTGTGAAGAAGACGAATCAACTTGCCAACTACATATTAAATTTGAGATTTGTATTCAATTATTTTCCGATTTCATTCCGTAGCATTGATTACCCATTTACCATTCCTCCACTCTCGGTTACTTCACGCGAAGTGGAGCGTATTATCGCCTCTCTTGATATTAGTGTTAACGGTGGTTCTGAGGGTATCCCCAATTTGTTTGTTAAACAAACCTCTTTTCTCTTCTCTCAGTTATCCCCTTGCACTTCTATTTAAGAGAAGTATCGATGATGGTATTTTCCCCTCTCGCTGGAAGCAAGCCATCATTACCCCTATCCATAAGAAGGACGACAAAGCACTAGTAACAAATTACCGTCCCATCTCTATGATATCATGCTTTGATAAATTATTTGAAAGATTAATACATGATCATGTGTTCACAAACCTTAATCATCTTATTAATAAAGACCAACATGGCTTCTTTAAAGGTAGATCAACTACATCTAATCTCTTAGAATTTACAAATTAAGTTTCCAGAGCTCTGGATAATCATAAACAGATGGATGTAATTTATACTGACTTTTCAAAAGCGTTTGACTCAGTTAATCACTGCTTACTACTCTCCAAACTTAAAGGCTGTGGAATTTCGGGTTCACTATTTCAATGGTTTGCTTCTTATCTGGTCAGTCGTAAATCGCGTGTTCGTTTCAATGGTTCAATGTCGTCGGAACTTATTTCTCTCTCTGGTGTCCCTCAGGGCTCCATCCTGGGCCCACTTTTGTTCATCATATTTATTAATTTATTAATCTTTGACACCAGACTAAAGTTTGGCTTTCATTTTCACAATCGAATAAGCACTGCATCGAAATTATCTGGCCTAATTCTAAGATCATCATATATGGTTCTCTAACATTCAAACTTGCATCAAGCTCTTCGTGACTCTAAGGCGGAGTGGATTGGAATATTGATCTGTTATTTGGTCCCCTCACTACAACTGTCATATTACTGCTCTTGAATCTGTTCAACGTAAGTTTACTCGTTCTCTCCTTTACAAATATAGGATCCCCTATTGTCCTTACAGTGAACGTCTTCTCCTCATCGGGATCCCTTCCCTTGAGCAACAAAAGACTGTACATAGATGAATGTGTTCTCCTTAAAATTTACAATGGTGATGGGGATGCAGCCTTAAGTTTAGACTTGGTGCCGCGCCTACCAACACGTCCTAGCAGGTCCGACTCCATATTCGCCCCTCCTTTGGCGCGTATAAACGTATATTTCTTTTCACCGATTATTCGTTTACAAAGAAATCATGATGAGCTCAAGATTGGTCCTCTGAACACATCGTATTCACTTTCCAAATCAAAACTTAAATTTTTATTTTTCTCAAACTAATTTCTAATTATAATGTACATGTTACTACCAATCTTTTATTATTAGTATTACCGTTTTCTTCTTTTTTTTCTGTTGTGTAATTGGATAAATTAATCTGTACAATGGATTTCATTAAATAAATAAATTAATACTTCTGCAGAAAGCATTTCAAAGTAGGTTTATTATAAATGGAATAACACTTCCAAGAAATGCTTAAAATAAATTGATACAATATTCGATTTTCTTTATTGAAGTAGAGGTAAGAAGTTTACGATGGTCTTTTTTGTTTGATGTTGTTATGTGCCATTTTCACGTGCTGCTGAATGTGAAATTTCTTCGGCACTTGATACATTTTTGTTGCAGTCCCGGCAAAAGAAAATTTCGACATCATAGGTAAATAGACCAGGTTGTTCACTTAGTCAAAACACCACGTTCTTTTTCTCTGCCGGCATTGAACACTTTGCGTAGGTAGGCAGGTCACTTCACGTAGTAAAATTTAAATTAATTAATTATTTATTAAATTATTAATTAAATTAATTTTCGGCATGGCGTGCTTCCACAGTGACCCGTCAGTGCTTCGATGTACAACCGTAGTTTTCCTCTATCTCATGTTAATATATTCAGAGTCTTGTGTTTATCAAGCTTGTGCAACATAGCTCTAGAAATCTTGCAACTTGTCAACTTCCCTCATCTTGAGTTGACTGCCTTTGTAGAACGTTCAACGATTAACGCTTTGATGCCGCACATCGGTGTACTGGCATCCTCCTCACCACTTCCGACTGACACCGAATCCGCTCACGCGAGGTCATCGGATAATTCGTTTCCTGGTATGTCGCTATGTCCCGGTACCTATCGTACGGTGGGTTCTCGTGATCATTACACAGGCAGTCCATTGCACACCACCTATGTATGTAGCTCTAAAGCGTATTTTTGTGCTTTTAAACCGCATTTGCTGAAGCTTGCGTGCAATCGAATTTTTACAATTAATTAAAAATGTCTTATTTTACAAAATCTGGATTAGCTGTGGAAATATTACATCTACAGGGTGCGCCATCTTTTATATCGGTATGTAAACATTGAATAACTTTAAAAAAAAAAACTGATTTTTATATGTGAGGTATTTTTATTCAATTTGGTCCTTTAAAATTGATTTGGATTAGTTTTTGAATACAACATCAATCAAGTGGCTGCCTCTATTGGCCACAGCAAAATGTACCCTTTTTGTTGCGTTTTCCATTACTTTTTCGAGCATCTCGGGCGGTATAGCGATGATTTTGGCACGAATGTTTGCTTTGAGCTCGTCAATGGTCTGAGGCTTGCTGGCGTACACTTTGCTTTTCAAATAACCCTATAAAAAGAAGTCCGGAGGAGTTAAATCTGGAGATCGCGGTGGCCAGTCAATGTCGCCTCTTTTCGACATCAGACGTCCAGGGAATTGTCGTTGCAGAAACTGAATTGTTTCATTTGCAGTGTGGCATGGCGCACCGTCTTGTTGAAACCAGTAACCATCCAGATCTTTTTCACGCATTTGCGGGCAGACATAATGAGCTAACATCCACCGATATCGTTTTCCATCGACTGTTTCGTTTTGTTGGAAAAAATGGCCCAATTATGGTTTAGGCACAAACGCCGGCCCAAACAGTCACTTTTCGATCATGCAATGGCGCTTCATGGATCTCGTGTGGATTCTCCGTTCCCCAAATGCGGCAATTTTGCTTATTAAGAGTGTGAAATGGGCCTCGTCGGTCATCAAAATTTGTTTCCAAAAATCAGGTTCAGTGCCAACCATTCGTGGACGTGGACGGTCTGTCGGCAATATTCTACTGAATTGACGTTTCCAAAACTTGTCCAAGTCAATCTGTTGAAAACTGTCAAAGTTATTCAATGTTTACATACCGATATAAAAGATGGCGCACACTGTACTATTTCATGATAATAATAGGTGCGTTTTAATGCTCTCCAGAGTAGGATAGGATAGCATAAAAAATTTATATACAAAATAACAACAACATTGCTGTTTTTACGATTCTTTATTACTTTTTTCCATAGATAGTAGGCTAGAATATAGATTTTAACCGGAATAGTTCCCCCAGTGAGCTCACTGGGGGAACTATGCGCGATAAATTCTCTAATGTAGCCTACTATCTATGGAAAAAAGTTATAAAGAATCGTAAAAACAGCAATGTTGTTGTTATTTTGTATATAAATTTTTTATGCTATCCTATCCTACTCTGGAGAGCATTAAAACGCACCTAATATTAAATAATCAATTCTAAGAATTAAGTAAATATTTTTTTTTATATTACCTCATCACTTTTTAAAAAGATGGCAAAATAAACATTAATCGACGACAGAGAACACTTGATTATATTTACTTAAGTCGTTCTAAATTAACATTGTTAATTAACTCATGACCAAAAGGTGTTTACTTCTACAATCTCTTTTAATCCTCAGATACAACGAAACTCGAGACGAATATATGGGCTGTAATTACTTGATATCAGCAGATGAATCGTTTGCCGACTTAAAATCTATAAAAGTCGGAAAGATTGTACCATCGCACGGATTCTCTAGTTTTAAGTTCATTCCCGGAACCGAAGACAATATCATAGTGGCATTAAGAACAGAAGAAGTAAATGGTAAAACATCGACATTTATCACAGCGTTTACAGTAACCGGTGAAATTCTTCTAAAAGAAGAACAAATACCGACAAATCTCAAGTACGAGGGCATTGAGTTCATTTAGGGAATTGAATTTCAGTGACTATACAATGTTTTTAAGGAGTTTAAAAAGAAGCTGACGCCATAAGATTTATTTATGTACATAAAGTAGGCAAAAATATATTATTTGTAAATAGTTAATTTTTCGTCCCATTAGTATAAAAAGTTGTGTATTATAAAATTAACAAGTAAAATACAGTAAAGAGCTGAGAGAAATGTGATCGACACCAGATTAAGCGTTTCTTTTATGCACACACGACTACGTAGAACTTTGTATTCGATTGCAATCAATCTTCTAGCCTATGGTGAATTCTCTTCGGATAATGTTGATACTTTCAGTCCGGCTAGTTGCATGTCAGCAGTTTCAATTCGTCCTTCGGTCGCTCGAATTTCAAGTCTGTAAGATAAAGATGATTATTTCGTGGTAATGCGGTGTGCGAAAAGATGTTCTTGAAGGCGTTATGAACAAGTTTGGGTTGTAAAAGAAAGGATCGTCTTCGATCGATTCCAATCATTAGAAAGGTTGGCTCTAAAGTTTTGCCATCGAATATTTTGGTTCAAAGTGCACGTAGCACGTACGCGAAAGACTGCTCTGCGAAAATATTGATTGGCATTTTCTTTTAGCTGAATCCAATTTGTAGAGTTTTGATTTTGCAAGACAACGGGCCGGGTTTTTTCAGCTCAAGTAGCGAGATATGTACTCAGAGCCGTCTTAACAGTATTGCATTCAGTACGCAAAACGGTAACGCGGACTGAGTCCCCAACCCATGAAAAAACGGATAAAATTCAAAACTTCCAAAATATTTATAAAAATCAAACCACATAAATATAAGAAATCCGTAGAAAGAAAAGGAGAGAAATCTGTTGGCTATCACTAGCAACTCAAAATTTTCATGTTATCTACACCTTGCAATGCGAATCGAAAAAACATCGATTGGGGTCCGTTACGGCAGACTATTTAACGTCGTCGATCCAAAAAGATTTGCATATGAAAATTTTTGCACATCGTAAGCGAATCGTGAGAACAAATTAAAAATCTGCCAACAGTCTGGGCGCAACTTTATTATTTTTTGGGTAGAAGTCCGAAACGTGTTTAATACTGAGATGCGGTGTAGGTTACTATGCGACTGATAACCTAAAAATTTTTCTAGGATACTTCTATAATGACTCTATATAGTCGTCAATTTTTAGCTTTCTATGCTTTGCGGTTTTCGAGAAATAAAAATCAGAATTATTTTCGTTCCAACCCCTCCCACCGTCACCCCCTTCGCCAGCACCACCAACATTTTTTTTTCCTGCTAGAAATCTACTGGGCCTAACTCCTGTAAAATTTCTAAGATCATATCTGGTACGGTTCTTGAGATATAAAAATTAAATTTTTTGAAAAATGGTTATCCCCTCACTTTCGTATTCCACCTTCCCTCTCAAAATTTTTACATTCTGTAGACTCCACTTGTGATCGATCTTATATACAGAAACCAAATTTTATCTTCCTGGCACAATTGGTTAGGAAGATATTGTAATCTAAAGTTTTTTACCACCCACCCCTACACCCTACTTCCCCTCTTAAAAATTTTAGTCCTTGTCTAATATCCTAGTATCCCTTAAGATAACTACAAAGTTTCACCCTTCTGAAATAAACGGTTCAGGCGATATAGATTTTAGAATGCTTCAATCCCAGCTTTCAAACGTTTCGGACACATTGTTTTTCCCCCACTCCCACACTCCTGATCGCCAAATTGCAAATGGGTCCACTATCATAGTACTACATAAGTTCCAAGTTTCAGCCTCCTACCATAAGCAGTTCCTGAGATCTAGAAACCAACATTTATCGTCTAAAACGCCCCCCCCCCCCTCCTCCTCCCCCACCTTCCCAAAAGATACTAATTGTAGGGGTTCACCCAATCTACTCACCATAACAATTTCAACTTAATATCTCAAGGGGTTTATGAGCTATGCGCCTTCAAACGGTTTTGCGGACGGCGTCTAAGACGGAAATTTTTTTTTTTTGCTTTTTTGGGGTTTACTAGTCCTAAAACGTGAAAATACAAAATTTCAGGGTAGCAAATTTTTTTTAAATTTCAGGTCGATCACAATACTTTTTTATTAAAAAATAATAAAGTAAAACGAGTCGATGTTCTACACCATAAACGATTCGTTGATACAAACCGCCAAGTGGTCGTTTATGTGTTCATGAAAAAAATCGTATTATAAACACATTTGCGACGAACTTCGCGGCGTGCGAAGCAAATGACACTCTTGAAAAATTACGATTTAGTATACAGGAACGCTGGAATACGGAGGCCAGGGCCCAACTTGGGCTGTCGTGCCATTGATGATGATGAACGCAGGAATACATACGCGTCTTTCTCCAACTCGACTGTCTTCATTTGTAACATTACTGAAGAGAATGAACAAAATTGAACATATAAGGATTCTTTGGGGCGCTATAATGGAGGGACCCAATGGTTACCCATACTATACGTTAAGACGGTCTATGCACTAGTTCAGAGAAATCAACCAATCACTCTAAACCGTACAAATCTGGTCCATATTAAATATTTTTCTGCAGTAACTTGAAGAAAGTCGGAAAAGGAGAGAATTTTGAGAATAATGAAGCTACCAAAGCAAAAGGTTTGAGCTTCATTCTTGTCTACATGTAAGAGTAAGTGGTTTGTACTCCACTCTTGTCTGTATTAGAGCATTGTTCCTATCTCTGTTCTACATAAATTACAAAAATTTAGACAATTTGCAATAATTCAACCTGCAATAGTCGCTCTCGTCGAGAAATTGCCTCTATTTACAGTCTCGTTTTTCATAAGCTTGTGCAGGTGCCAACATATTATAGTAAAGTATTAAAATCCCATTTTAACTACCCTAAACTAAATCCTAGTTCGTATCTCGATATCTCCACGATTTTCACTTATTAATAGCATAGTCAGCATGTTATAAAATTTTAAATTTGTGCGATAAGAAAATCACGAAGGCAACAAAATCTTGAAATATGGTTGACCTAAAACGTCCACTTCGGCAATCGTTCCGTTACTAAGTTGCTAATTGTAATCTAAAAAAATTAATTGCGGCCATGTTAATGTGCAAATAATTTACCTGTTCTCGTTATGGGTGACCGACCAAAATTCAGGCATGTATTTCGGTTGCATTGTTTTGATGAAATGTGTTCGCCAAAGTTTCTCCAATTCGATTAGTCCGCCATGTTTACTTTCAAATTCGATTACAACTTTTTCTCCATGTGGCGAGTAGTCTTCCAATTCCTCTCTGGAAATTTGTTTTAAAATAAAATTAAAAATGGAAATTATTCTTTACATAATTGCACTACTTTCAAAACAAGTTCCCAATAAACAATCGATTGGTGGTTAAAAATCTTATTGCGTCCGATCACTTGATCGCCCGGGAACCAATTGAGTGTTCAACTCACATGAAATTAAAATTTTAGGTTGCAGTCTAATAAAATGTAGACTGAATCCTAAAGTTTCCAGGCGTTATGCTAATAACCGTTCTCTACACTATTTTATAATTTTTTCTCTCGGGCCAAAAGATGTAGGGATTAAACGATGAAACATTAAAAATTCCGGGGTAGGTCTACTTTCGTATAATGGAACAACGTTCTTTGTGCGTAAACTGTAAAGATAGAAGAACTCTTAAGCAGGTTCCGTGTAGACGTCTCCACGGTTACGGCGGACAACACAGGTTAGTGACTAGTAATTCGCGTAGTTGTAGGGATTCAAATGAGAGGGGATAGATAGATTGATTTCCAATTGGGGTTGGTTAGGTTTATTCTGCCACTGAAGACTCAATTGGCCCTTTTATGACTCCCCTAAATTATCTATAGTTTCTCTTCAATCCCTGCGCTTTCAATGAAGTTTAGCATTTTTCGAAGAGGAATGGTAAGAAAATCTGATGGTTCCATGAAGGCCTGACAGAAGTGACAAAGTCTTTTGTGAACAAGTCCCTCACATTCACAGAGAATGTGCTCTGGTGTTTCCGTCTTCATCATCGCAAATTCTGCATATTTTACTCTCAGAGAGACTAATCCTATTTACATGCTTCTTCATGTATCAATATACAGTCAGAGCTCCCACTAGGGTTTGAGTCTGATATCTGCTAAATTTCAGATAATCAGACGTTCTTTTCTTCGAATGTTCCAGCATAAATAGCTTTGAATATATGTTGCCCGGTGTCAAGTCACAGTTAATGGTACTTTGCGTTTTTAGCCACATTCTGATGTTTATTTTTGCTGTGCTTAGCGGGTCCATGCAGAATGGATGTGGTCCCATGACGATAGCTTCTGAACCTTTCCTGGCTATTGAGTTAGCTATTTCGTTACTTTCGTAGCCGCTGTATCCCGGAATCCAAATGAGATAACTCTTTTCTGGTTTCCGATTTCAATCATGCAATGGAGACAATCCCAGACTAGTTTGGAGTAGATTTGAACTGACTGCAGAGCTGAGAGAATATATATGTGTTGGTTTATGTAACCCCGTCTGATATTTTCTCTAATGCAGAGTTCAATAGTGCGAGTCTCTGGTATACAGTGCATGTTATGTGCATGCTAAAGTAGAATTCAACCCCCCAAATACATGTTGGACCAACGTAAGCCAGCGCGAAGTCAGACAAATTTAAACCATCTTCAGCGTGTGCGAGTGCTGCCGTCCACATGTTGGCCGTGGTTCGTAAGCTTCAGTTGTCAGCTGTTCAGTGTCAATCCCTTTGACTTGTGGTCAAAAACCCGACACAGTGGCGAAGTAGCACCAGCGCCGACAAGTGATAGCCAACGCACCCAAGTGAACTACCCACATGTTGGCGCTTGTTTACATTTGATTTGGTTGGCCCAACATGTATTCGGAGCACAACATTTGGGCGAACTCCATTAACTCTTACTCCTAGACCTTGATACCTTTTGGATTCGCCCAGATTATATACTAATCTTCTCTATATCGTTCCAATATTAGCATATGTTCTGCCAAAGCAAGAACATGAGAGGGGAACTATTGCCTTTGTAATTTCGTAATCAAGCCAAGCGGAGAATGAATCGATATTTGTAACCAGTCTGGAGCCATGCCTTCGCAATCATTCCAAACATCCCGGGCAATTCACTCATAAAACCATACATCCGGGCCTCTAAGCCTTTAACTTACCATACACCCTCATCTCAAATCGGTCACACTAACTATCACTTCACTCTTACAAGTTAGAAATATGACTGAAGGCTACAAAGCAAAACTGATCGGACATCCTTTGGCTTTTGCCACACATACAGGCCTCCCCAGAAATGAATTCAGTTGATACGGAACTTAATTGATTTGTTACAAATGGATTTAATGAGTCCCGTGATAAAACGATAGAGAGGAAATGATTGAATGAAAATAGTTTCCAACAATTAAATAACTTACACAATATCAATATCCACAGCAGTTCTAAGCAAATCCTCGGTAATTTCTAGCTCATTTGGATAGTTTTCTAGAACAATATCTCTCAAATTTTTCTTCTTTTCTTCGGGTATTTTACTGGCATTAAAAAGTAGCGCACGAGCAGCAGATCGTAACTGTCTGCGAAATAAAAAACATGATAGAATTCAGTCCTGTGCAAGACATGGGCACTTTCAAAGTTTACCTTAATCGCGGAACTTCTTTCGCTTTTATTCCGCCCACTTCGTTCGATAGCGGAGCATCACACATCTTCGACAACTTTTGCCGTATGATCAGATCGGACATATTGCTTAGTTGATGGCATCGCGGACAAAGAAGCAGAACATCGTGAGATGTATGCGATTTCATTACAACTGTAAATTTATATAATTATTTCATAATCAAAGTTTTTAAATATTCACTTACCAGGAAAATGTTTTCGATACTCGCGCGGGACAATATTTTTACGGATGTACGCATCCTCTCTACCACACACAACACATTGATTACGCTTCGCCAGAGTATAGTACTTGCCGACATCACCAACTGCTCGTCCCTCCGGTTCGAAATTAAGGCGCACGGTATATGGATCTTCGCAAACTAATGTTCCCAAATTTTGGGAAATGTACCTGAAAAGTTGATGAGTGAGCGATTCATATATAGAGTTCTAATTATTGTGCTTACCAATCCGATTTCTTTCTATCACAAGTGCAAAGGACTTCTCCATCTGGAGCCTGCAACAGGCAGTTGTCGTAAAGCCTTTTGGTGCGAGTGTATATTGTGCGAACGGATGGTTTCTTTCCCAGTCTGAAAGGTAAGTTCAATATAACAAATTAATGGCAGGATTTATCCGTACTCTAAGTTTACATGAGTGAAGGACTGAGAATATTTAATAACACGACTATAAAAACTAATTTTATGTTCGGAGGAACCTATTTTTCTAAAAGACCACTTCTTTTTCCACGTTGGTATTAAGTCTTTAACTCCTTTGTGATCCCCGATTGCAGCATAGGACAACAACACAGGACTCGATCCAGGTCTATAAACTGTCGCCAGGACTTATTTACTCCTTGAATTTCTTCATGTGTTTCTTGCATCTTGCGGATTCAATAGCCAACTAATAGTCAATGGTATTTTGAAGATACCTCCAATGTTTAATAATGTGCCATGGAAAGGTACAATCTGGCTGGTACTGCCGACCGGCGCGGTCAGCAGTAGACTGCTGCTTCAGGCAAAAACAAGCTGTCATGTCTGTTTGCGACTGCTCGGATGTTGACGATTGTGAGTGCAAAGCAGCCGCGGTGAGCAGTTGAGGATGGCAGTTACTGCTGACCGCGATGGTCGGCAGTACCAGCCAGATTGTACCTTAAGAGAAATACATGGCTTTTTTCAACGCTACAAACACCCATCGCCTTTTCCGCACTGCATAAAATCCTATTTTAATAGCCTCACACTTGACGCCCAGTTCAACCTAGAGATCCTCGTCCAATTTTTTTCTCTCAAAAATCTTTCTAGTTGGTATAGGTCTGTTTTTGCAATGGTATTTGAGTCCAAATAGTGTTTGCAATTGCAATACAGAAAATGTTTAGAGGTTTCTTCCTCCGTACTTTGTTTCTATCCAACTGCAGACGCTGCTTGCTTTTTTAGTTGGGTGATTCTCAGTTTCTTGGCCTGTCGGAATCTGGGCAGTGCAGTCCAGTATTGTCAATTCTCGGAAATTTTTTTTATTTGGCAATTTTGTTTGATCAAATTCTGTGTGAATTTAGCTACATAGACTGCACTTAGTAAAAACGGGATCATATTGTTTTCGTCTTATAATGGGTCATTCCATCATGAATCGCCAAAGTTGTGACCTTACCATTTCCGATTCTTTTGAAAATGTTTGTACTTGAAGAACTAGTGAAAAAAATAATTGAAATTGAAGTTTTTGTTTCTATCTCCATTTTTTAACTAACAAAAACAACAACAATCTTTAAAATAAGCCCTACTTTATTATTCAAGGATAAAAATTACCAGAGATATTCATTTTCAAAGAGGACTCGGACACCATTTTTGCGAAAACTTTAACATACTAGGTATAACTAACAAAAAAAATGAGATAGAAACAAAAAATTGAATTTCAATTATTTTTCGGAGATCTGAGATGGTAAGGTCACAAATTTCTTCATTCTTGGTGGTTCTTGATGGAATGACCTTATCCTACGCAATATGTTGTCTTGTAGTCTTTTTATCATGGTTCGTTTACATTCACCCTTGAGGCTCGCCTCGAGGCGAGCCTCTACCCCCATCAGGCCTTTGCAAACCGGTTTTCGTCGGCTGTGTTCTTTGCTGTGTCGAAAGCAATTTACACTCAACATGCCTTTGCGGCGCAACTTGCCTATAAGTGCGAAACGACAGAAATACTATGAGCTGCGAATTGTGTGGTACCACAGTTCATTGGATGTGTGTACACATATGGAAGCGCGCGTCGGAGAAAAAGTTGAAGAATATTAGACTCTTGCGACTGCACGAGCCATCTGATTGGTTGATTTTATGGTAGAGATAGAGGCGCGCCTCAAACGTTGAGTGTATGGTAAATCCACCATCAAGGTTCTGTTCTGTGCTTTGCATTGCACCGCAGAACTACAGTAAATGCTAATTACACTCCACATTGCAGTGTAGTAAAAAAAATCGGAGAACGGTTGAAGTATGTATGTTTAGAAAATTCGGAATTGCTCTGGGGGGGGAGGGGCGGCCGCCCCCTCCGCCCCCCCCCCCCCCTGTATCCGACAAAGCTGTACGTGTATTACACTTAGTGTAGGATTACACCAATTTTGAACAGCCAAAAAGAACGCGTTAGTGCAGAAACATGACAGATAAAATTTCGAACTTTTTTATTTGCTTGATTCTGTCAATGCAAATCTATTGCTATACACCATTCTTTCATGTATTCATTGAAAACAGTATTTCCCTAAAGTAGGCAAAAAGAACAAACCTATTAATCGATACAAACGCCCGTTAACGCGACGACTATCGGCCCATCGCTTAAAAGCACTAAACTGCAGCGGATGTTGCAACCGCCAAATAGCCTCCTGGTTATTCCTTAGGTTGTCAGTCGCATAGTAACCTACACCGCATCTTAGCATTAAACACATTTCGGACTTCTACCCATAAAATAATTAAGTTGCGCCCAGACTGTTGGCAGATTTTCAGATTTTTTTTTATCTATTAACGAATTTTTTTTTTATCAATAGAATATTTTATAGAAGTAGAAGCGAATTCACATTAAACCTAAGAGATTTGCGGAATCAGTGAAAACTTGAACAATACACCCAGGGGGGTTAATAGGGAAAAATACTTAAATCGGTTTTTCCCCGCCTATGTTTAAAGCTTATTGAAGTAAAAGTGAATTTCAAATCTCAATATACCTTAGAAATATATAGGAATTCGTGAATATGTAGACAACCACTTCATACCCCCTTATGGGTTGGATATCGACAAATTTTGAAGAACGTTACTACGCGCTTATACAAATCGCCCGAAGAAGTAAAATTGCTTTGATAGCTCGATATGTCTAAAAGTTTTAACAAAATTCGTGAAAATGTGGATTCACGGAAATTTTTTTTACTCAACTTCTGGACACCAATAAAAATTTGAACGTTTTTGCTTTTGTTGTACCGGTACCCAAATTCCATGTTTGGATTTACTCTCGATTACCAATTACCGGCAGGTTGGCGTGCAATTTGTTAACAGAATGAAAAAGCACAAACAACCGCACAGCTTGCAGGTTGTAAACAAACGTAAAAAACGTAAACAATTGCATTAGCTCGTTCTGTCGGCAACCTGCTGGAAATTACCGGTGTCAACACATTGTGTATCATATCATTTAATTAGTCATAAGTAAATTTCGGAGTTCCGTCTCAGGTCTTAGCGCCGGCATGCATTACGGAAGCGAAATTGCAACTCTAGCTAAACAATCGACTGTTCGGCTGGAGTTCCCAATTTCGTTACGCAAAGCGCGACCCGGTTAAGGTTTGGATTGAATTCCAAAACAAAGTCCATTAATTCTTTTTAACTTTGCAGCCAAAAAACTCAAAGGTAATTTGCGTCTCTTTCCGAGGTGCTTATACCTTCTTTTCTCGGTTCTTACTACGGCATTCTCACGAATGCCCGAACCACTTTTCAGCTAAAATATCTCAAATTTCTCCGTACCTTCGACGCATTTTTCTGACTGTAATATCCAGGGGATATTGCAGTCTCAACACTTTTTTGCTTTAATTGCTCCAGTAGCGCATCTACATATACATACTAAGTTTCAACTTTCTTGCATAAGCCGTTTCTGAGAAATAAAAAACAACCCGTCACCCCCGTACCTCGCTACCCCTATCAAACATTTTATTTTTCTATGATGTCTCTAAAGTGGCTCTATATAATCCTAAATCCAAGTTTTTTATTCATTACGGTCTTCGAGAAATAAAAATCAGAACGTTTTCCTTTCTACCCCCTTTCACCATCACCGCCAACACCCACATCCTCAAAATTGTTTTCCCTACTATAGGTCTACTGACCCCCAACTTCTGTAAAATTTTCAATTTTATATCTGATACGGTTTCTGAGATATAAAAATTACATTTTTTGAGAAATTGCTGTCTCCTCTCAAAAAATTTACTTTCATAGACTCCTCTTGTGATCCCATGTACAGAATCTAAATGTTATTTTCCTGGTGTAATTGGTTCGAAAGATATTGTAATCCAAATTTTTTCACCACCCACCCGACCACCCCCCTTAAAAATTTTAGGCCTCATCAAATCTTGAAGTATCCCTAAGGACAACCACAAAGTTTCAATCTTCTAACATCAATTGTTCAGGAGATATCGATTTTAGAATGTTTCCAGTGATACCAGTCGTAGGGGTTCACCCAATCTACCCACCATAAAAATTTCATCTTAATATCTCAACGGGTTTGGGAGCTACGCGCCTTCAAACGATTTTGCGTACGGCATCTATGGGGGACAGACGGACATTTTTTTTTTTGCTTTCTTGGGGTTTACTAGTCCTAAAACGTGAAAATACAAAATTTCAGGGTAGCAAATTTTTTTGAAATTTCAGGTCGATCACAATACTTTATTATTAAAAATAATAAAGTAAAAATTAATACGAACCCTTGTTTTTCATTTTTATCCTTTTTCGCTTCGCCCGATGAAAGCCCTGCGAATGTATTGCTGAACTTCAGATCGATGTATGGTTCGCACAGCTCCAAAACTTCTTGCCAACGATGCGATGTACTCTGCAAAAACTTTCTGCATACACTTTAGTACAAATACAATCGAAATGGATTGATCTTACCGGGGCAGTATTTCGTCGATCAAAGTCTTAAAAATCTCAACAGCTACATGAGCATCGTTTGCTGCATACTTAAGTTGCCGGTCAGATAGGACGTTTGCTTCCCAATCGGAACAGCGAATGCGCCAGTCTTTGTCCAGTTCAACGTCGATAACATCCTTCGACATTTTACTCAGACCGAGAGGTTTACGGTCGGCTTTTAGTGCCAAGTATCGCAAATCCAGAGTACCGCCAACCATCACCCCGTACTCCTTGGCCAAAGCTCGAGCATCATCTTGCGGAACAACACCGAGTTTCAGTATACTGTCGTCTTGTAGGATATCGCGCAATTCTTGCGGTATCGCACGCAGCGAGCTTAGCCGGAAGAGACCACAAAGGCCGTTCTGCGATGCCAACTGTAAGAGCGAGATTGGCCGGCGTGATCCGCCAACTGTGACCCATTCGCAATCGAATCCAAGTACTTTGTATTGCGCGCAGTCTCTAAAATCAACCGAATAAGAAAAGCTCATACCACAGAGAAAATTAATAAAGTCACTTACAGCTGTAACTCGTTGACAACTTGCTTGCACTGATCCATGGTCGTGATCACCTCAATTCGCTGATTGCGCAAAGGATTTCGATAATCAAAAGCGCGCTGAATTCGACTGATAATTTTCTTGCGATGTCGCACGAAGATGTAAATAAGACCGACACCCGCTATTGTTATCAGGACATCGGATCGCATTTTTCTTTGCTGACGAGCAATTTTAAAAGTTAAATATTGAAAGCGGCAGAAAGGAGCGCGTTTACGGCTTATTTACGGCGAGGAAACGAAGTAGGTGCCACTGTGACAGTTTGTTTTTTACAGTTGCTGGGCCATATGTTCCACACGTTCCACACTACTAGTATATTGTGTAGTGTCACCCCATCTGAAAAAGGTAAATAATAAATAAATAATATACGTAAAAAATTACATTTTTAACTTTAAAATTAAAGTTGCCATGAAGTTAAGATCTCTAGGAATACGCTGTTGCTGTAGTTATAACGATCACGATATTTCTTCAAAAAATTTTAAAAATGGCTCGATATCTCGTTATGAACTTTTTAAAAAGTAGTTTACTAAGACGAAGACTTGAAGTTTAAAGATTCCTTTTGACGTTTCGTGCAAAACACGTGAATATGTTTGGCACATTTCTTTTATAAATTTTGTGAATATTTATCAAAAGTAAGCGAAAATGCGCATTGAAACGTGTTATTTTTGCTCCAGCAAAGTTTATCCAGGGCATGGAATACAATTTGTAAGGAACGACAGTAAGGTATGAGATATTTTTCACTTTTAAAAATTTTTTCAGTGACTTTCGGCGTATTCTCAATTTCACAAATTGCAAAATTTTATAATACGCGTTGATTAATAAATTCGGCGTATTCTTAATTTCACAAATTGCAAAATTTTATAATACGCGTTGATTAATAAATCTAGTTCTTGTCGTTTCGTATTGCGTATGGCAAGGTCTTTTAATGATTTGCGGTCCGATTCGGTCCCTTGATTAACCACGAATAGTTCTCCAATTCTTTTGCAATTTCTTCATAGTCTGCCTTAGCCTATTGCCTGCTGGCTCCTCTGGAACGTTTCTGTTTGTTAGGTCGGTACTTCATTTGGAAACTACGACTCGGAAGCATTCCATTTTAGTGTATTTTTTTCAGAGGTGCTGTCTGTTTTTGCTCAATGAGGGATTAGTTTTAGCAAGGTCGCAGCGCTAAGACTTCCATCCAAACTAGGCTCCATTACGGGTTTAACGCAATCCCTTCAAAACCTCGTGGTAGAACAAACGACCTCATATCCTCGATGTTGTCAAAGAAGTGAATTCCCATCCCACTTTAAGCACCGAGCACACTGTCGCGGAAACGAATCGACCGACCTCTGCATATTAAGTAGCAATCAAGGCACACTTTGTGGCCTTGTGCGTTGCTATGGAATGTGAAGAAGAGTGCAATAAATCTAGGCAATGGGTCCATGAAATAGATTGCAATGGGCACAAATGTAGTGATTTTTTTTGGGGATAACGATCTGGATTTAGCAGGCTAGCCTTTCATACACAGTGGTGTACAGTCTGTTAAGGACATTCGTCACGACCTTATGCGTTGGAGTTCTCCCGGCTATGCCGAGAGTCCAACTTTGGTAAGGTCGTGATGCGACGGCAGTATTCGGTGCCGTCGCATGTCTGGGGGTGTGGCGGTCGGCAATGTCGCTGCCGACGTCTTTGCTGCGACGGCTCAAGTCGTAGCCGTCATCTTTGCGGCGACGGCATTAGTCGAGCCGCGCCGTCACCATCGCTGGCTCGTGCCATGTATGCCGGTGACGGCTGACCGCAGATTTGTGCGGTTGACCGCTGTGTCGTAGCGGTTTCTGCGTCAGTATAGTTCGGTGCCGACGTTTTCACACCTGTGGTGTGTGACCTGCGGCGGAAGGTGCAACCGCCGTGTACGGCTGGTTGCTTTCGCTGTGTGCAGCTGTATGTGTAAAACTGCAGTGACGACTTATCGGCGTCATCGCTTTGCAGTGTGTTCTGAGTCGCCCGCCAGTCGGCGAACGACTGGCTGCCACTTCGATTTTTCGTCCTTATATAGGAATCGAAATGACAGCCAGCGTCCTTGGATCTATGATCCAATTTTTATTTATTTATTAACGGGCCGTGACCCTTGAATATAAGACTGAATAAGAATAATAATAATAATTTACAATAGAATAATAAAAACTAAAAAAGGTAATAATAACTTATAACTAACTATGTACACCAACGTATTAAAATAGTAACATTTAAAAATATGTGAATGAAAACTTAGCAGTATATATGAACTACACTAAGAATAAAATAAATAGGAAAAGAAATAAAAAGCATAATATAAAATAATCATAGTGACTTGACATGGTGAACACTGGTGTTAAAAATATCCAGGTTCGCAGATTGCTTATTTGCAGATCTCATTAATCGATTCGCTGGACTGTTATTGGCATAGCAGGTTCTGTGACGCGATTCATAAAAGGTTTCATTTGACCGGGACGCATAACTTGGGAATCTGAAATTGATGAATTCCAGAAAGTCGGGACAATCTAACTCGTTATTGATGATTCTGTACAAGGCAATTAAATTAAAATGCTCGCGACGTTTTGAGAGTGTAGTGAGGTTCAAATATGTTAGCAGACTATCATAATCGATTACCTCTAATGGTATGTGAAGTTTGTAGGCAATGTAGCGTAGAAATTTATGCTGAACAGTTTCAATATTAGAGCAATGAAATGAGGGTTCCAAATAACTGACAGATATTCTAGGTGTGGGCGCACAAGCGAGCAGTAAAGAACCTTCAAAAACCGAATATTATTGAAATCCTGACTGTTACGAATAACAAACCCAAGCATTCTTCAGGCTGAGCTACATATCTTTTTGAAATGCGGAATAAATGTTAGTGCTGAGTCGAGTAACAAGCCCAGGTCCTTAACGACATCAACAAGCGGTAATGAACAATTGTTTATACTATAATTAAAACATATAGAAGTACGCAATCTGTGGAAAACAATGTAGTTACACTTGGATATATTCAAAGGCAACTGATTGTTGACACACCAATTGAATCGAATGCATACTACGCTTGTCAGAAAATGGTAGGAAAAACTTGGCGCCTTAACCCGAAGATAGTCCTGTACATCACCGTAGTTTGACCTGTTCTTATGTACGGGTCACTGGTGTGGTAGGATGCGCTGGATGTCGGGACTAAAAGGGCCGTTATGAGCCGAATTCAAAGAATTGTACTAATTGGGATTACTGATGGTTTACGTACCAAGCCTCCCGGGCTCGGGAGGTAATGCTCCACAGAATCCCACTAGACTTAAGCCCCGAACACAATGCTCCCGTTCCGTTCCGTTCCGTTCAGCTGTCAAAGTAGACCTTATGGGCTGGCCATGTAAATGCACACAACGGTCGTAACGAAACGGATCGGAAAAGTTGACCAAAATTCAACTTTTACGGATCACATAACCACACTTGTCGTGCCGGAACGGAACGGAACGGGAGCATTGTGTTCGGGGCTTTAGCAGTGAAATCACTAGCGGCAAAGAGTGTCGCAAAGCGTCGGTAGGCAGAGTGCGCCACACTAGGATCTTGTCAATTTCCCTGTGCTCCTGCATTCCGGAGCGCACCGAGTGCAGGACACCGTCTTGCAGTTTTACATTCCTATGTTGTGAACATTCCCACCGGAATGGAGAGGGAATCTAAAATCATAACTCCGAACATGTTTGCTATCTATACTGTGTGTACTCTCGAAACCTCGACATCATGGAATTGTTCAGGCTACCGGATAGCTCAAGTGTGTTTCAGGCTCAAATATTTCACAAATAATTGTGCAGAAACAGTGCGTGAATAATGCAATAACTATAAATGTTGACTGCTAAACTGCTATAAGGCTGTTGATACGCACGCAACTAAATTCAGACTAGAGAGAGCGAATGTAAAAGAATTTTGCAGATGGTGGGTCTGGACAATACCCTGAAAATCCTTTGGATCCCTGGCACAGTGACTTCCTTGGAAATGAAAAGGCAGATGAACTCGCCAGTAGGGGGTCGGAGATGAGCATAGAGCTGATTCTATGTCCCATCGAACGTGTAAAGAGAATGATTGACATACATACAAGCGCTCAGACAGACTGAAGGGGCCTCTGTGAATCTCTCAGGTTGCAGGCACGAAAGAATTTGCTGGCCGAAACTTGATAAGAGAACTCTAGCTTCATATTGTCTGTGTGCAGGAACACATGTAGACAACTTATAGGGGTCTTAACGGGATATTGTCCTTTTGAAAGACATGGAAAAAGACTGGGAATACCCATGGTCGATCAGTAACGCTGTGGTGACCAGAATGTAGAACCCACACTGGAATATCTAGTCTGTTAATGTAAAGTCTAGCTCGTACCAGGCATCAAACTGCAGAAAAATGAAGCAAAAAACTGCCCCTTGTTTTTTTAATTCATACTCAACAAAAATCTCGTGAAAGAAAACAAAACTTCTCCACAACTGGCCAACACTAATCCATTTTTTTTTCAACTTCATGGCCAACCATTATCAATTTTTTTCTTTTCTCACGAAGTCGAGAGGCATTTTGACCACACTCAGTATTTTCAGTTCATTTCCTCCTTCAAAATTGGAAAAACTCAATCAATAATACTTAAACAATCGATTCTTGGGCGTGATAAAAATCAAGAAACTCTTTCGTGTAGCTGTAATATAAAGGTCCTTAAAAATTGGTACTTGCATGCATTAGTCAGAACTTGCGATAACTCCAGAACGTATCTATGAAGTTAAGAGTTTATATGGATGAGCTTGGTCATAGGGTACGATATTCAGTGCATTAATGAGCAAAATTTCCCTTCTCCTTGTGATAGATCCCAAAAGTCCTTTAAACATATGGTTTCTCTTATTGAACGATTACCAGAGAGCCCCTAAAAAGAGGTATTTAATATTTTCGCTATATTTTGCCCACAAGCTTCCCAAATGCATGTGGTCAAAATCATGTAAAATCTAAGTAATTCATCATATAGGCCGCATACAAGTATCCGTTAGAAAAGGACTAGAGAATTCTACCCCTACGAAAATTCAGTCTCTTTCTAATTATCTTGAAATTTCGATCGTAGCTTGGCACTGCTTCTGGAGTACTATCCTACAATTGCCTGTAGGCTATCGTAACGAGAACACCATATTTTGCGAACGTATTCTTACATACATAACTTATTTATTCAATCATTTCAACAAAATCATTTCTATTTGCTTACAGATATTCAAATTCTGTCGTTCAAAATGTCACAGAGCATTCAAACGAAAGAAGAATCCACGTAAGGTACGCTGGACTAAAGCATGCCGTAAGACAGCCGGCAAGGAATTAACAGTCGACCCCAGCTTCGAATTTGAGAAACGTCGCAATGTTCCAGTGAAATACAATCGTGAAGTCTGGCAGAAAACACTTGACGCAATTAAGCGTGTTACAGACATCAAAGAGAAACGACAAGGTCAATTCGTTTTACAGCGATTGCGTAAGGGTCGTGACGTTGAAATTGAGATGGATGTCAAGGACGTTCAGAATAATATCACTCTTATTCGTTCACCGGCTGCCGGTTTGAAGGAACGACGAGCTAAAGAAGCGGCCGAAGAAGCTGCCATGATGGACGAAGACGACGAAGAGAATATTACCTATGTCGATGCGCGCGAACTCGAAAAGAAATTAGAAGAATCGGGAATGGATGGCGACTATGAAATGCTAAAATCTTAGATATTAAGTTCGAACGATAAACAAATTGTTATACACACGCTGCTCTTTTAATAAACAAAAACGTCATTTTAAAATTTAACTATGGCCTTTTTTTCGGTTAGGAAACTTGAATGAATTTTCATTTTCGTTGTTTGAGTCCCTAATTGGATTACGAACGAAGCTTCTTTATTTCATTTACAGTTTTCTTGTTCAGTTGAAGTTTTTACGTGTACCGGTGCGGACGTTTCAGATTTTCGAAATGTTTTTCATCGGAAAATGTAAAAAACTAGTATAAATAAAAAATGTTTGGTTATAGAATTAATTAGTAGTATCTTACAGTGTTTCTGGTGATATTAATTGCTGTAGTTGGGCTGTTTTGTTCGTTTGGATTAGCCTGGATTTGGTTATCGAACGAACAAATTCCGAATCTTATCACGGCAACGCATGGATTAACATTCGACTACATAATTGGTAAGAATTTACTTTCCAAGAAGCGAAACCTTTGAAATTTGTAAACAAATTACTGATGTTTTGACGGCATACCATTTCATCATTCGCACTCGAATACCATTCCGATTAATCCAATTATTTATACAAGCTTATTTTTTATTTGAAATTCATAATGATTTGTTGTAGTTGGTGCCGGTACATCCGGATCAGTTCTTGCACACGAGCTTAGTCAACATCGCAATCTGATGATCTTATTGATTGAAGCGGGACATACTTTCAGTCCACTGTCTAAAATCCCACTTCTGGCCACAGTGCTGCAGAAATCGCAAAATGATTGGGGATTCATGTCGGAGCCGCAGCAGTTTTCGTCTAAGGGACTTATTAATCAGGTAAGAGGACTTTGATAAAAACGATCGTAGTAAATTACATTACTGCTCGGCTATTTCAGATGCAATCCCATACTCGCGGCAAAGGACTTGGTGGGTCTTCACAACTTAATTACATGTTGCATTTTAGCGGAAATCAAAATGATTTTGAGTTGTGGAAAAGCATGGGCATAAATGGATGGACGATCAGAAATCACACTAATCCAATCCCACCACGAATTTGTTCAAGAATTTCTTCCACAAAGTCTTTGATTCATGACATCAAGAAGCATAAATCGTTAGGACATGATTTCTGTCAGCAAACTTCAAACGAGCAGAATCGAAAGGAAAAGTCCAAGGAAATTTGGACAGTACCGCAGAACTATTCGCGTCTTAGTAAAGCATTCGTCAAAACTAGTTTACATTTTCAAGACCAACTTATCTTTAATTTGGAACAATACAACATAAAAAACGGCTTACGCTGGAGCGTCTATGAGAAATTTCTTCGTCCATGTTTTGGACGGAAAAACTTGAAAATCTTATCAAACACATTAGTAAAGAAAATCGTTACAAGCGGACACGATGCAAAAGCTGTAGTCGTTCAAAGTTCGAACAATCCAACGATACAATACGAAATTTTTGCACGTAATGAGGTAATTTTATCGGCCGGATCATATCAAAGTCCACAATTACTTCAAGTATCTGGTATTGGACCGAAAAATGTACTCGATGAGATTGGCGTGAAAAAAGTTCACATATCACCAAATATCGGCTTAAATTTGCACGATCATTTCAATTTACCGCTGTTTGTTTCGATAAATGAATCGGCCAGTCTGACCGTTCGTAAGGTATTGAGTTTGAAAGAAATTGTTAAGTATCTTGTGACGGGACAGGGACATTTTGCAAATTTCGGCGTAATCGGTCATGTTACGTCGAAGAGCGATCATTCTGGAGTGAGGATTTTTGGAACCGGTGCGATCGACGAGACAGCACTTATGGCCGTTTCTAATTTTAAACGAGAGGTGAATATGCACAGCTTTATTTTTAGCATTAGTTTTATTATGATATCTTAAAATTTGGTGGAGCCTACGTTTCTATTCTCCGAATGGGAAGAGTCTACTTATGAGGTCGAATACCAAAAGGGGAATAAGATCATTGAATACTGTACTATAAATATCAGCAGCGGCACTTTCCTATAAGCAACTGAGCTGATTCCCTCGGTTTGAACGTTTGAAGTTAGTGAAAAACGATAATTTTTTTATTTCTGCCTGAACTCTTTCACATCTTTTTCACCGCGTAATATTTTTCCCTCTCTCTAAATTTTGAATATTTTTTTCTCTCTCAGAATTTTGGTTTCATAAACTTATAGCCAACCCAACCTATTGTCAGAAAAAAAAATATCAAATCCGATCAAACTGCGACGATGAAAATTATCGTAAGGCCAAACTTACTTGGGCTGTATCGGCATAGCAAACACAGAAGAGCTTTAGTATAGCAAAAGTTTTTCTTCACAATACGTAATCCTGGGCTTCAACTCTTATTCTCTTACCACGGTTTCTTCCCTCATTGAATTTCTTTTCCATTGTTTATTTCGGATTCCAGCCCGCCATTTTTATGTAGGTTTTAGAGTTATTCCGTATTTCTCTCTTAGGACCGATCCAATGTAATTTACGTCTCTGAATCTATTATATTATACCTATAATATATTGTTGAGGACTGTAATACCACGAGGATATTACAATCGGAAGTTATTGTAAAAGTACCTAAAAATTTGGTTTCGGCCTTCGTAAGAAGTCCATAAATTGAAACCAGGAAAAGGGGTAATCGCCACCAAAAGAGGAGGCAGATTTACCTAGAGTTTTTAAAATAAACTGAAAAGAGAAAATATTAAGTTTTGTTTGCGAATATATTTTACCTATAATATATAAAAAACTAAGTTTCTGCTGCTTTGAATAATACTTTAATTGTTAACTTCTTTTTGGACAGAGTTTCCTCTTAGAATTTAAAAAACGACTGAGCGACTAATAATAACATTCAAAACCTTAAATACTAAATTATCGCTAACTATAATAATTGTAAATTTGCCTGTCGTTCAACCTTTTGCAAAGTGCATTCAATTGGAAATTGCCGATCAAGAGAATCGGCAGTTTTTGGTGACCCACAAATGGTGCAACCTCGTAAAAGTGCAATACGCCCATTTGTGGGTCGCGACAAGTTCGTAATTTTTGCAATTTGATCGCGAGAAAAAAAACACAAACAAAGTAACAACTCGACCATGCCCAGTACCTGTGGCACGCGACATGTTATGACACAGCAGTAAAGGTGAAGCCGGTGGAATCCCCTTGCTGTAACGTCACAATACCGTATTTCAGGCCGAGAATTGTAATTCGATCTGTTTAAGGTTGAGTTGCTAAGTTGTTGTTGTTGTTGAGTAATTTGGACGCGTCAGGAGAAGAACGACTGGTCAGTCTTAAATTAATAATTTCGAGAGGAAATGCAAGACGTCGGATGCTGCCATTTGGCTGGGCACAACAGACAATTAACTCGTCCTCCCAACCTCCTAATTCAGACGTTATATTAACGAAAGTATCCCCAAGATTATCTATTGATCGTCCTGCATGTGTTTGTACCACAACTTTAGCGAGATGTGTGTGATTTTTTTATTTTATTGTGTAGACTTTTTGTTGACAATTTGCAGATGTTTTCGAATTAACGATGGAAGAGAACAGTTTTTTTTGATATATGATCGTTTTTAAGTGTTTCGTAACCTCGCTGTTTTCCCGTGACCATGCTTTTAGATAGATTTCATCGGAGTGCGGTTAGCCTATCTACAATCTACAACCTTGATGTTTTTTCGTGACCATTCTGTTTGTCTATCACCTGATTCCCTGCATTCAGATTTATCAAATTATCATTTTCATATGCTTCAGATCCTTATATTTATTCTTAAGGAGAATACTAAGAGTACCTATTGCGGTAAACTATTTGGAAATTTTAATAATAAATTTATTGATACCTAATGGAATCTTTCTTCTGTTTTCCTCTTTTCAATTCAGTGGACAGTAGCGATGGGTCGGTCGCGAACGATTCAGTCGAAATGACCGAGTCAGTACTATGACCGAATTAACTCATGTAAAATGAAACAAGTCGTTCAATCGGTCACTAGAAAAAATATTGGAGATGACAAGCAGCGATTTAGTTGAAGGCGGACGTCGTCTCATTCACTTACATGCAAAACAACAACAATTGCCATAACGACCCTGTTTTGTCTCACTTCTCTGGCTTCAAAGGGCTTTATACCGGTGGCTTGTCGTCTCCAGTATCTCTATGTACCCGATGTTGATACTTGTTTTTCTTCGTGTCGGTCTGTCTGTACTCGGTGCTCGAAGGTAGCTAATGATTACATTAAAGACACTTTTACCCTAAATGCGCCAAGAGAAAATCTAAATCGAAACTAAACAATTTTTCTGTGTTGAATTTACGAATTCAAAGAACATTCAAATTCATTCATTAACCGTACATTCTCTATAAATTCCAAAAATTAAATCATTAGAATTGTTTTTTTCCTCGAATTCATAAAACCGACCTTCAAGTTCGATTTACTCTTGGTGCGTTATCCCCCTAAAGTGTCTAAAGTCTAATCATACGGTGCCTTTGAAGTTCAAATACCGACCGACCAGCCACTAGCGACCACCGTAGACCGACCGACTCGAAAACTCGAGTTAAAAGCTTTTTCTCGTGACCGCTAACCCAAAAGACCGACCGATCGAATCATGGAAGTGCCCGAACACCGAAGTGACCGAAATGACTCGCTAACCCAAATGACCGACCCACCATTTGGGTCATTTGGGTTAGCGGTCACTAGAAAAAGCTTTTAACTCGAGTTTTCGAGTCGCTCGGTCTTCGGTGGTCGGTATATTCGAAGTTCGAAGGCAGCGTAAGCGTATGATTAGACTTCGGAGTTCAGGCACTGTAGGGAAATAATGCGCCAAAAGGAAATCGAATGCGATGGTCGGTTTTTGAGGAAAAAAATCAATTCTAATGATTTAATTTTTGGAATTTATAAAGAGTGCACCGTTAATGAATGAATTTGAATATTTAAAATCAGTAGGAAAATTGTTTGGTTTCGATTTCGATTTTCTCTTGGCGCATTTTCCCCCAAAGTATCTATAATGGAATTATTCGAGCACCGAGTACCGACCGACACGAAAAACCAAATAGAAACTTTTGGCGCTGTACGGCTATCAACGTCGAGAATATTATTTCTAGTGACCGCTGACCGATCGCCCGACTTGTTGTTTTTCGTATGTCGTAAGTCATTTCGGTCGGTCGGTCATTTCGAACAAATAGTGGAAGTGACCGAAATGACCCAAATGACCGAATCTTTTTAATCGATCACTTCAACGAAATGAATCGGTCATACTGGGATAATGAAATGACCGATTTATCCCATCACTTAAAATTGTGTTCCTTAAAATTGTGTTTAATTTTCAGCAATTTTACCTCTCGTGTATATAAGTCTCTAAGCTCAATGGCATGACCAAATCGAGCGAGTAATTTATTCGCATTTCCTTCAGCGAACACGAATTTGTACTTTTCTCACCTATAGTCCAAGTATTAATTTGAGTATATAGACCCCTAGGGCTATAATGTACTAATAGAAAATGGCGCCCAACGTAGGACACGAGTCCTCAACCCTGAAATTAATCTTACGATTTGCCACTAGCGGTGCTTCCAATCACATCCCGATGACTCATGATTTAGGTTTGTTCTGATTAAATTTCACCGGAGCGCTTGCTTAGTTGCTCATGACCGAATGGAAACTTATCCCGATTTTTAGGCATGATTCGAACACCGAATTCACCGGTAGCTCCAAAAAGTTGTCGTCTACCAATCGGGATGACGAACCTCGCGCATATAAAGCAAATGAATAGAAAAGAAATTTAAATTCGAATTACAATTTAAATTTTATACATTTATAATTCAAAATACCCACTAAGTTGAAAAACAGATTAAAGTTTCTTGGAAACTGTATACCGTCTCGCTCTGCCCCCATAATTAGTCGTACCCCTGCAAACCGAGATAAAGCATGGCAACACTGTGCAAGACGTGACGAGCAATTGCGCTTCCTCGCATAGTCTCGGCGAGAGTGTGGCTGGCATTATGAGTTCAGCACGTAGGATTTCGAACACAATCTCCCTTTCTCAACATATTTTTATTTTTATTTTTTCTAAATGTTTTAATTCCCTGCAGAGGCCTGGTACTTCTTCTTATATCCTTCTTCCTTTTTTTTTAACAATATCCATTTCCATCTATCCCTCCACACTTATTTACTTGGTTAGATCATTAGATCGATAGAAAACTCAGAACCCCTAAAAAACAAATTTTATCAAAGTGATCCATTCCCGACTTAGGGATGTACTGCCAAAAAAGAAAAAACAGACTGAAGTGCACGTTACTGTATTGAAAGCCATTAGTTCAGTTCGGTGTATTTAAAAAAGAACATAGGAACGATCTTTCCAGTCGGTCAGAAGAACATGGAGATTTGTTTATCAAGAAAAGAGCATACTGACTACCTATCCTCAAATTTTCAAGAAACTCTGAATTTTTGAAGAGCAAATGTTAATTTGTCCTTTGGATAAATCGAGAAAGGTTATTTCGCGTGATAATTTTAAGCAGTTTGAATTTATAACTTCAAAAGCAAACTTTAACTGGGATCATGTAGATACTTTTTTTTGGTCGTCATGTCGATCCTGCAGGCACTGGCCCGATTTGGGCTGTCGCGCCCCATTGATGATGTTGATCTACTGAAATTTCTCGTCAGTTTGAAGATAAGATAATTATCTTCTGTACAGTTGTTTGAAAAATCAATAAACTCACAGTAAAACGAACGCAGACATTTTACTCATTTTAGTTACAAGCGAATTTATAGGCTCATGGTGACATACTACCAAAAACGAAGAAGCTAATTAATTTTTTTGCTAGAGCGAAATGATGGAATGATTGGAATGATTGATCGAATTTTTTGTTACTTTGTTATTAAGACTAAAATACAATTTTTTGTTGTAATTTTAAAGGATTTCAGATCACTATTCCCACTTTATCACAATGCCTCGCAAGAAGGGTTCGTCATACTTTCCACATGTTATCAACCGCTAAGCCGCGGATATGTTAAAGCCAAAACTTCAAAAATAGAAAATTCACCACTTATTAATCCAAATTACGTGCATAACCCCAATGATATCGACTGTATGATACGCGGCATACGTACCGCCATCAGAATTGTCGAATCAGTCCCCTTCAGGCAATTAAACGCTACAATACATTGGCCCAAGATCAAGAGCTGTTCGAATTATGGACCTTTCAACCGTGATTTTTATACTAATCAGCCATCTGATAGATATCTCGAATGTTTAATACGAACAGTCGGTTTGAGTGGACATCATCCGGGCGGAACTTGCAGTATGGGATCCAGTACTGAGTCTGCTTTGGACAATAAATTAAGGTATGTAATTTAATTTGGTTTTTTTTAATTATGATTGAGTGTTTGCTGTTTTCGCAATGAGTTTATTTCGATTGTAATTTCAGAGTTCGTGGTGTAAAACGATTGCGGGTTGTTGACGCCAGCGTGTTGCCTACTCCCATTTCGGGCACACCAAATTCTGTTTTGGTTTCTATAGCTAAGCATGCGGCTAAACTAATTTTAAGACAGAACAGTGTATGAAATTCTTAGAATATTTACGCAAAAATTAAATTTATGTATATTTTGTATAAGTTAGCACCTTAAGTATAAGTATATTTGATTCGGTGGATTTTCCGTCAAGCTGCCCATTGTATAAAATACATCCTGGCTACATCATTACTTTGATTAACCGTCGGCATTAGATGGAACAAAAAAGCTAGCTACTGAAATAACATTTTATTTATTCCATTAAAGTTATCGATTGGAACCATTTCGATACCAATATCAATTTTAGTCATACAATTCCCATTTCACTCCGAATGATGACTAAGTGAAAGGTAAATAAAATATGTATTTCGGCGTCTAATCTTAAAAAATACTTGCGTTAAAATTTACAAGCGATACATTGTTACTCTCCTTCCCCAATTCTTTTTGTACTCCACCAAAATTAATTTTTATTCCAGAATCTCCAATAAAACAAAAATGTAAATTAATATTTTTATGACTAAAATGCTAATGTTAATCATATTTTATCAATGAAAACTGAACTATTTTAAGAACATAAATTATATAGCGTTGTTGTCTGTGCCTTCACGTTTTCCTCGTGAGTTCACTATCACGTCTAGCTTGCATTCACAAATCTAAATATAACTAAATATACTTATATAATTTAACAAAAGAGACTTGGATGTCTTTAAAAAAAAAAATTTATTTATAACAAAAATGCTACGATTGTATTTATTTCCTTGATGAAGCGCCACGTGCACACATCATCTGTTACAACTATACGAAATTTTATCGGAAAAAAAAATTAGCGTATCACAAATCGTTTTAAGTAATTTGCCTAAGAGTTGCCTCAATTGAAATCTCTTTAAACAGATTTGAATTGAGTCTGACGATGAACGAAATTGTTCGTTGTCAAGGACTAATCTCGGCTAGAAGCTTATTAATCAAATCATTCATATCCGTTGTGGCGCAAAATACTACTTATCTTGTCCACCTCCAAGTGCATTGAGATGAATTCAGTTTTATCTGTGTAACAATAGTGAATTGATGGGAGCGCACTTCTAAATTCTAATCAGCGCATTTGAATGCCAAGCGTTCACTTGACTCGATTCAATCTGTTAGTGTTCAGCGAATATAGTGGAGTATGGTTTATCATTCGGTCAAAACTAAATTAGTGTATCAAGCTGGAATTTAAAACGAAATTTTAACTAATAACCGGTGATCGAAAACGTATTGAACATGTCGAATAACGTTCAAGATATAATTACGCATATGCAACGGTTTTCGTGGCCGGATTATTTGGTTTTCATATCGATGCTTTTATTATGTATTTTTATCGGTATTTATTTCGGTTTTATGCAAAAATCAATTTCCGAATCGGATTATTTAATGGGTGGCCGAAATATGATGGTTTTTCCGATCGCATTATCCTTAGTGGCTAGGTAATGTAATTGAATAAATTGTTCTTTTTTTTCGATTTTTCGTTAAATTTGTGTTTGTGCAAAATTTTAACTGTAAAAATTTTTTGTTTTTTGAAAAGTTTCATATCCGGAATAACCTTACTCGGATTGCCCACCGAAGTTTACTCGTATGGTATACAGTATCTGTATGTAGGCGGTGGTGTTATTATCATGGGTGTAGTGATGGGTCTTGTGTACCTTCCTGTTTTTCACGATTTAAACATCACTTCGACGTACGAGGTGCTTTACAATTTGTTTGTCGTTTTTATAAAATTGCATGATGCTCATTAGATTTCGTATTACATACGATGCCGATAAATCATTGCATGACAATCATCAAATGTGGAAAAAAAGAAGCCACAAAAAAAAACAGCGTACAGAAAGAGAAGAGGTACTTAAAAAATATATAGAGTAAAGTATCCGAATGTGGTATATGGTCGCAATGTGGAATACCCCCCTAACTTCGAATTGCTTCACGTGACATCCGTAATTTCATATTGAAATCATCTTTTCTTGTACACATTTAGAGAATTTATACTCATACATGGGGGATTCTTCATCTGTTTTATTCAAATGTCATATAAGTGAAAAGTAGTTGAAACTGTTTGCCAGTTTTGCGAGAAGACATGGTTAAATGAATTAAATCCTTTACTATGGATTGAATGTCTTTCGTGCGATACTTGGGCTCATAAAAAGTGCGCTATTGAAAAAAATAATGAAGCATTTCTGTGTCCAAAATGCGACGATCCTCTCTTTTCGGAGTAATTTTACACTATTCCACATTAAGACCATAAAATGTATTTTGCAAGATATGCACTTTTTGGAAATTTTTATTTTTTTTATAAATTACTGTATCTCAAAACAACATTATCTTTTTTATTATTGAATGGTACTAAGATACTCTCTCGATTTGTATATTGTTCGCAGTTCTTAATGTTAAATTATAGTCTAGAGATAAAAAAATGAAAATGGTATTCCACATTCGGATACTTTACTCTAATTAATTACACTCTGCCGTTTTCAAATGAATAAACGTGAACGTTTAATAATGGCTTTCCAATTTGTATGTGATATGGTTGAGCCTGAAATTAAAATATATTTGTATCTCTAAAATGTTGTATATTTGGATTGCGAAAAGAAATAATGAAAATCAGTCTACCCACTGTAAATCCTGGTTGACGGTCTACACCTTTTTGGAGAGATTATCTTTTAATTTTCACAGTATGTAGTAGGACGCAGACGAGGACTCAAATTAAACTTGGTGCCAAGATTATCGAACAGAAGTCTTGTTTATAGCCCCAAAAGTAGAGAGTGGTTCTATTTATACCAAAGCTTTATCATGTGAGAAGGTATACGTAATGAACCGTGAGGTAATTTAGTAGAGGCATCGATGATGATAATTTTGGATTCCACAGCTATTAAGGTGGTCGGTGCAAAAAATATGAAAAAAAAATTAATTTTTTTTTATATATATTATTGTTCTACACTCATTTCTGCACATCACACAAAAAACCGTACCTCTTTCGGGTAACGGGAAGTGACTCAAATTTTACTCTGAAGTGGGGGAAGTCGAATATGTCACTGCATGTACTTTTTTGATTTTTGGCTCTCCTGAAAAGTAGTGCTTTTTCAACTTTCGGTACACGTTTCTTAGTAACCACACACAGTAGCGACTTAATTTTTTTTTCATTTTTTTGTGGTAATATTGACTAGCTTCATACATGAGCAAATTAAAATATCTCAAGAAAAACTATCATTTTTTCAAATATGAAAGAAGAAAAACAGTAAAAAATTTTATTCATTCCCTTTTTCTTAAATATCTTTTAGTGAACATTTTTTAATTTACTCATGTACTAAGCTTTTAAATACACTAAACAATAAGTGTGCAAAATCTGACTGTTGTGAGTTAAGTGGAAGCTGAGATTCAGGTACCGAAAAATAACGCTTTTCGCCATACAAAATGTATGGGAGCTAGAAATTTGCAACTTCAACTTCAAGATCTACTTCCTTGATGAAACCTTTATAAACTTCACATAAATATTTTGGACTCCACACTTTTTAAGCTCGTCAGCCAGCCAGCATCCTATGCTACTACGGAATAGAATTTAACAATCCTGAAGAATTGTATTTTCTAGACCGTCAGTCCCCGGTGGATTTGAATTTAATTATTATAGAGAAGAAGGCGGCACGTTTAACATCTTTTAACAATTTCCCTCATGCCGGATGCAGTAATATATCATTGATTTTTTTAGATTAAAGACTTAATCTGAATTCTAACACTGGTTTGGAAGCAAATCATTTAAGTATTTATTTTCTTAAATTTACAAATTCAGTTACAAATTTGAAACTGTCTCATGACGAGGCACTTTTCACACCCCATGAGGCACATTTCTTAAATCCATTCGAATTTATAGCACATGGTCTTTCTAGATGTACCTTTTGGATTTAAGAATCTAAATAGTTTAATACCGGTGTCATGTTTTACAATAAGCTCAATATTATATTTTGGTGGCACTTCAAATATTCAGGGGCTTATGAGTTGTACATAGGGAAATTCTTCACCGTACGAGACATTTTATAGTAAATGAATTTTATTTTAGAATGAATTAATTTGATGCATGGATAAGTTTTCTCTACATTAAGATTTATTCGTAATATTTTTTTTAGTATTTGGAGAGTCGTTTCGATCGAAGACTTCGGATGTTTGGTTCAATAATGTTTGTGATAATGAACGTATGTATTAGATAAATTAAGAACTCTGTCGATTTACAGCCAATCTCCAACTTAATATTTAGGTAGGATATTTACCAATTGTCGTATATGTTCCGGCGCTAGCTTTTAATCAAGGTAAATATATGAAAAAATGTAAAAACCCCATCGAAAAAACCGATTTATTTGTTTCGCAATGTTTTATTAAGTTTTGTAGAGGCATATGTCATGCTCAACCATCTCTTCTCCTCTTATAAGATGGTGTTTTTGTACGTTCACCGGCTCGATATTGAAGATGTTTTTTACCTTTCAAAATATCATCAACTATGAACGTTGACCCTAGTTATGACTGCATTCCATCAACTTGGGTCTAAGTACTATAGCTTGGAAAATAACGAAATTCAGCGGCAACAAAATATACTTTGCGGTCCTACCAATAATCATTTACAGTAATCCTTCTGGGGCGTAGGACTGTAACATCACTCTTCTGAGAGACTAATGTCTCTTTTAATATGATTTTTTTAAAAACAACCGGGAGACGTTGTCAGAATTAGTAGTCTAGCGCAAAGTGGGTGTACAAAATATTCATAGGGCCTGTACTTTTAAGCATAATCCCAAAAATGCGTCTGAATCCATAGCTAATTGATAGTATTGGATATTTCACGCAGAAGCACAGCAACGATGAAGAGAGAAAAAATTGTAGAAAGATCTTACGAAATTTTTAAGTGATATTAGGTGATAAAGAAGAATTATAAAGAAGTTCTTATAAGAGAAACGGAACCCTGACGCAGACGGAGATATTATTTTTAAAATTAGTTAATTTCTTAGCAATATCGGGATATAATCCTTACACTCTTAGCATGTTAGTAAATTTCGGAATTTTTGCAACATTATATTTCACACCTTAATTCTTGCTATTTACCAGACGTTCTAAATAAAACAATGCGAAACATACTAAACGGATCTTTTGCCATACCGAATAGTTCACATCTAAAACACTTTTCAATTTTAGTGACTGGTGTAAACATACACGTTATAACTCCGATTGTATGCATCGTTTGCATATTCTACACCTGCGTTGTAAGTATTTCGATTAAGGCACAAACAACATTCATATTCATTTTTCTTCTACAGGGTGGTTTAAAAGCAGTGGTCTGGACAGATGTAGTACAAACGTTTTCAATGTTTGGTGCGCTTGTCCTAGTAGCGGTTAAGGGAAGTATAAATTTAGGCGGTTCATCGGCAGTTTTTAATGCGGCTTGGACAACAGATCGGATCGAAGCGCCAGAGTAATACTTACTCTAAAAATCACCTTCATCTCATGGGCATTTTTATTTTCAGTTTCAATATAAATCCGACAATTCGCCATACGATTTGGTCACAAGTAATTGGCGGATTTTTCTATTGGCTTCAGACGAACGCTGTTAGTCAAAATATGATACAACGATACTTAGCGCTTCCTACACTTAAAGCAGGACGACGAGCTCTTTGGATATTTGTGAGCGGTGTTATCGTTTTGATGCTTTTGTGCAGTTATAATGGTTTACTTATTTATGCAACGTATAAAAATTGCGATCCCTTAACAACAAAGGTACTTAACTTCGCAGCCATTTATAGAGAGAAAAAATCACAATTCAATTTTAGCTCGCCAAAGCCAGAGATCAGTTACTGCCACTGTTTGTAATGGATATTTTGGGTGATTTGCCTGGACTTTCAGGTCTTTTCATGGCCGGAGTGTTTAGTGCGGCCTTAAGCTCTTTGTCGACATGTTTAAATTCAATGTCGGCGGTTGTGTTGGAAGATTTCTTTAAGCCATTTGTAAAAAGACCACTCTCTACTACAGCCATTGACTGGATTATGCGAACAGTCGTAGTCGGAGTTGGTATTCTATGTGTATCTTTAGTTTACATTGTCGAAAAAATGGGAACTGTGCTGCAGTTGACAATGAGCCTGGAAGCCATTACAAATGGACCACTTTTAGGAATATTTTCAATCGGAATTCTACTACCTTGGATCAATGGAAATGTGAGTACATGATAGTTGAAATAGTATTGACTCTAATAATGAGATTTATAGAGCGCACTTTGCGGTGGAATAGTCGGTGTTTTTACTATGTCATGGGTGAGTTTACATGCGCAGTGGGCCATCGCATCCGGTTCATTAAAATTCGAACATAAAACCACATCAATAGATCACTGTGAGTACGAGTTCCAAAATCCAGCTGTAGGATTTAGCAATTTGACAAACATTGAAACACAGGAGTAAGTTGATGCAACTATTTAAAATACGGTGTGTGACATTTAAGCGCATTTTAGACCCGCTTTCGCGCTCTACCGAATATCATACATGTGGTATACATTTCTTGGAGCGTTTGTAACTGTGATTGTAGCTGCCATATTCACATTGATATGGGGCGGTAATGATCCAAGCACTGTGGACCCTAAGCTACTAACACCATACATTAGAAATAGGTTCTCTAAGCACACTGACACTAAGGTAATTACTTTTTCGTACTTGGTCTTGAACATAAAAACTTTTTATACTTTCAGAACGGCATTCAGGCCCGCATTAAAGCTTATGAAAGTGACACTATGCTGTAAATTTAACAAACTATTTCCACATTATAGAAATTATAAAATTTTCACTTATACAAATAAAATACGATTTATATCTAAAAAAAAATAATGAATAGTAATCTATTTTCAAAACTTAGTTTAAAGTTCAGTTTAAATTTAGTTTATATAAATAAAGACTACCTTCTCCGTCCTCTTGATCTGGATCGAGGTCTTTTGCTTTTCTTAGTCTTCTTCTTATGGCGTTTTTCATCTTCTGAAGAACTATGTTTGTGCCTACTCCTATCGCGACTTATATTTTTCTTCGATTTTGAAGATTTCTTCTCAGTTCGATGTTCAATAGATGATTCACTATTGCTTCTTGATCTGGATCGTCTGCGTTGATATTCATCTCTTCTTTTCTTCTCATGATCGCGTTCATCTCGTTTCTCTACATTCCGTCGGCGATTTTTACTTTCGTCTTCGGAATCATCAGAATATTTTCCAGAACTTCTCGCTTCTTTATGCCGCTCGTGTTTTATATTTCGTTTTTTGTCCGTATCGTCTGCGTTGAATTTTTTCTCATCTTTTGATGGTTTCAGTATGATTTGACCGTGTGCGTTTTCAAGTTTTTTATATTCTTCGTATTTTGCCGAATCTAAAAGAAACACGAAAATTAATAGTTTGTGGGGAAAAGTAGAATATTTATGATATGACATACTAATAACTTTGCCATACTGGGCGTATTCTTTTTTAGATACAGGCTGGACCATAAACTCGTTCAACGATTCAAAGCCTCCTCCGAGAGCCAACTTAATTATGACCCTGCCGGCATGATCATCGAACCCTTCAATCTGAAATTTAGTGTTTCAACATCAGTAAAATTAACAGTTCAAAAAAACCAGATGAATTTATTTTTCTATGGGAGCAGTGAGCACTTGAATGGCATCAAGACAGTCTTTGGTATACCATGAGTCCGTAAAGGAAGAGCAGCATTATCTTAAAAGAGCTGATTTAATAGCATTTATTCCAGTTATTGGATATGAAGCATAACTTCCAACCAAACATTTTCACCCTTATCCTGAACCGGTCGCGCAGAAGTTAACTGCGATTTTCCCAAGTTTGAATTATTGAAAACGCGTTCTACAAAATTAGACAGTCCGCATTGAAGTAATCAGTTTTTAATATTTTTTTTTAAGTAATTGGTACTAAATAAAGGGCAATTTAATGCGGTCTACCTCTCAAATTTGCAGTAACAATTTTATTTATTCTATCCAAAAATATATAAAAATAATAATATACCAACCAACCGACAAGGACGTTTTTAAGGAGATCGTTTAAGCAGTTTGCGAACGTTTTCAACAACCGCATGTGATGCTTATTGGAATCGAATGTGAACCGCAAAGGGAATGAAAAATCCGAGGATTTTTTTGATAAAAATAGCGATAACTCGAAAATGTGTTGAGCCACGAGGATTTAAATTATATGGAATTAATTATTCAGATGATCATCATGTATGGTAGTACACAGTATTCCTACACTTTTACTTGAAAGAATTTAATTCGTTACAGCATTTAACTTTTTAGTTATTTCACGAACACAATAGCTTTTAAACTAATTATGTTTATTATGTTTAAGGTAAATACAAATTGATGAAAAAGAAAGAAATAGTTGGTGAAAAGCATGATTAATTTAATAACAAAATAAGAATGATGTGAAGTGGACAGGGATCAGAGTTGCAGAGTAAAATGTGTCCTCTGGTGTCTTACCGTTACCAGTGGAGAAAAGTAGTAAACATCCATAGCATCGCGAAGAAGGTAGAATATTTGTCATATTTTTTCCCCCCCCAATTTTTCATTTACAATTAAAATAAAATATTCGTTAAAGCTCGTCATGGGTTAATGAAGTAGTAAGTCCTCACATCGTGTCTCGTGGCCAGGTAGCTCTGGCCACCCCTAAGCGCGAGCACAACAAAGTTTGTTTTACTCGGAGATAGGAATACTCTTTGTATCCTAATTGGTGTACTGTCGGGCCATTGCCTGATCGGCCGGCACGCCTAAAGACTAGATGTTGCGGATGTTGCTGTGCCGCAGTTGTAGTGAACCTGATGCCGATGAAAGTATTTTCCACATGCTTTGCGAATGCCCTAGCCTGACTTTGAGGCCGGAACGTACTTTAGGTACGCGCTTTGCCATGGACTTGGTTGAATTCGCAAACATTAAGCTAAACAAGCTGCTACAGTTTGTCAGGCTGGCGGGGTGGTTTACCTAAGATGTGTTCTTGGGTACACGGCTACTTCTTCCGGTACATGTGGGATAACAACGGACCAAAAATTGAAAAAATTTGTTCCTCTTAAATTAAGTAACAGAAATCACTTCTTAAAACATACTGCAGTCACGATCGGCTGGAAGCCAATCGTATGATACTTTAGATGAAATACTGAACTCCAATTTATATTGTAGTTGGGGATAAAGTAGAACAAGGTGTTTGCATGTAGTATGTCCTTTATTAAAGACTCCTATTCGATTGCTACTGGAAACTAACTTTAAAAGACAATATAATCAGTGTTAAATTTCATATTTTGAACTAGGTGAGTCACCGAAAATTTTTTTTTTTTTTTTGAAGGACTTTCAAATTGGAGGTGCAGGAAGGACTTTCACATGGGAGGAGGTGCAGGAAGTACTCACTCGAATTCATAGCTAAAGGATTCCTTGAGTTATAGTGAGTTCCGTAAATTAAGTGAAGACTTTTTGACAGGATATTTGTATGACAGCTACACGAAGGACTAATAGAATTTTCTTCATAATCATACATTTAGCTCCAACTATTGGAAAATCACATACAAAATTTCAAAGCCGTAGCTTAAACCCTTCTGAAATTATCGGCCAATATTCTTGAGCACGTGTTTTAAGTACATTTTGTATGGTAGCTACTCGAAGGAGTAGGACGATTTTGCCCGTTAACGGACTTAGCCTTACAAATTCGACCGAACATCCAGATTCAAAATTTCAAGATTTTAGATCAAGGCGTTCTTAAGTTATCGAGCTAACGGACAGACGGATGGACGTCAAGCGGATTTCGAGTTTTTAGCCCCAAATAAACAAAAAATAATATATAACTTTTTTTCGTCCGAGGCTCGGTTCTATGCGTTACAACCTTTTGGGCTGGATTAAACTTATAATACTTTCCGATTTCATCTAGAGTATAGAAATAAATAAAGGTCACATTTATCGAATGTTTTTATAAATTTCCTGCAATATGTAACCTTGAAAAAAAAACTCCCAAGTCAATGAGTTGCACTTCCCACAATTTTCGCGCCATGTGCGCCAATTTACCGCCTAGAGAATTAACCCGCAGCACGATTCACCGTCACACAGTTCACATCAACGTTTGCGGCATGATAAAAAAAAAGGCGGTAGCTCTTTCTCGTCCACGCTGTGGATATCAAAAGTATGCTTTAATTATTTCCTTATAACAGAATTTTACTGCATCTACAAACATGTGATGAAAGAGGAAAAATTAGTGAGGTGGTTAATTAGGCGGCGGTAAATTGTGCTCGATAAATTGTGATGACGGTGGAAAATTGTGCTTGATAAATTGTGATGGTGGTTGATTGTGCGCGTGTAACGGTTCGTGACGAAACAGCTGATTAATAGCACCTAGATTCCATTTGTCATCCTTATGGCAATTAGGACAGGCTGTAAGGACATTCGTCACGACCTTATACGTTGGAGTTCTCCCGGCTTTGCCGAGAGTCCAACTTCTTTAAGGTCGTGGGCGACGGCATTATTCGGTGCCGTCGTATGTCTGGGGGTGTGGTGTTCGCTGCGTCGGCAATGTCGCTGCCGACGTCTTTGCTGCGACGGCTCACATCGCAGCCGTCGTCTTTGCTGCGACGGCTCACATCGCAGCCGTCGTCTTTGCGGCGACGGCTCACATCGCATCCGTCGTGCTGTTTGTGTAAAACTGCAGTGATGACTATCGGCGTCATTACTTTGTAGTGTGTTGTGAGAGCCCGCCAGTTTGCGAACGACTATAGGAATCGAAATGACAGCCAGCGTCCTTGGATCTGTGATCCAATTTGTGAGGAGTGTTTTCGACCTGAGTTGTTTGGCCGCAAAACATCTCCCCACAAGGCTTCAGACTCAAACCTACAGTTGATTGGCACTATGAATTTACTCACACGCTGTATTGAAACCCGGCACAGTTGGCATACCTTCCGATTGGAACAACTAGCTCGAATTGTTCATGATTCTGGCCTCTTCGAAGATTCTCTTCAATTCGTCCAAGCGTAAAATCGGCGTGCCTCAGTCTGTTCCATTGGTTTCCAGTTTGTTATATTTGGGATCAGACTTCAGATTGATAGCAAAGTATCCTTCACTTCAACGGCAAGCTGAACGTTTTGACTAGCTGTAGTTTGGTTTGTTCATCTTCGGCACATTAGGGGAATTGGACGCTGTTAACATGAAAAATACAAAGAAGTTCATTGCCAACGTAAGCATTTGTTATTTTGTTTTTCTGAAACAGCAAAGTCTCTTGAACGCTCATCTCTGGCCGTATAAAAAAGGTGATTTATTATTATATTACAGCGTTTTGTTATTCTCTTCTCGATTTACGAGATCGAATAGAACAAACGAATTACTTCTGCTAATTGTGCGACTCAATCTCAAGAAAGAATATATTTTAGCAGTAAGCCCATTCAGTGTTGTCACTTTACTACAATTGTAGCAGAACTGCTACACTTTCATTGCGTTTACTACGCCACTACGGTCACATTTAAATCTACTACAGGTTTGATGTCACATATAGGGTTCCCCAGCACTTACTCAGGACCATTGCTTGTGCCAAGTGCTGGAGCCATCACTGGTTAACCTCCGGGCCATCGTTGACCGCCAGCGTTGGCTAGCAAACCAAATTCGTAATAAAAGGTCTTTACCTGACTTTTTAATGTCAATAATGGTGGAGGGTATTTTTGTTTTCGATCGTAAGCTGCTATAATCTTATGATCTTGGCTATGGTTAAAACCCCAAGCGCAGGCCTCCCTCAATTGCATTATGTGCGTACGATTTTATGATGGCACTCCTGTGCATTCTTATTCCTATTCATAGCGGGTATCCTATCTATTTATTTCCTTTTCTAGTCTATCTACATACTTTATCTACTTTGTCTACTCTACGAAGTAAAGACACCGTCAAGATTACGAATTGGGAGAAATTAAATTGTCTCATTTCCATCCCATCTTCTATGCATTTTCATCTCTCTTGGAGTTCCCACACTCTTAGAAATGAGGACAAAACATAAATTAGAGTCAGAATTAGTTTGGGGTAGAAACGAGCTGAATAAATATAATGATGAGAAATTGTAAAATGTTGGGAAATAAATTGTTTATATATAGCTAAATTGTTGAGAGCAATTAAGTACTGGTGGACTATACACTAGTGGTCACTCTGACATTTTATGGCCAAGTTAATGTTCAGTAGTGACTATTCCTATGATCTACTACACTAGGAAGAGAATCTACTACACTCGTCAGGAATGATCTACTCCGGAAATCAGCTTATCAAGTGACAACTCTGAGCCCAAGTCCCTATAGCAGAAATATTGCCTCGTTTCAATTTTTTAGTCAAATGAGGTGGCGATCGCATCGGACGTAATTGTACAGTAAAACGAAGCAAATTCTAAGATATGACAGTGATGCGAGTGCGAGGGTCCCCTTTGAGTTTAAAGGATAAACTGCACTGACAAGAACACACTGAAATGTCGATCGGAATGGATTTAAATTGTGCCAAATAAAAGTAAACAAACCTGTCCATACAAATCCTTGTTTTTCCCTGCCAAAATCCTTACAAATGCCTTCTTCCTGATTTCCAAAACTTCGTTCGGTTCGGGTGCAACTAGCGCCGGTTTATGTTTCGCTATCTTATCCGCTCCCAGTCCCATTCCTTTCGGTCGAACAATTTGCTCTAATGCTTCTTTCTTGTCGTTCTTGCTTTTCGGTTCTTCTTTCCATCCCATGCCGCGTAGCATGGCAAAACCAAATTTCGAAATCGGAATATTTTCGTAGTCGTCTAGAGTGGCTTCTTGTGCACCGTCCAACGGTAACTCGTCCGCCTTCGGTACAACGGCAAGCGTTGAGGTTTCTTCGTGATCTTCGTCCGTTTTATTGATCGATTCCAGTAATTCTCGGGCCGCTTTAGCTTCGAGTGTTTCATTTTCGGGCCGAATTAATTTGCTGGTCGCCGGTTCGCTGAGGCTTGATTCTGGCTCGGCATCGCCATTTAAGACATTCTGGCGCGCTTTCAAACTGGCAATTGCCGATGCTGTTTTTGTCGATTCTTGTAATGGGATTACTAGGGGTTTTTCCGGTTCGGCGATTTTTTCACTGAAAAACGACAAATAATTTTATTCGAAAGGAAGCTCAAATCAACTATGTTTGGAAATTTTACTTCAAAAGTTTTATCGATTGCCCTTCGAGGCATTTCACCAAGTCGATTTTGGGCTCTTCTTTCGGCGCTAGTTGTACGTTGAAGATTTTCTTCTGGGTTTTACTAAAACCGAAAGAGATTTTCTTCGGTTCCATAACTTTTCAGGAAAATATGCCGTTTGAAAACGACACGAAATTAAAATAAAAACATAACCATCAAAACCGCGAGATTTTGATATTTGACAGTTCTCTTAATGACGTTTCATACATAAAAGGTCTTTGCAAATTGAGGACTATTTGAGCTGCTCGGAACGCTTACGTAGCTAAAATAGATCCGAGAACGTTCGAGAGAAAGTGCGAGCAACACTCCTTGCTTGTCAAAGGATATAACGATCTCGCTCTATCGCACACGATTGATCCCGAAAACAATTTCACCCGTCTCTTTTTTCTGACTAATCATTTCGAACGACAGTTCAGTGTACGGTCGCTGTCTGTCTTTTAAAAAAGAACTTCGACTTAACCTCTTCGCCTTGTTAGTGCACGAGTTGTTCTCTAGTTTGTGAAAAGTTGACTGGAAAAAGTTTATTTGAAAAATGTTTGGTGGACCGCAGCCCATTTTGGTTTTGAGTAAGTGCAAATTTCAACGTTCGCGGAATTTTCGGTAATGTTTTCGTCTATTTCAGGCCAAAACACAAAACGTGAGTCCGGCCGAAAGGTTCAGCTGGAAAACATAAACGCCGGAAAGGTGAGCAATTTTTTTTTCTCGTAGTCCGAAAATTGTCATGTGAATTTTCATGAAACTTTTTGATAAAGGATTTGGCAATTTTGGGGATAATCTGGTCGTTTTGATGCAATTCAGTTTATTTGAATAATTTCAAAAAATACTCGAATTTATTTTAGGGTTTGGCCCACCAAGTTGGTAGATAAATTTCGAGAATCTTCTATAAAAGTTCTGTAGAAACTGGAGAAAAAACGCAGTTTTAATTTTTAACTCTTATTTCACGATCGGTGGTTGGAAAGTAACCAAATTTATTATAGTGACTCACGCTAGCTCTATGCTTAGGAGCAACCACCCACAGCGTTTTCGTAAATTCGTTGCCCACCTTGGCTTTTTTCCAGCTGGTTGTGCAATTTTATGAAGCAATCAATGGGAATATATAAAGAGAGTAGTAAGGTTAACTACATACAAATTGTTGAGCTCGGAGGACGAGTCAGGACAGCTAGCCCAACTCTTTCTTTACAAGGACCCCACACTAGCGATACCTCTTGTTACACCTATTTTTAGGGGCCCGGCCAGCTGCTGTCGGAGTGGGTGCAGGCGGACGGGATCTCTACTGATTTGGGCGCCAATTATTTATCCCTTCGGAGAAAATACCAAACCAATGGCTCCTCCTGAGGTACACATCTGGAGTGGACGGAGATCAGAGGATAATTAAAAAAAATAAACAAAAAACCACACGTTAAATAATTAAATACGACCTTTATTTCGTCGTTAATCTTTAATACACTTTGCTTGTCGTTAGGCGACGTAATTCAGACTCTACGTTATGTACAAAAGGGTTATTCGACAAGGAAAAAAAAGAAGCGACGCTCACGGTCGGTGTTGGTGATGCTGGTTTTTCGGCGGTCCAGACTCGAGCGAGATCGTCTGTTGGTGGATTGTAAACCTGCAAACTTCCCGTGGTTTCTTCCATAAAGGGGCGGTGCGTTTCTTGTTCATGTGTTGTCATCGGATGTGTTGGTGAGTGGTCTGACGACGGCGTCTGTTATTCTGTGTTGGTTTCAGCAGGAAAAGCGAGATTCCACTTCGGTCAACCGTAGTTCCATGTCGCTGCCGCTCGATCTTTACCGACTCAACTAACTTTACTTGACCAAGCTGAATAAATGTTAATTTGAAAAGAAATTAATCATAAAACAAAGTCGTGGCTTAAAAACCAAAGTGGCTTCGAGGTGCCGCAGTTGTTGGTTGTTCAACGATGTTGTTGTCATTCTCCATCCACTCCAAGTGCCTGCGCCAGTGGTAACTTTTGTCTTGTAAGCCCCGCCACCCTCCCCCAAACTCGGAACAATCACGGACCGGCCGCACCCCTGCCCAGATGCTCCCTTGCCGGCAGCAGACGTCTTGTAGTACGTAGCGTGAAGGACCCCAGGTTTCTGATCAGTGCCCCCCGCCCCGAAACACCTTCGCTTTCCTTCCGCAGGTAACACTCTTTCTGATTCAATGGTACCGAAATTTAATTTCACAAGGCCATTCAAAGCTGTCCCACCTGAGAGAGAGAATTGGGCCACAAACAAACCCACTCCAAAACCGGCATCCCTACAGACGAATCGAAAAATGCTCAAGTTATAGGACCAGGAGTTAAATTCTACTTAAGCATGCACATAACATCCACTGTCTTCCAGGCGGGGACCCATGCTATTGAACTCTATAGTAAAGTAAATATCAGACGGGGCTACAAAAACATTCAGTTCAAATCTACTCCAAACATTTTTTTTGTTATTTAATGGCTGTATTAGTCCCATAGAGCTACTGGAGACGACAAGCCACTGGTTTCGTATAAAGCGTTTTGAAGCCAGAGAAGTGAGACAAAACAGGGTCGTTGTATCAAATTGTTGTTGTTGAGCTTGTTTCAATAGCGAGAGTGAGTGAGAAAAAACGGTCGTTATGTCAATTGTTGTTTTACGTGTGAGTGCGACGACGTCTGCCTTTAACTCAATCGCTGCTTGTCATCTCCAGTATATATCTCTATGATTAGTCCCATATCAAGGGTAGACTTTCTCAGTCCGAAGAACTGGAGGCAGTACAGTTTCACTGCTCAACGAACTCGACATACTCATGCTGTATGCTGACATTGGGCTCAACTTGATGTGTAATAAGTACTCCTCAGTCGGTACTTGTTTGGGATTGCCTCCAGTGCCTGATTGAACTCGGAAACAAGAACAGAGTTAATCTGATTTGAATTCCGGGACACAGCGGCTACGAAGGTAACGAAATGGCGGAATCAATAGCTAGACAAGTTTCAGAAATTAACTTCATGGAACCACATCCATTATGTGGGGTACAGTTAAGCACAGCAAAAATTAACGGTAAAGTTCAAGTATAACGCACAAGCGAAAAAGTAATGTAAGAAATTTTTCATATTTTACATTTACGTTCCAAATGAAACTTTGGTATGTTTTAGGGTGTGGTCAATAAAAATTTTTGACATTCGGGACGTAAAACTATATAAAAAACCGATTTCAAATTTTTAATTTTGCTCACCCAGTACATTTTATTCGAACCACCATGACGGTTCCGTTTGACGTTTCTTGTCACACATGGACGCGAAAAAGGGAGTTTAAATCACTTTAGCCCCGCAGGGCTGCACGAAAGGTATTTGGAGCGTAGCGCGCGACAGCCATACATGAACGCGAAAAGGGAGTTTTAATCCCTGAGCCCCGCAGGGCTGCACGGAAGGTAGTTGGAGCGTAGCGCGCGTCAGCCAAACATGCCATAATGGCGTCTCGAACTGTACTGGCTGGATGAAATCAAAAATTTTAAAACGTTTTTATTCATTGTTTTACGTCCCAAATGTCAAAAACTTTTATTGACCACATTCTAAAACATACCAACGTTTTGTTTAGAAAGTAAATGTGAAATATGAAAAATCTCTTACATTACTTTTTCGCTTGTGCGTGATACTAAACCTTTTCCAAATTAACATCCGAATGTGGCAAAAAATCGCAAAGTGCCATTGTGACTTGACACGGGGCAACAGAAACTCAAAGCTTTTTATGCCTAAACATTTGGGGAAAGAACGTCTGATTATCTGAAATTAAGCAGATATCAGACTCGAACCCTAGTGTGAGCTCTGACTCGGATTTGTTACATGAGGAAGCATCTCCATGAGTGTGGTCTCTCTGAGAGCAAAATATGCAGAATTTGTGATGACGAAGACGAAACACTAGAACATATCCTCTGTGAATGTGAGGAATTAATGTCGGTGTCACACTTTAGGTAGTTCCTTCATTGGCAGGCATTGTGCCTCGATTATTTTCGGATAGCGGACAAGTTTATAAAATGGAGTCAATTTAAGCCCATTGGCCACGATACCGAGATATTAAGATACTGGTTTTCAATGAAACTCCAATATTTCAATTTGAAAAGGTTCTGTGCCGTACAATGCTGTCGGAATTTAGGCGTGGGATGGAATCGCGATTTTTATAAGATGTAATATAAAATTCAACACTTTACTGTTGTGATTGTAGTCCAAGGAGTGATTATTTTGATTTGAAAAATTCAAAATAATCGAAGAAAAAGTAAAGTGCTCGTACATTTTCCCAACGTGTTTTTCCAACCGCATCATACTCGTGAGCACGTGCCTTCACGGAGTGTTTCTGCGATGCCTGTACTTCTAACGGACGTTCTTCTCAAGGCTAGGTTGCTTTATTTTCTGGGCGTAGCTCGATCACGTCTGAAAGATATGCTTCTTCTTCCTGGCAATTGGCTGATTGTTGTTGGGTTTTTATTTGTTAGTTTTGTTATTCCGTACTTGTTGATTGGGAATCGCACAAGTACCTTGGGAAGTTCTCCCAGGTAGCGACCAATATCCAAAGCACGTCTTATATCTCTATTTCGTGTATAGAAGCCCGGCATTATCTTAAGACAGCACAACTTTCGAGTTGCACAAGTTGTCCGATTCCATCCAATAAATTTATGCTGCCAATCTTTATATTGAAATCTTAATCGCGGGCAATTTCAATATTCATAATCCTTCCTGGCTTGAGTACTGCAGCCATACGGATCAACCAGGACGGACTACTGAGATCTTCCCTTCTATCAACAGCTTCACGCAACTGGTAAATGAAGCTACTCACTTATCGGATATTGCAGTACAGAATTTTAATCTTCTTGACCTTTTTCTTACTAACCAGCCTGAGAAATGCACTGTCTCTTTTATTGCATCTTCGCCAATTGGTAATTCAGATCACTTTCCGATTCTTGCAAAATTTTCGTTTTCGGCACTATCGCCACCGGCAACCGAAGCTCCAACACGAATCGTTTGGAATTATAATAGAGCCAATTGCACAGCGATGAAGCCTGTAAACTCATGCAACGTGCAAACTATCTAAGGACTTCTGGCTTATTGAAGACTGTCTCGATGCCATTCAGCTAAAAATGTTGCTCCAAGTTCACTACTAATCTTATTAAGCATGCATTAAAGTTGAAACGAAAGATCCTGAAGTGCCTGCCCCAAAGAGTGGAAATCGAAATTTTGGTCATTCGCGAAAGCGTTTAGCAAGAATTTTATTTCGTCGTCCACACTTCCATTTTCTGATGATAAACGCACAGTCATCGATCGACATAGAAAAAGCAAATCTTCTGGCCCCGATTTTTGCCAGAAACTCCACCCTTCTAGTAGCACTCAGTACATGCAGACATATAAAACTGCCCTCCATAAAATTTCGTACACGTTTCATTTCAAAAATTCTTTCGCTGGTCTAGATGGATCACCCTTAAAAAGTTATACTCTTCTTTGGATGCACCTCTTCGCAATTTTCTTCATCGTTCTTATTCTTCTGGAAAGTTTCCTTGTTTATGGAAACTATCGAATGTTCAGTCTATACCTAATGCCCCGAATACATGTTAGAACAACCACTGACAGTTGGCAACTGAAGCTTTCGAACCACGGCCAACGTGTGGACGGCAGCACTCTCGCATGCTGGCGTAACCTATATGTCCGACTTCGCGCTGGCTTACGTTGGCCCCACATGTATTTGGGGCATAAGAAGGGAAGCAAAACGAATCCCGCAGATCCTATGGTCTATCTGACTGAACGTTTAGTTTTAAGAAGGGGCGAAGCGCTCGAGCCACCGCGCACACTAGGCACCAAATGGGTCCATAGCGATCCCTTCATAACCTCGTAGGTCACTAAACATCCCATAAACAACCCAGATCCCTAACGAACTTGACTAGCTTATCATGCCCTATTGACCTCAGGTCCTCCAAATTCTCAAAGAAAAGACTGCCCAGCTACCTCAGTCGCCTCCTTGCAACCGCCTGACACTCACACAAAATGTGGGTGATGTCCTCCTCAGCATATAGGTCAAGGCAATACCTGCACTCGTCAGAGTCAGCGATCCCCATACGCATAGCATGCTTCCCTAGCAAGCAGTGCCCTGTCATTATTCCGACAAGTAGCCGCAGACTTCCCCTACTTCATGTCAATATCTCTCTAGTCTTTCGCCTGTCCAACCTTGGCCAGAGTGCACTAGAAGTCCTACAGCTCGTTAGCGCCTCCCATCTAGAGTTCACTGCGTCCGCTGCACAATCCCTGATACGTGCTTTAATTCCGTTTAATGGCGGATTAACCACCTCCTCTACCATCCCGGCCGACGCCGATCCTAGACTGAACGTTGGAACACCTAAATTCGGAGAGGGTCAATTACTTGCTCTTGACACAGCGAAAGTATTTAACAGAGTTTGGCACAAAGCTCTACTTTCTAAACTTATTGCACTTAGTACTGATGCTCCTTGTTACGACGGATTGAGAGCTTTCTTTCGAAACCCACTATACCGTTGTATTAGATGGCGTTTGCAGGTAATAGTACACTTGACAAGATCTATAGGTTCAACTCAATCTTTGGTACCCTTTCAACGTAGGCAGTTATTTAATTCTTTAAATTCGGATCTCATCTCAATTCTGAAATGGTAAGGGTAAATCGATTAGAGTTCAATGTCTCTAAATCACCAACCTGTCTAATGGTGCGTTTACACTCACCCTTGAGACGAGCCTCTACCCCCATCAGGCCATTGCAAACCGGTTTTCGTCGGCTGTGTTCATTGCTGTGTTGAAGCAATTTATACTCAACATGCCTCTGCGGCGCAACTTACCTATAAGTGCAAAACGACAGAAATACGATGAGCTGCCAAATGCATGCTGCCACAGTTCATTGTATGTGTGTACACACATGGAAGCGTGCGTCGGAGAAAAAGTTGAAGAATGTTAAGACTCTTGCGACTCCACGAGCCATCTGATTGGTTGAATTTTTGGTGGGGATAGAGGCTCGCCTCAAACGTTGAGTGTAAATGCACTATATTTTCGATGGTGTCACATTGGACACTTTGGAGTATTTCTACCTTCTACAAATGAACACTAGTAAAATAAATTTGATTGCAGTCTGCAGATTTCTTTATGTAGCTCTTGATGCCTCCACGCGCCTAAATTTCTTCCGAAGGTTCAAAAAATTGTTCACACCATCAATAATTTACAAGTCCCATATCATGCTTCGACATGAGTACAATTCGCATATTTGAGCTGAAGCACCCACTCTTTGCTCGCAAGTTTTCAGAAACTTGCGTTCCGGCTTATTGTAAACAATGCCGTTACTCCCTTGAACATCGTCGAAATATCGGATAAGTCAGCATTTACTGTAGATGTTTCCACGGTCGCTCCAGCAATGAAATTAGTCGTCTTATTTCCGCCTTGGATCAATTCCCTCGTAATACTTGTTCAACTGAACGCGACTACGAGTATACGGTTGAGTTATTCAAATTTCATACAGTGAAATTTGGATAGTCGTTTCTCTCTTGCGCGACTAGAATGTGAAATTATTGGATTGATTCGATACTTCTGTCCAAGGGTTTAATATAAACTCATGTAACCAAGTCGTTAACGATTTCTAACGCTAAAAAACTCATTGATGGTTACAGGTTCTAACGTTTTGCAATTGAAGAGTTTTTTTTATTTTATTAAGAAGTCCATCATTGTCTTTCTTTGATATTTGTCTGTTGTCGTATTCCCGGAATTAACTGCTTTTAATGCGTTTGTAGGTTCGTAGTGTTGTTGGACAGTCACTGTGACATGCGTAATTTATTTTCAACTTCAATACTTCTTAACCTAATCAAAGCCCGATTCTGCGAACCTCGCCACAAAGTTTAAAAACGCGAAGATGGTTACGAAGTTTTCTCAATCTGAAGTCAGGTTTGACTCTCATGTTATTCAAAAAATGAGTTGACCCCTTGTTGCACCAAGGGCTTCAATTTATCTTGCCTTGTTATCATAAAATCGTTCAGATATGTGTTCTGCCGAAAGCCACCAATGTAATAGTCTCTTTTTTCTAGGCCATAGCTGATGTCATTCGAACATGTCTCGGACCACAGGCCATGTTGAAAATGTTGATGGATCCCATGGGCGGCATTGTAATGACCAACGACGGTAATTGCATTCTTCGGGAGATCACAGTTCAGCATCCAGCAGCCAAGAGCATGATTGAAATTGCTCGCACTCAAGACGAAGAAGTTGGCGATGGAACTACATCGGTTATTGTTTTAGCCGGCGAAATGCTGGCTATCGCAGAACCGTTCTTGGCTCAACAATGGCATCCGACTCAGATTATTCGTGCATATAGGGAAGCCCTTGAAGACATCATCAAACTTTTGCAGAACGACCTTAGCGTTCAGTTCGAACGGACAGACAAGGCAAAAATGGCCGATGTTGTGAAGGCGTGCGTTGGAACAAAATTCCTTGGACGTTGGTCTGATTTAGCCGTTAAGATGGCATTGGATGCTGTCGAAACGGTCACGATTAACGAAAATGGCCGAGTGGAAGTGGATATTAAGAGGTATTTCTCTTTGCAACTAAAATGTAATTTACTTTTACTAAATTTATAATTTCAGGTATGCTAAAGTAGAGAAAATCCCTGGCGGATCCATCGACGAATCTTGCGTTCTTCGTGGCGTTATGCTAAATAAAGATGTGACTCATCCAAAAATGGAGCGTTACATTAGGAATCCGAGAATTGTGCTGTTAGATTGCCCGTTGGAGTATAAAAAGGGTGAGAGTCAAACCAACGTTGAGATTGTTGATGAAACAGACTTCACTCGTATGCTTCAAATCGAAGAGGAGCACGTTCAACGGATATGTGCTGATATTATTGCCGTCAAGCCCAATTTAATTTTCACCGAAAAGGGCGTATCCGACTTGGCACAACATTATTTAATGAAAGCCGGAATAACTGCAATTCGTCGATTGAGAAAAACCGATAATTTACGAGTTGCAAGAGCGTGCGGAGCTACCATTGTTAATCGTACTGAAGAATTGACCGAAAAGGATGTTGGTCATGGGGCCGGACTTTTCGAAGTGAAAAAATTCGGCGACGAATATTTCACATTTGTCACCGAATGTAAAGATCCAAAGGCCTGTACAATTTTACTACGTGGTGCTTCCAAAGATATTTTAAGCGAAACAGAACGAAATCTCCAAGATGCTCTTCACGTTGCCCGGAATCTTGTTCTCGAACCTCGTCTAGTACCAGGCGGTGGTGCAATCGAAATGGCACTTTCTCAAGCGCTAACCAAAAAACAAGTGAAAGGACCGTATAGCGCTGTTGCGCAAGCTCTTGAAATTATTCCACGAACTCTAGCGCAAAATTGCGGTGCGAATACGATTCGTACATTGACAGCATTGCGCGCTAAGCATGCTTCACATTCGGGCGACTCGGGTGTATGTACATGGGGTATTAATGGCGAATCGGGCGAAATAGTTGATATGAATGTCTTGAAAATATGGGAACCGTTATCGGTTAAAATGCAAGTTTATAAGACGGCCGTTGAAACGGCGATATTGCTATTGCGTATTGATGACATTGTTTCCGGATCGAAGAAGAAGGGTGAAGGTGCAACGCCTTCACAAATGGCTGCCGGACAGGAATAAACTTTTAATTTAATTTATTTCACAAAATTTTTTATATTATTTTGTTTTCATCCTATCACTATAATTAATTCGCATTTCAATTGATGTAAACAGATTTGCCTTCTGCGCTTTAATATTAAAAATGTTTCACTACGATAACTTTGTAACTACTACGTACTAAATATATTTTAGTGGCTAAAACAAATTTGTATTTTTTTTTGGGCTTAGGTTTAATGTGCCCCGAAGCCCTTGTTTGTAACATTCCGATTTTGACCGCGTTCCGCAGTATGACCCGAAAACGTAATTGGAATCAAATCTGCAGGGAACAGTAGGTTACTTGCTTGCAGACCAAGTCTTTTGCCACAGATGTTCACTTTCAATTCAAATTGCTCGATTCAATGTTGTCGCTAGTCAAGTTAAATTAATTACAGTCGGGAGTAGGCATGAAGTGATCTTTAGACAAAACTTAGATGGTTCATAATTCTATGGTATGCTTTCAGACGTATGTTGTCGTTCGTTGTGCACCCCATTTCTCATAAAACCTAAAACCTTTTTCTTGATTTTATAAAATTTGCTTTGTTCAATTTTCGATATCACCAACGTCATCGAGGAAATCTGAATCGGAGTTCTGCATCTCGATTTCGACAGAGTCGAGCACTTGTATAGGAAGATTGACACCGCAGCTACGACAAAGACCGGTTACTTCAGGACGCAGGCCTATACATAATGTTACTCGCCTGGAGTATTACAAAGATTTCTTCTATGCTGGCATACTAAGCGCTATTCTTTTGTCTACTTGCTTAGATACGAGGTCATCCGATGTACTAAGTTTGATCGGAAACCCCATCAGTAACCGGACATCTTCCCACATATGCGCAAAATGCGTTGTGTGATTTTTTAACACGTTCGCCCAGATTATTTTTCCAGATGAGTATCGTGTCTAGAAGAACACCGAGCATAGTCCGGAAAACGAATACACCGCTTTCCTTTTTCGGTAGCACGAAATTTTAGGTTTAGGTTTAGGTTTAAGAAGGGGCGCAGCACTAAAACCACCACGCTCACTAGGCGCCAAACGGGCCCATTGCGATCCCTTCAGGTCCTCGTGGGCTATTCCATCACCTCAGAAACACTCCAATTCCCTGCAGAACCTGACTAATTTGTCATATCCTAACGACCTCAAATCCTCGATGTTCTCGAAGAAAAGGCTACCCAACCATTTCAGACGCCTCCTAGCGATCCCCGGGCATTCACACAGAATGTGAGTGATGTCCTCCACAGCATACAGATCGTGGCAGAACCTACACATGTCCGATTCCGCAATCCCTAGCCGCATAGCGTGTTTCCTCAGCATACAGTGTCCCGTTAGTGCTCCGACGAGCAGTCGCAGTTTTCCTCTATCCCAAGTCAATATATACCTAGTCTTTTGACTATCCAGCTCGGGCCACAGGGATCTAGAAATCCTGCAGCTTGCCAGTCCTGCCCACCTAGAGTTGGCTGTCTTTATGGATCGCTCACCAATTTGCGCTTTGATGCCGCATATCGGAGGACAAACATCCTTCTCAACCCTACCGTTCGATGCCGATCCCGATCTCGCCAGCTCGTCCGCTCTTTCGTTCCCTAGAATATTACTATGCCCTGGCACCCAGCAAATCTGTACTTTGTTCTGACTACAAAGTACCTTTAGCACTTCTCGACAGCGCTTTACTAACTGGGATTTAATGGTGACCGATTCCAGCGCCTTTATGGCACGAAATTTAGTAATTAATATTTTTTCGCGAAGATGAACCATATGAGTTTAGAAGGGTGAACCCCGAAGCTGTTGTATCGTCCCATTTTCATAGTTTATTGAATGCCATTTTCTTCAGACTGCTAATTTTCGACGAGTATTTTCCTGAGATAAGGATGGTGTTAAAAGAAAGAACCATGCCTTCAGTGTTATATAATTTTAGGTATCATGCCATGATCCTCTTCTTTTGCCGTCTGGTTCCAGATCATTCGTGGAAAGTTACCTATCTAAGCTCCGTTCTGTTACACCCGAACTCCTTGACGCTTGGCGTTACTCACCTTGATTGGCAAGACGATGAAGAATGGAAATGATTGGTTTTTGGAGAGATATTTTAGAAATAGGAATTATTGAAAAGCTGGAAGATTATCTATGTATGTTTTGATTTTTAAAAAAAACTGGGACAACATGAATATAAAAATACCTTCTGATCAAAACACAACTATTTTCACAAAATTCTGTGGAATAATTAACCGCACGACTAATATTTGAAATTAGCGAACGAAAATAGTTTAATCTCACTGGAAACATGAATTCGATTAGCACATCCTCAAGTAGAACACCGGTCTTCTCTACAGATCAAAGAGTAAAAGGAAGCTACAATATTTGACCGAGTTCGTTTCCTAGCTTAGCGTTTAGCCTAGCTTGTGGTATCATGTCAGATTATAAGTGGGACTAGTTTCACTTTTACTAAGTTTCGGCACGATGTTAATCACATATTTACATGTGATGCCTCGATTACATGTTGGGCCAACCAAAGTAAATGCATACAAGCGCCAACATGTAGACAGTCCACTTGTGTGTGTAGGCAACTTCGCAGATGTGTCGGTGGCGTTGGCCTGCATTTGTCCGACTTCGGACGGGGTATGAGAAAAAACTAAGCTTATAGTTTTCTTAGGAATAAGGTGAACTGATGAAATCATTTCTTCATTGAAAACCAACTAGTTTTAATGACAAAATCGCAACTTTATTTAATTTAAAACCTAACAAATAGAAAATATACGTTCAGGCAATAAAATAAAATTATATAAAAATATTTAACTACACATTTATCTAAAATATCATGCAAAGCATTTTAAAATTTTAATACGAGCAAATTCACTAAACAAATACGACACAAACAAATTACTTATGCTTTGACGATCGGCACTTATCGAGATCCAACTTAAAATTGGGTATCGTAAGGATATCGTCGGACGTATTACTTTGGCCTGCACTGCTACTTTCACGATTAGTTGCCGAACTCAATCGCACCGAAGATATACAACTTTCGCCCGAAAACAGTTTTGACGATTCATGACTCGGTTTCGAAGATGACGACGATTGTATTAAGATTGGTGTAGAAGTGCGATGACGATCTTGTGTCGTTTTTTTCGTATGCGATAGGTGTGGCGATGAGTTTGCCGATCCTATGAGCGATCGAAGGAAATGGCTAGCCAAAGAATCGTCTGATGATGATAATGAATTCGATGTGTTTGTACGCTTTAGTAGCTCTTTGGCTAAAAATTCGCGAAGATTTAACGGTTTACTACCGCCGCTTGACGTATCGCCAACTAACTCGAATTTTGAATCGTCTGGTTCCTGGAAGTTGAAATAATTTTAAAGAAAATATGTAGTGGTTTCGGCTTCCAAGTAAGACTAAAATTAAAGAGTTCAAGTTTTGTTCAATAAAAATATAATTTTGATTCGAAATTAGTAGGGGTCTGTCCATTGGCCTTGATAGAGGCTATTACTAGTTTTACGAATTTTAACGTTTCTTACGAAACACCAAAGAGTTAAAATTAGAAACTCAGTAGTATTAATTTGGGATTTTGCCAAGATCGGCGGTCTGTGGAAAATTTACGGTTGCGTCTCTGATCAAAAGATACATGCTATGAAAAAGGTGTGCACCTCGGTGAGCAGCAGTGCAAGCTGGCATATGCAACGTTTTTGCATCAATTACCGTTTTACCAGTATCTTAAATGGATCTTGGGAAGATTTTGGTTAGACATTATCACCAACAGCGATTTTTGGAGGATGACTGATGACCAGAATAAGGATTGATGTTCAAAGACGAAAGTGGAAATGGATGAATCATAGCTTGGAACAAACAGACTTTGATTAGAAGTCATAAAGAAGACCTGTTGTGGCTCAATCGAACAATTCATCGAAACGAACAATAAAAGACGAAATTGAAGGAGTAAAAAATGCCTTACACCTGTTACAGCAATCGAGACTGAAGATCATTTCTTCACAAGACAGAATTAAATCAATTCCAACCGTTTTTTTCTTTGCCTAAAAAAATTAAGGCCATTAATAAAAAAAATTACCTGTACTGATATTTGTTCTAATGTGCTCGCAGTTTTGGCTTTATCCTGGACTTTTTTTGGTGATTTTCTCCGCGGCGCATAAGTGAAACTCGACGATGTGCTACTCAACTCCATTGATTGTTGGGACTTTTTCAGCATTAAACTAGCCCATTTCAATCCCATTTTATCTAAATCTTTTTCGATATCATCGGGAGTAGTGGATGACGTCGGTAGCAGTTCGATGCCGGTTACATCAATTTTATTTCCCTGTTCCGAAGGACTGTCGTTACTTTGGTGGCTGGTTGTTATTAGCTGTATTTTCTTTTTTACCTGAGTATTTATTTTCAAAGAATTCTGCGGCGGACTTTTATTTCGTTGCGGACTACTTACAGGCGATCGATTTTTCGCTTCGGGCTGATCGTCGTTACGGAATGAATGCTTCAAAATATTTCTCTTTTTCAATTCGGCAACGACATCTGGCAAACTTTCACCCGACTCGACTGTTTCCGGTTTACTTGACTTATCTGAAATAGAGATGCCTTCAATGCTTTGTGTATCGAGTAGACCGGTAATGCCGTGTGTTTCCGCGTACGATTTATGAGTAGGGAATCGCTTATAGCTTAAGCCCGAATCGGTCTGGGATTCGATTAGAGTGTTATCGTGTTTATTGTCGCTGTCTTGATGTAGGTATGTGTTTAGTGTGGGGAACTCCTCGTATTCTAATTTACCTTTATCGGAAATATTAACCACTTCTCTGATATCGATATGCAACTTTGAGCTAGATTCATGATCGGATTGACTCAAATTTAGATTGTGAGATTCGGCATATTCTTCGTACGTCGGAAAGGACTTGTACGATACTTTTTCGCGATTGGTTACTTCGATAGCGTGTGATACATTTCTTTCGGTAATGGAGGCATTTAGACGAGATGTTGCCGGTGTGTCGACCTCGAATATTGTGGAAAGTTCATGCGGAACTTCCTCTACAAGCTGCGGACTGTAGCGAGCCATCGAAGAAGGCGGCCTAAGTCGCTTATTATTGAAATTTAAGTCATCGAGCGTAACTGAAACAGCGGGTGTTTTCGGAGAAATTTGCGGTGCTACTTTAGGTATGTCCTTTAATATCGGCTCGTATTGTTGTTCGGGAGTAAATCGGCCGAAAATTCGCATGTCCACGGCGTCGTGGGTATCCAATGCGGTTACAGGACGTGATAATGATATTCCGCTGTCCCGACTAATTCCCGTTAATTTATTTTTTTCCAAGTGCACTTTTTCCGATTCTTCTTCTGATCGCAAACTATTTTTCGCATCGACGATTTTACTCGAATTATCTTCGGTGCTTTTATTCGATCGATTATCAGCGAAATCCATATATTCGGTAGAATTGCGTCCGGTTTCACTACCGGATGTTAAAGTAATTTCCAGGATTTTTTGTTTCTCCTTTCGAACCTTGTTTATCATTTCGGTAAGCTCGGCGATTCGTTTGGTACAGTTTTCGGTCAGTTTTGTGTATTTTCCAACTAGTTGCAATTTTTCCGAATCCAATTCAGTTCGATCTTTAACAATTGCTCTGGGAGGCGATTGCGACCGCACTGGTTGTGGTTCGACAATTTCCATTTTATCCGATTGACTTTTCGAAACATTATCCGGCGATTTGGTCGTAACTATCGCCGCTTTTGCCGTTTTCTTCTTTAAAATTGATTTTATATCATTTTCGGAGTCACGTATACTCTGCTCTGCAGTCTTTTTTTTCAAGGCCTGCAACCAGACCTTTTCAATAGTTTTATTACTCGACTCAGTCGACGAAGACAGAGACTTGCCGGATTTTATAGAGTCTTCCAGTTCACTCAGGAAACTGTAATTTTCATTTAGAAATTCTTGCAGTCTTTGCATGCGCTCTTTTTGAGCAATATCACTTTCTGTGGTTGATATATTTGTCGGATTGTTGATCATAGAAGAAGTGGGGGTTTCAATTTCCGAACTACTCACACCCAACATATCGATTGAGTTTCGCGACATGCCAAGCAATCTCTGAATGTAGTGTGTGAGTAAAGGATTTTTTTTCATTTTCTGTGGCAAATCCACTTCAGGTTCACTGAGTTTTTTATTCGGTTCCAGTTTTTCCTTTTGGATATTTGCTAATAAGTCTCCAAGTTTTGTATGAACCACATCAGGAGGACTAAGGTAGGACGTAGAACTTGTACTAGGTGCTTGAACTCTTTCTTCTCTCTCAATCAATTTTAATTTTGTTTCTTTTTCCGGAGTTGATTCATTACGTCTAACTAAAACGATTTTTTTTCGTTTCGTGTGCTTTATATCGATAAGGCTGGATCTTTTTCTAGGACTTTTATGCGGAGATTTTGTTGACTTTCGGACACATCCGTCATTCAATTTTATTATAATTTGAACAGGCTTTGATGCTTTCTCTACATTCGAAACAGCTACAGCACTTTCTTTCTTCTCTGCCTTACATTCGGCTAGTTCTTTATATTTTTTAGCGATCTGTACTTCCTTTCGTTTCAGGCGTCTTTCACGTTTTTCCAAGTCTGCCTTAATAGAATTGATATTCTTGGCATCGTCAGACAAAATATGCTCTCTTTGCTTCCTTAAATCGCTTACCGAGTGTGCAATATTTTCTATGTCAACTTTGTCCTTAGGAAGTTCTTTACATTTCTTCAACTCTTCGAGTAACTGACTTCGTACGTCGTTAATTTTTGAGAGTAAACAACTCAGTCTGTCCACGGTTTCGGCATTTTCGCATTTTCCAATATCCTGCGATATTTGCTTGGACTGATTATCAACGTAGCCCAGTAAAATTGATGCACAGCTATCTGATCCATTTAGTCCATCCACATAATCGCAATTTTTATTGTCGAGGTAATTTGCAACGTTCAAAGAGCAATTAGATTCGGGAATTTTTTCACTATTCGTTGAGCATGATAGTGGGTTTACTTCCGGACAAGTGATGAGAACTGGTTGTGTAAGTATTTTTTCGACAGCGGTGTTCATTTTTTTCTGGCGGTTAGATTCAATTTGTTGCATTTTATTCTGGGAAAATACAGTTACCTGGAAAGAGAAACTAATTAGTAAAAAACAACAATGTTATAATTTGCCATGAAATACCCCTCTGCCATGAATTTGGCCCATGATTCCTTTGTCTTTATTCAGGGAGTCCAATTGTTTAGTCAATAGTTCACAGTCTCTTCGAATTTGTTCGCGTTCAATAGCTTTCTGACATCGTTCCTCCGCTTTTTGTCTAAAATCAGAAGTATTCCTTAAATTAATATAAAAAGAAAATACTACAAAGATTGGCTGGTTGTTACTGAACATCACATTGGTATAACATGACAGCTATGAAAAAATTGTCAAAAATTGTGTCTAACTTCGAGAAATAGTTTATCTATTTAAAGTCTAATATTTATTTTATATCATTCTTTCTACGGATCATGCGTTCATCGCCAATGATTTAAATGAACATTCGGAACGATTGGCTCCACTCTTGCGGAGAATCTAATAAACCATAGTAATGCGGAGAATTTCTGCTGTCCTTCAGTAACAGAGGCTCTGTTTCTTTTTCCATCAGATTATATTGAAATTGAAAATATTATAGAGGAACTCAAATCCAACATAGCCCCCGATATCGATGGCATTTCAACAAATGATCTGAAGACACTTAAGACAATCATCTCTTCACCACTAAGCACTGCCATAAATAACCATCTAAACTGTGGTACATTTCCCCCTTGTTTGAAAACAGCACTGATTTCTACCATTCATAAAGGAGGCTCAATAAAAGACCCTAATAACTATCGACCAATAGCTTTAACTAGCGCAGTTAGCAAAATATTCGAAAAAGTAAAAAACAGGAGGTTACTGAATTTTATAAAGAAACATATTGGTTTGGATAAACAGCAATACGAATTTCAGGAAGGCAGCAATACGACATCAGCCTTATTGGATGCAATGAAGTTTATAAATGAAAGACTCTACAAGAGTTCTGATGTCGCTGCGATTTTTGTGGACTTAAAAAAAGCTTTCAACACAGTAAACCATATATTGTTGCTCGATCAATTGAAGGAAATTGGAATTAGGGGAAAGGCAAATGACTTAATAAAAAACTTTTTAGTTGATCGACAGTACATTACTAAAAATTTCGACGAACTAAGCTCTCCTATGACAGCCAGTATAGGAGTCCCTCAAGGTTCGATTCTCGGACCTACTTTATATCTACTATATATACACAACCTACAGTTGCTGACGACACTTCTACTTCTTTATAAAGGTAAATATCCTGATCAACTGGAGTTGTTGATTAATTCTGATCTAAAACTTTTTTTTTTTTTTCCTTAAATTAAGAGGTTCAGAGGCTGTAGCCATATTGGAGCCGTGGAAAAGTTTATTTAAAATAATATTAAAAACGTATATTGTTTGCTTTAACGAAGTTAAACAGCACTAAAAGAGGTTTGTCGTTATTTTGCATGATAGAGACTGCGATGATGTCCCGTATAAACAGAGGAGGAATGAAGCCTAAAGTCGCCAGAGATGCAAGAAGTGTGGTTCTAAAGGGGTATTTGAAACATGACCAAAAGACATGATCGGCAGTCTCATATTGGTTGCAATCGGCGCACAGTGGGCTTGCATTAATTCCTAGTCGGTTTAAGTTGGTATTGAGGCCATTGTGATTAGCCATGAGTCGGGAGAAAAGAACTACCATTGAGCGGCTAGGTTCTTCCAGCAGCCTTTGGAACCATGCATGTATTGAGATCATTGGAATTATGGAGTGACAATATCTACCCATGTCGTCTTCTTGCCAATGTTTTTGCCACCTATCTAAAAGTCTTTGTTTCGGAGTCGTCATGAAGTCTTCTTGAAGCGGATTCGAGAAGAGCGTCTGTGTGAGAGGTAAGGACGCCCCTTCGCGCACTAATCTAAAACTATTTCAACATTGGCTCTTAGGTAATATGTTGACAATAAATACAAGACAAATTATATGATCTTTAGACAAATTAACAACTGGATATTGACTTGAAACTAGAAAAAGATGGAATTCAACTAACGAGAGCACATGAAACAAAATATTTAGGGCTGATAATTGACGATAAACTTACTTGGACTCCTCACATTACTAAACTTAACAAAATTGCCTCCATTATTGGAGTAATAAGGCGTAACGACTAACTACACGTACCAATAATGAATATGCTCTATAATGCATTTATTCTATCCAACATAAGTTATGGACTTCTTCTATGGAGCCAAACCTCGAAAAGAAACCTAGCCAAATTGCGAGACTTATGAATATGGACATTAAAGCCATTCATAATTTACCCTATTTAACACCATCGGAGGAACTTTATTATACTTATGGAAAATAGACTAAAATCCTCAATCAAATTGATCCACAATCACGATATACACAACTTTAACACAAGAAGTGCAGATTTTATTAGACAATAAAGTTGTGAATATAACTCTTTACCTTCAACAATACCAATGGCAAGGAATGTCTTTCAGCTAAAGCACCTTGCAAAGTAGCATCTTCTTTGTCGAAGCTACGAATGTGATTTTTGAATTGTTGCAATTAAAGACGACCTGAATCAGATAATTTAGTCAGGCGGCTTCACCTACTTATCGAAGAACTGGCCCTCGAGCTATTAGACGAGACTGACGCCTAAATGTTTGTGGTTTGTGTTGTTGTTGCATGTTTTGCGAATTGCTTATTTTTATTTTTATTACTATTAGTTGTACTAATAGTATAACTATTAGTTATATAGTTATATATATATGTAGAGAACCAAACTCGTTGGTGTCAAGTTTAGATCTAGTTTATTCTTCTAATATAAGTAGGTACATAAAATATGTTGGTCATAGTTTTTAAAAAAGGTTAATTCAATTGTTACGGTTTTACATTAGTGTGTGCATGTTTCAGTTAAATTCAATATTTATGTTTCTAGTATTCAAATTTAAGTTATAGTGTGTGTATATTTTAGTTAATTCAATAGTTAAGTTGAAGTTACAGCGGTGGATCTACTTAGTCTTCTGGCTGGGATCCTACATATTAGAGCTGGAAAACTATCGATGGCGCTATCGGCACTGTGGGTCATTTAGACGAACTCCACTGTATCCAGCTAAATGGCTAAATGGCTCACGTGCACTGCACGGATATTGTGAGCCATTTAGCTGGATACAGTGGAGTCCGTCTAAATGACCCACAGTGCCAATAGCGCTATCGATAGTTTTCCAGCTCTACTACATATATACTATATATATAACTATAATTAATTATTTTTAATTTTGTTAATCTTTATAATTTTAACTTTTTTTTTTCTTTCATTTCCACTTTTATTTCTTTGCATTTATTAATAACTGGTTTTTCCTTTTTGCCAAAAAAGAAAAATTCAGGTTCTTTTTGTTTTATTTTATTTTTATTTTTCTGATAACTTCAAGTTTTTGTTTATTTGTTTATTTTTTTGTTTCTTATTTTTTATATATTTTTTTTTAATTTATTTCTACTACCCCTTATATCAGTTCGTTGCTCTGACTGGGGAATACTCTTGGGCATAAGGTACTCATGCATGTATGAATCCGACCTAGTCAAGGGCTTTGTCACTTGTGAGCTAAAGTAAAAAAAAAATATTTTTGAAGCAACAACAGTGCCTAGAACGCTGTTTATGTCCAATGCTGGAACTGGGGTGATCGATCCGATCCTGTTTTTTACTTCAGCCTTTTGCGTTAAACCAGAGTCCACTTTTTCGCCACCGATTTTTCGAGGTAAACTTTTTTCCAGGATCCTGCACAAGCTCAATGTAGACAAGTGCTCTGCCAATATTAACTTCTTTGTAGTCTTTCTACAGCTGACCTTTTGGTGTAGTTCAAAAAAGCTTGAATTCCTGCATTCATAAATTCGATTAAAATCTAGTGATTTTATTTAATTCGCATGAACATCTTCTTAGAACTCAAGAACATTGTTTTTAATCCAGCCTTTCGTAAATGGATTGGGAGATTTCTTTCACTATCATTTTTGATCTTTTACTTCGGCTCTAAGGTAGAGGTAGTACGATTTGTGGTATACGATTCACTGAACGCAGACTTTCGACCTCCGAACTCCGCCATAGCCGGTCGCAGGTCCAGGTTGAGATAAGGAGGAGCGAGTGAACACATCCTGAATGGCCAGTAACACCAGTGCGTCTCAGAAAGTAGGTCTGAAACCGGTATTGTTGGACTCGCGGATAGCTGTGAGAACTCCAACACACCATAATCGGCTGAAAGTTGCTCACATGTCTACGTGCTATAGACCTGGCCCTCCAGGTTGGGGGTTGGGCGATGAGCTAACAACTCATCCCCGGAAAAAAAATTATTGTTCCGAAAGCAGGACTACAGCCTCGGATAAGATTGGATCAACGACAATGACTCCGGCAAAATGGGAGGACCCGGGCGCTAAACCGAGATGAATTCAGAGAATGTATCCTGCAGGCCCTGGCCCGATTTGGGCTGTCGCGCCATTGATGATGATGATGATGATGAACGCAGACTTTAACTCAATCTCCTTTTATTACGTACAAATTTATTTCTTCTTTAGAAGAGGACTTTGTGTAAATATGTGAGAACCACAATTAAAGTTACCTTGCTTCTAAACGGCTTGAAGTTCGACGGGAGTGACAGAAATTCTTTTAAATAGAAAACTTAACTGTAGTTTTTAAGGCTTATGTTAGAGCATGTCTTGAGTACAATTCACATAATCTAGACTTCATTTATGTTCGCTTACAAATCAAAAATAATCCGTTCTAAAAAACCTAATAGCTCCAACAGTTCAAAACCAGGTTCACTTAGTCCTTGATTGTAGTATGATTTTTTCTTACAGAACACGAGCTAAGACCAATAGGTGTGATTCGAACCCACTAGCTACCGATATCCCAGTTAATATTTTCGTTATTTGAATTTGTTTATAACTATTGAAAAATATAAAAAAAAGACTCACCTCAATTCTTCGGCCGATTTTCGCTGCTTCTCCTGCAGCAGCAATTCCAATCGTGCACTATCCATTGCATTCATTTCGCTTCGTGATTTCGCATTGGGTTTGACTACACCCTGTCCCTGTTCGTACTGCTTCGCGAATTTATTATTGTAGTCGTAAAATTGTACAGAATGAGACGATTCCGACTTAGTGTTGGACTTGGTCGTACCGGAACTGGTAAACTTCCTCGACGATCGCGTTACCGATTGCGTTCCACTTTTCGTTGTGATTGTTTCGAGTGGCAGTCGACTTTTTAGGCTGGACTGTTGAGTTTTCGGTGGACTTTTCGAAATAGGTACGCATGATTCGGTCAGTGTTCTCGGATCGGTTGAAATGTTGCTGACCGATTGACTTTGTCGTTTTCGAATCATCTCAGAAATTTGTGTGAATTGCCGCGGTCTGGGTGGCGGTTGCTCGGACGGATGCGGTTGGTCTGATGATGTGTCCGATGCTTTGTATTCGATTGCATTGTAGGAGGAACGTTTCGAAGGTTCGGTAGTTTGGTTAGAGGTTTCGGATTTGTTCGAGACGCGGTAGAAGTGCATGTTGGATTCTTCGTGTGAGTCTTGTAGGCTGATCGATGACGAATCACTGTCTGAATTAACTTCCATGCACACAACTTTGGTTTTTTTCAGGCTGGATTTGGGTTGATTTTCTTTATGAGGAGGCTCGTCTTCTTCCGAACCGGATGAAGAGTCTTCGTCTTCGCTCACTTGAAGAACTTCTTGAGAAGCAACAGTATTTGCAAGTTTTGAAGAATTTTCGTCATTTTTTTGAGCAACTTTTTTCGGAACAAATCGTTTTGATTTCTCCCGTAAAGGCTTCTTTTGAGCCAGGATTTTCTGTTGTTCAGTTCGTAGAGCACTTTCACCGCGCTGCCTAGCCATTAGTTCGTTGCTTTTCTGACGAGCTTTCACCTTTTCGTTACACTCCCGTTCATCGAGCGCGGCTCGATGTGCTCCGCCCACCGCACTGAGACTTTTCTTGTGATGGTCATGTGCCTCGGACATGGCCTTCTCACGCCACTGCAACAGCTCGTTTTGTTTAGTTTCTTCGATGCGGCGTTCTTGTTTTTTTATTTCTTGGTCGACATTGCGACGAACCTGAGATGCTAGCTCCTTGGATTGTTGACGAACCTGCAGGATACGGTTCAAGTCGGGAATGGAGGAAAGCATAGTTAGATTTTGTACCTGTTCAATGCGTTGTTTCCGCCGCTCCGCTATTAATTCCTTTTTCGCGCGTTCCGGGTCGCACAACTTATTTCTTCGTGTGACTGTCTCCAACGTGTTGCCGTGGACGGTAATGTTTATGGACATTTTTCTTCAAAAATTCCGAAACATTTCGAACGAAAGTTTGGGGTCAACGACAAACAGTCAAAATAAAACGACAGTTTAGTGACAGTTAGAAAGTGTCAGGGGTGCCAATAGAAAGATTAAGTTAAAAAATTGAAATTGAAATTAGGTCTGTTCTTTTTGGCTGCACCTTCTACACTTTTCTGCACTAACTCTTGAGCGGGTCTTCACCTCTCTGCACTCACTCGAAAGTTAGTGTAGAAAAGTGTAGAAGGTGTAGCCAAAAAGAACAGACCTATTGTTAGAAGCATATATGGTTAGAAGAGATAAAAACTTTAACAAGTGTGAATTAATTTAAAAAAATCTGTATTTTCCTTTTTTATTCTGACTTTATTTAAATTTTTTCGAATGTTTACTTATGACTTTTCCGTCAGCTAAAAAGTTAAACGTAGCCCAATAAGTTTTTGCATCACTGTATACGACAAACTGTCACTTCGACATTCATAACCTAAAAAGTTATACGATGTTGCGGGTAAAACAAAAATATTTTTAAGTTAATGAAACAAATTCCAAAGTGATTTTAGATTTTCAGTAAATTATTACCACCTCCTGGCCAACTCGTGCCAGCTGTTCAGTCATGCCGTCTCTTATCCCAGGACATCGTGTCGGCTACCGAAACTGCAAAACGCGCACCGCACATCGATCAGGAGGCCGACAAGCTATTCAGTCGTCTGGAGTTGGAGGTCCGCGGTGCTGATCCGGCAGTTTTGAAAAGTTTTTCATGGTTTGCAACAACATCGGCTCATCATCTCGGCATTGAAGTCGGCAAATGGTAGGAGTAGACTTTCGGCCTCGCGACTCTGTAACACGATTGATTCTTTCTGTTTTCAGCTTTGCACCTCGGAGAGCGCAACATGATCGGCTCACGCTCCTCAAATCCGTTCATATTTATAAAAAGCATCGCGTTCAGTACGAAATACGCACGTACTTTCGATTTATGCATTTTCACAAGTTAACCGGTTCCACTTTGGATACTTTTTTGGAGTATGTCGAGCGAAATTTGCCAGAGGGAGTAGCGTTGAAAGCGACTAAAGTCGAACTGCAGGATATTCCTGAACATTTGAAAAGTCCACCAACTGTTTGAGTGCCGTAGGTAATAAAAACTTAATTTAGTAGATGAGTTGGATTTATTTTACCCGATTCCTTAAACGCAAAAATTAGTCCTTTTTTAACAGCTCGAACATAACAAAAACGATAAGTTTTTCTTTTACTTCCTGTATGACCCCTACTGAGGCGTATGGTAAGAACATCTTTCTTCTAATGCACTGTTACTGCGTCATGTATCTTGTTATACTCTAGATGAAATCTGAGAGTATTATAAGTCCCTAAGGGCCATTATTACTATCGTCAGTTAAATTCTAACTGAAAATTTAACCGGTAGTTTTGTATGAAAATCTGTCAGTTAAAGTTCCAGTTAGAACGTAACTGAACATCGTAGGAACGGCCCTAAGCCCAATCCAGCCAAAGAGTTGGTAACGCATAGAACCGAGCCTCGGACGAAAAAAAGTTATATGTTGTTTTGCCCAGCAAAACGGCAGCATCCAAAGTTTGCATTTCCTCTCGACGGTCATTACTGTAATTCAGACCAGTCGTTCTTCACTTAACGTTTCCCAGTTAAAATGCAATGACAACAACACAACAACTCGGTCAAAAACTGATCAAGTTACAGTGCTCGGCCTGTACTACGGTGTTGTGACGTCACAGCGTGGGAATTCCATCGGATCCACCTCTAGTGCTGTGTCGTAACATGCCGCGCGCCACAGGTACCGGGAAATGTCTAAGTTGTTGCTTTGTTTGTGCTTTTTTCCACCGCACGATTAAATTGCAATTGGGCTAAAATTGCCGCAACCTGCAAATAGGTGTAATGCACTCATACGAGTTTGCCCCATTTGTGGGTCAACCAAAACTGCCGACTCTCTTGATCAACAACTTTTTTTTAATAAGCGAATTCCGCAATAGGTTGAACGACTGGCCTGTTTACCTTTACATTAGTTAACATTAATTTAGTATTTAAGTTATTGATCGATGTTATTCTTAGTCCAGTATTTTATTTAGCCTACGAGGAAACTCTGTCTTATCAACCAAGTATATTTTTTCAAAGAAGCAAATAGTCAGTTTTTATTTTCTTTTAGGTAAACAAACTTAATCAATATTTTCTTTTCAGCTATTTCAAAACTCTGGGTAAATCTGCCTCCTCTTTTGGTGGCGATTACCTTCTTTTTCGGTTTCAACTGTGGACTTCTCACGAAGGCCGAAACCAAATTTCAGGTTTTTAAAAACAAATACCAGCTGTAATATCTTAGTGATATTGCAGCACCCAACAATGTTATTTTTTGTTCATTTGTAGCCATGAACCCCAAATCCGCAAGTTGCCCGTCTGTCTGTACGTACGCACGATACCTCAAGAACTCCTTGTCCTAGAGTCTTGTAATTTTTAATCTGATTGTTTGATTGAATTTGTTAGGCTAAGTTCGGTAGCGTGCAAAATCGTCCTACTCCTTCGGGTAGCCGCCATGCAAAAAGTCCTTGAAACACGTGTTCAAGTATATTGGCTAATAACTTCGAAACGCCTTAAGCTACGACTAGTAGTTGCAGATAAAAGTATGAATATGACAAAATTCCAGGAGTCCTTCGAGTAGCTGCAATACAAAAATTCTGTAAGAATGTCCTCACTCAATTTACAAAACTCACTATAACAGTTGAAGTTGATATTTTGTACAATTTATTTTTGAAGGAAAATAAAATTTGAGTTCATTAATCAATGAAATTCCTTTACTCCTTCAAGTAGCTCACATACAAAAAATCCTTAAAACACGTGCTAAAGAATATTGGCGGATAACTTCAGAACGGTTTAAGCTACGACTTTGAAATTTTGTATGTGTTGGTTTTTCAATAGCTGGAGCTAAAGATATGATTATCAAGAAAATCCCATTAGTCCTTTATGTAGCCACCATACAAATATCCTGTAAAAAATCTTCACTCAATTTACCTAACTCAAGTAATCGTTCAGCCACAAATTCGAAATTTTGTACAAATTAGTTTTCAGTGAAAACAAAGTTCGAGTTTACTATACAACAGCAAAATCCTTCTACTCCTTCCGGTAGCCTATACAAAAAGTCCTTAAGGCACGTGTTCAACAATATTTTCCGATAACTTTTGAACGCTTCAAGCAAAGAATTTGAAATTTTGTACATATTCATTATTAAATGGTTCCAGATAAAAGGATAAATATGATTGAAATCGAGTGAGTTCTTCCTGCACCTCCTATGTGAAAGTCCTTTAAAAAGGGAAATTTTACTTTCGGTGACTTGCCAAGTTCCAGATATGAATTTGAACATTGAACATTGCCTTTTACTTTCGAGTAGCACCCAAATCAGAGTCCTTGATAAAGAACGAACTACATGCGCACTCCTTATTCTGCTTTGTCCCCAGCTACAATATAAATCAGAGTTCAGTATTTCATCTGCAGCCAGTCGTGACTGCAGTATGTTTTTTTCTTAGACTACGGCTAGATTTGATTCGATCTCTGTTGTACACAGGGCTAACGATACGTCCAGTTAGTTGGGAAACAATTTCTCTGCCACAAACTTATGATATTTTTAGGCCAATTCTTGAATATGTTAAGAGTTGATGATGAACATCCTATCCATAATTTTTGTTGTAGTTGGAGGCCAAGGGCTATTTTGACGGTACTCTGCTAAAACACAGTCGACCCATTCCACCTACGTCCGAACTTATGTCTTCAGATCGAACAGGAGCGACGCACTTGCTGGCGTCCATGCTAGCTGCGCATATGGAAGGGTATGTCGTTCGATAATTAGGTCATGAACAAAGTATTCCCGGAATACGGAATAATACATGGATGACAAAAGAGTTTCTAGATACAATAAATACCAATAATTAAATATACACACGGCTTCAAAACGACCAGGATAACCAGAATCTCAAGATTAAGTTTAATACAATTAAAAAAGAACTATTAAACTAATAAGCGAAGTAAAAAAATGTGCTCAATCGAAAAAAATGCGGGAAATAACAAAAATATGGAGAATAATAAAAGAATCACTTGGAGAAGTATCTGATGGAAATGAAATTAAAAATCTGCCAATAATCTGGGCGAAGCCTTTTTATTTTTCGGATCAAAGTTCGAAAAGCGGTTGAAGACACATTTAACACATGATCTACATTTTTACGACTTTTAAACCCTCTTAGGGGTTGAAAATGGAAAAATCTTAAATACGGGTTTAAAACGATTATAAGACAAACCCGTGGAAGTGAAAAGTTATTCGATATCTAATCAGACCAGAGGGATGTGGCCGAATGAGTGAAAATATATATAACCCCTTTGCACCCACTTAGGGGTCGAATTTCAAAAAAAAATCCTGAACATTTTTTATAGGCATTTATGTGCAGAATCCATTTAATAAACATTAATTGAATATTTTAAAATACCTAAGAGATATGAAAATATATGCATTTCATTTTCACTGACAATTTTTTTTACTCCTATTCCGTACGCCAATGGATATTTGAATTTTTTTTATCTAAATTACTTTTCTGGAAGATCTACATATCGACTATTAAATGTCAAAATCTTATAAGTTCAAATTTACACTATGTCGAATTATAAGGTTCTGGCATCAAAAGATTCGGTGTCATTTTTTATGAGATTCCGTCCGACAGACTGCGCTGGTACTGATTTAATTTATGATGTTTTGCCAGTACTTAAAGAACATTATTTTCAAATCATATCCTCATGAATCTAAAAATTACCTACTTTTGACTTTGAGGTTTCGACATTTAACCGTCGATATACTCTCCAAGTTTCAACTTTCTGGCATAAGCCGTTCTATAGATATGAAAAACACCACCCACCCTCGTGCCATACCAAGAGAGAGCTATCCATCATTATGGGTTCTCGAGATATAAAAATCGGAAACTTTTTCTTTTTCACTGTTCCCTACACTCAAACCTTATACCCACAAAGTTATTCTCTGCGATAGGTTTATTTTGCCTACTTCCAGTAAAAGTTCTTAGCATATTTCTTAAGCTGTGATTAATTGCAATGCATTTTTCTAGCGCAATTGGTTCGTGAGATATCGTTATCTAAACTTTTTCACCCATACCCCCGTACGCCACATACCCCATTCGAAATTTTTAAGATTTAAGATTTCTCCCAGTAAACATACAGACAATCATGAAGTTTCAATTTCGTGTCATTAACCGTTTAGAAGATATGGATTTTAGAGTGTCTCGATCTTGGCTTTTGAACGTTTCGGACGCATTGTTTTTCCCCCACTACCACACACCCCACCTATATCGATAATTTCAAATGGGTCTACTATCAAAGCCCTATATAAATTCCAAGTTTCAGCCTCCTGGCGTAAGCGGTTGCTGAGATCTAGGAACCCTCACACCCCGACCCCTTAAAAACAGACCACATGGGTGCATCCAGTCTATCCCAAAAAAAAGTTCAACTTAATAGCTCAAAGGATTTGGGAGGTACGAGCCTTTAAACGATTTTGCGGACAGCGGTCGGTGTACAGGCGGGCTGAATTTTTTTTCCTTTTTTGGTGTCTACTAGTCATGAAACGTGAAAAAAATCCAGTGTAGCAAGTTTATTTTTTTAAAAATCGATCACAATACTGTATTATTGAAATAATAAAGTAATAGAAACCACATCGGCCCAACTGCAATAAATTCATAAGGTTGTAAAAATTATATTTTCTGATTTCCATCTCCATCCCATATCTTTCGAATCTAAATTATAAAAGAAAACACGTTCCAATAGTACGAAAAATTTTATTTTGTCCGAAATAAGTTCAGTATTTATGAAAAATTCATAATTTTTAATTTTTTTTCATTCTTCACCACCTTCAGCTGCTCCACCAGCTTCTCCGTCTCCACCACCTGGATATGCTGTGGATTCACTATCTCCATTACCATTGGCTGATGTTGGATTCGACACAACACTTCCTGGTTTAGTTGGTTCTACAGATCCTATTCCAGAACCACCAGCACAAGGATAAATTAAGCAATGGATTTTAAATGGTAGACTGCTGATGAGTGCCATGAATTCCGTAAGTTTTTCAAAAATTGTATTTTGTCCAAGCAGGGGATCGTTTAGACTCCTAGTTTGGAAGCCATTTAACTTGCTTCTTAGATTCGTCCAGTCGTTTAAGTAATTCACTTTCAAATCCTGTAAGGACAGCTTATTATAATTTAGGGTTTTTTTTTTTGATTCAATAAAAGTGTACCCGTTTAGATTTGTCGTTTTGTTTTGATCGCAATTTTTGTATTTTACGATGATATGTTGATGTAAAGTTGCTAATTTGGTGCAGTAAATTCCTTAGTTGTGGATTTATTGTGTTTGTACTATAATTGGGAAGCGTGATTGACATATTAAACAATTCGAGCTTTTTGATATCCCTTGCAAATACATTTGAAGTTTTATCTTAAATAGAAAAAGATACACTATGGAAATGCATAAAGTATTTTATAATCGTACAATATCCCAAAATAGTTAACAAAATTGTGAAAGCCACAGGAAATATATTCATAGTAAATCTGAAATATTACATAAACATTATCAAATGAAATCTTAAAAAAAGAACAAAAAAATTTAAAAAAATAATTTATTTATTTTGCCTGAGGTAAAAGTGAAGTTGGGCCGTGAATTCCGAGTTAAACTCAGATTTAATTCAAATCATTTAAATTAATCATAGCACCATTAGTGGATGCGATTTTCCAGTTATGCAGAACATTAAAAATGTATGGAATATGTAGAAGGTCTGGAGCAGTTCACAGTTTCTGTTACTATGGCAGGACATTCCCAATCAGTTCTTGATCTTGGTCCATTATATAATATTCCAGCGATCGAATTTCGGATATTACAAAATATTGTCGAAGACCACAAAGCTGTTCAGTTGTCTTATAGGGTACTCCATTTGATAAGTCAGAAACACTTAGCTATCCTTTACGAAACTGCTTAGATACTTTCGGACCAGGTCCAAAATAGTTTCAACTAGGTTGGCTTATGCACTAGGCAAGAAACGTTTGAAAGTTGAGTTGGACCTGTACTTCGAAAAAGATTTTCGAACTTTAAAGTACTTTTTTAATGGGATTTAAAATTTTAAAAAAATAAGCTAACATTTGTATTTCAACGTTTGGCGACTTTAACTTTATCGCAAACTTCTCCGAAAAACAATTAAGTGGCACTCATTTTGGTAGATTATATTTACTCCTTTTGCATTCTTAAGAAGTAGGTTCAACTAAAAACTAAACTAAAAACCCAGTAAAGTTAAACACTTCATTGAAAATTATAGTATTATTAATATAATAGTAAATTTAATTTCTTTTTTAAATTATATGCACACTTGAAATCACTTTAATTTTCCAGCCAATATTCTTTACAACTCCGTAAAATTTCCAAGCATTGCTTGCTTTTATAAAAAAAAATTTAGAGCAGGGTCGCAATTTAAAAAAAAGCTACCAACAGTCTGCGCGCAACTTTATTATTCTTGGGTAGAAGTTCCGAACATGTTTTATGCTGAGATGCGGCACAGGCTACTATGCGACTGATAACCTAAAATAATATCGTTTCAAATAGCCTCCTGGTTATTCTATAGGTTGTCAGTTGGATAGTAACCTACACCGCATCTCAGCATTAAACAAGTTCCGGACTTTTACTCAAAAAATAATAAAGTTGCGCCCTGACTCTGGTAGTTTGCAATTTCAATAAAAAAAATAAGGAAAACAATATCGGCATAACCCGTTAGAGGTCGAATATCAAAAAATAAAAAACAAATCTATATCTTATAAGACCTAAGAGATATGTCGGAATTCGTGAAAACGTCGATAATTATTTTATACCACCTTAAAGATTGAATATCGCAAAATCCTCAAATTAGTTTTTAATGCCCATAGCGAATTCGATTTCATTAAACCTAAAATATTTGTCTGAATTTGGGAAAACTTGAACAACCACTGTACACCCCTGTGGGTCTTGAATATCGGAAATTGCTTAAATCGATTTGTTTGACAAAGCCATTAGAAATCAAAGCTAAGTCGACATCTCTTTAGACCTAAGAAATATAAAAAGTTCGGTTTCTTGGCGCTTATATGAAGAGCCTACAGAAGTAAAAGTAATTCGATACCTTGTCAAACTAAATGATATGACGAAATTCGGAAAAATTCCGAAAGAACCCTTTCACAGATAATGTTGTAGATCCTCCTCCGTACGCCAATGCACAATGCCTTAAATTACTTCTGTACTACATCTACATAATTACACTAAGTTTGAACTTTCTTGCATAAGCCGCTACTGAGATACAAAAACACCCCGCATCCCCGTATCTTGGATACCCTATAAAAAATTGGTTTGTTTGCTGTATGCCTCTAAGGTATTATAAAATCTCCCTCCCCTTTTTTTGTTGAGCTACAAAAAATATATGAACAGTAAATGTGACCGCCACTGGCTTTGCTCCTTCCTACAAAACATTGAATGGGCGGCCTTGGTCTATAACAGGTGTGTTTTTTGCGCATTTATCTAGATTAGAGTAGTGATTAAAATTTACATTGAAAACACCAATAATATTGCTGTTTTTGTTATTTTTTATTCCTTTTCCCTGTAGATAGTAGGCTAGAATATAGATTTTAACCGGAATAGTTAACCCAGTAATCTCACTGGGGGAACTATTCGCGATAAATTCTCTAATCTAGCCTACTATCTACGGAAAAAAGTTAGAAAGAATCGTAAAAACAGCAATGTTGTTGTTATTTTGTATATAAATTTTCTAATCTACTCTGTTCTGGATAAGTGCGCAAAAAACACACATAATATTACAGGATAACTTGAAAATATGCGAAAGGTTTAGTAAACCTAGTCCGGGGTTCGCAAACTCCTTTGGAGGTGTAGGAAGAGTTTTTGGCGAAAATTCCTTATGTGATTACGCCTCATGCTTTAATGGATCCAAAGAAGTATTACTATAGAATTTCAAATAAAAACTTTAAACATTTTTTGTAGTTAGCCAATATCTTTTTTTTATAATTTTTCTCAATGGCTAGCGATTTAAATTAAACTGCTTAATAATGTTCGATTTCAGTATATAGCCGGTGACGCAGAAATCTACCATGCTAAAGGTTTCTGATCAATAAGCTTTGAAAGAATTTTACTCGCTGACTGACAGAGACTCATATCTCTTGCTTTCGGAGTACTAAGGCCCCTATCATGAGAATATCCTACCGCCTGACTTATTGGAGGAACCTAATTGTTACCCTCTCATTGAAAAAAAAATTGAATTTAATTTTTTTCTATTTAATGTTTCTGCAAAAGCTTTCAATTCTAATTAAATTTTCGAGCTTCATCTTTATTTTTAAATTTCTTAACTTGTGTGTCGATTCGTGTTGTAAGAATTTCATTGCACTAAAAGCTGTTTTTTATTTCGGCAAATGTGTCTGCAACTTCTCCATCGAAAATATATTAGTGCGAAAAGTACACAACGCTAGGGGTGAGTACCAGGCTTAATCCCTGAAGGAATATGTAGCGAACTGGATTGTATTGCGTTAACCTTGAAATTTCAGACAGAATAAGATATGAAAATTTCTTAACGTCATAACTCAGCATTCGAGAGTTTTCGCTGCTTCAAGTAAGCTTTAGGTTTAGATGTAAGCTTTTTATAGGGAAGTCTTCCTTGGTAGGAAATTAGTAGAAATGTATAAAAAGTTACACAAATGTTACCTAATTGTTTAATAATTCTTGTAAATGAGCAATGAGACATATGTTGATGTACTAAATATTTGGTTTTTAACTACCTCTCTCTCTCTATCTATGATGACACTTGTGTCCGCACTTTACTAACATACAGGAACTGTTATATGCAATATTTTTTTAAGTCCGGCTCTGTAGTCGAGCCGGGAGTAACGTAATGAAATTATTTGCTAGATAGAAGAAAATGTATAAATAACATATTTTATTAGTTTCTAGACATGTTTAGTATTTCTTTAAAAAGTCATTTCAAATTCTAAAGTATGATTTATGTCTTAATTGTAATATTGCTTTTCTTTCAGCCACATATTCTGTAAGGTATCTAATATTATGTCGGAAATGCCTAAACAATTAACATAATTAAATATATATTAAAAAAAAACTCAAATTATTTCATAATCAATTTCAAATTATTTCATATTATACGATGATAAATTTATTTGATATCTGTAGAATACATAATCAGATTTAATTGACTCCAGAAATAATAGAATTATTCACCAGTATTTATTTGATCATACGAATCAACAATAACACTATCTTCGGGATTTTCGGTTGTCGTGGTTGTTGTCGTTGTAAACTTTGTTGTTTCGAACGGCATGCTACTGATGTCTGTACAATCATAAATTAAGCAATGAATTTGTACCGGAAGATTGTGGATGGCTTGTAGAAAATCATTGAGTTTATTAAAAATGGAACCGCTTCCTCCCATCAAGGATCTTCTTCCTTGAAGCGCACGCAGTTGACCTACTTTAGCTTTTAATTGCTTGAAATCTTTATTAAATTCCTAAAAATGATAAATATAAATAAATATATTTTTAAGAAATTCGAAAATGAATTTCTTAAAAATATTTTTATTTTTTTTTTTCAATACCTTTTCTAATCGTTTCTCTTCCTGCATTAGATTTGGTTTTGATAGTTTCGTCATTGTTTCGGCTTTCGTTTCGTATTTGGTTGCAAATGTTTTCATTTGTCTGATAATAGTATGAAATTCAGGAGCTATATTTTTGTTCTTTATATCCGGTAAGTGACTTGATATGTTAGTAAAAGTCACGTGACTAGCTTGTTCGTGATTAGGATGTCCTACTGTAAAAGTTATCAAAATTATTATTGTTATAAATCGGAAAATTAACCTGATGTAGATTACCATAGTTACGAGCAGGTACATAGCAGTAGGTTGCGGAGGTAAAACACAATAATAGTAGTATCTTCATGCTGTATTATTTATTCTTTAAATCTGGAAACATAAAAATACAATGCTAACATTTTTGATTCATCAATAAGAAAAGATCTAAGGTTCTAAGTTGGTGCAATCGGTTTTAAAATGAGAAAATGTTACGCACAGGAGAATTTAAAAATTTGTTAAATTTTAATGATTTTTAAGTTGACAGATTTTCCAGGAAAGCGGGTTTAAAGTTGTCTTAAAACTTAAACTAGCGCCGAAAAACAGACAACGTTTATAGATTATGTTTTTATTTCAATTATTTGTATTCCTTACTAACATTTTGGAGATTGGTTTGGTGAATATTTTCACAGTACATTTTGCAATTTAAAAACACAGGTGAAGTCCGTAATTTAACAAAAGTAAAAATTAAAGACAGTATTCTACTCGGGAATCGTTTTTTTTTAATTTAACAGATTTTCAAAAAAAAAATTGTTTTAGGTAACTTATAATATTTTACCACAGAGTTGCGACACTTTATTCGACTCCTTCTATTAATCTATTAGTAAAACTGAATAAGTAATGACTTCAAACAGTTATCCAGGAACTAGAATTTATTGAACTAAATCATATCAGGGACTTAACACATTTTTGTACAATTTGAGACTTGATTCACCTCACCTCTGAGACAATTATGCAGTAACTTAACTACTCGTACAATTATAAAACATTTGTAATGTTTTTAGTTTTTTCTACATTACAGGAAATTGATTTGATCTCCTTAAATATGAATACCCTAAATACAGGGCCATCTAAATTGGCAATTTAATAATATCCAATTAGACTTAAACTGACAAATATAACGTTGCTTACACACGGCTCTCCTTTAAATCATCAATAAGAAGATATGCCATTTGACAGTTTTGAAATGAAAAATTTATGAAATGTTTTCTTGCAATATTTCCAGTACATCAAGTTCATCGTTTGCCGTCCAAGAGATTCGTTTTCATATCGTTTTGACAGCATAATTTAAAACAATTGACATTTAAATTGTTTGTTTAGTATGTCTTCTTCTTTACGTGTTAAAACTTTCGGTGAAATGTGAACACTCTGGAATGTTTTCCACAATTTCGGTCTTAATACCCAATCCAATTCAATCCAAAAGCTCATTACGATAAACGTTCATATGGTAATCAGGATCTAAATGGGCAATTACGTTAAACAAATCTTCAAGAGCGCGCCAAGTGTCTATGGAGGCCTAAATATTTCATAATTATATGAACAAATGAATTTGAGAACCACATAAGTTTTAAATGGTTCAACTCTTAAATCTCCAAAAAATAATAAACGCATAGAACGACCACTTGGACCAAAAAAGGCAAATTTTGTGTTTTGCTCAGTGATAAGGCTGCCTGCAGATTGGTCTATTTCCCGCGATTTGGGTAATTTAATGTACAATTCGCGGGTAAAAATTTCAAAAAGCTTGTTAAAGTTGTTTGAGCTATTCGGCCAACGCAAGTTTACAAGAGCAGATTTACAAGGAACAAATTAAAATAGAAAACTGAATTTCAGTCGTCTCTTGAACTAAATCTGCGAGAGTTACTAGCTCAAATACAACATTTCCAAACTACGACATATTACAAAATCATTTGCCACACAAATTTTGGTTTTCCAGTTATAAAAATGACAAATAAGGATTTACACGATTATCTGGTATTTGCAAACTAAAATTAGTTTACAATCGGGTCATTATTTGTAGACATTCTATAAATGGAGCCCTTTCTTCTTCAAGTTATGGACACCCATAGAAATATATGTAGAGAATTATCAATATTGTATTTTGATAACGGTGGATTTTATATTAAAATAATTGAGTAATTATTATTTCCACTGTATTCTTTGTAACCACGTGTTGTAACAAATTCACTCTCTTGAAAGTTATACTGAACCGCTTCAATGAAAAAATGTATGACGCTAATTAACAGACGACTTCATTTTCTTTAACTGCAGCAAATTATTATATTCTTATTATTTCTGTACCTAATAATTATACTCTAGATGAAATCCAGCCCAAAAGTTTGTAACGCATAGAACCGAGCCTCGGACAAAAAAAAAGGTATATATTATTTTGTGCTTAACCAAAAACGCCAAATCCGCTTGACATTCGTTCGTCCGTACGTCTGTGCGTCCGTCTGTATGTCCGTTAGCACGATAACTCAAGAACGCCTTAACCTAGGATCTTGAACTTTTGGATCTGGATGTTTGGTCGAATTTGTAAGGCTAAGTTCGTTAACGGGTAAAATCGTCTTACTCCTTCGGGTAGCTGCCATACAAAAAGTCCTTATAACACGTGTTCAAGAATATTGCCCAAAAACTACGCCTTAAGCTACGACTTTGAAATTTTGCATACGTTAGTTGCAGATAAAGGAATGAATATTTAAAAAAAATCCCTTGAGTCCTTTGAGTAGCTGCCATACAAAAATCCTGTAAAATATCTTCACTAAATTTACTGAACACACTTTAACTCACGTAACCGTTCAGCCGTTCGGAATTTTATACAAATCAGTTTTGAGTTAAAAAAAAGTTCGTGTTTACTACTCAAAGAAATCCATCAACTCCTTCCGGTTGCTCCCATACAAAAAGTCCTTAAAACACGTGTTCTAGAATATTTTCCGATAGCTTTTGAACGCTTCAAGCTAGAAATTTGAAATTTTGCAAACAATAATTTTTAAATGGTTTCAGGGAAAGGTAAATATGCTAGAAATGGAGTGAGTCCTTCATGCGCCTTGTATGTGAAAGTCCTTGAAAAAGGAAAAATTTACTTTCGGTAATTTTCCTAGTTCCAGATTTGAAATTGAACTCTGATGATATTGTCTTTTAGTTTTAAGTATCAAGCAAATAAGAACCCTTAATAAAGGACAAACTACATGCGCACTCCTTATTTTACTTACTACGTACAATATGAATCGGAGTTCAGTATTTCATCTAGAGTGTCATACGATTGGCTTGCTGCCTTTGTCTAGTTCACGTACACCCATAAATGTCAAATTTACTTCAGAAAGTTTATTATAACCCTATGAAAATTTACCAACTTCATTTTCTCAATATCCTCCAAATCCTTCAAGAATATCCTGGAGAAATAATCGCTTTCAAATATCTTAACAAAAAAAAATTGTTAATATAGAAAAATAGTTGTTTAAGTTAGAAAAATCCGTTGGTAGTTTCCATACAAATCAATATTCTTACTGATTAGTTGATAACACGATTATTTTAAACACGTCAACACGATCTTCAGTTAAACTCTAACTGGAACTTTAACTGAAAGTTTTGTATGAAAATCTGTCTGTTAAAGTTCCAATTAGAACGTAACTGAACATCGTAGGAACGGACTTTAATCGTTTTCATATAACAAATAAAAGTCCATAGGTTAATATAATAACGTTAGCAATTTTTCTTGTCCTAAGAAATTAACGTAAACTAAAATAATTAAATATAAGCCTGAATTGCTGTACGCCACTGTCACTCGTTGCAATAACTAGTTTTAACTTTCCAGTATAATTCATTTTAGATATATAAAAATTATTATTTTTGTTTGAACTTTTTCTGATTTATTGGAATTATAACGTAAGGAATATAGCAGAGCCCAACAAAATCGGAATTTTAAATTTAAATAAATTATAATTCATTTACACTACATTTTTAATTTATTTTAACTTTACTAACTCAACTCGTATATAAAATAAACGTTGCTTTGTACTCTTCTCGCTCAATATTAAGATTGCACAATATTTTCAATGTAAAAACAGAACGGAAGTAAGAATATCAGCCTATTTTCATCTATTTATAACGTTTACAGCAATGTTAGTATATCTATTTCTATTTTAATAAGACATTCGATAATTTGTAATTAATGAATACATTCCTAAATTAATTAGTTTGAACGCAATTATTCTGTTACTCTCCAGCAGTAAAATAGAAAATATATATCTGGTAATCATTGGATAGTATTGAAAACTACATATATGTTTCAAATAAAAATTAAATAGAATAATAATTTATACTCTTTATACGCTTATACTAAGCGTGGTATTGATCCAAAAACCTGCAGTTGGATCAAGGCCATGCTAGAACGCAGGAAAATAACTTCGACACTAGCCGACTCAACAGTCACCGTCACAGCTGCGAAAGGCTGTCCGCAGGGTGGGGTACTATCACCCATCCTCTGGTGCTTAGTAGTGGACGAACTTCTTCAAGACCTAACTAATTCCGGAGTGACGGTACAGGGTTACGCTGACGACCTTGCCATCCTTGTTAGAGGTAAATTTGAAGAGACGGTGACTGATCTAGTTCAGAATACCCTAAACCAGGTAGCAACCTGGTGCACTAAAGCAGGATTGGGTATCAACCCAAAGAAAAGCACAATTGTTGCATTCACCAAAAGGAGGTGTAAGGACAAGCTATCTAAGCCTACTCTTTTTGGAGAATCCATAGAATATTCTAGTGAGGTAAAATTCCTGGGTATTATCCTGGATGAAAAGCTCGCCTGGAATGCTCATTTGGCCAGAATCTCTCTCTGGACCTGCAGCAGCCTTCTCGGTAAAAACTGGGGACTGAGTCCAAAACTAACCTACTGGATGTATACCGTCGTTGCTAGGCCCATTATAACTTACGCGGCATCCGTCTGGTGGAAGAAAACAAAGCAGAAAACTGCTCAGCTTAAGCTGACTAAATTACAAAGACTGGCATGCCTGGGTATTACTGGGGCGATGCGCACCACTCCCACAGCTGCCTTAAAGGTGCTTCTCAACCTAGCACCTCTATACTTAGAAATACAGAAAGAAGCTAGATTCACCACATACAAACGTTTGAGCTCGGAGGACGAGTCAGAGCGCAAAATAGCTTGCCCAACTCTCTCCGCGGAACTCAACAAGTACCCGATACTAGCGATACCTCTTTCTGATTCAATGGTACCGAAATTTAATTTCACAAAGCCATTCAAAGCTGTCCTACCTGAAAGGGAGGATTGGGCCACAAACAAACCCACTCCAAAACCAGGATCCATAATCTGGTACACAGACGGATCTAAAAGGGATCAAGGTGTAGGAGCAGGAGTTTATGGAGTGCGCCCAAATGTGAAATTCTACTGTAGCATGCACATAACATCCACTGTTTTTCAGGCGGAGACTCATGCTATTGAACTATGCATTAGAGAAAATATCAGACGGGGCTACAAAAACCAACAAATATATATTCTCTCGGACAGCAAGGCAGCAATAATGGCACTTCAGTCCGTTCAAATCCACTCCAAACTTGTTTGGAATTGCCTCCAATGCCTGATTGAACTCGGAAATAAGAACAGAGTTAGTCTCATTTGGATTCCGGGACACAGCGGCTATGTGTAATGAAATGGCCGACTTAATGGCTAAGAAAGGTTCAGAAGCTGACTTCATGGGACCATATCCATTCTGTGGGATACCATTAAGCACAGCCAGAATGAACATCCGAATGTGGCAAAAATCGCAAAGTGCCATTCACTGGGACTTGGCACCGGGCACCAGGCACTCAAAGCTTTTTATGCCAAAACACTCGGAAAAAAGAACATCTGATTATCTAAAATTAAGCAGATATCAGACCCGAACCTTAGTGGGAGCTCTGACTGGACATTGTCACATGAGGAAGCATCTCAATAGGATTGGTCTCTCTGAGACTAAAATTTGCAGAATATGCAGTGACGAAGACGAAACACCAGAGCATATCCTCTGTGAATGTGATGTTTAACTCGCAAAAGGCTTCGTCACTTCGGTCAGGGTTTCATGGACCCATCGGAATTCCTGACCATTCCTCTTCGCAAAATACTAGGCTTCATTGAAAGCGCAGGGATCGAAGAGGAATCATAATCAAACCGGGTGAACGTCACAATAAGCCCAACTGTGGCTGCAGTGACAGAGGTTAACCACACCAACCCCTATTTCCAAATCTAATCTAATCTAATCAGCTCGGAAACTCAACCTTATATGTATAATCTTAGCTTTATAAATCAACGCGTTCCCGAATTGTAGAAGAATGCAAACAACCATTTTCTAATCACCTTTGTAGCTTTATTTGAGAGAGTAACTACTTTGATTTTCAGTGTTGTGTCCATAAACTCTTTACTTGTGCATGATTCGTGCAATAAGTATAACCAGATAACTTAAGGACTTTTATATGAAACTAAGTAAATAATTACGGATTTTTATTTCGTGTTAAGTAAGTGTAATAGTAAGTTCCGCAAGCTGAATGTAAAATTTTCAAGGCTAGTTCAATTTTTTCATGGTTTTAACTACAACTATTATAGGAAACACAATAATTTTCATAAAATTAAAGGAGAAAAACGCAAAAAACAAAACTGATACTAAAAACTCGAATGTTAAAAACTCGAAATTTCTTAAATTAAGGGAGAAAAACGCAAAAAACAAAACTGATCAACGCAAAAAATAAAACTGATCCAGAAAACATACTGCAGTCACGAGCGGCTGCAAGCCAATCGTATGATAGTCTAGATGAAATACTGAAATACTAAACGCCGATTTATATTGTAGTTGGGGATAGAATAAGGTGTGTGCATGTAGTTTGTCCTTTATTAAGGACTCCCATTTGGTTGCTACTCGAAACTAAAAGACAATATCATCAGTGTTTAATTTCAGATCTGAAACTAGGTCAGTCACCGAAAAATTTTTTTTCTTTTTCAAGAAATTTCACATGGGAGGTGCAGGAAATACTCACTCGATATTCTTGAATACGTGTTTTAACACTTTGTATGGCAGCTACTCGAAGGAGTAAGAAGATTTGCCCGTTAACGAACTTAGCCTTACAAATTCGACCAAACATCCAGGTTCAAAATTTCAAGATCCTAGGTCAAGGCATTCTTGAGCTATCGTGCTAACGGACAGACAGACGGACGGACGCCAAGCGGAATTGGAGTTTTTGGCCCCAAATAAACAAAAAATAATATATAACTTTTTTTCGTCCGAGGCTCGGTTCTATGCGTTACAAACTTTTGGGCTGGATTAAACTTATAATACTCTCAGATTTCATCTAGAGTATAAAAATGCTGAAAACTCGAAATTCCTTAAATTAAGGGAGGAAAACGCAAAAAACAAAACTGATTCAGAAAACACTCTTGAATCTTGAAATTCCTTGACTTTTCCGTTTTCGTCCCTTAATTTAAGGAATTTTGAGTTTGTAACATTTTTTCTGGATCCGTTTTGTTAAGGGAGAAAAACGCAAGAAACAAAACAATTCAGGCTATTAAACATTGAATTAACTCAAAATAAAATAACTTGATATTACCAACAAATTCGTACAGACCATAGAAGTGACGCCAGTTTCCCGTGAACATTCACATTACCTTTTAATTTCAAAGTTTTCTTGTGAGTTAGTTGAAGAAAAACTCGTTTTATCGGCGTTAAAGACGTTTTTTTATCATATTCTTCGCTTAGTAATTGTCAAGTGGACGAAATGCAGTCAATTGTTACGTGCCTATCTACAGAAGCAGCTTTTCTGGATGTTGTACCAACAACAATCGCATATCTTTTTTTAATCGATCTCCCCTAAGCCATCCGAATTCTGCGACTTGCAATTTCAACAGGTGTCTTGTTATGGGGATGTTATTGGCGCGTTTCTGAAGAAACCATTTGAAAAGCATTTGAAATATCGCCGGCAATAATTGCGACACCCGGAAAATTATCATCTTGTCGATGGCTGGATTGGACGTAAATTTCGATGAAGATTATCTCTGCAGTAGTACCACCAATCAAAATAACAACGACTAAATGAAGAGACGGTCACTAGAGATGAGATAACCAGAACCACAGAAATAGAAACGAAATATCACAAACTAGACTTTGTTGTGAGATGAACTTACGGATTTTGAAATGAAAGGAGTGTAGTTCTGTCAGGTCGCAGTAGGGTGGCGCTCTGCTGCATAAAATAGTTGATGCCTCGGTCATTTCAAATTATGCCAAAATACATAACAATTAATATCTAATTGTAGAAACTAGAAGGCAAACTTCTACAAAATTGTATAATTGTTGAATACCGTTGGATTAAAAATGTATGAAATGGCACAAAGTAGATTCCTTTGCATCGCACAGCCATAAAATTCTCGACGCAATGAAACGCGTCCTTCTTGTATTTTCAAACGGCAGTCCTCGATCAGCTCTCGATCCTTATCGTTGAGCATTGTTAACTTTTCTTTATTATCATTTTCATTTCTATTACTTTATTATTTAAACTAAATTAAATTACAATTACATTTTGTGAACTATAATAAATTTTTTAGAAACATGTTCGGGACTATCATTTTAAGATTCACATACATATGTAAGTTCTGTAGCTATGATTTGAGGCACGCTTTGAAAAGGCAAAAAGTGATTACTCAGCTTTTATGATCAAACGATTATACCAAAGAGAACTTAATTCAGATCTGAACTATTCATTCAAGAGAAGTTCTTTGTAATAGATGGACTGCCATCTCGGACCCATCCTGAATCCTACATGATTATCTTAATGGAAACGGTAGTTTCCGCGATAAAATCTCTTAGTACACCCAGCGCTATTAAATTTTGAGGACTCCTAAATAACGTGAAAACAGCTGAAATCACGCAATATACCATATTAGTGCAACGTCAAAGAATTATAAACGAAACTCGGCGATGTCAGAAGTAAAATGAAAACAACCGTGAAAACTCTCTCTGAACACTTACTTACTAATCTTCTTTTCATTTTTATTAAATCCACTATAACAACGTATAAAATCCCATATACTTGGCGGCAATGGAGGAGGGATGAGAATCGGGTAGACGTAACAATCAGTCTTTTGTTTGAAATGCGGTAATTTATATTCAACAGAGAAAACGTAAGGCTGGTAAACTAACAGTGCGACTAATTTCCAATCTGCTTAGAGTTTTTGACAAAATCTACACCACGCCTAGGTCCAGTATGTACCAATTAGTTTAAGGAAGTCAGTCCTCTTAGTTTCCCAAATTTTCACGAAATATCACTTTTATATTCTTTTCAAGAATCAAACGTAAAAGCTACGAAGCTCCTTCGGTTTCCAATTGCTTGCTTTACTTCTTGTGAAGTATTTTCTTTATATCCTTTCCCAAGACGGTTCGACTTATATATACGCCTGGACTGTGTCCAGATTTATTTGTCCATAAGCTGGTTCGACTTCTTGATTCAATCCGCATCTTGGTTACGAACCAAGTGTACACAATTTTAGGGAGCTAACTGGTTCGGTTTCTTCATGATTTCTTTTATTGCTCGTATTGATAGATGATCGTTTTTACGGGAACTACTCTCAGATGAAAATATTCTGCTGGTATCAGGTAAGTGAGAACAGTGTTTCTATCTAGTCATATTTCTGGAATGAAGAATTTTTGTACAGTACCAAAAGCATTTTACCGGTTCGATTTTGAACGGTTACTAAAGCTAATAATTTAAACTTAAAAAGTAAAAAAATATTTGTTATGGACATTTAAAAATATTTTATTCAAATATCTGACTACAATTTTATTTAGCTCTTTTTTTTAGTTGTTACTTACACTTTTTGTTAGGTTTTTGTCATTATTTGTTTGTTTGTTCATTTCGTCTGTGTTTCATTTTTTTACAAATTAAATAAATATAATTATGAATAAAAACAAATACATTTTATGAGGATTTTGGTTTCAATTTGTTGTAATACCATATTTTGTTTTTACGAGTCTTGAATTTGCATTTCAAGTTCAATGTCCGATAAATTTATTTCACGCAATGAATTAATGAACATGTAACGTGAAAATATTATATATAATCTCCGAAACCATTTCATTTGTGAAATATGTTGCTGCATAGCATTACGAACAATCTTTGCTTCTTTTATGCTAATTATGCACCTGCATAAAGAAAATATAAGAATCAAAATTCATAAAGTAATTTTCGAGATCAATGCTCAAATAAGACTTACCAATTCGTTGACATCATGAACGTACAGACTATATCCAGAAGCGAAATGTACTTTCGAGCAGTGTTTATCGTGTCCAAAGTGTAGATCTTGCAACCTTTTAGAAAAATTGAAATAATCACAATACTTTGCTGATAAGTTGTTCCTTATGTTCGCTTACTTTTTGGCATCAGACCAGTTAAGCACAACGATGCAGTTGCATAGTATATTGCACTATGATTCGGATGTTGACTGACACCGTCCCGATCGAACGTTATGAGCGCGTGAATATCAAGACACTCCACTGCTTTCGAAATAATTTTAGCTATGGTTTCAACTTTCCACTCAAGATTGGGATCGTCTTGCAAGTGAGTTGCATTGACTAGGGTTATGTTTGATTGCGGGATACCAAGAGTACCACATGATTTCCATAATTCACCGCGACGTATTTTTCCTTGCTTTTCAAAGTTGCCTATAATAAAAGATGATCGGTATTAATTTTAACTCTTCCTTATTAATATTAGCATACTGAAAATACAATATATATAGTAAGAGTTAACTGTGAACTATTCAACACCTTCTCATATGAAAATGAAAAGGACAAAACAAATATAGAGAAGTGATTAAGGAATCTTAAAAATTTAGCAAACATAAGCAATATCAATTGTACGCGAGCTACAAATTTCACAATCGAATCAAAGGCATATCCGAGCAGTTCAATAACTTTCTACGGACGGACCTAAAAGGTTAATAAAACCGTCCGAGTTTGATACCCAAGAACAAAGTATGCTACGGGATCAATTATTTGTTGGATTAGTGGATAAAAATCTGCAGAAATGGTTGTTGCAAATTGCAATACAGAAGACCAGCTGAGTCATCGAAAGACCAAGCAGAAAAAATGCAGCAGCACCATCAAGTGCGAGTAGTTGAAGCATCGTATGGAGCTCACCTTATTGAGAGATATCAAGAACGGAAGCAACTGGGAAAGTAAGTGGAAGATTGGAAAAAGCAGATGGAAACAGTAATAAACAGTTTAATTTAAGTAATGATAAAAGAAAAATTAAATCGAAAAATAATTCTAATGATAATTAATTTTCTAGGAAAAGTGTGGACGAAAATTTAACAAGATCGTGTAAATTTCGTGAGAGACATGCTAGAGGAAGGTGGAAGAAAATGTTGAAAATCGAATCATTTTGAAACTGATGTCTGACTTCAACTGCCGAATTGGAAAAGAGCACGTGATGAATGAAAGTATACTCTGTCCTTTTCTAGATCTCTCCCTGATGGAAAGTTCAAAGTTGGTGTAGTTAATACAAGAGGAAAAAAAGTACTAGATCTCTTGGACGACTGGAGGATGATTATTCTGAACGGTCGGTCAACTTATGGTAGTAGTGGGAAATTTATTTGTATAGATGCACATGGGTTCCTTCGTGAATGACATCTGCATTTACATAAGCTGCTACGAAGTACGTAAGCGATTTAATTGTAGGAAGCGAGACGTTCTCGGATCATTTTCCTCTGGAATTATTTTCGCATGTATCTAATACTCTCATCCATTCTGAACTAAAATTAGCTCCGAGACTACTTTGAAGATCCGAAGCTGATGAAGATTATAAAAATACATTAGAAAGATTATCGGGGTTATTGATGTGCGCAAAGGACAGAAGTACCCAGGAAAAATGATATTGGTGCAAAAAAGAGTTATAAGCAGCTTTTTAGATCAAAACAGAATCTTTATTATAGTGCAGCAGAGTCTACTTTGGATCAAGCGCGAGATATTAAGCAATTTTGGTTACTTGCCAAGGAGATCAATGGGGAAAAGTTCATATTGAAAACAACATTGCTGCTGAAAATTTTGTGTCATACTTTCGGCAGTTATTAAATGTCTCGAACGTTAGTGGCTCAATGCAATTCGTCGAACGTTTAATCGCAGGTTCAGGAAATGTAACGTGGAAGCGGTTTATGCTGTTCACCATATCTCTCGCAGACAAGTTTCAGATTTTTTCAGCAGTGGGTCGGTCGATATTATGACACGCAGCTTAAGTTTGGGGATTTAGGTAGAAAAACTACCGGTCAGTAGATTGCCACATCAACTATTCCAAAAAGGATTAGCAGAAAATTGAGCACTCGAGACATCATGACTGTAATAGATTTGAAATCCCGGCAGTTTTACTTTATTATTTTTTAATAATAAAGTATTGTGATCGACCTGAAATTTCAAAAAAATTTGCTACCCTGAAATTTTGTATTTTCACGTTTTAGGACTAGTAAAGCCCAAGAAAGCAAATGTCCATCTGTCCGCCGTACGCAAAACCGTTTGAAGGTTCGTAGCTCTCAAACCCTTTGAGATATTATGTTGAAATTTTGATGGTAGGTAGAATGGGTGAACCCCTACGAGTGGTATCTGGAGGTGTGGGGGTGTGAGGGGGGTGGAGGGGGGAGGAGGGAGGAGCATTTTAGATGAAAAATTTTGGTTTCTAGATCTCAGGAACCTCTTATGCTAGGAGGCTGAAAGTTGGAACTTATGTAGAACTAAAAGATCAGTTTAATCAATACATAGACACATTATTTTCGAAATACATGCGACTTTTGCGGACACTAATATTGACATACTGACCGAAAATCGAATAACTCAAAACTATATCGAAACTCTAACAATAAATAATTTCACCATATTAAACAGGAGCTTACCAACTAGGAGCAATGTTCACTCATCTTCCTTAATAGATCACTTCTCGACTAATATTCACAAATTCATACATTCTCATAATATCAAATTGTAGGAATGGCCAGATTTAGACCACAAAGTTATTACGCTAACTATCAATAGTACGAAGTTTGAGAAGGTAAGGATGAAGAAAACTAATTTAACATTCATAAATAAGGATATTTTCAGAAGAGAAACAGAATTAAAGGTAAGGAAGATGAATAACATCACAACAGAGTCGATAATCCAGGCAATACTATCGTCAAAAACAACAGCGACCGCAGCAAAGGTAAGAAGAACTAGAAATTCTACTTTGATAGCTCATGACATTTTATTACAACTGAGAAGAAAAAAGAAAGTATACAGAAAGCTGATGCAAGATCCAACAAACCAAAATTATATCACTCAATACAGAACGGTCAGGAATGAAACAACTAAAATGGTAAAAGCAGCGAAGGAAAATTATTATAATGCGCAATTAGCAAAAACAGACGGGAATCCTAGGAAATTGTGGAGCACAATCAGGGAAGCTAGTGGTATTGACGGCAGTGCTCGTAACAAAACTGAAGTAAGTGCATTAGATACGCCCAATGGACCAATTAAAGATTCCGCTTTAATTGGAAATACCTTAAACGAACACTTCAGCACGATTGGCGCAACTCTCGCAGAAAAACTTAAAACCCAAAGTAATGCGCAGAATTTTCAAACGATCAGCTGTCCTATGGCATCGAATGCAATGTTTCCTTTTCCAACGGATGCTATTGAAGTGGAAAACATCATTGCTAAACTCAAATCCAACATAGCCTCGGGTATCGACGGTATAACAACAAATGATCTAAAAACACTAAGTTCAATCATATCGACCCCCCTTAGCATAGATATAAATAACCATATGAACAAAGGAATATTTCCAACTTGCTTGAAAACAGCACTGATCTCTCCCATCTATAAAGGTGGTTCAAACAAAGATCCGAATAACTATCGACCAATAGCATTAATCAGCACGGTAAGCAAAATCTACGAAAAAGTTAACACTGATCTCTCCCATCTATAAAGGTGGTTCAAACAAAGATCCGAATAACTATCGACCAATAGCATTAATCAGCACGGTAAGCAAAATCTACGAAAAAGTTAACAGGAGGCTCCTAAAATTTATAAAAAAATATTCTGGTTTTGATAATAACCAATACGGGCTTCAAGAAGGCAGCAATACAACGTCAGCCTTGATTGACGCTATTCAGTTTATAAACGAAGGTCTCGACGAGAGGTTCCTATGTTACTGCGATATTTGTGGATTTAAAAAAAGCCTTCGACACTGTAAACCATAAAATATTACTTGAAGTATTAAAGGAAATTGGAATTCGAGAAAAGGCTAATGACATATTAAAAAACTTTTTAGTTGGACGACAGAACATTACCAAAAATCTTGACATACTGAGCTCAACTAAGACTGTCAATATAGGAGTTCCACAAGGTTCAATTCTTGGACCTACATTGTATCTGTATCTGTATATTCACAATCTACAGTTCACAGTACTTAAAGCCAAATATATAACTTATGCTGATGACACATTACTTCTTTACAAAGGTTAAAATCCAGAACAACTAGAGATGTTGATTAACTCTGACCTGAAAATTTTTAAAAACTGGCTCTTAGGCAATATGCTAACATTAAATACTTCGAAAACAAACTATATGCTCTTTAGACAAACTAACAAATTAGACATTGATTTAAAACTAGAAATTGAAGAAGACTAGAATTGAAACAAAATACTTAGGGCTGATAATTGACGACAAACTCACTTGGACTCCTCACATAACTAAACTAAGAAATAAAATTGCCCCGATTATTGGAGTAATAAGACGGAACGAATACCTACAAGTCCCAATAAAGAATGTGATATATAATGCTTTCATCCTATCTAACATAAGTTACGGTCTCCTTATATGGAGCCAGACCTCGAAAAGAAACTTGGACAAAATTGCGAAACTAATGAATAGGGGCATTAAAGCCGTATATAACTTACATCATCTGACACCATCGGAGGAACTTTACCCTATCTATGGGAAACTAACCATACACCAGCACATAAGCCTGGAACGAATAAAGCTAATTCACAATATAAAAAACAAGAAACTTAAATCCTCCATTAAATTGATCCACAACCACGAAATACACAACTTTAACACAAGAAGTGCGAACTCTATTAAACAGCAACATGTTCCGAGGACAGATCGACTTAGAAAGGATCCTGTCTTTGAGGCAATACGAGAATATAATGCTTTACCGATAAATATACAAATGGCAAAGAATGTGTTTCAGTTGAAGCGTCTTGCAAAAAAGCATCTTTTAGGTCGAAACTAGGAACGGTATTAAGAATTGTTGCATTTATAAACGACCTGAAAACAGATAATTATTCAGGCGGCTCTCGAGATTATCGAAGATTCTAAGGAATGGTTGTAGATTGTGTTGTTGCATGTATTAAGTGTTTATTTTTAAAACTTTTCACAATCCTCTCTCCTTTTCACTTATATTTGTTTTAATTTATTAATAATTTTATTTTTATTTTTCTATGTTAAAATATTTGTAAACTATTTATCTCGGTACGACCCCTTATACCAGTGAGTTGCACTGACTGGGGAGTACCTTCGGGTTAAGGTAATTTGATTGGACATTGAGCCCAATGTCGGCATACATGCATGAGTATGTCGATACGGTGAAAATTTTTCCAGTTCATTGAGCTGAGTAACAGCATTTTCACCAGTTCTCTAAGATGAGAAAGTGTGCTCAAATGGGGAATTCTTCTCCAACTCTTTAGTTGGGAAGGAATTGCCCATTTTGAATGAAGGGGTTAAATCTATTATTAAAAAAAAATAATTGACGACCAGAAAAGTTGTAAGTAAATCTCATTCCGATTGTCGTCTTCCCGTCTGCTTACGTCTTTCTTCGATAGCTGGCCGGTCGTGAAAGAAGGCGCGTAGCAACACATAACAAATGATGACCCTGCTACTCATGCCCATAAGAAAACTCAATTAGAAATTAATTTTACTCTAGTTTAAAAGGGCTCAATGGCGCATCGAATTCGAAACCAAACTAGCTATGGGCTTATTGCCTGTGTTTATATCAGAACCGGAAATAGTTCCATAGAAAGCGCACCCATACCACCCTACCGCCCACAAGTGGTCATATAATTAGGAACTAAAGATTTAAAGCATTGCAAGCTATTTGTAGGAGGCAGGCGATTAAAGTAGGCTACCAATGTCATTCCTATTCCGATTTATGCAACAAATAATAAAACATTATCAACTTACCGTTGGACAAGCACAAAATATTGACCTGGCAGTCATCACGTTGCGTCAACGTTCGAATGGTCGGCCCAAAAAACATACATTCGTCGTCCGGATGCGAAATAACGAACAGCACTCGACGATAATGCGGAAATCGAACATCGCTGAACGGTCTGATAGGCAATCGTTTCTTATTTCTCGCAAAAATCAGTTTATAAATAAACAGGCATACAGCCAAGTACACCGCGAACACAATGATAATATGCTCCAGGGCTTCTGTTGAGCTTGCAATTAAAAAGGAATATATCGAGCGTATGTAAATGAGTCCTTCGTTGCCGTTCATCCAAACTGGCAATTTCATTTCACATCTGCCGAACCGAGTGAGGGTCGGAAGACTTCGCTTGTTTTTCTTCGTTTGGTCGTAACTTTTCTCCGTTTGGTTTTCGCTATGAATTTCTCGTGTATCCTTGCGGGCTTCAGCTCCGCCGTTTCCTGTGCGGTTTAACCGTACACGCGTTCCTTTTTGGCTACTCTACGAACTTTCTGGGCTTCATTGAGAGGTAAATTCTAACCTGGAACAGAAATAATTCGGAATCGGGATCAGTATTTTTTATTAGCGAAATTATTATTAAAAATATTCTATTTCGAAATTTCGTGCACTTTTCGGGGAACTTTGGCGCAACCACGTACTAAGGGCAGCTCGGCTTTCACTCAAATTACCTCGAAATAATGAATTTTGCAAATAAAATATTTTTATATGCATCGGATGGATGATAAAAACGAAAATAAAAAACGTAAATTCCGCTGGGGCTTTGATTTGACAAGTGGATTGTCAAGTGGGGGCTTTGTAGGCTTTGTTCTACTGTACTGACATTGGAGAGATTATTTTGATAATAGCGGGAAAGGATTTGTAATTCGAGTTGTTTCAGCCGAATTAAATGAATGTAAAAATTAGATGCAACATGAACTATTCGTTTGACCTACTGCTACTAGTTAATATCAATCTTAATTTAATTCTTTGAACATTTTTTAGAAAATTGTTTATAAAAGTTGGCGTACTAATCGTCCAGATGTCGTTGCAGTTGCCTAATCGAAACGTCTGACATTTGTCCGCGCCTGCAGTCGCAGTTGTCAGAAAAAATTAGACATGGCGCAGCACGTGCATGAAACTTCTGTGTTTGAACGCCGATTGCGGCCAATTTATGGTAAAAATAGATTCCTTGCTTCATCTAGCGCAACCCGAAAAGCTCTACGCGTTCAATTAAATGAACGTCTCCCATTGGTTAATTTTACAAAGCGTCTAAAAACTATTTCGAAACATTTTCAGACTCGTTGGAGGTCGGGAACAACAAAAAGGCGCTACAAGAAGTCGAAAAACTGCTAAAGAAAACGCCAACATTAACATGCGGACGGGCACTGAAAGCCCTCGCGCTTCTCCGTCTGGGACGCGAAGAAGAAAGCAATACGCTACTCAGAACCCTGTCGGACGAAAAAACCTTTGACGATGCTACACTTCAGGTTCTAACATTTTGCTACAAAGAAATGGAACAACGTGAGTCAAGTGGAATTCGCCGGTTGCGGTATCAGCCGCTTATAATTAATTTTCCTGTCCTTAATTTCTAGTCGATAAAATCTGCGAACTGTACAACCAGGCTGCAAAACATTCGCCCGGCAACGAAGAATTGCTTGCCCATCTTTTCATATCGTACGTACGTGTAAATGACTACAAATCGCAACAGGCAACCGCTTTACAACTTTACAAACTCGTGCCGAAAAATCCCTACTATTTCTGGGCCGTAATGAGCGTTGTACTGCAAGTAATACAGATAATTAGCTGCCCATCCAATCATCCGTTTAATTCATTTTGCATTTGCAGGGTCTACGCGGACCGGAAAGTTCTGAACCGGCCAAACGCAGTTTATATTTAGCCCTCGCACAACGAATGGTCGATAAACTAATCTCCGACGATAAGCTGGATGCCGAACAAGAGGTTCAACTGTATCTGAGCGTTTTGCAAGAGCAGGGAAAATTTCGCGAATCGTTGGACTTCATGGACGGTCCCGTCTGTAAAAAATTGTATCCCGGTGCGCCGGTCTCGATGAAAATCGAACTGATGAAGTTGCTGAATATGTGGGAAGAGTTGAATACTCTGCTTAAAGAGCTGCTACGCGATGAGTGGGTTTTTCAGTCGACTTTAATGTTCCTTGTTTGAAATATACGTGACTCGTTTTAGGCGGGATCGGTGGGATTACTACAAAGAGTACTTGTCGAGTTGCTTCGAGATGCGCAAAATGAGCAGTGCCATTGATGAGACCGGCAGCACGATAATTGAAGTTTGTCACGAGTTTTTGTGTCAAGTATGTGCCGTGTCGATAAAAGGATGCCTTTTCCTAATCTTGTTTTTCGTATGTTTCAGTTGATTGATGCGAGAAAACGCGTTCGAGGTCCGTACTTAGCTCGCTTACAACTGCATAAACGAATGCGCGAGAATAATCTCAATGCGAAGGAATTTCTCGGCGAATTTACCGAGTTAATTATCGAATATTTTCGTTTCTTTGGCGACAAGCAGTGTTGCACGAATGACATAGCTTTGTTCTTGGATTCGATAAGTCGCGACGAAAGGATCAGCCTTGCATCGAAACTGGTACGAGATTCGGGAATTAGTTCGACAACATTACCGCAAAGTGTAAGTATATGATCCAGACAAAACTATTATTACAGTTGGTCAGGCACGTCGGTACCTGATCTTAATTTTTAATTGTGTCACATTGGACACTTCTGAGCATTTCCACCTTCTAGGAATGAAGTCTCCAAGCGCATAGGGTTTCTCCGGAGATGCAAGACATTTTTCACACCATTAGATCTTGCAAAAATTTACAATGCCTATATCAGGCTTCGGCTTAAGTACAATTCACATATCTGTGCTGGAGCACCCAAAACTTATCCCTGTTTGCTCGACCGTATTCAGAGATATTCGTTTCTTTTATTGGAGACGATGCCACTACGGCATCAGACTCGCTTGAACTTCGTCGAAATGTCGGAGTACTCAGCATCGGATATTTCCACGGTCGTTGTAGTAATGAAATTAATCGTCTTATCCCTCCTCTAGTTCAATTCATCATCATCAATGGCGCGACAGCCCAAATCGAGCCAGGGCCTGCAGGATACATTGTCTGAAGTCATCTCGGTTCAGCGCCCGCGTCTTCCAATTTGTGCATCTAAAGCCTAGTACTAACTAGAAGCGAAACCGAAATTTTCTGTCAAATCACATACAAAATACACTAACAATTTTCGCTCGAACGAAAAATTTGTATGGGAAATTTCGTTTCGCTTCTAGTTAGTACTAGGCTTAAGACGCGATCTGCCTGCGTCAACTGAGTCCTCGTATCTTTTCCGCGATTTTCCTACCGGTCGTTTGCCCTAAGCTCTACCTTTCAGTGTGCGTTTGGGAATTCTTCCGTCGTTCATTCGCTCCACATGGCCTGCCCCTTGTAGCTTACGAAATTTTATAAGAGTCGATCCGGCTGGGTCGTCATAGATGTTATACAACTCGTTGTTGTACCGGATACGCCATTCAGTGCCTTCTCTTACTGGTCCCAAAATTCTTCGCTCAAAAGCGTCTATTGATTTTTCAGACGCTTGGGTGAGAGGCTACGTTTTGTCTTATTATGGTCTTGTATATGCGAAGTTTGCTCTGCCTGTGCACTTTTTTCGATTTTAAGATCGGGAGAACCGTGAAATACGCCTTAGTTGCTAGTGTGATCCGTTGTTTTACTTTGTCCCGTTCGTTGCAGTCTATTACAAGGTGTGATCCCAAGTATGAGAAATGATCCACATTCTCCAGGTTGCAGTCCCTCATGGTCATATTTTGACTAGTTGATGCATTTCTTCTTGTTTGGGTCATGAACTTGGGCTTATTCTAATTGACCCTTAACCCGACATCCTTTGCCGTTGAGTCTAGACAGTGGAAGACTTCCTTCGCGTCTGGAACAGATCTGGCAATGATGTTCATATCATCCGCGTTCGCCACTAATTCTTGGACTTGATTAATAGGATACTTCTGGTATCAACGGATACCTTTCTGATGACATATTCCAGGGCGAGATTGAAGAGAATGGGAGCGAGTCGATCTCTCTGCTTCAGACCAGATTCTGTTCGAAAGCTTGGGGTAAGCTCGTTTTGTATCCTTCCTTGGGATTCAGTGTCAGTCATGGTCATTTTGGTTAATCTGACGAGTTTTGATGGAATTCCGAAGTCAAGCATTATTTTATACAGTACATTACGATCTATACTATCGTATGCCTGTTGGAAGTCCACGAAGATCTGGTGCACGTCAATGTTATACTCCCAGCATTTTTCTAGCACTTGTTTAACTGAGAATATCTGGTCAATAGTAGATCGCCCGGTTCAGTTGTACGCGCCCACGAGTATACGGTTGAGCCACCAAAATTTCGTACAGCGAAATTTAGACAGTTGTTTCTCTCCCGTACAACTAGAATGTGGAACGCACTGACTTCAATTGTGTTACCTAGCGGGTATGATTTGTAGTCCCTTACATGTAACATCCCCGACTATTTTCCTTCGATCCCTTCTACTTTTAATTGTTATTTTTCTTTTCTTTTATTTTTCCCCCATCCTAAACCGACTAGACTGTACATGATTGTATTAAAGCGACTAGACTGTATTGTATTAAATGACATGATTGTATTAAAAGTCCAGTTCGTACTATAAAAAAAGAATTGACCATGTGAGATGGAACTGAAGTCGTGCTTGGGTCTATGTGCTTCTCGTTCGGAATCTAAAGTAGATTTAACGGAATAGCCCTTGTGGTTCGTCATAAAAAATTTAAATCAAATTCGAGACGAGCACCCTTAATAAATTCACCTTGTGCGACGCAAATTTCGACAATCATTAAGGTGGATTTCAATTGCCGTAGCAATTCTGCGTCAGAGCGTCGGACGCATACTTTTCTGGCAAGCCTTTAGGTTTCGAGTTTTTATTTGCGACTCAATTTCTGTATCGCCAGGGTAATGTCATGAGACGAACGGCTGATATCTGGGCGAATCCAAATTTTCCCAAAACCACTCGAATAGAATTCTAGTCGGAAAAAGTAGTGTTAGGGAATCAAGGTGGATTTCCATTGTCGAACGCACATTTTTCTGCCACGCTTTTCAGTTTCGAGTTAACATTTGCAACGCAATTTCTCTAACGCACAGTGCTGTCAAACAGGCGCGTAGCGTGAATCTTCGTTGGGGTAGCGCAACGATACGATCGCTAAATTTCGCGGTATTTTTTGATAACTTCCTGGAATTTAGCAATCAAAATTTTATTTCTGAATGAAATTTACGTGTTTATGGTTATACAATTCATAGAATTTGATGATCGTGTTATTGCGCTAGCCCTACGAAGTTTCACGCTACGCGCCTGCTGTCGAATATAAACTGATAGGAAGTTTATAATTGTTGAATATTATAATTGTTTACTACTCTGAAGGGCTTAGATAAGGTCAATAACAATATTAAACAGTAATTTCAGGGACACTAATATTACCGGAAGCTAACTATACCCCAGTTTCATAAACGGCATAAGGTTCTGATGATGCTTCTAGCGTATAAGCTGGAAAAAGAAAAGAAGCGAAAATGAAGATGGTTAGAGAAATCTTGCGGAATCGGGAGCAACATGGCGCGTTTGAAAACTTAGTGCAGGAGATGCGTTTGAACGACAGTAATATGTTTTTCAAATGCCATCGAATGTCGATTAACCTTTTTGATGAATTACTCGATCTAGTTGGACCGTCAATTGAAAAAGTTTTTCATATTTGTCAACCTATTTCGGCAGGTACACGATTGTCTTTAACCCTCAGGTTTGTTGCACAACTGGCGATATAGTGACAGTTCCAAATATTTTAAAATACATTTATATATTTAGCATCCGTCACTTCAACTACAATCTGATTGGTTGAATGTTGCGTCCGACGATCTGACGCAAAATTGTGACGGCAATGGAAATCCACCTTTAGTGATTCTTTTTATGAAAATTTAATTAAAAAAAGAGTAAAAATGAACAGTCTGAGGAAGTAAGAATGCATGCAGTATTTAATCAGACCTAATCAAAAAATCATGAAAATGGTTTTAGTATTTATGCGATATCTCAGTAGACCGTAGAGATAAGATAAAATTCGAGAATATATTACACCTAAAACGAACGAACTGCCGCTAAACTATATGAAACACACTCAAATGTTGAAATAACTCGCGTCCACCAATTATAAAATGCTTTTGTTAACGCAGAAACCTTCGCGGGCGTGTGCTCAACATATCAACAAAGTTTCATCGCAATCGGATGAATAGTTTAGGAAGGCATACGGGACAAACAACCAAACAATTAGAGCTAAAATTACGAAAAATTGGAAAAATATCGAAAAAACAATTGTTTTTGATTCGATCGGTACCAAACTTCACAGGAACAATCCCGGGACTATTCTACATGTTCCCTGAAAATTTAATAAAAATCGGTTCAGCGGCTAAGGAGTTTATAGGGAACATACATACATACAAACATACATCCTCTTTTATATATATAGATATAGATATGCATCCCCTTTCCACTGACCATTGTTTTTTGGGCCACCTCCGTACATCAATGCAGAAAACTGCATTTTTTGTTTACTTTAGCTACTTTAGTACAGATACCTCCAACAAAAAATTTATTCGAAAGTTCTAGATCATAAAGAAGATAGGTGCGTTTTGTTGGGACTCTATCAAAATCATAATAACGTAGCATAATAGCGTTCTCCCATATTATTTCCTTGTAAACGTCTTCACTATAACAGCTCTATACAAATTCCAAGTTTCAACTTTCTGGCATAATCAGTTTCTGAGATATAGAAACCAAAAGTTTTCATCTGCTGATCTGACAGACGGCGTTGTCATGTCATAAGGCTTTTTGATTAAGCACACAAGAAATATTTCGCTGTTGTTTTAAATGAATTAGAACCGTTCCTTGGACGCTTACTTACTTTCTAACTGAAACTCTAATTGATACTTTTATTGTGAAGTTGTTAGTTAAAGATAAAGTTAGCATTAAATTGAAGATTGTAGGAACGTCCCTAAATCAATTGATCTATGTGAGTGAAAATTTCAACTAATTCAAGTACCATTGCTCTTGAATAAAATATCTCTTCTGGTTCAGGAGATGGGCTGAAAATTGGCTTGCCCTTCCTTCTGCAATATGTAGTTGTTATTTCGACAGGCTGTAAAAATGAGCGCAACTATTTGTTATTTCTTTACTTTTATTTCAGAAAGAGCAGATGCAAAGACATATTTGCTCCTTACAAATATCGAGAATATGTGGATCAAATGTTGACTTGGGACAGGAGCATTTATTAGCTTTGTATACTGCACTACGATTGCACTACGAACACGGTTTAAGTGCTTTCGGACAGAATTTATTGGCTACCGATTTGGGACCATCCGATGCTTATTCTCTTTTAGCAGGTTTGAACAACACAAATTTAAAGTGACCTTTTAAACAATAAACTTATTTTGAATATTTCAGCTCACATCATGTACGACATTGCATTAAAGGATGGAAAATCGAATCATCTTGTTGAAGCTATTTGTCTCTTGCACTACGTCCTACAAAACAGTCCAAGCAATTTTCATGCAAAATTATTGCTGCTTAAAATATATCACTTCTTAGGTTGTGGAACGGGAGCCCATCAAATCTATGAATTATTGGACATTAAACATGTACAACTCGATTCAATGGGGTACCTGCATTGTCAGTTATTACCAATGACTGGTCTTGTTTCGATATCGAAATCTGTGTACGATACTACGTTGAATTTTTTCACAACAAGTTACAAGGAACGTTTAGAATATATCGCAATGTCGTACAAGTTCGGTTCGTTCTCAAAGCTTCAAGAATTTATGGATTTTCGCGATCGGCTTTCCAATAGTTTACACTACGCGACAATATCGGCCGAACAGCTTTTACTCGAATTAGTTTGTCTGTCGGGAACGGTGTCGCAAAATTTAAACACGTATAAAATGATGAGTGTACATCCGGCCGAAGATCGAATCAAATGGAATGAATTGGCCGATAATCGTGATTTATCGGTAGTCGTACGATGGGATCCGATCGATTTGATCGATGCGGACGAAAAGAAGAATAGTTTCACGCAAGATATTGATTCGTTGCAAATAAGATCGATTCTATTGCGTTTGGTGATATCTTTTGTTGATCTGTTGCAGTTTCAAGATAAAATACAGATTGAAAATGGCTCTAAAGAGAATGGCTGCATTGAAACTGTTGAGCTACTCAAAAGCACGTGGGATGATATTTTTATACGATTGCGACTGACCAGTAATCATCACCAACCTACAAATAAATTTCTAGTCAATTTATTACCTTCACGTTTACATATAATGTTAGATATGCCGTATGATAATTTCTTTAGTGATTTAGCGCAATTTATAATCGATTTAAGTTCTAATTGTCAATTGATCGACGATCGAGTGACACAGCTAAATAATAATGTTGAAAAAGTTCGTACAATTCTTTGCGATTGTATTTACAAACAGAATAATGAGGAGGATAATGTTTGGCATAGGCGTAATGTTCAAGAGAGAATCGTCTCCTCGATTGAGGTTGGTTTCTTTATTTTTTTGCAACCCATGTCCTTTTATGCCTAATACATTCTTTCAGATTTTATCTTTATATGCCTTCGTTTTGTCCATATGTCATGACAAATTTGCTACAATACCAACGGCTCAATCGAAAAGGGGCAAGAAAAAGGAAGGATCACAAAAGACTACGAACGATAATGTCAATCAAATAATTATTTCTCTAATGCGTCATCTCAAACAAGAGCTACAGACTTGCAGAAATGATTTGGGTAATTTTGAAAGATTCTTTATATAAATCGAAAATGGTATTAATCGGTTCAATTCTCTTTTGTTCTAGTTCTCTGGAAAGTACCGAAATTACATTCCGGTTTGACCGAATGTATGGCAGGTATGTCGTTAAATCCAAAAATCGAATCAATGGTCATGTCAAATGTTGCGGATATTTTCAAAGAAAATCATTCGGAAACCGTTAAGGAATTACAATATATTCTCAAAGATAAAATACGAATGGTTAATAAGTAAGCAATGCTGCGTATCAATAAGATCAGATCATACACAACATGTTCATTAGGCTAAGTATTTTGTGGCAAGTTTAACATAATGTACATAATACAATTAACACATAAGATTTCAGAACAACAAGCAAAAAAGAAAGAAAAAGAAACATATTACAGTTACGTTAGAATCTAAACGAAACGAAATCATACTCCAAAGAAGTTCACATCGATTCATATTAATATCCTATTATTACTCTGGTTTTCGTTTCCTCTGTTGTTTTTTTATTTCGTATTGGCATTTACCTATTCGCTGTTTAGTAAAAAGGGTATTAATACAATTTAAAATGCAAAAACAGTTTAGCTATAAATAATATTGAAAAAAAAAAGAATTCGTTGAATTATGACGAAAAGCCTTTTTATCAACTGTTTCATTATTTTTGTAAATTAATGAAATTTATTTAATACATTTTATTATAAACACATTATTATAAAGAAACTTGTGGTTTACTATTTTCAAATGAAGTATATCCTCTTTATTAATTTGCCGGAATAAGGAATTTGTATCTTTTTGGGCAGAGGCGCACCACTGACGAGAAGGCAAGAATTGTAGGGATAAAAAGGTTTTGAGATCGGGCCGATGAGTGGTCATGGGTCGCAAGATTATCTGATGACAAGAATGAAATTTGTAATTATCGTACATGTTTCGAAATCCATTTATCCTTTTTTTTAGTTATGAACTCATGTCACTTAACCCTAAGATATTGATGTTATATCGTTTCATTTCACGCTCGATTATTAATTATTATTTCTCGCCCTTATACAGTGCACAGCAGGTTAGTGACATAAAACGATAGCAAGATCTTTTCCATCTGGGAAATCAAAAATAAAAGGTTTTTTATTAGTTTGCCGGAGCTTAGTCCTTTTCTGAGCTACACCGCACCAACGAGAAGGGAAGTAATTGTAGGATGTAAAATCAGGCCGGGTGTAACAATGGATTTAATAGGTGTTAATAATTAGCTTTATTTGATTCCGATGAAGAGATTACGGTGTCTCCATATGATTAACGAATAAGTATTTTAGATAGTGTCTTCCCGAGTACGCTCCACATTCATCGGAATAATTCGTGATCTGCATCGTTTTTTATTTTTTGTCGTACGTATTCAGTGTTCTTCGTGATTCTGAAGGAATGAAATTATACTTTTAACCAAATCATTTTTATTTCACTCGAACTACAGTTGCTTATCGCCTATAATTTGTTTGCAAAATCGAACTATTTAATCAACGACTACAAAACACTCATCAATTACGCCAACTTTTATAACAATTTCGTCGGTTTGGAATATTGGCAGCAGTTCCTATGTTCGCAACAGGTAGCAGCGCCATATTTCGTGAATTAGTGACTTAGTGCGTTTGAGTCCAAGCTGAGTGGCATCGTTATTAGAGGATTCATCAATTTTTTATATTTAAATTTAAATATTGGTGTTGGTCGTTATACAGCTTTGTATAGCCTAGTGCATTTCACATCACCAATAGACATTGTCTACAAAAAAAAAAGAAACATGCTTAAGATAAGCGTGCTTATGAATAAGACCGGCCATTGATTGCGGCCAGACCCAGAGGGCATATGGCACTGTAGTATATAAATAATTATAAATTCTTAAGAATAACATGAAAATGTAGTTGAAAAGTAAAGACAGTGAAATGAAAATGAAACTAGAGTAAAACTGAGAAAGAAGAAAGGAACAATAAAATAACGAAAATTTCTTCCTGGTTTGATTTATTTTGGTGGCTCTAGCTATTTCGTCTGCGTGTTCGATGCCGCGAATACCGACATGGCTTGGTATCCAGAAGAGCTTGGTGCCGGCCTTGTTGTTTATGATTGTCTCCCTTATGTGTCGAATCATGGGTTCAGTGGATCTAGTGTTCCGGATGGCCTTGACTGCGGCTTGGCAGTCAGTAAAGTTGGCAGCCCAAGGTTTTTTCGTGCTTCACTGCCTGGGCTGCCTGTAGGATGGCGAAGGTCTTTGCTTCGTACGAGTTGGTATCGGGATGAACTTATATTTATTTATTTAATGAACGTCTATTGTACAGATAAACTTATTCAATTACACAACAGAAAATACAGGAAAAAATTAAATAAAAAAGAAAAATATTATAAATGAAGGAGAAGTAAAGAAAGAGAAAAAAAGTAATAACAAAAGATTAGAAGTAATATACCTACACAATTAGAATTTAGTTTAAGAAAAATAATAATTTCAGCTTTGATTTGAAAAGAGGATACGCGATGTGTTCAGAGGACCAGTCTTGAGGTCATCATGATTTCTTTGTAAACGAATAATCGGTGAAAAGAAATATACATTTGTACGCGCCAAAGGAGTGGCAAATATGGAGTCTGACCTGCTAGGACGCATTGGTTGACGCAGCACCAAGTCTAAACTTAAGGCTGAGTCCCCATCACCGTTGTAAATTTTGAAGAGAACACATTCGTCTATGTACAGTCTTCGTTGTTCAAGGGATGGGAGCTTGGAAAGTAAAAGACGTTCACTATAAGGACAATAGGGAATCCTATATTTGTAAAGGAGGGAACGAGTAAACTTACGTTGAACAGATTTAAGAGCAATAATATGACAATTGTAGTGAGGGGACCAAATAGCGGAGCAATATTCCAAGCCACTCCGCACTAGAGTCACGAAGAGCTTGATGCAAGTTTGAATGTTAGAGAACATATATGATGATCTTAGAATTAGGCCTGATAATTTCGATGCAGTACTTACTAGATTGTGAAAGTGAAGGTCAAACTTTAGTCTGGTGTAGGTAACATCCAGGTCTCGAATATGGGAGACTTCAAGAAGTACTTCTGAGTTAATATCATAATCAAAAGTGATCATGGTTCTCTTAAGTGCGAAGGACATTTTACGAAATTTAGAGACGTTAAGTGGAAGACAATTACTAGAGCACCACAAAGCAAGAGCATTAAGATCTGATTGTAATATTCTGCAATCATGCAATGAACAGATCTCCCTGTAAATTTTTACGTCATCCGCATAGGGGAGACAAGGAGATTGAATTATTGGTGGTAAATCATTAATAAATATTATGAACAAAAGTGGGCCCAGGATAGATCCCTGAGGAACACCAGAAAGAGAAATAAATTCCGATGACATTGAACCATTGAAACGAACACGCGATTTACAATTAAATGAGATAGGAACCAAACCATTGAAACAGTGATCCCGAAATTCCACAGCCTTTAAATTTGGAGAGTAATAAGCAGTGATTTACTAAGTCAAACGCTTTGGAAAAGTCAGTATAAAATACGTCCATCTGTTTATGATTGTTCAAAGCTTTGGAAACTGAATTTGTAAATTCTAAGAGATTTGATGAAGTTGATTTACCTTTAAAGAAGCCATGTTGATCTTTATTAATAAGATGATTAAGGTTTGTGAACACATGATCATGTATCAATCTTTCAAGTAATTTAGCAAAGGATGGTAGCATAGAGATAGGACGGTAGTTTGTTACTAGTGCTTTGTCGTCTTTCTTATATATAATTTTTTGCGGCGAATTAGAAGTGTTAAAAGACAGTATGATGATGGGGTTTTGGCTTTGTTTGGATTCCATTTAGGTTCTACCATTATTCTGATTGGTGAAGGATTAGGGGAAAAGAGCTGGTACGGGACGTGGCATATTGGGTACAAAGGATATCAGGCCGGATCTGACATTCCAAGTACCTGATTTGAAAGTGCTGCTGATGGCGTTATCTGAAATCATGGCTGCTGTCCTATAGTACGTTCCGTGATGAGGGGTAGATGGGTCCAGCAGGTATTTGCTTGTGACGGAGATTTGAGCCTTCCTGATGGTGTTGTAGATGTTATCACACCCGGCTTCTACAATGAATGGTGGGAAATGCACCTAAGTCACCTAAGAATTTTGTTGGCGACTATCTGAAACCTTTCAATGTTGGTTTTGGAAGTGGCCGAGTAGATGGTGAGGACATATCCTACGTACCCTCTTATTAGCTTTAGCTTTTTGTGGAAAGTGACACCAAACAGATTACAGGATATTAGCGGGCGTAGTTTGAATTCATTCAGTTCAATCTGCCTTCTTGACATGGTGGTTTTTGTTGGATAGCGAGATGAATTCTCTTTTTTCGGTTTTTGACACCGGTTTTAGCACACCATGGGTCAGACGTAACTTTGGCCCGTCTAAAAATGTCCAATGGGTTGGGGTTGGTCGTGGTGATGAAGATATTTTCAGCGTAAATGAAGTGTGATGTATCGGGGATGTTTGAAAGGAGTTGGGATAGGGAGTGAATATATACATTGAAGAGGGAGGGGGAATAAATATGAAGTCTGACGAAAACAAATTTATATAATGTAGTCCCAATAGTTTGATCACTCGTCTGGATAGTGAGTAATTTTGAAACGTGAATTCTACAAGCCAATAGCTTCTGTAACTGAATGGAAATAAGATACGAATCCAAATAGGTCACTCGCGCTTGAAAAATCACCTTGAAATAGGCGCCATAACTGAGAACAAATCGAGCAAAAATTTCTGAAAAGATTTTATTTTTGCGAGGCGATTGAATCAGTGATATCTGGACGAACATCTTATGAAAGCAAATTCCCTTGCCATATCAGACCTCCTCCCCTTGGTAAAATTGTTCCCAGAAATAAAATTAGGCAAGGATTACTAGGCTCAAACTAGAGAAAGCCCTATGACCGTTTCGGAGAGTATTCAATTTTAAATCTCTCTTCATTTCGCACCCAAGAAACTGCCTCCTCCGGACACAATAAACTCAACTTTTCTAACTGCCAATAATTAAGTAGGAAATCAGTATTCAATACATAGTAGATAGATAGACCTACAGTCCTAATAAAAATTCCGAGCACGCAGCACTTAACTCACCGTAATTAATTCGGATGGAGTAAATTCACGAGTGATAGTAGTAGCATTTTCACCTTTTTGCTCGTGAATAAATTTATTGGGATTTTCGAATTTACATATACTTTTTATCTTACGTCCGTCAGGAGTTTCTTCGTCGAATTCAACATCGGGAGTGAATTTAATTATTGTAGTTTTAAAAGTTGATGTCGTGGTTAAGGTATACTCAGTATCCTCCTTAGTCAATTCAACGGTGGAAGTGATGTTACCGACCATTTTACGGATTAAGAATCCGACTCCTAGAAAAGAAAGGAAAACAAGAAATTATTGGTATCATCATTTATTTAATATACAGCTTAATTTTACAAGAGTCTTCATATCTACTAGACTATCATTATCTGTGTGTTTTAATAATAAATGAAATTATCACCGGATTGAATGCAATGATAGCCAACTGACACAAATTCGAGATAATATTCTTTTAAAGCCAAAATCAGGCCTTGGCTTCTTTGATAATATTGTGGCGCAGTGACCAAGCTCGCTACTCTACAAACAATGAGGCCGTGGATTCGCATCACACCTACCTATGGTCTTATCACCCGTGGTCCAAGTAGAAAAAATATAATATGTTGATATAATGAAGTAGTAACAGTACCAAAATCAAGGTGTTTATGAAAGGATATTCGGGAATAAGGGTCATGAGTGGGATTGGAGTCCACGACTACACACCATGCAATACGAAAAAGCAATAACATCGACTGAGTCTGTTACAGTAACTATACGCCGTCGTCTATCTGAAAAGATTTGCGTAAGGCGTTTACAATTCGACATGGCATAATTTCTTCGCCATTGTTTAGCGGATATTTCATTATCGTCAATTTTTCTCTTGAAAAATTACAGCCCTAGAATCCGATTACGTCTCACCAACGCTGACCTATCGAGACCAAACTTCGATGTAGGTGATGCAAAAGTTCATATATTTCTTTAGTGAACTTCATCAACAAAATTCGTCTGGAAATTGAAAACAAAGATTACGCTCGTTAACATTAACCTGCCTTAATTTAGGTGGAATTTCATACGGTCTAACTTATTTCCATGGAACCACAGTGATCTCTCATGATGGGTTGTGGCACAATGCTTCAGTCTACCTTTCTTAACCTAACTTTATTCCGAGTATAGACCGTTGTTACTAATATAATAAAACCGTCATCCTACCTGTAGTTATTTTCAGTGGTGAAGCATACTTAAACGAAATACCGTTTGGTAATTTTGTAAGAAACATTTTTCGAAAGATATAAGAGTCAGTTCATTTTACAAGAATCCTGGAGAATATGGTACAACAACGAACTGTTATTATATATATCTCTGTTATTATACACCTCGCACTTATGGATGAAACTTCACCGACGAATCGAACCTCGATGGAGATGAAAAAGATCGAGGAGACTAATCAAATTTTACCTTAGGAACATGAGCGACATTATCTTTCATGGCGTGTCGAAGGCTCTGTGGGGGTCTTAGAGCAAACATACTGGACCTAAAAATCTATCACAAAACCTATGATCACATATACCACAGTGGTATGGTGGCCAGAGGTTGAACAAATAACAGCGCAGAGAGCCCGGCAAAAAATCCCAAGCGGTGCTGTTCTAAGTATTACTGGGGGACTTCAATCATGTCCACTGCTGCAATGGAAGCTATGAAAAACATGACTCCTTTTCACGTGGAGATAAAGAAGGAGGCTCTATTTGAGTCTATAAGGCTACAGCAGTACAGCAAATTCAAAGCAGGCGACCTTGTCGGTCACCTTAAATCCTCAGTGAATTTGAGCGGAAGGACTTAACTGACTCAGTATACGATAACATGCCAAAGGTGTATGATTTAGAGAAACCATACATATATGGTAACTCTGGGAGATTGTGCATCTTGGCAATTGAGTCTACCAGATTTTGCCCATGGTACTTCAATCTTACAAGCAGTGTTAGGACTGCAAATCCTGTACCGGCAATCGCTGTCCAACTTGATGAAATAATACAGCAAGCAGTTTGACATGATTAATTGGCATTGCAGTTTAACATCTCTATGTGGGAAGTTTCGACTACAATTTTACAACGTATAAACTATTATTAAATTCTTTCAGTTCAAGCAAGGAGTTCTTCTTTTTGTATAAAAGTGGCACTAACTTTTTAAATATTTAATTTTTATGCGATATGTATTTTTACCTATTACTTCCAAAATGTTAATCGTAACTCATTCATATGTATGCAGCTTTTGTAGGTAATAATACGGTTCATAAAAAAATAAAATTAAAATGACATTTTTATAATGGGGTTTTCTGAGAAAAACTACATACCTAGATCACTGAATTTTTAGGTAGCAAAAATTTGGGTAAAAATCCTCTATCACGCACAAGCGAAAAAGTAATGTAAGAGATTTTTCATATTTTACATATACTTTCTAAATGAAACGTTGGTATGTTTTAGGATGTGGTCAATAAAAATTATAAAAAAAACCGAATTAAAATTTTTTTATTTTGCTCACCCAGTACATTTTATTCGAACCGCCATGACGGTTCCGTTTGACGTTTCTCGTCACACATGAACGCGAAAAAGGTAGTTTAAATCCTTTTAGCTCCGCAGGGCTGCACGAAAGGTAGTTTGAGCGTAGCGCGCGTCAGCCAAACATGTCATAATGGCGGCTGGAATTGTACTCGCTGGATGAAATCAAAAATTTTAAAACGTTTTTATTCATTGTTTTACGTCCCAAATGTCAAAAACTTTTATTGACCACATTCTAAAACATACCAAAGTTTCGTTTAGAAAGTATGTAAATGTAAAATATGAAAAATCTCTTACTTTACTTTTTCGCTTGTGCGTGATAGTGGATTTTTTCCAAAATTTGTGTTTTCGAGTAAATATCTCAAGATTGGGTGCAGTTACAATTTAGACTGTATTACATCAAATGAAAGGTAATTCGATTCCCTAAAAAACGAGATATAAAACTTTGCCTTGTGATTATTCGTTTTCAAGATATAACGTTTTAAGTGAGTGAGGGTACCGGTCAAAAACACTTTTTTTAACCACCCTGTATCTCCACTGATATTGAAAATTGACCCACCCTGTAGAACAATTTTTTTCTCCAAATATATCAAGGAATCACCCCACACACGGAGTACCAAACACCCTGTATATAACTTCTTTTCGTCCGAGGCTCGGTTCTATGCGTTACAAACTTTTGGGCTGAATTAAATTCTTTGATTTCATCTAGAGTGTAAAAATTATATTAATGCCTCTCGCTTCAAACTCAAATCAAATTTCAAAATCCACAACCCAGAAACAAGAACGTACACTTGTTTCTATTCAAATGAGACAGTAAATTACCAGGTATGCAAGTATGACACCGGAATTCACTCATAGATGGCTCTAGCTGTCAAAGTAGTAACTGCCAAACCGAACCATGGCAGAGCCCTCTGAACTATAGCCGCGCAGTTGAATTGAACATAAAAAACAGAGTCATAACAAACATGACAGCTCCATACATATCGCAACAATTTTGTATGGCGAGTGCATGACTTGGATGATAAAAACTAAGTTTTCTATTAAAGTGTAAGCTTTTGTTAGACAAAGCAAAGTTAAATAGTTTATAAATCTATTTAAAAATTAGAATTAGACAAGTTTTCTCATCTGGAATTGAGTTTTCATAGAAAAAATTAGGTCGAAAAAAATATCGCAATTTTCAATTAAATTTTTTAATGTCGGCATTCTGCCATTTAAAAAATGTGCAGTTAAATTGCTTATTTTTTGAAAGATAATTTTTGTTATATGAAACACATTGCATATTGCTATGATTCTGAACATTTCTTATTCTAGAGGGTTCGTCAATCCCAAAGTTTTGTATTAAAACACCGCGCTTTGGGATAATAAAATATTGTTACGAATTCGTTCCAAAAAAGATTCTCCAATGAACTGGTATATTTTCTCGTTTTGATCCGTGACGTCACACATCACATAAAAAACGAGGCATTTCTCACGACGATCTGTCATATGTGCGCGGCCTGAGTTTAAGTCGGGGGTGACCATGGACGCCATTTTGTTGTTTGGATATCTGATAAAGATATAAAATACCCAGCAATACCGGTTTCATACAACAGTGTAGTTTTGACGAGCGTTGAACATGTCAACTTTTGTGCCTGGGAACGACGATATGCGGACAGCATTGATTTTCTATTACCATTTAAAAAAAACGGCCGCAGAATCGCATCGAATGCTTGTTGAAGCTTACGGGGATCATGCACTTGGGAAATAACAGTGCTTTGAGTGGTTCAAAAAATTTAAAAGTGGTGATTTCGACATCGGAAACAAGGAACGTGGAAAACCACCGAAAAAGTTTGAAGACAGCGAATTGCAGACATTGTTGGATGCGGATGACACCCAAACGCAACAACAACTCGCAGATGAGTTAAATGTGACCCACCAAGCCGTGTACATACGTTTGAGAGCCATGGGAAAGGTCCAGAAGATGGGGAAATGGGTTCCACATGAACTCAATGCAAGACAGCAGGAAAACCGAAAAACCACTTGCGAAATTTTGCTCGCCAGATACCAAAGAAAGTCATTTCTCCATCACATTGTGACTGGCGATGAAAAAGTAGATTTATTTTGAGAATCCGAAGCGGAAAAAATCGAGGGTATCTCCAGGCGAACCATCGACATCGACTGCAAAACCAAATCGCTATGGACGGAAGACAATGCTCTGTGTTTAGTGGGATCAGAAGGGCGTGATCTATTACGAGCTGCTGAAACCTGGCGAAAGCTTTAATACAGAACGCTACCGACAACAAATGATCGATCTGCAGCAAGCTTTGCTTGAAAAACGGCTAGAATATGGAAAGAGGCAACACAAAGTGATTTTGCTGCATGATAATGCACCATCACACACGGCACGACCGATGAAGGAAACGATTAAGGCTTGTCAGTGGGAAATACTTCCGCATGCGGCTTACTCACCAGACTTGGCTCCTTCTGATTTTCACTTGTTTGCATCGATGGGATACGCACTTAGTGAGCAGCGCTTCACGTCGTACGAAAATGTCCAAAAATGGCTCGATGACTGGTTTGCCTCAAAAGAACAAATTTTTTTTTGGCGTGGCATACATAACTTGTCAGAGAGATGGGCAAAATGTATAGCTAGCAATGGGCAATACTTCGAATGAAATATGTTGTAACACTTTTGTAGAATGAACGTCTATTTTTCATAAAAAAATTTCGGTTTCATACTTGCATACCTGGGAACTGGGAAATAAATAAATCTATACTAAACAACGCATCGTACCTATGTATTACCATGCGTCAGAGAATCGTTATATCTGATATACTATAGTATAGTTTATGCACTATAGTACATAAACGTATACAAAGTGATGCACCACCTATTCTTTAAGGATGTGATTTTTATAGTATTCTTTATAAACAATAATCGCGATGGTATAGTTTACAGTTAATTCACCAAATTAAAAAAAAGAAATAACGCGTGTTCCAGCATTTTCTCATCATTCCGAAGGACGCTTTAGGCCTAGCGCATACTTGAGACTAAACAGTCGGGCAACTGTTTAATCACATCGAGCCGCGCAAACTCTTACCTGCCCGACTAAACTATGTTTAGTCGTTGTTCATCCGTACATTACTCAACCACCGGCCGAATGTTACAGCCAATTGGTACTAGAGAAAACCGGTCGTGTGAGATTTTTAATTTGGTCAGTGTGCTTACAGGGTGCTTACATTACCAACAGTGCTTACAGTCGGTCCGAATTGTATGCACGCCTACGACGCACATAATTCGGACCGATCGTGTGCACACAGTGTACTCACAGTGTTTATCCTTGAAACTGTGAGCAGTGTAAGCGCCAGAAAATTACCCCTCCATGCAAATTGTATGCATCGTGAGCGCAATTCGGACCGGTTGTATGCGTGCTAAAAGCGCAGAAAGCGTATTTCGGACCCCGGCCCTAGATAAGCCGCCGTGCATATAGATGCCAATGCGAGAGTTTAGTCGCACATCGATCGAAAGGGATCTGGCCTGCCTATTAAACTGTTTAGTTTCGACGATTGTTTAGTCTCAGTGTGCGCCCTTCCGTATAGCTTCATAGCCATTAGCCATTCAACTAAACTATCGCTCAATTTTAAATCTCTAGTCTGCGGATACTCTTAATATCGAATCGGGCGTGGCGAAAGTTATAGTTGTTACGTCAAACTGAAGTAAACTGTAAAACTGTAGTAGAATCGAATGTGGTAATACGCGTATGACGACGCAATCCGACCTTGGTTCTCTTTGGACAAAATATCATTGAAATATATTATCATCGATAGCAACAGCTGATATTAACAATAGTCACATAACACTTACCGAACGCCTGTAAGTATTCATCGAAGTTTTCTGATTTCTCCAATTTGTATTTCTTTCCTTCCCAGACAGCCATCGCCGACTTTCGACAACTTTTCAGACAACTGGAATCTTTACGACACGTCAAGAGGCACTCTAAAGAAAGTGACTATAGTTTTCTATACTAAGTACACACTGCCCGTACAATACAACGCGCATGAACCAACAGCTAACAACGCTTCTCGAGCTGACGGATTTTATAAAGAGACTAACCGACTTGTCTGGAGTTGAGCTTGACTACGCTCACTCTGATACTGTGACGTGACTACTGAACTGAAAGTGACTAGACAGAATCTAGTTAGCTGATAGCTGATACTGGCTTACAATACGAGTAACTGACTAGACTAGATACCAGACTATACATTAGACTAAGCTTCGCTTCACTAAGTAAACAACAAAATCAATCGAAATTGTTCGAAAAAACATACTGCAGTCACGATCGGCTGCAAGCCAATCGTATAATACTCTAGATGAATACTGAACTCCGATTTATATTGCAGTTGGGGATAAAGTAGAATTACGTGTGTGCATGTTGTATGTCCTTTATTAAGGACTGCTATTAGATTGCTACTCAAAACTAAAAGACAATATTCAGTGTTTAACTTCATAACTTGAACTGGGTAAGTCATCGAAAAAAAATTTCCTTTTTGAAGGACTTTCACATGGGAGGTGCATGAAGGACTCACTCGATTTCTTACATATTTATCCTTTTCCTTGGAATCATTCAAAAATTAATGTGTACAAAATTTCAAATTCGTAGTTAGTTATCGGAAAATATTGTTGAACATGTGTTTTAAGGATATTTTGTATGGCAGCTACTCGAAGGAGTAAAAGGATTTCGCTGATTAGTAAACTCGAACTTCCTTTTCACTCAAAACTAACTTGTACAAAATTCCCAATTCATAGCTAAAAGATTACTTGAGTTATAGTAAGTTCCGTAAATTAAGTGAAAACGTTTTGCAGGATATTTGTATGGCAGCTACACAAAGGACTAATAGGATTTTCTTCATAATCATACATTTAGCTCCAACTATTAGAAAAATAACACATACAAAATTTCAATGTCGTAGCTTAAACCCTTCTGAAGTTATCGACCAATATTATTGAACACGTGTTTTAAGGACATTTTGTATGGCAGCTACCCGAAAGAGTAGGACGATTTTGCCCGTTAATGAACTTAGCCTTACAAATTCAACCAAACATCCAGATTCAAAATTTCAAGATCCTAGGTGAAGGCGTTCTTGAGTTATCGTTTTCACGGACGGACGGACGGACGTCAAGCGGATTTGAAGTTTTTGGCCACAAATAAACAAAAAATAATATATAACTTTTTTTCGTCCGAGGCTTGGTACTATGCGTTGCAAACTTTTGGGCTGGATTAAACTTATAATACTCTCTGATTTCATCTAGAGTATAAAACTATCTATCTCTTTGTAACGTATGTGCTTTACAGATGCATGTTATTTTATCATATATGTACAGGTCTACTTATGATCTGGTACGATTCTGTAACTGAAATCTCGGCGAAATACCAGAAACAAGTTGTTTTTTCAAATGTGTTTTTTGATAAGCACCAAATTTCGATATTTCGTCAGACTTATTTTTAACAATAATGCAACCATTTTTCTATTACTAATTTAATGAGAAGGCTATATTGCTGTGAACTCAAGGGAGACTAGTCATCGAAAAGATTTCTTTCGAAGCAAAGCATTTGTACAGAAATGGATATTTTAATAAATATTTCTTTTCTAAGTACAGTTGCATGTTTGAAATGTTCACCTTTGTAACGCTTTTGGATGGCCCCAAATATAACGTTATTTTGCTACGCCATTGGATCCAAGATCCAAGCCGTTCAGGTTACCATGACAACCACTTAAAATAATCAACAAAATATTCCATCATAATTATTTCACGTGTGTTTTTGACAAGCAAGATCCCTTGGCATCCTTGGATCCCATGGTGCTGTCAAAATAATTTTGGTCTCTATTTTTTTCGTGCTTTTACACCGGGGTGTCCTATCCTTAGTTACCTTATCTAAGGATTCAGATTACAGCAATAATACTCTGCCAGCGGTGGTGATAGTAATCAATAATATACGCAAGGACATCGATTAAATAGTTTAATCGCACAGATAAGAGTGTGCGCAGCTCGATGTGATTAAAAAGTTGCACAGGAGGGGGGGGGGGGTCGACAGGGTTTGGACGACCACTCCCATACCCCCCTCTCCTATTTTCCCAAAGAATTCTAAATACTCAAAACCAACTTTCTTTTTTTGTCAACAAATTGTACCAGGAAGATAAAATTCAGTTTGTATGAAGCACAGAACCAACGAGAAGGGAAGTAGTTGTAGGATGCGAAATCAGGCCGTGTGCAACAGTGGACATAACAGGTGTTAATAATTAGCTTTATTTGATTCCGATGAAAAGGAGACGGTATCTTCAAATAATTAACGAAAATTTTAAATAGTGCCTTCTCGAGTACGCTCCATATTCATCGAAATCATTTTTGTCGTACACATTCAATAATCGTCGTAGTTCCAAAGGAATAAAATTATGCTTTTGACCAAATTATTTTTATTTCACTGTTTGCACAATCGTACTATTTAATCAACGACTACAAAACATTCATCAATTACGCCAACTTTTATAGAACAATTTCGTTTGGAATATTGTCATCCGCTTCTATGTTCGTAACAGGTAACAGCACCATATTTCGGCTTAGTATTTGAGTCCAAGCTGTCGAGTGGCGTTGTTATTAGACGATTCATTATTTTTTTATAATTAAATTTAAATATTGGTGTTGATCGCTATACAGCTTTGTACAACCTAGTGCATTTCACATCACCAATAGACATTGTCTGCAAAAAAAAGAGTCATACTTAAGAATGGCAATAAATAAATATGAAATCTCGGACGAAAACAAATTTATAGAGTGTAGTCCCAATAAATTGATCACTTCGTCTGGATAGTGAGTAATTTTGAAACGTGAATTCTAAAAGACAATAGTTTCTGTAATTAGATGGAAATAAGGTACGAATTGTTCCGAGAAATAAAATAAAGCATGGATCAATAGGTTCAAACTAGAAAAGGCCCTATGAGAGTTTTGAAGAGAATGTATTCAATTTCAAATCTCTCTTTCGCGCCCAAAAAATTGCCTCCTTCGGGAACAATAAACTCGACACTTCCAACTTCAATAATTAAGTAGGAAATTAGTATTCCATCCATAGTAGATAGACTGATCTAAAGTCTTAGTAAAAATTCCGTATATAACTCACCGTAATTAATTCCGATGGAGTAAATTCACGAGTGTTAATAGTAGCATATTCACCTTTTTGCTCGTGAATAAATTTGTTGGGATTCTCGAATTTACATATACTTTTTATCTTACGTCCGTCAGGAGTTTCTTCGTCGAATTCAACATCGGGAGTGAATTTAAACATTCTAGTTTTAAAAGTTGATGACGTGGTAAATGTGTACTCAGTATCCTCCTTAGACAGTTCAACGGTGGAAGTGATGTTACCCATCATTTTACGCACTAAATATCCGACTCCTAGAAAAGAAAGGAAAACATGAAATTATTGGTATCATCATTTATTTAATATACAGCTTTATTTTACAAGTCTCTTTATATCTACCATACTTCGATGTAATATTCTTTTAAATGCAATAGCCCTTGACCTCTTTGATAATATTTTTCCTATTCGAATTCCGTCCGTTCTAAATGGCGCAGTGGTTAAGCTCGCAAGTCTACAAACACTGATGTCGTGGACTCGCATCACTGGCTCTGTAGTACTACTTGGGGTCTTAGACCAAAAATGGTATACTGTACTGGACATACAAATCTATTATAAAACCTATGATCACGTATGCCACAATGCTGGTATGGTGGCCAAAGATTGAACAAATAATTGCACAGAGGGCCCTGCAAAAAATCTATAGGCGTGCTGTTCTAAGCATTACTGGGGACTTTAATCACGTCCTCCAGGTCTACCAGATTCAGTCTGGGACACGGACGGCTCTTAGACTAATTATGGCCCTACAGCTGATGTATTTCGACCCAATTGTAAAATATGTAAAGCAATGGGACATATAGCCATCTGAAAGCACTACATACATTCTTTGTGATTGTGACATAGTAGCTACATCTAGAAGGAAGATTCTCGGTGGATTTACTCTCACCTATGAGGTCGAAGACTCCCCTGAGTAATATTTATTTGGTGGTTCTAGGAGATTGTGTATCATGACAAATTGGTCTACCAGATTTTGGAGAAGGTGCTTCAGTCTGGTACACGGACGGCTATAAGACTTATAATGGAACAGGACCGAGCGTGTTTGGACCCAATTTTAAAATATGGAGGGAAATGGGACAAACAGCGACTGTGTTACAGTTATTATCTTATCTGACAGCCAAACGGTACTACTAGCGCTGAAATCCTAGAATTTCAACTCTAGGCTTGTGTGGGACTGTTATTTTCTTCTCAAAGAGCTGGCACATCATAACAGTCTAACTCTAATGTGGGAACCGGGCCATGAAGGTATTCCGTGAAACGAATCGGCTGACCAGCTGGCTCTCGATTGATTTACTCTCACCTATGATAACCTCTGTCGAAGACTCCCCTGAGCAAAATCTTCACCTTTCTTAAGGGAATATATATGGCTTAGGGAGTGGTTATGGCACAGCGTGGTGTAGTGTGGATTTGATCTGTCAATTTCGTAGAAATTAATTGAAAAGATGTATGAGTCCATAGAGATATATGTACTTGAGATGACGAGCAGCGACTGTTTTGAAGCCGGACGATTGCTCGTAAAGGACCGGCAATATACACTATGCTACTATTAGCATCTTACTCACATTTATGTTATACTCCGCTCTTGAACACAAAAAACGCATTTGAATACGAGGCTACTATTTGCATTTCACTGCCACCTGGCATCAATCGACCCATACAAAAACGTTCAATATTGCTCTAAAATGCTTCATACAAAAACGGCGTCTCGTCGTCTCCAGTATTTATATCTCTATGTATGAGTCGAATAACTCATGCACAATTTTTGAGAACGTACGGTGCCCGTACATTCAATTTGTACATTTCTTTTACGTGGAAAATCTGTATAACTTTTACGAGTGTGTTTATGCATTGCTTCTATAAGGTAGAAGCTTCATTACTACTACATTATATAGACTGTAAAAATAGCTGTTCGTGTAAACTGTAAAGAACACCTTTAGGTCCGGTTATTTTCCGGTCCGGAGAAACCTCTATGTTCTAATTTTTTTTCGGATGTCCGTTTTTTCCGGAGTCATGTAGTAGAGGCGTTACAATACATACTGTTACATGTAAACCTGGCAACCACGCAACTCGATCGGTTTGGAATAATGGAAATTGCAACAACCGAATACCTAGTTGCAAAGTAACCCAATCAGAGCCGAGTTGAAGTATATAGGGGCGGAACAATTCGAAGGGGAATACCTTCTAATCGAATATTCTCGTATAAAACAGAACAGTGTACCCCGACACCGAGCGAACATTCAAGAGCAGTCTAGACTATAGCTAACTAGTATAAAATCATGCTAAGCTTTCAGCGAGGGACATAGTCATTTTTATTACGTCGACTGTGACAACCAGCGTGTATACGCGACCGTGTTGGTAGAAAGCGTGATCGAGTCAAGCGATATATGTATAAGCGGGCGGTATTGAATTAAAGTGCGATTAATAAATTATCACCTATTTTGATTTTAAACGAATTGTGTTTTACTTGAAATCCCGGCGAACCCCTAACTCGCAACAATACATACATTTCTATATAACATGGTTCTCATTCGTTTCGGAAGGCGAGGCCTATTCTCTCCGGATCGGAAAAACCCGACCTTGTAGTCCAGGCCTTAGAGTATCTATAAAAAATATAAAAAAATATATATTGGCTCTAGTCTTAAACTCAAATCAAATTACAAAATCCACAACCCAGGAGCATACTCATGTCTGAGAACTACACTTTTCATAATGAAATCTGGTTGCGTTGGGTAGGTAGGTACATGAAAGTAGGAATGGTGGTAAGCTTTTGCCAATCACCAACTTGAATTGGACAGTCTGCGATCTCACTTCTACTCCAAACTGTTGTTCTTCCGTTTTTGACACTTGCCTTGCATCTCCTTCACGTGAAAAATTACGCTCATGTACACGACTTTTAAACGTATCACCATACCGGTTGAATAAGACAGTAAATACAAATCTATACTTGACTCATTCGAAAACTGAGACAGAACATAAACAACACATCGTTGCGTACGTATTTCCATGCGGCAGAGAATAGTTATATCTGATATACTAGTACATAAACGTACAAAGTGATGCAACACTTATTCTTTAAGGATATGGTTTTTATATTGTAGTATTCTTTATAAACAATAATCGCGATAATATAGTTTACAAATAATTCCCCAAACTAAAAAAAAAGTAAAATTACATATGTATACGCGTGTATGACGACGCAATCCGACCTTGGAATTATTTTCTTGTGACAAAATATAATCGGAATTCTAAAGTGAGTAGCAAATAACTTCGTATCGCAATTTTGTCGTTATCATCGACAGTAACAGCTGATATTAACAATAGTCATATAACACTTACCGAACGCCTGTAAGTATTCATCGAAGTTTTCTGATTTCTCCAATTTGTATTTCTTTCCTTCCCAGACAGCCATCGCCGACTTTCGACAACTTTTCAGACAACTGGAATCTTTACGACACGTCAAGATGCACTCTAAAGAAAGTGGCTAAAGTTTTCTGTACTAAGTACCCACAGCCCGTACAATACAATGCGCATGAACCAACAGCTAAAACCGCTTCTCGAGCTGACAGATTTTTTAAAGAGACTAACCGACTTGACTGGAGTTGAGCTTGACTACGCTCACTCTGATACTGTGACGTGACTACTGAACTGAAAGTGACTAGACAGAATCTAGTTAGCTGATAGCTGATACTGGCTTACAATACGAGTAACTTACTAGACTAGATACCAGACTACACATTAGACTAAGCTTCACTTCACTAAGTAAACAACAAAATCAATCGAAATTGTTCGCTAAATAATATCATGCGCATTTTTATATTCTAGATGAAATCTGAGAGTAAGTTTAATCCGGCCCAAAAGTTTGTAACGCATAGAACCAAGCCTCGGACGAAAAAAAGTTATTGTTTTGTGTTTATTTGTGGCCAAGAACTCCAAATCCGCTTGACGTCCGTCCGTCTGTCTGTCTGTCCGTGCGCATGATACCTCAAGCCTTCACCTAGGAGCTAGAAATTTTGAATCTGGATGTTTGGTTGAATTTGTAAGGCTAAGTTTGTTAACGGGCAAAATCGTTCTACTCCTTCGGGTAACTGCCATACAAAAAGTCATTAAAACACGTGTTCAAGAATATTGGCCAATATCTTTAGTACGACAGGCAGAAATCCTCGTACACCTTAAGCTACGAATGTGATGTTTTGTATACGTTAGGTTTCCGTTAGTTGGAGTTTAAGGTATCCATATGAAAAAGTGCCCATGAGTCCTACGAGCAGCTGCCATACAAAAATCCTGTAAAAATATCCTCACTCAATTTACGGAACTCACTATAACTCAAGAATTCGTTTAACCACAAAGTTGAAAATTTTTACAAATTAGTTTTGAGGGAAAATGAAGTTCGAGTTCATTAGTCAGTAAAATTACTTTACTCCTTCGGGTAGCTACCATACGAAAAGTCCTTAAAACACGTGTTCAAGAACATTGGCCGATAACTTCAGAACGTCGTTTAGCCACGACGTCCAAATTTTTAACAAATTAGTTTTGAGTGAATATAAAGATCGAGCTTACTTGTGAGCGAAATCCTTTCTCTCCTTCGGGTGGCTCCCATACGAAAAGTCCTTAAGACAAGTATTTGAGTCGAGTTTCATAATAGGTCCAATTGTCTTTTAGTTTCGAGTAGCAAACAAATGGGAGTCCTTAATAAAGGACAAATTACCATAAAAATACCTTAATCTACTTTATCCCTAACTACAATATAATTCGAAGTTCAGTATTTCATCTAGAGTATCATATGATTGGCTTGCAGCCGATCGTGACTGCAGTATGTTTCTTTATTATTTTTTAATAATAAAGTATTGTGATCGACCTGAATATTTAAAAAAAAATTGCTAACCTGAAATTTTGTATTTTCACTTTTTAAGAACTAGTTGACCCCAAAAAGCAAAACCAGAAAAATTTCCGTCTGTCCACCGTATACGCCGTACGCAAAAGCGTTTGCAGGCGCGTAGCTTACAGACCCGTTGGGAGGACTAAGTTAAAATTTTGTTTGTGGGTAGATTAGCTGGACCCCATGAAGTCACGGCTGATAGGGGTGTGGGGGATATCAATTTTTTATAAAAACAATTTAATTTTTATATCTCAAGTACCACTAAAAAATGTATGTGTGTGGGGCGGGTATGGGGTGAGGGTGGGTTGCAAAACATCATAGAAAAATAAAATTTTTAACTTTAGTCTTTCATGTAAGTGCCTAGAAACCGTTTTCCAAATTGTTTGATATTCAACCCCTATTAGAGTAATAAGTTTTGAAAACTATAACCAGTATTATTTAATTTGGGGACAATAGGAATGCAGAAAATGGGTTTTTTACTAAACGAGCTAAAGTAATCTCGTTAGTGAACTGCATTCAAGAGTGGCCCATCTATAATTATGCAAGATGTGTCGTAAATGCTTAAATAATGCAGATAATTTTTTTTTATATTTGTGGTGAGTTTACTCTCACCTTAGCGTAAAAAATTTCCATCACTGGAATGATACAAGAAGCGTACAGTTTCTATTTTGGTTGGTAGGTGGAGATCAGGGACGTTTTGCAGTTCCAAATGGTATTGCGAAAGTCATCAAATCATGTCATATATTGCTATTCTGGATGGTGCTTCCCGTAGGACAAGGAAAAGGTGTTTCAAAAAGGAAGAAATCTCTTGTCAACTATCCGGATATGTCATCAGCTACGCGTCCTATTCCACGCAGTGACGAACATTCGATTCCAGACCCACCGAAAACGCTTACCTTCGCAGCAGATGATAAAGAGAGTACATATGATGAAGAGCCTATGCCATCGACATCAACAGATCAGACTTTCCACCGAGTGTTTCACAACGCCAACAACATTATGATAAAAAGAATTGAAAACTCTGGTGAGAGACCTACAACTACCGAAGAGTACTAAAGAGAATATAAAAAAATTCTGAAACCGATTTTTATGCGATTATATAGAAAGCCCTTTCAACTCGATATCTCATCAGATCTAAGAGATATGTCGGAATTCGTAAAAACGTACTCAATAATTTTAAGCCCTCTTAGGGCTTTAATATTGTAAAACCCCATACAAATAAAAGCGAATTCGACTAAATGTCGATTATATTTAAATATTTAAACCTCTTAGAAGTGAAAGCGAATTCGATACATCATTAAACCGAAAAAATATGTCGGAATTCGTGAATACGTACAAAATTTGGCACATAAATATTAGTAGTATTAGTACATACCACATACAGTCCAAGAAAATAGGTGTGGCTTACAATTCCTCAAACTGTTATTCAAATGCCAAAATAGTTTAGACAATGAAATAGGTTGGTGATTTGATTTCAGTGTGTGCCATTTTAACGAAATTATCAGTTTTGTTGCAAAAGGTGAACAGCAATACTCACAAACATCAATTTCAATAATATTAAATATTATGAAATTTCGCAAAATTTTGGATCGATCTCAAAATTTAATAGCAAATGCATTGAAACAAAACAAAACAAAACGGAGGAAAAACGGGGAAAATTTCGGAGAACTACCAAGCAAACTTACAGGCGCATTACAAATATTTAAAAAGGGCCTCAAGTCCTCCTGGGATATTTTTAAAGAAATTAATGTGAACATTAGTGCCAGAATAGTTCAAAGACGCTTAAATGAAGTAAATTCATTTGGAAGAGCATCGAGAAAAGTTCCACTCGTGATATCATGTAAAACCACAATTCGATTAAACAAAATTGCTTTATTAAATCGAATTTATAATACTGTTGGCAACTCTTTACTACACGATCGCTTTTATCAATGAAAATAACTTTACAAACGCACTTTCCAGTAGAAATGACCGTCATGTCGTTACAATATAAAAACTGATCCCTTGTAGAAGTCCTGCTGCGCTGATGTATGTCGAGCATGCAGGAAGTGTGTAGCATATGCGCGAAGTGTATAGAGCTTTTTACACTATTTTTATTGCATATTGGAAGATTATAGTTTTCTCTGGAAACTTCGATATCATTGATAAGCGAATGGTTCGGGTTGCCAGGGTACGCATGTAACAATATTAAAAGTGGATCTTCGATAGAAAACTTCATCTCCATAAAAAATGATTAGAGGAAAATTGTTGAGCAGGCTGAAGCGTAGAAGATCTCACATTTTCAAAGTGCATACTCGAACATAATATTAATAACCAACAGATTTTTGTTATTTTTTCGCAAATTTAAGTTTTATTTAAATAATATTAGTTAAAGTTCGCTTTACATTTTATGTAATTGTATTTATGTCTTTTGTATAATTTTTTGTTTACATTATCAACAAAAATCAATTTCACCTATCACAACAGTGAAAAATTATATTAAAAAAAACATGATGTGCAATATAGCAAAAGTGGAACTTGGATGCATTTCCGTTTGTAATAATTCAAAAAAAGTAGTTAAGAAAACAAAATAAAAAAAACACAATTCAATTAAACGATAAGAAATGAAAAGTCCGGAAAAAAATTTACAGAGTATTTTAAATGCATAATTTTTAGAATTTTGTATAATTTTAGTTCTTCATAAATATTTTTTTTGTTGCAGCATTTTTTTATACAAAAAAAACTTTGATTTTAAAGCGTGCAACGCGTAATTTAGTGTAGATTTTTTTTGAAAATTGGCAGTCAACTTTATAGTTAAGAAAAATTACAATATGTTGGTATCTAGACGGCCTTGTATTCTCGAGTGCATTTAATATCATCAATTGTCATTGTCTGTTAAAAGAAAGAAAATTATGTTCAAGAATGGGCGAATTTAATTTCGTTTGAACGACAGCCACTGTCGCCTTTATACGATTAGAATAGCAAATTTGTCTTTTACTCACCGCAATCAAGTCAGTTGGAGTGAATTCACGAATAATGATTGTTGGTTTTTCGCCTTTTTGTTCGTGAATAAGTTTGTTGGGATTCTCGAACTTGCATACGCTTGTCACTTTACGTCCGTCAGCAGTTTCCTCCTCGAATTCAACATCAGGAGTGAATTTAATAGTGGTCGTTTTGAAGGTGGATGCAGTTGTAAAGGTGTACTCATTACCATCCTTGGTCAATTCGACGGTTGGGGTGATGCTGTTTCCCATTTTACGGAGAACAAGACCAACACCTAGAAATTAAAAAAAGAAAATTAGAACGTAATTCTATATGTTAATTTTGTTATCTAATAATCTGTACAAAACAAAGTTAAAAATTAGTTTTTCTTATAGCCCCGATCAAACTTGGGGTCACTTTTTGTTGATGTAGGTAGGAATAATTCAATTAGGGAGTTGTGGAATGATATCTTACGAGATGGACGATACTTTTAAAACACTGAAGACTAAATTTATCGGGGAGGACAGATGGCAATGCATTCCATAATCATGTATTTCCAGTGATTGCCTATACTTCAATGTCCGTGAAAAGATAGGTTGACTTGTGTGTTTTGGCATCGAGCCAAGTGTACGAGGAGAATAAGGCAACGTACATAATATATTACTGGTTACATCTACTTTTGAAGTATCTGAGATCATCGACATTCCTGTGGTGCTTCAGAGAGTATATAGAGACTGTGATTGTCACTTCAATTAATCGATCGCAGAACGATATGATTTCTGTGCGAGGAAGGAGCGAACGGATACAGGTCTTATAAATGGTAGCTAGTTCGGCAGCAGTAAAATACTTCTACATATATATGCGGAGAAAACGGTTAGGTGAACTTGATCCTCAGCATAGCGAATTGTTTTGCAAAGACTATGAGACCACATGTAGAGCGACCTAAGCGAAGTTCATATTTACTACGTTTACATGGAGGATTGAATCCTCTAAGATCGCATGTAAACGCAGATCGGATTGAAATGAGATCGACTCGATCCGAACCAACTTCTCGACCTGGATCGAATCGAAACCGGTTATATCGTTCGTCATTTCTTCGATTTGCCCATGCTTCGATCCGGTGTTGTCATAAACGCGATCAAAATTCCGATCTTTCGATCGTTCGATCTTTGGATTCTCCATGTAAACGTAGTAATTGAGGAAGAAATCGCTCTGGTCGTCTCCATATTCTGTTTGACGACATACGTGCATTTGGTCTATAAGCCATCAGTCTGCTGCATAAATTAAATAGTTCGTTAAACCATATGATCTTTTTATCGGCCAATTACATGATGACTTATGACGAACTTTCGTTGTCATCAGTGAAGTTACAACAATCAATCAATTTTGAGATCATTTTTGCTTCTAACTACATCTAGAATTCTTTTCTATGTAAAGATTGCATTTAAACGAGATATTCACCCTTAATCGCAAGACTTCCACCATCAGTTGGAGGATGAAAGCCGAGCCTCGCTGTTTTAGCCGACTTCTTCTTTAATTGAAATTACTTCTAGATATTTTATTTCACATAAAAAATCTTGTGGATACCAATCTACAGCCTGTTAGAAGATTTTTTTGAGGTGGACAGACACAACTTCAATAAACCGATTTCGACTATTCTGATGACGTTTCTATTCGCTCATAAGTACGAGGAACTACGTCGCCGAACACTCGACAATACTAAATAAAACTCATACTAGAAACAACAATATATACATACGACAAAATATACCACGCGATCGATCTCTTCTGAATTCAATGATTTTACTTCCTGTACATTGTCGATCAAATAATCATGTGTCCACGATGAAACGAAACGAAATTCCCATAAATTCTGATGCCCCGTGCAAGTATCTTTAATTTCTTCACAATCTGGTGTATATGTTAACGCTGCAATAACCCCTACCAATTCATGCCCTTTTAATGCATGAAACAACATGACGGAGAATCTTTTATACAAACCCGCAAACTAAGAGTTCATTCATCTAATGATCGTGTGATGCTGATGCCATCGTCAATTGTCCACATTAATTTGCCCCTATACAATTGTATGCGATCCAAGCACTTGAGATGATTTAAAAGACCAAAGACTTACAACAATCGAATAAACAATCAAGGGAATAAAACAGCAAAAAAAGCCGACAACCGTCATATAAAAGGCCCGATTCGCGGGATCGACCGGCATATAAAAAAAACACAATCAAGTGAAATATTGAGAATTAGCAAACTAACTTCAATTGACCGCTAAATATAATTTATCCACAATATATGTATATATATTGTGACAGAACCAACAACCAGCCATTTTGATAGATTGTTGCGAGAGGAGAAAAGAAGATTGAAATAAAAAAGAAAATATTAAATCGAAATTGAAAACGATATAAATAAATAGAACAACAACAACAATGGCCGGAGATGGACAATTTAATTCGGCGGGGAAAGGAATTTCGGAATTTTTTTTTCGTTCCCCAAAGAATTCAACTGATAAAATGAATGGGTAGACAATCTCAAATAAGATATACTTATGTGCGTCATGATATTTGCATTTGAGAGATGGGACTTCGGTACACACACATCCTCTGCATATAATTGAGACTAATTCAATTTGCCGGATAATTCAATTGTATATGGAAATCTGGATGAGATTATGTTTTAATTACCATGTGCTTTCCGGAAAGACTACTCGCTCCTACATTCCTTTTGGTCGTTTTAGAATAGAAACGAGATGTCTTGGAATGTGACAACTTTGATATGTTGATAGTTTTGATTGAGTTTAATTATAATTTGAGTATATAATCTAATATGATTCCCAGCAGCAAAAGGAGCTTTGCTTTGATCTAGTCTGAAATTAACAGCGACCTGATTAAGTTAATTTCAAATTAAAAGTCGTAATAACATTAAACTATGCCATGTCAGTTTTACTTAGCTTCTTAATTTCAAAAATTCATGTGTTAATTTTATATTGTGGGCAGCAATCGTTTCATGTTGCACTCGTAATTACTGGATCAAATGTCGTGACGATTCTTTTTTTTAATAAAATTTTTGTGAAATAATAATCAATTTATATGTCGTTTTTACCGTTTACGCCAAGCAAGTTATTGTACATTCGATTTGAATTATACATAAACAATTATTCGTCATTTTTATCTTACTTGTATGTTATTTGTAATGGTGGGTGCAGTCTATGCGAAGCAAAGTGATGGGTATAATAGACTGGGTTATATGGACGGCTCAAGTCTCATATAAGTCGGTTATGAGGGCGTGGGATCATTGGATACATGCTAGCTAATCTGGTCGCAAACACTCAAGTAAATACATCAAAGAAAACGAAGTCATCGAATGAACGCGTAAACTTTTAAAGGACACTTCTATGGAAGCTGCACAAAATTGTGCTCTCCATACACGTACAGAATAAAATTTAAATTTAAAATTTGCCAACAAAATTAGCCGCAACTTTATTATTTTTTGGGGTAAAATCCGGGAAGCGAATAAACTCGGGATGCGCCACTGCCAACTCTAAAACATCAAATTTCGTTTTCGTAAAACCGGAATATAACACTGGTTGTGTCGATGCAGACGGACTTAAAAATTAACCAGGAGGGCTCTTTGAAAAGTTAATTGGTTAGGGTGCAGGAACCAACACAATCGTCGTAATATTTCAATTTTGACCACGTCCCTGACTATGCAATCTTTCTGGGGTGTTCTATACAGACATCAACTCTTCGCTTTCTATCCTTAGCGACTCTCGAGAAATAAAAATTAGAATTTTTCATTTTCCCTCCTGTCCTATTCCACTTAAAACTTATATACACAAACCAAATTCTAACTTTCTAGTGTAATTGTTTCGGATCATATTGTAATCTAAAGTTTTTCCTCTCCAAAAGTTACCACTTGAAGAAGTTCACACAGGGTATAAGCCACTGTTTTCCATGATTCCGGCTCGGTTTCTAATCGCAGGTTTCCATGGTTTTTTTCTTAGTAGAGAACAAATATCGATCCAACTATCAACCATGTTTGATAAGAGTGTGTACACCTAAATTATTTCCTGAATGCCGTTAAATGTTAGATTCAAAGACGATCTTGTAGCGTAACCCTTCATCAAGGATGTTTTTGAAAGTGTCTTGGTTACAGAAAAACATATTTCAAGTGATCACGTAGTCGTCTTTCTGTATTTGCATCCTACTGTTCGTATAACACGTCGAAAAAAGATTCGCTTGAGTAAAAGAAAATTGTAGGACAAATTTTTGGACATTGATGAAGTTCAAGCTTCGTATGATATAAATCCGGAGCGTCAAACAGTAAATTTGACAGATTCGCCTCGTATGGAGGTCTTTATCTCCAGATTATGCTAAAAAAAATAGTTGAAAGTATGTCTCGGAGATGCCAGACAACTGTTTATAGTTGAGGCGACTGGATAACCAACTTATTAATAAAAAAGAATCGCCTTTTCTTCATTGATCTTTCTCAAATAGGTTTCAGATTTCGCCGTACACCCTTTCGCCGAACAGACTTTATATCGTCGGCTTACAAGGAAAAGACACTAAGTCAGAAATTACGTTTTTGGTAAACCGCATTTAAGGTTTTTGTATGGAGTCTTGAAATCTCTACTTTATGCCGGTAGTATTTAAAGAAAAATATGATATCCGAATGATAAATGTTGACTAAAGAAAAACCGACTTAGTGCCTTTTCCTTGTAAGCCGACGATATTAAAGAATTATTCAACACTAATTCTTCTTGACTCTAAATCGAATTTGGGATATTGATGTTTTGCCAGAGATACGTTTTTATATTATCCTTTCGCCGGTGGCATCAAAGTTTTTTTTGAGAAAGATTTTTACAATTTCTCCACTAATTTTAATCCTCTAGTAGAAGACTATTGGAACTCACTCTCGAGACATAAGATATTCAGAGAAATTGTTATTATTCTTCACGAAAGGGGCATCAGAGTAAGGAGTTCCTTTATCTAAACAGGTATAATGTAATACAGAGTTCATACTCTTCCCAACATAGAGCTATACACTAGGCTTGCGCATTTTAGTTCACCAAAAGGAGCAATCATTTCTAGTTCGCGAACCCTCGCTAATGTGATGCATGTGATGACCAAAAAATGTGATGAGCTAAAAAAAAAATGTCACTGCAGAAGTAGAAAAGTGTGATGAGCTAAAAAAAAAAAGGGTCATCCGCGTACAACTACCCTGCAAGAAAGCGCTACCGAAAGTACAAACACATGCATTAACTCCAACACCCTGACATCAAAATTGTTTAATTGTATGCGATACATTTAAACTTTGGAGTACATGGCCCGTTTCTAGTCTTATGTGACATCAAATTTTCGCGTAAATTAGTCGAGCGGACCTATCTCGCAACGCCGTAACCCCTGCTGGTACTACTATTATTTCTGTTCTACTGCACTTCGGTACCTGACGTTTTTGGATATTGCTAAACTTCTGCTTTATTTCTTATTTTATACTTATCATTGTTTTTTTTAGGTTTTTCTTATTGAAAAAAGATTATTTTCTTCTACACCTTAATCAGCCCGACCGGATACCAGGGTACCTGGGATGGAAAATTAAGACGCATTAGTTAAACTATAGGGTACAATTACCCTGTAATTTACCCGGTAAATCATACTGGCTTCGCTTCCAAATTTCCATGCATTCATGTAGTTAATTTATAGGGTACCATTACCCTGTAATTTATCCGTTAAATCGTACTGGCCTCGCTTTGTAATTTGCACTATGCGATTGGGTTAATTTACCGGCTAGCTACCGGGTACCATTAACTAGGAGTGAAAGAGATGGAGATAGAGGTAGCGAATCACACGAATGCAAACCGATACGAAGTATATAAGTTAATTTTTGTCCCGAGGCCTATACGTTTTAACTGAAAGATTACCGGGTAATGCTACGGCGGAGCTCCGGCAGAGTTACCCGGTAATTTTCTTGCAGGGTATATTCTACCATACAATGCATACAAACAAACTAGGAGCGGGACTGACTGCGAACTAGTTCCTTCATTTCTCTTCTGGAAACGCTCTTCTGAACTAGTTCGTTCGCGAACTACACAAGCCTACTATACATATATGTACGTGTCAATCGCAACTGGCCAGATTCGCGAACGGGCCACACATATTTATGCAAGCATGTTTTTGATTTCTACAAAATGAAATTTAATTTAAAACTACAACTGAAAACACAACACAAAGAAAGAATGAATAAAGAAAAAATGTAATCGAGGTTTACGGAAGTCTGGAAATGCATTCGCATCGTCATGGTCGCTTGCCTTGTCCCGAATAGTAGAGCAAGCTGTCCGGAAAGCCAAAATTAGGTACGGCGAGTGTACGGAGCCGCCATAAGAGTATATATTATATTTTTTTGGACATTATTTCCCAATTTTCTCCGTAAAATCAATGACAAAATTACATCCGTTGAGCGTATTCTCTGCAGTGAGATTCATAAGACAGATTCTGAGTGGATTTCTCTTATCTATGAAGATCTGTCGAAGACTTCTATGTACAATTATCTCCTTCCTCTAGGGAATATATATGACCTAAAGAGTGGTTGCGAGAAGTGTTAAATGCCTGTCAAATATAAGTTTAGGTCGTCAGTAGGTGAAATGTCTGACGACCCTTCAAAGTACTCATAGGAAGTATGAACGAAGCTCATCTATTCTCAAACGCCATGAACCTAATGTAATATACTCAGATGGAATTGGAAATTAAATATGAACTTCTTATGCATTTTTTAATATTTTTTAAAATATAGGTGACTACTTGTCGATCAAAAAATCACTAAAATTGCAATAATCTGGCTATCCCCATTGGCAAAATATCGCAAGCACAATAAATTAATGATTCAAACATACATACTTATTATTAAAATGTACATGTACTTAACCTTGACCATGATAATCATTTTAACACAACACTCAAATTTCAATCACCTATTTATAGATTTTGCACATTATCACTTTCATAAATTGTATTATATTTTGTATAGAAACAATTGCGTCGATTTTGTGTGCGTGTTATCATTTGAATTTATTCGTTGTGTTTTTTTAAATATATATTTCAGCAAGGGGTCAAAGTATAAATATGACAAAATAAGATTGAAAATTAAAATTAGTGTTGATATATATTTTTACCTCACGTAAAATGGCATGCCGTGTCACACGGACTTTAACATTTCAAAGTGATGTAATGTGGAATTCATGGCAATATTCCTTCAATTCGAACGTGTAGAAAAATAATAATTTATTTTTGAAATGAAAAGAAGTAACATTTATTTTCGAAGATTTTCTCTTAATAAACAATCGAGAGAGTTTTATAATGACGTGCACCAGATTTTTGTGGACCGAAATAAAAAAAATAAAAGCGAACTGATTCATGGTTTTTCGTATTTACGGGCATTTCAAACGGTATAGTAGAGTTTGTCGTCAAAAGTTGAACCGACGATTACACTACTAGCTAATTTCACTCAAATATGCAACGTCCGCCGACATCATGGATTTTATTGACGTCCGTACGAAAAGTAAGATTGACATTTTATTTCATTTTTCTCTGGTTCGAATTTTTACGAATATTTCATGGAATAATATAGCTGCAAAGCGTGGACACTGCACTACGTGTCGTTCATAGATTCAATTGAACAGGATAAGACGAGATCGTAGGTCTATTGAGGAGATGATCAGTTTAATTCGATACAATTTCGACAGTGAATCGACACCAACAATCCTCATAAATCAAGGAAAATCAGGCTGAATGTCGAGCGAATGGAAGATAGAAGGATTCCCAGCTGCTTTTTGGAAACAGAACCACATAACAAACGATGAACAAAAAAAATCATGGCGATAGGAAGACTCAATTAACCGTTAGGTTTTTGTAAACATCCTCTGTATTTGATATCGGTATTTTGGGTGTTTCTGTGGTGAAAATTTTGAATTTTTTGACTACTTGTCGACTTCTAAACGTTAACTACAAAGTGGAACGTAGCACAAGACTTTGATCTAAAAAGAATTTGAATTTTCAGATCCACACTTTTTATTAATTTTGTAAGGCTAAATTTATTGATGGAATGAACATTCCACTCTATTGCACAAACAAATTTCAAACTATAAATCTGAAAATATGTATGAAATAATTATGTTCAATGGCATGGAAATCTTAGACATAAGGACCTGAAAAAATGGCGCATACATAATTGAATAGTGTGCTGAAAGGAAGTTAAATCTATGGAAATATAGGCAGCGTTGAAGTCAATTCACTCCTCTAATAATTTTTACCAAAATTGCATCTAATATGTTTCTTTGTTGTTGATTGATGATGAGTTTAGTGCTACCAAAAGAAGAGCGAATAAGCCAAATCAATTATTTAGTCTCTCGACTAATTGAGGGCCCGCACTTGTTCGGATGTACTTTATAATTTATTAGAAGTAATGAATTGACTTCAACACTACCTATCTAATTCTATATTCTTCGATCTTCTACTCTATTAATTTCCATAGATTTAACTTCCTTTCAGCACAATATTTAATTATGTATGCGCCATTTTTTCAGGTCCTTATGTCTAAGATTTCCATGCCATTGAACATAATTATTTCATACATATTTTCAGATTTACAGTTTGAAATTTGTTTGTGCAATAGAGTGGAATGTTCATTCCATCATTAAGTTTAGCCTTACAAAATGAATAAAAAGTGTGGATCTGAAAATTCAAATTCTATTTAGATCAAAGCCTTGTGCTACGTTCCACTTTGTAGTTAACGTTTTGAAGTCGATATGTAGTCAAAAAATTAAAAATTTTCACCCCGATACCGATTTCAAATACAGAGGATGTTTACAAAATTAATTTGTTATTCAATTATATGCCTCAATAGCGCACTTGTTAAAAACACGCCAATTTGTAAAACATTGAGGTCGTAGATTTAAACCGCACCTAGTCCCGGGCTTATCACCCTGATCTAATTAAAACATAATTGAAGCAGTAACAGTGCCTAGCGCTGTGATCAGTTATTTGAAGTAGGAGGTGATTTGGACGACAGGATTTCTGTTTATTTAAAGTAAGGTTCTGATTTAGTGAAAACTGCTTACAATGTTTTTGTCAAGAAAAAATATTAGCAAAAGGAATTAGTGACAAAATAAGTAAAAGTGCCTTTTTGATATTAAAGATAGGTTATGTTTTAAATTCCACTGTTATGCAAATAAACTAAACTTGAATTTCCAGCCTAAGACTATTGTACGGCTTAGCTTAAAAGTAGATTTAAATTGAGTTTATAATCCAGATACCTACATTTTAAAAATCATTTCCGCAAATAAAATACAGATACCCTATCGCTTTAAATTACCGTCCAGTTACGGACTCTTTAATGGCACGATTATAATTCAGAAGAATTTCATTGGTTATTAAGCAAGAAATATGGCTCGATGTTTAATTTAATCATAATAAAAGCACAATTATGATTCATATCGTTCTCGCAGTCTACTAACATCGATAGCCTTTCTGTTTGTCTCAACGAATTAAAAAACCAAAAGATAAATTTGCATTTCATATTATTTGCATAGATCGAAATGTTGCCTTATAAGAATATTGCGAATGCACATTTCATTTAAAGTAACTATTTAGCGCAACACACAACAGGTTTATTCTTCAATTCGCTTTGCAAGTCAATGCTCTTTGCTTGGTGTTATTTAACCGCAGAACTTGCGAAGTTCTATACGGACGTAACGTAGTTTCAATGCCAAGACCACAGAAAAGTTTTGTTTCGATAGAATTATCGATATAAATCGAGGCAGAAACAAATCCATCTGGCGTAATGGAAAAATACAATTAATTTGTTTTCTCCATGTGTGCAATACAGTAGCGTTAAAATTGAATGCACGTTCGATATTATTAATTTTCTTGAATTTAAGTTCTAAGCGTAACGAACAAGCTACTTCTGAATTAAAGTGACCAATACGAATATTTGTGAAGTAATATATAAACATTGTAAGGCCCGGAGTTGAGAGAACGATAAATGACTCAAGGGTAAAAGTTGTTTCGAGGGCTTAGAAGTCTCAGTTCCATAAACAATCTACAGTTGAACATTTAGTCGCGTATGAGAGCAGAAATACTATTCGTGAAGCAATTCAAAATGTGCTAGGCTACGATCCCATTCAGCAGCTACAAAAATATCAGAAGGACTATCGAAGAAGGGAAACAACAATGCAGCCATGTTAGCAGGTTCTATTGTTTCATGAAAACGCTTTCAATATTGCTAACTAGGGACTGTGAATGACAGCCCTTTGCGCCAGAGATGTAGCTGAGTATTCAATCAACATAGTATCTCGCTATTTTGATAACGGGGTGCTGGTAGCTGGTATATAACACAAATGAAGGGGAAGAGCGGTCGTACAGTATCAAAGGATGTGTTCCACAAGACAGACCAAGTAGGCCGTACCGAGCGACATCTTACGATATTGTATACATAGATTTTTGTAGATTATCCATATACCCTCTAAAGGACATGGACATACGCCACAAGAAAATGATGATGAACGAGAGATAGCTTCATTCATCTATGAATCAGTTCAGACTAAGAGAAGATGGACCTATTTATGTGCTGATCCCGGACGATGAAATGAAAGCTTGAGAACCACAGAATCTTCAGAGGATACCTACACAGGTTTGATCTATAAGAACACATGGTTTTCGATTGTCTTGATACAAGACTAAAAGGGAAGTGGTTGAAAATATACTGCTCCAATACTGAGGGTGTAAACATGACGCGGAAAATGATTATGAGCGAGCATTTGCGACAACCTTAATGAAAAGCAGCAACGAGACGACACTCATAAGACAGAAAATCTTTGAGAAGCATTACTCCCAAGGCAGTGCCACAGGGATTAAGAGGCGCGATGAAACGTGTTTTATTTCCGAACTTGCTACAGACGCCTCTAGTTTGTGAAGATTGGACCGAAAATGTCATCCACCGGGTACCGAAAAAGAGTCCCAGCAGATGAGCTCATACTTGATAAACTCTTAAGTGGAGCGGATCGAATTTGGAGTATGATCGAATATATAATATAAACAATCAAAATACATACAGACAAAATGTACGATTTGAAACTTAGTCAAGTGTCCCTGGACTTTAGATGGTTAGTAGTCATTTCGCACGCAGAAGACTGCAAAACATAACGATTGTGGAGGTTGCGGTCTTGATAAAGTTGCAAATTTGTATTTTTATTGCGTGTCTAGGCGTTGCATAAAAAGTGGCGACCATTCATAACAGGCTCCTACCCTTTTCCCTATAAATATTCCTTCCTATCTGCAATATACATTCCTGTCATTCCTATTTGACATCGAAGTTCGAGTGATAAGCTAACTACATATATCCGAAAAAATTAAGAGGGTTGCAGAGCTTAGAAAGTCAAATGAATTTTGTTTCAAGTAGAAGTGGAAAAGAGCAGCAAAAATGTAGTTTCATTTTGGAAACATTTAAGGTAAGTACACATGTACATTCGAACGAGGACGCTGTCAACACCGAAAGAAAACAATTGTAAAAGAGAGGCGAAAAAACAATATCATTCGAATATGATTGAATTGTTCAACTTTTTTGATAATTTTTTCCCTTTTAATTTCTGAATCAGGGTGGCCACAGAAAATGGTTTTCAAATATCCCTGACAGTTATCCCGTTTCTTATTATTACTTCTTGTATCAGTTATTACTTCTAGTTTCGGGATAACTTAAAAATTTACGAAACTGTCTGATTATTCTAAATTCTACAAAATTCCCGAACTTTTCAGTGTGTTTAGCTTTGTGGCCACTCTGTAAATCTTCCAGGTTGGCGTTCCGAACGGAAAAACCATTTGATGTTGGTAATGTGTAACATCAAGTAGTGTGAGGTAATTTTTGACTCAGACTGTATTGAGTTAGCAATATGTTAATTAATAATAATTGTTATGAGAAATTTATTAGTGTTGGTCGCGTTGAAAGTGTTATAAAAGGCTCAATTTATTTCCCATCAATTCCGATAACGAAATGTATACGTACCGGAAAATTATTTATGGATATCAATCAGACGATATGTGGTGAAATGTAGCGGTATCAATTTCAACATTGCGATTATTGTAAGCTGTGCATACATCAATATTTTTTTATTGTTATATAATTAATTTTTCGTTTAATCTAATCTTTATTTTGGCTTACTTACTAGAAACTGATTATTATATCTATTATATACAGGCGCTTCTGAGTTTTATGAAATGATACTGAATCAAAATTACGGCTTTAAACTTTTTTTAATAAAAAACATTCAAGTAGAACTTTGTACCACCGAGTGCATAAAGCTGCTAATAAACACTTGAATTTATTTTTAGTTTATTAAACCTTCTGCTTAGAAATGAAATAAGCTGAATGAATTATTGATATACTCGTGGAAAAAAAACTTTCAAATGCAGTAATTAAAGTATAATTAAAATACAGACTTTACATTGTTTAGCGTTGAGAGCATTATGGCTTGAGAAACAAAATAAAAATGTGTATGCTGGCAATCAACGCAAAACATATCTGTAGCTCGGTATTCAGATTGATTGATCGACGGATGAAAGTATGGGGCGCATCGGTTGAAGCCGACGTATAAAACCAAGTCTAACCTAATATCAACTTGCTTTTCCAGCGACATTTTCCATCTCGTTATACTTGAAGGCTTACGTTAGGTTCAGAGGCGCGAACGCACTGTACCACTGGACATCATAAAATCTCTATAGCCTAAGATAAGATTTATACTAACCGAGAAGCGTCTTTTTCATTCATTGAACGCGCGTAGTGGTTAAGGACCGAAATCTTCTATGGGCTTTCTCATAAAAATAAATACATCCTCGTCCATACCATGGAAGGAAAAAGTAGTTCGATTTTGAATTTGATATAGGTTTATAAATAAATAGAATATCGAGGGTAGTTTATTCCCAAATAGTTTGCAAGAACAATGTCTATAGTTAGTTATATGATTAGAAGGATCGTTACGAACAACATCATCCTTTTATCGCGATCGGGTGTTGTATGTTATACCTCCTAATCCTGTATGTTTTTATATAGAGCTACCGGGATCAAGTCTTTTGAAACTCAAAAGCCCAATTTCGTTCTGCATTAAATATTTTTAAGGTTCACATATTATTTGCGTGTAATAGATTAATTTCAAAATAAGGGAACTAAAGCGACATACTTCCCGATAACCACAGGTAGAGCTGATCAAACCGCATAATACTAAGCGTTTGACGAATTGTTAAGCAACGTTTTTTCACTTCTCAGTGTGTCACCACTGAAGGCGAATCGTATTCCATGGTTTTTCCGGATAGTATGTGGTTCTTCATAAATTTTATATTTACTTAATATTATAGTGACCCAACACGACTAGTAGAAGAACGAAAGAGATGAGTTATTTGTTTAGTCTTGTAACTCAGCTAATGATCTTCGTAAGAACTATTTTCCCCGCAAGTTTCACTCAGAACCAAATCGATCATATGGTTGCCGATGAAGAAAGTACGCATACCACGTGGTAGATGACGAAACAACGCCTTCAGACTAAGTCCAACAAACTGGCTTTCTATTGAATGTTTTTTTAACTAGTACGTCCTCAATAGCAGTCGCCAGGACAACGATTGGTCCCAGTCGGGCTTTCGTGTTGGTGTTACTCACCAGAAACCCCTGACGCCGTAAAACAACCAAAAGGTTCTTCAAGTTAACAGTTTTGTTTAAAAATTTGTCTTCTTCAGTTCCTTCATGACACCTTTTGTTTTTTTCTAAGACCACTTAGGAGCCTATGAGAAGATGTTCTGTTTTTTACACAGGGTGTTCGGCAAACTTTGTGAAATAATAAAACTGGTTTTAGACCAGGTCCTATCAGAATATCAAAATTTGACTCTAGTAAAAATCTGCCTACTTTTGAGTAAAGGGTTTTTTTTAAAAAAAAAAAAAAAACTATAATCGCAATGTTATACCCTGTACAGACTATGCATTTTAAACGCATTTAAGTAGGTAAATTTAACATGTTAAAAAAGTAGTGTTCAGACTAGGCAACTCGTTTTATTTTGATACATGATAGCTTGATGTGATTTGTTTTGACAAGTAGATATTCAGCTGTGTTTCATTAGCAACTTCATGCTTTCTAAATTGTTTGAAACCAATTAGTTTGTATAGCAGTAATGAAAAGGGAATTTATTAGCTATTGCAGTCGTTGCACAAGCACAAAATTGAGTTTCTGCAGCATTAAATAGTTTCTTCCAAAGTTTACTTCGATTTCCGCGAAGGTTGCAGTACATGTTTTCGGTTAAACGCGTAGTAGCTACGTGTTTTCGTAAACGCGTCCGGGAAACTCGATTTAAACGCGTTAATCTCGTAGTATGAACATAGTATTAGGTCAATTTATTTTTTTTTCAAATTGGTATAAAGAGTACAAGAGGCATATTCTAAAATAGTCGATTTCGTATCGAGAAAAAATGATCAGTGTCAGAGACAAGGACGCAGAATCAACATTAACAAATTTTTGTCAAAAAAAGAGAAGGAATATTAATACCGTTAATAACGAAAGAAAGTTATCTTATTTTAGCTCCGAAGAAAGTGGCATCATGTTCAGAGAAGTCAATTTATGAATTTGTTCCCTTTGATGAACCAAAAGAAAGATCATAAAAAAAATAATATTTTGGAAAGGAAATAAGAGGGCGCATTTTTAAATAACAATTTAGATTATTTTTTCAGAGCTTAGAGTAGAACTTTTAAATTAGAATTTAGATTTTTTCAACTTAGATTAGGATTCTATTAGACTTTAGACTATTTTTCTAGAACTTAGATAAGGATTTAGATCAAATTTTTTTTAGAGCTTAGATTAAATAAATGAAACATATAATAAATAATAGAAACAAATAAAGGTGTATCTCCTCGTCTCACCAGAACGAAATTCCATGCGAAAACTGTGAAAGTCATTTTTTTTAATTTTTTTTTGTTTACGGGTGCAAGACCCTCGAAGGAAAAAATACAGCTTATATATATAAATGTAAAAGAGAATGAAATGAAGTAAAGAACATAAATCCGTAAAAAAAGAAAAAAATAACACTAAAAGTAAATGGAAATAATTTTAAAAACTAAATAAGAAAGGAAAACATGAAATGAATTTTAGTCGAGGCTAGGAGAGTATTACTGAGCTCTCGATGTAGTCTTCTACTTTTAAAAGTGGGGTCACGACGGGGTAATTTTCACGGAATGTTGTGGTCCAGGAAGGGTGGACTAATGGGGCGTTAATTAACATGCGCACGCACAAGCGAAGTCGTGCGTGCATACCAAGGTTTCTCGGTATCTCATGACTTATCGGAATATATATATATTTTTTTTAACCTAATGTAAACAGGAATTTCAGATTTTCTGAGAGTTAGGGAGCGCAAATTCCGAATAAATGTGGTATAAACTAGTCCAATCCCAACCAATGTGAAATGGGTAATGAAGCCCGCATATATGTATTTATTAAAAATTGCATAACAACCCCTTTTTCCACGTTTATTAATCCATCCTAAAGAACTTGGTCACATAATATACACAACATTATTTACTTTGACATTCAGAAACGTTTTCCCATTCGGTTCGATACTTTTACCCGTATCTATTGTATAATGAATTTTATTAAGTTAATAGAAACATCCATCAAGGCGAATTGGGCGAGACGAATTGTAAAACTTGCAAACAAGGACGATTGTGATGCGAAATGTTATGCAAATGTAATTCGAAGATTGATTAGATTATTCTTATGCGACAGAGGGACTGTTCTGTAAAACACAAAATATAGCCTTCGAGTATAATATATTCGTTCACTTAGGCCACATATTTTCTAAAATTGAAATCAAAATGAAAGTAGCCCAAACAAGTCAATATTATAAAACTGAGATTTCGGAATATTCAGTAGCTAAATAAAAAAAAGCCTAATCTAAGAACCTTAAGACATGGTGAAATTTTTTGTTGTTCAGGCCTAAGCGCCTTAAGTTTATGGCCTGAGTAAGGTCCTTCTCGCGACCCCCCCTCCCCCTCCGCCATTTAGCGCGGACACCAGCAAGCACGTCACACCTGCTCAATGTTCAATCACCAATTCAGACGTAGGCGTATCTTAGCAACTACCTTTCCTTGTATTATTTTGACTTTTTTTTAAAACATAATAATTTCCCCTTGGCCTCCGTTCATAACAATGAAAAGATAAGTTCTCTCTGAAGGTATCATCACAAGTTCCGATAGATCGGCCAAGATTTTCTCTAATGGAAATAGATCACCCATGCCTTATGAAAGCCAGAGAAAAAAAACTATCAAGCAGGATCTGGTTGGAATTCACAAAATCATGTGGTGAATCGTCTAAAGCTAGTATTCCACTGTTTAACACAGCGGTCAAATTGCAGTAATAAACAATGCGAAAAAGCGAATCTGACCGAGCGAATACTGTGAGATTAATTGGAATTCGCTATTTCGCATTGCTTATTACTGCAATTTGACCACTTGGTCAAACAGTGTAATACTAGCTTAAGGAACATTATGGAGACAAACAATTGAGAAGGACGAGTGAATGAATTCCGGTGACAGTAAAGTCTATCGCCCAGGATCGTTTCTTGCGGTGGAACACTGTTGCTACACAGGAGCTAAAGAAGTCTTTAATTAGGACATTAATCCCAAAAATTGATTGTTCGATGTTATAATCAAATTTAAGCAGAAACTGAGCTTTTCGGTAGGGTAGAGTTTGGGGTAGTCTCTAATTAATTCAATTCGACTAATCTCGGAGTCAGAGACTATCTGTTTTGGCGGCAAACTGACATACACGGTTTGATTGATCAAATCTATTGACCTTGTAACGACTAGGATTAAGGCCACACCTCATCCTCTCCTACGAGATAAAATCGATGATCTCGCTTCACCACATCGAAGTGTATGATTTGGTGGAAGTCACGCCATAATGAAAATAATACTGGCCAGCAAGGGCAGGCAATATCGACCTTCGACTCGTACCTCACAAAGTTCGAAGTCCCATTACCGCCCACTGATCACCTCACATCATTAGCAGATTTTCATCTATTTTTGAATTGTACATTTCCACGTTTCGAGGAGATTTCACTTATTGGACGGCAGTCAATTTACGGCTGTAATTACGTAAAATTTAAAAAGCCATTTCCACGTAGAATCGACCTTTGGTTTCGGTTCTTTTGCTACACCATGAAATTCAAATAGTGTAACAGCGCGATTCTCTAGACGGAAATGACCGCTAATTTATTTTATTCATCAAGCGCACACGGCGAATTTTAACACCACACTTTTTTTTACAAAAATTCTTTTCTTTTCGCGTTTCCCACCGGCTTGGGAATTGGGCAATAAACCATAAGATTCCAGTAGGATTCGGGTTCTTGTGGAATTTTGCAAACCAGTTTCTTGCCGGTCGAATAAGACGCGCAACTACAGATTACAGTTAAAATAAGGTTAAAGGATTTTAAAAACTTACCGAGAGCCTTCATGTATTCGTCGAATTGTTCGGATTTCTCCAATTTGTATTTCTTTCCTTCCCAGCAGGCCATTTTAATAATTTATCTTAAGAAAAACCGGAGAATTCACGAAACGAAGTTAATAACGGCAAAAATCGCACCAAAAGGAAACAAATGCCACGAATTTTGAATGAAAAGATTATCCAGCCGGCACCGCTTTTATAGTTCTCTCACGACGTGACGAGTTTTTTTTATCGTTTTTTATTTTAAAAAGACTCTCAGTCATCAGAGCAATGCTACGAACAACGTTGCCAGATAGCCTCTTTTAAAAATATACGAGATTTTGTACAAGGATTTTATCAAAAAATTTTAAATATCAAGAAATTAACAATTAATAAATTCAACAGATATTATTCATAGTATATTTTACGGAAGCCATTATAATATTATTTATAGCTTATATCCAAAAATTTGTATTTAATTAATGCAATACATCAAAACATAGAAATAAAAAAAAATTATGATATATTTTGCATTTTCACGTTTTATGAGTAATAGACCACAAAACAGAAAAAAAAATTTAAAACTTATAAAATTGGTAAATTGACATATATTTGTTGTGAACGGAGGCTGTGGAGTGAATATTTTTACTTGAAAAAGTCAAAATGTCTGAAGAAAAGGTTTTTGTATGAGAGCTACTCGTAGGAGTAATGGGAATTTAAGGCCGTGACACATTAAAAGCAGAAAGCAACGGCGGAAGCAGAATTGGTTTAGAAAGCACAGGATCATTTGTCGCCTGTTTAAATGAAAGCAGCGGCAGAAGCAGAGAAAACAGTGCTACTTTTTCGTTCTAAATTCTTAAATTCTGTTTCTGCTTCAGTACTGCCAACGTTAGAATTGGGAATGTAGTCAGCAATGGAAATGTTAAATGTGTCAAAATTGTTTCCATTACTCGTATTTAATGATCATTTTAAGCGAAAAGCTCAGAAAAATCAACGGAAACAAAATATTTTCGTCCGCTCAAGGTAGGTTTAGGTTTAAGAAGGGGCGCAGCGCTAAAACCACCGCGCTCACTAGGCACCAAACGGGCCCATTGCGATCCCTTCAGGTCCTCGTGGGCTATTCCATCACCTCAGAAACACTCCAATTCCCTGCAGAACCTGACTAATTTGTCATACCCTAACGACCTCAAATCCTCGATGCTCTCGAAGAAAAGGCTACCCAACCATTTCAGACGCCTCCTAGCGATCCCCGTGCATTCACACAGAATGTGAGTGATGTCCTCCATAGCATACAGATCATGGCAGAACCTACACATGTCCGATTCCGCAATCCCTAGCCGCATAGCGTGTTTCCTCAGCATACAGTGCCCCGTTAGTGCTCCGACGAGCAGTCCGCTCAAACAAGAAACTAAAATCAGGCGGATGTAATTACCATATATCTGCACAGAAACTTAGTGAAGTTATTTTACCACATAAACATCATATTTCGAGAGAGAACAAAACTGATAAGAACCCTTCATCTATCGTCTAGCTCCCGCTTTGCCCTTGCAATTATTAAAAAAACACGAACACATTGAAATTGCATGTATTAAGTGTTCATTTTTAAAACTTTTCACAATCCTCTCTCCTTTTCACTTATATTTGTTTTAATTTATTAATAATTTTATTTTTATTTTTCTATATTAAAATATTTGAAAACTATTTATCTCGGTACGACCCCTTATACCAGTGAGTTGCACTGACTGGGGAGTACCTTCGGGTTAAGGTAATTTGATCGGACATTGAGCCCAATGTCGGCATACATGCATGAGTATGTCGATACGGTGAAAATTTTTCCAGTTTATTGAGCTGGGTGATAGCATTTACATCAGTTCTCTAAGCTGAGAAAGTGTGCCCAAATGGGGAATTCTTCTCCAACTCTTGAGTTGGGAAGGAATCGCCCATTTTGCATGATGGGGTTAAATCTATTATTATTAAAACAAAAAAAAAATTTCTGGTTTTCTCTCACTATCTCTAAAGCTAGTATTACACTGTTTGGCCATGAGGTCAAATTGCAGTAATGAGCAATGCGGAATAGCGAATTCCAATTATTCTCGCAATATCCGCCCGGTCAAAATCGCTATTTTGCATTGCTTATTACTGCAATTTGACCACTTGGTCAAACAGTCTAATACTAGCTTAACCCTTTATGCCATAGACCATCTCCACACATGCTCAATTTTAACTGAATTTGTGTTTTTTATGTAAACAAACAGCAAACCCACTCCGTCAAGAGCAGTTTCGTTTCTGCTTCATTTCTCTCGGCCCATTTCATTTCCTTATATTCTTATTCGTAGGACTAAAATACTTGTGACTGTTGACAGTTAGCATGGACACATTATTCCGTGCTTCTACCTTCGATGATAGTTAGCATGGACACATTCTTCTCTGCTTCTGCTTTTACTTAAATTCATAAAGCAGAGCAAAAAGCAGCACTGACGACGCTGCTGTTTCTGCCGCTGCTTTCTGCTTTTAATGTGTCACGGCCTTTACTGTCTAATGAACTGAAACTTCATTTCCCTCCAAACTACTTTGTACAAAATTTAAACTCAGTCAGTTTTGTAAATTGAGTGAGGATATTTTAACAGAATTTTTGTATGGCAGCTAAACGAAGGACTAGTGCTATTTTCTCAAAGTCATATCGTTAGCTCCAACTGTTGAAAAATCAACACATAGACAATTTCAAAGTCGTAGCTTAAACCGTTCAGATATTATCGGCCAATATTCTTTAGCACGTGTTTTAAGGACTTTTTGTATGGCAGCTACCCGAAGGAGTAAGACAAAGTTGCTCGTTAACGAACTTAGCTTTGCAAATTCGGCCAAACATCAAAATTTAAAAAGTTCAACGGGTTTTGTGGTTTTTCTCCCATACATTACATATAATTAACTGTATTTTTAAATAATATCTGCTATAGCATTTAAATAGTAATAATTAAGTTGTAAAGATCTTTTGTCTAATCTCTACACCATCCCAAATCAAATATTTATTATTCACTCATGTTAGCATCTCGAAGTAAACATATCTATCTATTTATCTATCTATCAAATTTAAAATTTCGACATTCTAGGTCAAAGCGATCTTGAGTAATTGTCCTAATGGACAGACAAATTATGGCTGCAAATTATGGTAGATTTTGAACTATCCGTGGTAGACGAGGTAGTTTCTTATTTTTTAAAAAATCGTGTTAGATTTACAACAATAGTGGCAAAGTGATTACACTGGTAACGCGTAATACAGGCTTTAGTTTAAATTTGAGAAAAATTTTCAAATCTGGCATTGCTGGCTGAGAACTGAAGTTGAGATGAGACGACACATGAAAGCAGTGTTACCGCGAGGCGGTTTTTGGGAGTAGCAAAATCTGCTACCTTTTTCAAAAGAGAGGTAGTAGAAACTAAATTTTAATAATAATACAATAAATAAGCTTAACATTAAACAATGTAAAATACTAATAGATTATATTCTTGTGCTGTTTGACTTTGACTTTCGAGAATTATCGTAAAAACGTAGTGTTTCATGACTTGATGTAGTAGGGCAGTAAAACAGAACGGTAACGCTGCATGAAAGCGAATAGTGGAATGCTTGCGCATGGGTAAAATATGCGGTATGCGCACAACTGATATGGAGAGAAAAAAAAGATAGCAATAAGAAACTATAGAAACAAAAGCGAGAGAAACATAGTGACTCAAAAATTGGAGAAGCCCTTGCAGTGTTCTGAGATCATGTGCATTTTCAAATGATTGAACCAAATTGATGGAAAAATTATACGAGCAGTTACCAGTATGGTAATATTTCTTAAAAACGAACCAATTGAAGGAATTATAATAATTTACTTCCCTTTTTAAATCTATCGCCGCTATCGGAAAGACATGAACGAGAAGACCTTTTTGATTTGATCAGAATTGTTAACGGCGAGTTTAATTGTTCAGAATTTCTTGAACTTAAAATTCTCGTGTTCCTAATGTCTACTAACATATATTACATTGCTCTTCATAAAATTCGCTGTAGTAAGAATAGTGCAACCACTTGTTGTTTAATGGAAACTGGTAACAGGCATTCTAATTTACTTAGCTATTTTTGACTCCTACCTCTGCCTTTGTCTCCAAATAGCAAGCCCAATAAAATGGGCAAAGGTGGATAAGCGCGTTAGACGAAAGATTTTGGTTTCTCTCCGGAACCGCTTATGCTAGGAAGTTGAAACTTAGAACTTATATAGACGAGCCCCGACCTGAAGCCATGTCCGGTCGCCTACAAAGTGACCTGGTGTACCTAAATTATTTAGAACGCCTGCTGTAAACATTTTTTCTTTTCTTATCTGACCTAAAATAGGTCGTCTGATTTTTGGGTGTAAACGAGAGATTCACCCTAAATGTTTTTTGGCACTTTAATTCATCAGTTACATGCAAAAGAAATAACAATTTGTCAAGACATGTGTGTAATGCGTTCTGACATAAAATACCACCTAGTAATAGGCCGTGCAAGAAAACTACCGGGTAAGTCCGCCGGAGCTCCGCCGTAGCATTAATCTTTCAGTTAAAACGTATAGGCCTCAGGACAAAAATTAACTTATATACTTCGTATCGGTGTACATACGTGTGATTCGCTACCTCTATCTCCATCTCTTTCACTCCTAGTTAATGATGCCGTTAAATTAACCCAATCCCATACTGTAAATTACCAAGCGAAGCCAGTACGATTTAACGGGTAAACTACCGGGTAATGGTACCCTATAGTTGCATACTAAATTAACTACATGAATGCATGGAAATTTAGAAGCGAAGCCAGTACGATTTAACGGGTAAACTACCGGGTAATGGTACCCTATAGTTTAACTACATGCCCGTTTTAATTCAAAATGCGTCTTAATTTTCCATCACAGGTACCCTGATACCTGTTCGGGCTGATTAAGATGTAGAAGAAAAAAATCCTTTCTCAATAAAAAAAAATGATAAGTATGAAATAAGAAATAAAGCAAGAATTTTAGAAATATCCAAAAACGTCAGGTACCTAAGTGCAGTAGAACAGAAATGATAGTAGTGTAGCAGGAGTTACGGCGTTGCGGGATAGTCCGCTCGACTAATTTACGCGGAAATTTGATAACACATAAGACTGGAAAAAGGCCATGTATTCAGAGTTTAAATGTATCGCAGACAATTAAACAATTTTGATGTCAGGGGTCTCTGCATTTGTTAATGAACTATTTTGATGGGTTAAATACGACCCAACCCACTTTTAGGCCTCTATCGGTGTAAACTGTTGGTGATTGGACCTACTTTAGGCCGCGGCATAGGTCAGGCTGCGATCAGGTCGCTGGGTGTAAGCTATCTCAGTTGGTGATTGGATCTACTTTAGGTCACAGCATAGGTCAGGTCGCTTGGTGTAAACTAGCTTAGAGTTTACAGCAGGCGTTTTAAGTAATTTAGTTCGAATTTGAGGTATAGGCGCGTCCTAAGGTCGAGGTCTAAGACATGATTTGGTATGCCATTTAAGAAGTTTTATGTTGAAAGTAAGGTCAAGTCCATTAGTAAGAATAATCCCTCCTCTTCACTGAGTAGCTGCCATACAAATTCAATAAAACGATTCAAGCTAGAAGTTTTATGTTTGGCATACGTTATGGGGGAGGGACAATTAATAGTCAAACTACAACACTCTCCAGCCTTCTCCCGTAAGAATTACTGTAACAAAATAAGTTTGCTTAGCCACCATAACATAACATTCATTTTATTCACCTAACTAGCTACCAGAACGAAAAAAACGAATAATAAAGACAGCGATCAATTCACTATAATAATCTAAAGATTATTTAAAGATTAGCAAACAGTGAACCGAAATTTCTGGCTATTTTCGTAAAAATGAATAACCGTTCTACCGAAAGCCAAGTGTACCTATATCACATCAGATCTATCATATTCATGCCGTAACACTCGAAATATTATTCGATAAGGATAACAGAAATGATTAGACCAAAAACTCAGAAGCAAAGTGCAGTACATACTTTGGTTTTTTTCAAGTTTACGAGCTAATCGTTATCATCATCGTAAATAAAAATTTATTCTATATCAGACACGAGAGTGAAAAAGGGCAGGTCGACGTCACCTAGTTACAAATCCATTTTTTTGGAAGACGATTGAATATGAAAATATATGGACTTGTTAAATAGAAAGGCTGCACATTACTTAGGCTGAGTATGATTATAACCTGGAGGTAATCCTAGTAAGGTGAGCATGCCTAAATTTATTAGCGGGTCCGGAGAGCATCGAAGATGATGTTACGCGAGATGGCATACACAGCACATATCATGAAATGAAGTTTTCCTTAAATCGAATATTCTTGGAAAATCTAATCAAGTTCCAGTTCTTCAAACGTTTTACTACATTTCAAATACGACTACCAAGCGAATAATCCGAGCTATGCTTCAATCAGATATAGTTCATTGAGGTATCAAAGTTGTCTCATTATCTTCACTTTATTGCAAAATTCCGGTGCATGTTATCGGTCTCTTGATAATGCAAAGAAGTACTGTCCATTCTTTGTGGATTTTTTAATACACACGAGTACTTTAGAGAGCATAGACATCTGTGATTCGTTGAACTTGTATCGTGATAATTTTGGCCCCACATAATGTCGTTATGCCGATCACGAAATGGTACTGGCATGATGAGTGCACTTGAAGACGAATGCGTTAATTGAATTTTCCGCCAGTCTCCTCTATCCGATCGTCTTTAAGTCGAATCAATTTATACACGAGATTCATTTTAGGTCATTTCATCTTTAGGAATTCCATTCAATGGAAATTAAATGATTATTTCATTAGTGAGGTAGTATACAACGTCGTTGGTATGGTTCATACATACTTGGTACATGTTTAAGATTGTATTCAAATCTGATATTTTCTTATCACGTCATGCAGAGTATTACATAAAAACAATAGATCTATGTATAAAAGAGTCAGTCTAAAACACAAGAGTTCGATTTTCTGAACATACATTGCAATAATTAAATTTTTCTTTGATAAATTTTTAAATACAATGATCGCGCTATCGTACAATTTGCATACTGGATTATTATTCAATTTAACAATTTTTTTCTTATCTGAAAATTATTCTTAACAACACTTAATGATGCTACGTTCTTCGCTATATGTGTAATGTTGTTGCCTATTTCTTCGATGAGAATAATGCATCTTTAGCACTTTTCGCAATGTCCGATATCGAATCGCTAACTTCACTCAAGTTGGTTGGAATTTTTGGCCAACTGGGTGAATTAACATCGTCACCGGGTTTCACTCCTAACGCAAAATTATACGCAATATTAGCACATTTTTTCACTTCAACGATTCCATGTTGGGCATAAATTTCAGCCTCCTTGGGATAGCAAATCGACGCAATGCCACCAGCACCCAGTCCAGTGAAAAGGACACGTCGGATAAAACCGCCGCGTAGAGCAAATATAAATCCGGCCAGACCACCAATTGCTATAGCACCTACTCGCGGAATTGTATGTGTCGGTTCGTTAAGATATTCTACGATGACTGAAATGAGAAAGAAGACATCAATTATTTTACACATCATACAAAGTTTATATAAAATAAACATGATATTTATAATAATAATAGCGGGTCTTGGCTACCAAATATCAATACCGCGGTTGTGATTAAGTGGGTTCTGGACACAGTAACGGGTCCTAGAGAAGATAAGGAGTTATACAGCATTAAATGACACAAGGATCCGGATCGATTCGCTCCATACAAAAAAAATCAGTGATCGACGAAAGTGGAATGGTTATGGTGGGCTCTGAACAGCTGTAAGCTGAATGGTAATCATGATTGTTGATTTCAAAAACTTGGAAGAGCGCAAAAATGTTGCTGCCTTGGAAGTGTTATATGTATGGTGGGGCATATATGGCGGAACTAAACAGGATGTGGAAGCTCTCATCAATAATAAAGCTCTGCCGATCCTTAACACTCTTTCGGCTTTCTGGAGCATTTTTTGAAACTATTCGAAACTTGCGCAAATCCATGTTTTCACAACATGGTAAGTAACCGAACAAACTTACTAGCATATTGATATTATGACCAGACATTATTTCCAACGACGATCTTCGGAGTACAAATGACTTATTCGATACATATGAGATTCATAAATGAAAGTGGTCAGACCTTATGAAAGCCAGAACGAAACATCTCCAAACACGGTTTGTATTGGAATCGTCACGGACGACGATACGAACAATCCAGCAGGAAATTCAAGGGGTGAATAAGCTCTGGCGACCAGTTAAGACTGAAGCCGAGGATAGTATCTTGTGGTGAAGCACTGTTTCCACCCTATGTCCCATCGAGGTTCACGCATAAACTGAAGATCATGTGGTTCGTCCTTCTGGAACACAGCGTAGTTACAGCGCTCTTCTAAGCTATTTGTTGAGTTGTGCCGTCTGGTTCTTCATCGATGCATTCGAATGCCACCAATAATTTTTGTAAGGCAATCGAACGCACCCTTGAAGCACAAGAATCGCGTGCTAGCACGAAAGCTAACAGTCTAAGCAGATGTAGAGACTATGCGAAAAAAATCTTCCAAAAGTCTGGACGAAACTTTATTATTTTTCGGGTTAAGGTTCGGGAATCGGTTAAAAAGAGATTGCGCTAGAATGCTTACGCCATTGCCGCATGTAACATATAAATTACGTAATTCGTAATATAATATTAGTTGTTACGAGATTAGGAGGTTATTCGGAGAGTTAAAAAGGTAAAAAATATCTATATATATATATATAAATATAGATTTTTAGCCGATTAAACATAAAAAAAATCCATGTAGACGACAACTTGCTGCCTCATCAGACTTAAGAGATATGATGAATTGTGAAAACGTATACAAACCAATTGGGGTTGAATATCGAAAACTTGTGAAATAGGTTTTTAAGCGATTACATAACAAGCAATTTGATATCTCATCAGACACTAGAGATTTTAAAAAAATTTGTGAAAACGTAAGTAACCCACCCCCTTACACCCACCTTAGGGTTGAATTCCGAAAAATCGTGAAATTGGTTTTTAGGGCATTACATGAAATCGTGAAATGGGTTTGTAGGCGATTATATATAAAAGTCTCTGGAAGTGAAAACCAATCCAACCCAATAAGAAATATATCGAAAACTATGAAAAATATGCAACCCTCTGCACCGCAAAAATCTTTCAATTTGATTTGAAAGTTAATGAAGACATACTACAGAAGGGGGAATAACGAAAAATCCTGAAATCAACTTTTTGACGATTATGTAGGAGTCCTGAGGAAATAAAAATGAATTTGATATTTCGTCAGATCCAAAAATTTGTAGGAATTTGTGAAAACATATGTAACTCCTTTACACCCACTTATTATGGAATCGTTCAGGCTACCGGATAGCTCGAGCGTGTTTCAGGCCGAGATTTTTGCGCTGACAAAAGCAGCGGAGTTGATTGTGCGAAAACAGTGCGTGAATGGTACAATAACTATTTATGTTGACAGCCAAGCTGCCATCAAGGCTGTTGAGGCGCACATTACTAAATCCAGGCTTGTGGGAGAATGTAAAAGAATATTGCAGATGGTGGGTATGAATAATAACCTGAAGATTAGCTGGATTCCTGGTCACAGTGACTTCCCTGGAAATGAAAAGGCAGACGAGCTCGCCAGAAGGGGGTCGGAGATGAGCATGGAGCCGGCCGACGAGTCGGTTCTATGTCCCATTGAATGTGTAAAGGGAATGATTGATATTGAAGCGCGCAGACAGATGGAGGGGGCCTGGGTGAATCTCTCGGGATGCCGGCAAGCAAGAATCTGCTGGCCGAAACTTGATAGGAGGAACTCTAGCTTCATTTTGTCTCTGGGCAGGGACATTTGCAGACAACTTATAGAGGTCCTAACGGGACACTGTCCCTTTGGGAGGCATGGAGAAAGGCTGGGAATACCCATGGCTGACCTGTGTCGCTGTGGTGACGAGAATGTTGAGCCAACACTGGAGCATCTAGTGTGTGAATGTGATAGTCTGGCGCGCACCAGGCATCGGTACTTGGGGAAATTCTCCTTAACCGATCTATCAGAACTTGCGATGATTCCTTTATGGAGAACTACTCTCTTCATAAGGAAGAGCAATATTTGGAATAAGTAGTCTAGAGCCCGGTTTTTATACGAGGGGACCACAATGGATCCACAGTGATCTCTCGTGATGGACTGGGGCACATTGCTTTAGTCCACCCTTCTCAACCTAACCTAACCTACACCCACTTTAGGGTTGAATATCCAAAAATCGTGATAAATATAAAGATAGATAAATACAAAGAAAGCCCGAGAAAGTGAAAACCAAATCGATGTCTTATCACTTCTAAGAGATATGACGGAATTCGTGAAAACGTGTTCAACTTTTAGACAAAAAAATTTGTTTTCTATATCTCAGAAACCGCTTACACTAGGAGGCCGAAATTTGGAATTTATGTAAAACTATGACAATTGCACAAAAAAAAATTTCACACACTAAAGACTAGCAGAAAATAATTATTGAAATAACATTTTTTTTTTTAGAACAAAACGGACTAAAAGGGAGAAAATATTTTTTCGTAGCTTCACACAGATTCTAACCCCATACAGATAGTCCTGAAAAACATGGGGCGCAAAATAAAAGTAAGGAGTGTAGAGAGTAGCTGCTGAGCAATGTTTTAAGGCAAAAAACTGAAAAAAACTCAAAGCTGAGATCAAAACATTCTAAAATTCATATCTCCTAAACGGTTAAAGCTACAAAATGGAAAGTTCGTGATTATTTGTAGGTATACTCGCAGAATAGATTGGAGATACAATTTTGAGGGGGTTTAGTTACGTGCGGGGGTAGCGAGGGAGAAACTTTGTATTGTGATATCTTTCGAACCAATTACACTAGAAAAATTAGATTTGGTTTGTGTTTAAAGAAGGATTAGAGAAGTTTGCTGAATATAAAATTTTTTAGGGTGGCAGTGAAGCATGGAAGTAGGGGGGATAAGAATGTCTCTAAAAAAATTACATCTCATATCCCAAGAGCTTCTTAAGATACGATCTTCGAATTCATCTGAGAGTTAGGCCTAACAGATCACTAGAGAAAACAAATTTTGGGTGGGGTGTAAAGGGTGAGGGTGGGAAGAGGGGTGAGGAGAAAAAAGAAAACATTCCGATTTTGGAAACTAAGTATTTAAGTAGATCTAAAGTAGTGGCATGTTTTAAAAATAAAACTTTTAATAGGAGTGGTATGGTAAGGGGGTAGGGTTTGTTTTTTCTATCTCTGGAACAGCTTATGCTAGAAACTTAAACCTTGGTGTGTATATGTAGATGCACTAGTAAAGTGATTTAGATTAAAAAAAATATATGTATGTGGGGTAGAATGGGTAGCCCTGCACCAGTGGTAGAAATGCACCACTCGCTATTGGCGCTCGCTCGTAAGTTAAATCTACAAAGAAGAGGCGGTATTTTCTTTCTCTTTCCTATCAATACGATCACGTTCAGTAATCGTTACAATATCGAGTAATTTCGAATAGTTATTCGGAGAAAAAGAAAAACGCTAAGGAAACTAAATTTTGTTACATATGCTACATTTTTGTTTAAGGACAAATTATCGGTCGTGAACCTTTCTAGGTAGGCATATATATAACGTGTAGTCTAAGGTGCGTTTTAGTAAAGTTTTAGTTTAAGATTTGTTTTCATTTTTATTTTTTTTAAAAATAATATCCACCTGGTCGGAATCGGTAGAATTGCACCACGAGCATATAATGAGATATGCACCAGATTGTTATGCCTCTTTTGCCTGAATTCATGGCCACAAATCTTTATGATATTAAAATTACCAAATTGCAACCAAATTTTCAAATTTAAATATCCGTTCAATTATCAAAACTTATATAAAACAATTGAAATTATTATTATTTGCTATTATCTATGATATTATTTTTTATTAGTACAAAAATCAATTTTTTTTTAATATATTTCCTGTTTAGTTCGTTATTGTTTATTACTTTTGTAAATATATTTTATTTTTTTGTTTCAACTAATTTGGTTTAGGTTGGCTATATATTTAAAATGTGGTGCATTTCTCCCGTATGATGGGAGAAATGCACCATTTTGACTGACAGCGTCCTTCTACATTATGCTCAAGATCTGTTTATATTTTGTTCTTTATTATGAATACAATATTTTCGCAAGGCATTTGATCAAATAAAGAAAGAAAAATTAATCAAATTCCTCTTTTTTCTACGGAGATATGGAGTAATTAATGAAAAATTGTCAATTTGTACCTAGTCTACCCTATATCCATTAGAGGGGGAATGATTAAAATGATAGGGAGTGCATATATTTGCACGAATTTCATAATATCTCTTCGAATTCCGAAATCGGATTTTTGGAAATTCACTTCCCAAGGGAGTGTATGGTGATTACATACGTTTTCCCATATTTATTAGGATTAATGAGATATAACATAGGTTTTTATTTCTACGGGTATTTCATGCAATTACCTAAAAATCAATTTCACAATTTTTCAAAATTCAACCGCAAGTGGATGTAATGGGGTTGCATATGTTTTCGTGAACACCAACATACATACCTCTTATACCTTATGAGATATCGTATTGTTTTGTACTTCCTCAGGCTTTGTATATACATAATTGCCTAGGAACAAATTTTTGAATTTTTGGATATGCAGGACCCAATGTTTCTTAAACTTATTTCTTGATTTTTCGAAGTTCAACCCCCAAGTGGATGGAGGTTATATACATTTTCACATATTTCGTCATATCTCTTTTAGGTCTGATACACTACACTATCTACACGAGGCAAAAAGAACAGCCACCTCTAACGTCACTCCGACAAGAAGAACAGCAAAAGTGTTCACTTTCTGCACTAGTGTAGATAGTATAGTGAAAAAGAATAGACCTTATATCAAATGCTTGACTTTGAAATCACCGCAAAACTCGTCCCGATAACGAAGAATCGCACAAAATCACTAGTTTAAATACAGCTGAAGTGTGTACGAATTAAAATGAAATTAAAACGGAAAAAAATATCAATATGGGCTGATAATATCGAAATAAAATATCGATATATTGAATATTTTTTACAATGAAAAATAAATTCATATCTCCCTTCCCGTATCAAATTTAACGTTAAGGGGAGCATATCGCAAGGGCTTTTCAGTGTAAATTTCATGACCCATTTTCTCAGAAACTACACGAATGAAATTTTGGACAATCATTCCTTACTGCAAAACGAGCAAATAGGGTGGAATAAAATTTTATTATCTTTGCAAAGGTTGTATATATTGCACATCTAATTTTGACGAACAGAAAGCTTCAAGTCAGTCTCATATTACATTATTAAATAATTAAATTAAATTTTAGGCGCTCTGTGGCACGCAGTGTAGCTTACGTAAATTTGAACCTGGCACTCAGAAAAAAATCACTTAATCTTCATGAGTATAGCTAGAGAAGCACGTAGGGGAGGGAATTTAGAAATATTGAGTTTTGTGTGATTGGCGAGTATTTGAATAATTTTATTCAATTTTCGAACAAAAACAGGACAGTTATTTGCTAGTAACTAATTTTTAAATCAACGTTTTGAAAATCACCTACGGGTTTCTCTTCGAAATTTTATTTTGAAGATATAGTGAAAAATTCGAATGAAAAGAATGAAAATTGTTCGAGTTATGCTGTGTGCCGATTTCAAGAATCGTGTTTCGAGAAAAACGCGTTCAAAGTTTTGAAATGGGTTATAGACATGAAAAAATGAAGAACTTTACTTTTTAAATTTTACCATTTAAGCTGTAACCCCAGGACCAAAAAGCTGCCCTTCTACGTTGAAATATTCCTGCTCAATCTCTTTCCTCGAAGATTTAATGCTGGAGCGCGCCTCTTTTGCTGCATCTGTCAATGAACGCTCAGCGTACTGGATTCACTTGGCATTGGATTCGACACAAATTGTAGCATTGGACGCCAATATCCATCTCCAGAACCTTCATAATCCGTAGTATGTTAGTCAGTCCATCATTAAAATTACATTCAGCGATATCCGTTTGCTATATTTAGGATTTTCTTGCCACTTGAAAAAAATGTTGACCTTTTGACATGTACTGACGCTACACTAACGTAATTCTGTGTGAAAATGCATCAAATGGAACACAAAAACTTTCTAGCGATATCTATTAGTGTATTCGAGAAATTAGAAACCAAAGGTTAAATCATTAGGCAGTATCTTTCCAATTGGTTCTTGATCCGACGCAGGTAGTAGTTTCGAAGCAGCCTGTCGCGCTCGGTAAAGGCTCGAAATTCCATTCATGTATTAAACTTTTTTCCCCATATTATCTAAGGTTAAACAATTTTTTAAGTAAAAAAAAATAGATTTTTTGAAAATTTTACAGTGGTTAATAGAGATTACGGGGAGCGCGTCTTTAAATACAAAGCCAAAGCCAATTAATAAATGATATTTCGAAATTTAAAATTGTTCTTCACTACACTAAATTTTCACAACAAAAAAAAGGCTAAATACACTTTCGAAGTGATAATAAAAATGTACGAAAAAAGGATGTGACGCAGCAACTGATGAAAGAGCAAGATTAAAAACCAATAACAACAAGGTATTGAGCGGATAAATCTTTGTGACTTTGCGTGATCGAAAAACAGTTTTCTAGTTTCAACCTTTCTGACATCCCTCATTTACATTATTATATTAGATTTTCGTGTTGGGATTGGTTTGGTTACCTCTGTCATTGAAGCATCAATTGGGCCTATTGCGACGTCCCTCTGGATTACCTATGGTTCCTCTTCGATCCCTGCGCTTTCAATGAAGCTTAGTGTTTTTCGAAGAGGAATAGCCAGGAATTCAGATGGTTTCATGAAAACTTGACAGAAGTGATGAAGTCTTTTATGAGCAAGTCCCTCACATTCACAGAAAATGTGCTCTGGTGTTTCGTCTTATTCATCGCAAATTCTGCATATTTCGCTCTCAGAGAGACTAATCCTATGGAGATGCATTGGCGGATACAGGGGGGGGGGGGCGGTGGGAGCGCCCCCCCCCCCCCCAAGAGCAATTCCGAATTTTGTAAACATACATACTTCAATCGTTCTCCGATTTTTTTTACTCCACTACAATGTGGACTGTAATTAGCATTTACTGTAGTTCTGCGGTGTAATGCAAAGCACAGAACAGAACCATGATGGTGGATTTACCATACACTCAACGTTCGAGGCGCTCCTCTATCCCCACCATAAACCAATCAGATGGCTCGTGCAGTCGCAAGGGTCTAACATTCTTCAACTTTTTCTCCGACGCACGCTTCCATATGTGTACACTGATACAATGAACTGTGGTAGGTAATAGGGTCATTCCATCAAGAACCGCCAAGAATGACAAAATTTGTGACCTTACCATCTCCGATTCTTTTGAAAATTTTTGTACTTTAAGAACTAGTGAAAAAAATAATTGAAATTCAATTTTTTGCTTCTACCTACTTTTTTTGTTAGTTATAGTATGTTAAAGTTTTCGCAAAAATGGTGTCCGAGTCCTTTTTGAAAATGAATATCTCTGGTAATTTCTATCCTGTAATAATAAAATATAACTTATTTTAAAGGGGAAGGTTGTCGCAATAAAAATTATTCTTGAAATTTTTTTCAAGTATAATGATTTTGTTCTTGAATATCTCAAAACGGTTTTTTTATTTTTTAATATTTTGTAGGTTATACTGTTATACTAAATGGGATCGAGGTCAAAAAAATCGAAGAATATTATAGTGGTTCTCAATTATTTTATAGAAAAAGGGTCAGTTAATCAAGAATCGCCAAAAGTGTGACCTTATCATCGTCGATTCTTTTGAAAATTTGTGTACTCGAAGAATTAGTGAAAAAAAATATGATTTCAAATTTTTGTTTCTATCTCATTTTTTTTGTTATAGTATGTTAAAGATTTTCCAAAAAAGATGTCCGAGTCCTCTTTGAAGATTCATATCTCTGGTAATTTTTATCCGTGAATGATAAAGTAGAGCTTATTTTAAAGATTGTTGTTGTTTTTGTTAGTTCAAAAATGAGATAGAAACCAAAAACTTGAATTTCAATTATTTTTTTCACTAGTTCTTCAAGTACAAACATTTTCAAAAGAATCTAAATTCACACAGAACTTGATCAAACAAAATAGTCAAATCAAAAAAATGTCCGCCCCCCACAACATCAAAGTCTGGATCCGCCACTATAGAGATGCTTCCTCATGTAACAATATGACCAGTCAGAGCTATCACTAGAGTTCGGGTCAGATGTTTGCTCAATTTTAGATATTCAGACGTTCTGTTTTCCGAATGCTTTGGCATAAGTAACTTAACAAGTAAAATATCAACTATAAATAGCTAGATTTACGGCCAAAGTATGAATAGGTACATATACACAAAAATAAGCAGAAATGAAAAATGACGTTCGAGTTCTTTAATATACTATACTTAACAAAAAATATCGGGTCCCATAGTCGGATTTTAATATCGATATATCACTTTAAAAAATATCGGCCGATATTATCGATATATCGTTCAAAAAATATCGCTATTTTGATATTTTTTCAACATCCCTATAGCCACGTCAAACGAGTGGATAGAGACAGAAGAATTTCCAGACTCATTTCAAAGAAAATCATGTTATAACCATTGAAATGTTATAACCATTGAAAGGCACGAAAATGGAGGACTAATTGATGTAGATACAAGATCGCTGCAGAAATTTGTGGACCGAAGGACAAAATTGCTGCATCGAGATAACTGGAGACTGTGTATTCTTACGTGCAGACCAGACCAGTCCACATAGACCGGTTTGGTATTTTTTGGTCTTGCATTTATGTGCGCATTTTCACAGTACGAGACTGGTTTGGTTTCATTTGGTCCGTACCAAAATCAAGATGAAAATCAGTCCAAATGGACTGGTTCGGTTTGCATTTATGCGTACGACCAAACTGGTTTTTTGGTCTATTCAGACTAGTCTGGTCCGCACGCAAACGCGACCATTGATGATGAACACAAGTTGAAAGTTACCCATAGTAAGTGCAACAAACACTAACAATCTGAGCAAAACTTTAAGACTCATGCTCCGATGAGGACGATTGTGGATCACCTAGTGTGTAAATCTCGGTACTTGCAGAAAATGTCATCGTGCAATCGATCGGATCTTGGAGAACTTTTCCCTTCCCAGGAAAAATAATATTTGGAAACTATTGAATAAATAAATCAGTCCAGTTACGTTATATCTTCTGCTTTTGGACCAATTTACGAAACAATCTAAAGTATAATATGGGACTTACACTTCGTTTGCTCCTTTCCTTTGTCGATGGCACCGTCGAAAGACTTTTTCTGCGACGCCACAGCATTGAAGGCCCGAAAGACTTCTGTCCGTACAACCGTCACTCCACTGTGAATGTTCTTTCGAAGCATTGATTCCGACGGATGTGGGGGTGGATCTCGCGGTCTGTAAATGAACATAATCTAGTCATTCATAGTTCGTTCATTTCAACTTTTAAGCTCACTTATTATTCGCATGTAACGGGGTATAAATTGGCAAGTCTGTAGGCTTGCATTTGAAATCGGCGTGCTCGTCCTTACTCTGACCGGCACTCTTTTTACTGGCATCCGAAATCGTAATTGCTGTAGCGCCCAAGCCTAGTGGGCCCGCAGCTGTTATAACTTTACGCAACATAACTGAAATGCGTATTGAATATCAAGCGGAGATGTAATTTAATTATAGGTTTTATAAGAGAATAATGTGAAGAAAATTTTACCTAGTTTTTTTATAACAAATTTCTTTTGATATTCGACGGTTCAGAGCTATTTTCACCCAAAATTATGACTGCTGCAGGCCTGGTGAATTAAATTTCTTAATTTTTTTTAATTTATTTATACGCATTTAGCGAAAAAAACAAAAACAAAGCTACAATGAATTTTGCAAATTATTTTACCGATTTTAGCCACCATTGCATAACTTTGACAGTAGTTTAACGGCAGGTGAAATGTCAAACAGCTGTTTTGAGAAATTCGCTGAATAGAATGAGTTCAAGGAAGTTCTTTTAGTGAAGAGATTGAAAAAAAAAAATTAAAACTGGTTTCAAAACTAGAGATAATTAAAAGGGAAATTAAAGAAAAAGTTCTTATCGTTTTATCCAGAAATTTATGAAAAATTCAAATGGAAATAAAACCGATTTTGATACCGAACGTATCCTTCAGAATTTTTTGGTTGGTACACTTGCCTTGCGTCACTCTGTCACTGTCATTTAATATAACCTTAAAATTACAAGTTTGCAATCAACAACAAAAACTTTGAAATTGTTTTAGAAAAATCGTAAAGACAATATAAAATCCTGTAGAAAAGAACAATGTCAGCGAAACCAGATATTGTGGACTGTGAATCAAGTGACGAGGAAAGTTACGGCGATGCTCGTTCACGGGCAAACGAAGAATTCGTCGATGAATCCATCAGCAAAAAGATGAAAGATGTTGCAGTGCATGACGACGACGATGACGACGACGGGGATCCAATATCCGATGCGGAGTCCGAGAAGGAAGCGAAAGAGAATCGTGAGGAAGACGACGAGAAATTTGATGATTGCCACGACGATATAATCGACGAAGAAGGACAGAAAGCACTAGAGCGCGAAATGACGGACGAGCAAAAGATCGAAAACATAAAGAAAGCCGACCAGCTCAAGGCAGAAGGTAACGAGTTTTTCAAGAACGAGGACTACACGAAAGCGGTTGAAGCGTACACGGCAGCATTGATGTTGTGTCCGATCGAGGACTATCCGTCGGAGCGTTCAATTCTTTACGGCAACAGAGGCGCAGCTAAAATTAAGTTGAATTTAAAGCCTGCCGCCATCGAAGACTGTACTAAATCGCTACAGTATAATCCGAAATACATGAAGGCGTTGATACGGTGAGTTCAGATTTTTTGTAAGCTTTTAGTTCCATCCAGTTGTAAAGTTATAGTGGTGAACGACAAATGGCAACCGTTATTCTGAGCTTGTTATTTTTTTTTGGAAATCTTTAGTATCACGCACAAGCGAAAAAGTAATGTAAGAGATGTTTCATATTTCACATTTACTTTGTAAACGAAACTTTGGTGTGTTTTAGAATGTGGTCAATAAAAGTTTTTGACATTTGGGACGTAAAACAATGAATAAAAACGTTTTAAAATGTTTGATTCCATCCAGCCTGTACAGTGGCTGACGCGCGCTACCCTCCAACTACCTTCCGTGTAGCCCTGCGGGGCTCAGGGGTTAGAACTCCCTTTTCGCGTTCATGTTTGGCTGTCGCGCGCTACGCTCCAGCTACATTTCGTGCAGCCCTGCGGGGCTAAAGGGATTTAAACTCCCTTTTTCGCGTCCATGTGTGACAAGAAACTTCAAAGGGAGCCGTCATGGTGGTTCGAATAAAATGTACTGGCTACTGGGTGAGCAAAATGAAAAATTTGAAATCGGTTTTTTATATGTCAAAAATTTTTATTGACCACATCCTAAAACATACCAAAGTTTCATTTGGAACGTAAATGTAAAATATGAAAAATCTCTTACATTACTTTTTCGCTTGTGCGTGATACTAAAACTTTACCTTTTTTTTTAACTTTCATTCCGTAGTATGCATTTTTTGTTACAACTTCATCAAGCTGATTCGGAAACATAAAAATCGTTCTACGCTTTTAGCTTATCATCGAGCAAATCCTTAAGTCGCTCGTTCGAATATCCCACTTAGGTATGCTCTAAAATCACCCGAGGTATAAGCAAAAAAATTATATTTGAAGAGTACGAATTATTTGGAAGAGTACGTTTACCGTATAACCATTTAACAACATATAACAATTTTATAAAAAAATGTAAAAAAGAAAAGAAAAAATGTTTATCTACACGATAGCCCAACTAAATAAAAATTCGCTGCGCATAACCCACCGTTAACGCGCTGGAAGATGATGCTGCTTGCTTTTTAAAACAATTGCTTGCATATGATAAAGTTAAAGTTAAGTTAAGGGTACAGAAATTATTTTTTTTAACGTTTCGTTTTATTATTAATTTTTCTGCTGCTACTCAAACAAATTGGATCGTAATTGAAAGAGGCAATAGGGCCAGTTGCAGAGAAAGTAAACAACAATTTACAGCTATTTTTACTGCCAACGAATGGCTCCAAAAATTAAAAAAAATATTATAAATTTCTTTCTTCTTAAATGGTGTTAAGGAAACTAAGCTTCCAAAAAATATCGAAGTAAACCAAGCTACGTCGCTTACTCATGGAACATGGAACGATGATTCAGCGCATTCAAGGCTCTAGGCAATTATTAACCCGAGCACTTTGAAATGTACATGGCTGTACAGAGATATTTAAATTAATTTGCATAAACATATATTATAATAAATGCCTTTTTCACCATTTTTTGGGGGTTTTTTTGCTTTTTTTCAAGTATTGTTTGCCTTTTTTTGATTTTTTAGGTCCACAAAATCCGTTCTCTGCACAAGGAAATTTTTCTTACCAAGTAGATTAGGTTGTTCTCGTTCGGGTTTTAGTTGTGAGTGCCCTGTTTTCACGGTGATAGTTTTTAACGATAGTACTTTCGCGAGAGCATAGCACGATAGTGCGAGAGTGTGATAGTGCGACAGTCTGCTGTATACACGGCGCGATAGTGCGACAGTGAAATTAGGCAATAGTTACATTGTTTATATTGTTAAACGTTGCGGTATCATTATGGAAAATGTTTCAAGTAGAGCTGGTTGCAGCTGGAGTCACTGGTAAAGCTGTTTAAAATAAAACACAAAGCGCGGTAGTAGTCTGTATTTTAGTCGACTTAGACAGGGATTAAAATCAGTTTCCATCCACTGAAGGGCCCCCGTGTTAAATACTTACTCTTTTCGGTTTTGTTTCACTACATCCCAAACAATAAATAAATAATACACAATTAAAAAACTTTCGGTATTTTATTCTATTTATTTATCTTTATCACTTTCGTTTTCCACTATGTTTCTTTTAGTTTCAACTGAATTTTTTTCATCAATTTGTGTTTTTTTCTCACTTTCTTTTTCATCTTCCAAAGCTTTCTTAGCCACTTTTGTCTGAACATTTCCGTCCTTTCGATCAGTTGCACTCTGATCGACATCAAGAGTTACTGGAACGCTACCTGGTTCCGATTTGATTTGTTCTGTGAAAGGATATAGCAAATTCGTCGTGCGTATCCTTCGATGCGCTCGTCTGAAGCAGCCCTTTATTTGAAAATTTCGCACTTATAAAATAATCAAAAATTTGTGGTTAAGCGTACAATTAAAGTTGTACTGCTTTTAAAAGACCTACTTCCTCTGCCAATTTTTCGATTAGTTCGGAATAGGGATCTTCTGGGTAGGGGACCTCGAATTCGTTGTACTTCTTTTTGAATTCTTCGACCATTGGTAAAAATTCCGGTCTTACGTTTGCTCTGTAGTACTTCCAGGTAATGTCTTTCTTTTCTGCTGGCAGAAACTCCACTCTCCTATTTAACGAAGTTGTGATTAATTTAAATTCGTTTATATTTTAACTATAACTTACTCAATGTAGGACATGCTCTTTGCTTGTACGCTTCGAAGATTTTGCACCTGGTTCTTGGAGCACCTTTTAAATAATTCCACATAATTGACCAAAGCTATGACATCAACTATCGCAAAAACTATCATCGTGTAAACGGGGCTTTATAGTATGTTAAAGTTTTCGCAAAAATGGTGTCCGAGTCCTCTTTGAAAATTCATATCTCTGGTAATTTTTATCCTAGAATAATAAAATAGGGCTTATTTTAAAGGGGGAGGTTGTCGCAATATAAAAAAAATACTAATAAAAATTATCTTTGAATTTTTTTTCAAGGATAACGATTTTGTCCTTTATCCTTGAATATCTCAAAGTACAATTTTTTTTTTATTTTTTTATATTTTGTAGATTATACTGTTTTACAAAATATACCAAAAAATTAACTTGGGGTCTCAATGTGATCGGGTTCAAAAAAATCGAAGAAATTCATTGGCTCTCAATCATTTGATAGAAAAAGGGTCACTTCATCAAGAATCGCCAAAAGTGTATCTTTAATTTTTTTTATGTTTTGTATATTATACTGTTTTTCAAAACATATCAAAAAATTAACTTGCGATCTCAAGGGGATCCGGGTCAAAAAAATCGAATTAAATTATTAGAGAACTGAACTTGCCTTAATTGTGAACCACTGATGTTCTTCGATTTTTTTGACCCCGATCCCCTTGACATCCCAAGTTAATTTTTTGATGTTTTGAAAAACAGTATAATATACAATATGTAAAAAACTTAAGAAAATTGAAGATACGCATTTTGAGATATTCAAGGTTAAAGGACAAAATCGTTATCCTTGAAAAAAAAATTCAAGGACAATTTTTATTCGTATTTTTATACACTAGATGAAATCATATAGAGTATTATAAGTTTAATCCAGCCCAAAAGTTTGTAACGCATAGAACCAAGCCTCGGACGAAAAAAAGTTATATGTTATTTTTTGTTTATTTGTGGCCAAAAACCTCAAATCCGCTTGACGTCCGTCCGTCTGTCCGTGAACACGATAACTCAAGAACGCCTTCACCTAGGATCTTGAAATTTTGAATCTGGTTGAATTTGTAAGGCTAAGTTCGTTAACGGGGAAAATCGTCCTACTCCTTCGGGTAGCTGCCATACAAAATTTCCTTAAAACACGTGTTCAATAATATTGGTCGATAACTTCCGAAGGGTTTAAGCTACAACTTTGAAATTTTGTATGTGTTATTTTTCCAATAGTTGAAGCTAAATGTATGATTATGAAGAAAATCCCATTAGTCCTTCATGTAGCTGCCATACAAATATCCTGTCAAAACATCTTCACTTAATTTACGGAACTCACTATAACTCAAGTAATTTTTAAGCTATGAATTGGAAATTTTGTACAAATTAGTTTTGAGTAAAAACGAAGTTCGGGTTTACTAATCAGCGAAATCCTTTTACTCCTTCTGGTAGATGCCATACAAAATGTCCTAAAGACACGTGTTCAACAATATTTTTCGATAACTTTTGAACGCTTCAAGCTACCAATTTGAAATTTTGTACACGTTCATTTTTAAATGGTTCCAAGGAAAAGGATAAATATGTAAGAAATCGAGTGAGTCCTTCCTGCACCTCACATGTGAAAGTGCTTCAAAAAGGAAATTTTTTTTTCGATGACTTACCCAGTTCAAGATATGAAATTAAACACTGAATATTGTCTTTTAGTTTTGAGTAGCAATCTAATGGTAGTCCTTAATAAAGGACATACAACATGCATACACGTAATTCTACTTTATCCCCAACTACAATATAAATCGGAGTTCAGTATTCATCTAGAGTATTATACGATTGGCTTGCAGCCGATCGTGACTGCAGTATGTTTTTATATTACGACAACCTTCCCCTTTAAAATAAGCCCTATTTTATTATTCTAGGATAAAAATTACTAGAGATATGCATTTTCAAAGAGGACTCGGACACCATTTTTGCGAAAACTTTAACATACTATACCTAACAAAAAAAATGAGATAGAAACAAAAAATTGAATTCCAATTATTTTTTTTTCTAGTTCTTCAAGTACAAAAATTTTCAATAGAATCGGAGATGGTAAGGTCACAAATATCGTCATTTTTGGCGAAACTTAATGGAATGACCCTATAAGTCAACGAAGGAGTACGCAGATTTATAGTGAGAGGGTGAGGAGGTGGCGGAGGGTAACAAAAGAATAAAAGTAGTGAGGTAAAACGCATTGATTTCGAAAGAATCAAGATTCACTGATTCTCATAAACCACCAAAACACATTTGAATTGAAAATTGAATCCTCATTGTACTGATGAAGTTGGTATGGGCTACCGAACTAAATTCTTTTATTTACTGGAAGATTTGCTTACCAAAAGGTAAGGGTATCGCTGAGTTTTAGTAAAGAAGGACATTTAGTTTGTAGCAGGTTATTATCGGTGGGCTAGTAGGTAGCACGCTAGTGTACTTACTCTGAGGTTGTGGGTTGGAATTCGATGGTCACCCGGGATTTAACCGAAAACAGGGATATTACGGTCGTACTAGGAGCCGAAAAAGATAAAATGTCAAGCAGCCCTACAAAGTCCATCAGAAGTTATGTACATGATTCCTAGTTAGTAAAGATCTGTCGAGAAGGGCTCAAAGTACTTTGTACGTAGTGATGAAATAAATCGGTTATTTCATTAACTCAGTATGACCGAGTCATTTTGTTCAAGTGATCGATAAAAAAGATTCGATCATTTGAGTCATTTCGGTCATTTGCATTTCATGATTCGGTCGATGATATTACTATCTGTACTATGACCGAAATGACTCGAGACATACGAAATAGAACAAGTCGTTCGATCAGTCACTAAAAAAAGCTTCTATTAACTCGTCTCGTTTCGTACAGGATGTTGATAGCCACAAAGCGTACAAACATAATAGTAGACTTTTCGAGTCGGTCGGTCCTCGGTGTGGGCGGTGTTCAAAGTCAGCGCGTGATTAGAAGACATTTTAGGGTGATAATGCGCCAAGAAAAAATCGAACTCGACGGTTGGTTCTATAAAGTAAAACAAACCATTCTAAAGATTTCATTGTTGGGATTTATAAAGAGCGAATGATTGAAAGAAAGTGTAAAAAAAACTATTTGTGGTTTGTTTTTAATATACATTTGTCGTTTATTAACTTCATAGTTTACAGCATCTCGTAGTTCACTGCACAATACTTGAAAGTAGAGCCTAGCCAATAAATAACTAAAACAAAATTTAAAAAAAATTATTTGTATTTAATGTAAGGCAAGGATGTGATGTGTTCACGGACGAAAGTGGTTATGTTTATAAATTGCAATTTAAAAAGAAAAGTTTTGAAATTATTTTAGCAGAAATTCAATTTCTGCGATCTGTCACAATTTGGCCTGCATTCGAAAATATGCCGTCACATGGAACGAAAGTAGCGGGCATCTAAAGCTACCTTTTCATTTTATTATAAAGTGTAGGGTACAAGATTTTCCTCTTTCTCCACCATTAACTGGATCACATGTATGACCAATGTAAGGCTCCATGACGTATCGATCGGTCTCCTGAATACATTCTGACCTTGGATTTTGAGCTGAAACTGAATCTTGGAGGTCACTATCAAATTCATACCAAACTAAGGAAGGTAGTTGTTGGTCGTTTAATGAATGTTGATCCCGTTCCGATTCGGCTTGTATCGTGTGGCTTGTTCTCAAAACTCTGCTTGCTCTGTCAGCTAATGAATTTTTGTTTATTTTGAACTGCTCCTCGCTGCTAATAAATAGCGTTTTTTAAATAGGGGATCTTAAAAGCGGATACAGCATACAAATGGTTACTTTCTACGGTACGTCTTGTAATCGGGTCTCGATAATATAGTTGAGAAAATGTTTTGAACTTCATTTGGTAAGTTTGGTAGTTGATTCATGTTTATGATATATTTCAATAAAACTATATAATAAATAAATAACTAAATAAACTTAATACCATAACTTTGGAAAGGATAACTGTTTTCTCGCATAGAGACTTCGCATGTATACCAACCGTGCCATTCACAATATTCTGAGACTATCTCAATCGTTTCAACTTGAGATAATCAACCAATAGAAAGTGGAAAAACACAGATGGTAGCTAAATTGGATGGCGGAAATCTGAAGCACTATATTACGCCTTTTGCAATGCTAAAGATATAATACTAACGTTAGGATTCTGATACCCAAATATAATTAAATTCTCTCGTATTTCATTTCTCGAAAGTCTATTTAAAAATTATTTATTTTTAAAACTTGAAAAAAAAACCTTCGACAACTTTTGGGTTAAAAATCTTCTCAGATAGACTCTGGCGCACAGAACGTCATAAAAGATACGGGTGGTAAGTAGAATTCGAACCCGCGGTCTCAGTGTTTATAGACTAGTGCGCCACTGAGGCTATATAATGTAGCTACAATTAATTATCCAAAATAAACTCATTAAAAAATTGAACTTCAACATAAATTCGCCTGCGACAAAAAAGGAGTTTATCGTCTATCCTCCTTCAATTTCAGTGCAACATCGCATCTTGTGCTTGGAAGAAGTTCCTTTTTTTGTCAATATTAACATTGAGATTAGGGTGTTCTTAATAATTGCTTAGAGAAATAGTGTTGTACCTACGTTACATTGCTAATTTTATTTTTATTTCTTAACTTACAGACGTGCCAAACTTTACGAAGAAACTGACAAATTAGATGAAAGCTTAGAAGACTATAAAACTATTCAAAATTTGGACCCGTACAATACGGAAGCACGACAGGCTCTCATTCGTCTACCACCTGCGATAAACGAACGAAATGAAAAACTAAAAGATGAAATGTTAGGAAAACTAAAAGATCTGGGAAACATGATTCTGAAACCGTTCGGCTTATCAACGAATAATTTCCAGATGCAACAGGATCCATCGACTGGATCGTATTCAATAAATTTCAATCAAAATGGAAAGTGACCTCTACCGACGCAACACATTCGTACATATGTTTCCATTAATTAGTTAGGTAATAGTTTTTCATTCTATTAGAAATGACCAAAAATTTAAATTCTCAGTAAAATAGAATTTTCGCAGTTTCTTTCTTTTTTTTTAAGTTCTTGCAATGATCATTTTTGTTTGGTATATTCGATTTTCATTTAATGATGACTCCATTGCTTATCTTATTTTTGAATGTTTACGTTCAATATTTGGATTACTGATAAAATAAAATATTATAATTTAGAGTAAACAAACTACTGCGTGTTTTTATATTGTTGTTGCAGGAAATAGAGTGTTGTGCCCAGCACATTGCCTGTATCTTTAATTCGCGTTCGGATTTACACTCACTCACCAATTAACGGCAGGTCAGCTTGTAATTTGTAAATAAATAGAACGAAAAGCAAAAACATCCGCATAGCTCGCAAACTTAAACAACTGCAATAGCTCGTTCTGCCTGCGACTTGCTGAATATTGTTATTGTACCATATACCATATTCGTAGCATTTAGTTAGTCATTAAGTAATATCGCGAAATTCCGTCACAGGTCTTAGCGCCAGCTCGTGCTACGGTAGCGGAATTGCAACTCTTGCTCAACATACGACTATTCGCTTGGAGTTCCCAATTCTATTACGCAAAGTGCGTTCCGGTTAAGATTTGGATTGGATTACAAACAAAGCTAACCGAGTGACACAGAACTGACTATTTTCCCAAAGTGGAAGACGATAGTCAATTCCGTGTCAGTCGGCACCTTTTTTAGTATATAAGTTTTATTGCAATTAGCGATTAATACTTAGTATTTTTAAACAAAAACGATCGATCATTATTCTTAAGCGGTCCACAGAAAACCGCCAAGTATTTTTTTGTAATAAACATCTGAACAAATCAGATCTAACTTTTTTTCTCGAGCAAAAGATTCAGTTTTTCCCTGGCAAGACAATCCAGTAAGTAACAACGATCAAACGTGTTCATCTTTTCAGCGAAATTTACCTTTTTCTGGATTCAACTGTGCCGTTCTCACGAATGCCGAGACCATTTTTCAGATTGAACTAAACATTCTCTTAGACTTTTCCTTTTTTATTTTACTGACTGTGAGATCCTGGGGTTATCGCAGTAATAACAAAAGCAAAAAATTGGTTATGGAAGCGATGTCTGTTGCAACTTATGCATATTTAATTTCCGTGCGGTGTATTGTTTTTTATTTGTCATTTGGCTTAAACACGAGTTGGAGTTTTTATCTATTAGTTCATATTCTTATTTAAATGAAGGCACTAAATTCTAATTCTTCTATTGGTACATTTCTTTAGTATGTAATTTTATAGCAACTCTTCTAATAAGAAATTTGTTGTAGTTAATTTTTACTTTCCTTTCAAGGTTTTCAAAATAAAGTTCAAGAAAGCCCATTAAATTAATTTGGCGGTAAAAGAAAGGTTTAGTTCATAAATGACTAAAATTCCGCCACTCAGTTAAATGAAGCAGTTTTTTAGATAATTACCCTTATTCTGGAACTGTCCGGGGGAAATTGAACTGCGATTTCTTCAATTTTAAAACGCATGAATGATTTACTTTCTCGAAAATTGGTACTCAAAATCCGCAACGAAATAATCGCGTTTTTAAAGAATTTTTTCAGAAAGTAATTGGCATCAAATAAAGGAAATTTTATTTGCGGTGCTTCTTTTGCATTGAGAAGAATGTTTTTGAGTAGATTGATAATGCAATTCAGAACGATTTCGACGTTCGCATGTGCCGTGATTGGAATCGAATGTGAACTGAATTGTCGGCGGTAATAAAATATCCGCCGTCTGAATAGGCGTGGTTCTTTTACATGTGCACAGTTTAAAAGCATGTACTTTAGCAAGGCGCTCATGGTGGCTTCAACATTTTACAAATGAGTCCATTGTTACTAGCTGCTTTAAAACAGCCGATCACAGTGAACTAGATTGCTAAAAGGCTCAATCTCACACATACCATATACAGTTCTTTCAAATGCACTTTAGGTATATTATCGTTTACTGAGTTGTCCTCAGTTTAAATTCATTAAGAATTTTAAGGTAAACGACAAGCCTTATGATAGACAAAACTATTGCTGGTCCAGACATATTGTTGTAGATTACAGACTTGTATGACGGTACTATCTCCTAATGTGCTGGAACATTAGAACAACATGGTCTAATTTGTAAACACTCACAGCATTGGCTTTCCCGAAAATAAATAAGCATGCAGGATCAGTTAACAATTTAGCCATCAGTTCGGATATGAGCGGAGAACACCAGCTAGTTCCTTAACTTAAACTTTCCTTCGGTTAAATTTTTAAGTCTAAATAACTACGTATGAGATTGTGACATAGATTGGTAAAGACCTGTGCACTTACGACTAGGCCGTCGAGCCCTATTTATGCTGTGCCCAGTCACAAGATGTGCACATTTAACCCATCTTCATCATCACGCGCCTATTGTCGTTTTAAATTATCCTGCCCATAACATTCTGAAATACGTTACCTTCCAGTCTGTTCCTTTTCAATCCGAGAGATTATATAGCATCAAATGAGGATTACCGTCCACAAATTTATTGACTGCAGACTATACCTACCAGTATGCTAGGTTAGTATTTTACGCCACAATCCCACATCACTTCGTCTAATACCATTTAATATATGTAGCGTAAAGTACCACAATATACCCAACCCTCAGTAGATATGAAATGCATGCACCCCATGCGCCATATTCGGTTGCTATAGAATGTGGAATAGATGATTATTATGTGCACATCCATTTAATTGGAATTAATTGTTGGAAGTGAAGTTTGCAGGAAAATTTAGAAATTTTGCGATCGTAACTAAAGATTAGAGGCTGAATGAGAGGAAGGTTTGTGCAAGCGATTTTAATAGCATTGTCCTGGTCCTGGTTTCGAATCCCACCTAGCCACGGGCTTATCACCCGTAGTTTAAGTATAAAAAAATATATATTTTAGCAGTAAGAGGGCATTTGTTTTGGACTGTTCTGTGGTAGTTACTTATAGTAGTAACTGGACTTTACTTGTTTTCGTTGCCGTACTTTTAAGTAGTAGGAAGTCCTAGTGTTCAAAATTTTAAGTTCTTAGATATTCTTTTAATAATCGCAAAACACTGCAATGGATAGCAAACATCTTTACTTTTCCTAAACCTAATCATTTATTAAACTTGAACGCGCTTTCGAGTTCAGATGAATGCAAGAATCCAATTTTAAGGACATTTAGACCGCGGTCCGATTACGCTTTCTGCGCTTTTAGCACGCTTACAACCGATCCGAATTGCGCTCACGATGCATACAATTTGCATGGAGGGGTAGTTTTCTGGCGCTTACACTGCTCACGGTTTCGAGGATAGGCACTGTGTGCACACGATCGGTCCGAATTATAAGCGTCGTAAGCGTACCGACAATTCGGACCGGCTGTAAGCACTGTTAGTGATGTAAGCACCGTGAGCATAATTCGGACCGCGGCCTTAAATGACAACTACTAGAAGGAGTACCTTAATACTGACAGTTTTTAGCCTCGTATTCCCAACTTGGAAGAAGCGAAATATTGTAGTGAGCAAAAAGGTTACAGGATCACTCGTTATAGTGCAATACCAAGTCCTTATAACACACTTATATAAAGACTTTTCTATGTGAAAGAAACTGAATTACAAACTTTAGCTAATTTTTCTCTCTGTCTATTGCATGCCAAATTTCGTCTCCGTCGTTAAACGATTTCTTGAGTTATTATACGATCCATAATTTTTTCAAGGACTTTTGTATGGCCGCTACATACAAGAAAAATGAAAGTGGTAATAAATTGAAGATGTTGCATTTATTTTTTAGTTAAGCAATAGACGTAAATATCTTTTTCAAGCTCATTTGTGTGGGTGGTACACAAACGATTGGTCGGGTTTTTTCCACGAATTTACAAGTTCTATGAGAAAATATTTTAAATATTTTGAGCCATCATGCGAACGGGTGGGCACTGGACAGGCAGTAAACAGATGTGATGATTTCATCAGTATAATAAAAAAATATATTGTCGTGGTTCCTGTTACGCAAAAATAAACAACGAAGAACAGAGAAGGTTTTTAAAAGTCTGCAAAATTTTGGTAAAAAGGTCGGGCAAATGGTGAGTAGACAGAAGACCCGTTATAAAACTGCAACTGATTGATTCCGCTATATAGTTATATAGGTACAGTAAAACCTTCGAGAGACGGAACCTTAGGGGACTATATTTTTTTCCGGCTCTCGCAAGTTTTCCGCCTTACAGAGAACCGAATATAAAATATACTAATGATGTCCCCAAAATGATTCCTTATGATTAGAATAAAATAAATAGTAAGATTTACATTATGTTTATTGAAATTATCTTTTTTACAAGTTCAGTTACTTACATACATATATATCTCAAGAAGAAAGAAAATTAAGTAAAGAAAATTCACTTTTTAATAAAAATATCCAGAGTTACTTGTTTGGTTTGTTTGGATTTTTTTACAGATTTATTAAAACATATTTTTATATCTGCAGCTTTATCATAGAATACTTGGTCCCTGCTTTTCCGAATTCTTTTAAACCATGTATATAGGCTGGAACTAATTTTGATTTAGAGGTTCAACTTCATCTGTGTCTATGTGAACATCATCATGATCTGTATCATCGGCATAGACAGTATTCAAGTCTACAATATCACCAAGGCTAATTTCAATATTTTCCGTGACAGTTTCGTTATCACAGTCGATGTATGATGCAGCATTTACCATATTCTCATCACTATATATATATTACATCAATCATGTTCTGAATATCCATGATTTCAGGATTATTCAATATTTCAATTTCCGTATTTTCCTCATTTTCAAATATAAATCCATAATTTTTAAAACATTTTTTTTTTTGGTTTCTGGCCTGACCATTTTCAATGATCGGTTAACAAACGTGATTGCATCAAGAACATCAATTTTCACAGCAATATCAGACTCCAGCTTGTACGAGTCAATATTTGCGATTACTTTTTAAAGCAAAAGCTTTCTGTAATTTACTTTGATATTTTAAATAATGCCGTTATCTAAGGGTTGTAAAACTGATGTAGTGCGTGGTGGTAGAAATATTAACTTAATGTTGGATAAGTGATGTATCTGATGACAAGTAGCGTTATCAAGGAATAAAAGAATTTTGCGATTTTGTTTTCTCATAGTATTGTTGAAATTATTCAAAAATTCTTCAAAAATAGCTCCCGTCATCCAAGCGTTTTTGTTCCATTTATATTCTACAGGAAGTTGATTAATTTTAATCGCCTTGAAGCACCGTGGTTTTTGTCTCTTTCCAATGACCCATGGTTTCCAAAATGTACCGTCTGCAAAAGTAGTGAAAAGGATGGAAAATCTTTCTTTCGAAAACCGGCCTCGGGAACATTATCACCCTTGCTTTTCATAGTTCTTGTAAAACAAGGCTGTTTCATCAGCATTTGCAATATCTTTAGGATCACAATCTCGAATGATCTCTTTTAATTTTGTGAACCAATCTTGAACAACCCCGCTATCCATTTCGTTCGACTCCCCACAAGACACATTGCGAGTGATGTTACTGTTCTTTTAAAAAGCTTTGGAGCTACCCGTTGGATGCTGCGAATCCATCAATTTTCAAAAGTTTCGCTGTTTCTTTAGTCTTTGCTTGCAATATTGGTCCGGAAATGGGCATATTTTTAGCAGAAGCTTGAAGAAACCACTCAAAAACTGTTTTATTAATTTGAGCATAGTTACCATCCCTTTTTTTCTTAACACATACCATATATTTTTCTTTGATTTGATCCTTTCATGATTTTGTAGATTTGAGTTTTTCCGCAATTAAACTTTGTTACAACTTCTGCAACGGTTCTTTTGTTTTCTTCTATCATGTTGATAACTTCAATCTTTTCTTTTAGAGATAAATTTCTTACTCTCTTAGACATAACTGTAAAGAAATAAACTCTTATTAACCGAAAGGGGATTGAAATGGGTGATTATAAGGTTTTTATCTCCTTAAGTTAATACTCCAAAGAAAACAAAAGATTAGGAATTTATTAGTAGGGCTCAAAGTCTAAGAGGGCACAATTGGCAAAAATTTATTTTTTTTATAACTTTAAAAAACTGATTTTCTTATAACTTTTGAGCCCACCAAACTTGAAAAAAATTTAATCTCAATATGAGAAAAACCACGACCGACTTGTTGGAAATCCGATTTAAGAAATACTGTCAGGTCAGCCCTTCACATTCGCTTTCCTCGAACTTGAGTACTTAGAGCATAAAGAACAACAGAGGATCCAGAAAATTTAGATAACTGCGATTAGGCGTATGATTCTTGGAAAATATTCCGTATATTTGAGTTACAATGTTCACATTTTTTTTCTTCCGTCCGCGTTTCGCAGGTTTTCGGCTTTCACAGAATATTTGATAAGCAGAAAAATCGTTCTGATGGGAACATTTTTGCTTTTGGAAGGTTTTCGCCTTATACAGGTTCCGGCTTTCAGAGGTTTTACTGTATATTGATTTTGGTGAAATAAAAAAAATAAAAATTAAAAATCTGGCAACTTTATTATTTTTTAAGTAAAAAAAAAAAGTTCGAAACGCGTTTCATGCTGAGATGAGGTGCAGGTTACTATGCAATGAACAACCAAAGTTCCAAATAGCCTCCTGCTTATTCTTTAGGTTGTCAGTCGCATAGTAACCTACACCACATTTTAGCATTAAACGCGTTCTGGACTTCTACCCAGAAAATAATAAAGTTGCGCCCAGACTGTTGGCAGATTTTTTTTTATTCATTTAGGAGGGTGGTCTGAAAAGTTGCCGACCTACGAAAGATACAAGACATTTTTTCTTCAAATTTATTTTTATTTTTCTACATAGCCTCCTTGTAAGTCTACACACTTCTCCCAGCGATGCTACCATCTCTTAAACACGTCCAAATAGTAATCGGCGTCTTTCTCTGCACAATAAATGTTTACGAAGGAGATGGCCTCCACATTTGACGAAAATCTCTGTCCTTCGAGCGCAACTTTTAGCTTGGAGCTAGATCTGGTAAGTAAGGAGGATAGTCAAGTTGTTCAAACCGTAATTCGTGGATTTTGGCCATGGCAACCGCTGACGTGTGAGACGGCGCATTGTCTTGGTGAAACAAATTTTTTTTTCCACAAATGTGATTAAAATAACTCCATGACTAAACGGTGTATCCAAGTTTCATCTACAGTAATTAATAGGCGAAAAAACTCTGATTTATTGCGCCTAAGCTGCGCCAACAGAGCGTTGGAAATATTCATTCCAACACGTTTTAGGTCTAACGTGAACAAACGCGCGACCGAATGCGCGGACAGCCTTCTCATGCCTAAATCTTTGTTCAATATGTGACAAACACGTTCTTTGGATATATCCATAGCCTCTACTGTTTCTTTCACTTTAAATCGACGGTTGTCTAGCACCATTTCGTGAACTTGACCGATGTTATTGTCAGTGGTTGCAGTTTTTGGACGTGCCGAACGTTCCTCGTATCCGAAACTGGTACGGCCACGTTTAAATTCAGTTGCCCAAAGTTTCACGGTGGTAAATGATGATGAAGAGTTTCCGTGCACTGCGTTCAACTTTGTCTTTGATTTGAGTATAGGCGTATTGCCTTTCAAAAACAAATACTTAATGGCAGCTCGATACTCGATTTCATCCATTTTCACAAAACCGATCACATCGAATCACTCAAACGATTGTCAAACAACAACTGTGCGTCCAATATGGCTGAAATTTTGGTGAGTAGCTTTCAAAAGTTGCGCAAACGCATTCCCTAGCTTTTAATGACGAGTGATGCCATCTTCATGTTGAGGCTGGAAACTTTTTAGACAACCCTCGTACGGATTTTTTTTCAGTAGAAGAATTAAATTCGATATCATTAAACTTACAAGATATTCGGAATTCGTGAAAACTTGAAAACCCCCAAGGGGTTTAATATCGATTTTTTTAAAAATTGCTGTCCCCTCACTTCCGAGTACCACCTCCCCTCAAATATTTTACATTCTGTGGACTCCACTTGTAATTTATATACAGAAACCAAATTTTATCTTCCTGCTACAATTGAGTCGGAAGATATAATCCAAAGTTTTTCACACAACCCTCCCTCATACCCTCACTCCCCTAAGATACCACTCGGTTCACCCACCTACCTACCCACCATAAAAATTTCATCTTAATATCTCATTGGGTTTTGTGAGCTACACGCCTTTAAACGCTTTTGCGTACGGCGTACGATGCACAGCGTACGGCGGACAGCGTACGGCGGACAGACGGACAGACTACCTACAAACAATCACCACGTACCAACCTTCTGGAATAGATTTTAGAATGACTTGATTCCAGCTTTATAACGTTTCGGGTGCATTGTTTTTCACCTCCTCCCTTATTTCTCCACACAATTCTACATTATTTTTGCATATGTCAACTTCAACTTCCAATCGTATCGGTTCTTGAGATATGAATTCCAAAATTGTTTTCCTCTAAAACATTTCCCACACCACCCCCACATTTGAACAGAATAGCAAAGGCTTGGGAGGATGTTTTATACTTTTTTGGGGTAGCAATTTTTTTTTAAGCGATCACAATAGTTTATTATATTAAAATAATAAAGTAAAGGTTGGTCGATTCTAATGTGCTGAAAATATTCTAAAACTAAGCTGCGGCTAGAAAAACTTGAGGAAAAACTATTAGGGATGATATCGGTATATCTGATGTTATTATACCATGGATACACTGCTTGTTTACAAATTACTTTATTCAAATCAGCCCATACATGTTATACTTTGACATTTAGCCGTCAAAGACAACATTTTTGATTTGAAGCGTCTATCAATCGTAGTGTTATGCTTATATTGTAATATTTAAAAATAAATATGAATTCAACGCAGCAACAAAATTGAATGGAACTTTTAATTAATCTGGGACAGCAAAAAGTGCATTCATTCATTAGCAGTGAAGAAAAAAAGGCTTCGTAAGGAAATGTTGCGGGGAAAAGCACTTTCATTGCTAATAAAGAAATGTAGAAAGCGTACCATCACATCACACACAAAAATGAAAACACGCTCAAATAATTTTAACTGACGGAAGGATATAAAAATCCACAATTGTCATTGATTGGAATTTCAGTTGATTTCACTTTTAGATGGCGTTTAAAGAAGGCCATATCAGCTAAAATCATTGAATTTATATACAAGGAAACAGGTTGGATATTATGTACATATCAGCTCGTTGACGTACTATATGCACATTATTGGGTGATACACTGGCGATATTTACGATATTATGATTTGTATACGATCTGTGTATCCAAGGTACAGGGTCCGGCAAAAAAAAATGCCTTGATTTCCAAGGACAGTAAATGATAAACGACGATATTAACCAAAAGTTTTTATTTTACAAAATGTTTGCAGTATCTTAAAGTTTATTTGTGAAAAATGATGTCTCCCAAATGGCGTCCCTCGTTTGCGATGCAGCTGGTTAGGCGATTTCTAAAGTTCTGTATAACACGAAGAATGGCCTGTCACGCATCCACACGTGTTTGAAAGTCACCTTTGTGTATCGCATAAACAAGAGCCATCTTGTAAGGATGGAACTTAAGGTCAAAGTGCAGCATTCGCCTCACACTTCGGTCTAAAGGGCGAAGATTAAAATGTAATCTGATCGATCTTTGCGTTTTATTAACGAAACCGCCATTTTCAAAATAAGTTTCGACAACGAACGCACGATGTTCACCCGACCAAGGTATAATGGGATACTGAAACTTTATGAATTAGCGCACCTACAAAGCACCACCACATTTTTCAACCCTCACCCATATAGGAACAATGGGCGCCGGAAATCAGTGCATTTTTTTTGCCTGACCCTGTATTTAGTCGATGTTTCTTGAAAAGAGTACGTGGTTTACGTGATTATACTGAAATGCAATACATATCAGCAATTCAGCAACATTGTATAAGAATGCCGCTTTTGGACAGAATTCATTTCTTTCAATAAACCTTCTAGTGGATCATAAAAAATGTCTATTTTTAGCATTTTACTGAAAATTCCCAAATCTACAACAAAACTTTGAAATCTATTATGGTTTTTGAGCCACATCTAATTCTGAAATTTCCAAAAGCTGAACAACGCTGATGTATATTTGTTAGTTGATGTTTCTTGATGAGAGTACGTAATATATCAGCACTGAGATACTGGAATGCCATATCAGCAAGTAAGCATTCTACCTTGTAAAAAAAGATAGATCAATTTTACATATTTGGGTCTATCTGTTTATTATTCATCAAAGAAAATACTGCGCTTTGACACAAATCATTTCTTTCAATAAACGTACATTTTACGTGTATTTTACTGAAAATTTTCAATTCGACTACAAGACTTTGGTATCTACTACGCTTTTTGGTCCATATGTTCTTCCGAAATTTCCAAAAGCGGAACAAAACAACGCTGTCGGGCCTTGCTGTTACAATCAACATGGTACCACTATTTTTAATGAAAAAGTTGTTTATTTCAACTAAATCAAGTGGTTCGAGGATTTCGGGTAAAAATTTCATCTTATTTTGATTTGTGAACAAATGAATTCCAGTCTCCTACATATACGTACTACTTCGGGTAATCTGTACTCATGTAAAAGGATTAATTCCGGGAGCTTTGAAGAGTTAGGTATCTTCATACTTGAATAAATGCATACATAATATCGATTTACATAAGCAACTTGAAATGCATATATGAGAGTATGCAAACAACTTGTTCGACATAACCCATGTTGTATAATGTAATAAGAGAACGGGTGAAATTTTATGATCATAGTCCTTACTATACACTTGGTTTGCATACTGCAGTGCTAGACAACTACCAACTCCAGCTAAGGGGTGAAGTATTTTATTGATTCACCATAATACCGACCACAACAAGATCTACAGACCTTACAAAGCCCCAATTATTGTTATTACTAGATTAGCAGGACTGCTATCAGCCCAAGCTCAGAGGATAACTGTATGGATATTGTGATTGACAGTGACAAATAAGTTATGCCAGAAAAATAAGAGCTGTTTTGTGTACAAGTGAAGTAGTGAGGCAATGTAAAATTTTTGTGGGCTCGGTCGAACATAAAAGTGGGCGAGGGGGTTAAATTTTCCAAGACAATCAATTACTTTATTATTTAAATAATAAAGTATTGAAAAAACATTCACAACTTTATTATTTGTTGGGTAGAAGTTACTTCGGTCAGAGTTTCATGGAACCATCGGAATTCCTGACCATTCCTCTTCGCAAAATACTAAGCTTCATTGAAAGCACAGGGATTGAAGAGGAATCATAGTCAATCCGGGGGGACGTCACAATAGGCCGAACTGTGGCTTCAGTGACAGAGGTTAACACTTTTGTCAATCTATCTATCTGGGTAGAAGTCCGGAACGGGTTTAATGCTGAGATGCGGTTTTGGGTTACTATGCAACTCCCCTACAACCCGTTTGGGTTGAATATATAAAAATCCTGAAATGAACTTTCTGACAAATTTACAGGAAGTAATAAATTCAATATCTCATCAGATCTAAGAAATATGTAGAAATTTGTGAAAATGTGTGCAACTCCTTTACACTACCTCGGGAGTTGGATATCACAAAATTCTAAAATCGGTTTGTAACCTATTATATAAAAACTCTGCAGAAGTTTTAGCCAATTTGATATCTCAACAAACCTATTTATTATTTAAAACTGGTAGAGCCTAAAGAAGCCTCACTACTTCTCGAACTACGACCTAAGAGGTCTTTTGTTCTTGGCTCTTAACCACTCCCTAGGCCATATCGATTCCTTTGAGAAAGGAGATGATTTTACTCAGGGGAGTCTTCGACAGGTCTTCACAGGTGAGAGTAAATCCACCGAGAATCTGCCTTCTTGATCTGGCCACTGCATCACAATCACACAGAATGTGTGCCGTGGTTTCAGATGTGATATCACAGAATCGACATGTATCCAGTGATACTTTACCGATGATCTTAAGGTGATAATTAAGGAAATAATATCCCATTATGACCCGTGCGTTATACCTGCTTAAGGAAAGGAATTCCGACGCTCTCGTACTTGAGAAGGTCAGAAATTTCTTTGACTGTCTAAGTCCTGAAAGTGAGTTCCAATAATCTTCCACCTGAAGATTTATCCACTTAAAAATACCATCCTTAATGAAGCCTTTACCTACTCCACAGAATGGTTCCGGGCCAATCATTGGTGAGTTGGCTCCCCGCTTAGCTAACTGGTCAGTCGATTCATTACCCGGAATACCCTCATGCCCTGGCACCCACATCAGGGTTAGACTATTATGATGTGCCAGCTCTTTAAGAAGAGTATGACAGTCCCACACAAGCCTAGAACGGAAACAATAAGATTTCAGCGCTAGCAGTGCCGCTTGGCTGTCAGATAGGATAATAACTGTAGCGCCTTTTGGTTTATTCAGTAGAAGTTTACCTGCGCACAGTTCTATGGCATGTACCTCAGCCTGAAACACAGTGGCGGTTTGTCCCATTGCCGTCCATATTTTACAATTGGGTCCAAATACGCTCGCTCCAGTTCCACTATAGGTTTTAGAGCCGTCCGTGTACCAGACTGAAGCACCTTCCCCAAAATCTGGTAGACCAGATTACCATGATACACGATCTCCCAGAGTCACCATATATGGTTTCTCAAAATCATATACCTTTGGCATGTTATCGTTTACTGAGTCGGTTAGGTCCTTCTGATTAAATTCCTGTAGAATTTTAAGGTGACCGACAAGGTCTCCTGCCTTGAATTTATTGTACTGCTGTAGCCTTATGGCCTCTCTCAGAGCCTCCTTCTTTATCTCTAAGTGTAATGGGGCCAAGTCTATCATGGCTTCCATTGCAGCAGTGGGACATGATTTAAGTCCCCCTGTAATGCTAAGAACGGCACGCCTCTGAATTTTTTGCAGGGCCTTCTGTGCTGTTATTTGTTCAACCTTTGGCCACCACACCATAGCGGCATATGTGATCATTGGTATTATAATAGACTTGTAGGTCCAGTATACCATATTTGGTCTGAGACCCCAAGTGGTACCACAGAGCCTTCGACACGCCATAAAAGACAATGTTACTCGTGTGGAGATGTTTTTAAGATGTAAATTCCAAGTCAGACACTTGTCCAAGGTAATTCCCAAGTATTTGACATCGGAAGAGAATTCAATTGTAGTTCCTCTCACAATCGGGGGCCTTAAGTTTACCTTCCGTCTTCTAGTGAATGGCACTATAATTGTTTTACTTGGATTTATACTTAATCCCTGTTGGATACACCAGTGATCTACTATCTCTAGGGCCTCTTGCATGCGGTCCGAAATGACACAGTCATGTTTACCTCTTACAGTGATCACCAGGTCATCAGCGTATGCTTGAGTCTCAAAACCCTTGATGCTCAGATCCTTAAGGAGATCATCTACAACAATGCACCACAGTAGTGGGGAGAGTACACCTCCCTGAGGGCATCCCTTCACCGCTCGTACAGTAAGACCTTTACCTCCGATCTGAGCCGAGATTCTACGAGAGTCAAGCATCGCTACTATCCATCTCGTTACCGTTTCTTCTACTCCTATCATACGAGTAAGTACTTCAATGGATTTGTAGGAAGTGTTGTCAAAAGCACCTTCAACGTCAAGAAAAGAGCATAACGCTATTTCCTTGGCTGTCAACGTCTTCTCAATTTTTTGCACTAAATTGTGAAGAGCGCTAACAGTCGATTTGCCAGCTTGATAAGCGAATTGATATTTGTTGAGCCGGCTGAAAGCAGCAGAGCTCCTTATGTATCTGTCTAATACCTTTTCCATAGATTTAAGTAAGAAAGAGGTGAGACTGATTGAACCTAAACAGACATATAATATTGTGAAAACGTATGAAAAAATCCAGAAATTAGTTTCAAGATAAATATAAAGAAAGCGCAAAGAAGTGAGAACCAATTTAATATATCCAGTCCTAGGAAGAATGAAGGAATTCGTGAAAACGTGTTCATCCCTTTTATACCCAAAAGGCAAAACGTGTTTTTCGCGATTATAAGAGAAGACCGTGGAAGCGAAAAGTTATTCGATATCTAATCAGACCTGAATTATATGGCTGAATTCGTGAAAATGTACACAACTCCTTTACATCCCCTTGGGAGTTGACTTTTAAAAAATACTGAAAACACTTTCTAGGCATTCATATGAAGAATCCGTGGAATAAAAATTACTTCAATAGACCTAAAAGATATCACGAAATTGGTGAAAATATATGCATTTCATTTTCACTAATAATTTTGTTGGCCCCTATTCCGTACGCCAATGGATATTTGATACTTTTTTTTTATCTAAATAACTTTTCTAATAGATTTACATATACTCACCAAATTTCAACTTTCTAGTATTAGCTACTCTATAGATAGGAAAAAGGCCCCCCTCACTCCCGCACCATACAACCCCCATAAAAAATTATATTTTTCTAACTTGCTTCTGCTATACTCGTAGCTCTATCTAAATACCAAGGTTTTGGTATGCTGTTCTTGAGATAAAAGAATCTGAACTTTTTCTTAATCATCCTCCTCCACCTTCATTCAATATACCCACACATCCAAAAGTTCTTATTTCTGCTATGGGTCTATTAGGTCTACGTAGGTTGCTACTTAAGTTTTGAGATATGGCAACACTGATGTGAATACGTTAAATCTGACATTGTCGTCGTAAAGTTTGACATTTTTAGTGGTGAACGTACTCAGAACGTGTTTCATACGAGTACTGTTTGTGTTGTTTACAGATACTTGAAATATTCATCTTGGTCGAAAAATGGAATTAAATCGTGAACATTTTCGTGCGATGATTTTCTATGACTTTCGACGTAGATTAAACCTACAGCAGTGTGCCGATCGACTCGCTTCGACTTTTGGTGATGAAGCACCATTTCGAGCTACCGTGTTTCGCTGGTTTTCTGAATTCAATCGTGGTCGCACTTCGCTACAGGACGAATTTCGTGAAGGTCGTCCAAAATCGGCAGTTGTGCCAGAAAACATCGATGCTGTGCGTGAACTGATATTGCAAGATCGTCATGGGACATACCGTGAGATTGCATTTCTGGGTATTAGTTCTACTCGCATACATTCAATATTGCATGAACATTTGGCTGTCAAAAAGATTTGTTCGCGTTGGATACCGCATAATTTGACAATCGCTCAAAAAAAAGCTCGTGATTGGTGCAAAGAAATGTTGAAAAAATTCAAAAGTGTGTTGATCTTCATGGAGAATATTTAGAAAAACAATAAAGCCATTTTTGCTTATAAATATTTGTTTTTATTTGTCTATCTCAAAACTTAAGTAGCAACCTACGTACTTCCCGTAAAAAATCTATCTATCTTAAACTATTCTTGAAATATGAGACGTTATTTATTAGAAAAAATCATAACCCCCACTTTCATCCTCCACCTCATCTTGAAAAATGTTTTTTTCAGCAAACTTCGCTTGTCAACTTGTACGAGTATATATAAATCGAATATCTTTTTTCGGGCGCAATTGGTTCGTGAGATATCGTAATCTAAAGTTTTTCACCCCTCCACCCCCACACGCTACTGACCCACCTCCCAAAAAAAATTTGTTTCCGATCTATTCTCCTAGTATACCTACAGGCAGTCACTAAGTTTCAATTTCGTGGCATTAACCGTCTCGGAGATATAGATTTTAGAATCTCTCGCTTTCGAGCGTTTCATATCGGACGCATTGCTTTTTTTTGTTTTTTTTTGGTGTCTACTAATCATGAAACGTGAAAATAAAATTTTTTTCGGGGAGCAATTTTTTTTCAAAAATCGGCAACAAAACTTTGTTATTAAAATCATAAAATAAAACAATAAAGTAAAATATGCCCTACGTTGGGCGCCACTTTTTTACGATATTAGCAGTTTTGATTCAAATACATCAGAATGTGTTCTCTAATAATCAAATGGATTGTAAAATATTTTCAGCGAGATTTTTATGGAAGCTTCTCAAAGAAGTGATAGGATTTTCAAAATTTACTTCATCACACTCAGAAGAAATTTATTTTTGCAAAATATTAGGTTCCTGAAGACATACCAAGAACAAAGAGTTGTTATTACTCTGTAAACTAGACGCACAAAAAATTGCCAACTATTTTGTTGTAATTTTATTACTCAATTCAGTTATTAATCTAATAAACAATAAGTTTTCGACTTAGTAAGTATCAGCCACTATTCTTCAGAGATTCTAAACTACAATTGTTAACCAATTGAACCGCGAACTATAGTAGTCCTTCTTTCCGTTCTTCCATTTTGAGGATATTTCAACCGTGTAGTATACTTTCTGAAATACCCTGTAAAATGTAACAATAATACCAAATTAAAATCAATAAATATACTTGCATAACATCACTGAGTTTTTCAATTGAAGAATTCATCACACTTATGGTTCACTACTGGTCGTAGTCGAAGTATTATATATTTTTGCTGGCTCAATTTTCTCTATCGTTTAATTAAAAAAAGACCAACGTCCCAGTATTCCTGATAGAGCTTAGTACACAAAAAATATAGCGAGTAATGGTATTATTCAATCGTAGTTCTACTCGTGTAAAGAATGTAATTAAGTACACCTGATGGCGGAAATTTATGTGTACGAGTGAAATACAAAATCCTTGTACCACATTCAATGGGGCGTGCGGAAACATGTAAACCTCGTTGCTTAGGTTATTTTATCTGGCATATTGAACAAAAGAGAGACCTCTCTAGAATTTTTAATTAAAAATCAGAGAAAATGCAGTTCATATCTAGGAGTAGTTTAATGATTCGTACTTGACTAAAGATAGTGTTGCTCGAGGCACACAATCGCCTGGCTTCATGCAGGATAAGGATACAGAGGATTTATAACGTATGGCCTTTTATGAAGACTGTGGATACTTGATAAATCAATTAGATCTCAGAAAGTCCTAGAAAGCTTGCTGGTTTAAGTATTTAGGTTGTATGCAGAGCTATTAAACTGGCTTGGGAGGCTTCAATTAATCTTAACGTGTGTGCTTGATTGACCAAAGTAAATGTATTGCTTATTCCAGGTTGATATGCGTACAAAAATTGCATATTCTTTAGGATTTTTTATACCAACAGCTCTAACCTATAATAGCGCCCTTAGAGCGGGTTATTTGCATCTGATGTACGGCTGTCCCATTTCAAAACATAGTAAGTGCACTTTAAAAAAATTAAAGTGGTTCCCAAAAACTACCTATTATATTATACTATGTTCAGACTACGAGATTAATGTGTTTAAATCGAGTTAAACGCTTTGAAATCACTTCTCGAACGCGTTATGGATACGACGACATGTGTTTCCAACAGGACGGCGCTACGTGCCACACAGCGCATCTTACGATGGACATTCTGCACGAGCGTTTTGAGGGCATCGTTATCTCGCGCGGCGGTGACGTGAACTGGCCACCGTAATCGTGAGACTTAACGCCTTTAAGCCTCAGTTATAATGGTTCCGATCCGATCCGATCCGATCCGATCCGGAAAACGGAGAGTGTTGAGTTTCTCCATCCGACACACATCTAAAGGGAATTTCGGAACGCCTAGTCACAATCGTTCCGGAAATTAGCCGAGACACAAAACGGAGGGGTAAAGTTAACCAACTTTCAACTTCTATCCGTTCCGACGCTAAGAGGTGAATTATTGAATTTCACCACCTCTTTCGCCTCACTAAAAATCAAAATTACACCTCGATAGTGTCACTTTGACGAATGTCGGAACCAGGGACCTGGTAATATAAATGGACTACCCATATCAGATTTTCCCATACAATATCCGAGACAACGATGGGACAAAAAACATTGCCCTCTCTTTCCCGCTCAATTACACGGTGTTGTTGTTGTGCGGATTTTGAATTTTCGAAAAGTTTCGAAACTTCAAAGTGACAAAAGCAAAATTCATAGTTGAGAACTGTCACAACAAATCAGGTAAGTAAATGTTTTTAGTTTTTAATTTAATATTTATGTGATAAACTTTATATTGAAGTAAAATTTTTCTGTAGCAAATAGTGCGGCGTTACGAAAGGAAGTACACGCGCAGTAGCCATCGAGTTTTAACGATTTGCGGGCCGCCGGGCAGCGAAGAATTATGAACTAGAACGGTCGCTGAAGCAAAAATCGCTTTTGGAAAAAAGGGTATATTGATAAATTTTTAATTTTAGTCGTATATTAGTTTTTTATATTCGCAGCTTATTGTCCCTGTGCGCTTTCTTGGATTCCGTTATTGGAAGTACCGGATAATATGTTTTATTTGATAGCATGACGCACTGTCCAAAGGACTTAACTCAGCTGTAGTACAAAAATTGCCACCAGAAAACTTATTGGAAGTATTGACCTTGTTCTATCTCTGTGAGGTGAGTGTAGAAGTAGAAATGGCAAACTTACAATAAATTAATCGATTTAAACAAAATTTAATTTTTGTAGCTAAAACAAATAACAGTAAAAGAAGCCGATTGTATCCTACTGTCCTGGTGAACCGTTAACGACTACCTATATAATTTTGTATTGGATAATAGTGGTGATGAGAGCCTAAATGAATCAGAATCGAATAATAGTGTCGACGACTCTCCACAAATATTAGTATCGGATTATATTGTTACCAGAATCTCTGGACGAGATGCTCGAATCGCCTTTTTATTTCCATCAGTCTGGACTTATGTTAAGCGAGTATTTCGAGCCGTGGGAATAGGTAATCACGTTGTTAGTGGGGAACTCTCCTTCGACGGATTGCGTTTCCACCACTTGCGTAAAACATGGGATACTAAAAGCGTTGATAGCCGGAAAAATCTTCTAAAAGACTGCGAGAAGTTAAGAAGGTTGTACGCAGATCAATTTGAATAATTATCAAATCTAATTGTGTCCTTATTTTTATTATAATATTGAAATATTTTTTGTTAATCACCTTTTTTTTTATTTTAATAAAGAAAGTTTATGGATAAGCTACCGTTGTACCGAAATTTTAATTGAGTTTTCTGCAGCTGTATCCTACATGTGTATTTGATTCGGTTTCAAAATCAAAATTTTATACAGTTTCGAACTGTAGGTATGAATCCTGGAGCCGTATGATGTAAAGAACGTCGCAACGTTCGCATCAACATCGTCGATGAACGTCGCAACGTCCGGTTTGGCAATCCGTAACTATGTCGTTCGCGCGTACATTGCGCGTCGTTAAAATACCAAAAACGAAGACACTTCTGTTTATATCACATCAAAATAGCGGCAATGTCAGTGTAGTTGGCAGCGGACGACGAGCGACGGAATACATCATATGACCCCTGATTTGAAGTGGAATCCGTCAACTTAGCGGATTTGTAGAGATTTACGAATTGCTAAACGGATATTCCTTACAATTGCGCGCTTCTTTTGGAAAGAAGCCCCTTAACTGAGTGAAATGGACAAGATTTGCTGCATTGCGGGAACACTTTCTCAGCTCCTGGAGACAATACTCAATACCATAAGCTGGAAAACTTTCATCATATCAATATACACATGCATATATGTATAATGACATTGGCAAATTATCTACCTGAACCCCTAGTACCCCTCAGTCAGTGAATTCTTGCAGTTCTTTGTGTGTAAACAAATTTGCCGCGAAAACTATGTAGCACGGTTGAGCCGTTTTCAATTCTTAATAGATTTCAATAATTTTGTTTTCAACCCATGCAACATTACGATAACATAATAATAATACGACACCTAATAAAAATGCATTGTTCTTTATTATTTTTTAAAATTTGATCGAACTAAAATTTCCAAAAGGAAACTTAAATCCATTGCGGTTCGTGTTCAATTTATTAATATCATTAAGAGACTTTACCTACAAAAATACACGCAATTTTTCTCAATACTCTTTTTGGAAATTCGTATATTTTACAGGAACTATCTTACAAAAAAAACAGTACTTGTACAACATTTTTTTTATTTAACTGTATCAATAACAGTTTATTTATTTGATGTAGCAAAACACAATTCTACCATCTGCCAATTTCAATTAGAAAATAGAAAATTTAATATTATAAATATTTATAACGGTTTTGATTTGCGAATGCAACGGTCAAATCACAGCTGACAGCAAAATTTCACTTCCCAAGTTCGAAAACAGCACACTCCATCTTCTTCTAATTCCCACGATCTGAATGTATTTATCTCTGTCCCGCTCAATAAGGAAATTAAATTACCCAAATTATGTCCCTTAGCATTCGAAGTTCCATAAACGACCTAAAATCAAGTAAAAAATGGTATTTCTGAATGAAACTAGAATAAAAGTTATTATCAGAAATTATTTTATGTTCATTTACAATTTTAGAACGATATCTTGCTTATATATATAAAAAAAAAGATCAAGAAGTGCAAAACACGACTAATCACGTACAACTTTTTCGAAACTTCAAAACAGAAAACTTGTCCCACATGAGATAGCGAAATAGGTAGTCCATCTATATTACCAGGTCCCTGGTCGGAACGGAATAATTGTGCCTTGAAATTTTTCTCCTCCGACGTTGCTGGATCGGATCGGAACCATTATAACTGAGGCTTTAGACTTATTCCTTTGGGCTCTTAAATCGTAGGTCGATGCGTATAATCCGCAAACAGTTGATGACCTTTAAGTCAACATAACGAACGCCATCCAGCAGATTTATGCGACCAAGTCGTCGAAAATTGGACCTCTCGAATAAGTGCCACCAAGCAAAGCCGGGACGGACATTTGAACGACATTATATTCCATACTTAATGCCATAAAATATTCTTTCAAATAAAAAAATAATTGGGTGGATATCTCATACACAACTTGTTTTATTTACATTTGAAACACAAACACAACTTTTAACCATTCAGGAGATATGGATTTTACAATATTTCGATCCTAGCTTTCGAGCGTTTTGGACGCATTGTTTTTCTTCCACTCCCACACCCCTCCACCCATATAGACCATTTTCTGCAAATGTGTTCACTATTGTAGTTCTACATAAGTTCAGAGTTTCAGCCTCCTAGCGTAAGCTGTTTCTAAAATCTAGAATCTAAAATTTTTCGCCTAAAACGCTTCCCCCCCCCAAAAGTTACCACACGTAGATGATTAAAAATTTAAGTTTGAACATTAAATATTATCACTTATAATCGTAGTAATAATCGGTAATGCCGCCCGAATTTAATATATCAGTCGATCACGCTCGTTCGTTGTTGCCCAATCTAACTAACTAATCTAACTAAGCTTTAACTAATACTTCTACGTAATACTCGTTGGACGCTGGCTGTCACTTTAACGTAACAGAAAAGTACTATGTTTCGGCTGTGCACTCTCTCGTTCTTATATACAGAGGGTGATCAACGAATTATGATCACTTCGAAATTTTTCACGATTTCGACTTTAATTATCTCAGAAACTCACAAAAATGAAGAAAAACTTTTTTTTTAAATTGAAACTTGTAAATGTATTCTTGTTTCAGTATTTACAGTAAAATAAACATTTTGTGTTAATATTTAGTAAAGCCCCCCTTGCTTTTAGAAGCTCTTTAATTCTATTCGTCATACTTTTCATATTTTTTATCACTAAGTTCTTAAAATCTAAGTTATTATCTCATACATCTCGAATATTTTCTTTTAAAATATTAATATTGGTATTCTGCCGTTGATACACTAAGGTTTTAAGATGCGCCCAACAATTTTATATAGGATTCATATCCGGCGAATTGCCTGGCCAAGGTAAAACCATGATTTCCTCATCATCAAAGAATCTTCTTATGGATGCCGCTGTATGGCAAGGTGCCCCGTCTTGCATAAATGTGTATTCCGATCTTCCGAGGGGTAAGGAGTCCATAAATGGTGTAAGCTCATCCCGCAAAATGTTATTGTATTGATCTTGACGAAGATTCCCTTCTACAAAATGGACCGGTCCTGGTCCCTCGGATGTTATACAACTCCATATCATCACTGTGGGGGGATGTTTCACCCTTGTTACCACGCAGTCTTTATGGTATCTCTCTTGCGGCCGTCTTCTGACAAATTGTGTTGATTCCGTCAACGCCTCTAGACGACGACACTCGTCGCTAAAGATAACCTGTGTAAATGTCAAAATATTTTAATACCAAAAAGTCTAATATTAAGCAATCTACTAGTATGAACAAATTTTATTTTTTAATTTACCTTATCCCAATCACTTTCCGTATAGTTCTTGTGAAGTTTCGCCCAAATTAACCGTTTCTTCTTCATCACTTCGGCTATTCGTGGTCTTTTAGCGGGACGCCTACATTTTATATTTGCTTCGTAAAGTCTTCTTCGCACTGTAACTGCAGATAAATTGATGCCTTCTTCTCGCATTGTTGCGTTTAATGCTCCAATGGGTGCGTTGCGATGTTGCAGAGCGGTATTAATAATTTGTCTGTCCATACGCGGTGTTGTCTTCCGTTTTCCACGGCAGTTTTTGCGTTTATTCGCACGTGGAGACAGTCCTAATTCCAAATTTTTGCAATATTTGCTACTGTTCCGTAAGAAACGCACTCTTTTCGGGCAATTTCGCGATAGGAATATATTTTTTGTTTCAACAGCGTTGAAATGGCAACTTTTTTTAAGTCAGTAATGTCTTTTGCACGTCCCATTATGAACACTTTTTGAAAACACTCTTAATTTTGGCTGTAAGCTGCTTAGCGTCTAATTTACCCAATTTAAAACTTTAAGCTTCACTTTGACTTAACCACGAACAATCTCAGAATAGTTTTGTTTTGAATACCTCAGTATATTTATATCTTATTTAAGTAGGCAGTACTTCTACATAAGAAAGTTGTTTAGGTGGGATGGGCATTAACTCTACTTTCTTCGAAAATAAGGGTTTCTACCTGATGACAGGTCATTAAAGAATATGTCTTTTACCTTCAGAAAGTACCCGGAACCCATTCCGGTGAAGTTGACAACTAATTATACTCTAATACCTTCATAAAGCAATTAGTTTTAATATTTTCTAGAAAAAACGTAAGTGATCATAATTCGTTGATCACCCTCTGTACTGCATTAGTGTAGTCAAGAGTTTTCGCGAATATTCGGTGGAGTATGTGGAACTTACCAGAAGTTCAAGCGAGAAGAGTCGAGAGCTTTCTACGCTGTTCTAGTGGTGTATGTAGGAACAATAACCGATAACGGTGATTCCTCCCGAACATTATCGAATTTTGCTGAAGATTTTGCCACGCATTTCTCTTTCTCATTACGTATTGCAACGTATCCAATCGGATGTTTTCCCTGCTTTAGGGGTTGGGAGGTTTCTGTTTATCTCACGAGAAACTGATCGAGTTGCGCGGTTGCAGAGTTTGCATATAATTGGTATTACAGTAGAACCTGCAAAAGTGACCACCTTCATAATGTGACCATTTGCCTATAGTGACCAAATTTCCTCTTCTCACAGTCCGACATTCGCATTTTCCACATAAATCAACTTGTATATAGTGACCATCTGCTTATTGTGACCATTGACCACTTTTTATTGCACAATTTTTCTTTCTGCACCTTCGATTCATATCTTGTAATGTGACCATCAAATCGAACAAAAAATTGTCCATTGGTTTGACATTGTTTAGAAGAAACGATGAAAATTCAAAGAAAAAAATAGCCACTTATGTAAACAAAAAAACCGAAAGCCCTAATAAATGTGATAAATCATATACACCATGAAAGATAATAACGATCGCGAAGGGCTGAGCCAAGCTAAAAGACAATTGAAAGCTATGAATATACATACATTCACTAATTTAGGTGCGAAACAAGAATACGTCTTAAAAACACCATTGACATTGTTCAATTCAAGAAGTGCAATCGGTGATTTCGGAAGCAAACAGCCGTGTGGTAAGTAGTGATCTGCTTTAGGATTGAACATTTTATATAATCAAGTTTTAGTGGCAATTCCTGTAGATTTACATTTAACTTTTTATTCCTTAGTTGATTTAATATGGCGTCATCTTCAAAAAAATACAAAGAGCTCTCTCTTCAAGAAAAATGTGAGTTATTGCGATTCTTGGAAAATCATAGTGAAAGAAAAGCTGCGGAACATTTTGGTGTCAGCAAAACTTGCGTGAACAATATCAAGAAAAGGAAGATTGAGTATTTGAGCCGATCAGAATATCAATCTGATTTTCAACGTAAAAAACGAGCGACTGATTTTAGTGAAAGCAATAAATTGACGTTAGCTTGGTTCATGAAAATGCGCGGTATTAATGCACGAATTTCCGGACCAATGTTGCAAGAAGTCGCCTTGAAATTCGCTGCGGAATTAAATTTACCCGAATTCAAAGCGTCGTCCGGCTGGCTTGACAGTTTCAAAAAACGTAACTGACACAAAAAGTTCTCATTGGTGATGCGAATGAGGTGAGTTTAGATGTCGTCAACGACTTTCGCGATAAAGTTTCGGGATTTGTTAGGGGTTTCAGGCGCGAAAATATCTTTAACGCTGATGAATGTGGCCTATTCTTCAAAGCAATGCCGAATCGAACTTTGGCTATCAAAGGAGATATCTGCAAGAGCGGAAAAATGTCAAAAGAGCGCCTCACGGTTTTACTTGCAGCTAGTGCAACTGGAGAAAAACTGAAACCACTTGTCATAGGAAAGTGTCAAAAGCCCAGGTGTTTCAAAAACATACAAATTTAAAATCTTCCTGTGCAGTGGAAAGCTAATAACAAGGCGTGGATGACTTCACAGTTATTCACGGAATTGCTGCAGGATGTTAACAAAAAATTTAAGATGAAAAAACGGAAAATTTTAATGATCATTGATAATTGCCCTGCCCATCCAGTAATTGAACATTTATCGAATGTTGAAGTGAAATTTGTACCGCCATATACCACTTCGTTATTGCAACCCTTAGATCAAGGGATAATTAAAAATTTTAAAGGATTTTACCGAAAGGCACTTCTATCAAATCTAATTTCAAAATGTGAAACGGACTCCTTAGAATCCATTTCTACAGCTGCATCCAAATTGAATGTGTTGGAAGCCATTTTGTGGATAGGAGATGAGTGGAAGAATGTTTCAGACGAAACCATTATAAAGTGTTTCAAAAAGGCTGGATTTTCGATTGAAAACGAAATTATTGGAAACCGAGAACACGAAATTATTGGAGACGAAATCGAGTTACCGCAAATTGGAGATTTTGATATGCATAGCTATTTAGAATGTGATATGGAAACAACTGTTTGGCAAAGCTTCTCCCCAGCCGAAGTCTTCACAAGTGTTCTGCAAGAGAATAGTCCAAGCATAGAAAACGTAGAACCGGATGTGGAAATTAGTAACTACAGCGATAGTGATTTAGTTCCACTGGAGCAGATGAGATCACTTACTGCAACTGAGGTATCAAATATGCTCGATAAAATAGTGACCAATTTCGCAAAAGATAAATGTTCAGCAACGTTGGTACCAATTACCGAAGCTAAAACTATTCTTACCGAATATATTTGCAATAATGAGCGAAATACTGTTATAATACAAACAAAAATTAATCAGTATTTCAAAAAATAATATGCACATAAAAATTAATATTTGTTTACTGTAACCGAGTTCCTAATTTTTCTAAATGCATTGTTATCACTTATATTTTTTTTTTATTATATTGTAGTAAATATGTACCTATGTAAAAAAAAATATTTGCTACTTTAAAGTCATGATATTATTATATTTTTTTATGTTTTATGTTGAGTTTATGTTTATTTTTTATATACATAATAAAACAATATAAATTTGATTAATTAATTTTTTTAAGCTGTGTATTGTGACCACTATGTAAAGTGACCAATTTTACGTGGTCCCGACGGTGGTCACTTTAAACAGGTCTATATCTAAATATTATGATTAGGTCGAGCGCTTAAGTAAAGTATACGTATAAAATAACAAATAATTTGAGAACACAAGTAATTGCACATGACCATCTCACGATTATGATATGCAACCCATCATGAAACATGGGTGTCTTAATCCAAATTAAATTCATGCTGATTGAATTTATTGGATAAACCCCTATTTATTGTAAAAATGAAGAAGAACATTCGCTTGAAGTATCCCCAATTCAACAGATTTATGTTCGGACAAATTGGCAAATATCAACCCTTGGGGAAAAGAAAAGAAATCCGAATTCCATATGACGAAAGAAAACGTTTTCTCTATGGAAAAGTATTATTTTATATGGAACCAAATAAATTGAAGTCTGATATTTTGTATTAGGATAGATGTTCATAACGACAACTTGATATCGTTACACGTCGATATAGGGACGGAGTTGGGTAGTGAAGAGCACGGTCTGATTATATTACTAGAGGTTGACGTATCCTTTTTGTGAATCGTTCAGTTATAGTTCAGTAATAAAGTAGAGGAGAATAACATATCCGTTGGTAAGGTGTTACTGCCATATGTCCTACAAGGGTTATAGGGACTAAGAAGGGATAAGAAAGAGTGGCAAATGAAAGGGTTTAGGTAGAAATCAAGATTAGATGGATTAGAGTAGAAGGCACGGAAGAAGGTTTCTTAAGAGCCGTACATAATGAACGGATCGCAGTCGGATAGGAATGTCAAAATTTCGCAACGAGATTCAATGAAACGATGTGAATTGCAAGTAAACGCTGCATGAACACAATAACAGGATTGAGTTCGCAGTTATATCAGTGTCAATAATCAAAGCGAAATTGATATGGACGCGAAATTTGGTGAACTGTTTTTAATACTCATCGAAATCTCTTTCATTTTCCATTTTATTATTTTCTTCTTAAAATTATACAGTGCGTAGACATTTCGATGCGTTCACTTGCGATCATTTTAAATATTACGAACTTACTTGCGACTCTCTGCGACCCATTGCATTCATTCTGTGCAGCTACATACAATCACATGCATTTGAAACTCGTTTTGTCTGCGATGCGTTCATTCTGTATGGCTCTTTATAGTGAATTGGAAAATAATCAAGAGAAAATCGAACTCTTACTGAAAAGAGACAAAATGTTGACCGAAGAAGTTCTACTAAGCTGTACAAAGTAGGGATGGGAATCGATTGCTCAACAATCGATTGTTGCAAAATCGATTATTTTAAAATGTTCTATTAAGATCAATCGATTAATTGATGCCTTCTAATCAATTAATCGATTAATCGAGTAATTCGTAGGTCCCAGGGTGTCATATACGTAGACTTTATAGGTAGATTTGACTTGAAATATCTAGGTTCATTATACGTTTAACATTGGTATTGTCGTACATATATTGCTGTACATATAGCGGTTAAAGTACATAGAAAAGATATTAAATTATGCATATTAATATATATATGTAGATTAATTTAGAGCTTAAGTTAGGTTTAAGGCTTGAATTATTAGCTTTTGAAAGTTTTCCCCTAAAAAGAAATTTAACTAGTTCTAAGGCATTCATGAAGTATATGGAAACCAGACAAATTTTACTCAATACTGAAGTTGTAAGGACAGTTCTAGTCTAATCACTTGAAATCATTCTAAACAGCCGCTAAGCTATGTAATATTTAACAATTCAATAAATATGTGTATGTAATGAAGAATTTTTCTATCTTCTCCTCACTGTCTTATATGTAGAGCTAAATGTCCGTTAAATTTCCAAATAAGTTCATGGCTTTGGTTATGAAATAACACATTTGCGGTTGAATGTGGAAAGGTCAAGATATTAATTAGTTAATTAATTAATAAACATAATGTTACAAAAGCCTTCTGATCACCTATCTGGACACAAGAGAGATCTTGCCAAAACACTTCTATATGTTCTTCTACATTAGAATTATTGTTTGCAAATAATTACTTAACAGTCTAAATTCATTATCTAGTTTTTGTAATTTATAGTCTTCAACAATAATGTCCTTTCAATGAACAGTTCTCACTAAAATGCTTTTCTTGTTGATTTTGGTATCTACGAATATATACAATGGATTCCGTTGATAATTAACACAATATAATAGGAAATCGGCCAACAGTCTGGGCGCAACTTTATTATTTTATGGTTAAAACGTGTTTAATGCTGAGATGTGGTGTAGGTTACTATGCGACTGACAACCTGGTTGTCAGTCTCATAGTCACCTACAAAATCACCTAAAATTGTTAACCCTTTTCTAATCTCCTAGTATCTCTTAAGACAACTACAAAGTTTTAGCCATTTGACATCAATCGTTCAGGAGATATGGATTTTAGAATGTTTCAATCCCAGCTTTCAAGTGTTTTGGACGCAATGTTTCCCCCCCACTCGCACACCCCTCGACTTCTATTGACCATTTTTATACTCTAGATGAAATCATATAGAGTATTATAAGTTTAATCCAGCCCAAAAGTTTGTAACGTATAGAACCAAGCCACGGACGAAAAAAAGTTATACATTATTTTTTGTTTATTTGTGGCCAAAAACCTCAAATCCGCCTGACGTCCGTCCGTCCGTCCGTCCGTGAACACGATAACTCAAGAACGCCTTCACCTAGGTTCTTGAAATTTTGAATTTGGATGTTTGGTTGAATTTGTAAGGCTAAGTTCGTTAACGGGCAAAATCGTCCTTCTCCTTCGGGTAGCTGCCATACAAAATGTCCTTAAAACACGTGTTCAAGAATATAGGTCGATAACTTCAGAAGGGTTTAAGCTACGACTTTGAAATTTTGTACGTGTTATTTTTCCAATAGTTAGAGCTAAATATATGATTATGAACAAAATCCTGTTAGTCCTTCGTGTAGCTGCCATACAAATATCCTGTCAAAATGTATTCACTTAATTTACGAAACTTACTATAACTCAAGTTATCTTTTATCTACGAATTCGGAATTTTGTACAAATTAGTTTTGAGTGAAAAGGAAGTTCGAGTTTACTAGTCAGCGAAATCCTTTTACTCCTTCTGGTAGCTCCCATACAAAATGTCCTTAAAACACGTGTTCAAGAATATTGGCCGATAACTTCAGAAGGGTTTAAGCTACGTCTTTGAAATTTTGTGTGTGTTATTTTACCAATAGTTGGAGCTAAATGAATGATTATGAAGAAAATCCTATTAGTCCTTCGTGTAGCTGCCATACAAATATCCTGGCAAAACGTCTTCGCTTAATTTATGGATCTTACTATAACTCAAGTAATCTTTTAGCTATGAATTGGAAATTTTGTACAAATTAGTTTTGAGTAAAAACGAAATTCGGGTTTACTAATCAGCGAAATCCTTTTACTCCTTCTGGTAGCTGCCATACAAAATGTCCTTGAGACACGTGTTCAACAATATTTTTTGATAACTTTTGAACGCTTCAAGCTACGAATTTGAAATTTTGTACACGTTCATTTTTAAATGGTTCCAAGAAAAAGGATAAATATGAAAGAAATCGAGTTAGTCCTTCCTGCACCTCCCATGTGAAAGTCCTTCAAAAGAACATTTTTTTTCGATGACTTACCCAGTTCAAGATATGAAATTAAACACAGAATATTGTCTTTTAGTTTTGAGTAGCAATCTAATGGCAGTCCTTAATAAAGGACATACAAAATGCACACACGTAATTCTACTTTATCCCCAACTACAATATAAATCGGAGTTCAGTATTCATCTAGAGTATTATACGATTGGCTTACAGCCGATCGTGACTGCAGTATGTTTTTGCAAATGGGTCCACTATCATAATTCTACATAAGTTCCAACTTTCAGCCTCCTAGCATAAGCAGTTCCTGAGATCTAGAAAACACAATTTTTCATCTAAAACGTTCCCCTCTCCTTCTTCTTCACACTCCCACCACTCCGAAAGCTACCCCTCGTAGCGGTTCACCCATTCTACCCACCAAAAAAATTTCAACTTAATATCTCAAGTGGTTTGTAAGCTACGCACCTTCAAACGGTTTTGCGTACGGCGTACGGCGTTTACGGCGGACAGACGGAATTTTTTTTTGCTTTTTAGGGTTTACTAGTCCTAAAACGTGAAAATACAAGATTTCAGGGTAGCAACTTTTTTTGAAATTTCAGGTCGATCACAATACTATACTTTATTATTAAAAAATAATAAAGTAATATGTAAGTGCATTAAATTTTACTGGAAAAGGGTTTTAGAATTTTGTTATAAAGTAAGTATAATAGAAAGAGGTATCCAGTAAGTACGTAAGGAGATTATATTCTGTGGGATACCATTAAGCACAGCCAGAATGAACATCCGAATTTGGCAAAAATCGCAAAGTGCCATTCACTGGGACTTGGCACCGGGCAACAGGCACTAAAAGCTTTTTATGCCAAAACATTCGGAAAAAAGAACATCTGATTATCTAAAATTAAGCAGATATCAGACCCGAACCCTAGTAGGAGCTCTGACTGGACATTGTCACATGAGGAAGCATCTCAATAGGATTGGTCACTCTGAGACTAAAATTTGCAGAATATGCAATGACGAAGACGAAACACCAGAGCATATCCTGTATGACTGTGAGGGTTAAGCTCACAAAAGACTTCATTACTTCGGTCAGGGTTTCATGGACCCATCGGAATTCCTGACCATTCCTCTTCTCAAAATACTAAGCTTCATCGAAAGCGCAGGGATTGAAGAGGAATCATAGTCAATCCGAGGGACGTCACAATAGGCCCAACTGTGGCTGCAGTGATAGAGGTTAACCATACCAACCCCTATTTATAATCTGTCTATCTAAGTAAGAAGATAAGCATAAAAGTAAGTAGATGTATTAAAAAAGTAAGTAGATGTACTTACTTTTAGCTAGAGTTGGCGATTCAGCTCCGAATTTGAGACCGGAAGAAACAACAGGAGTAAAATAATTCCCATAATTTGACATATAAAGCAATTTTCTCAACGAAGTTTTGCTTGCTGGGTTGTTATTACCAAACGTGTTTTGCTGGATCTCTTCATGAATGCACATTTTTTTCTATTGCAGCTAATTTCGTAGTAAAATATTGCCAAAAATGTCGAACATCGAATCTTTTTACTGTTGAAATTTGTTCGATTAATTAACGTTAGCTAATCGATTATGTCGATTAATCGACATCACTCATATCGATTGATAAAATTGATTTTTTTAGAAAAAATAATCGATTAGTCGGTTAATCGAATCGAAATCGAACAACCCTAATACAAAGGATCTTAATTTTTGTTATTTATGCTTTTACGTAATGTTGGAAATGGAATGGAAGACAACAGTAAGAACGGGACAAATTATGTCACAAATGTATTGCAGCTGATCAGGCGCGAACGCAGGGTGGGTTTTGGGGGTTCAAGTCCCCCCCCCCCCCCCCCCCCCCCCCGAAATAATTTTCTGCGTTCGCGCCTGCAGCTGATCGTTCCACCACAATGAAATAATTCATCAACAAAATTATCAATTACAAAATAAAAAATCTGCCAATAGTCTGGGCGAAACCTTATTATTTTTTGGGTAGTGGTTAAAATTGGGTCGAGATAGAATGCTTACGCCACTGTCACTTTTAACACATGAATAACGTATTTGGGGCATACTGCAGAACGCAGTCATAGTTGGAGTATAACATCAGTTGTTTCGAGATTAGGAGGTCTCTTGGAAAGTTAATTTTGTCCTTAGAATAGAAAAAAATATATAACATGTAGATTTTTAGCCGATTAAACATTGTAACGACTTGATTTCCGGGGTAGGCTCAACGGGTGCCGGGGTCCGTTACAAAATATTTATTTATTATTAGACTTCACTTTATTAGTACTAGTTGTTAAATTATTACATTACTATAATTCTGTTATCATTCGCTGTCTTCGTTTGTTGTTCTTCTCTCCTTCGCTCCTTGCCTTGTCTTCCTTCACTCGTCGTCTTCGTCCTCGTTCTTCAATCGCCTTTATCACTCCTCTTCTGGCCTTCGCTCCTTGTTCTTGCCTTGTCTTCCTGCGCTCGTTGTCTTCGTTCTGCCTTCGATCGTCCTTGCCGCTTCCCTCCTGGCCTTCGCTCCTTGCCCTTGCCTTGTCTTCCTTGTCCTCGTTCTTCAATCGCCTTTGTCACTCCTCTTCTGGCCTTCGCTCCTTGTTCTTGCCTTGTCTTCCTGCGCTCGTTGTCTTCGTTCTGTCTTCGATCATCCTTGTCGCTTCCCTCTTGGCCTTCGCTCCTTGCCCTTGCCTTGTCTTCCTTCGCTCGTTTCTCGTTGTCTGGCTATTGTCCTCGCTTGTTGTGTTCGCTTGTTGTCTTCTTCGCTTCCCTGTCGTCTCGACTTTGCGTGGTCTGGACACGAACTAATCTAAGTGCATCAAACTTTGAAGAGGAACTTTAAGTCCACATTGCCTTCTCAGCTTGGGCACCGAATGGGGACGGTTGTCTTCTTATTTCGCTGTCGTCTCGACTTTGCGTGGTCTGGACACGAACTAATCGTTCTCAAGCTTTTGAAGAGGAACTTTAAGTCCACATTACCTTCTCAGCTTGGGAACCTGATTAGAGACGGTTTGTCCTGTCAGAACAGTAAACAATGTTACTACAAGAGGAACTTTAAGTCCACGTTGCCTTGTAGCAGACTAGTTACTGCTGACTGACCTCCCTTCTGGTTGATTCGTTCACTATATATTTAGTGACAACCATTCGCTATCCACGAATTATGTTATAGAATAAATTTTCTGTGGGAGAAATTTTGCATTCTTATAATTCGCGGCCGGTGTATGCCTACCTCGGTATATAGTCTCGCTGGGATTTCGTATACTTGTCGGCGGGTTTTTCTGTCGCATCGCGTCGCCTGGGGCGCTTTTGTGATCCCGCTGACCCTTTTCCAGGTATATTCCAAATTTACCTCTTTTCAGCATTTGTTGTGTGTTTTTCAGGTTCTGTGTTTCATGTTTTCTTTGTGTTTCGTATCACAGCTGTTTGTAATTCAATGTCCTTAGTTCTAAGTTTTAATTTGTGTTGTGTTTATTTCTATGTGTATATTTTAATTCAGTGTTGTTTATTTGTCTTATTTTAAGTTTTAATTCAGTGTTACATGTTAATCCAATTTTATGTTTAGTGTTATCGTGCTGTTTGTGTGTGTGGAAATTTTACCAGAAATTTCCGTCCTCACACATATAAAAACCGTGTAGACGACTCGAATTTCGAATTTATACAAACCCATTGGGGGTTGAATATCGAAAAATTGAGAAATAGTTTTTTAGGCGATTACATAAAAATTAATATGATATCCCATCAGACATCAGAGATTTTGAAAAAATTGTGAAAACGTATGCAACATCTTTACATCCCCTTGGGGGTTGAATGTTGAGAAATCGTGAAATTAACTTGTTGGCCATTACATGAAATCGTGAAATGGGTTTGTAGGCGATTATAAAAAAAGTCTGTGGAAGTGAAAATCAATCTGATATCTCATCAAACCTAAGAAATATATCGAAAGCTATGAAAAATATGCAATCCACTTACGCCCCCTTAGGGTTGAATATCTGAAAATTCTGAAATTAATTTTTTGATGATTATATAGGAAGCCTTAAGAATTAAAAATAAATTCGATATCTCATCAGATTTAAGAAATATACAGGAATTTTTGAAAATAAATTAAATCCTCTTACACTCACTTTGGGGTTGAATTTCCAAACCCGTAAAGACATTAAGTTGAAATTTTCATGGTGAGTACATTGGGTGAATTACTATGTAAATACTAGTAGTGTCTTTTGGGGTAGTGTAAAAAACTGTGGATTATAATATCTTCCAATTGTACCAGGGTGATAAAATTTGGTTTATATATGGGTCATCCCATCAAGAATCGCCAAAGTTGTGACCTTACCATTTCCGATTCTTTTGAAAATTTTTGTTCTTTAAGAACTAGTGAAATATATAATTGAAATTCAATTTTACTTTATTATTTTTTAATAATAAAGTATTGTGATCGACCTGAAATTTAAAAAAAAATTGTTACCCTGAAATTTTGTATTTACACATTTTAGGACTAGTAAACACCAAAAAAGCAAAAAAAAATGTCCGTCTGTCCACCGTAGACGCCGTAAATCGTAAGGTGGGTGGTGAAAAACTTTGGATTACAATATCTTCCGAACCAATTACACCACAAAGATAAAATTTGGTTTCTGTATATAGAATCACAAGAGGAGTCTACTGAACGTAAACTTTTTGAGGGGGGAGGTGGAGCACGAAAGTGGGGGGATAGCAATTTCTCAAAAATTGTAATTTTTATATCTAAGAAACCGTATCAGATATGATTTTGAAAATTTTACAGTGTCGGTAGACCTCTAGTAATTTTAGGGGTGAGGGTGTAGGGGGTGATGTTAAAAATGGGTAGAAAGGTAAAAATTCTGATTTTTATTTCTCGAAAACCGAAATGAATAGAAAGCTAAAAATTTAGTATCATATAGAGCCACTATAGAGACATCCTAGAAAAATTTAAAATTTAAAATTTTGGATAGGGGTGAGGAGTATCTTTCCTATCTCTACGACGGCTTCCGCTAGAAACTTCAAACATGGTGTGTATATGTAGAATTTTTTCATATCTCTTAGGTCTCCTAAAATATTGAATTATTATAATATTTTACGGGTTCTTCAGATAAGTGACTAGAAACCATTTTAGATTTTTTTTGGAAATTTAACCCCTAAGGGGTTGTATAGAGGTTGCGTACATTTTCACGAGTTCTGCCATACCCCTTAGATTTAATTAGATATCGAATAACTTTTTGCTTTCACAAGCTTCTCATAAAATCGTGTAAAAACCGGTTTCAGGATTTTTCTATGCAACATTTTAGAGGATGTACAAGGGTTGCATACGTTTTCACGAATGCCGTCATATCTCTTAGATCTGATAAGATATCGAATTGGATTTTACTTCCACGGACTTCTTATGCAATCGCCTACAAATTTATTTCAAGATTTTTGGATATTCAACCCAAGTGAATGTAAAGGAGTAGCACACTTTTCACAATTTTTGCTATAGGTCTTTACAGAAATGGGCTTTGTATTAGAGTGTCGTGGTCCGGTTGGGCCCCGACTCTCCCTACGCGAACCTCGTATCGGTGATTGGGTTCAATATTCGAACTATGTCACAATTTCCGATACGAGGTGATAAACTTAAATTAGTCCAAAGGCCGGATACCTTTGCTCGGCGGTCAGCGGGAAATTTTGCAACATCGACTATCGATCAATTCTGTCCAACTCGGGTCAACCGTCGAGAATTGATCGATGGTCGATGCAGATCAGCAATTATCGGGCTGATGGACAATAATTGACTAAGCGATAATTGCTGATCGATTCTCCCAAGTCATGGAGACAGTCCGTCTTGTCGCGATCTTTAAAATACGAAGTTGGATGGTCGAAGGAAAGATTATATTAAGCAGTTCTTGTGTGGTGGAACATTGTTTCTGTAGTTAAAGTTAAAATAGTTAAAGTCAAGTAGTTAAGGTTAAAATAATTCAAGTTAAAATATTATTTGTGAACTAAACAGTTAAAAAGGAATAAACGGTGTAAATTCGAAAGACAAATGTTTTGAGTTCTAGATGAGTGTGTGGAAGTGAGCCATTAGTGCGCGAGGTGAGCCCTTGGGACAAAAACCCTGCACAGGGTTAGATATGTAATCGCTTAAGTTCAAATATCACGTTTTTTTGAAATTCAACCCCCAAGGGATGTAGGAGGATTTTATGCGTTTCCACACATTTTACGATATGTTGCTGTAAATTGGCAAATTGGTTTTTACTTCTATGCGCTTTTTATGAAATTACCTAAACACTAATTTCAAGTTTTTTTAATGGTCAATCCCCAAGGTGGTGTTAAGGCACACGTTGTCACGAAGATCTGACAAAATTCGAGATACACGGCCTTTTAATCGGTTACAAATCGAGTTTAGTATTTCCGGTAACTTTACTTATGCGGGCAGTTTCTGTATTTCAATGTTTGTATAAAGAACCACTGATGCATTTGAAAGTTGTATCTTACAAGAAGCTATTCTATTGACAAATTTTTAAAATCATTCTTGTATCAAATCAACAGCATTTCGAGTTTGACCTAGTTATACTGGTATCTGGCAAATTTCTACAAACGATAGCTGAACTAGTGCAGGGAGCCCTAGGGAATTACAATTACAATTATGTACAATACACAAATGGGCGGCAAGTTGGGTTAACCCCTCAAAAACTGGGCTGGTTTTTTTCACTCGAAAGAATGTAATACCCCCATTTACAATTCCAAAAATAGGTTATACCATTCTGGAGCTTAAAACTGAAGCTAAGTACCCAGGAATTATTCTTGACGCTAATCTTAACTGAAGAGAAACCTTGATGAGCGCGTCTAGAAAGCAACAATTGCCTTCTATACTTGCAAGAAGACCTTTGGTAAGAAATGGGGAATAAAGCTCGCAATTGTTCACTGGATGTACATCTCTATTGTAAGGCCAATTCTTCTTTATGGTGGCCTGGTATGGTGGACAGCCCTGGACAAAAGCGTGCACAAGAAAAGTGCAGAGGGCGGCTTGCTTAGGCATTACGGGCGCTTTGCAATCAACGCCAACAGCTGCAATGGAGATTATGCTGCATCTGCTGCCAATAGATATTCAAATCAAGAATACTGCTGCCAAGAGCGCTCTGAGACTAAAAGAGTCTGGTGGCTGCTGGAAATCTGCGAATTATGGGCATAGCAGAATTCTGTCATTATTTCCAGATTGTGGGCTTAGTGAACTCACCGACTATATAACTCCGTGTCTAAGCTTTGCTACAGGATTCCATACCCTTTTCCCCACTAGGGGATACTGGGATAATCAAAAAGTGATAAGGGAATTTGAAGTTGCTGTATTCACGGATGGGTCAAAAATGGATACTGGAACGGGAGCAGGGATTTTCTCAGCCGACTTGAATATTCATGTATCCTTTCGTCTGCCGGCCTACTGCATTATTTTTCAAGCCGAGGTTTTTGCCGTAAGCAGTGCAGTGAATATACTAAATTTCGGACAAATCTCCCCGAAGAGTTGTGTATAAAGATTTATATAGACAGCCTAGCAGCAATGAAAGTTCTAAGCTCTAACCTAGTCAAGTCTAAGGTAGTGAGGGAGTGTAGGGAGCGTCTGAAAACATTGGGCGCAGCTCATAAGGTTTTCTTGTGCTGGATTCCGGGACACAAAGGGATACCAGGAAATTAGGCAGCCGTTGAGTTGGCCAAAACTGGATCTGAAATGGCTGCTATACATGCAACCCAAGCGGTAAAAATACCCCTCACTCACGTCAAGAGTAATCTTGACAGGAAGGCAATGGAGCTGACCAATGACAGATGGTTTAACCTAACTACGTGTGAAACCTCCAGGCAGCTATGGCCAGTAATACATCCTAAAAGGACTGCCGATCTTCTGATAAGAAGTCGTATAGAGACCCGTAACATTACGGCAGTCATAACGGGGCACTGTCTCTTTGGCAGACATGCACAACGCTTAGGCGTTCAATATAATGACTATTGCAGAAGCTGCAGAAGTGAAGAAGAAGAAGAGAGTGTTAGACATCTACTTTGTGAGTGTCCCCAGCTAGCCAGCTGTAGGTTCAGAGCCATGGGCAGCTACTTCTTCTCCAGACTCGGGGACATGGCTGGAACACGAATTGATGAACTAGCCAAGTTCATTCGCACCTGTGGCTGGTTCGACTAGCTTTTCCCCTGTAGTAATACTACGATAACTCCCTATATGGGACATCATTAAGGTGTCACGGGTGTGGTATCACAATGGGCCAACCAAGTGGTCTAAGTGAGTCGATCCATAGTTTGGATGGCTGCCACCATAACCTAACGTTGACCGCATTCCCAACTATGACCCAAAAACGTAATTCATGTATTAAGGATGGTGAACTTTGACCAGAAAAATAATAAAGTATTCGGTCCCAACAAATACTTGTGACGTTTTCACATATAGTTTTATTTCATTTCTGTGTTTATCTAATTTTATTCTGTTGTGTGTTTACTCCGAACAAAATCCTTTTGCGCTCGATTTGAATCGTTCGCAGAGTGTGCACTTGAATACAATCGCTAAGTTCTTCGGATTTATTTGATTACTTCTCAGAAGCTCCTGTAAGAAAGTACTGTATCGGTAATGTTTCCTTTTATTTTCTTGTCCACAATATTGATTTATACTTTATGAAAGAGATTACCGATTGATATACCTTTTACAGAAATTTCCACATTACCATACCTATAATTTGCTAACCCTTGTTATTATCGTTTGAAATAATAAGACATGAACGTGATCCTCTTCGTGAATGAAAAAGAGATCATCGGAGAACAGTTCCTTAGTATACTGCCGCGAAAGATAAATCCGAAAATCTGCCCTTATTGAATACCAGCCCCATTTATAAATCTTATCGGAAATTTCAATCAGCTGTCAACAGAAAACCCTGGAAAATCGGTACATTGGAGACTACATAAGCTCCGATTATGTCTTATGAACATTCGAACACGCGCTCCTTTTATCCAGGAAAATTCCTCGAATTGTAAAGTCCTTTTAAGAAAATATTAGAGCCGTGATTGATGTTGTATCGTTGTAAGCGGAAAAACGCGCTAAATAAAGTCCTCTCGAGTGTTTAACTTGTCGAAAGTTTATATCGTCCTGTGGTATATCAATTTTTTTTTAGTTTTAACAAAAACGAACGTTTACAATAATGCACTGTCGTCCCTAGCTTTTTCCACTGTAATCTGCTGATAACGAAGCGGTAGTATCACCCCATACAGCATGTACAAGAACACTATAGTTCCTGAATGTATAAGCCCGATGTAGCGCTCCCTAATAATAAAGGATTATGGACAATACACTCGAAGCAATAAATTTCGAACTGCTTATCGTTTACCATTTACAAGTCCGAAACCTCCGGATGGAATTTATTACAGGCGGTGACAATTATATGAGCTTCGCCATGTTTTATCGGTACAATATGCGGTCGGGAAGAATGTTGTCCTTTCGTAGTCTGCTCCCGTCCTAGATGGGACTCTTCCGGGGTCCGGTTCTATGTAAGCTTATAGCGAAGTTGTGCACACTGTAGTTATCTGGCATGAACTGGAATCGAGTTACACAAAGTTAAACTATTGCGATTGTCAGTAGAGTAATTACGCCGTAATATGTTTTGGTAGTTACAAAACTATAAAACACTTTGGCAGGGAGGAAAGCAAAATATTCTGATTTTTATTTCTTGAGAACCGCCAAAAAAATTAGAAAGCTAATATTTAGTGGGTGTATGTATAGAGCGTGTTACATTCCGATGCAACAATGTTGCCGTACAAAATTTTAAATAAGTCACACACTTTGTGTGAACCAAAATCGGATACCTTTATAGTAATTGTTTTGGCTAACGTTCAGATATTTATTTGAACGTTCTTATCTTGCACATTTCGCGATGCATGGAATGTATATGCCATCGGATGATAATTCTTGTTACCCTAATGCTGGGTCACCAAGTTTTGTATGACCGAAAGAAAGATTATCTTAATCTTTCTTGAGGAATAAATTTGAAGAATAAAATCAGTTGTATCTCGAACCTCTAAGGAGGCACATTCGTATTTGGAAAAGTATTATTAAATAACTTTAATAATATTAAATAACTTTAATAATATTAAATAACTATAATAATAATAAATAACTTTAATAAAAGTATAAATTGGTTTATTAACTATTCTTGTATGTAACAAGCGCTTATAAGGGTATCATAGAAAAACAGGAGAAGCAAAATACGGGGGTTTTTGTATCTGAAGAACGGCTAGCGGTAGAAAGTTGAAACTCAGTACTGAAGTAATTTAAGAAACAAAAAAATTCAGATTTACATTGACATAGAGATCTTAGGCAAAAAATTTTACGTGAATGCGTTTTACTTTATTATTTCAATAATACAGTATTGTTATCGATTTTTAAAAAAAAAAAAATTTGCTACCCTCAAAATTTTTTTTTTCACGTTTCATGACGAGTAGACACGAAAAAAGCAAAAAAAAATGTCAGTCCGTCTGTCCGCTGTACGCCGTACGCCGTACGTCGACCGCTGTAGGCAAAAGCTATTAAATTGAAATTTTTTTTATGAATAGACTGGGTAGGCCTCTTGAAGCGGCCAAGTTTGGAGGGGTGGGGGTGTGAGGGGGTGTGTGCTAGGAGGCTGAAGTTTGGAATTTATATAGATTTTCAGTAGTGGACCCATTTGCAAAAAAATTGCCGATATAGGTGAAGGGGTTTGGGAGTGGGGGCAAAGTAATGCGTCCGAAACGCAAAAAAGGTGAGATCGACACTTTCTAAAATCCATATCTCCTAAACGGTTAATGTCACAAAATTGAAACTTAATGAATATTTGTAGGTATACTAGGAGAATACATCGGAAACAAAAATTTGAGTGGGGGCAGTGTCGTACGGAGATGGGGGGTGAAAAACTTTAGATTACGATATCTTACGAACCAATTGCACTAGATAAATAAAATTTGGTTTGTGTGTAAAGGTTGACAAATGAAGTTTGATGAAAGCAAAATTTTTTAAGGGGGCGGTGGAGCATGAAAGTGGAGGGGATAAGAATTTTTCTAAAAAACACGTCTCATATCTCAAGAACAGTGTAAGATAGATGCTTAAAATTTTTACCAGAAGTAGGCCTAATAGACCCCTAGCAGAAAACAAAATTTTGGAAGTGTGGGTGTAGAGGGTGAGGGTGGGGGAGGGTGAAAAGGAAAAAGTTCCGATTTTAATATCTCGATAACGTATTATGATATGAAGCTGAAACTTGGTATTTAGATAGAAATATATTAGTAGCATGTTGGAAAAATATAATTGGGGGTGTTTTTCCTATCTATAGAACGGCTTATGCCACAAAGTTGAAACTCGGTACGCTTATGTAAATCAACTAGAAAACTAATTTAGATAAAAAAAATTTTACTTCCTAAGGTTTCCTATATAAAAAAGCCAAAAAGTCAATTTCAGTATTTTAGATATTCAATCCTAAGGGGGTTGTATGCTTTTCAAAGCTTCGACATATTTCTTAGGTTCGATGAGATATTAGATCGCTTTTCACTTCCACAGACTTTTTATATAATCGCCTACAAACCCATTTCTTAATTTTTCGATATTCAACCCCAAGGGTTTGTATATGTTTTCACAATTTTTACCATTCCTTAGTTATGATGAGATATAAAATTGATTATTACGGCCACCCAATTCACGATTTTTCGAATTTCCAGAACCAAGGAGGTGTGAAGGGTTTGCTTAAGGCCCCGTGTATACCAAAACAACATTTTTGTTGAAAATAAGGCAAACGGGATTCCCGAAATATCCAAAGCAGCAAAAGATAGGTCTTTTCTGCTTAGATAAATATAATTAGCAATATGTTTTCAAGTTTCTGTTGATTATTGTTTTTTGAAATTTTGATCATAAGAAAAATTATAAACGATTACGTCGGGTAAGTTTTCGAAATTATTGAAAACACACATTTGGTAATTGCGATTTTGGAAACATTTCTGAAGTGATTTTCATTATTTTTGCTTTCACTCAATTAGGAACGATTCAATCTATTTTTTTTTTGGAATTAGAATTTTCGATTTTGACTTATGTTTGGAAATAATACATTTTGAAAACTCTGATTTTTAAAAAAAATTATTTTTTTTTATTATTAAAATTTTCGATAAAAACAGATTTTTTTTTATTTTGTTATTTCTTATGTTAGTTTATCAAAGCGTTCTAAAGCAACTTAAATTCAAAAAGCTTCAAAAAAGTTAGTATAACAATGTTTTTGCAACGATTTTTCAAACTACATTTTTCAATAAAATTTTCCATTCAGACCACTCGCAGAGGTCGAGCTGAACGGACGTGTGGCTGTGTCGCATTTTTTTTCGGCAGGTATGTTTTTATGTTTCATTCGCTGAGAGTAAAAAGGTTACGATGTTCCCCACCCTGCAAGCCTGCAGCACACGATTCGAAGGCATAATAACTATATGGCAAGGTGTGTGTGTGTAATCGGCATAATGTCTATTGGCCTGCTCAGAATGAAAAGTGATTTTCAGCTTTTCTTCTTTCTATGTGGCAAACAGGGAAAAAACTAAATCGAAAAAAAGAAAAAAAATCTGCCAATTGTCTGGGCGAAAATTTATTATTTTCGGGTCAAAGTTCGGGAGCGGTCAAAGTTGGAGTATGTCATCAATTGTTTCGAAATTTCTTGGAAAGTTAGTTTTGTTCTTTAAAAAAATATTTAAAATTGAGATTTTTAGCCGATTAAACATTGGAAAAGCCCGTGTAGACATTCGAATTTCGGTATATTATTTACACTAAAAACCCATAGAAGTAAGAACGAATTTGCTGCCTTATCAGAATTAAGAGATACAACAAATTGAGTTTGAATTTCGAAAAAACTGTGAAACAGGTTTTTAGACGATTTCATAAGAAGCAACTATCTCATGAGACACGAGAGATTTTGAAAAAATTGTGTAAGCGTAAGCAACCCTTCACACCCCTTTGGTTTTTGAAATTCGAAAAATCTTTAAATTGGTTTTTGGTCAAATGCCGTAATAAACAATTGGATATCTCATCAGAACTAAGGGATGACAAAAATTGTGAAATCATATGCAAACCCTTGGGGGTTGAACATCGAAAAATTGAGAAATGAGTTTGTAGGCGATTATATACGAGGGCGGATTGATAATGACGTGCAAAAATCAAGAAGGAGTGGGCAGGTAAGGAATTCGTTATTTTTTTTTTACCTGGACCATCCTTAAATAGATTACCTGCAAAGTTTAAAGGCCCAAACAGAACACGGACCTCGACTGCGACTGCGCAGTCCCTGTCTTTAGAATACACAGGATTATATGGCGATGCCCACAACACCAACTTCGCCTGCGACTGCGCAGTCGTGCTACGCTCTAATTCTAGGACTGCGGTTGTAGTCTCGGATTTCCACTACTTCCCAGCAAGAAAAGTTTCGTATACTATACGTACGTCGAAACAAAACCGTATGCAAGTCGTATAACTAATTAGACTTGTTGGGAACGATGTCGCCGGTTGATGTATATATTTACTATAATAGTTTGTACGAGCACTATATATATAATATTTACATGACCTCTTAAAATGAATTGAATTCTGTTTACATTTAAGAGGAGACCACGATAGCATAGTACATGCTGTCTTTATCTTACATATAGAATTTTGATGCTTTTTTGCATGAGTACGCTTTGCCTACTGGGTTTCTATTCTTCAAATTCGTCTCGATTCCTATTCACTTTCTCGTTATTAATAAACGCAAAAACTCCAAATTGATTAAAAACACTATATAAAATATACACGCTACCAGAAACACGTCCATTTTCAAAAATATTAAACAAAACAGAAGTGACACTTGACACTCGTTCTTCTTCTTGCTTGCATAGAATCGAAGTCGTAGTCGGTGTTCTGTTCAAAACCAACTGCGCAGTCGAACCTCACGCCGCAAGGTAGGCAAATCGCAGTCGCAGTCGCAGTCGAGGTCCGTGTTCTGTTTAGTACTTAAGCCTGATACCTCGTTTAGTTTTCGAGTAGCAGCCGTCTAAGCAAGTCGACTTATAAAAATTTTTAAAAATGGAATGAAACGTATAAAAAAAATTTTTCAGGGTAGAACATTTTTTTTTTAAAAATCGATAACAATGCTATATTATTAAAATAATAAAGTAAAATTGATGACAGTCGGTGCTCTTGATAACAATGTATTTATTTTCGGTTTTACATTCCGAAAATGTTAGGCTCAAACCCCCGCAGCTAAGTCAGAAAATGGATAATTTTTCTCAATGAATGAGCGGTATAAACTTCGAAATAACTTCACAAATGTTTAATATTCCGAGAAAAATAAATACGACAAAATTATGATATCATTTAAGACGGACATAAACCATTTTTTCGTTACATTATTCTTTTATTTTGGTGCTTGAAATTGATGTCTTAAAAAAATAAATTTTCTTTATGAAATGTTACAATACGTTTGTCATTCTTATTTAATTATGAGGTTCATTTAAATTCACTTCAAGCGATATTTTGGAGTAAAACACTTTTATTCGAGCTCAATCTCAATTTCGTATGAAAATAACATGCAACAGAAAGTCTCTGTCTATCTTGGAAGGTTCCGAAATTTGTCACCAGAGCACACGGTATATTTGTCAATTATTCTCAGATTTTAATGTTGCCTTTGCTGTCTTTTATACCCTTTGAGTTAAATTGATTACGTTACTGTTCTAAATCCGTTTAATATTTTTTAGTAGGTATAACTCAACAAATTTATGCATTTGAATATTTGTCCATCGAAGTTTATAGGTTGTATTTCTATTAAACTTTTAGCATTAATATGGGCACTATATTTACGTGTATTACACTGTTCGTTTGTCGGAGTATTAAATAAACTTTTATTTCTCTTCAATAAAATCCGATTCAACTTTGTGTTACTTCGTTAACTTGAGCACGAACTCAATCCATTTTCCATTACTGAGGTCAACCGAAGCACTTAGTCCTTGCTAAGGATCCGAAATGTTTTTGTTTCGGCCACTTTCCAGTGGATGATTACAGATTATTATTATCCTTAACTACAAATTCGTTATTAAACCTGTACGATTAAGTAGGTATGGTTACAATACTCGTATGTGATTATTATATTCATCGTGTATCATACATATAAATCTCTAATCGCTCTCAGGCGGAACGAGGCCGTTTTATTTGCAAAGTTGTACATTTAATGACTTATCGTGTGTATTTCCCTCTACATTCCAGCATAAAGATAGATAGGACCTTTGGCCTTTCTAGGCCTTTTTGAGTCTTTTGTTTCGTACCAATGCTTTTAATGAAAATCCCCACATTTCGCCGGATAGGGAAGCATCTCGTTTACTATACTATTGTTAGTGGTAACATGCCCGATCTATACATAAGTATTCGTATTATCTATATACAGAACATGTTCATAAAATTCGTATGTATGCGACTCTTGATTACGTTTCACTTTTGTGTTTCGACAACAATTCCCGAGATGAGCTTTTGTTAGAATAAATACAGGACAGGACCTTGACGAGGCGAATATCGTCCTCGTTGGCAGGCAAAACAATCCTTTGTTTACCTCGATAAGGTTCATTTGCTGCTCTGCCAACTATATTGATTGTGTTGTGATTAATAGAACATTTAATTAATTAATTTAAATTTAGAACAAAGAATATTTCAAACTTCTACTTACGTAGATTGCAACAGGAATGATGTTTGTCCCATTACTCAAGACTGGTTTTCATAATGAACCGTATTATTTCTAATTCTTATAGGGGGGGGGGGGGGGGGGGGGGGTGTTTTTCTATCTCTACAACCGGAAAGTTGAAACTTGGTATCATCATCCCCAATAGAACGATAGCCCAAAGTGGACCTTTGCCTCTAGGATACACCGTGTATAATACTATACTATAATAATCTGGATACAGTGACGGAGTGCTCCAGTTGGAAAATTTTGCTGGCTTTCTGCTATAGGCGTCAATTCACCCCTTTCATTGCACCTACATGTGTCTTTCGGCGTGGTCGATGTGCTTTTCCTTGCGAGATCTATTTGATTTTGGTTTCTTCTGCGGTGCATACGCTCAATGTGGCCCGCACCTTACGAATATGCACTTTCTGAAAAATAAGTTTGGGCCTTCTTTGTACAAATGGGTCTATTGAATGTTAAGAACCATAAAACCTAGTATTACGTTTGTTCTTTTTGCCTACACTGTCTACACTTTTCTGCACTTTTCTACACTTTTTACACTTTTGCTGTTCTTTTTGACGAGTGACGTCAGAGGCCGCTGTTCCTTTTGTCGAGTGTAGATTGCACTTCCTACACTTTTCTACACTCGCTCGAGAGCAGGTGTAATTTCTTACACTTTAGTGTAGCTTACCATCTGTCAAACTTGATGGTTGCATGCAGATAAGATTGACTATTAGTATTTATGGAATTTATGTTTTCAATGAATACATGAAAGAATATTGTATGTCAATTAATTTGCATTGATAGAAGTGAAAGAATAAAGCAAATAAAAAAGTTCGAAATTTTAGCTGTCACGTTTCTACACTAACGCGTTCTTTTTGCTCGATCTACACTCTACACTTTTCGTGTAAATTGTATTACACTTAAAGTGTAGGCTACTCTAAACTACACTAAAGTGTACACTTAACCTGGCAAAAAGAACAAACCTATTGTGTTCCGAGCGAAATGAAATGAACTGTCAAATTCAATATAAAAAAAATTTATATTTCGCTCACTTTTCGCGACGAAATATTTCGTTCGTTTTTCAGTACTGTGTTCATGGGCGGAATGGACATTTGCAGTAGTCACTAATAGACTTGGTTTCGTTAAGGTTTTGATTACAAGGGTAGGGTACTCTTTTATGACAAGCGAAATATTTGACAATTCAAAATTTTCTACCGTTCGCTGTCATTTCAGTTCGTTTGTGCTCGGGAAATTTTGTTTGAGTTATATTTTGTTGTGTTGTATGCCGGAAATTTCGCGCGCTTTTATTTCACTGACATCTAGTAGCGAACTGTATAATTTATTTCACTCTACTTCAAAGGTAGCTTTCTCGTTCGTTTTCCTTTCGTCGAACACAGTACTATACTTAACTTAGTACATTACATGGTTCGCATCCGTATAGCAGCACTCGCTGAGACCCTCGGAATTAATATCTTCTTCGATGTAGTAGCTGGCAGCTCGAAAAGATATTGTAAGTACACTCAACTCTCCTTTTACACGGTCTTTTTTTACACGATTTTGAAATAACACGGTCCACGATGAAGAAGAAATACCACTTTTTTACACGAATTTTTTGATCTAACACGATTGCCAAAAAAAATCATACATTATCATATATTCGAAATGCCATATTAGAGAAAACGAAATAACTTTTGGTGATTTGGATTGAGAATTTACAGCAGCAAAAAAATACCTATAGATGGAAAACTTTTAAAAGAAAAAGCATTTAGAATATACAAACGACAGCAGGAAGTTGAGCCATCGACAAGTCTTCAGGCAAAGAAGAAAGTGATATTTAATGCAAGTGAGGGATGGCTAACAGGGTTCATAAAAAGACGCGCATTTCACAATGTGAAAATAAAAGTTGAACTAGCATCAGCAGATGAAAATGCTGCAAAGAACTTTCCAGAAAAACTGCTAAAAATCATTGAAGATAACGGTTGTAATCCGGACCAAATATATACTGCCGATGAAATGGGATTGTTCTGGAAGAAAATGCCTTCCTATAACCTATATAGCAAAATCGGAAAAATCTGCCGATGGTTTCAAAGCGGCTAAAGATCGGGTGACGTTCTTGTTCTGCAGTAACGCATCTGACGATAGGATCTTAAAGCCTTTATTAATCAACCGGTCGTTAAACCACGAGCTTTAAAAGGCTAAAACATCCAGATTCCCGTTCATTGGATGGCAAATAAAAAGGTATGGATTACGGCCGATCTATTTAAAAAATGGTTCTAGGAATGCTTCGTTCCTGTAGTTAAGAAATATATAGAAGAAAAAGGTCTTGAATTCAAAGTAATTTTACTCGTCGATAATGATCCCAGTCATCCTGTGCGAGATCATCCAAATATCAAATTGGTATTATTGCCGCCTAATACCACATCCATGATTCAGCCATTGGATCAGGGTATAATAGCAACATTCAAAATGTATTACATTAAGCAAGCATTGAGGTCATATCCGACGGATGCTTTGAACGTATTGTTGCATTTATTACCTATTGATTTACATATCAGAAGTACTGTGTCGTGTAGCGCTATCAGACTCAAGGAATCTGGGTGCTGGTATGGCAAACCTTACGGTCACAGTAACATTCTAGAATCCTTATCAGCGGAAATAGTTAAATCGCGACCGACTACATTATCCCGAGACTGACCTTCAAGAAGGATTTCGCTGTGGGTTTTCCAACCAGGGCGGAATGGAAGAATGGTTCAGTTATAACTGAATTCGACACAGTTATATACACTGATGGTTCAAAGATGAACTGTGGAGTCGGAGCGGGAGTTTTCTCAGACACACACTATATCGCAAGGTCTTACCACTTACTGGACTACGCCAGCGTCTTCCATGCGGAGATACTGGGCTCCGGGAGGCCTGTCGGACTTTGCAGCAAGACGCTACGCCAAAGCGAAATGTTGTAATCTTCTCTGACAGCCAAGCCGCAATCAAGGCCTAAGATTCGGCTACCACCTCCTCTAAACTCGTCGAACAGTGTCGAGAAGAGCTAGCCCACTTAGGAAGTCAAGTCAAAACTACTCTGCCATGGGTCCCAGGCCACAGCAAGATAGAGGGTAACGAGAGGGCAGACGAATTAGCTAGGCAAGGTTCTGCTCTTCAGGGCCCTCTCGTAGAATCCGTTCAGGTCCCACTAGGGACTGTTAAGCGCCAAATATCCACCCACTTTCTCACAAACGCGAACTCCAGATGGAGAGGACTGACCAACTGCGTCATATCTAGGAAGATATGGCCATCCTACTCCCGGAGCAGAACAGACAAACTCCTGAGCAGGAGCCGTGTGGAAGTCTCCAGAGTCACGTCAGTCAGCACGGGTCACTGGCCGATCGGCGACCACGTGGCCAGACTGGGTATTCCGTTTAACATCAATTGCCGTAGTTGTGGGGATGCAAATAAGAGGTAAACTGTCATTCACCTTCTTTGCGAGTGTCCCGCCCTAGCTAGAGCCAGACTTCGCGCACTAGGCAAACCCTTCCTCAATAACCTCGATGAGATCTCAAAAAAAAAAATAGGAGAACTGATTACCTTCTTGAATAGCTCCGGATGGATATGATAATCCATTCAAGCCCCAGGTCTCTGTAAAATTATACATATACTTCATCAGCCCTCAACGACCAGGTTAAACGAGTTGTGGTATCAAAACGGCGCTTCCTGTGCTAATTCAGTCGAGGAAGAAAACATGGCGATCGTAGAAGCATGGAAAAATTAAACGATAATGGATTGCGTTACAAATGCTTCTTTTGCCATAAAACTACTTCGTACATCTACCCTTAATCCTTGTTGGAGAAAAATTTGGACAGAATGCGTCAACAGTGAAAATTCTGTTATACAAACATCAGAGCTCTGAAATTATAACTCTATCATACGTAATTGGTGGTGAAGGCTTTGGCAACATGCATGCCGCTGATATCGATGAACCGATGACTGAGAAACCTTTGGATGAGGAGAATCTGATCGAAATGATAACGGATAACAATAATATTGAGGAACATAATGATGAAGATGAAGGTGAAGTTAATCAACTAAAAGCTGGTTTAGTTCGCAAGGGTTTGAAATTTGCAACAAGTATGGCACATCATTTTCTCACTCATGATACCGACGTAGAACGAGCATTAAAATTTCAACGTAATCTGCAGGTTTGTACCTCTGGGTACCAAGAACTGTATAAGCAACTTGAAAAACCAAAAAAAGGAATCTGATAACAGATTTCTTAATAAAAAGTAAGCTAACATCAGAGGACGTTATTAACGAACGTGTTAAAAATATCAAGCGATGAAAGCAATCCAGTCAAAAATAAACGTGCCCGCCAATTTTGAGTGATGATAGTTAATAAGCTTTATATTTAATTAAAATTTTTAATTTTTACTAACGAATTTTGAAACATTGAATGTTTATAATATGGGTTTCCCCTAATTTTTTTTGCACTATTTTTTGAACAGCATGTAGTTATTTTTTCAACATACACGGTTTTTTAAATTTTGGAACCCATCTACGATTTTACTATGAGTAGCATGTCTTTTTTTACACGGTTTTTTTTATACACGGTTTTTGTTGGAACGTATCTACCGTGTAAAAACAGAGTTGGGTGTATTACATTCACTATATTTTGATATTGTTTGGGTTGCTCATGATATTGCTTTATTTGGCGAAGTAGAGGATGGTTTGATTTCTTACTGTTGAGTATGTGGATCTGCTTTTGTGTCATTTTACTGGATTATTTCAATAACTAAATGTTTGTGATAGAATAGAAACTATAAAAAATACACCTTGATATTATATATTTTTTTTGTTTTGCGACTAGTAGTATGTTACGGTGGTGGTTGTAAATATTTTAAGTTTTCAGAATAACAAAAGAGTCAAAAAACCTCGCGAGATATTCAACTACCGTGAGGTGCGCCAACAGAAAATCTACACCTTAAATCGTACACATGCATTAGAAAACAATAACCAGGAGTCTATTTGGAGCGTTGTAACTATATTATTTTTTAATAAACGATCTGAAATTTAAAAAAAATTTTGCTACCCTGAAATGTCCGTTTGTTCGCCTTACGCAAAAGCGTTTGAGGCTCACGAACCCGTTGAAAAACTTTGCAACCAATTGTACCAGGAAGATAAAATTTGGTTTGTGTATATAGGATTACAAGTCATTTCTATTGAATGTAAAAATTTTGAGGGGGGAGGTGGCGCACGGAAGTGAAGGGATAGCAATTTCTTGAAAAAATTGTTTTTTATATCTCAAGAAACGGAATGATTCTCAAAACTTAACAGGTGTTAGGTACAAAAGAACTTTAGCAGAAAAAAAAAATGGTTAGGGGTGCGAACGCAATGGGTGGAAAGGAAAAAATTGTATTTCTCGAAAACCGCCAGAGATAGAAAGCTAAAAATTTAAGACTACATATATAGAGGCTTCCTATTAAAATTTCACAGATTTAGCAAGTTACTGGAGTGGGGGTGGTTGTTTGTATCACAGAAACAGCTTCTGCTCGAAAATTGAAACTTAGTCCGTATATGTAGATGCACTACAGGATTAATTAAATCAAAAAAAGTTTGGTTTTTGATTGTCCTACAGAGGTCGAGTGAAAAAAATGTCCCTGCAAAATGTTCTTTCCACATTTTTACGAATTTACAAGATATAGTAGAGATGTCGGCTTATCAAATAAATTTTACTTCTGCGGGCTCTTTATATACGCGCCTAGAACCCGTTCTCCAAATTGTTCGATATCCAAGGCGTAAGGGGTTGTAGAGTGGTTGTCTACATTCTCACGAATTAATATATATTTCTTACGTCTAATGAGATATCGAGTCCTTTTTCACTTCTTAAGACTTCATATATACACAGTGCGACAAATAAGTTCCGAGATTCAAACCATATCTAAGTAACTAGTAGAGCCATCTATGTCTACAGACCGGCGTTTGCAAGCTGTGACACTCCTCTTCCCGGTAATACCAATTTTGTTTAAATCGGTTGATAGATAGCAAAGTTATGACAGTTTTCCCAAAGCAACTTTTTTGTCTATGTTGAAATATTAGAATGTTGCTCAAACAATGCTCATTACATTCTTCGATAGCAAAGGAATTGTCCACAGGGAATTCGTTCCAACTGGTCAAACAATTACTGGCCCATTTTATCTCGAAGTTTTGAAGTGTCAATCATCAATTCGTCATTGTCTACCCGAATATCGCGATCCAGAGAACTGGATAATGCACCGAGTCACACCTCACTCATTGTTCCTCAATTTTTGGCTCAGAATCAAGTCTGTGTCACCGTATTCACCTGATTTGGTCACATGCGATTTCGCTCTATTCCCGAAATTGAAATTGAAGTTGAAAGGATGTTTTTTGAACTGTTGAATCGCTGTAACAAGTGTATTGAAACTATAGGAGAATATTTTGAATAAAAAAAATTAAAAATATCCAGATTTTTTCTTTTAATGATGTTTTCCATGACCAGTCTCGAAACTTATTTGTCGCTCGGTGTATATAATAGAAAAAAAATCGATTTAAGCATTTTTCGAAATTTAACCTCCTAGGGGGTGTAAGGTATTGTTAAAGTTTTCACGAATTGCGGCAAATCTTTTAGGTTTAATGAGATCGAATTCGCTTTTACTTCTATGAGCTTTATGCTATACGCGCTTGCTTTTTATTTATTTATTTATTAACGGGCCATGACTCTTGAATTTAAGACTGAATTAGAATAATAATAAAAATTTACAATAGAATAATAAAAACTAAAAAGGTAATAATGACTTATAACTAACTATGTACACCAACGTAATAAATAGTAACATTTAAAAATATGTGAATGAAAACTTAGCAGTATATATGAACTACACTAAGAATAAAATAAATAGGAATCAAAAAGAAACATGTAATGCAAAAATAAATAGGAAAAGAAATAAAAAGCATAATATAAAATAATCATAGTGACTTGACGTGGTGAACACTGGTGTTAAAAATATCCAGGTTCGCAGTTTGCTTATTTGCAGATCTCATTAATCGATTCGCTGGACTGTTATTGGCATAGCAGGTTCTGTGACGCGATTCATAAAAGGTTTCATTTGACCGGGACGAATAACTTGGGACTCTGAAATTGATGAATTGTAGAAAGTCGGGACAATCTAACTCGTTATTGATGATTCTGTACAAGGCAATTAAATCAAAATGCTCGCGACGTTTTGAGAGTGTAGAGAGGTTCAAATATGTTAGCAGACTATCATAATCGATTACCTCTGATGGTATGTGAAGTTTGTAGGCAATGTAGCGTAGAAATTTATGCTGAACAGTTTCAATATTAGAGCAATGAATTTGGAAATGAGGGTTCCAAATAACTGACAGATATTCTAGGTGTGGGCGCACAAGAGAGCAGTAAAGAACCTTCAAAGACCGAATATTATTGAAATCCTGACTGTTGCGAATAACAAACCCAAGCATTCTTCGGGCTGAGCTACATATCTTTTTGAAATGCGGAATAAATGTTAGTGCTGAGTCCAGTAACAAGCCCAGGTCCTTAACGACATCAACAAGCGGCAATGAGCAATTGTTTCTACTATAATTAAAACATATAGAAGTACGCAATCTGTGGAAAACAATATAGTTACACTTGGATATATTCAAAGGCAACCGATTGTTGACACACCAATCGAAAAGAGAGTTCAGATTATTCTGAATAATATCACAGTCACTGGGGGAATTAATTATTTTAAAAATCTTAAGGTCATCTGCGTATAGTAAAAAGTTTACTTCAGAAAAAATAGAGGAAATATCATTAATAAAAATTAAAAAAAGGAGAGGACCAAGATGTGAACCTTGTGGCACACCTGATTTAATCACAAAAGGATCCGATTTAGCACCTTTAATGTTTACAACACAGGAACGATTACAAAGGTAGTCACGTATCCAGCTTAAAAAGCAACCGGAAACACCCAGATTAGCTAGTTTAGTAATAAGTAAACAATGAGCCACTTTATCAAATGCCTTTGAGAAGTCAGTGTAAACGGCATGCACCTGTGAATGCTTATCCATTGCACGGTGGATGGTCTCGATGTAAGGTAAAAGATTTGTCAATGTGGACTTGCGTTTTTGAAAGCCATGCTGATTAGGCGTTATATAATTTCTGATCAGAGGAGTAAGTTTTGTAGTTATAATTGCATCAAAAATTTTAGCGACAGTAGACTGTATAGATATAGGCCTGTAGTTGTGAACGTTGCTCTTATCTCCTGACTTGTGAATAGGTCTAACATAAGAGTTTTTCCACAATACCGGAAAAATACCCGACTGAAGGGATAAGTTGAATAGGTACATCAGAGGTTGTGCTAAGTGTTGTCTACAACTCCATAGAAACAATGGAGGTACACCATCTGGATCCATGCCTTTATTTACGTCGAGATTGTCCAGCATTAAGGAGATCTCTGAAATATCAACACTAAGAGTTGAGAGATTAAAGCTAAGATTGCCGGGGCGGAAGGACACACTAGGAGAAGGTGTACTTGAAGTAATATCAGAGTATACACTAGAAAAAAAATCTGAAAACAACTCCACAATATTGGATGGATCAGATGCCGTCTTGTCATTAGCATACATATATGATGGCAAAACGTTGTCCGAGCGAAGCGAATTTACATAATTCCAAAAAGCCTTGGCATTGGTGGTGATACTATTTTCAACACTAAGCATATATTCCATGTAGCAAGATTTAATTTTTATTTTACAAAGAGTTCGTAACCGCGAGAAAACATTGTAATCGATGACAGAGCCAGATTCCTTGTACCTCTTGTGCGCTAACTTTTTATCTTGAATGAATTGCCTCAATTCAGCATCATACCAACGAGGATACGACGAACCAAAAATTAATTGGGTAGGGATATATAGATTGAACAACCTATAAATACACGAGTAGAAACGGGAAATAGTATCATCAACATTTGCACCCTCAAACAACATGGACCAATCAATCAATGAGATCTGTTCACATACTAAATTAATATCTGCCGTTTTGAAATTAAAGCAAGTGAACTGTTGGACCAGTACAATGTCAGTAACTAAATTACACCTAATGGTGAGTGCGGGATGGTACATAGCATCCAGCGGAAGAAGCGTATAATCCGATGAAGTTACCTCAGGAAGTGGTAAAACATTTGATAAAACTAGGTCAAGTAGCTTGCCTTTAGCATTCAGTATATAATTACTTTGAGGCAAATCCAAATCGCAGAAGGAATCAACGAGAATACTGCCTGTACTACTGTAATTAGCGTCGCACCAGTTAGTGGAAGCCCAGTTGACACCAGGCTGATTATAGTCACCGACGATTATAATATCCGATAGTGGAAAACTATTTACAATGCGCTCTGCGTGTTGACAGTGGTGCGTATAAATCTCCGTGGATGATCCAGGTGGTATGTAAACGCATCCGATAAACAATTTATACCGCGCAATATTCAATTCCACGAAAATTTCTTCAACTAGATCACTTGTGGATATCAATAGTTTCGATGTATAACTTTTTTTGACCGCAATAAGACATCCTCCACCCCTTCTATTACCACCAATGGTCTGATATCTATCCTTACGATATACGGTATAATTGTGTAAGCCCAACTCATTGTTATACACATCTTCGTCAAGCCAAGTTTCCGTTAAAGCAATAACATCAGCTTCTGCAACACAAACATTAGAGCGAAAGATAGCCAACTTGGACTTCATTCCCCTCACGTTCTTTTTTACGTTTTTGGTGTCTGCTAGTCCTAAATCATGAAATTTTTTTTTCCAAATAATAAGAACAATTACCTCTTATGAATGTTGTCGATGCGCTGATGGACGTCTCACTGATCCCGGTTCCACGGATAAGCAGCATCTAAAAGTATACAAATAGAAGAAATTTTTAAGGTGAGAGAAGTAGCCATAAGCAAGCACTGAGGGTAGTACACGCAGAATGCTTTAAGCGAAATTAAGATTAATGGTCTAGATATTGCATTTGTGTATTGTTAATCGTGGCGATCGTTAAAAATAATTAATTTAATTTCGAGTCGGAGTAAGCTGAGCGGTCGAAGTTGTTCCAAAGTGTTTGCGTTCATCGATCACCGGTCGGAGATGGATCAGTGAGCGACAATGCACCAGAGGCGCCCTATTGTGAAAGTCCTTGAAAAGGGATAATATTACTTTCGGTGATTTACCTAGTACCAGATATGATATTGAAGACTGTTTGAACGCAGTGACTTTGTGTAGTATGTTTATTCGAACGGAAACAGTATTTTAGGTTTTCAATGTATAATAATATCAGTGAAGTTGGTTAAATTCAACTCTAGTCAGTACATGAACCATGAGAAGTGCTAAAGGTGTATTCTATTTATACATTTCAACTCCTATAATTATTAACAAGGACTGAAGATACTATCTTTTACTGTCGAGTATCAACCAAACAAGAGTCGTAAGTAAAGGACAAACTGCATGCGCTCACCTTATTCTGCTGTATCCTTACAGCCGATCGTGACAACAGTATGTTTACTTATTATTTTTTTTGATAAAGTATGAAGTTATGTAAGGTTTTAATAATTTTGTATTTCTAGGTTTTTGTACCAAAAACGGAAATTAAAAAAGCCGCAATAACAATGTTAGCAGAATCTTATCTTTTCAGAACGTTCAGTCGAATGTGATTGTCGGGTTCACCCCAAGCACCGACTACGTTCTTTACTGCAGCCAACTCACATGGACACGGCTGCTCTATCTGTATGCTGCGTACATGAGAGTTTTCTAAAAGCTCCTCATACATTTCACGCATGTGTATGCGTGAAAACTAGCAAAAGCTCATATGAATTTTTATAAAATTTTCAAGTCAGACGCTGATGACTCACTTTGAGAACTGAAATCTGGGTTTCAAATTACTACCGCTAGACGGTAGTACGCGCGTTTGCGTGAAAACTGGCAAAGCTCAAATGAATTTAATTTCTTATTAGGTGTGTTATTTTCAACTGGATCAGATCACTATTGAAAAAAACGATGTATCTTTACTGATCTTCGCGGTTCGCGGATCTCGACGGCTCAGCAGATCTTTACAAATCTTTGTGGTTTGCAGATCTTCACGGCAGATCTTGCGATTCGCGGATCATCACGGCTCGTGGATCTTAAAGGTTTGCGAATTTTTGAGATGATGTAGATAGAAGATGGAAAATGGATGGTGGAGGATGGAGGATAGAAGATGAAAAATGGAAGATGGAGGATGGAGGATTTAGTATAGAGGATTCACGATGGAGGATGGAGGATGGAGGATGGAGGATGGAGGATGGCAGATGGATGATGGATGATGGAGGATAGAGGATGGAGGATGGAAGATGGAGGATGAAGAACGAAGTATGGAGGATAAAGGAAGGAAGATGCAGAACGAAGTATGGAGGATAAAGGATGGAGGATGAAGAATAGAGGATATAAGATAGAGGGTGTAGAATGGTGGATTTAGATTAAAGGTTAAAGATTAAAGATTAAAGATTAGAGATGATTAAAGACATAAAAGATAAAGGATCAAGGATCAAGGATCAAGGATCAAAGATCAAGGATCAAGGATCAAGGATCAGGGATCACGGATCAAGGATCAAGGATCAAGGATCAAGGATGAAGGATGAAGGATGAAGGATGAAGGATGAAGGATGAAAAATGAAGGATGAAGGATCAAGGATCAAGGATCAAGGACCAAGGATCAAGGATCAAGGATCAAGGATCAAGGATCAAGGATCAAGGATCAAGGATCAAGGATCAAGGATGAAGGATCAAGGATCAAGGATCAAGGATCAAGTATCACGGATCAAGGATCAAGGATCATGGATCAAGGTTCAAGGATCAAGGATCACGGATCAAGGATAACGGATAAAGAATAAAGGATTAAACATTAAAGATTAAAGATTAAAAATGAAAGATTAAAGATTAGCCCCGCAGTACTGCATAAAAGCTAGTTGGAGCGTAGCGCGCGTCAGCCAAATATGAACGCGAAAGCGAGTTTTAATCTCTTTAACCCTGCAAATTTTTAGATAACGATATCTATTAATTTCAGATCGAACGGGGAATGAAACAAATTGATATTGGCTTAAAAGTTGAAATACCACAAATGAAAAATGTAAATTTTCATTTTGGAGTTTTAGTGTAGATAATACTTTTTCCTAAATCTATAGCAACAAAAAGAAATGATATATATATAAAAAAAACATTTTAAAAATGTAAAAAGAAGGTGTCGGGTTCAACAAAAAGGGATGATATTCACAGAGTCGGTTTTCTTTTTATTAATATTTCCACTTACACTTGTATACAAATTTGTGATATTCATTTTTCCAAGAAACCCGACAATCGCTCGGAAAAATATCCCCCCCCCCCCCCCCAAAGCAACCAAAAAGTAAACTTTGCACATCATCTTTATGCTACGACGAGCGATTGTCGAGTTTCTTGGAAAAATGAATATCACAAATTTGTATACAAGTGTAAGTGGAAATATTAATAAAAAGAAAACCGACTCTGTGAATATCATCCCTTTTTGTTGAACCCGACACCTTCTTTTTACATTTTTAAAATGTTTTTTTTATATATATATCATTTCTTTTTGTTGCTATATCTTATTTAACAGTAATCTAAAATTACAATTTAAAGGAGGAAAATTTGATTGCAAAGTGATTCCTTTTCGAAATTGTTTGTTGTCTCTACATCGACGTGTTCTATACCAAATGATAATTAATCTAAAATTCAATGTACACCTGTATGCTCAATAAACCATATAACACCTGTACTTCATATACGTGAGTAGGTAAAGCATGGCTTTCATAATCATCAACAATTTTACCCTTGGCCCGGTATACGATAGGCTTTGCTCATTAATCCACTTCCGACGCTCTGCAGAAAAAAAAACAATTACAACGACTAACTAATCTCTGGGGAAAATTGGGGTGAAACCTTGAATGGATTAAGTGAAATTGTTCCGGTGGTAAAGAGAAAGGAAATGAGGCATTCCACTTTTACAGTCCGCTGGTTTGTTAATTAAATATCGAGAGTCTGTAGATTAATATCATATAGAACCTATTTTAGATAATTTCTTTAGTTGTGAAATTTTAATTATAAGAATATAGGTACGATGAAAACATTCATCTGCTCAACGAGTAACAGGGATATGAACCAATTTACAAACATTTCGGTGCCATTGATGAACATGAAATTAATTAACTTAACTTAGTTATTGAACCTACATATTTACATTTCGCTGGACTTGGTACATTATCTAAAGATACGTACATCTACCAAAGGTAAGACGACACATTACAAGACTAAGTAAACTTATTTATATCCTGTAGGTACTACTTCTTTATTACGTGTTCTTTGAGATGATCAACAATGCCCCTAATAGCATTCATTTGATGGAACAACATTGAAACTTGTTAAATATCAATGAAATATTCCACAACTTCTACCACCACAATATACAAATTGAAGTCTGCAAAAGAATTTATTGCTCCCTAAATCAACCTAATTTATGTTCTATGCAGAAGGGGGACTTATCAAATTTTCGTAATATTCTATCAATTCGATTTAAACGAAAGAACTGAAAAAAAGGAATTGATTCTTGTGATATGGAAGACAGGCAGGAAGATTTCTCCTCAATCTTCCAATTGTTGAAAAAATTTATATTTCTCTCTCTGCTTTTCTTAAATCGAATTTAATTTTCCTTGTTCGCACCCAAACTGAGTCGCATCTGACGATAAAATACAGTCAAAGCCACAAATATTTACACTATGCACTTTACTTTGGAAAATTAAAAAAAAACTTATCAACTTAGTTACTTTTGGATCAAAGTTCAGGAAGCGACTAAAGTGGGGTGTGACAGAAGTGCTTATTCCACTGCCACTCTGGAGTGTGTTCAAGATGCCAGCTATAGCTGCTTCGAAAGCATAGCATAGCAAGATTGTAGCAACTGTCAAATTCAGCCATAGCAAGAAATAGCTTCTTCGGGTTTTGGACAGCCAAAAGCAGCTTGTATTGCTTACAACGGCTGTTCGACACATACATACGCAAGTTGGCGTAACATGACATATATTATAATAAAATAAAGCCAAAATGAGCACTACAAGTAGTGTCCTTACATTTTTCGCTAATTTCCATTGTTAATAAAACATCATTTTCGATTTTAAACATTCAAAATCACGTTGAGACGAAACTAACAGCTACACACACATATGAATATTCCAATAGCTGCTTTCTTGCTACGTTCCGGAGTATGAGCAACAAAAAGCAGCTATGGAAGCAGCTTTTGAAAAATCTTGAACAGATCTAGTGTTAAATAGCAAGCACGAGAAAGCAGCTTTTTGGTTGCTTTGGACACACAAAAGCATACAAAAGCAGCTAATAGCAGCTATAGCAGGAATCATGAACAGAGCCCTGAACACATGAATTACGTGTTTGGGTCATAGTCCGTGACGTGGTCAAAGTCGAAATGCAACATCAGTTTTTCCGAGGAAGTTTTTTGGAAAGTCAATTTTGTCACTAGAAAAGATCTTTGTAAGATTAACTTTTAATATTCATCAGTTGTTCTTCACACAAACATTGAAATAAATAAACTGCCCATAGAAGTAAAAATATGGAAAAAACCTGAAATCGAATTTAAGTATAGTATATTTATAGGTACATATAAAAAGCCAGTGTACACCACTCGAATTTCGTCCCATATTCGTGAAAACCACCCCTTTATACTCCCTTGAAAGTTGAATATCAAAAAAATCCTGAAATAAATTTTAAATAAAAGACGATAGAAGTAAAATCCAATTTAGTTGCTCATCATTTATGAAAACGTATTCAATCCCTATTATGTTGAATTTCGAAAAATCGTTAATTCAGTTTTTAGACGATTACATAAAAACCGTCAAAAAAATGAATTTGAAAAAACCAATTCGATCTCTAATCCGATCTAATTGGAATTTATTCAAATATTTTCAACCACTTTGCTTTAAGTTTAAATATCAAAAAAATTTAAAATAGAAATCAGTATGTATGCCTATATATAAAAAGTCTGTGTAGCCATATTGGAACCGTGGAAATGTTTATTTAAAATAATATTAAAAACGTATATTGTTTGCTTTGGCGAAGTTAAACAGCACTAAAAGAGGTTTGTCTTTATTTTTCATGATAGAGACTGCGATGATGTCCCGTATAAACAAAGGAGGAGTAAAGCCTTAAGTCGCCAGGGATGCAAGAAGTGTAGTTCTAAAGTGGTATTTGGAACATGACCAAAAGACATGATCGGCAGTCTCATATTGGTTGCAATAGGCGCACAGTGGGCTTGTAGTAATTCCTAGTCGGTTAAAATTGGTACTGAGGCAATTGTGATTGGCCATGAGTAGAGAAAAAAGAACTACCATTGAGCGGCTAGGTTCTACCAGCAGCCTTTGGAACCATGCATGCATGTAATGAGATCATTGGAATTATGAAGTGACAGTATCTACCCATGTCGTCTTCTTGCCAGTGTTTTTGCCACATATCTAAAAGTTTTTGTTTCGGAGTCGTCATGAAGTCTTCTTGAAGTGGATTCGGGAAGAGCGTCTGTGTGAGAGGTACGGCCGCCCCTTCGCGCGCTAGCTTGTCTACTAGTTCGTTTCCACGGATGCCGCAATGTGCTGGAACCTAGGGTCATTAGATACACAGCACTCTCTACCTAGGGTTTGGCAGATACGTCTAATTCGTTCGTTTATGTACTAGAAATTGTAATTTAACCTCACAAAAATCGCCTGTTTATGTACTAGTTCGCATGTTTTTGTACTACTGAACATTGCTCTCAAATTGCGTTTTTGGAGTGTGTTAGTGCGAATATGTGAAGAGTCGGAGAAAAGCTGTCGGTTCCCTTCCACAATTCTAGTACTTGGTTTTCTTTAGTATAGAAGTGTGTGTGCGCGAAATTGAGGTTTTCAATTGAAAGTTTCCGTATTTCTTTCATTTCCTTTATGGAAATTTACAATTTTGCAGCGAAAAGTTAATCATTTCGAATGTTTATAAAGCGAAATCACATAATCATGAAAAAAATTTAAATTTACTGGTTTTCCACCTTGGTACGCATCTGCCAAACCCCTCTTAGAGGCTGTTTTGGTGTCAGTGCGTATACAGTAACCCTACTGGAACCCAGCCATTCCATATCTTATAAGACCTAATAGATATAACCTCTTAGAAGTTGAATTAAAAAAATTCTGATAATAGTTTCCAGGCATTCATCTGAAGAAACTATAGAAACAGAATTAATTCAATATTTTAAAGACCTAAGGAAAAGGCGACGCGGTAGTCACGGAAATTTCTTCTAAAAGGGAACCTATTCAAGTCGGGTTTGCCAAAGATCAGCTAATTCACCAACAAAGGAAAGGATAAAGAAATATCTACCTTACTGAAACTACAACGAGGCTGATGCCGTATCTGCAGTCCAAGAATCTCCGTTTCTTTCAATTTTTCGCATTTCACCACAATCCAGACTTCTTCAATCGCCTCAATCCGCCAAATAATCTCCTTGACTTTTCCGCTGGACTTTTACTAGACTGCAACTCCGATCTTAACTCGTTCACAAAAAGTTTTCAAAAAGTTCTACTCACTCGCAATCTGTTTTATCATTTTTGCCGTGTCTTCGGCTATTCTCGGATTCGCTACCCAAACCTCCCCTTTTCTCAACGAAATTCGACCGCCATCTTCAAGACAGATGACTGTTCTGGAGTTTGATATTCATAACAAGTGATAGTGCCGGGTGTGACGTTTTTATGGTAATCCCGGAAGTTTTCCGTCAGTTTGGATAAAAATAAAGTTTGCGTGGAAGATCCGATCAGTTATTTCACTTCCACGGGCTTGCGTAATAATCGCCGAAAACTTGTTTTTATGTGTTTTCCTTTTTCAACCCCTAAGAGGGTATAAAAGGGTTGAACACGTTTTCACGAATTCCGTCATATCTTCTAGGAGTGAAATTGAATTGGTTTTTACTTCCTTGCGCTGTCTTCATATTTATCAAGGAACTCCTTTCAGGATTTTTAGATATTCAACCCCCATGTAGGTGTAAGGAGATTCCATATGTTTTCACAAATTCCTAGATATTGCTTAGAACTGATGAGATATCGAATACACTTTTACTTCCTAAGGCTTCCTATATAATTGCCAAAAAGTCAATTTCAATATTTTTAGATATTCAACCTTAAGGGGGTTGTATACTTTTCACAGCTTCGACATATTTCTTAGGTTTGATGATATATTAAAGTAGCCGCGTCTCGCGGCTAGGCCCACGTTTGTATGGTGCTATACTATCGGAACTACACAGCCAGCGGTTTCCAATCTTGCTTCCCGTTTATTTGTCTCGTTGCTCCCGTTACTAGCGTTGATTCCGTTGCTCCGTTTCTTCCGTTTTTTCCCGTTGTTCCTGTTACTCCTGTTGCTCCGTTGCTTCCGTTTCTCCCGTTACTCCCGTTGCTTCCGTTGCTCTATTTCTCCCGTTACTCCCGTTGCTTCCATTGCTCCCGTTGTTCGATTTTGACTGACGTGCACACCAAAAACACACAAACTGTCGCTAAACTATATGAAACACACTCATTATCATTTGTTTGTGTCGCTCGCCACCTATTGTAGAATAGTTTTACTAATACAGGAAGCTTCGCGGGCGTGCGCTCAACATATTAACAAAGTTCTATCGCAATCGGATGAATGGTTTAGGAGGCATACTGGACAAACAAACAAACAATTAGAGTACCAGGGTACTAAAATCGCGTAAAAAATTGGAAAAATGTCGAAAAAACAATTGAATTTTGGCAACAGCAGCTCACCGTATTTCTGACGAGTTGCACGTATAGGAAAATTGCACGTATAGGAAAGTTGCGCCGCATTGACGTATAGGCTGTAGATCGATATCAAACAGTCAAGACTACAGTCTACGAAAACCGGTTTGTAATGGGCTACTGGGGGTAAAGTCGCGGCGCAATTGTTCAGTGTAAATTCACGTTGATGCTATTAGTCACAAATGTATGAATCATTTCAGGAAGTGTCGACTGGATACAAATCGGTTTATAGTTGTTTTGTTACCAGATTTAAAAACGGGAATAATGTAACTGGATTTCCAGGCACAGTAAAATGAACCACAACTTAAGAATAAATTGAAAATGTTATAAATAGGAACTACAAGAACATCACAACACATTTTGTTGCATGAATTGTTGATTAATAATTCGATATGAATGTTGGAATGTCTTGATTTCAGCGTTCGAGCCTTCCAGGTCACGACATATTGTTTTTCAACTATCGAAACCATAGGATCTTCGAAATCATCGGACTATCGAACACAACAAACAATCGAAATATAGGATCATCAAGTCACTTGATGGTTGTACACATAGAGATATAAATACTGGATACGACAAGACGCCGTTTTTGTATGTATGTAGGTGGCAGTGAAATGCAAAACAGTTGTCTAGTATTCAAATATATGATATTTTTTGTCTTCAAGACCGGGGTATAATATAAATGTGAGTAAGATGCTAATAGTAGCATAGTGTTAATTATCGGTCCTTTGCGAGGAATCGTCCGGCTTCAAAACAGTCTCTGCTCGTTATCTACAGTACAGTAATTGTGGCACCGACTGTACATACACAGCCGTCAGCAACATCTCATATAGGACAGCACGCGTACTCGATTTTCGGGATTACGTATTCTATAGAGCATAAGACGACTCCTATTGTAAACGAAGAAAATATTTGAACGAAGTTAAGTCTAACGATATTTTCTGAAAAAATCTTATCTTTTATTTATAATGAAATGATGTGTATGACTTCTCCGACAATTTAAATACCGATTTTCTTTATATGGATTTGACTAAAAGTCTGGCATTTGAAAGTATAAGTCCGGTAAAAAAAAAATGAAATTCCTAATTTGTTCATAGCAACTAGCGTAAAGGCGTTCAATTGAGTTATGTTGTTTACTGATTATAAGTAAAAACATACTGCAGTCACGATCGGCTGCAAGCCAATCGTATAATACTCTAGATGAATACTGAACTCCGATTTATATTGTAGTTGGGGATAAAGTAAAATTACGTGTGTGCATGTTGTATGTCCTTTATTAAGGACTGCCATTAGATTGCTACTCAAAACTAAAAGACAATATTCAGTGTTTAATTTCATATCTTGAACTAAGTAAGTCATCGAAAAAAAATGTCCTTTTTGAAGGACTTTCACATGGGAGGTGTAGGAAGGACTCACTCGATTTCTTACATATTTATCCTTTTCCTTGGAACCATTCAAAAATTAATGACTACAAAATTTCAAATTCGTAGCTTAAATGGTTGTAAAGCCATTGACAAATTTTCTAGAACAAGTCTTTTTAAGGATTTGTTGTATGGAACATACTCGAAGGAGTAAAGAAATTTCACTGACAAACGAAGTCTAACTTCATTTTCGCTCAAATCTTATTTGTACAAAATTTAAACTAAGCTACCCGAAGGAGTAAGACGATTTTGCCCGTTAACGAACTTTGCCTTACAAATTCAACCAAACACCCAGATTCTAAATTTCAAGATCCTAGGTGAAGGCGTTCTTGAGTTATCGTGCAGACGGACATATGTCAAGCGGATTTGGATTTTTTGGCCACAAATAAACAAAAAATAATATATAACTTTTTTTCGTCCGAGAGACATATATGCATTAGTAACTATATTGCTATAGCTGTCATATTTTTTCATACATAATCAATAACTACGAGTTGAATAGGAGAAATCAGAATCAGCTGTTTATTTTGACTGAAAAATCTAATACCTAAGTCCAGGGAAGTCAGCAGAATATTTAATTTCGCAAAATAAATTTTTAGTATAAAAATATAATTTGCTTCTTTGGAAAATTACTAAAAACTAAATTTTCTCTCAAATCTGCGTCGATAAAAATAAATAATTTGAATAAACAATTTGAATTTTTAAACCGCTTCCTGAATAAACAAAGTTTAAATCAAAAACATTTTTCGAGGAAGAGCTCTTGAATGGTACTGAAGGGTTGTGTCTAACTTTTTAAATCTATTTAAATATTTTTGGGTTTTTACACTTAAATGATATAAGTCAACCAAGTTTGAAGAACGAGCAAACCTTGCAAATAGTCCATTATAAACGTGTCCATTATAAGTTCACCTGTAGAGATGGGTAACTCAGATCTGAGCCGGCTCAATGAACCGGCTCAAGCAGAAGATCCGGCTGAGCCAGATCTTCTTCACGGATCTTTGCGGTTCACGGATCTCGACGGTTCAACAGATCTTTACGGATCTTTGCGGTTCGCGGATCTTGACGGCTCAACAGATCTTTACGGATCTTTGCGGTTTGCATATCTTTGCGGTTCGCAGAACTACACGGCTCGTGGATCTTTAAGGTTCGCGGACAGAAGCAGATCTTTACAAATCGAAGAAGATTAAAGATTAAGGATTAAAGATTAAATATAAAATTAGATTAAATATTAAAGATAAAAGATTAAAGATTGAAGATTAAAGATTAAGGATTGACGCTTGAAGATTGAAAATTGAAGATGGATCATAGAATCGCAAATCTTTACAGACCGTGGATCTTTATGAATCGCAAATCTTTGATAAAAAGTCTTTGCAAACTATGAGGTAGTACATTATACCTATACTATACATGCTACTTTTGAAGCATCCGCGAAGAATAGGAAAGTATCACCAAAGTACATCGTAATGAAAAGTTGCTCTATTGCTCTGTGTATTGTTAATTATAAAATATTGGGATCTATCCCCTAGCCGGTGATCTAGTTAACCCAGTGCTAATACCAGATGCAATAATCATTATTTTTACATGTGAAATTGAGTCGATTTGTTCTCTTTATCTAACGAGGAGCTAATTAATTTATTTAGCTGCGGTAATTCGTCATGTGTGCTGCGTCCTGCACGAAAACTGAAATTATTTTCGTTTCATATTTCATGTATTTCAAAGTAAAATATTAATTTCTACTTTGCAGCCATTTCTATTATTTTTCCGACGATAGCTATTAAGGAAATAAGTCACTCTTCAAAAGGTTAAGATTAATTAGGTCTATAACAGTCTTCGAGAAAAAGTCTTTTAACCCACATTCAATTGTGAAGTCGTCAAATCCGAGACTAGAGCCACCATTTTTTCAAACTAGTTTTCCATTATTTCCAGCATTACCCAGCATTGCCTTAAAATAATGAACTCTAAAATTTTTCATTTAAGTACATAGTTTATTTTAAATGAGTTTTCGGTTTGTCGTAAAGGGTTATTCAATAGCTACATAACAATTTTATATTTTAATACAAACGCACCCTGAAACTTTTTTGCTGGTTTTTCAATGCCAAAACGTCAGTCAAGGTTTATATTTTTATCATGGTGAAGTTCATGAATGAGCAACGTTTCGAAATTATCTCAATTTTTCTGTGTTTTATTTAAATACAAAATTGTTGTGTCCCTATTGAAATTTTCTATGTAAATAGCTATTCAATAGGGACATAACAATGCCGTATATAAATTAAACACAGAAAAAAATGAAAATTTTGAATATTTCCAAACGTTGCTCGTTCGATAACTTCACCATGATAAAAATGTAAACGTTGATTGACTTTTTGACATTGACAAACTAGCAAAAAAGTTTGAAGGTGCGTTTGTATTATAATACAAAATTGTTATGTACCTATTGAATAACCCTTTAGCACGGCAGTGCAAAAGGTCCACCTGGATCTTTTGAACCGGCTCAAAGAGCCGGATCTTTAAATAGAGCGAGATCTGGTGAGCCGGTTCACTGAAAAGATCCGAATTACCCATCTCTATTCACCTGTAAGTTCCACTTCGAAAAAGGCCAACTTAACTAGCAAGGAAATTTTTATACTCTAGATGAAATCATATAGAGTAGTATATTTAATCCAGCCCAAAAGTTTGTAACGCATAGAACCAAGCCTCGGACGAAAAAAAGTTATATATTATTTTTTGTTTATTTGTGGCCAAAAACCTCAAATCCGCTTGACGACCGTCCGTCCGTCCGTCCGTCCATCCGTCTGACCGTGAACACGATGACTCAAGAGCGCCTTCACCTAGGATCTTGAAATTTTGAATCTGGATGTTTGATTGAATTTGTAAGGCTAAGTTCGTTAACGGGCAAAATCGTCCTACTCCTTCGGGTAGCTGCCATACAAAATGTCCTTAAAACACGTGTTCAAGAATATTGGTCGATAACATCAGAAGGGTTTAAGCTACGTCTTTGAAATTTTGTATGTATTATTTTTCGAATAGTTGGAGCTAAATATATGATTATGAACAAAATCCTGTTAGTCCTTCGTATAGCTGCCATACAAATATCCTGTCAAAATGTATTCACTTAATTTACGAAACTCACTATAACTCAAGTAATCTTTTAGCTACGAATTCGGAATTTTTTACAAATTAGTTTTGAGTGAAAAGAAAGTTCGAGTTTACTAGTCAGCAAAATCCTTTTACTCCTTCTGGTACCTTCCATACAAAAAATCCTTAAGACACGTGTTCAACAATATTTTTCGATCACTTTTGAACGCTTCAAGGTGGGTTTCCATTTGCGACAATTTTCTGTGACCTCATGTGTGACAGATTAGCTAGCCAATCAGATTACAAATTTTGTCGCATGCCGCTAGTCGAACAATCTCCGACTTTTCATGTGTGACAAAAATTTCAGTTCAAAGGTTTCTCGAAAATTTCAGTTCATTTTCGTGTGTGACAAAAATTTCAGTGCAATGGTTTCTCAAAAATTTCAGTTCTTATCTTATCTTCCCAGCCATTTTACTTTTTTTGACAACTGACATAACCAATTTACGCAAAGGTGACACAAGTAATGTTACAAATGTAAGCTTCAGACTGAAGAGTGGGACATATTTTTGTCGTGGCAAATTTCTGTCACAGAAAATTGTCACATATGGAAACCCACCTTCAAGCTACGAATTTGAAATTTTGTACACGTTCATTTTTAAATGGTTCCAAGGAAAAGGATAAATATGTAAGAAATCGAGTGAGTCCTTCCTGTACCTCCCATGTCCTTCAAAAAGGAGTTCAAGATATGAAATTAAACACTAAATATTGTCTTTTAGTTTTGAGTAGCAATCTAATGGCAGTCCTTAATAAAGGACATACAACATGCACACACGTAATTCTACTTTATTCCTAACTACAATATAAATCGGAGTTCAGTATTCATCTAGAGTATTATACGATTGGCTTGCAGCCGATCGTGACTGCCGTATATTTTACTTCACCTTTGTACCATACAATAATGATAATCTGAACTTTTTTTTGCTTTCATTACTCTAGTAGCACATCTTCATATACGTACTAAGTTTTAACTTTTTAACATAAGTCGTTTTTGAAATATAAAAACCACCCTCCACCACCGTACCTTGCAATACCTATCAAAAACTTTATTTTTCTAAGATGGCACTATAGTGGCTCTATATAGTCGTAAATTTTAAAGTTTTCACTCCTCCTCACCATTAGGGTCACTAGATACACAGAACTCTCTACCTTGGGTTTGGCAGATATGTCTAATTCGGTCGTTTATGTACCAGAAATTTTGATTTAACCTCAATAAAATCGCCTGTTTATGTACTAGTTCGCCTGTTTTTGTACTAGCTAAAATTTCGTTTTTGAAGTGTGTTAGTGCGAATATGTGTAGAGTCGGCATTCTGACATTTCGCGATCGAAATGTCATGTCAGAAGCAACCGAACGTCTACTTAAACTGGCTGTAAGTGATTTAACTATTATTCCTTTTTTATTGTATCTTGATCACAAAAGAAAATGCACTTTTAGATTCCCAATCGCCTTGTGTGGCTTTGTATGTTCTACTCAACATTCCACTCATTCCTAAATTTACTCGGCGAGCTCTTGCATTTTGCTGATCGTACCTTCTACCGATGGCTGTTTCGTTCAGCTCCTCGAGTACATTGGCTGCATCCGATGCTTTTTTTTAGTCTTTTTCGTACGGATTATACTTACATGCAAGTACTGTTCTTCTCCTTTCACTTTTTCGGCGTTTCTTTGCCTTGCACAAATGTTGTGACATTTCTCAAACGAGAAATGTCATTCATGACATTGACGGTTCCCTTCCACTACTCTAGTACTCCTTTTTCTTTTGTACGCAAGTATGAGTGCGTGAAATTGTGGGTTTCAATGGTAAATTTTAGCATTTCTTTAATTTCTTTTATGGAAATTTATTATTTTGAAGAGAAAAGTCAACCATTTCAAATGCATATAGTGCAAAATCCCACAAACATGAAAAAAATTTAAATTTACTGGTTTTTCACCTTGGTACGCATCTGCCAAACCCCTGGTAGAGGTTCTGTGTATCAAGTGACCCTACTCACCATCAACCCCTACACCCGCATCACCAAATTTTTTTTCGGCATTCGTGAAAATGTATATGTATACTCGTAATTACTTTCCACCTCTTATCGAATATCGAAAATAAAACATGTAGGCTCTCCTCTGAAGGGTTCTTAGAAGCAAAAGTTATTCGATATCTAGACAGACGTAAGAAGTATCACGAAATTTGTGACAATGCCTACGCTCCATTTTCACTGACCATTTCTGTGCAAATGCAAATCTAAAATTTTTCATTACTTAAAATCCTTTTGTAGTTCATCGAGATACAAATTTGCATATTCTAAGATTCAACTTTCCAGTATAAGCCATTCCAAATTTCAATTTTCTATCGCTACCGATTCTTAAGATATAAAAATCGGAATGTTTTGCTTTCCACCGTTCGCATGGAACCGAGCCTTGGACGAAAAAAATGTATTTGTTCATTGAAAAATCCCAAATCCGTTCGATTACAATATTTTGTTATAAAAAAATAATAAAGTGAAATCAAACGCTGTTAACGGAAACTCTCACCTTCAAGCCAATACGTATGACTTCCGAATTTAAAAATTTAGCAATTTTCTAAAAAATTCCTTTCAAGTATTACCACGAGTATCTTTTCAACTAAAGAAATAAATTGAATCTTGCAACCAAATAATGCACCATTCAAAAATGGTATTCTATCCTCAATATTTTCGAATGCGGATTATTCCTCATTCCGCACCAGCAATTATAGCGGGAAGAATGCAAAGAAATGTACCACAGACTTTCACAATTCACATAAATTCTTCACTTTTTTTCTTGTATTCCCGATGGATTCTATCATCCTTCTTAGAACTTAGCCAAGAAAACGGATGTCCTTTTTTAGCTCTTTCTCGTGCGGCTTCCTGGCCAGAATGTGAAATGGTATTCCAATTTATGTGCAATTTCATTTATTGAGTTTCTTATCCAGTTCAAGAGGGAGAGAGTAGAAAATTCCAATAGTCTAAAATACCAAGAATACAAACGAGTTGGTGAAGAAATTGCATTAAGAACGCATCCCATGAACGGAAAACAAATACAATAAGAGCTGTACGGTCGAAGTAGGTACGATTAACTTGGCACCATGTACACGTGGGAGTATCGAGAAATGCAGTGAAATTCGATTTAAATTATCTGAGTAGATTACAATGCGTTCAGTTTTGAAGACTATCGGATTGGTTAGTGGATGAAAATCATTTCCTTATGTGACTTTCTTTGTTTGCCCTTTCTGGCACAAATGTGTAAAAATCTGAGCATGTGACATAACCACAATTTTTATGCCAACTTCCGAAATAATAATTTCAAAAAAGAATTGTGGCAGGTGAGTTGGAGTGGCGGGAGCGATGGTGTGGAAAAGATGGTGTATTAGCGTGCTGAACATGTTGAGATGGGGGAAAAAGAAAAGAAAACAACAATCGTTTGATGCTCTAGATGAAATACCGTACCCCGATTTATTATGTTGTTATACAGGGTGCGCCATCTTTTATATTGGTATGTAAACATTGAATAACTTTGACATTTTTCAACAGATTGACTTGATTGGACAAGTTTTGGAAACGTCAATTCAGTAAAATGTTAACCATGGATCGCTTCATACCGAAACAACGCGCCGAAATAGTAACGTTGTACATTGAGAATAGTCGTTCCGTTATGTTAACTCAACGTGTATATGTGTATGTCATCGAAAATATCGTGGCTAACAGGAACCGTCTGACAACACTATTCGTCGTTTGGTGTAGAATTTTTTTGAGCACGGGACAGTGGGAGATCGTCCACATGCCGTTCATCGACGACCAAGACGTTCGAATGAACTGGTTGAAGCGGTCAGAGAGAGCGTTGCCGAGAACCCAGACATCTCGTATTGTCACCGCGCTCAGCATTTTGGCGTCAGTGGAACCACTTTGCGGGCACATTTTGAAGGATGATTCCCATTTGTTTCCGTATAAAGAGCAATTAACATAAAGAATATTGCCGACAGACCGTCCACGTCGCTTGGAATACGGCCAAACAGTCGCTCGAATGGTTGACACTGAACCTGATTTTTGGAAGCAAATTTTGATGACCGACGAGGCCCATTTCACACTCTTTGGCGGCGTTAATAAGCAAAATTGCCGCATTTGGGGAACGAAGAATCCACACGAGATCCATGAAACGCCATTGCATGATCAAAAAGTGACTGTTTGGGCCGGCGTTTGCTCTAAAACCATCATTGGGCCATTTTTTCCGATAAAACGAAACAGTCGATGGAAAACTATATCCTTGGATGGCTCATTATGTCTGAAAAAGGTCTGGGTGGTTACTGGTTTCAACAAGACGGTGCGCCATGCCACACTGCAAATGAAACAATTTAGTTTCTGCAACGAAAAGCAAAGTGTACGCCAGCAAGCCTCAGACCATTGACGAGCTCAAAGCAAACATTCGTGCCGAAATAATCGCTATACCGAAATCATCGCTATGCTCGAAAAAGTAATGAAAAACGCAGCAAAAAGGGCACATTTTGCTGTGGCTAATAGAGCCACTTGATTGATGTTGTATTCAAAAACTAATCGAAATAAATTCTAAGGGACCAAATTGAATAAAAATACCTCACATATAAAAATCAGTTGTTTTTTTTTCAAAGTTATTCAATGTTTACATACCGATATAAAAGATGGCGCACCCTGTAGATGGATCAGAATAAAGACTGCGTATGTATTATAGTTTGCTGTTTTGAGCACTACCGTTTGAAAGCCCTTTTCCAAGTAATCAATGTGAATGATATCGTGCGCATTCCAAAAAACTGTGGATAACCTTGTTGCCCAATTAGACTCACCTTTTCCATCATCGGCTTCAATTTGCCATGAGCGGTCCTCTGTTTTGACTGTTCTTTAGTCCCAGGTGTGTTGTGATGAATTCATGTTTTATCCACGTTATGAAAATGCGCGAAAAGTCCTTCTTACTGCGTTTGAACATCGCGAAACACATCTTCCTGATGGTCAGACTATCGATTTTTTTGTCGACTGAGAGGAAATGCGGCAGAGAGCTTTCTCATTCCCAAATATTCTTGTAAAATGTTGGAACATTCATTCGGTTGAGATTAGGGTAACTGTATACGCACTCACACCAAAACAGTCTCTAAGAGGGGTTTGGCAGATGCGTACCAGGGTGAAAAACCAGTAAATTTAAATTTTTTCCATGTTTATTTAATTTTGCTTTATAAACATTCGAAATGATTGGCTTTTCGCTAGACAATTATAAATTTCCATAAAAGAAATGAAAGAAATACAGAAATTTTCCATTGAAAATCACAATTTCGCGCACACACATTTCCATACCAAAGAAAAAGAAGTACTAGAATTGTGGAAGAGAATCGACAGCTTTTTTTCCGACTCTTCACATATTTGCACTAACACACTTCAAAAACGCAATTTGCTAGCAATGTTCAGTAGTACAAAAACAGGCGAATTAGTACATAAACAGGCGATTTTTGTGAGGTTAAATCACAATTTCTAGTACAGAAACGACCGAATTAGACGTATCTGCCGAACCACAGGTAGAGAGTGTTGTGTATCTAGTGACCCTAGTTGAGATGTCTTCAGCCTCAGCTACCTCGCGCTTAGTCACTCCTCGTGTCCTCGTTCGTCGGTTATCATTCCATGGATCTTATCGACCATTCTTGGCGTAGTGATATCTTTTTACACGACGACCGCTTTTAAATGCATCTATCCAATATTTAATTGCTAACGTTGAAGGCGCAGACTCCCCATAAACATCGTTCGATTCGGCGTTGATTTTATCAATCGTTTTCATTTTCAAAAACAAGTATGTATCTATTCACTGCAGGATATTCGATTTTATTCATTTTTGGAAAAATGTAAAAGTTATTCGCCTTCAATGAATGTCAAAGACAAACTGAATGACCCAGCTGGCTGAAACTTTTACAGTCCTTGCAAACGTATCACTTCAACTTCTACTTTTAGTACAGATTCATAATGTTTTTGAAGTTACCCATTTTATAGCTACCTCACAACAGGTATTTACTCTGGAATACATAGTATATGCAAATTATGTTTCTCAGCTTATACCATGGATACACTGCTTGTATACACATTACGTTATTCAAATCATGATATGCGATACAAGATAGCATGATACACAGCCCATACATGTTATACTTTGACATTTAGCTATCAAAGACAAAATTTCTTCGTGCCAAACGTTGAAGTATGATGTTCCGGCGAATAGCACTTTCATTGCTAATAAAGAAATGTATAAAGCGGACCATCATATCACACACAAAAACGAAAAAACGCTCAAAGAATTTTAACTGACGGAAGAATATAAAAATCCACAAGAGTCATTCATTGGAATTTCAGTTGATTTCAGTAACAGATGGCGCTGATGGCAGTTAAAAGAAGGCTATATCAGCTAAAATTATCGAATTTATATACAAGAAAACAGGTTGGATATTATGTAGATATCAGCTCGTTGACGTACTATATGCATAATATTGGGTGATACACTGGTGATATTGACGATATCATGATTTGTATACGAGCAGTGTATCCAAGGTATTACTCAACCCGTGAGTGAAAACGATGTTCAAGTTTACTAGTCAGCAAAATCCTTTTACTCCTTCTGGTACCTTCCATACAAAAAATCGTTAAGACACGTGTTCAACAATATTTTTCGATAAGTTTTGAACGCTTCAAGCTACGAATTTGAAATTTTGTACACATTAATTTTTGAATGGTTCCAAGGAAAAGGATAAATATGTAAGTAATCGAGTGAGTCCTTCCTGCACCTCCCATGTGAAAGTCCTTCAAAAAAGAAATTTTTTTTCGGTGACTCACCCAGTTCAATATATGAAATTAAACACTGAATATTGTCTTTTAGGTTTGAGTAGCAATTAAATGGGAGTCCTTAACAAAAGACATAGAACATGCAAACACGTAATTCTACTCCCCAACTACAATATAAATTGGAGTTCAGTATTTCATCTAGAGTATCATACGATTGGCTTACAGCCGATCGCGACTGCTGTATGTTTTTTAATTACGTACCAGTCCAATCAGTTTTTGTCCTTTTCTATGTCCTGTCATATTTTTTTGTAATTTATTTGTTTTTTTTATTTATTTTATTTTAATCTAATCTATTTTTTATTTATTGTTTTCGTTGTTGTTTTTCTCTCCTCTCGAACTTTTTCTTTAATCCTAATTATTAAATTTTATTTATTTTGGCTTCCGTTCATTTGCTTCCATTTATTTCTTCATTTTGTGGACTAAAACTTTTTGAGGCCACTGTATTTTCCTTCGTGCATTTCGGCCTTTACTTCTGACGATAATTTCTTCACTTTCGAAGCCATTTTCGATCAAATAACGAAAATAATTAAAAAGAAAAGCCTTTCTGTAGTACGTCGCCGTCGACGTCTTGGAAATCCGGCGGAAAATTAACCGTCCCCAACACTTTGGAGGTCGTCGCCGTACACAATTTATTTGCGGTGCCACTTCGTTTGGCTGGAGGATGTGCCGCGCGACTTCCTTAACTTCTGCCGGTAGTGGTTTTGGGACAACCCGGATTACTATTAAAAAGGCTAAACCGAAAATATCACTCAGAACACTCGAAAAAAAACAAAAAACTCCACTTTTTCCTCTTTTCTCTATTTTTTTCCCGGCCTGTGCGCCCCATAATCTCTAACTTAACCTCTACTTTTTCTTCTTCCAAAACTTTCCTTTCTGCCCAAAACAAAAAAAACCCATCATCGGAATAATTTTTGTGGGGAATTAGTATGGAGATCCAGTAATGCCACTTGCATTCCTTGATCCCCGCACCAATTCCCACAGATGACACTACAAAATATGAAGTCACTTTAAAAAGGATTTATTACTAGATTAGTGGATATTATTTAATGGTTCCAAAGGAATAGGCAAGTGGACATAATACTGTGTACCTCTGTACAGTAATCTATTAAAACCAAGGATAATTTCGTATGAGCTGGGATAGCCCAGTTAATACTGATTGGTTTGTCGAACACAACAGGTACAATATGTACAATACAGGATGTTCCTTTAAGGTTTTTTTTTCAACTAGGAGTAAAAGCATCGAAAGCCTAAGTCAGTGCGGGACTTTAACCCGCTAAACATCTCGTCAGTCGTACGGATGGATCCTCCCGGAACCACCGTTAGGTATTGCGTCTGGAGGCCGTCATAGCAATATTGCTAAAACCGTCAGTTATTAGACTGTCTAGTCTAGTCAGTCGTCTCCTGTGGTGCGTTGCGTTGGATGTTTCTTATTCGCTCAAAGCGGCGAAGTGTCGACATAATCCGTGCTGCTGCAGTCTGGAAAGTTTGCCACTTGAGGGCTGTGTCACAAATGTGTCCAACGAAGTTTTCTACGGTCGGAGCTTCTCCGAAGGCCTCCGCCTCCTCGGCTCGGTCGACGTCGAAGACCAGACAGTGCAGTAAGATATGCCTCGCGTCCTCAATCTCGTGGGGGCAGTTGGGACAGAACGGGTCTTCCTCATGCTTAAAGCGGTGAAGATACTGCTTAAAACAACCGTGTCCGCTGCGCAGCTGGGTCTTCTACGACTACTCCGTGTTTGCGGCTTTTCCAGCTGTCGATGTTTGGGATCAATGTGAATGTCTATCTCCCTTTGTTCGCGCTTTCACAGCGTCGTTGTCATTCCTGGATACTGCGCTGTCGCTCGTCCACTTTCGATGCTTCATCTGCTGCTACGTAGAGTCGCTGAAGTTCACACGCTAGTATGTCAATTGGTAACATTGCCGATATTACTCCGATTGCTTCATCTGGCACTGTTCGAAAAGCACTAGCAATCCTTAGTGCGCTAAGACGATAGATTGATCGGATTCCGGCTATATACGATTTCATCTTCATTGCATCTGTCTAGATCGGTGCAGTGTATAGCATTACGGAACTCGTGACCGTTGCTAATAATTTTCGCCTGCTGGTGTGTGGTCCTCCAATGTTTGACATGATGCGAGTGCACCATTTACTTTTGAAGCCTTTTCGCTGATCGCTAGAAGATGGTGCTTGAAGGACACCCAAGAGTCAATTAACACCCCAAGATATCGCAGATTTGGCTGCGAGCTGACCTCGTGCTCTCCGGCTCTGAATGTGAAAACTTCGCGCACTTTTCGAGAGCTCAAAAGAACCACCTCCGCTTTATGCGATGCCAACTCTAGGTCCGCACTACTTAACGACTACTTAACCACTGCATAATCCTATCGATCACATCACTGCACAGAGCTTCCAAGGTGTGGATGTGTTTCCCTACTACCACTAGTGCCCCGTCTTCCTCCACACCAAACAACAACAACAACAACACCACTAGTGCGATATCATCTGCATAGCCAACCAATGTGGTGTCCGTTGGAAGCTCGATGCAAAAAACGTCATTATACATGATGTTCCATAATGTGGGGCCAAGCACTGAGCCCTGTGGGACTCCTCGTGAAACGTCGTAGCGCTTGACGCCGTCCTCGGTGTCATACAGAAGAACTCTTCCTTCGAAGTAGTTAGCTATGATTCGCTGTAGATATCCCGGTACGTTGAAACTATTTACTGCTTGCATTATTCGCAACCAGCTCGCTGAGTTGAAGGCATTCTTGACGTCAAGTGTTACCACTGCGCAGTACTTTTTGTCGCCGTTTTTCCATCTTTCACCAGATGTCGCATCACGCGCAATTCTCATGACAGCATGGATGGCGTCGATGGTGGATCTTTCTCGGCGAAATCCAAATTGTTGCTCAGATAGACCTCCAGGTCTCTCGAGTGACTCCTGCAGTCGGTTACTGATAATGCTCTCCAGTACTTTTCCCAATGAGTCCAGCATACATAGTGGCCGGTATGCCGATGGTTGTTCAGATTGCTTTCCGGGCTTCAATAGCAGCACCAGTCTTTCAAGCTTCCAAGAAGCGGGGAACACTCCTTCATTGAGACATGCTGTGTACATCCTAGCGAACGTCTCGGGATCCTTCCGGATGGCCGTTTCCATCGCTACGTTAGGGATGCCGTCCAGACCAGGTGCTTTGTTGTCGGTCACTTTTCGTAGTGTCAGTAGAACCTATTCAGCTGTCACGGGAATAATCTTACCCATATCTGCGGGTAGGTGATATATTTGCGTCTGTTCACTCTGTGGGGGAAAGAGTGCCGCCACTACGCTGTCCATAAGCGCAGGATCAGAGGGTTGCGGCGCTCTGTGTCCTCTTACTTTGCTCATCTCTACCTTGTACGCCTTGCCCCAGGGGTCAATGTCCGAGTTATCGCGCAGATCGTGGAATACGAAGTCCTTGGCGTCTTGAATCGCTTTCTTAAGCTGTAGTCGGCATACGCTGTAGCTAGAATGCACGATGCGCTTTCCTGCGCGCATGATTGCATCGCCTTCTGCATTCGGCAATGTTCTCATTCCACCAGTAGACTGGGGTTCTTGTTGGTGCACCCGACCTTCTTGGCATTGCTGCGTCGCATGCCACGCTTAATCGCTGCTTGATGTTGCTTTAAGGTGGATTTCTATTGTCGCCGCATTTATGCGTCTGTGCGTCGAACGCACTGCCACGCTTTTCAGTTTCGAGTTTACATTTGCAGCTCAATTTCTCTAACGCACAGTGCTATCAAATACCATCGAATGTCGATTGATCTTTCCGATAAATTACTCGACCTAGTTGGACCGACAATTGAAAAAGACTTTCATATTCGTCAATTGTCAACCTATTTCTGCAGGTGCCCGATTGTCCTTCACTCAGGTTTGTTGCACAACTGGCGATATAGTGACAGTTTCAAATATTTTAAAATGCATTTAGATATTTAGCATCCGGTGATCTTATCTTATGCAAGGAAGAAATAAGAGCAGTCACAACACAACACATAAAACTACGAAAACCGACAAACATTGACAGAACCTGCAACTAGAAATGACAAAAAAGTCATCGCAATTTAATTTTGCGGCACGGAAAAAAAAGCTGAAGAATGTGCGACTTGTGACGCAGTCGCATCCTGTTGCTTAAACTAAAATCTGTTTGGTTGATTGTTGCGTCCGAAGCTCTGACGCAGAATTGCGATGACAATCCACCTTTATTCCTCACAATATTAACTTTACGTGAAAGTATCTAGAGAGGGTGGATAAGTTGGCTATCTAAACAAGTTTTTTTTTTGTAAGGAGACCGAACTAGCTAACCTCCTATGCCATTTTATAGTCCAGTCAGCTTAAGGATGGGAGGTCAGAAATCGGACCGGGTATGACAGTAACTAGTAGGTGTTAATAATTTTTAGTGCTGTTTGGCTGTGATATGATCTACCTGAACAGCAATGTTGCCTATAACAAATTAACTACTGTTTGGTAGCTCTGATGGTATTTGTGAATCTGATAAGAATGTGAACAAAACTCCTCTGCTCAGTGTTAAATCCTTTAGTAGTGACCCTTTTAAACACTCCGCACAGTTAATAACATTTCGAAGCCAATAGCAACTGAAAAATTCTTATAAATAATTGGACTCATTCACTGTCCATTACTTCGTTTTTTATGGCTTGTTTTCCATCGTACTGCTAAGGTACCGACTCCATCATCTCACACGAGTAAGTGATCCAAAATCAAAAAAATTCTGGAATTTGTAATCAAGCCGACCAATACCTTTTCAAGTTTTGCGATGAGGATTTTGTAGAAAAATTTAATGTATTTATATTTTCTTCCTCGAGATTCAAGAATATCTAAAAGTCTGAACATTATTCAAATTGGCACATTCTATCGTATCTTTGCAGTGCACATTACTATTCTCAACTTCATGCATAACTTCAACATACCACAGCTCAACTCGAAATACTCTACGAGTACGAATGCGAATATAGTCCTTACAGTTTACAGATACTTATGTGAAGCTACTCGATTTTTATACCACAAGTTCCTGGGAGGTGGTAATTGAGTTTACAGCCATCAGTCCTGGAAAACCGCAATTTCCGTTGGTACACCACCGAAGGAAATCAAAAGGAGTCCTGCAAGACATTGCAAACGAAGAAGAGCGAGATGTGGATGATAGAACTTCAGATAAACTCCTAGAAGCCATCATTGATTGAAACTTACGGAAAATAGAGTCTTGTGACTATCGACTACAACGAGCTGAAAATTTAAGTCAACGAAATTCACTTTAAATAATAAAAGTTAAGGCGATTTAAAGATTCGCATGAATAACATAAAATAAAATTTAAGATGGGTTATAAATCGCTTGCATTCAAGTTTATGCGAAAAATTTAAGTTAAAAGTGTGTGAAATGGTAAGACCAAACTGGCTACGTACTTTTAACATCCACGAATACATTCCGTGTATTATCTACTTTGTCCAAGTTTCTTGAAAGTTAAAAAGTTTTCAGAAATTACTAGAATCTGGATTTAAATTTCGCTATTAAGAAGTAGAATCAAAAATTAGAGCGAATCAAATATAAGAACTTTAATCAATATCTTTATATCACACTGGACCGAATCATAAGTTTGGGGAAAATTTACGGGCTCGCACCAATTTAATTCGACTTCCAAGAAGCGGAGATAGAACACGTTACACCAATTACAGGTAAAATAACCAGAATTATTTTGAGTTGATTTTCAAATTATGTATATAATATGTATTTATAATGAATTAGTACTGATGCAGACTGGTATTCCCAAAGTAGAGGAGACCGGGGCAGGATGAAACACTTCTTTGGAAACTCTGGCATAATTTGAAGACGAATGTTTCAAAGTATGATTTACGTGGTTCGTGTGAAAATAAAATGCTTTCTTTATGATATGTAATCAATCAAATCATGATATGATATATAAATTCCAAGTTTCAGCCTCCTAGTCTAAGCGGTTACTGAGATCTAGAAACCAAAAATTTTCGTCTAAAACGCTTCCCCCACCTTCCCCCTCACACCCCCACCACTCAAAATGTGGCCACTTGAAGGGGTCTGCTCAGTCTACCAACAAAAAAAAATCAACTTAATAGCTCAAAGAGTTTGAGAGCTATAAGCTTTCAAACGTTTTGCGTACGGCGGACGTCGCATAGACGGACTGAATTTTTTTTTGCTTTTTTGGTTTCTATTAGTCATGGAACGTGGAAAAAAAATTGTTCAGGGTGTCAAATTTTTTTTTTTTAAAAATCGATAATAATACTTTATTATTAAAATAATAAAGTAAAATAGGAACATTTCAAAATATGATAATATATCACAAAAAAATACAATAATAATTTCAGTAAATCTTGTATTACATTGTATGCTACTGTCAGTAATGCTGTAATAAGCAATGCAACATAGCGAATTTGACCGACCGGATACTGGGAGTTTAATTCGAATTCACTATTTCGCATTGCTTATTACTGCAATTTTGATGGCGTGGAATACAATGTATGCTTTAAGTCTATCGATGTATGTGCGATTTCGAATGCAAGACCAGAGGCGGTCATGAATATAACTTTTGATAAGTTTGTCAAAGTAGCCTATTTTTGGCGTAAATAATTTTTTAACTGCTGACATTATTAGCGTAACAAATTTATACATGTAGTAACATAGTAAGAAAAAATTGTCAATAGTAGCATTCTGCTACCTTCGTAGCATTCTGCTACCTTCGTAGCATTCTGCTACCTTCGTAGCACTTGTGGTCACACTGGTATTCAGTGGATGGCACTCAGTGGCGGTCATATTGCTTGTTCAAGGGGGGGGGGGGGGGGGCCATTGAAGTTCAGTAGATACTGTAGAGAAAATAGGTGAGGTAGCTACCCGTTAATGCAGCGTGGATGAAGGAATCTCAGAATATTAAAAAGTATTAACATTGCTCTGAAGGGATTTCTTTAACATCGCTCAATTTATCAATTGATTGTATGATATTAAAAATTTGAACCTGTGTTGTATGATTGTAAGTCCTTAAGGAATGGAAAATTGAATAGCAAGGGTATGAGCTACAAAATAAAATTAATTGATTTCAAGGCTTGGTGAACATAATTTTCGATTTCAGTAGAAGTCGATGTCGATCTCGATTTCGGCAAAATTTAGAAGCCCAAACAGACTTCAAGTTCTCTTACTTGTATGAGAAAATTTCGAGATATCGCCAAATCCAGATTGAAATCTTTGGATGTAAATTAGCTGTTTTTTGAGACCACTAGAAAAGTAGTATATTTAATTCTTATTGGTTCTACTATCATACATATTTGATGAAACTCAATATTGGGCATTAAAATCGGAACCCTATATCTCATAATCTAAAGACTTCAGGCCCAACGAAGAAGTGATCACCCCAATTATTAAGTTATCCTACAATACTTAAAATCTACGAAAGAAATATTTTATGTCAATGTTATTTATTAGGTATATAAATATATTCACTGAGTCTCCTTATTGAGTCGATCTACATATAGTTAAGATGACTGCCACCATAACCTAACCTAACCTACTCTCTTAATTCAAAAATTTAAAAAACCAAACTCGGAAATTCTCTAAAAATATTTTCAATTATAATAACTTCATAAGCTGTATCATTTACATCGCAAGATTTTGGCAAGTAGATTTTGAAATCTCCAAAAGCGTTTACAACGCTCTGAAGACATTTGTTTGACAACGACTCTGATGATAACATTTTTAATTTATTTTGTAAGAGTTAACCTTTGGAAACGAGGAAATTTAAATTGAATGAACAAGAGTCGAAAGCTTGCAATTGAAATTTTGTAATATGTTATACAGGTAGTTGTGGTGACAGATAATTTGAGGTCTGTTCAGTGACTATTATTTGTATTGAGAATTTTTTTCCCAAAGATTTTTTTCGCGGTACCTCTAATGATAATGATTCTAATTAGTGTACAAAATATATGTTTTAAGTTTCACCCCGATCAGAAGAAAAAAATTTAGATTTCGAAAAATGGGTCCCGATGTATTGATAAAACGACCAAATAATATTATACTGTGGATGGTTGTAGTTTTAAATATATAGGTTATGTACCATCGGAAATACCATCTAGTGGTCGTAATGAGAAAGTGAAGTTTTTCATATTCAATCGGTTTCGACCGTATTTTTATAATGGTTAATAATACGAAGTTAGTATCGTCGGCAAAATGATCTGATTTCTAATGCTCAATATTATATTATAGAAAGATAAAACGGTTCAGAAAGTCCTTCATCAAGTACGAAATCAAAAACTTTGACGGATTAGTGATTAAATGTAAAACACCATCTTTTTCGTCCTTGCTGAAGGACTCCTTTTTTTCATAACATTGAGCACTCTAAAAGACTTCGTATCGTTTACCGTTCCAAAGTTACGCTCAAAAATTTATTTTTTAAGAAAAACTTCAATTGCTGAATTTAGGGACTAGATGGCATTTTCGATGGTACACCACCTATAAATATTTAGAGTTCCAATCACCCACAGAATGATACTATACTAGGCCCTATGTCGATATTTTGGGAGTTTCCGGAATCTTATACAATTTTGGTTTCTTTAAGGTTCTTGAGGCACGTATTCCCCATATATTATCGCCATGAAACTAAAAACGTATTTACGTTAGTTACTATAAATATTCATAATTAAGTTCTTATAGCTGATTTCTCTCGTGATTTCGACAAAACTATTAAGATTACTGGATTACCGACAAATTTGAATAAGTTTTTTATCTGCTCTGGTGAATAGGTTTTTTGAAAACATAGTTCAAAATCCACTCAAAACGACCTGGACAGCAATGATATTGTGTTTCGCTGCATTTGCCACAACTTACGTTTTAATCTAGGATTAGGACGCACATAATGACAATTGTCCAAGCATAATCCAAATCCAAATTTTTTAAAATTAGTTTCAAACAGTAAAAGCTACTTCCTTAACAGAATTATATATATTTAATATTTAATATTTATATTCGAAATTTTATTACTTTTCGATTGAAATATTTTTAATTAGACACAGTCTTCTTTTTAATCAGGAGACAAAGACAAAAGAAGGATTAAAGAAAGACATAAGGTGGAATCCGATTTAATTGCATTATACTTTATTAAGTGCATTATACTTTATTAAGTGTATCTATTAATCTTATAGTCTCATATAATTTTTCTTTAAAGCAGACGGGATAAAGTAATCACGGGTTACGAATTTGTTAGGGGGGGCCATGGCCCCCATGGCCCCCCCTATGACCGCCACTGATGGCACTGCACGAAACGATATGAGCTGATGTATTATAGTTGGGGTTTGACAGCTGAAGAGAGACGTTCGAGTAAATCACACCCGACAAAAACTGACAGCAACAGACTGCGACAGACACGTAAAATATTAAAATAAATATATTTAACATAAAGGAATAAAGTAAAAATTAAATTAATGGAGTTCGAAGGTTTTTTTTTGATAATTTTGGTTTTCCTTTTTCTTCTCTTATAATATTTTTTTTTTTAAATATTCTTTGTTTTTCTATTTTCGAATTTTTAAACATAAACATACTGCAGTCACGATCGGCTGGAAGCCCATCGTATGATGGTATGGTATGATATTTATATGAAATAATCAACTCCGATAAAGTATTATACAATAAGAAGTGCGCGTGTAGTTTGCCCTTTATCAAAAACTCTCGTTTGGTTGCTACTCGAATGTAAAAGACAACACCTTCGTTGTTCAATTTTATTTCTGGAACTTGGAAAACATAGAAAGTGTAATTTTCCATTTTCAAGGACTTCCACATGGGAAGTGCAGGAATGACTCACTCCATTCCTTGCATATTTATCCTTTTACTTTAAACCGTTTAAATATTAATATGTACAACATTTCAAATAATTAGCCGGAAGCGTTCAAAAGTTATTGTAAAATATTGTTGTACTTTTATCTTAAGGATTTTTTGTGTTTGAGCTAACTGGAAGGAGTTAAAGAATTTCGCTGATTAGTAAACTCGAAATTTGTTTTCACTCAAAACTAATTTGTACAAAATTTCAAATTCGTGGCTTTAACGACTGGATATTTGTATGTCAGCTACACGAAGGACTAATAGAATTTTTCATATTCATACCTTTAGCTGCGACTATTATACAATTAACGTGTACACAATTTCAAAGTCCTAGCTTAAAGTGTTCTGGAGTTATCGGTCAATATTGGTTAACGCATGTTTCAAAGACTTTTGTATAACAGCTACCCGAAGGAGTTGACAGATGTTATTATTTATTGAACTCAGTCTTATTTCAGACATGCCTTAAGGCGTTTTGAGTTATAGTGAGTTTTGAAACTCGCATACATTTTTGAAGGACTTTTGTGGGCTGCTATACGAAGGACACATTCGGTTTGCATTATATTTGGAATTTTAGCTACAAGCATTAGAAAGTTTATATGTTCAAAATCTCAAACTTTTAACCTAAAGAACTCAGCCAATAATCATGAATACGTGCTTTAATGACTCTTGTATGGGAGGTATCCGAAGAAGAGGAAGGATATTGCCCATTAACAAACTTAGCCTAACTTTTTTTCGTTTTATAGGTGATGACCGAATTTCAACTTCCTAAGTCAATGTTTTCTGGAGTTATCGTGCAAACGGACTTACGAACGGACGAACGGCTGGTCGGATCGCAGACGGATTTGGGAGTTTTGGCTGCAACTGGTTCTATGCGTCACAAACTTTTCGAGTTAGATTAAACTTATACATAACACTCTATGATTTCATATAGAGCGTAAAAATAAAGTTTGAAAAATTCAAAAATTTTTAGGTAACTCTGCATAAATACCAAGTCTCTTTCTTTCCTTAGCGGCTCTCGAGGTATAGAAATCAGAATATGTTGCTTTTCACCCTCCCTATTCTCAAGCGCATAACCTCTACTCTCAACGTTTTTTCACTGATAGAGGTATATTGGGCCAAGCTATTGCATAGCTTAAAATAAAATGCTATCCTAGTTAGTTCTTGAGATATAAGACTAGATTCCCACGACTTCAATACTACACCGTCGTTCCCAAACATTTTATATTCAACATACCCTGTTTCCATTCATATGGAAATATCCAAATATCCAAAGTTTTTGACTCTTCACGTCTGCGCCTCTCTTAAACATTCTATTAATACATTCACACAACTACCAAGTTATAAGAGAACCATTGAAGCGATGTGGATTTTAAAATGTCTCTCTAACTTTCGAGCTTTCCAAACAATTGTTTCACCTCTCGCACCCCTGCACTAATATTGACTTAGCAAATGGGTGCACTATCATAGCTCTATATAAACTCTAATGTTCTACTTCTTAGCATAAGCTGCTCAGGACAAATGTTTCTCATCTGAAATGCTTCCGACCAAACACCTAACATCTATGAAATCATTGTTGACATAAATTGCATGTCGAAATTATATTTAAAAATCTGCCAACAGTCTGGGCGAAACTTTATTAGTTTTCGGGTCAAAGTTGCCACATTTAATACATGAGTAATGTAATTGGATCGTACTCCGGGACGCGGCAAAAGTCGGAGTATAACATCAGTTGCTTCGAGATTTGGAGGTTTCTTGGAAAGTTAATTTTTTCTTTAGAATAGAAATAAAAATATCTAAAATAAAATACAAAGTCTGTGCAGATGACTCGAATTTCGGCTCGAAAGTAAGAACCAATTTCCTGCCTCATCGGACATAATAGATACGATGAATTGTGGAAACGTATACAAACCTATTACAACCACTTGGGGGTTGAATTTCGAAAACTTGTGAAATAGGTTTTTAGCGGATTTCATAAGAAGCAACTTCATATCTCAACAGACACTAGGGTGTTGAATTTCGAAAAGTGGTGAATTTGTTTTTAAGCCAGTACATGAAATGTCCGTAGAAATAATAACCAATTTTATATCTCAAATAAATTTTGGACGACTATGTAGAAGGCCCGCGGAAATAAAAATCAATTCGATATCTCATTACATCTAAATACTAATGTTGAAATTTGTGAAAAAGTATGCAACCCCTTTACACTACCTTGGGGGTTGGATATCAGAAAATCCTCAAATCGTTTGTAGGCGATTATATAAAAACTCTGTAGAAGTTTAAGCTAACTTGATTGCTTATCAAACCTACGAGATGTGGCGAAAATATTGTAAACGTATGGAACCACATTACATCCACTTGTGGGTTTAATATCCAAAAATACTGAAATTGATTTTTAGGTAAATATAAAAGAAGCTCGAGAAAGTGAAAAACAATTCGATATCTTACCACCCACAAGAGATATACCGGAATTTATAGAAATTTGTTTAGTGAAAATGGTTACAACCCCATTACACCACCTTAGGTGTTGAATTTGAAAAAATCTTGAAAACACTTTTTAGGTATTTAAGTGAAGAATCCATAGAATAAAAACTAATTCAATATTTTAGAAGACCGAAACTAACCTAACGAAATATATGACGAATTTCATGAAAATGTATATGAATCAAATTTTCACTGATCATTTTTTTTGCTCCTCTTTCGTGCACCAATGGATATTTTTTTGATCTCAATTACTCCTCTAGTAGGTCTACGTATACTTACCAAGTTTGAGTTTTCTAGCATACGCCGTTCAATAGATCCAAAAGCGTTGGGTCATTCCATCAAGAATCGCCAAACATGACGAAACTTGTGACCTTACCATCTCCGATTCTTTTGAACATTTTTGTACTTGAAGAACTAGTGAAAAAAATAATTTGAATTAAGTTTTTTCTTTCTATCTAATTTTTTTGTTAGCTATACGAGTAGTATGTTAAAGTATTCGCAAAAATGGTGTCCGAGTCCTCTTTGAAAATTCATATCTTTGGTAATTTTTATACAAGAATAATAAAATGAGGCTTATTTTAAAGAGGGAGGTTGTCGCAATATAAAAAAAAATACGAATAAAAATTATCCATGACATTTTTTTTCAGGGATAACGATTTTGTCCATTATCCTTGAATATCTCAAAATACGGTTTTTTTTTTAATTTTTTATATTTTGTAGGTTATATTGTTTTACATTTATTTATTTATTTACCAAACAAGATATTTATAAATTCAACATTAATTCAGATTATTCTAAAAGTCGTTTTAGAATACTGTTGCGAGCTAGGAGTTCGCCGGGATTTCAAGTAAAACACAATTCGGTTAAAATAAAAATAAGGGATTATTTATTCTTCGCACTTTAATTCTATTGGCACAATTATTCGCACTGTATGGCAATACCGCCATATAAATCACTTGTCTCGATCGCACTCTATCAATCGCTTTCCACCAATACGGTCGCGTATACACGCTGGCTGTCACAGTCGACGTAATAAAAATTACTATGTCCCTCGCTGAAAGCTTTATCTGCTTTTATACCAGTTGTCTGCAGTCGAGACTGTTCTTGAATCTTCGATCAGTGGTGTGTGTAGAGGGTTCTAGAAAGCTTGAGATCTTTCCGTTTGATCCTCTACGCTGTTCTAGTACATTCGAGCACATTCGATTAGAAGAGAGGTATAATCGTGTTGCTCCGCTCTCCTTATATATTCAACTAGGCTTTTGATTGGGTTACTTTGCAGCTTAGGTAATCGGTTATTGATGTTTCCCTATTCGTAATCGATCGAGGTGCGCGGTTGCCAGGCTTGCACGTAACAGTAATTTGCTTCGTCTACGTCTACGTCTATGTATTTATAACAGTTATTGACGTCAGGCATAGCAAAGCTGTGTCTCAATTCCTTCTCGGTTCTTGTCTTGACTACTTTTACGACAGCTGAGCTATCAGCCAATCTTAACAAACGTAAAAAAATTCAAATTTTTCTATAGAATTTAATTTAATTTTTGATTTACGTAATGTCAAATCGTGGATGTAGTAGTATAACTGGATCGGCTGTAGTATGTAAAGTTCCTGTATGTGAGACTAATTCGTTAAGAGCAGGACAAAACATCGGGTACGAAAGAGAGAAAATGATAATTTTGTGCTATCCTGTCAAATTTTTTTGCTCTAGAGTTGTTTTCATAACAGCGTCGGCGTTGAAAAATAAAATATCTTTCATATTGCGCCCCGCACATTTGGCTTTTTTAACGCCTACACTGAACACATACAAACGCAATTGGAAACTAACACAATCGGACTTCATTAGGCAAAATTTTATTTATCGTCGATCCAGTTATACTACTACATCCATGTGTCAAATAAGCATCAGCAGCGCCAGTTTGACGGTTTAGCTTAGCTTTTTCTAAACTGTTATAATAGCAGTGCTATGCTGTGACGTCAACATAGATGTAGGCGTAGACAAAGCAAGGTATTCGGAAACGACCTTAATACAATTTGACTTAATTTAATTTAATTTAATTTACTTTAATTGGTATAAAATTATAGGTACCAGTAAAAGATCGAACGCAGTTTCAGTTTGTATGTTGGCTTACTTATTGGAGGTGTGAAATATACGCTGAAATTGTTAAATGTTCTACAGCATCTGTTAATGGGTTCATTTTGACCGTAATCAGTACAATGGTGATATTCCTTAAGAGGTTTTGAATGTCTCGTCAGCCTGTCAGTGTCGTTAAGTCTAATTTTATTTGTAAGGTGGTCAACCTTAATATCACCATTCAAAACATCTAAGGTAAAGCAGGATGTGAGCATTTTCTAGAGCTGAACAGTAGAAGATTTAACAATCGTAGCCTAACTGTGTAGTGTGGAAGGTCATCAAAGTCTCTAGGGTCATACAAGTCCCTAAGAGCAAAAAGAAGAAATTGCTTCTAGATTGACTCTATTCTGTTGCTATATATTTGGAAAACGGGATCCCAATTGGGACATGCATATTCCAGAAGAGGGCGAACAAGGGAACAGAACAATCATTTAGTGACCCATACCTTTTTCAACTATATATTTAGCCCTTCTTTGAGATTATTCTGTTGTAGTGAGATTTAAAGCATAGTTTACTGTCAAGTAGCACGCCAAGGTCTTCAATATGCTCTACTCGATTAAGACCATTTCCACTTCGGGTATAATTATGGTAGTAAGTGGATTCTTTACATGAGAAGCTTATCACGTGACATTTACCGACATTAAGCTATAATTTATTTTGACTGCACCACCCATCTAGTGCCAAGAGCTTGGATTGCAGTAATAAAGCATCTGCGGGGGAGCTAATGGAATGATATATTTTCCGATCATCGGCGTATAAAAGATGTGAGACACTTTCTAGTACTTCCGCGAGATCTGAAATTAATATATTGAATAAAAGAGGTCCCAAGTGACTTCCTTGTGGTACACCAGAAAACACTGCTATTTCTTTGGAAATGAAGCCTTGGAACTTAACACATTGAGTTCTATTACTAAGATATGACTTAAGCCAGTCAAGAAAAGGTCCTGTTATACCGATTTTTTAGCTTAAAAATTAGAGTATTGTGTTCTACCTATACTTGGCCGAAGGCTTTGCTAAAATCAGTGCATATTGCGTCGATTTGGCGCGCATTTTACAAAACATACCAACAAATTAACTTGGGATCTGAATGGGATCGGGGTCAAAAAAATCGGAGAACATCAGTGCTTCTTAATTACTTTATAGAAAAAGGGTCATTCCATCAAGAATCGGGGGTGATTTTTTTCTCTGCTAGAGGTCTATTAAGCCGCCTTCCCTTTAAAATTCTATCAATAAGTATCTATCTTAAACCGTTATTAAAATATGAGCTGTGAATTTCTAGAAATATTTTATTCCCCCACTTCAATGCTTCACCGCCCTCTTAAAAAAATTTATTTTCAATAAAGTCCATTTGTCGACTTGTGTATACAAACAGAATTTATTTTTTTTATCGATATTGCTTCGTGAGATATCGTAATTTTGATTCCGATCTCCTACAGACAATCATCAAGTTTCGATTTCTTGATATTAGCCGTTTAAAAAATATGGATTTTAGAATGAATCGGTCTCCGCTTTCGAACGTTTTGGACGTATTATATTTGACCCCACACACACACCCCCTCAACTATATCGAAAATTTGTTTGCAAATGGGTCCACTATAAAAATAATTCCAATAATTCCAAGTTTTAACCTCCTAGCATAAACGGTTGCTTAGATCTAGAAATCAAAATTGTTCGTTTACCCTCACACAGTCACCCTTCAAAAGATGGCCAATAATTCTATTCACAAATAAAATTCAACTAAATAGATCAAAGAGTTTACAATCCTTCAAATGATTTTGCAAACAGCGGATGGAGGACGGCGTACAAATAGACTGATCTTTGCTTTTTTGCTGTCTATTAGTCGTGAAACGTAAAAAAAATGTTCAGGGTAGCAAATTATTATTAAAATAATAAAGTAAAATTCAGAGTAAAAGGTACCTCTATATTTAATAAATTGTTCAGGGGTACTTTAGAAGACTCGAGATTAATGAAAATTCCTGAAGTTATAATACATTAATTTCCATAAATATTGTATAGCTTTAACATTCCTTACATAATCAAGAAAGACATAAGAAGTAACTTTGATTGTTTACATTGAAATTCAAATGTCTTATGAATATGTCGTCTTTTCTATTAAAATGCTGAGCAATTTTCAAGCATAGAACAAAAATGTTAAATGAAATGACGCCATCTCCATGAGTTATGCGACTAAGACGACAGCTGAAACCAAAGAGATGAGACGCAATTCATCCTGAAAACAAATTCTTTTACCACTTCCAATAGTCCTTTTATGTTTTTTGGCAACGCCAAAAAACATGGCATCGTTTGTTCTCACGATTTGACATATATATTAGCTACTTAGTGCGGCACATTTGGGATATGGATATTCGACTCGAGTGCACCAGATGACGTGGGGACTTTATCTAGATGCGAAACTTACAATTTAGGATTCCGCCGTACTATTGAAGTGCATTCTGCAATTCAATTTAATCACATGCAAAGTCTGCGCTGATTTGAATATTCTTCTAAATGTGGAGAGGATTTTTTCAACTTGAGTAGGCTTCCGGCATCGTAAGTGCTCGGAAAACAATTCGAAGATCTTCTTTAGGTCTTATTCCCTTCTTATCTAGGATATTTTTTAAAGAAATGTCGAAGGTGAAAACGTTGAGGTAAAAATGCATATAGCCTGCATGAGAAGAACTTACAATGAAGTCAGTAGATAAATCCTCTTCGTCCTGGCGAAAGCCTACTTTACGATGAATGAACCTTACCGACAGGATCCTACTTCGAAGACAGGAGCTCAACATCCAGTGCCAGTCCTGTGCTACTCCTTGGGTTAAGTTATGGAATTGGGGTGTAGCGTGTTTTCACAGAACGTTACAAAGGTGCTAACGTTATTTATAAGGATATATACAGGTAGTTGAGTTGAAGTTCTCACATTTGTGTGCTTCACCATGAGATTTTTAACAGACTTCTTTTTTACCATCTATCCTTTCTTCTGCAATACGAGTATATATCAAATCAAGGAAGAAATTCCTCCAAGAACTAGCGATGAATGGAAATCACTTACTGATAAATTGCTAGATTTATTCAGTTGGGTTACCGCAAAGCTGGAGGGGATATGTTTGTAATGTGTCCAAATAGAAAAGTTCTTATGCATGCATGAAACTGAAATGAAGTAGGATATTGTATCCGTAGGTGTCTTTCCATGATATGGAAAAATAAATACGGTTGGCCTTTTCCAGGATTTATTTTCTTTTCGCTGCTCTATCTTTGGACGTGATTTGTTTAGGGTATGAATTAAATCAACATATAAAGTGAGTGTTGACTGATTTACTTATTTTCACTTGGAGGGTTTTTGGTCAAGATAAGAATCTTTTCCATGTTTTTCCTAGGCGCCTGGATTGTCCATCGATTAATAACTGCAATTCAATTCAAACATTTTGATAAATTAATATATGTTCTGTATTTTTATACTCTAGATGAAATCATATAGAGTATTATAAGTTTAATCCAGCCCAAAAGCTTGTAACGCATAGAACCAAGCCTCGGACGAAAAAAAGTTATATATTATTTTTTGTTTATTTGTGGCCAAAAACTTCAAATCCGCCTGACGTCCGTCCGTCCGTCCGTCCGTCCGTCCGTCCGTCCGTCCGTCCGTCCGTCCGTCCGTGAACACGATAACTCAAGAACGCCTTCACCTAGGATCTTGAAATTTTGAATCTGGATGTTTGGTTGAATTTGTAAGGCTAAGTTCGTTAACGGGCAAAATCGTCCTACTCCTTCGGGTAGCTGCCATACAAAATGTCCTTAAAACACGTGTTCAAGAATATTGGTCGATAACTTCAGAAGGGTTTAAGCTACGACTTTGAAATTTTGTATGTGTTATTTTCCCAATAGTGGCAACTAAATATATGATTATGAAGAAAATCCTGTTAGTCCTTCGTGCAGCTGCCATACAAATATCCTGTCAAAATGTATTCACTTAATTTACGAAACTCACTATAACTCAAGTAATCTTTTAGCTACGAGTTCGAAATTTTGTACAAGTTAGTTTTGAGTAAAAAGAAAGTTCGAGTTTACTAATCAGCGAAATCCTTTCACACCTTCTGGTAGCTGCCATACAAAATATCCTTAAAACACTTCTTCAAGAATATTGGTCGATAACTTAAGAAGGGTTTAAGCTACGTCTTTGAAATTTTGTATGTGTTATTTTTTCAATAGTTGGAGCTAAATGTATAATTATCAAGAAAATCCTATTAGTCCTTCGTGTAGCTGCCATACAAATATCCTGTCAAAAAGTCTTCACTTAATTTACGGAACTCACTATAACTCAAGTAATCTTTTAGCTATGAACTCGGAATTTTTTACAAATTAGTTTTGGGTGAAAACAAAGTTCGAGTTTACCAGTCAGCGAAATCCGTTTACTCCTTCTGGTAGCTGCCATACAAAATATCATTAAGACACTTGTTCAACAATATTTTTCGATAACTTTTGAACGCTTCAAGCTACGAATTTGAAATTTTGTACACATTAATTTTTGAATGGTTCCAAGGAAAAGGATAAATATGTAAGAAATCGAGTGAGTCCTTCCTGCACCTCCCATGTGAAAGTCCTCCAAAAAGGACATTTTTTTTCGATGACTTACCCAGTTCAAGGTATGAAATTAAACACTGACTATTGTCTTTTAGTTTTGAGTAGCAATCTAATGGCAGTCCTTAATAAAGGACATACAACATGCACACACGTAATTCTACTTTATCCCTAACTACAATATAAATCGGAGTTCAGTATTCATCTAGAGTATTATACGATTGGCTTGCAGCCGATCGTGACTGCAGTATGTTTTTTAATAATAAAAGTATTGTGATCGAACTGATATTAACAAAAAATTAGCTACTCTGAAATTTTGTATTTTCACGTTTTAGGACTAGTAAACCATAAAAAAAAACAAATAAAATCTGTTTGTCTGTTCGCCGCTGAAGCCATACGCAAAAGCGTTTTTAGGCGCGGAGCTCACAAACCCGTTAAAATATTAAGTAAAAACATACTGCAGTCACGATCGGCTGCAAGCCAATCGTATAATACTCTAGATGAATACTGAACTTCGATTTATATTGTAGTTGGGGATAAAGTAGAATTACGTGTGTGCATGTTGTATGTCCTTTATTAAGGACTGCCATTAGATTGCTACTCAAAACTAAAAGACAATATTCAGTGTTGAATTTCATATCTGGAACTCGGTAAGTCATCGGAAAAAAATGTCCTTTTTGAAGGACTTTCAGATGGGAGGTGCAGGAAGGACTCACTCGATTTCTTACATATTTATCCTTTTCCTTGGAATCATTTAAAAATGAACGTGTACAAAATTTCAAATTCGTAGTTTAAAGCGTTCAAAAGTTATCGAAAAATATTGTTGAACACGTACCTTAGGGACATTTTGTATGGCAGCTACCAGAAGGAGTAAAAGGATTTCGCTGATTAGTAAACTCGAACTTTGTTTTTATTCAAAACTAATTTGTACAAAATTTCCAATTCATAGCTAAAAGATTACTTGAGTTATAGTAAGTTCCGTAAATTAACTGAAGACGTTTTGACAGGATATTTGTATGGCAACTACACGAAGGACTTATAGGATTTTCTTCATAATCATACATTTAGCTCCAACTATTGGAAAAATAACACATACAAAATTTCAAAGACGTAGCTTAAACCCTTCTGAAGTTATCGGCCAATATTCTTGAACACGTATTTTAAGGACATTTTGTATGGCAGCTACCAGAAGGAGTAAAAGGATTTCGCTGACAAGTAAACTCAAACTTTGTTTTTACTTAAAACTAATTTGTAAAAAATTCCGAATTCGTAGCTGAAAGATAACTTGAGTTATAGTGAGTTTCGTAAATTAAGTGAATACATTTTGACAGGATATTTGTATGGCAGCTACACGAAGGACTAACAGAATTTTCTTCATAATTATATATTTAGCTCCAACTATTGGAAAAATGATACATATAAAATTTCAAAGTCGTAGCTTAAACCCTTCTAAGGTTATCAACCAATATTCTTGAACACTTGTTTTAAGGATATTTTGTATGGCAGCTACCAGAAGGAGTAAAAGGATTTCGCTGACCAGTAAACTCAAACTTTGGTTTCACTTAAAACTAATTTGTACAAAATTTCGATTTCGTAGCTAAAACATTACTTGAGTTATAGTGAGTTTCGTAAATTAAGTGAATACATTTTGACAGGATATTTGTATGGCAGCTACAGGAAGGATTAACAGGATTTTCTTCATAATCATACACTTAGCTCCAACTATTAAAAAAGTAACACATACAAAATTTCAAAGTCGTAGCTTTAGGCGTTCCGAAGTTATTGGTCAATATTCTTGAACACGTGTTTTAAGGACATTTTGTATGGCAGCTACCCGAAGGAGTAGGACGATTTTGCCCGTTAACGAACTTAGCCTTACAAATTCAACCAAACACCCAGATTCAAAATTTCAAGATCCTAGGTGAAGGCGTTCTTGAGTTATCGTGTTCACGGACAGACGGACGGACGGACGGACGGACGGACGGACGGACGGACGTCAGGCGGATTTGAGGTTTTTGGGCACAAATAAACAAAAAATAATATATAACTTTTTTTCGTCCGAGGCTTGGTTCTATGCGTTACAAACTTTTGGGCTGGATTAAACTTATAATACTCTATATGATTTCATCTAGAGTATAAAAATTTTTGGTGGATAGATTTGATGAGCTGCTTCGTTGGTAAGTGGTGTGGAAGAAACGTTTTAGAGAAAAATTTTAAATTTCGATATCTTCTGACCCAAAATAACACAAAAATAAAATTTGGTTTTTGTGTGTAGGATTACAAGTGGAGTCTAATAAATGTAAAAATTTTGAGGGTGCTGTACGGAAGCGTGGTAATACAAATTTGAAAAAAAACAATTTTTACATTTTAAGAACCGTACCAGAAATGGTATTAAAATTTGTTAGAAGTTGGGTTTACATCTTGTGGAGAAAAAATTTTTGGGATTGGAGTGTAGTGGGTGATGGGTGGATTTTTATTTCTAGCAAGCTAGCAATTGCAAATTGATAGTTATATAGTTCTGTTAGGGGGATACACGGGGTGGTGGATGGTTTTATATCTTAGTTTACAGAAGAAAGTTGAAACTTAGCATGCATATGGAGATGTACTAAAATTATCCGTGAAAATGATTTTTTCTACATTTTTACGAATTTAGGTCTCTCGAGGTATCGAATTAAACCCTAAAGGTACCACTCGTAAGAGTTCCCCTATATACCTACGAACAAAATTTGATCTTAATGTCCCATCGGGTTTTTCAGCTCGCACCTTCAAACGCTTTTGCGTATGACATCTATGGCGGACAGACGGAAATTTTTTCTTTTGCTTTTCTGCGGCTTACTAGTCCTAAAACTTAAAAAAAATAGTCCAAAGTCTGTGCGCAACTTTATTATTTTATGGGTAGAAGTCCGAAACGTATTTAATGCTGAGATGCGGTGTAGGTTACTATGCGACTGACAACCTAAAAACTAACGTTCCAAATAGCCTACTGGTTATTCCTTAGGTTGTCAATCCCATAGTCACCTACACCGCATCTCATTATTAAACACGTTTCGTACTTCTACCCATAAAATAATAAAGTTCCTCCCAGACTGTTCGCCGATTTTCTTTTTAGTTTTAATTACTCTAGTAGCACATCTACATATAGGTACTAAGTTTCAACTTTCTAGTATAAGCCGTTTCTGAGATATGAAAATTCACCCCCCACCAACGAACCATTCACCCCCCACCAACGAACCATGCTCCCCTATCAATTTTCTGGGATGTCTCTATAGTAGCTTTATACAGTTTTAAATTTTCAGCTTTCTATCCTTTGCGGCTTTCGAGAAATTAAAATCAGAATTTTTTCATTGCCACCTCCTACACCCACACCCACAACATTTTTTTCTCCGCTAGAGGTCTACTAGTCCTAACTCCTGTAAAATTTTCACGATAATATCTGATACGGTTCTTGAGATATAAAAATTAAACTTTTTTGAAAAATGGCTGTCAATTTTACCTTCAGCAGTCTCCACTGGTAATTATATATACAGAAACCAAATTTTATCTTCCTGGCAGAATTGAGTCGAAAGATATTGTAATTCAAAGTTTTTCACCCCCCACCCCCAAACATCACAATCCCCATTAAAAATGTTAACCCTTTTCTAATCTCCTAGTATCTCGTAAGACAACTACAAGGTTTCATCCATCTGGTATCAATCGTTCAGGAGATATGGATTTTAGAATGTTTTAACCCTTGCTTTCAAGCGTTTTGGGCACATAGTTTTCCTCCCCACTCGCACACCCCTCAACTCCTATCGACCATTTTTTTTTGCAAATGGGTCCACTAGTATAGTACTACATAAGTTCCAACTTTCAGCCTCCTAGCATAAGCTGTTCCTGAGATTTTGAAACCAAAATTTTTCATCTAAAACGCTCCCTCCTCCGCCCACCTCACACCACCACCCATCCAAAAGATACCACTCGTAGGGGTTTACCCATTCTACCTACCATACAAATTTCAACTTAATATCTCAAGGGGTTTGTGAGCTACTCACCTTCAAACAGTTTTGCGTACGGCGTCTACAGCGAACAGACACACATTTTTTTTTTGCCTTTTTGTTGTTTACTAGTCCTAAAACGTAAAAATACAAAATTTCAGGGTAGCAAATTTTTTTGAAATTTCAGTTTGATCACAATACTTTATTATTGAAAAATAATAAAGTAATACACAATTTTAAGGTAGCAAATTTATTTAAATAAACGTCTCCTTTTTTTCGCGCTCTCCCAGTGTCTTTGCCGTTCATAGATGCTGCACCGTCGCAGATAGGGGTATTTTGCCAATCTAGCTGGCCAAAATTATTTTTTTTCCATTTTATCAGTCTAAATAGATTGTATAATTGAATTAACCTATAAAAAATCTTTTTTTTTTAATTTTATATTATTATTCTACATTCATTTCTGCCTATCACAGAAAAAACCGTACCTTTCTCGGGTAACGGGAAGTGACTCCAATTTTACTCTGAAGTGGGGGAAGTCGAATATGTCACTGAATATACTTTTTTGTTTTTTGGCTCTCTGGAAAAGTAGTTTTGATCCATTACAATATTTGTTTTTATACTCTAGATGAAATCATATAGAGTATTATAAGTTTAATCCAGCCCAAAAGTTTGTAACGCATGGAACCAAGCCTCGGACGAAAAAAAGTTATATATTATTTTTTGTTTATTTGTGGCCAAAAACCTCAAATCCGCCTGACGTCCGTCCGTCCGTCCGTCCGTCCGTCCGTCCGTCCGTCCGTCCGTCTGTCCGTTAGCACGATAACTCAAGAACGCCTTCACCTAGGATCTTGAAATTTAGAATTTGGAAGTTTGGTTGAATTTGTAGGGCTAAGTTCGTTAACGGGCAAAATCGTCATACTCCTTCGGGTAGCTGCCATACAAAATGTCCTTAAAACACGTGTTCAAGAATATTGGTCGATAACTTCAGAAGGGTTTAAGCTACGACTTTGAAATTTTGTATGTGTTATTTTCCCAATAGTAGGAGCTAAATGTATGATTACGAAGAAAATCCTGTAAGTCCTTCGTGTAGCTGCCATACAAATATCCTGTAAAAATGTATTTACTTAATTTACGTAACTCACTATAACTCAAGTAATCTTTTAGGTACGAATTCGAAATTTTTTACAAATTAGTTTTTGGTGAAAAGGAAGTTTGAGTTTACTAGTCAATGAAATCCTTTTACTCCTTCTGGTAGCTCCCATACAAAATGTCCTTAAAGCACGTGTTCAAGAATATTGGTCGATAACTTCAGAAGGGTTTAAGCTACGTCTTTGAAATTTTGTATGTATTATTTTTTCAATAGTTTGAGCTAAGTGTATGGTTATGAAGAAAATCCTATTAGTCCTTCGTGTAGCTGCCATACAAATATCCTGTCAAAACATCTTCACTTAATTTACGGAACTTACTATAACTCAAGTAATCTTTTAGCTATGAATTGGAAATTTTGTACAAATTAGTTTTGAGTAAAAACAAAGTTCAGGCTTACTAATCAGCGAAATCCTTCTACTCCTTCTGGTAGCTGCCATGTAAAATGTCCTTATGACACGTGTTCAACAATATTTTTCGATAACTTTTGAGCTCTTCAAGCTACGAATTTGAAATTTTGTACACGTGCATTTTTAAATGGTTCCAAGAAAAAGGATAAATATGTAAGAAATCGGGTGAGTCCTTCCTGCACCTCCCATGTGAAAGTCCTTCAAAAAGGACATTTTTTTCGATGACTTACCCAGTTCAAGATATGAAATTAAACACTGAATATTGTCTTTTAGGTTTGAGTAGCAATCTAATGGCAGTCCTTAATAAAGGACATACAACATCCACACACGTAATTCTACTTTATCCCCAACTACAATATAAATCGGAGTTCAGTATTCATCTAGAGTATTATACGATTGGCTTGCAGCCGATCGTGACTGCAGTATGTTTATACTCTAGATGAAATCATATAGAGTATTATAAGTTTAATCCAGCCCAAAAGTTTGTAACGCATAGAACCAAGCCTCGGACGAAAAAAAGTTATATATTATTTTTTGTTTATTTGTGGCCAAAAACCTCAAATCCGCCTGACGTCCGTCCGTCCGTCCGTCCGTCTGTCCGTTAGCACGATAACTCAAGAACGCCTTCACCTAGGACCTTGAAATTTTGAATCTGGATGTTTGGTTGAATTTGTAAGGCTAAGTTCGTTAACGGGCAAAATCGTCCTACTCCTTCGGGTAGGTGCCATACAAAATGTCCTTAAAACACGTGTTCAAGAATATTGGTAGATAACTTTAGAAGGGTTTAAGCTACGTCTTTGAAATTTTGTATGTATTATTTTTCCAATAGTTGGAGCTAAATATATGATTATGAAGAAAATCCTGTTAGTCCTTCGTGTAGCTGCCATACAAATATCTTGTCAAAATGTATTCACTTAATTTACAAAACTCAGAATAACTCAAGTAATCTTTTAGCTACGAATTCGGAATTTTGTACAAGTTAGTTTTGAGTGAAAAGGAAGTCGGAGCTTACTAATCAGCGAAATTCTTTTACTCCTTCTGGTAGCTGCCATATAAAATGTCCTTAAAACATGTGTTCAAGAATATTGGTCGATACCTTTAGAAGGGTTTAAGCTACGACATTGAAATTTTGTATGTGTTATTTTTCCAATAGTTGGAGCTAAATATATAATTATGAAGGAAATCCTGTTAGTCCTTCGTGTAGCTGCCATACAAATATCCTGTCAAAATGTATTCACTTAATTTACGAAGCTCACAATAACTCAAGTAATCTTTTCAGTATGAATTCGGAATTTTGTACAAGTAAGTTTTGAGCGAAAAGGAAGTTCGAGTTTACTAATCAGTGAAATCCTTTTACTCCTTCTGGTAGCTGCCATACAAAATATCCTTAAAACACGTGTTCAACAATATTTTCCGATAACTTTTGAACGCTTCAAGCTACGAATTTGAAATTTTGCACACATGAATTTTTGAATGGTTCCAAGGAAAAGGACAAATATGTAAGAAATCGAATGAGTCCTTCCTGCACCTCCCATGTGAAAGTCCTTTAAAAGGGACATTTTTTTTCGATGACTTACCCAGTTCAAGGTATGAAATTAAACACTGAATATTGTCTTTTAGTTTTGAGTAGCAATCTAATGGGAGTCCTTAATAAAGGACATACAACATGCACACACATAATTCTACTTTATCCCCAACTACAATATAAATCGGAGTTCAGTATTCATCTAGAGTATTATACGATTGGCTTGCAGACGATCTTGACTGCAGTATGTTTTTTTACTATCATGTTTGTTGACCCGTTATTCAAAATGGCACGGCTAGGCGCGGCCAATTTCTTAATGGTTATGTTGTACAGACTTCCATTTTCCAATCACAATCAAAATAATAACCGGAACTGACCCAAAAGTACAACAAAAACCTTTTATGTGCTTTTACCTGGTTGTTTACTTTTTACCTGAGACGGTTACACTAAGGAAGGCAAGAAAAATACGTGCACTTGTCGCAACGGTCAAGTTCAGACTAATCTTACAGCATCAAGCGTAGCCGGAAAAAGGTTGGGAAGGGTTGACTTTAGTTCTCTGTTTAGTTAACTTAAATAATAAAATAATTTTTTCTACCTGCTTTAAGATCATGTAAATTGACTTTTGGCCAGCTAGATTGGCAAAATACTCCTATGTGCGTCGTTCGTCCACTTTCGATGCTTCATCTGCTGCTACGTAGATACGTTGAAGCTCCCATGTGCATTGGTAGCATATCATTCCGCTTACTTCATCAGAAACTGTTCCGAAAGCAGTGGCAACCCTTAGTGCGCTGAGACAATATTTTGATCGGATTTCGGCTATGAACAATTTCTTCTTCGTCGCATCTGCCCAGACCGGTGTTGCGTATAGCATTATGGAGCTCGTTGCCGTTGTTAAAAGTTTTCGACTACAGGAGCGTGGTCCTCCAATGAATGTGAAAAACTAGCACACTTTTCGAAAGCTCAAAAGAATTGCCTCCGTTTTATGCAATGCCAACTCCAGGTATGCACTTTGTTACGTAGCCACTGCATGACACTGTCGATTGCAACCAATAGCCAAACAATGTGGTGTTTGTGTGGAGATCGATGGAGGAAACGCCATTATACACGATGCTTCATAACATGGAACCAAGCACTGAGCCCTGTGGGACTCCTCGCGCTTGACGCCATTCTCGGTGTCATACAGCAGCACTCCTTCTTCAAATAAAAATTCGGTGTAGATATCCTGGAGTGCTGAATCTACCTACCGCTTGCATGATTTGCAACCAGCTTGCTGAGTTGAAGTAATTCTTGTGGCCGTTTTTCAACCTTTCCCGGCTACGCGTCACAAGCAATTCTTGTCATATTATAATTATCGGGTATTGTATACGTTGCAGATTTGCACTGCAGCTGCGAGAACCCCCTTGGCACTGTTCTCGGAGCAATTTGCCGACATTCAACTGAACAAGCAAGAATCAACAGCTCGTAACTTAAGTTTATATTTGTCGTGAAGGTGTTACTTGCACCTGCCTTTGACATCAGATACACACCTTAGCTAACCTTTCAACATTATACTCAAATATAGATTGGTCCAAATATAAGTTGACAACAATATATACTCCTCGGAATCTGAAGCACAGGACTTCATGTTTTCAGTTCTTTCAAGAAGCATCCTCTTAATACCTTAATCTCGACCGTTTGTTTGTTTGCTTTAACCATAATGCTTCCATACACCTTGTTTTAACTGTATTTATGCTTCCCAACAGGTGTTTCCTGAGAAACAGGTGGTTCGCTTCCAGATATGTTTCGACTTGAAATGTATACGCCTTTTCATTATCGTTCCGAGAATTCCCTTCCCACATTTTCGAATACATTTCTGATGCCTCCTCACGTCCTGTAACATCAAAATCCCGCAGGGACAATTCGAAAAAAATATCTTATGCCAGTGCGGACGGTATCAAGGTCTGCAGAACCGCATCTGGTTTGTTTTGACTGCAAACAATAAAGGAGACCAGTGATACCCCACCTAGCTGGAGGGTATTCTATTAAATCAGGACGTAGAAATGAGGTCTATGGCCTCCTTATTTTGGTCGGAGATGGTTCTTATGTTCAGGATTCATTCGCATATTGTGATTTTGTTCAGAACAATAGAAAATCCTTCGTCAGAAATGTACTAAAGAAAAATTGTGAAAATTACTTTCAGGATTTTTCATTTCATTTTTTAGAGTCCCTTGGGGGGATTTCCCCATTCCCGTTGGACTTTACGCCTATTTCACTTTGTTTTCGTTCGGAATTTCCCATATTATTTTCTCGACATGCGCTTGATCAAACGATACACGGTCCTGGTACACACAGTTTTCCTCGACGCTCCACAAATTTCCTATTTTCAGTTTCGAGTTGTTCGTCGGAACGAGCAGATGGTTCTCGTCTTCGCTTAGTGGTTCGTAAGCGGCGTTTTTCTTGTGTGCAAAGTGTTTTCAAGAGTTAAGTGGATTCATACAAGGTGTTTTTGTTTACTACAAGATGTTTTAACCTGCAGTATTAAGATTTAATTGCTTGGTGTTGCCCTATGTGCTCTCTGATGCTTGGATTGGCTTGATAATAATTAGGTTACATGAGAAGGTCGTCGTTTATTAAGTTAATGCCTCGTGTTAACAGCTTCTTGTGTCTGTAGACAAGTTAAGAGGAGTACCAAAATTTAAGTAAGGTAAAATGTTTTTTTTCATATACCCTCCTTTATTAAGTTTTTGTACAATTTAAAGCAATTTACAGCTTAATCTTAAAGTGAGAGTGCGTGACACATATGTTCGGGTCGGGTTATGATATTGTTCATGTCTTTGGTTTTCGTCACGTATGTAAGGTATAGAATTCCTTTTGCCATTTCGATGCCAACATTCTTCTTTGTAGGAATTCTAAGGCCTGGAATTTGCAGGATGTTTAAATGGTTTAGAGAAGGTACACTATATGGAATATTGAGCAATGTGTTACGTATGTAGTTGATAGCAGATGAGTTGTAAGATGATGAAATTACGTATGCAACTCCTTCTCTGTTTATATACGGTGCAGAATCTTCGAATATTTTGTAGATATTGAAAATTGAAAGGAATATTCGAACTGTACGTATTTCACGAAGTAAAATAAAAGTACAGCTGCCATAGATAGAAAGATCTTATAAGGATGAATAAGGATGAATTTTTTTCCGGTGTCTGAAATGAAATGAAATAGGAAACCGCAATCGTACCAGGTACTATTCCACAAGTATTTTGAGAACAAAAAAAAAGAATTGAAATAGAAATTGAATTTGTTTGGGACTATGTCGTATTCACAAAGTCTGTCATATTATTTTTGAGCTGTCGAAAAATTTTGAAATGGTTTTTGCTTGTACGAAATATTTCAGGAAGCTAGTGTTCATGCATATAGTTTCTTAATTATTTCAAGAGCTACCAAATATGAAAATTAAAAAAAGGCACTTTATTAAACGATTTACAGTGAGAAGAAGCACTACAAGCAAGTCCGTCCATCCGCTGTCTGTGCGTGTTCGATGCTTTATATCTAAAGTATCTGTGAAGATATTATCCTGTAGTTATAGCTATGGAAAGGTTGATGCTAGAAAGTTGAAACTTAGAACCTATATATGAGCCGTTATATATGAAAGTGGTATAAGTCCATTTGTTCAGACATTGAGATATTTAAGGTTTTACGTTTGATATAATTTAAAAATATTGGTAAACGTTAATATCATTCGGGTGATATTTTAACACTATAAACCTGTTAAATTTTATTATGCAATAATAATTATTAAAATAAACGATTTTTTAGCTCCAAATGGACTTATACCACTTTCATAAATAACATATTATACGAAATAAAAACAAAAGGAAATTTAAGTCCATATTTTTTTGATATTGACTTTATTAAAATGGATTTTTTAATGTAAAAAATAATATTATAATTAAAATGAAGATATGTAATATTTTTAAATTGTTGCTATTAACGCGTGTAACGGTTTTCATAGTGTGGAAAACTTTACATGTAATTTTTTAAGGCAGCCACTAGTTCATCATCACTCTTTCTGCAAGATTTTATCGTTTTTTCACGTAAGTCTCTTCCTATAAAGAACTGCAACGCTTTCTTTTTTCAATTTTAATAAATATGTATAACTACAATCTCTGCCTGATCCTTTACAATTTCTACGTCGTTTTCTTTTATTGGCGTACGGTTAGTAGATGCACAAAAGAATGTATTTTGTTTCTCAAAATCCCTCATTTAAAAAAAATTAATAGGAATACCTGACCTTCCTCTGTAACACGATTTTTGCTCACTTTCACACATTTAAAATCCTTATTTTTGAATTTCTTTGCAGGAATAATATTTCCAGTTTTTGTATAATAAAATATTTTCCGTCTCTATTTCTTTTAACTTTCCTAGTCTTCTGATCATTATTTTCATGATGTGATTAAAAATTAGTAGCGCCGTCTTCGTCATTGCTTGAATATGTTAATTGTAAAATTCTAATCCTCTTCTTAGTTTGAAACAGTTTTGAATTAATATCATCATCTGATTCAAAATTTCGTCTTTTGCTGATATTCATAGGTCTTATTTCTATAATAAAAAAAACTCCAATATTCCCACGACAAAATTTATTACTCTTACTTACCAACATCACTATCAGACAAAATTGAGATATTATTGTCTTTTTGGTAGTTATGTGAACTCATTGTAATAACTGTATAACATATTATCTATCTACAACGTTTATTCTGTGTATTAATAACAATTATATTATACTCACGCTGCAATCAATTATTACAAGAAACACCAAGTAGTCGAACTTGCGAAATAATACTGAACAAAATCATTAAAATTACTTCTCACTGATTTTTTTGAACTATAATACCGTAATTTGGTTTACGGTGCCATTTTTAAGGCGCTAGCTAATATCTGCTTAAGGGCAATGCACACTGAAGTCAAGTAATAATCAATCAAAATCAATAATAATTGCAATTTTGTTTTAAAACAACTATCATTAATAAAATGGACTTATTCTACTTTCAAAAAAAATATTTTTGCAATAACATTTTATAGCTAAAATTCATTTGATTACTTTATCAAGAAAACGTGATCCATTGAATGTTTAATTATAAATATAAAAAGGAGATATCTATATATCTTACTAAAATTACCATTAACTGATTTTTTTCCAAAAGTGGACTTATACCACTTTCAAAAAAAAACGGCTCATATATGTATACTTAGATATGTTAGAGGAGTCTTTCTAAAATTAGGTTATGCACAGAAATTGGAGACGATTCGCTGGTACGCTGATAGAAACTCCGTCAGCTATCCGCAAACACCTTTGACGAATCGTACCTAATATGCTCTTCTGTTACAGAAAACTACCTATCCGAAAAGGCTACGTTTTAATTTTTTATTTACTAAATTTCAAATTGCTAATTGCTGATGTGTCTCGATATGTATAAATCTTCACTTTTCAGCAACCTTTCCGCCGATATCCCTCTTAAAACTTTTGTATATGAAATGCTCGCCTATAGTAATAATATGCACATACCAAATTTGATGGCAATAGCCTTCATGGGCTACCATACAACATTTTGTCGGGACGATCAGAGTTATATCTTATAAGGAGGGTTGAGGCCTTGGTAACTGTTATGTGGCGAATAGAATGCAATATATGGATTTTGTTTAAGCAAGAATCACTATGCCCTGTTTAGCGTATCTATGAAATTCTAGTGCTCTTGAAGATGGAGACAATATAAAACTTTAAATGAAGAAAAATCGAAATTTTACTTCGGAGTAGTTAGTGAGCAATGTAAAAGTCATGGCCGTGCACTCATAGTACCGAATTGAAAAAAATTGCACAGCATCAGTAGCTGTAGGAACAAAACAGAAAAAAATTGAGGCATTCCTTTGAGTTGCTATCATACGAAAGTTCTTAAAAAGGTGTCCTTTTTTGCCGAACAAGCGATTACTCAGGAACGTTTTGAATGAAAAGTTGAATTTGTTTTTAATAGGTTTTTCGCGGCTGCTGAGAGTTTCGTTGCATTTATTATGCCAATTTATTTTTACTGTGCTTACGCTTTCTTGGGTCAACTCAAAGACTTGCCAAAAAAAGTGCTACAAAAAGGAGAGCTGCTAAAATATTGTTCTATATTTTCAATTTTTGCAAAACCTCGTGCATTGAAACAGTTTATAATTTTACCATTATTTTTTATTATGCAAATTAAACACTAATCACAAATAGCTTCAATTTTTGCACAAAAGAAACACTTTGAATTACTATGGCTGAAAAGATATGCGATCTGAGCACCAAATCAACAGAAATACTTTTATAAATATTTATTGGATGAAATAAACATCTATCTATCTATCTATCTATCTAATTTTACCATTAATTGCTGGTTATTTACAAAACATAGGTTATTTAATTTAGTCAAAGAGTAATTTAAGGTTATTAGACATTACGCATAAATTCAGTTGAATAAGATGAGAAACATCATTTTAACATTTCAAATTGGTATTATCGTCATATTATGTTTTCAGATTTTTGTAAAATTTTGCACTAAGGATCTGATGCAATAGTTAGGTTCGTCCGACTATTCGGACTAGTTAACTAGCTTTTTCTAAACAATTGAAAGCATGGTCATCTATGTGACGTCAACATAGCTGAAGCTTCTTGTTTTATGAAAAAAGTTTTTGTTCATGCTTACAGCAGATTAATTTAAATTTAGTTTTTCTTTCACTAATAAAAAAATCTGCCAACAGTCTGGGCGCAACTTTATTATTTTTTCGGTAGAAGTTCGGAACGAGTTTAATTTTGAGATGCGGTGTAGGTTCCTATGTGATTGAAAACCTAAAAAAAAGTTCGGGAAGCGGTTATAATGGGGACGCGCTAGAATACTTACGCCGCTGCCTCATATAACATATGAATTACATAATTGGGTCATACACCGGGATGAGATCTAGTCCTAGTATAATATCAGTTGTTACGCCATTAGAAGGTTTTTCGTGATTTGGTTTCGGGCCATTACATGAAATCGGAAATGCGTTTGAAGACGATTATATAAAAAGTCTGTGGAAGTGCAAACCAATCTAATATCTCATCAATCCTGAGAAATATGTCGAAATCAATGTTTTGACGATTATGTAAGAAGCCTTAGGAAGTAAATATGAATTCGATATCTCATTAGAACTAAGAAATATGTAGGAATTTGTGAAAACATATGCAACCCCCTTGCACCCACTTTAGGGTTGAATATCCAAAAATCCTGAAATAAGTTTTTAGATATATATAAAGAAAGCCCGAGGAAGTGAAAACCAATCCGATGTCTTATCACTCCTAAGTGATATGACGGAATTCGTGAAAACGTGTTCAACCCGTTTTTACACTCTTAGGGGTTGAAAAAGGAAAAACCTGGAAAACAAGTTTTAGGTGATTATTAAATAAGCCCGTGGAAGTGAAAAGTTATTCTAATCAGACCTGAGGAATACGGCTGAATTCGTGAAAATGTATAATCTCCTTTACACCACCTTGGGGGTCCAATTTTAAAAAACTCTGAAAACACTTTCTAGGTATTTATATGAAGAAGCCGTAGAAAAAAAATGAATTCAATATTTCGAAAGACCTAATAGATATGACGAAAATCGTAAAAATATATGCATTCCATTTTCACTGATAATTTTTTTTGCTCCACTTCCGAACGCCAATAGATATTTGAATTTTTTTTTAATCAAAATTACTTTTCTAGTTGACTTACATATACGTACCAAATTTCAACTTTCTAGCATAAGCCGTTCCATAGTTAGGAAAAACACCCCCCACCCCCGTACCATACCACCTCTATAAAAAATTATATTTTTCCAACATGCTACTACTATTGTTCTATCTAAATACTAAGTTTCAGCTTTATATTGTTATAGGTTCTCGAGATATAAGAATCGGAACTTTTTCCTTTTCATCCTCCCCCAGCCTCACCCTCTACACCCTCACCTTTTTTCTGCTGGGGATCTATTAGGCCTAAAAATTTTAAGCATCTATCTTACATTGTTCTTGAGATATGAGACGTGATTTTTTAAAGAAATGCTTACCCCCTCCACTTCCATGCTCCACCGCCCCCTTAAAAAATTTTACTTTCAGCAACTTTATTTATCAACATTTATACAGAAACTAAATTTTATTTCTCTAGTGCAATTGGTTCGTGAGATATCGTAATCTAAAGTTTTTCAACCCCCCCTCCCCGTACGTCACTGCCCCCTCTCAAAAATTTGTTTCGGATCTATTCTCCTAGTATACCCACAGATGTTCATTAAGTTCTAATTTCGTGACATTATTATTCCCCCCACTCCCACACCCCTTTACCCATATTATCATTTTTTTTTGCAAATGGCTCCATTATCGATGTTCTATATAAATTTTAAGTTTCAGCCTCCTAGCCTATGCGGTTACTGAGATCTAGAAATCAAAATTTTTCGTCTAAAACGCTTCCCCCACCTTCCCTCTTACACCCCCACCACTCAAAAGGTGGCCACTTGAAGGGGTCTGCTCAGTCTACCAACAAAAAAAAATTCAACTTTATAGCTTAAAGAGTTTGAGAGCTATAGCTTTCAAACGTTTTGCGTACGGCGAACGGCGGACGGCGTACGGCGGACGGCGGACGGCGGACGGTGCACAGACGGACTGAAATTTTTTTTTGCTTTTTTGATGTCTATTAGTCATGAAACGTGGAAAAAAAATTTTTCAGGGTAGCAAATTTGTTTTTTTTAAAAATCGATAACAATACTTTATTATTAAAATAATAAAGTAAAATGCATAAGTTTAATCCCTTGACTTCGTCAGCTGTCTTAAAACATGTCAGAAGAGACCGAAACGTTATTCGGCCACGTTTGAATTCATAAACTATTATAACATAATGCTATCTTTCGTTTTGGTAAAATAAGGACGCTCGATTTTTAAATGTAAATAAAACAAGTTGTGTGTGAGATATCCACAAAATTTTTTTTATTTGAAAGAATATTTAATGGCATTGAGTATCAATGTCCACCCCGGCTTTGCTTCTTGGCACGTATCCGGGAGGTCCAATTTTCGATGACTTTGTCGCATAAATCTGGCTGAATTTGCTGGATGGCGTTCATTATGTTGACTTTGAGCGCATTAATTGTTTGCGGTTTATATGCATAGATCTGCGATTTAAGACAGCCCAAAAGGAAGAAGTCTAAAGGCGTTAAGTCGCACGGTCTTGGTGGCTAGTTAACTCGCCGCGCGAGATAATCAGGCCCTAAAATCGCTCGTGCAGAATGTCCATCGTGGCATGCGCTGTGTGGCATGTATTGCCACCCTGTTGGAACCACATGTCGTCGGTATCCATATCATCTAGTTTAGGCACAATAAGTTGCTTACTATCGATCTGTAGCGCTCGCCGTTGACGGTTATGGCAATGCCAGTTTCGTTTTGGAAGAAGTATGGGCCGATGATTATGCCAGACCAAAATACGCACCAAACAGTGACTTTCTCGGGATGCATTTGGTGCTGGTGTATCTCGTGTGGATTGGTATCGTCCCAAATCCGACAATTTTGGTTGTTCACACATCTATTCATCAAAAAATGGGCCACGTCGCTAAAAATCACATAAAGCGCGGAACATTTCACGAACGGAGCACTGATTTCGAAAATAAAATTTAATGATTTTGACACGTTGTTCAACGCTATAACCTTACATGGTGATTTGCCATACACTACTGAACAATTCACAATAAATAGGAATTCGTGCAAATATATACAACTATATCACAATCCCTTAGGGGTAAAATATTGAAAAATGTGGAAAAACATTTCTAGGCGCTTATATAAAGAGCACGCAGAAGTAAAATTAATTAATAACTCGAAATGCCTAAAAGATTTAACGAAATTCGTGAAAATGTGGAAAAAACCCTTTCCACGGAAATTTTTTTTACTCCACCTATGTACGCCAATGACAATCTGAACTGTTTTTGCTTTAATTACTCTAGTAGCATATCTACCTATGTATACTAAGTTTCAACTATCTAGCATAACCCGTTTCTGAGATACGAAAAACCATCCTGTGCCCCCATACCATGTTAGCCCTACAACAAATTTTTAGGGCGTCTCTATAGTGGCTCAATACAGTTATAAATTTTTACACTTTTTGGTTTTCGAGAAATAAAAATCAGAGTTTTTCCATTCCACCCTCGCCCACCATCATCTGCACCCATAAATTGGTTTTCTCTGCTATGGGACTACTGGGCCTAACTCCTGTAAAATTTTTAAGATCATATCTGTTACGGTTCTTGAGATACAAAAATGATTTTTTTTTTAAAATAGTTCCCACTTCCGTGATCCACCTCCCCCTCAAAAACTTTAAAAATAAGTAGACTCGACTTGTAATTCTGTATACCGAAACCAAATTTTATATTCCAGGAACAATTGGTTAGGAAAATATTGTAATCCAAAGTTTTTCACCCCCAACCTCTACACCTCACCACCACCCTTAAAAATGTTAGCCTTTGTATAATCTCCTAGTATCCCTTAAGAAAACCACAAAGTGTCAACCTTCTGCGTCCATCGTTCAGAGGATATGGATTTTAGAATGTTTCAATCTCAGGTTTCAATCGTCGGACGCATTGTTTTTTGCACTTTTGTGGCTCACTAGTCCTAAAACAAAAACATACTGCAGTCACGATCGGCTGCAAGCCAATCGTATAATACTCTAGATGAATACTGAACTCCGATTTATATTGTAGTTGGGGATAAAGTAGAATTACGTGTGTTCATGTTGTATGTCCTTTATTAAGGACTCCCATTCGATTGCTACCCAAAACTAAAAGAGAATATTCTGTGTTTAATTTCATATCTTGAACTGGGTAAGTCATCGAGAAAAAATTTCCTTTTTGAAGGACTTTCACATGGGAGGTGTAGGAAGGACTCACTCGATTTCTTACATATTTATCCTTTTCCTTGGAACCATTTAAAAATGAATGTGTACAAAATTTGAAATTCGTAGCTTGAAGCGTTCAAAAGTTATCGAAAAATATTGTTGAACACGTGTCTTAAGGACATTTTGTATGGTACCTACCAGAAGGAGTAAAAGGATTTCGCTGATTAGTAAACTCAAACTTTGTTTTTACTCAAAATTAATTTGTACAAAATTCCAAATTCGTAGCTAAAAGAATACTTGAGTTGTAGTAAGTTCCGTAAATTAAGTGAAGACGTTTTGACAGGATATTTGTATGGCAGCTACACGAAGGACTAATAGGGTTTTCTTCATATTTAGCTCCAACTATTGAAGAAATAAAACGTACAAAATTTCAGAGACGTAGCTTAAACCCTTCTGAAGTTATCAGCCAATATTCTTGAACACGTGTTTTAAGGACATTTTGTATGGCAGCTACCAGAAGGAGTAAAAGGATTTCGCTGACTAGTAAAGCCAAACTTTTTTTTCACTTAAAACTAATTTGTACAAAATTCCGAAATTGTAGCTAAAAGATTACTTGAGTTACAGTGAGTTTCGTAAATTAAGTGAATACATTTTGACAGGATATTTGTATGGGAGCTACACGAAGGACTAACAGGATTTTCTTCATAATCATATATTTAGCTCCAACTATTGCAAACATAACACATACAAAATTTTAAAGTTGTAGCTTAAACGCTTCTAAAGTTATCGACCAATATTCTTGAACACGTGTTTTAAGGACATTTTGTATGGCAGCTACCCGAAGGAGTAAGACGATTTTGACCGTTAACGAACTTAGCCTTACAAATTCAACCAAACATCCAGATTCAAAATTTCATGATCCTAGGTGAAGGCGTTCTTGAGTTATCGTGTTCACGGACAGACGGACGGACGGACGGACGGACGTCAGGCGGATTTGAGGTTTTTGACCACAAATAAACAAAAAATAATATATAACTTTTTTTCGCCCGAGGCTTGGTTCTATGCGTTATAAACTTTTGGGCTGGATTAAACTTATAATACTCTATATGATTTCATCTAGAGTATAAAAAATTCAATTTAATAGCTCAAAGGGTTTGGTAGCTACGAGCCTTCAAACGATTTTGCGTACAGCGGTCGACATACGGCGTACGGCGGACAGACGGACTGAACATTTTCTTTAGCTTTTTTCGTGTCTACTAGTCATGAAATGCAAAAAAAACAAATTTTGAGGAAAGCAAATTTTTTTTTTAAACCGATCACATTGAATAGTACTATTGAAATAATAAAGTAAAATTTGTCTATAAGATGTAAGACGCATAAGTATACGCGTAAAAGTAATTAGTTGCATCTACAATTTCACATCTAGTAATTTTTTTTCATATTGCTCAATAGGTTATAAAACTTAAGGTTGACCTAAGGCAGAAAATTTTGCAGATTTCACGGGATCAGTGTAATGAAACTCTTAATAGCATTACATTACCAAGATGTATATGCCCATTAGCCTAGTGAATTTCACCGACAGAATTTAATTAATCAGAACAAACACCACTTGTTACATTACTTACATACGAGAAAGACTCTCTGCAGATGGCTAAGGCGGCTTCTGCTCTGCGCCATTACTTCTTTGCTGTTCATCACCATATTACATCGTACGAGAACCAAATGGGAAACAGTTATATTAATGTAGTTCCTAATTGCGACCATAGACGAAATTTTATTTATAAGTGCCATCACATTTGGATTATTCCTGTATCAATTTACTATAGGCTTAACCGTACACATATGAAATGCGACAATAGTTAGAATCTCATTAGTTATAAAATCGAGTGAAAAGCTGACAAGCAGATGGCGCAAATCGGCGACATTTCTCATGCTCTAGATATCACTGTAAAATGATCTCATTTTCCGGAACCATTCCAATTAGTAAGTTAACGCATGGGTCAAGGATCCGGATGCTGTTTGTTGTGTAAGATCTTTGCCAGATAACCGGATGTCCCAAGAGATGACCACATTTTCATTCTTCTGAAACGAAATAATAGTATTTCTGTATTCTACAGACAGCCATCTTAGTCTTTGATTAGTTGCCATATGTGTCTTTAGTTTTCTGTCTTTCTTAGAACGAAGAAGGATGGTAGAAAAGTATTTTCTTCCTAGCAGAATTTTTATTCCATTTGGCTAAGTTCCAGGCATAAAGTGCTTATGGGAGAAACTTTTCGATAAGAAAACTTTTCGCTTATTTTTTCCCCGTAAAAGAGAATAGTTTCGTTAGGTGTAACAGTTTCAGCGTAATTAGAGCATAACTCTGATTGAATTCTACGGAATGTTGAAGAAAAGTTTTTCTGGACTGGTAATTTTAAAGTAGTTGCTAGTCTTAACTTAAGTGAAGTCTAGGACTAAGTTTGCAGATGATATTACTATTATCCATAACCTGAATACTTATACTTCTTAAACTTTCAAAGAAGTTTTTTAAGACCCTTTTCCCGAGTCCTTCTATATTATCGATAATATTTTTTTTGCTCTTTGATGTACAGTTCAGCTATAATGGAAAATTACATCAACTTGGACTTTTATTGATCTACCTGTAGATGTACAACGGAAGTAAGATATGTCTTTGAGTTTGCAAAAGAAGAAGTTCTCAATTACTTAATTGTTTTTTTTAATAATAAAGTGTTGTGTGGTTCGGTAGTGGAAGTGTGTTACTTTATTATTTTTTAACTTTAGATGAAATTTGAGAGTAGATATTAGAAGTTAAAGACAGCTCAAAAGATTGTTCCGCATAGAACCGGATGTCGAACGAAAAAAAGATATTGTTGTGACATAGGTCACAACAATATCTGGGAAGTAAAACACAATTCGTTTAACATCAATAGAAACAATAATTTATTATTTGCATTAAATAATCTCACTACCGCCAACGCTGCCCGATTTTATATATAGTACAACAACATCACTATTCCATCGCTGCTACCAATTTAAAGCACTTCAACGTAGTAGCTCCAACGTAGTAGAAACTGTGGGCTACAAACTTCACCGTGCTTATATACTGCATGTGTGGAGTCGAAAGCATTTACGAATGTTCGGTGGTGTGTGTTTAATGTTCGATAGGGCTTGAGAAAAGATGCAGAAGAAGAGTATTCGAAAAGTATACAGTATCCAGTTGGATATTGGAAGACGTCCCTTTCTTACTGAAAACTGATGTCATTGAGTTGTACTGGTTGCCAGGGTGAATGTAACGCTATATACAGAGTGCGCCATCTTTTATGTCAGTATGTAAACATTGAATAACTTTGACATTTTTCAACAGATTGACTTGGTTGGACAAATTTTGGAAACGTCAATTCAGAAGAATATTACCGACAGACCGTCTGGGAATACGGCCAAACAGTCGCTCGAATGGTTGACATTGAACCTGATTTTTGGAAGCAAATTTTGATGACCGACGAGGCCCATTTCACACTCTTTGGTGGCGTTAATAAGCAAAATTGCCGCATTTTTCGAACAGAGAATCCACACGAGATCTATTAAGCGCCATTGCGTGATCAAAAAGTGACTGTTTGGGCCGGCGTTTGCGCCAAAACCATCATTGGACAATTTTTTTCCGACAAAATGAAACAGTCGATGGAAAACGATATCGGTGGATGTTAGCACATTATGTCCGCCCGCAAATGCGTGAAAAAGGGCTGGATGGTTACTGGTTTCAATAAGACGGTGCGCCATACCACACCGCAAATGAAACAATTCAGTTTCTGCAATGAAAATTCCCTGGACGTCTGATGTCGAAAAGAGACGACATTGACTGGCCACCGATATCTCCAGATTTGAGTCCTCCGGACTCCTTTTTATGGGGTTATTTGAAAAGCAAAGTGTACGCCAGCAAGCCTCAGACCATTGACGAGCTCAAAGCAAACATTCGTGCCGAAATCATTGCTATACCGCCCGCGATGCTCGAAAAAGTAATGAAAAATGCAGCAAAAAGGGCACATTTTGCTGTGGCCAATAGATGCAGCCACTTGGTTGATGTTGTATTCAAAAACTAATCGAAATAAATTCAAAAGGACCAAATTGAGTAAAAATTCCTCACATATAAAAAATCTGCCAATTTATTATTTTCGGGCAGAAGTCCGGAACACGTTTAATTCTGAGACACGGTATAGGTTACTATGTGATTGAAAACTTAAAAAGGGTTCGGGAAGCGGTTAGAATGGGGTCGCGCTAGAAAACTTAAACGCCGCTGTGAATATAACATATCGCCGTGTCGGAAGAACAGTGACGCAACTGCAATTTTGAAAGTTTTTTGTTTTCACATTTCAATATTTTGTGGTTTTGCTATTCTTGCATAAAATCGTTCCCCGTTGTTTTAAACGAACGTGCTCTTGATCTAAGCTGTCTATAGTAACTATTAATAAGCTCGAATGGCTTGTGGGCAATAGTCAAAAATGATTTTGTTTCTCTAAGTCATAGTATAATATCAGTTAATACACGATTAGGAGGTTTTTAGTGATTAGGTTTTTGACCATTACATGAAATCGGAAATGCATTTGTAGGCGATCATATAAAAAGTCTGTGGAAGTGAAAACCAATCTGATATCTCATCAATCCTAAGAAATATGTCGAAAGCCTTACGTCCCATTGGAGTTGAATATCTCAAAATACTGAAATCAACTCTTGACGATTATGTAGGAAGCCTTAGGAAGTAAAAATGAATTTGATATCTCATTAGAACTAAAAAATATGTAGGAATTTGTCAAATCAGTTTTTAGATATAAAGAAAGCCCGAGGAAGTGAAAACCAATCCCATATCTTATCACTACTAAGAGATATGACGAAATTCGTGAAAACGTGTTCAACCCGTTTATACCCTCTTAGGGGTTGAAAAAGGAAAAAACTTGAAAACAAGTTTTAGGTGATTATTAAAAAAGCCCGTGGAAGTAAAAAGTTGTTCGATATCTAATCAGACCTGAGGGATATGGCTGAATTCGTGAAAATGTATACAACCCCTTTACAATACCGTGGAGGTCGAATTTCAAAAACTCCTGAAAACGCTTTCTAGGTATTTATATGAAGAATCCGTACAGTAAAAGTAAATTCAATATTTGGAAAGAACTAATAGATATGACGAAAATCGTGAAAATATATGCATTCCATTTTCACTGATAATTTTTTTTGCCCTCCTTCCGTACGCGCGACGCCACACCGTATAGAGAGTCGCTATCACTGTTGTCAATGAGGTTTAGGGAGTCGAGAGAGTATTTCTGTTACCTATGAGGGTGTAGAGAGTCGAAAATTATTTATCATAACGCACTTTGGAGTTCAGACGTGTGGACTTTTAAACTTTAACTTAACAGCTGGCCACAATCACAACAAATTAACCGATAACTTAATTGATGAATCGAAACCAAGAGTATCAAATGATCAATCGAACAATCGAATGATAATAATCGATTATTTCAATCATTTGATTAATCATTGCCATCTCTAACCACATGCTATCATAAATGATCTGATGAAAATTACAAAATTACAGCACGCAACAATATAATTTCAGCTAACGATTTCTGGTTGTGTTGTTTCCCAAATTAATTGAATTAAGTCTGTCAGGTACTATAATCGCTGTCACTAACGGTGCTATCCGTTATTTATCTGAAGCTTATTGAACATTATGGAACCTACAATACAAAGTGGAGAATCTAATTAAAGTGCCGAAAGCGGATTTCGTAAATTCGGAACCTCATAAGGTCTTATACCATATGCTCGTGTGTGATTATGTGGAGTCCTCCGTTTAATAGCAATCTGTAGATATAAAACATGTTGAGGGATGACGGTAAAACAAACCGGCTATTAATTCAATTTCCACAGGTTTCATATGCATACATAGGGTTTCTGCTAAAGAGGTCATACTAGCTTCTACTTTCTACGGATAGGTTACATGAGCTTAGTAGTACATCGCCAGAAATAAAGAGAAACTAAGGAAAAAACAAATTTTTGTAATTTAAAGACAATGAGTATAAGAATTACTATCACCATGCACACATGTGTATGTTATTAAAGGAAATTGTACGAGTGTCAAATAAAAGGTACAATATAATGCATCAAATGTCTAGACTCTAGAGCCTAGCTAACAACTAGACAATCTTAAAAAATCTGCCAACAGTCTGAGCGAAACCTTATTATTTTAGGGTCAAAGTTCGGGAAGTGGCTAAAACTGGGTCGCGATAGAATGCTTATACTACTGCCATATATTCTATCTGTTATAACGTAACCTAATTGCGTCATATTAACGTATAAAATTCTGTATAAGTTAAAGCTAATTTGATAGCTCATCAAACTTAAGAGATTTGGCGAAAATTGTGAAAATGTATACAACGCTTTTACACACACTTGAATAAATTTTTGAATATCCAAAAATCCTGAAATAAATTTTAAAGTAAAGTAAAAACCTATTACCACTCCTAAGAGATATAACGGAATTCGTGAAAACGTGTTCAACTCTTTACACCCTCTTAGGGGTTGAAAAGGAAAAAATCCTGAAAGCGGAATTTAGTCAAATTTTACTTTATTATTTTAATAATAAAGTATTGTTATTGATTTTAAAAAAAAAAAATTTGCTACCCTGAAAAATTTTCACGTTCCATGACTAATAGACACAAAAGAAAAAAATTTCAGTCCGTCTGTGCGCCGCACAGTGGGGCATTTTCCCAATCCAGCTGGCCAAAATTCGGATTTTCAAACATGTAATTGTTAACCAGCATTTTATGTCTTAATTATTGTCTTAACCAATTAGGGAGTTTCAGAAAGGTTTTTTTTTTACCTGAATTTACTGTAAAAGCCGCGGGCTCAGCTCAAAGTAGCCATTTGTAAAAGATTAGTTGTTACAGAAAAAACTTTCTTTAAAACTAACTGTGCTCACATAATTTTTTCGTGATTTTAAGGGAAAATTAGAAAATTTTGAATAATGGATATTGAAGTAGCAGGTATGTATTTGATTTTTACAATTTATGGTTTTTCAAGGATATATAGTTTTTGAACTAGATAGTTTTAAATTTCGGTAAAATTTTAGATCTATTTTTTGCAAAAGGTACATTTTCAAAATTGATTAAGTTATATACCTCCGCAAGACCCCGTTAAAATTTATGTGACAATATGAAGGTCAAATATTCATTCTTAAGGAGTCACAAAATTTTTTTTGCAAATATCTGCATATTCAGATTTTATAACAGTTTATGTTGATAACGGAAATTCGAAATATTCGTTCTTTGAATTTTAGTTCTGTTACAATTTTTTTCTCGTTCCTTGTAGGATCATCTGGAGTTACACTACTGACAAGGAATTGTTTATACGGAGTGATGGAAGAAAGCGGATACCGCGACTTTAACAAAAAGTTGGAATTTTTGGAAAATTACCTAGTCAACGTGCGAGTTTAGCGAAGAATTTGCATTTAAGAAGAATGTGCAGAGTTTAAAGGCGAAGTTCAAAAGTAAATGGGTAGCTGCAAGCAGGATGGATAGTATATTCAGGAAGAAAAACGATAATTGGCTCAAAGGAACCTTCGGAATACCCAAGAGCACTTCTTAGGCAGGACGACCAGCTAAAATCTTCAAGGAATCAAGCGATCGAACAAAACGAAGGAAAACGAAAACAGTACGTGAAAAGATGAGCACGGATGAATTGACGTTTGCTGTCCGGATGAAACTACGATCTTCCGGAAAGAGGGATGACTCAAAAGTCTTACAGGATATTACGTGGAGTCCAACTTGGGCAACTAAGTACAAGAAAGCCTACCGCAGCAGCTTGGAAAAAAAAGACAAGCCACTGCACCCTATACATGCCTTTGCAATATTCGTTGAAGCAGATTTGAGCAGAAACCAATATGAATAATTAGAACTGGTGCTCTAAAGGCAAAGGCCCTTGATATAAAATTTTACAAAAACTCAAGAAAGATTGTTACCCTAGGCCAGAATCATACCAAGTATCAGCTACTTATGCAGAAGTTAATCTGCTAGATTTGTTGGATCATACAAGTGCAAGATTAATTGAATACCTCAGTGAAATAGCAAGTTCCTTGAACGAAGATGAAGCTCAATCAATGCAGCTGATGACAAAGTGGGGATGCGACGGATCACAACAGACCCTATATAAACAAAGATTCGAAAATAATTTGGACTCTGACAGTAACGTTTTCCAAAGTTCCATTTTGCCACTACAAACTGTAAAATAAATAACGTGATTAAAGTTCTTTGGCAGAATCCTACACCGTCTTCTCCTTGATACTGTCCTCCGATTAGAATAGTTTTTACAAAAGAATCTAGAGAAATTATTAATAGAAAAATTAAATACATACAGGATCAAATTGACAATTTAAAAAGTCAATAATTGAAGGAAACAGAACGCTCACAGTAAAGCACCTACTAACATTCACTATGGTTGACGGTGAAGTATATGTAATGCTGCTACCAATACAACATCTTCGATGAGATGTTACATTTGCGGTGCGAATTCGAAAGATTTTAACCAGCTGTCTCTACAAAATGAAGTTACTCCATCAGCACTGTAATTTGGTCTTTCGATATTACATGCCAGAATACGGTTATTCGAAACCTTATTGCACTTGTCATATAAATTAGATGTAAAGAAGTGGCAAATAAACTCTGAAGATGACAAAACTGCTGTGAATATGCGAAAACACAGCATACAACAAAATTTTCGAGAAAGATTAGGCCTCATTGTTGATATTCCCAAGCAAGGATTTGGCAATACCAATGATGGAAATACCAGCCGAAGGCAACCTACGCTATGGATCTACTGCAAGCACAGCGGATGAAATTGAAGATATGGATGAAACTGAAGAATAATTTATATTGTTTAGATATAAAAAAAATAAATTAATTATGTACAATAAATTATATTTATTATGAAAATAAACAGTATTTTACTCGAAAAACTAGTAATTTCGGTTAAAAATGTACTCTGAAAAGATTCACCAAAAAAAATTGTACATATATTTATTATGCAAAACAATTTTTTTTCAATAAATATGTTTCAATAATGTTATTACTTCATAATAACTTAATAATACCTAATTTCTGACGAATCGACAATGTAAATAATTTTGGCCAGCTAGATCGTGCAAATGCCCCACTGTGCGCCGTCCGCCATCCGCCGTCCGCCGTACGCAAAACGTTTGAAAGCTTATAGCTCTCAAACTCTTTGAGCTATTAAGTTGAATTTTTTTTTTTGGTAGACTGAACAGACTCCTTCAAGTGCCCACCGTTTGAGTGGTAGGGGTGTGAGGGGGGAGGTGGGAGAAGCGCTTTAGACGAAAAATTTTGGTTTCTAGATCTCAGTAACCGTTTAGCCTAGGAGGCTGAAACTTGGAATTTATATAGAGCATCGATAGCGGACCCATATTGCTGATATAGGTGAAGGGTTGTGGGAGTCAGGGGAATAATAATGCTTCCGAAACGCTCGAAAGCCGAGATCGAGACATTCTAAAATCCATATCTCCTAAACGGTTAATGTCACAAATTTGAAACTGAATGAACATCTGTGGGTGTACTAGGAGAATAGATCGGAAATAAATTTTTAAGAGGTTCCAGTGGCGTACGGAGGTGGGGGTCGAAAAACTTTAGATTACGATATCTCACCAACCAATTACACTAGACAAATAAAATTCGGTTTCTGTATTAAGGTTGACAAATAAAGTTTGCTGAAAGTAAACATTTTTAAGTAGGCGGTACAGTATGGAAGTGGAGGGGATAACAATTTTTCTAAAAAATCACGTATCATATCTCAAGAACAGTGAATGATAGATGCTATGAATTTTTACCAGAAGTAGGCCCAATAGACCCCTAGCAGAAATTGTGGTGGTGAGGGTGTAGTAGGTGGGGGTAGGGAAGGATAAAGAAGAAAAAGTTCCGATTCTTATATCTCGAGAACCTATAATGATATAAAGCTGAAACGTGGTATTTGGATAGAACTATAGTAGTAGCATGTTGAAAAAATATTATTTTTTAAAGGGGTAGTATGGTACGGGGGTGTGGGGTGTTGAAACTCGGTACATATATGTAAATCAACTAGAAAAGTGATTTAGATTAAAAAAAATTTCAAATATACATTGGCGTACGGAAGGGAGGCAAAAAAAATTATCATTGAAAATGGAATGCATATATTTTCACGATTTTCATCATATCTATTAGGTCTTTCCAAATATTGAATTCATTTTTATTTCACGAATTTGTCATATAAATACCTAGAATGTGTTTTCAGGATTTTTTTAAATTCGACCCCCCCGGTTGTATAAAAGGGTTGTATGCATTTTCACGAATTCAGCCATATCCCTCAGGTCTGATTAGATATCGAATAACTTTTTACTTCCACGGGATTGTTTAATAATCACCTAAAACTTGTCTTCATGTTTTTTCCTTTTTCAATCCCTAAGAGGGTATAAACGGGTTGAACACGTTTTCACGAATTTCGTCATATCTCTTAGTAGTGATAAGATATGGAATTGGTTTTTACTTCCTCGGGCTTTCTTTACATATATCTAAGAACAGATTTCAAAATTTTTTGATATTCAACCCCAAAGTCTGTGCAAGGGGGTTGCATATGTTTTCACAAATTTCTTCATATTTCTTAGTTCTAATGAGATATCAAATTCATTCTTACTTCCTAAGGCTCCCTACATAATCGTCAAAAGTTTTTCAGTATATTTAGATATTCAACTCCAATAGGACGTAAGGCTTTCGACATATTTCTTAGGATTGATGAGATATCAGATTGGTTTTCACTTCCACAGACTTTCATGTGATGACCAAAAACCTAATCACGAAAAACCTCCTAATCGCGTATTAACTGATATTATACTATGACTTAGACCTCTTTCCGGAGTATGACACAATTATGTAATTTATATGTTATATGTGACAGCGGCGTTTAAGTATTCTAGCTAGACCCCATTCTAAGCGCTTCCCAAATTTTCTTCTAGGTTTTCAGTCACATAGTAACCTAAACCGCGTTTCAGAATTAAACGCGTTCCGGACTTCTACCCGAAAATTATAAAGTTGCGCCTAGACTGTTGGCAGATTTTTAACAAGCCGTGGAAGTGAAAAGTTATTTGATATCTAATCAGACATGATGGATATGGCTGAATTCGAGAAAATGTAGAAAACACCTTTTCATTACCTCAAGGATCGAATTTCAAAAAATCCTGAAAACGCTTTCTAGGTATTTATGTAAAGAATCTCTAGAATAAAAATTAATTCAATATTGCAGAAGACCTATGAGATATGACGAAATTGGAGAATATATATGCAACACATTTTCACTAATTATTTTTTACCCCTTCCGTACGTATTTAAAAAATTTTTTTTATCTAAATTACTTTTCTTCTAGATCTATATATATAGGTACTCACCAACTTCCAACATTCTAGCATAAACCGTTCTATATATAGGAAAAACACCCTCACCCCGTACCTTACTATCCCTATTAAAAATTATATTTTTAAGACATTCAAATTCAAATTCGTCTTTATTTTGCCTAGTCTGTATAAATTTCAGTGTAAGTTTCTAATAAAGTTACTTTAGAGCTATTGAGTATCTGTACCCATTTCAACTAATGTTTTATGTATTTGTCGTAAGACGTGTGGGAGGTAGTGTGTATGTATGATGTCGATGTCGAATTTTGAAACATTTGCAATTTATTTTTAAAACATGCTACTACTAAAGGTCTATCTAAATACCAAGTTACAGTTATTCATCATAATGGGTTCTTGAGATATAAAAATCGAAACTTTTTCTTTTTCACCCACCCCATCGTCGTCATCCCCTACACCCACACCCTTACCCTTGTCTCTGCTAGGAGTTTGTTAGATCTACTTTCCGTGAAAATTCTAAGGATATATCTTAAACTGTTGAGAAATGAGACGTGAATTTTTAGGAAAATGCTTATCCCGCTCAATTCCATGTTCCACTGCCCCCTTAAAAAAATTTATTTTTATTGAACTCCATTTGTTGACATGTATAATACACATACCGAATTTAATTTTTCTACCGCAATTCGTTTGTGAGATATCGTAATCTAAAGTTTTAAGTTAGTTTTAAGTTCTTATTAATAGGTTTTTAAAAATAATTTTCCTAAATGAAGTATCACTTTAATTAATAACATAATTTGTCAAGAAATAGAAATACTACACTATAGTTGTAAAGACAATAATTTTTTCCCCGTCTGATCTCTACAAAAATTGTATAAACTGTAAATATTTTATAGAATAATTTTAATAATTAAATAAATAAGTAAGTAAATAATCGAATTTTTCTGGAGGGAAGAGTAGAAAATTTGAACTTTCACAGTTTTCTCGCACTAAAAGTATTTTTAGTAACGTTCGTCTCCTTAAAAATTCCCGATGTGTTTCAGCGTTCCGTTTATAGATAGAAATAACTGACTGATGACGGTTTAGCGTCGCGTCAACCGTTTCGCCACAGATGGAAACGACAATGTCAAAAGTGTGACGGGACACCCGTGTCGGCGACTACATTCTACATACTTTTAAATTGTTGTTGTTGTTGGTTGGTGTGAGGGAAGACACGCAGCAAAGCAGCGCATCTCGAGCATTCAGGCCAACATGGCCCATTATACTCGAATTCCCCATTCTCTACCCGAACTTTTTCGTCCTCCTCACGAATTTCAAGAGCTCAGGTAGGGAGCGAGAACGGAGTTCTTCCATCCTCATAACATCAACGCCGTATACGTGCATTCTCGCAAAAGAGGAAGCTGGACACTCAAGAAGGAAATGTTCTGTTGTGTCGTCGCTCTCGTCGCAAGCAGTGCACATGGGGTCGTCAATGATTCTCAATCTGACCATGTGTAGGCCACACGAGCTATGCCCTGTGAGGACACCAACCATACTACCACTTTCCTGTCTGCTCAATTTGAGAAGAAAAGAAGAGGTTCGTCCACAAGGTTTCTGGTCTACCGCATTCCCGGAAGAAGCCGCCATCTCTCAATGTGTGATTCACCCACTCAGCAATGGCAGCACTAACAGAGGCAACCGGCACACCGAAAACTCGTTCTGGTTCGACCATGGCTGACTCCGATCCAGCCTTTGCTAATGCATCAGCTATTTCATTGCCATTTACACCCTGGTGGCCTGCAACCCATATGAGCTTTAAGTCATTAAATCTGCCAACAGAATTCAACCGTTCTTTACACTAACGTACCATTTTCGAAAAGACGATTGGATTATCTAGGGATTATAGAGCGGCCTGACTATCGCTGCAAATGCAGATCATCCTGCCTGTCCATCTTCCCTCTATAATCCATTCCACTGCCTTAAGGATCGCATAAACTTCAGCTTGAAATACCGAATAATGTTTTCCTAGGGCGAAAGAGTACTTGAGATCTTCAGTCTGCAGGTACATTCCAGCTCCTAATCCATCTTCATTCATTGATCCGTCCACTTTTAAGGGGGTACATCCGAGTAGAAAGCAGAAAAAATAGGTGAATTTTAGAAATTATTATCTCAAAAACTATTTGCTCGATTTTATCCAGGTTGGTTTTATTCGAAAGTATATATGTTGAGGTACGCTCATAATTTTTTTTTATAAATATATATCAATCGGGGGCGCTGCTGTCAGGGTCGGCGTAAAGAAAGTCCGTCACTCGCACGCTCTGCGGTTCCCAAGATTACATGCAGGCGGTTGATTCAAAACAAAAATTTCAAAAAGATTCTGAAAATGTAAAGTATGATGCTCTTTGCTACGTAGGGGTTTTTGAAAAAAAAAAATTTTCACAAAATGGCGGCCGATTAAACTTGATTTTCAGTTTTTAACCTCAATTATCGACCTTTCTGGCTTGATAAAAAAAAAGTAAATAAGTTAAAAAAAAAAATTCTACGTAGCAAAGTAGAAAACCTATCCAAAAATATTATGTAAAATTTTGGAAACAATCGGTCAAGCCGTTTTCCGAAGATTTTGGGGACCGTCTTTGAAAAGTATGTTTCGAGATAATCGCGTTTGAATGCCGCTCTATATAGAGAATTCATGAAGGTCCCATTCCGGTTAACTGCCCATAACTTTCACAATTCTTGGAATTTCAATATGAAATTTACACACAATATTCTTAAGACTACAAACTTTAAGATGAGTGAAAAAAAAATTTTTGAAAAAAAAAAAATTTCTACTCGGATGTACCCCCTTAAATTACTTTATTATTTGTTAATAATAAAATATTTTACTTACTTTATTATTTGTTAATAATAAAGTATTTTTTCCGTCACCATGAGCACGTAGTTTGGATCCAAACCAACCTCTATCGAAGGCACATCAGTATCGGCTCTCGCCGAAAAAGTTGAAGTTGAGTCAACTGCCGACGATTGCCTCGGCGCGTCATAGAGCTCGTTTTTTATGTATGTAGAATGTAGCCGGCGACGCAAAACGGCGGAGATGGAAACACAACCTTATTCTGGAACCCGCCGGCGGGGCAGTGAACTGCGATTCACCCAATTTTTATACTCTAGATGAAATCATATAGAGTATTATAAGTTTAATCCAGCCGAAAAGTTTGTAACGCATAGAACCAAGCCTCAGACGAAAAAAAGTTATAAATTATTTTTTGTTTATTTGTGCCCAAAAACCTCAAATCCGCCTGACGTCCGTCCGTCCGTCCGTCCGTCCGTCCGTCCGTCCGTCTGTCCGTTAGCACGATAACTCAAGAACGCCTTCACCTAGGATCTTGAAATTTTGAATCTGGATGTTTGGTTGAATTTGTAAGGCTAAGTTCGTTAACGGGCAAAATCGTCCTACTCCTTCGGGTAGCTGCCATACAAAATGTCCTTAAAACACGTGCTCAAGAATATTGGTCGATAACTTCAGAAGAGTTTAAGCTACGACATTGAAATTTTGTTTGTGTTATTTTTCCAATAGTTCGAGCTAAATGTATGATTATGAAGAAAATCCAGTGTAGCTGCCATACAAATATCCAGTCAAAATGTATTCACTTAATTTACGAAACTCACTATAACTCAAGTAATCTTTTAGCTACGAATTCGGAATTTTTTACAAATTAGTTTTGAGTAAAAACAAAGTTTGAGTTTACTAGTCAGCGAAATTCTTTTACTCCTTCTGGTAGCTGCCATACAAAATGTCCTTAAAATACGTGTTCAAGAATATTGGCCGATAACTTCAGAAGGGTTTAAGCTACGTCTTTGAAATTTTGTACGTAGTATTTTTCCAATAGTTGAAGCTAAATGTATGATTATGAAGAAAATGCTATTAGTCCTTCGTGTAGCTGCCATACAAATATCCTGTCAAAACGTCTTCTTTTAATTTACGGAACTTACCATAACTCAAGTAAGCTTTTAGCTATAAATTGGAAATTTTGTACAAATTAGTTTTGAGTAAAAACAAAGTTCGAGTTTACTAATCAGCGAAATCCTTTTACTCCTTCTGGTAGCTGCCATACAAAATGTCCTTAAGACACGTGTTCAACAATATTTTTCGATAACTTTTGAACGCTGGAAGCTACGAATTTGAAATTTTGTACACGTTCATTTTTGAATGGTTCCAAGGAAAAGGATAAATATGTATGAAATCGAGTGAGTCCTTCCTGCACCTCCCATGTGAAAGTCCTTCAAAAAGGACATTTTTTTTCGATGACTTACCCAGTTCAAGGTATGAAGTTAAACACTGAATATTGTCTTTTAGTTTTGAGTAGCAATCAAATGGCAGTCCTTAATAAAGGACATACAACATGCACACACGTAATTCTACTTTATCCCCAACTACAATATAAATCGGAGTTCAGTATTCATCTAGAGTATTATACGATTGGCTTGCAGCCGATCGTGACTGCAGTATGTTTATACTCTAGATGAAATCATATAGAGTATTATAAGTTTAATCCAGCCCAAAAGTTTGTAACGCATAGAACCAAACCTCGAACGAAAAAAAGTTATATATTATTTTTTGTTTATTTGTGGCCAAAAACCTCAAATCCGTCTGACGTCCGTCCGTCCGTCCGTCCGTCCGTCCGTCCGTCCGTCCGTCTGTCCGTTAGCACGATAACTCAAGAACGCCTTCACCTAGGATCTTGAAATTTTGAATCTGGATGTTTGGTTGAATTTGTAAGGCTAAGTTCGTTAACGGGCAAAATCGTCCTACTCCTTCGGGTAGCTGCCATACAAAATGTCCTTAAAACACGTGTTCAAGAATATTGGTCGATAACTTAAGAAGGGTTTAAGCTACGACTTTGAAATTTTGTATGTGTTATTTTTCCAATAGTTGGAGCTAAATATATGATTATGAAGAAAATCCTGTTAGTCCTTCGTGTAGCTGCCATACAAATATCCTGTCAAAATGTATTCACTTAATTTACGAAACTCACTATAACTCAAGTAATCTTTTAGCTACGAGTTCGAAATTTTGTACAAGTTAGTTTTGAGTGAAAAGAAAGTTCGGGTTTACTAATCAGCGAAATCCTTTCACACCTTCTGGTAGCTGCCATACAAAATATCCTTAAAACACTTCTTCAAGAATATTGGTCGATAACTTAAGAAGGGTTTAAGCTACGTCTTTGAAATTTTGTATGTGTTATTTTTTCAATAGTTGGAGCTAAATGTATAATTATCAAGAAAATCCTATTAGTCCTTCGTGTAGCTGCCATACAAATATCCAGTCAAAAAGTCTTCACTTAATTTACGGAACTCACTATAACTCAAGTAATCTTTTAGCTATGAACTCGGAATTTTTTACAAATTAGTTTTGGGTGAAAACGAAGTTCGAGTTTACCAGTCAGCGAAATCCGTTTACTCCTTCTGGTAGCTGCCATACAAAATATCATTAAGACACTTGTTCAACAATATTTTTCGATAACTTTTGAACGCTTCAAGCTACGAATTTGAAATTTTGTACACATTCATTTTTGAATGGTTCCAAGGAAAAGGATAAATATGTAAGAAATCGAGTGAGTCCTTCCTGCACCTCCCATGTGAAGGTCCTTCAAAAAGGACATTTTTTTGGATGAGTTCAAGGTATGAAGTTAAACACTGAATATTGTCTTTTAGTTTTGAGTAGCAATCTAATAGCAGTCCTTAATAAAGGACATACAACATGCACACACGTAATTCTACTTTATCCCCAACTACAATATAAATCGGAGTTCAGTATTCATCTAGAGTATTATACGATTGGCTTGCAGCCGATCGTGACTGCAGTATGTTAAATTATTGAAAACGCGTGGACGATTCACTTTCTCGAAAATTTGACAGTTGAAATCCGCAATGAAATAGTCACGTTTTTAAACTTTTTTCAGAAAGTAATTGGCAATAACTAAAGAGAAATTTAAGATGGTCCATCTCTCACATTTACAGTATTAGAAATTTTGACATTTTACTGCCTTAAAATATGGTTTCAAATACACGGAAAAGACGTTTTAAAAGTATATCGATAAAGCAGTTTCCGAACGATTTCAATAATCACATGTGCTGTGAATGATAATCGAATGTGAACCGCATAGTCGGCGGGAATAAAAAATCCGAAGTTTTCCAGAATAAGCGTCAATATCCATACATAGAAGCTCAGAAATAGTTACTAGCTTCAAAGGATACCGGTCAAAAATGCTACATATAATTTTTCGTCCTTAAAACCCCTAAATCTCTTTCGAAGGCATGGGACTACGCCTTTCAGTGCGCAGTTATTTGTAGAGCTGATAAATAATTCACTATGGAAATCGAATTTACGTATTCCTGTCTCTAATAGTGAGAACAGAACAGATTGTCTTTTAAATGTTTTTTTTTTTGAGAATAAGGATATTAGCTTATCGTCTAACCCTCGGAGAAAGTGTATGAAAGGATAATTGGGAAGGGAATTTTTGGAAATCGATATTGTGTAAACATACAGTAATTGAGCATAAGGAATACGAATGATGAGTAACACTCTCGCATGTGGCTACCGAGTGCCAAGATATATAGTATTTTAGGACATACAACGTTTAATCCGCTTACTGGCACAAATAAAGTTACTAACTTTTATAGGTGGCTAATTTAATCAACTTCACTTTCGAATAAAATGATAAAACCTTTCTGTCGTATTCAGAAGAAGAAGCATCAGAAACGAATTGAAGTTTGCTGCAAACATTCGAACGTCGTTCACAATGTTGTGTAAATACTCCGGGGGGCTGCAATGAGAACGAGAACATCTTTCGAATAAATACTGGTGAAAAATCTATTTCTTAAAGAATCCAAGCGAGAAACTCCTGTGGAATTCCTTGCAGATCTTATTGAAGGTTCTCTTCTTATTTGGTTAGAGTCGCACTTTGAATACAAAGTAGACAGTTTCGTATACGAAATACACACAAAAATTTAAAGATGCGGTAAAATTGAAAAATGTTTTAAACTCCATGAATTTGCCGATATTTTCAAAATCAAAGATGAGACTGAACTTTTAAATGTGTCGATTTTACGTCGAACATAGACGATAAGGAATTGTATAAGACAATAGCTAGCATTACACTCTATGCCAACACTCAAAGAAAAAATATGATTATGGCCACCATATTTTGGGAGAACCTTACTATGATTGAGGTTATAGTTGCCACAACCATGTTACAACATGTAACACAGTTGTACTAACTGAATGTTTGTTTGTAATAACTATAGTTCTATAGCAAAAATTTTACAACTTAGTTACTAGAACTATGGTGTTTGTTTTTAGGAAACATACAATGTTTGTCTCAAACAAAATTATGGTTGTGGAAACCTAGGTGTGTGATTCACACAACCTTCTTTTTTAATAGAACGGTTACGCCAATCATAAAAATCCTGTGACATGATTACTTGAAACATAGTTAAGTTTTTAGAAAACATGTTATGTTTGGCTCAAACAAAATTATGGTTGTGAAAACCTAGTTGTGTGATTAACGCAACCATGTTTTTAATTAGAACGATTACACCAATCATAAAAATTCTGTAACATAGTTACTAGAAACATAGTTATATTTTTAGGAAACATGTTATGTTTGGCTCAATCAAAATTATGGTTGTGGAAACCTAGGTATGTGATTCACGCAACCTTCTTATTTATTAGAACGGTTACGCCAATCATAAACATCATGTGACATGATTCCTAGAAATATATAATGAAAGTATAAAATGAATTTTCAAAGAGAACTCGGACACCATTTTTGAGCAAACTTTAACATACTTTCACATACTATAACTAACAAAAAAAATTAGATAGAAACAAAAAATTGAATATCAATTATTTTCTTCACTAGTTCTTAAAGTACAAAAATTTTCAAAAGAATCGGAGAAGGTAAGGTCACAACTTTGGCGATTCTTGATGGAATGAGCCAAATATGTCGCACTGATCATATTTATGCTTATCACAATCACAGTATGGTTACGGCAATCATAATATGTCAACTAACATGATTGTACTGACCATCTCTAATCAAATTCTATAGTTACACTAATCGTTCAAAGTTATGTCAATTATAGTATGGTTGTGACAATCATATCTAATATCTTACCTTACATGATTGCACACACCATATCTGGTATGGTTGTGGGAATTATTTTATCAAATTTCATGGTTCCACTGATCATAGAATATTGTTGTCGTAATTATAATATACTTTTACTCGTACATCATGTAACGAGAATAATTGGTACAACAATATTAAATTTCAGTACGGATATATGTTTAATGCAACCATACTATATTTTTACGAATTATGTGCTATGGCTAAGAGCACCATATCCATGATCATTGGAAACATATCTGTTTTACAATAGTTAGAAGAACTTTAATATAGTCAATGCAACCTTGGAATAAACATAGTTTTTCTTTCAGTGAAGCTGTCAAATATTTAACCAAAAAGATATGACGAAAAGCTATGTCAAATTATTTTCCGTAAAGATGGACTTTGTATAGAACAAATAAAATAATATGTCAAACAATAAAGTGACAGTTACAGTATCTGAGTGCATTTACAAGAAAGAGTAGTCAAATATTTGACAACGTGCCATACAGTGCAATACTAGCTTAAATAACTGCAAAATATTCTCTTTTCATTCACAAGCCAAAATACCGTTAATGTGATTTTTTGATATTTAATTTCTGTTAGTCCGAAAGGCTGGAGTAGTATATGTTGATTTTCCTGGAATTTGTCTAGAAAAAAATTAAAATTGTGTTCAGACTGTTGATAGGTTGTTTTTAAGTCTACTCGCGTTTTAAATTACTTTATTATTTCAATAATACAGTATTGTTATCGATTTTAAAAAAAAATTTGCTACCCTCAAACATTTTTATACTCTAGATGAAATCATATAGAGTATTATAAGTTTAATCCAGCCCAAAAGTTTGTAACGCATAGAACTAAGCCTCGGACGAAAAAAAGTTATATATTATTTTTTGTTTATTTGTGCCCAAAAACCTCAAATCCGTCTGACGTCCGTCCGTCCGTCCGTCCGTCCGTCCGTCCGTCCGTCCGTCCGTCTGTCCGTTAGCACGATAACTCAAGAACGCCTTCACCTAGGATCTTGAAATTTTGAATTTGGAAGTTTGGTTGAATTTGTAAGGCTAAGTTCGTTAACGGGCAAAATCGTCCTACTCCTTCGGGTAGCTGCCATACAAAATGTCCTTAAAACACGTGCTCATGAATATTGGTCGATAACTTCAGAAAGGTTTCAGTTACGACCTTGAAATTTTGTATGTGTTATTTTTCCAATAGTTGGAGTTAAATATATGATTATGAAGAAAATGCTGTTAGTCCTTCGTGTAGCTGCCATACAAATATCCTGTCAAAATGTATTCACTTAATTTCCGAAACTCACTATAACTCAAGTAATCTTTTAGCTACGAATTCGAAATTTTTTACAAGTTAGTTTTGAGTGAAAAGAAAGTTCGACTTTACTAGTCAGCGAAATCCTTTTACTCGTTCAGGTAGCTGCCATACAAAATGTCCTTAAAACACGTGTTTAAGAATATTGGCCGATAACTTCAGAAGGGTTTAAGCTACGACTTTGAAATTTTGTATGTGTTATTTTTCCAATAGTTGGAGCTAAATGTATGATTATGAAGAAAATCCTATTAGTCCTTCGTGTAGCTGCCATACAAATATCCTGTCAAAACGTCTTCAATTAATTTACGGAACTTTCAATAACTCAAGTAATCTTTTAGCTATGAGTTGGAAATTTTGTATAAATTAGTTTTGAGTAAAAACGAAGTTTGAGTTTACTAATCAGCGAAATCCTTTTTCCCCTTCTGGTAGCTGCCATGCAAAATGTCCATAAGACACGTGTTCAACAATATTTTCCGATAACTTGTGAACGCTTCAAGCTACGAATTTGAAATTTTGTACTCGTTCATTTTTAAATGGTTCTAAGGAAAAGGATAAATATGTAAGAAATCGAGTGAGTCCTTCCTGCACCTCCCATGCGAAAGTCCTTCAAAAAGGACATTTTTTTTCGATGAATTACCCAGTTAAAGATGTGAAATTAAACAATGAATATTGTCTTTTAGTTTTGAGTAGCAATCTAATAGCAGTCCTTAATAAAGGACATACAACATGCACACACGTAATTCTACTTTATCCCCAACTACAATACAAATCGGAGTTCAGTATTCATCTAGAGTATTATACGATTGGCTTGCAGCCGATCGTGACTGCAGTATGTTTTTTTTACGTTTCATAACGAGTAGACACGAAAAAAGCAAAAAAAAATTTCAGTCCGTCTCGTAGCACCCAAACCCTACTAGCTATTTAGTTGAATTTTTTTTTGTGGGTAGAGTGGATAGGCCCCCTAAAGTGACCAAATTTGGTGCGGCGGGGGTGTGCGGAGGGAGGAAGGGGAAGTGTCTTAGACGGAAAATTTTGGTTTCTAGATCTCAGCAACCGCTTATGCTAGGAGGCTGAAATTTGGAATTTACATAGAGCTTTGGTAGTGGACCCATTTGCAAAAAAATTGCAGATATAGGTGAAGGGGTTTGAGAGTGGGGGGAATAATAATGCGTCCGAAACGCAAAAAAGGCGAGATCGACACATTCTAAATTCCATATCTCCTAAACGGTCAATGTCAAATTGAAACTTAATGAATATCTGTAGGTATACTAGGAGAATAGATCGGAAACGAATTTTTGAGTGGGGGCAGTAGCGCACGGGAGTGGGGGGGGGGGTGAAAAACTTTAGATTACGATATCTCACGAACCTATTGCACTAGACAAATAAAATTTGGTTTGTGTATAAAGGTTGACAAATGAAGTTTGATGAAAGCAAAAATTTTCAAGAGGGCGGTGGAGCATGAAAGTGGAGCGGATAAGAATTTTTCTAAAAAATCACGTATCATATCTCAAGAACAGTGTAAGATAGATGCTTCAAATTTTTACCAGAAGTAGGCCTTATAGACCCCTAGCAGAAAACAAAATGTTGGAGGTGAGGGTGTAAAGGGTAAGGGTGGGGGAGGGTGAAAAGGAAAAAGTTCAGATTTTTATATCTCAACAACCTATAATGATATAAAGCTGATACTTGGAATTTAGATCGAGCTATATTAGTAGCATGTTGGAAAAATATAATTTTTTATAGTGGTAGTATGGTACGGGGGTGGAGTGTGTTTTCCCTATCTATAGAACGGCTTATGCTACAAAGTTAAAACTCGGTATGTATATGTAAATCAACTGGAAAAATAATTTAGATAAAAAAAATTTTTCAAATATTCATTGGCGTTCGGAGGGGGCCAAAAAAATTGATCAGTGAAAATGGAATGCATATATTTTCACGGTTTTCGTCATATCTATTAGGTCTTCCCAAATATTGAATTCATTTTTATTCTACGGCTTCTTCATATAAATACCTAGAAAGTTTTTTCAGGACTTTTGAAATTCGACCCCTAAGGGGGTGTAAATGGGGTTGTAAACTTTTTTCATGAATTCTACTATATCCCCAGGTGTTATCAGATATCGAATATGTTTTCACTTTCACGTGCTTGCGTAATAATCGCCTAAATCTCGTTTTTAAGTTTTTTCCATTTTCAGCCCCTAAGAGGGTATAAACGGGTTGAACACATTTTCACTAATTCCGTCATTTCTTTTAGAAGTGATAAGAAATTGAATTGGTTCCTACTTTCTCGGGCTGTCTTCATATTTATTTATTAACTCCTTTCAGGATTTTTGGATATTCAACCCCCAAGTGGGTGTAGGGCGGTTGCATATCTGATGATATATCGAATTCATTTTTACTTCTTAAGGTTTCCTATATAAAAAAGCCAAAAAGTCAATTTCAGTATTTTAGATATTCAATCCTAATGGGTGTAACGGGGTTGACATATTTCTTAGGTTCGATGAGATATTAGATCGCTTTACATTTCCACAGACTTTTTATATAATCGCCTACAAACCCATTTCTCAATTTTTCGATATTCAATCCCCAAGGGTTTGTATATGTTTTCACAATTTTTGCCATCCCTTAGTTTTGATGAGATATAAAATTTATTATTACGGCCAACCAATTCACGATTATTCGAATTTCCAGAACCAAGGAGGTGTGAAGTGTTTGCTTACGTTTTCACAAATTTTTCAAATTCCCTCGTATCTCATGAGATATCAAGTTGATTCTTATGAAATCGCCTAAAAACCTGTTTCACAATTTTTTTGAAATTCAAACCCCAAGTGGAAGTAATGGGTTTGTATACGTTTTAACAATTCGTCATATCTCTTAAGTCTGATAAGGCAACAAATTCGATTTTACTTCTATAGGCTTTTAGTGTACATAATATACCGAAATTCGAATAGTCTACACGGACTTTTTCAATGTTTAACCGGCTAAAAATCTCTATTTTAAATATTTTTATTTTAAGAACAAAATTAACTTTCCAAGAAACGTCATAATCTCGAAAAAACTGATGATATACTCCGACTTTGACCACTCCCGAACTTTGACCCGAAAAATAATAAAGTTTTGCCCAGCCCATTGGCAGATTTTTTTCTGTAGTTATCCACAAAGAAAATGAATGGTGAAAATATGTTGAATAAGTTTTCACGAGTTCAGCTATATCTCTTGGATCACATAAGATAATGAAATGTTTTGCGATTTTAATAGGTGTTTATTATTAAATTTATTTATGTTGGCTGTAATTTGCTTTGTTACTAAGTTCGTTGTTATCAAAACAAACATTTCTTAATGGAGGTAATCAAATTGGGCTTCCACTATGCCTTTACTTCTTTAAGCCTCCTTTTTCGATTTTCGTGGGAAAGGAAAGTCATTCTACTTGCATTCACTTCAGATTTTCTACTTGCATTCATTTATATTTCGACACAATTCGATTTACTTAAAACTTCGTTAATTTATTACTTTCAGGAAAATATTACGCACCACTAGCCAATCATGAAACCACCGACGTGACTTCCTAAGGACATCATATTCCGAACGAAATAGACAATGTACCCAAGTTGTCTGATAAACTTCATTATCGTCTTGTATTGGGTGCCATTAATTTACGGAGCGGTGGCACCTTGCGAGTACCAAAGTATTCAGGAGTTAATTAAAACGAGTCCTGTAATACTGAAGGCCTTGGGCGCCAGAATATTCGCTGACGTCGGTGTTGTTCAATTGACTGAAGATGAGGATAACGCTACTACGACGTCATCGTCATCAACGTTAATCACATTAACGCCGACGACACTTTATAAAGGAGCATCGCTGCTGAAGGTCGCACAAACAGTAGATGGCGAATACTATCATTACGAGGGGTAAGTTAATTTGCGTCCTGTTCATTTCTTTTACTCAATTTCTGGAAAAAAAATCGACTATGGTGTTTCCTAGAATCTTTAATTAAGTTATGTAGGCAAGTCCTTTTGGCCTTTAAGGATTCATCTTATCGCAGAACTTATCCCAGAAGGGTCAAGAGAGCTCTTTTCCCGACGGCTAATTTTACGCCTGAATAAATATGCTAATGAGTAAAATAAATTGCCGCACTTCAAGCCAATGCTCGGGAATTTTTGAAAATCAAGTCGCCTTGACAGCTTTTGGGAGACAAAAGGACGATACTTACCGTCGTAAAGATGCAAACGTTTCTTTCCACAATCGCCGTTTAAATGTTCATTTTAAGGAATCGTAGATTCCGTCTCCTTGGTTATTAAGAACTTTCAACTACAGAAGTTGTGTTAAGTCAGCAGGTTTCTAGAATTTCCATAGTTAGTCGGTTATTGCTTAACTTTAAGGGTGTTTTCCGAGATTGTTGAGTAGCGAGCGTGTGGTTGACAGTTTTGTTACAGGATAATCTAATGGATTTATCGCTGAATGCGGTGGTATAATATGATTTGCACGATTTAATCTAACCATGGAATGAATAAGTGTTCATCTAGCTCATTAATTTTAATTGCTGCAAAAGGACAAGTTGCAACAGCTTTCATTCCACTTAGTCCTTTTTACCAACCGGTGTTAAGTTTCTGTTTATAAGTTGCTATCCTTAACTGAACGGTAACTCAATTTAGCACTTGTTGATAGCTACCAACTTAATCCTGTATACCATCAAGATATGCAAATTTAATAAAAAGATCCTTCTTTGAAAGAAGTTCAGAAATATGCGATGAAATACGAGAATATCAAACCTTTAGTAAACTGTGAAAAAAAACAACTTCATTGACCCGAAATAAAAACATGCGTATCTAGTATATGAAATTCGTACAACTTTCTTATATTTTGGGTCAAAGTCCGGGTCTTCAGCATTTAGAAAGTCTACCACCCATTAAACGGAAAAAGTATTTTTATTCATCACATTTTAATAATAGCGTATTGTGATTGACCTGAAATTCTAAAAAGATTTTTGTTGACCTGAAACTTTATATTTTGATGGTTTAAGGGTAGAAAACTTAAGCAAAGCAAAAAAAACTTTCTGGAAATTATCGTAGACAAAATTTCGGATTAAATCTTAAATCTTTCTTATAATTTTCTTAAGTTTTTTTTTAATTTATTTAAGCCTTTTTTTTACAGATAAATATCATCTATTTTCACAATTGTTTAATGAGTATAAAAGAGAGAAATTAAAAGAATTAATTGAAGTATCAAATGTAGGTTAGACCGCAGCATTTTCGCTATGGGGCATTCTCGACTTGGGGCTTTTGAAGAGCAGATGGATGAAAAGACTCTTATGCGAATTTGTGTAGTATTTGTGTTTCATGAGGTAAGAGCTGTTGAGTTTGCAACTTATTCGATAAGATCCCATTATCAAATATTTCCATATAAAGTGTATTTTATGTGTTTGATAACGTGGCATTCTTTGTGCACGCTAGGTTAATTTGTATTATTATTATTTCAAATAGCAAATGATTCGCTTTACAAGAGGAAAACCGACATAGCGTAAGCCAATCGTAATAGTGTCTATCAGGCGGAGCTTATGGCGATCAAGGAGGCCTTGTCCTGGCTGAGGGGTAATGTAATATCTACTAGGGATATTAGCATTTTCACAGACAGTCAAGCGACAATAAAATCCTTGGAATCGGCCTCGACAACATGAAGGGTAGCTGTAGAATGACGATCATCTCTTAAGGAGATGGCAGAACAGTTCAATATTCTTCCAGGACACAGGGATATTCCAGGGAATTGCATGGCTGACGAACTCGCTCGGCGCCAGCCCACCCTTCAGATTATGCTGGAACATCGGAATCTGGGTGTGCCTCTCTCTACATGTAAACTGCTACTGTGATTGGACTCAATTGAGAAAACCAAATCAAGATGGGCAAACGGTGTTACATGTCACACTGCGAGACATATCTGGCCGAAGCTGGATCTAAAACGCTACAAAAGGATGTCTTTGCTCAAAAGGTCGAGTATCAGCACCAGAGTCGGTGTCCTGACCGGACCTTGTCTTATGGTGGACATGCTAAAAGACTCGGCCTCTTCTCAAACGAGTTCTGTAGAAGCTGCTTGGATGAGGAAAGGAGGTCGCGAGAATCCAACGCTTCATTGCTTCATTGGTTTAAGGAATAAGGCCGGATTCGATAATCCTTTTTTTTTTCTTAATTAATAATTTTAATTAATAATTTATTTAATCCCTTCATGCAAAATGGCCAATTCCTTCCCAACCCAAAAAGTGGGAAAAGAAGTCCCCATTTGGGTACACTTTCTCAGCTCAATGCTGGAAAAATTTTCACTGTGACGACGTACTCATGCATGTGCGCCGACATTGGGCTCAATGTATAATAAGTTTTAACCTTAACCCGAAAGCACTCCGCAGTCAGTACGTAAAGATTTTAACACAACGGAACTTTTTTGTTAGGCCTAAGTGTGTCCGTGTTCTCACGGGCAGTCACGCGTAGCTACCCTTCTAAGCCAATCGTATGATACTCTAGATGAAATTTTAGTTTCTAGATCTCGGCAACCGTTTATGCTAGGAGGCTGAAACTTGGAATTTGTATAAAGCTTTGATAGTGTTGTCAATATCGGCGAAGCGGTGTGGGAGTGGGGGAAAACAATACGTTCGAAACGCTAAAAAGCGCAGATTAAGACATTCTAAAATCCATATCTCCTAAACGGTTAATGTCATGAAATTTAAACTTAAAGACTGTCTGTAGATACACTAGGAGAAAAGACTAGGAATAAAATTTTGAGTGGGTGATGACAGGCGGGGGGGGGGGGAAACTTTAGAATATGATATCTCACAAACCAATTATGCTAGAAAAATAAAAATCGGTATGTATACATAAGTCAATAAATGGAGTTTGATAAAAGTAAAATTTTTAAAGGGGACAGTGATAGTCATAGAAGTGGGGGGATAAAAGTTTTTCTTAAGAATCTCGTACCATATCTCAAGAACAGTTTAAGATAGATGCTTAAAATTTGTATGGCAAGTAGGCCAAATAGACTCTTAGTAGGGAAAACAATTTTGTCGGTGTGTGAGGGTGGGGGAGGGTGAAAAAGAAAATTTTCCGATTCTTATATTTTGAGAACCCATAATGAGTGATAGCTGAAACTTAATACTTAGATAGAGCTATATTAGTGGCATGTTGGAAAAATATATTTTTTTAATAGGGATAGTATGATACGGGGGTGGGGGTGTTTTTCCTATCTATAGAACGGCTTATGCTAGAAAGTTGAAACTTGATAGATGTATGTAGATCTACTAGGAAAGTAGTTTAGATTAAAAAAAAAATATCCATTACGAAAGGGAGCCAAAAAAAAGATCAAAGAAAATGGAATGCATATATTTTCACGAATTTCGTCATATCTCTTAGATCTTCATAAATATTGAAATATTTTTTATTCTCCTGATTTCTCACATAAAGGCTTATAAATTTCTTTAAAGATTTTTTAAAATTCGTCCCCTACGGGGTTTGTAAAGAGGTCGAGTACATTTTCACAAATTCAGCGATATCCTTCATTTCTAATTAGATATTGGATATCTTTTCACTTCCACGGGCTTCCGTAATAATCGCCTAAAACTTGCTTTTAAGTTTTTTAGTTTTTCAACCCCTAAGAATGTATAGAAGGGTTGAACACGTTTTCACGAATTCCGTCATATCTTTTAGGAGTAATAAGAAATTGAATTGAGTTTTACTTCCTTGCGGTATCTTCATATTTATCTAGGAACTCCTTTCAGGAGTTTTTAATATTCAAACCCCAACTGGGTGTATGGAGGTTCCATATGTTTTCACAAATTCCTACATATTGCTTAGATCTGATGAGATATCGAATAAATTGTTACTTCCTAAAGTTTCCTATATATTCGCCATAAAGTCAAAATCAGGTTTTTTAGATATTCAACATTAAGGGGGTGTAAGGGGTTGTATACTTTTCACAGCTTCGATATATTTCTTAGGTTTGATGAGATATTTAATTGGTTTTCACTTCCATAGACATTTTATATAGTCGCCTGGAAACCCATTTCTCCATTTTTCGATATTCAACCCCCAAGGGTTTTCATATCTTTTCACAATTTTTGCTATCACTTAGTTCGATGAGATATAAAATTGGTTATTACTGCATTTGATGTAATGGCATAAAAACCAATTTCACGATTTTTCGAATTTCAAAAACCAAGGGTGTGTGAACGGTTTGCTTACGTTTTCGCAAATTTTTCAAAATCCCTGATGTCTGATGGGATACCAAGTTGCTTCTTATGAAATCGGCTAAAATCCAGTTTCACAATTTTTTCGAAATTCAACCCCCAAGTGGATGTAATGGGTTTGTATACGTTTTAACTATTCGTCATATCTCTTAATTCTGATGAGGCAGCAAATTCGTTTTGACTTCTATAGGCTTTTAGTGTACATAGTACACCGAAATTCGAATAGTCTACACGGCGTTTTTCAATGTTTAATCGGCTAAAAACTCTATTTTAAATATTTTGTTTTAAGAACAAAATTAACTTTCAAAGAAACCTCATAATCTCGAAACAACTGATGATATACTTCGACTTTGACCGTGTCCCGGAGTATGACCCAATTACATAATTCATATGTTATATGCTTTTAACCGCTTCCCGAACTTTGACCCGAAAAATAATAAAGTTTTGTCCATACCATTGGCAGATTTTTTTAAGAACTCTCGTTTGGTAAATCTTTGAAAATGAAATACTATATCTTCCGTTTTCATTTTAATGTCTAGAACTTAAAGTAAACAAAATACCAAACTAAAAATAAAATTGTTATTTTTCAAGGACTTTCAGAAAGGATTTGCAGGAAGGACTCATTCAACTCCAATCATATTTATCACTTTAAATGAATCCATTTAAAAATGAATGTGTACCCATTCATTTAATTTCCTAGCTTGAAGCGTTCAAAGGTTATCGGCCAACACACGTGGATACGTGTTTTAAGGACTTTTGAACGCTACTCGAAAAAGTGAGGGGATTTCGCCCTGTAGCAAAACGGATCCACCTTTTAGCTCGAAACTAATTCCTATAATATTTAGACTTTAAAGTTCAACGATTTCTCGAGTTATAGTCTGTATCGAAATTTGAATGGACCTATTTTCAAAGAATCTTTGTATGACAGCTACAGGAAAGTCTAAAACAATTTTCTTCATACCAATTCTTCTATATACCAACAATAAAATATCAAATTGGAAAAAAACTTAAAATTTCTAGCTTGAAGCGTTCTGAAGTTATCAGCAAATAGTCTTGAATACGTGTTTTAAGGACTTTTTGTATGGAAGCTACCCGAAGAAGTAAAATGATTTCGCTTAACTTAATTTTCTCTCAAAACTAATTTGTATAAAATTTCGACCTCGTGGCTAAGCGATTTCTTTAGTTATAGCAAGTTGTGTCAATTAATTTAGCACATTTCTACAGGATTTTTGTATGGCAGGTACACGAAGAACTCATGGCATTTCTTTTTATTATATATTCATATTTCTAGCTGCGACTATAATAAAATCAAAGTCAAAGTATTCAAAATTTGAATGTCGTAGCTTAAAGCGTTCTGACGTTATCTTTCAATATTGCTTAATAAGTATTTTAAGGACTTTTGTATGACAGCTACCCGAAGGAGTTAATGGATGTACAATACTAATTAATGAACTCAATCTTTCTTTTGACATAAAACTAATTCTTGTTAAATTTTGACTTCCTTTTATCGCGTTATTGAGTTATATATATAATTTCTGTGCACGAAATTAGTTTTTATACGGCGGACAGATGGGAAATTTTAGCGCCTTCTGTGTGTTAGAATCAACATTGATTCCGCTAATTTTGGCACATTTTTGAAAGACTTTTATGGGCTGCTACATGAAGAACTCATTCGATTTGTATTATATACTAAATTTTAGCTTCTAAGATTGTAAAGTTTATGTGTGCAAAATTTCAGCTAATAATCATGAATACGTATTTTAAAGACTCTTGTATGGGAGGTACCCGAGGTAGTGAAAGGATGTCCATTAACGAACTTGTCCTAATTTTTTTATTTTACAGGTAGTGACTAAACTTCCTATGTCAACGTTTTCTTGAGTTATCGTGCAAACGGAGGGACGGACAAACAGACAGCAAACGGAACATAAAACAATATATTATCTCTTTCGTACGAGGCTCAGTTCTATACGTTACAAACTTTTCGGGTTGAATTAAGCCTTTAATACTCTATGATTTCATCTGGGCGCAACTTTATTATTTTTAGGTTTCACATGGATGGAAGCCAGGGTGGTCTTCATATCGAAAGCAGGAAAAAGCTCTCATGTCTGCCCTAAGGACCTCAGACCTATCAGTCTATCATCCTTTCTTCAGTAAACACTGGAAAGACTAATGGATGTGTAGATCCGCGAGAATATTGACAAGCGATTGCTGTCAATATCCCAACATGCGTACTGGAAGGTGAGGTCGGTCGAAACGGCCTTACATTCGCTCGTGCGCACCATTGAAAAATCTCTTAGTATTAAAGAATACCCTTTCTCGATATCGAGGGAGCTTTCAACAACGTCAACACTGACGCATTTTCTATCCTGAAGGTGGAGTCCTCGCTTGGCGCGCTGATTAATTTGATGTCAACATCCAGGATTGTGAACACAAAGCTGGGCAAGTCCTCCTCTCGATGGTTTGTCAGCAGAGGTACATCACAAGGTGGTGTGCTCTCCCCTCTTCTTTGGAATTTAGTGGTCAACAAACTACTATTGAAACTGGAAGGGGCGGGCTGTAGAGTGATTGCTTATGCAGATGACGTTGCAATTGCTGTCTCGGGAATGCACCTCAACACGTTGAGTGAGATATTGCAGAATGGTCTCTCTATCCTCTCCAAATGGGCAGCTGAATGCCGGTTAGGTGTGAACCCACGCAAAACAGAACTAGTCCTCTTCACCAGGAAATACAAAATTCCTCACGAAAACCCTCCTTCTCTGAATGGTACTAAGTTTAGTTTTCACCGATAGTGCAAAATATTTGGGTCTTATTTTGAATAGGAAACTTTACCGGAAATCTAACATTCAGGAACGGGTAAGGAAAGCCACAGTTGCGCTTTACTCGTGCAAAAAGGTCAGTGGCAAAAAATTGGGTATGCAACCCCGAATAGTTCATTGGCTCTACGTGTCCGTCATCAGACCGATACTTATGTACGGTGTTATTGTCTGGTGGACGGCCTTAGACAAAGCAGTTAACCGCACCACCGTACCAGCATGTATATGCAACAGTGGAGCTCTAAGAACAACTCCCTCTGCCGACCTAGACATGATTTTCAGTCTGCCACCCCCAGATATTTTTGGCAAGTAAATGGCAGCCAGTGCAGCCATTCGACTTTGGGCCTCTACACAGTGGACTGGCATATATGCAGGTCACTCAACAATCTTGAATCACTTTAATAACATTCCTGAAAACACCGACTACACCCCTCCCAGTTATGATTTTAACAAAAATTTCCTACCAACCATCCCAATCCGTCTAGAATGGGAAAGGGATTCGGTACGGATGGAAGAGTCCGCTCACATATATACGGACGGCTCCAAAACTGAAGGCGGGGTAGGTGGAGGTGTTTTCTCTGACATGCTTAACATTAGCAGCTCCTTCCGCCTTCCGGACCACTGTAGTGTCTATCAGGCTGAGTTTATGGCGATTAAGGAGGCCTTGTTCTGGCTGAGGTGTAATGTAATATCTACTATGGATATTAGCATTTTCACAGACAGCCAAGCGGCATTAAAATCCTTGGAATCGGCCTCGACAACATCAAAGGTCTCCACAGAATGTCGATAATCTCTTAAGGAGATGACAGAACAGTTCAATATTCTTCTGTGCTGGGTGTCAGGACACAGGGATATTCCAGGAATTGCATAGCTGACGAACTCGCTCGTCGTGGTACCACCCTTCAGATTATGCTGGAACATCGAAATCTGGGTGTGCCTCTCTCTACATGTAAACTGCTACTGGGATTGGACTCAATTGAGAAAACCAACTCAAGATGGACTAACGGTGTTACATGTCACACTGCGAGAAAGTCTAAATTTTCTCAAAACGGCGAATATTAGCACCACAGTTGGTGTCCTGAACGGACACTGTCTTATAGTTCGGCATGCTAAAAGACTCGGTCTCTTCTCAAACTTCTCTCTTCTGTAGAAGCTGCCTTGATGAGGAGGAGGAGGAGACAGTCCTTCACCTTATCTGTACCTGTCCAGCTCTATCAGCCAGAAGGAAAGCTCATCTTGGAGCTTACTTCTTCAACTGTCTCGGTGATCTTGCCGCAATGGAGGTCGCGGGAATCCCACCCTTCATTGCAAACTCTAAATGGTTCGACGAGTAGGACCGGATTCGATGATCCGGACCTTTTAGGGCTAAGTGTGTCCGTGTTCTAACTATGCAACTGACAGCCTAAATTATCGTTCCAATTAGCCTCCTGGTTATTTTTTAGGTTTAAGCGAAACTAGAGCTGACCTATTGTTTTTCTTTATAGTCGTCACTTTTTAGCTTTTTGAGAAATACAAATCAGAAATTGTTGCTTTTCACCATCACACTCTTTCAGTTTTCTCAAAACTATAACAATGTGATTAGGCCATTTTTTATTGTATTCATTTTTCGAGGAGTGTGTATGAATTATCGCAAAGTTGTTTATTCGATTGTTACTCAAAACCATTTTCTCGTATTTTTAATATAGAAACATTTTTCTTTTTCGATTACTTTCCAGCCAAATAAATGCAACGGTCGAACCATTGGATTGCTCTGACACTGAGGAGGAAAACATCCTGGAACTACTGCCGACAGAAATAATTGCCTTCGGTAAATTGGATAGCGACCAACATGATATATTACGGGTCAGTATAAATGGCCTACATAAATGGAGTTCGCTATTCGAAAGCCGTATTTGGAAGCATTTGGGTAAGTACCGACCTAATGCTAAAGACATTAGGCTGCTCTAATGAAATTTCCGATCATAAATAAAGATAGGCCGTCATGAATTGATTTCGGTGATCCATTTTAGCGCAGGATAATAATTAATTTTCGTTGTTTTATTCTTCATTACTTTAAGAGAAATTCTTGGGCGTCGATATTTAGTTACTGCCCGGCTTTCCTCTTCATTATATTCCTATCAGATTCCTATTCATCATCTTAAAAAAAATACTTAGACATTGTTGTAGGTTTAAAGTGTAGCGTGCTCCTGCGATTATCCTTTTACACAGTTTTCCTTTCTTTTCAATAATATTCATTCGCAATTAGCCTTTCATAAACCACCACCTTCCACGGTGGTTAAGTTATAGAGAGCCTATTCTCGAAAAAAGACTTTGTTGTGGGGCTTTTAAAAGAAAATTCAGGTTGTATGAAGGGACTATAGTAATTTTCCACGCAAAGTGATGCTCTCAAATAATGATTTTTATACTCTAGATGAAATCATATAGAGTATTATAAGTTTAATCCAGCCGAAAAGTTTGTAACGCATAGAACTAAGCCTCGGACGAAAAAAAGTTATATATTATTTTTTGTTTGTTTGTGCCCAAAAACCTCAAATCCGCCTGACGTCCGTCCGTCCGTCTGTCCGTTAGCACGATAACTCAAGAACGCCTTCACCTAGGATCTTGAAATTTTGAATCTGGATGTTTGGTTGAATTTGTAAGGCTAAGTTCGTTAACGGGCAAAATCGTCTTACTCCTTCGGGTAGCTGCCATACAAAATGTCCTTAAAACAGGTGTTCAAGAATATTGGTAGATAACTTCAGAAGGGTTTAAGCTACGGCATTGAAATTTTGAATGTGTTATTTTTCCAACAGTTGGAGCTAAATATATGATTATGAAGAAAATCCTATTAGTCCTTCGTGTAGCTGCCATACAAATATCCTGTCAAAATGTATTCACTTAATTTACGAAACTCACTATAACTCAAGTAATCTTTTAGCTACGAATTCGGAATATTTTGCAAATTAGTTTCGAGTAAAAACGAAGCTTGAGTTTACTTGTCAGCAAAATCCTTTTACTCCTTCTGGTAGCTGCCATACAAAATGTCCTTAAAATACGTGTTCAAGGATATTGGTTGGTAACTTCAGAAGGGTTTAAGCTACGTCTTTGAAATTTTGTACGTAGTATTTTTCCAATAGTTGAAGCTTAATGTATGATTATGAAGAAAATCCTATTAGTCCTTCGTGTAGCTGCCATACAAATATCCTGTCAAAATGTATTCACTTAATTTACGAAACTCACTATAACTCAAGTAATCTTTTAGCTATAAATTGGAAATTTTGTACAAATTAGTTTTGAGTAAAAACCAAGTTCGAGTTTACTAATCAGCGAAATCCTTTTACTCTTTCTGATAGCTGCCATACAAAATGTTTTTAAGACACGTGTTCAACAATATTTTTCGATAACTTTTGAACGCTTCAAGCTACGAATTTCAAATTTTGTACAAGTTCATTTTTAAATGGTTCCAAGGAAAAGGACAAATATGTAAGAAATCGAGTGAGTCCTTCCTGCACCTCTCATGTGAAAGTCCTTCAAAAAGGACATTTTTTTTGGTGACTTACCCAGTTCAAGATATGAAATTAAACACTGAATATTGTCTTTTAGTTTTGAGTAGCAATCTGATAGGAGTCCTTAATAAAGGACATACAACATGCACACACGTAATTCTACTTTATCCCCAACTACAATATAAATCGGAGTTCAGTATTCATCTAGAGTATTATACGATTGGCTTGCAGCCGATCGTGACTGCAGTATGTTTTTTCTTATGTATTAGTAAGAACTTCAAAATGTTATAAGACGGTGTACCTGAAATTAAAAAAAAAAATATCTGTCCTAAAATTTAGTGCATTCGCGTTTCAACGCTTGAATACGCCAAAAGAGAGGTTTGTCTGTCCGCCGGCGCCGTATACGTCGGTTTGAACTAAAACCCTAAGAACGTTGTACGTCGCTTCTAATTTATACTTTCTAGTATAAACCAGAGATGGAAAGGAAATCTCCACCCCGTGTCATGATATCCTTTTAAAAATCTTTCATCAGTCTGGGCGCAACTTTATAATTTTTTGGGTACAAGTCCAGAACGCGTTTAATGTTGAGATGCGATGGGCATTGCTATGCGCCTGGCAACCTACAAAATAACGTTCCAAATAGCCCCCTGGTGTTTATACTCTAGATGAAATCTGAGAGTATTATAAGTTTAATCCAGCCCAAAAGTTTATAACGCATAGAACCGAGCCTACGACGAAAAAAAGTTGTACATTATTTTTTTATTTTTGAAGTGATTAAAAATTATTAAGTAACTCGCACATATGCTAGAGGTTCTAAGTCGAATGCTGCATTGGCTACCATTTGCTTGCCCAAAATATCAAGGGGTGGCAAATTAATTAGCATGTTTAGTGCTGCACAGGGAGTTGTTCTCAGAGCTCGGCTGATGCACATGTATGCTGATCACTGTCCTTGGCTAGGAAGGTGCGGTTAACTGGAACGGTCCATCAGATAATAAAACCATATATAAGTATCGGTTTGATGACGAACACTTAGAGCCAATGAACTAGTCGGGGTTGCATATCCAATTTTTTGCCAATGGCCATTTTGCATTAGTAAAGCGCAACTGTTGCTTTCTTTACTCATCCCTGGTTTCTGATATTAGATTTCCAGTGTAGTTTCCTGTCCAAAATAAGATTCAAATTTTTGCACTATCGGTTAAGACTAGACTAGTGCCATCCGGAGAAGGAGGGTCAATGTAAAGAATTTTGTAGTTCCTTGTGAAGAGGACTAACTCTCTTTTGCGTGGGTTCACTACCAACCGGCATTCAGCTACCCATTTGAAGAGAATATAGCCAGCATTCTGCAATATCTCACTCAGCGTGTTGAGGTGTATTCCCGAGACAGCAATTGCCACATCGTTTTCATAAGCAATGACTTTACAGCCCGCCCCTTCCAGTCTCAATAGTAATTTGTTGACCACTAAATTCCAAACTCTTGGCCAGAGTACTCCACCTTGTGGTGTACCTCTACTGACATACCTTCGAGTAGACTACTTTGTGTTGACAATCCTGGATGTGAGCATATAGGATCTGGCTCTATATGCACCCAGAGAAAAACCCACGTAAAACTGTCTATTTTACTATCAATGTAATCGATTTTCGTTGTCAAAATCGATCCTATTACCACTGTTGTCAATTTTACAGCACACTTGTTGTAGAATTGAATTAACAGAATTCTACTGTGAAATTGTTCATCATCCTATTGACAATTGGCACTGTAGAATCTGTGGATTAAATTTGTAAAGTTTACAATACAATCGGTATTAATAAAAACGAAAATTCAAAACTTCAACAACAAACATTATAAATCCGAATCGTAAGTTTTACAACCACAGCATGTTAATTTTCTAGCCTTTTCGTATTTTTTACAGAAGTAAAACATTTAATAGAATATTTTGTTATCTCAATTATAGTTACTGGAAACGATTGTTATTTCTACAACGATGTGGTTCTTACAAGAGTGTGTGTGCTCTTCGATTGTAGTAATTGAAATAAGGAAACAACTTGCTTAACTTATAGATTATATTTATTGATAACAAGTGCTTACAGGGTTTACAGATGGCTTTCATTTATTCAGTATTCTTTGGCCCACTGTGTTTTTAAATTTAACCAATCATTTTCCTTAATAAAAAAAGCATATAATTTTCCATTATAAAGTCTTGTTTCGAAACATATGTTTGCCATTAAAATGTATATGTATTGGGGGACTCGTAGTATCAGAGCATCTTATCTTATATTCTTTACGTATGAAAATTATATTTTCAGTATTCTTTTGGACTATTAAATTCTTAATTTGAAACAATCTTTTTTCATTTGTTTAATTTTAGCAATATAAACATTATTTTTGAAAACAGTTCCCTTATATACAACTTCTTTGCATGGCGGGGATATAGACAAATTAAACGAGCTTACAATAGCAAACACTGCACTGTCAATAATTAATTGTTCGGTATCGATTTGAATGGGTATTTCCTGATTTTTTTCACCGATTGCACTTGTAATATTGACTATTAAATGATCAATGTTAAGATTTAAATTAAGTTCGTCTTCCATTTTGGCACTTGGCGCATAGTAAGAACTCGAAATGAAAATTATCCGTAATGAACACGTCCAGAACACAACGCGTTTAGCGTTTAAGCGATCAAAAAGAAATATATGTACATCAAAAAATGAGCATTTCCTAAAATTTTACTTAGGGTTTGATATTTAACAACATACGGTGTAGTTTATAATTTGAGAATAAAATCAACGATGTTAAATATAAATTTCACTTCAAAGGTAAAAATCACTGCTAAGTTGTTTCTGTGATGTGGTAGCATGTTCATTTGATAAATGGTTGTACATCTTACGGCGAGTAACGTAAAACGAGATGATTATCCATAGTAAAATTACAACAAGTAGTTGTAATTTTCACCAATGATTAGTGGAATTTCATACAAAATAGTAACTTTTATGAATTGATTCATTGTAATATTTATAACTAATTTTTGCAACCGGTAATATATTTGACAATTAAAATTTTTTACGTTTCACTGCAAAAATAATCAATAATTAATTACAAGAACTGCATTTACAGTAAAATTAACATGAATTTGTAATATTGTTGGCACATTATGTAAAAATTACAACTTCATCAAATTAACAGCTACGAGTTATCAAAAAAATTAAAATTTTCTCTGGGTGTAGTCTTCAATTGAAAGCTTTCTTCTTTTTGCGGTTTTCGAGAAATAAAATTAAGATTTTTTTTGCTTCCACCGCCTCCCACCACCGCTCCTCCAAAATTGTTTTCTCTCCTAGAGGTCTACTGGTTCTAACGCCTGTAAAAGTCAAGATCATATCTGGTACGGTTCTTGAGATATAAAAATTAAAGTTTTTGAAAAATGGCTACCTCCCACTTTCGTGCTCCACCTACTCCCTCAAAAATTTTACTTTTAGTAGACTCCACTTGTAATTCTGAAAAAAAGGAACCATATTTTATCTTCCAGGTACAATTGGTTTGGCAGATATTATAATCCAAAGTTTTCTAGTGTAAACTAATAAAGTAAAAGAACGTTCCAAATAGCCTCCTGGTTATTCTTCCTGAGATCTAGAAACAAAAATTTTTCGTCTAAAACCCTTCCCCCAACTCCTCCTATCTAAATTCCCCTCACATCCCCCCTCTCTCTTAGTGGTTCACCCAATCTACCCACCAACAAAATTTCAACTTAATATCTCAACTGGTTTGTGAGCTACGCGCCTTCAAACTCTTTTGCGTACGGCTTCTACGGCGGACAGACTAACATTTTTGTTATAAAAAATTTTGGGGTTGCAAATATTTTTGAAATTTCAAATTGATCACAATACTAATTATTAAAAAATAATAAAGTAAAATTCATTTTTAGAACGCGCCCCTTCTAAGGTGGTATATAAAGTTTAAGATCAACTCAGTTTTAACTGTACAGGTTTTTCAATTGTCATATCATCAATGGCCGGGGTAGCGAACGATATTACTCCTGTTTAGACATCAAGGTATAGTTGATTCAGTGCTACTTTCGACTTTGAAATTCAATGATTCTCTTCAATTGTTCAGTTTTTCTCCAATGTTAATTTTACAGATTTGAAAACAGGACAATGCACATAAACAATTTTTAAAGCATTGAAACTACTAAGCGTTCCGAATATTACACACTGGGATTTAAAGAATTGCCTCTTGTTAATTTTTTTCGTCAATAATTGAAAAACTCATCGCCCTTTCCAATTAGCGCAGTCCTTGTAACACGCAGTACACATCGTAATATAATGGAATATTCGTGAAACAATTCCTCATCGAAAGTTTGCAAATTTAGCACTAAAAAGGTATCCATGCAGAAATATACAATTTCGCTATACATCCAGGCAGATTCAGCTGCATCCATTGCCAAAATTCATCCGTTACGGATCCGATGATGATGGTGGCTGGCAATGGCGTTCAAGTGAAAATCAGTGCCGGAAATTGTTTAATGCATTTTGTTGGCATCGTGTAGTAACGTGGAAAGTTATGGATCAACATGCAGAGGTGGGTACGTTACACATATACGCTTCAGATGACTATCATAAAAGCAGATCTGAGTTGAGCACACACTACAATTGTTGACCAACTTCAATTTCAACGCGGGCGTCTCATTGCAGAAACTTCAATTCCTACCCATATACTAATCCCACCACATGATATAATTGCATGCAATGCTTCTACCGAAATTTAAATGCAACCCTTTTTAAAAAGTGGGAGTGAGTGCCCATAAATAACAGCGAATCAATGAAATTCGTACGCAGATAAAAGTTACAAATTGAGACTTTTCAGATAAAAAAGTCGTACAAAAGTTCCAAATTGGTCGAGCGCTGTTTCAATGTTATTTTATTATACACAAATAGGGGAGACCGGGGCGTAACGTGATAGCTAACTTTTGTTGTGAGATATAGCAATGAAATGAAAAAAAAAAACATTCAAAAATCAGAATTCAGGGTAGGCAGCATATACAATCGTGTGATACTCTAGAATCTAGATCAGTGATTCTCAACCTTTTAACCAGGGACGTCATTTCAGTTTTTTCTAGGGGGGGGCAAGATGTTATGTTTGTATATATTTTTATATATAAATATACATATGTTATATATAATCTATAAAAATACATAATTCAGGGGGGGCCAATGCCCCCCCTGCCCCCCTGCCCCCCCAACAAATGACGTCCCTGCTTTTAACGGCACACTGTTGATAATTAAAATATTTGGTAGCACACTATATAACATATAAGTACACACAAAATAATTTTTATTGTATGCATTCGTAAAATTTGACAGCACACTTCAAGAATCTCGCAGCACACTAAAGTGCCGCGGCACCGCGGTTTAGAATCACTGCTCTAGATGAAAGCAGAACTCCGATTTGTATTGGAACAATACAATGTTGAGTACCAACTATAGTGGTATATAAAAGTACGGTATATATGTAAGTCAGCTATCATAGCAAATACTTTCAAAGTTAGCTTTGTGGTAGCTAAGATACGTCGTGTTATTGGCTGTTAATTTTTCAGTTGAAATATATGTGTGTAGGGGAAAGTGGGGCAAAGTAAGCCCCTAAGGTTTGTACCGAGATTCTGTAAAATGGGTAATAGTTATAAAATCCTTTTCTCGCAAAATCGATAGCTTAGGATTTTAGCTTAGTCATATATTCGTGAAGTTAAATTATTGCTGCTGATAAAAAAGATATCTACTCCTTTCTATACATACTTCAAAGTGCTCAATTTGTCCCACTGCTGGGGTAAAGTGAGCCCTTCCAAGGGGTATAGTAATTTCACCCAAAAATGGAGCGAAATAATATGGCAATGGATCAATTAAGACAAACAATATGATTTTAATAAATTCCAACAAAATTAAGTGTGTTGAGAGCGTATTCTGCTTTGAAGAGTAGCCCTGGAACACCAAACTATTTACTGGCTTTCTTTAGGTAAATTTTTTTCTGCAACATAAGCTATTTCATTTTTCATCGCAATTGTTGTATTGATTTTAATTTTTTTAATTTTTGATTGTGAAATAAAATTATATTGGTATGGGGCAAAGTGTGCCCGGGACTCACTTTGCCCTGAATGAACGCTAAACACTAAGCATCTGTTAAAATTTATATAATTTTAAAATAATGATGAAAGCTTACTTTTCAAGTTTCACAATCCGTACGCCGATCTCAAGGATACAGTTCCAAGCAATTTTCACTCGCTAACAATTCTTTTTAATGCAATTATTACACACTGATATTTACATCAGACGGTACCAAAACCGTAGTATGAGAAAAATTCAAGGAACTGTAATTAAAGTGGATTTCGTTTATAGTGCATTGTGATCAATTTATGAAGCTTTATCGTATAATTTATTTTGCTTAGAGATGGCGCTATTGCAAACTCGAAATTTTAAAGGGGCTGACTTTACCTTTGCCCCACTCTCCCTATATGTTTTTTGGATTTCTATCAACTATCACTTATGTATGAGTACATCATATGTGTTCATACGTCTGATTTTTTACGTCTATATCTTAATATGTCCGTCCTGTTCACTACTCGTTAATAATATTAGACAGTTTACTACGGAATAAACCACTGCATATATATACATCATATGCTGAACCGCATACAACTGAATCTAAATGCTACCAGTGAATGGTACCTGGTAGTTGGCTGGTAATTTAGCGACGCTGTATATAAGCTGTCTGTGAATTTAGCATATCAAGTCCCAACATATCACTAAAAAGGGAGTTCGCTTGCACGCTTGCACAAGTTTTAAAGTTCCTGATACTTTTGAGCAATAGTTCTGGCGTTTAAAGTCGAATAAAGGACTATTAAAGAAAATCTGCCAACAGTTTGAGCGAAACTTTATTATTTTTCGGGTTAAAGTTCTGGAAGCGGTTAAAATGGGATTGCGCTAGAATGCTTACGCTACTGCATTATTAGATCATACTCCGGGACGCGGTCAATGGCGTAATATAATATCAGTTGTTTCGAAGTTAGGGGGTTTTTCGGGAACTTACAAATAAAGTAAAGGTGTCCTTAGAATATAAGTAAAAATATCTAAAATTTAGATTTTTAGCCGGTTAAACATATAAAATGGGCGTGTAGACGAATTAAAGTGATATGACGAATAGTGCAAACGTATACAAACCCATTACATCAACTCGAATATCGAATCTAAAAAAATACTAAATTCACTCTCTAAGCATTGATCTGTGATATGGAAATAAATTCATAATTTTAGAAGACCTAAGAGATATGACGAAATTCGTGAAATTAGTATATATTTTTATCCCCCTTCCGAACACCAATATATATTTTAATTTTTTTTATCAAAATTACTTTTTTAGTTGATCTGCATATACTCACCAAGTTTCAACTTTCTAGCATTAGGCGTTTTATAGATAGGAAAACCACCCCATCCCCCGTGTCATACTACCACTCTATTCTAAATACTAAGTTTCAGTGATCTATCATTTGGATTCTCAAGATATAAAAATCTCCCTACTCCCTACACCAACACCCCCAACATTTTTTTCCCTCGTATAGGTCGTTAGGACCACTTTCCGCGAAAATTCTAAGTATCTATCTTGTTTTTGAGATATGAGACGTTATTTATTAAAAAAATTCTTCCCCACTTTAATGCTCCCCACCCGCTTAAAAAATTTAATTTTCAACAAACTCAATTTATACACTTGTAGACATGTACAATTGGTTCGTGAAATATCATAATCTAAAGTTTTCCAACCCTCATCCCTACATACCACTGACACCCTTCAACATTCCGATCTATTCTCCTAGTGTATCTACAAAGAACCATTTAGTTTCAATGTCGTGGCCGTAACCGTTTAAAAGATATGAATTTTAGAATGTTTCGATCTTAGTTTTCTAGCGTTTCGCACGCGTTGTATTTGATCCCACTCTCACACCCCTCCACCTATTTCGACAATTTCTTTTGCAAATGGGTCCACTATCAAAGTTGTATATAAGTTCCCAATTTCTTCCTCCTACCGTAAGCGGTTGCTGAGACCTGGAAACCAAAATTTTGGCACTGAAACACTTCACCCACCTCTCGACTCACAACCCCACCCCTCAAAAGGTGGCAACTTGAATGGGTCCATTCAGTCTACCGAAAAAAAAATTCAACATAAGAGCTTAAGGGGCTTGGGAGCTTTAAGTTCTCAAACGATTTTGTGTACAGCGGACGGCGTACAGACGGACTGACATTTTTTTTTAGCTTTTTTGGTGTCTATTAGTTATGAAACGTGAAATTTTGTTTTTGTTTAGTTCCACGATTTCGAAATTTTGTACAAATTAGTTTTGAGTGAAAACAAAATTTGAAATTTACTAGTCAGCGAAACCCTTTTACTCCTTCCGGTAGCTAGTACAAAAATCCTTAAGACACGTGTTCAGCAATATTTTCCGATAACTTTTGAACGCTTCAAGCTAGGAATTTGAAATTGAGTGCACATCTATTTTACTTTATTATTTTTTTAATAATAAAGTATTGCGATCGATCTGAAATTTAAAAAAAATTTGCTACCCTGAAATTTTGTATTTTCACATTTTAGGATTAGTAAACCCCAAAAAAGCAAAAAAAAAAAATATGTCCGTCTGACCGCCTTCATATGATTTTGAGTACGCCGTCCGTTGAGATATTAAGTTAAAAATTTTATAGTGGGTAGATTGGGTGAACCTCTACGACTGGTATCTTTTGAATGGGTGGGGGTGTGAGGGGGGAGGAGAGGGAAGCGTTTTAGACAAAAAATTTTGGTTTCTAGATCTCATGAACCACTTATGCTAGGAGGCTGAAACATGGAACTTATGTAGTGCTATGATAGTGGACCCATTTGCAAAAAAATAGTCGATAAGGGTTGAGGGCTGTGGAAGTGGGGGGAAAAACAATGAGTCCGACACGCTTAAAAGCCGGGATTGAAATATTCTAAAATTCCTATCTCTTGAACGAATCGTGTTAGAAAGTTAAAACTTTTTGGTTGACTTGAAAACTTCAAAATCAGACAAGGGCTAACATTTTTAAAGGCGGTGGTGGTCTTCCAAACTAATTACACCAAGAAGATAAAATTTAGTTTTTGTATATTGCATTACTAGAGTAATTAAAGCAAAAAAAAGTTCAAATTTGTATTGGCATTCAGAACTTGAGTAAAGAAAATATCCGTGAATCCACTTTTCACGAATTTATTTAAAACTTTTAGACATGTCGAGCTATCGAAACAATTTTTCTTCTGCGGACTCTTTATATAAGCGCCTAGAAAAGCTCTTCCAAATTTGTTGATATCCAACCCCTAACGGGGTGTAAAGTGGTTGTGTACATATTCACGAATTCCGATATATTTCTTATGTGTATTAAGATTTGGAATTCACTTTCACTCCTAAAAGCTTTAAACATAGTCGGGGAAAACCCGATTTAAGTATTTTTTAATATTAAAACCCCTGGGGGTGTAAAGTACTGTTCAAGTTTTCACTGATTCCGAAAGTCTCTTAGGTTTAATGTGATCGAATTTCTTACTTCTATGGAATCTTCTATTGATAAAAAAATATGTAAATAAAGAAAATCTGCCAACAGTCTGGGCGCAACTTTATTATTTTATGGGTAGAAGTCCAAAACGCGTTTAATGCTGAGATGCGTTGTAGGTTAGATAAGCAACTCGTAGGAGTACGAACTAATTAAAAATCGGTCCTAAGAAATTGGGCTAAAACCTCTTATACCCCTTTTTATCGTCATTCCCACACAGAAAATAGTTTTTTTCTGTATCTCGAATATTATTGCTGTATAAATTCCATGGTTCTAATCTGAATGAGTTAATTTTCATTATTATCCTTCCGCACGTTACATTTGGAATACGTCACAACTTTTTTCTGGTTCATGAGAGATGATAATGCAAAGTTTTTGACCAATACATAGTTTGATTAGTGTTAAGTGTTATCAGATGAATAATATAATCAGCAGAAATATTTAGTTTAATTTAGACTTAATGTTTAATGCAATGTTTCGGGTAACCTGCAAAAAAGTCGAGCCCTCTGCATAGCGTCCCTAAATTGTGAAGGCTATTGCCTAATCAATACTTTTATTTTTGCCTCGTATGAGCGTACTAGTATATCATCCATGAGGTTGTGGATTCGAATCCCACGACGTACTTCTTTCCTTAAAGCTATTTGTGCCGAAACATTGGAAGAAAAGAACGTCTCATTATCTGAAATTAAGCAGACATCAGACCCGAATCCAAGTGGGACCTGTTACTAGACATTGTTACATGAAGAACCATCTCTATAGGATTGGTCTCTCTGAGAGCAAGACATGCAGAATTGCGATGAAGACAAAACATCAGAGCACATTCTCTGTGAATGTGAGGGACTGCTCACAAAAGACTTCGTCATTTCGGCTAGGGCTTATGGAACCATCGGAATACCTCACTATTTCTCTTCAAAATATACTAAGCTTAATTGAAAACGCAGGGATCGAAGAGGAATCATAGATAATCGACGGGGATGTCACAATAGGCCCAATAGAGGCTTCAGTGATAGACGTAAGCAAACCAACTCCAGCACGAAAACCTATCTCCGATACTCATGTACGAAAAGCAGAACGGCACAGTACATGCTTAGTACTGGTGCCAGAGTTGCCAGTACTGGCTAATGTTTCGGGCCCAGTATGTGGCCTAGACCAAATCATTGCCAAGCCAATGTCGATTTGATCACACCGGTCCTACTCTTGGTGAAACTCTAGCCCGATACTGGGCGTCAGTAAAAAAAAGAAACGAAAATAAAATTATAATTTTTTTTTTTTGTAAGAAGGAATTTATTTTGCTATTATTATTTTTTTGAAAAATGCGAACACACCTTGCACCTCTCGGATTCGAACCATGGTCCCGTCACACAAGATGTGTTCAATACAGAGCCGACCGTCGAGCCAATGCCGAAAGAGCTTAAACACCAATAATAAGCCAATTCTAGGTACGACATAGACCCAGCAACTCGGACCAAAGTCGGCTCAGATGAAGTGGGAGAACAACAGGATTGGTCTGTTGGTTTGTCAGTACCAAAACAATACCGATCGCCAAGTCTTGGCGGACAATGCGATGCCAATTCTGGGCAGTGTACGGAACTCTGGTTGGACTCCGACATTTCGCACATGGGTATCTACTCCTTTTTTTATACCTGGTTTTTCTTACTTTTCAATAGTATCCATTCCCAAAAAAACCATTCTTGGTTATCCATTTTTCTTCTTCTGAGTTAGGCGTTAGGCTATGAGAAGCGACCGAAGAAATATCATCGAAGAGGCCAAGGCCTGATTTGGACTACAGCGCCACAGCTGGAGAAAATTTGTCAAGTAAAATTGTTTTGGATACCACACACGTCATGAACAAAGCATTTTCAATAACCGACAGAACAGCTTGTGACAATTATCCAACCTCTTTATGAAACTTTAATGACATACATACCATACACAATGTACACATACCTTGTATTTTGTCGAAAACAAAGCCACCTCGCTCACCCACTGACGATATGATCAAAAGAGCCATTCAATTTCGTTCCTCAAGAGTTCGGTACGGAGCAAAAAGGAGCTTTTGAATGGCATTTGAATAATAGGAAATTCTAAACACATTCATCACAGCAGTATTAAAAAACGGCTTCGCTCCTGACACACAAAAAGCCTTTAATAAGTCACCCCATCTGTAGGGAAATAGAAAAAAGTCCAACTGCCTGAAGTACCGAAAATCCTGCCCCTAGAGGACACTTAACAGCGAACAGCCATTAAAATTTTATTCTCATTTACAGGTTGGGATGATTGGAGTGACTTCACGCCGTGTAGCATAATCTGCGGTAAAGGAGTACAGCAGCGTTTCAGGCGATGCCTCCTTGATGGTCCGAACGATGGTAATGGAATGGACCTGTCCGTCGAGTACTACCACCCGACAGCACCGGCTATTCAGGTGTCCATCAAGGACCAAAGTAATAAACGTAATCATAAAAAGTATGGAACGTTAAGTCGAATGAAAAAGCGTCGAAAGAAAAAAGGCAAGGTTTTATCGACTCAGTCATGCGAGGGTTACAATATCGAGCAGAGGACATGTAACATATTTGATTGTAGAGGTTAGTTTTCGCATATGTGTAGCAGACACATGAGGACACATTTTTTCGAGTAAATTAGTTCTTGGCTTTGATCTTGACTTTAACCACAACATTTTTTAAAAACCGCTATTTCTTCTTTTTTCCTCAGACGATACTACTGACTTATTAAAATTTTCCAAGAAATACCCTATTAACGACAGTTCACTCACACAACCGCAATTAACATTCGATGCACTACAAGCGATCACCACAAATCCTTCAACGTTTCAGACAACAAGTGGTGGAATGCTTCTACGTGGTTGGGCGAATCTTGTGAACTTTACGATAATGACGACTTTAAAGGCAAAGGTAATTATAAAGAACAACTCTGAGTATATAAATTTTTTCTACGTTTGTTTAACTAGGACTTGTGGTCAGAGTTGATGAAAACTTTCTCATTTACATATTTTTTTTATAAAAACTTCTTTTCTGTTAGAAATATCTAATTATATTGAAGTTTTCTTTAGTTTTAATTTATTATTTAAGTAATTAAGTATGGTATACAAATAAGTTCCCGGCGTTCTCGTATAGATGGCGCTAACACGAAATACTGGGAAAAAATGGCGGATCAAGCTCGTAAAAAGGCAAGATCAGACATATTGCAACAATTCCCCATCATTACATTTGCAAAATTTTATCGGCGTCAGTTATTTATGAGTTCTTAAGCATGTCGGAGTTCGAGCCAAATAAGCGCCATTTGCGGGAAGTTTTACTTTTTTGTTTTAATTCAAAGAAATCTGCGGCTGAGGCTCGTCAGATGATTAGAGAAACTTACGGCGAGTCTTCTATTAGCGAATCAACGTGTCGCGAATGGTTTCATCGTTTCCAAATGGGTGATTTCGGCGTGGAAGACAAGGAGCGTTCCAGCCGGCCAAAAAATTTCGAAGACGCAGAATTGGAGGCACTACTGGACGAAGATTCATGCCGAACACAACAAAGTCTTGCGGATTCATTGGATGTGACTCAACAAGCCATTGCACATCGTCTGAAAGTCTTGGGAATGATGCAAAAGCAAGAAAATTGGGTGCCGTACGAATTGAAGCCAAGAGACGTCGGACGGCGTTTTTTCACGTGCGAACAGCTGCTCCAACGGCAGAACAGGAAAGGATTTTTGCATCGTATCGTGACTGGTGATGAAAAGTGGATACACTACGACAACCCGAAGCGACAAAAATCGTCGGGATACCCTGGCCATGCATCAACATCGAGCGCAAAGCCGAATATCCATGGTTCCAAAGTCATGCTATGTATTTGGTGGGACCAGCTCGGCGTGGTGTATTATGAGTTGCTGCAACCGAGTGAAACCATTACAGGACCTCTTTATCGAAGACAACTGAGCAGAGACACGACAAAGTGGTTTGGTACACGACAACGCTCGGCCACATGTTGCTCAGGTTGTAAAAACCTACACTGAAAACACTGAAATGGGACGTCCTACCCCACCCGCTGTATTCACCAGACATCGCCCCATCCGACTACCACCTATCCCAATCGATAAAAAATGTCCTGGCTGAGCAGCACTTCCGTTCTTACGAAGATGCCAAAAATTGGGTCGACTCGTGGATCGCCTCAAAGGACGTGGAGTTTTTTCGAAGCGGAATTCATATACTGCAAGAAAGATGGGCAAAGGTTGTGGCTAGCGATGGATAATATTTTAAAACATAATTATGTAACCAATTAACCACAATAAAGGCTCAAATTTAAAAAAAAAAAACGATACTAACTTATTTGTACACCTAATATTTTGATCGAATTTAAAAAAGAATTTACCATTCTAAAACTTTGTTTTCACGAATTTCTTCGTATGTCTTAGGCCTTCTGGGATAGCGAAATAATTTTTTTTTAAAGGCATAAAAAATCTTTTCAATATTTTTTGATATTCACGACAGATTTTTGCTATGAAGAGAAAGATTACATTAAGTACTTAGTTTCATTATTTATAATATGTACAGAAAGTGGTTTTCCTAATTGTATCTGTATTATTAGAACAATGCTCATGTGGAGGAATGGGGGAGGGAGATTGTTGATCCCCATGATCCCATCTACCGTACTGTAAATGTGGTGTATACGTTTTCACGAATTCCGACATATTTCTTAGGTGTAATTAGATATCAAATATATTTTTACTTCCGTAGACTTTCTATATAATCACCTAAGAACTGATTATATGAATTTTCGATATTCAATCCCTAAGAGGATGTTACGGTGTTGTATACATTTCCAAATAATGCGCTGTATATGATGCGGTATAGAATTCAGAATATGTTTTCATTCAACCCCCAAGTGGGTCTGAAAGGAATAAACAGATTTTCGAGAATCATTGACTTATTTTTACTTCCACGTCCTTCATATGATGGGTCATTCATTTTCAGCTTTAGGATTTGTTTTTTTAAATAAAACACCCAGTTTTGCGAATTTATTAATTTAAATGAATACCTGGATGTTAAATAGGGGATAGTGGAGGATGGTGGATAGCGGATGGAAGATGGAGGATGGTGGATGGAGGACGGTGGATAGAGGATGGTGGATAGAGGATGGAGGATTGTGGATGGAGGATGGAGGATGGTGGATGGAGGATGGTGGGTAGAGGATGGAGGATGGTGGATGGGGGATGGAGCATGGTGGATAGAGGATGGAGTAACGGGATCAACGGCGCGACGGGAGAAATGGGGGATGGCGGATGAGGGATGGTGGATGGAGGATGGTGGATGGAGTAACGGGAGCAACGGGAGAAATGGGAGCAACCGGAGTAACGGGAGCAACGATAGTAACAGGAGTATCGGGAGAAACAGGACCAATGGATCAAAGGGAGCAACGGGATCAACGGGAGTAACAGGAGCGATGGAACAACGTGAGCGAAGCGAGCGTAGCCGTGGTACGCGGCTAGTACCTAATAAATTACATTGACATAAAATATTTATTTCGTAGATTTTAAGTATTGTACTATAACTTAATAACTGGGGTGATCACTTCTTCGTCGGGCCTGAAGTCTTTAGGTTATGAGATATAGGGTTCGGATTTTAATGCCCAATATTTAGTTTCATCAAATATGTATGATAGAGAACTAATAAAAATTAAATATACAACTTTTCTAGTGATCTCAAAAAACAGCTAATTTACATCCAAAGATTTCAAACTGGATTTGGCGAAATCTCGACATTTTAACAAAACTCTTAAAATCTACTAGATTTCACGTACATGTGAGAGATCTTGAAGTCTGTTGGGGCTTCTAAATTTTCTCGAAATCAAGATCGACATCGGCTTCTACTGAAATCGGAAATTATGTTCACCAAGCTTTTTCCATTGCTTAAAGACTTACAATCGTATAATACAGATTAAAATTTTTAATATCACACAAATAAATTGAACGATGTTAAAGAAATCCCATCAGAGCGATATTAATGATTTTTAATATCCTGAAATTCGGTTGCCAAAATCTGGCGATTTAGACGCGGAAATGAGAAGTTGATATTTTCAAGCAGTACCAACGGCAGTGACCATGGCATTTGCACAATTTCTAACAACGCTGCATTAACTGGTAGCTACCGCACCTATTTTCTTTACAGTAGCTACTGAACTTCAATTCGAAGCTAAAAGATTACTTGAGTTATAGTGAGTTTCGTAAATTAGGTGAAGACATTTTGACAGGATATTTGTATGGCAGCTACACGAAGGACTAATAGGATTTCTTTCATAATCATACATTTAGCTCCAACTGTTGGAAAATCAACACATACAAAATTTTAAAGTCGTATCCTTAACCCTTCCAAAGTTATCGGCCAATATTCTTGCCATACAAAATGACCTTAAAACACGGTCATTTTGTATGGCAGCTACCCGAAATAGTAGGACGATTTTGCTCGTTAACGAACTAAGCCTTACAAATCGACCAAACATCCAGATTCAAAATTTCAAGATTCTAGGTCAAGGCGTTCTTGTGTTATCGTGCTAACGGACAGACAAACCGATAGACGGACGGACATCAAGCGGATTTGTAGTTTTTGGCCACAAATAAACAAAAAATCTGCCAACAGTCTGGGCGCAACTTTATTATTTTATGGGTAGAAGTCCGAAACGTGTTTAATGATGAGATGCGGTGTAGGTTACTATGCGACTGACAACCTAAAAAATAACGTCCTAAATAGCCTCCTGGTTATTTCTTAGGTTGTCAGTCGCATAGTAACCTACACAGCATCTCATCATTAAACACGATTCGGACTTCTACCCATAAGATAATAAAGTTGCGCCCAGACTGTTGGCAGATTTTTTTTATTTATTTACGTATCTTTTTTATCAATAGAATAATTCATAGTAGTAAAATCGAATTCGATCACATTAAACCTAAGAGATTTTCGGAATCAGTGAAATCTTGAACAATACATCATATAAATCCATTGAAATATTATTATTCGGTATTTTCTATTATTTTTTATTAGTATAAAAATCGGAAAAGGTTTAATATATTTACTGTTTAGTTCGTTATTGTTTGTTACTTTTGTAAATATATTTTATGTTTTTTGTTTCAACTAATGTGGTTTGGGTTGGCTATATATATAAAATGTGGTGCATTTCTCCCGTATGGTGGGAGAAATGCACCATTTGGACTGACTGCGTTCTTCTTCATTAGGCTCAAGATCTGTTTATATTTTGCTCTTTGTTATGAATTATATATTTGCGCAAGGTGTTTGATTAAATAAAGAACGAAAAATTAATCAAGCTCCACTATTTTCTACGGAGATATGTAGTAAATAATGAAAAATGGTGCATTTCTACCTAGTCTCCCCTAACTTTTTTTCGTCTAGGCTCGGTTCTATGCGTTACAAACTTTTGAGTTGGATTAAACTTATAATATTCTCAGATTTCATTTAGAGTATAAAACCTTTATATTGCAATTTTATCTGTCGCGTTTCTGCATTAACGGGGTCTTTTTGCCAGGTGAAAATTGGTCTATACCCACAGAAGTGCAGTACACGAGAAATGAAGTGCACAGAAAAGTGTACACTAGACCTGTCAAAAAGAACCAATCTAATGTTGTAACTACTTATGTTATCTACGCACCGATGATAAGGAACTCCTTCGCTGAGTCGGTTTAATTTTCAGATATAGAATAGACTCTTCTTTTTTACTGAATCTCTTTATCTAAATATGATTTTATTTCTAACTTTTCAGAATAAATCACAATCGACAATATTTTCGCTTCGCAATGCTACGCATAATTTATATTTGGATCACAGCCAGAATGGTTTGAAATTTTTTCAGGAACGTTACGACTCTACCGAAATGCTTCCGATAAAACTAAGTTTATATGATAATCGCTGGCATCAAATTGCAATAAGGTAGGTACTTGCGTTAGCAAAATTTATACAGCACGAATAACTATTTCTTAAACCTAAATTACACCTGCACTTCTCACTTCATATTAGATAAATAATTTTTAATTAATTTATGCGCATAGTGTTCACAATGGCGACTTTATTACGATTTACGTTGATTGCCTATGGACAGATAGTTTTATTGTCTCGAAGGGACTCTTCACATTACCGGAAAATGCTGATGTCGAGGTCGGACGTAGCTTCACAGTAAGTTTTCTTTGATGTTCATCAATGCACTTACAGCCTTGTGCTCATGTCCTAATAAATTTTCATAAACCAATCAAATTCAGGGCGATTTTCAGCAGCTTCTCGTAATGCCAGGCAATCATGAAAAGCTTCAATGCTCCAATGCAAGGATTTCCATCAACGAAGTCAAGAGGTATATAATCGATACCTTTATCGAGGAAACTGACTAAGCAACCAGAAACTTCTATAAATATCTTTCCTATTTTTCATGTACTAGACTAAATTTAAAATAAAAACAATAAAACAATAGTTGCTTTCCAATTGTTCGATGCAATTCAAGTAATAAATTTCAAAAAACGCTTGAAATTAAAAAAATTTCGAAATTCGATGCGATTGGAAAGCACCTACTATCTAAATAATAAGGACAACCAATAAACAATAAATAAGATGGCCTATGGGAATTTCGTTAGATAAATGTAGCAAAAAAAATAAATATTTAACTCAACAACTGAAAATTAACAGAAACATTAGCTAAGTGAACGTAGATTATAGTACCCTAGCAAAGATAAAATAATAATATTGCCGTTCAGCGAATTAGTTTTTTAAAGAAAAAAATATATATTATACAATATACAAAAAAATGAAACAAACTCTAAAACAAAGGTAAGTATCAAATAAGTACGTGTATCGGATTTGGATTGTAAAGGAATGTTGCGAAAATATTTAAGACAAACGTTGTTGTTTATAATGTCTAAGAAATAAATCAAAAAGTTTTTGGAGAATCTGTTTATTTTTTGAAATTTGAGGAAGGAAGAATAAAAGGTAATAAAGACAATTTTAAAGAAACATTGACAGGATCAAAAACAGTAAATATAATTGTACCCATCAGGACATATATTTTGTTTTAAAACAAAATGAAGCCTAGGGCGCCCATAGAAAATGTTTTTAGGAAGGGGCAATGCCGAATATTTAAACCCCCGGATAAAAAAGAGATATAGTATCAGTAATTTCTCAAACGAAGATGTATGAAGTATTCAGTCGATTTTATAGCTGATTAAAGGTAAGCGTCCACTAGAGGCGGGCCGAATCTCAACGCTGCGGCGGTGATTTTTGTTTCTGCGTCCACTTGGGACAGATTAATGATGACTGAAAAATGCTAAACCCTCTGCTTATCTGCGTCCACTGAGATGGGGCGAAGTGGGACGAGCCGGGTTGCAATTCTGATCGAGCAGAAATCCGGAGAAAATTTTCTAGGCACAATGGTCGCGTTTACGTGCGGAAGAGACCAGTCTGAACAGACCAAAAAAAACATACTGCGGTCACGATCGGCTGCAAGCCAATCGTATAATACTCTAGATGAATACTGAACTCCGATTTATATTGTAGTTGGGGATAAAGTAGAATTACGTGTGTGCATGTTGTATGTCCTTTATTAAGGACACCCATTTGATTGCTACTCAAACCTAAAAGACAATATTCAGTGTTTAATTTCATATTTTGAACTGGGTAAGTCATCGAAAAAAAATTTCCTTTTTGAAGGATTTTCAAATGGGAGGTGCAGGAAGGTCTCACTCGATTTCTTACATATTTATCCCTTTTCTTGAAACCATTTAAAAATGAATGTGTACAAAATTTCAAATTCGTAGCTTGAAGCGTTCAAAAGTTATCGAAAAATATTGTTGAACACATGTCTTAAGGACATTTTGTATGGCAGCTACCAGAAGGAGTAAAAGGATTTCGCTGATTAGTAAACTCCAACTTCATTTTTACTCAAAACTAATTTGTACAAAATTTCCAATTCATAGCTAAAAGATTACTTGAGTTACAGTAAGTTCCGTAAATTAAGTGAAGACGTTTTGACAGGATATTTGTATGGCAGCTACCCGAAGGAGTAGGACGATTTTGCCCGTTAACGAACTTAGCCTTACAAATTCAACCAAACATCCAGATTCAAAATTTCAAGATCCTAGGTGAAGGCGTTCTTGAGTTATCGTGTTCACGGACAGACGGACGGACAAACGGACGGACGTCAGGCGGATTTGAGGTTTTTGGCCACAAATAAGCAAAAAATAATATAAAACTTTTTTTCGTCCGAGGCTTGGTTCTATGCGTTACAAACTTTTGGGCTGGATTAAACTTATAATACTCTATATGATTTCATCTAGAGTATAAATATTGTTGAACACGTGTCTTAAAAACATTTTGTATTGCAGCTACCAGAAGGAGTAAACGGATTTCGCTAATTAGTAAACTCGAACTTCGTTCTTACTCAAAACTAATTTACAAAATTTCCAATTCATAGCTAAAAGATTACTTGAGTTATAGTAAGTTCCGTAAATTAAGTGAAGACGTTTTGACAGGATATTTGTATGGCAGCTACACGAAGGACTAATAGGATTTTCTTCATAATCATATATTTAGCTCCAACTAATGGAAAAATAACACATACAAAATTTCAAAGACGTAGCTTAAACCCTTCTGAAGTTATCGGCCAATATTCTTAAACACGTTTTTTAAGGACATTTTGTATGGCAGCTACCAGAAGGAGTAAAAGGATTTCGCTGACTACTAAACTCGAACTTTATTTTCACTCAAAACTAATTTTTACAAAATTCCGAATTCGTAGCTAAAAGATTACTTGAGTTATAGTGAGTTTCGTAAATTAAGTGAATACATTTTGACAGGATATTTGTATGGCAGCTACACGAAGGACTAAAAGGATTTTCTTCATTATCATACATTTAGCTCCAACTATTGAAAAATTAACACATACAAAATTTCAAAGTCGTAGCTTAAGGCGTTCCGAAGTTATTGGTCAATATTCTTGAACACGTGTTTTAAGGACATTTTGTATGGCAGCTACCCGAAGGAGTAGGACGATTTTGCCCGTTAACGAACTTAGCCTTACAAATTCAACCAAACATCCATATTCAAAATATCAAGATCCTAGGTGAAGGCGTTCTTGAGTTATCGTGCTAACGGACAGACGGACGGACGGACGGACGGACGGATGGACGGACGGACGGACGTCAAGCGGATTTGAGGTTTTTGGCCACAAATAAACAAAATATAATATACAACTTTTTCTCGTCCGAGGCTTGGCTCTATGCGTTACAAACTTTTGGGCTGGATTAATACAATATATATAATATAATACTCTATATGATTTCATCTAGAGTATAAAAATTTGAGCCCTGGAGAGCGGAAGTTCATTGGGGAGGACGTGGGTGGTACGTGGTGGGTACGAACGTACCCACCACGTACCCGCAATGGGTATGAGCACACAGGCCGAGATTTTTACAAGTGACCACTTAAATTAAAGTTAAAATTAAATTCAAATCCGTAAACAGATTTAAAAAAAAAAATTTGACCCCAGGAGAGCGGAAGTTCATTGGGGAGGACGTGGGGAGTACCTGGTGGGTACGAACGTACCCACCACGTACCCCCCAATGGGTATGAGCACATAGGCCGAGATTTTTACAAGTGACCAGTTAAATTAAAGTTAAAATTAAATTCAAATCCGCAAACAGATTTAAAAAAAAAATGTTTGCCCAGGAGAGCGGAAGTTCATTGGGGGGAGGTGGGGGGTACGTGGTGAGTATAAACGTATCCACCTCGTACCCCCCAATGGGTATGAGCACACAGGCCGAGAATTTTACAAGTGACCACTTAAATTAAAGTTAAAATTAAATTCAAATCCGCAAACAGATTTAAAAAAAAAATTTGAGCCTAGGAGAGCGGAAGTTCATTGGGGGGACGTGGGGGTACGTGGTGGGTACGAACGTACCCATCACGTAACCCCCAATGGGTATGAGCACATAGGCCGAGATTTTTACAAGTGACCACTTAAATTAAAGTTAAAATTAAATTCAAATCCGCAAACAGATTTAAAAAAAAAATTTGAGCCCGGGAGAGCAAAAACTTGCTTTTAAGTTTAAGACCCTAAGAGGGTATAAAAGGGTTGAACAAATTTTCACGAATTCCGTCATATCTTTTAGAAGTGATAAGAAATTGAATTGGTTTTTACTTTCTCTCTTTTTAACTCCTTTCAGGGTTTTTGAATATTTAACCCCCAAGTGGGTGTAAGGAGGTTGCATATCTGATGATGTATTGAATTCATGTTTACTTCCTAAGGTTTCCTATATAAGCGCCAAAAAGTCAATTTCAGTATTTTTAGATATTCAATCCTAAGGGGTGTAAGGGGGTTGTATGCTTTTCAAAACTTCGACATATTTCTTAGGTTTGATGAAATATTAGATCGCTTCCTCACTTCCACAGGCTTTTTACATAATCGCTACTAACCCATTTCTAAATTTTTGGATATTCAATCCCTAAGGGTTTGCACATGTTTTCACTATTTTTGCCATCCCTTGAGATATAACATTGGTTACTACGCCATTTGATGTAATGACTAAAAAAACAATTTCACGATTTTCCAAATTTCAAAAACCAAGGGGGTGTGCACTGTTTGTTTACGTTTTCACAAATTTTGCAAGATCCCTCGTGTCTCATGAGATATCAAGTTGCTTCTTATGAAATCGTCTAAGAACCTGTTTCACAATTTTTTCGAAATTCAAACCCCAAGTGGAAGTAATGGGTTTGTATACGTTTTAACAATTCGTCATACCTCTTTAGTCCGATAAAGCAACAAATTCGTTTTTACTTCTATGGGCTTTTAGTGTACATAATATACCGAAATTCAAATAGTCTACACGGGCTTTCACAATGTTTAATCGGCTAAAAATCTCTACTTTAGATATTTTTTTTTAAGTACAAATCTAACTTTCCGAGAAACTTCATAATTTCGAAACAACTGATGATATACTCCGACTTTGACCGCTTCCGAACTTTGACCGGAAAATAGTAAAGTTTCGCCCAGACTATAAGCAGATTTTTTATATCTCAAGAGCCGTATCAGATATGATCTTGAAAATTTTACAGGAGTTAGAACCAGTAGACCTGTAGCGCAAATTTTGAGAGTGTGAGTGTAGAGAGTGATGGTGGGGGGGGGGGTGGAAATGATAAAAAATCTGATTTTAATTTCTCGAAAGCCGCAAAGGATAGAAAGCTAATAATTGTCGACTCTATGGAGCTACTATAGAGACATCCCAGAAAAATAAAATTTTTGATAGGGGTAGCAAAATATGGGGGTGGTTTTTCATATCTTAGAAACGGCTTATGCTAGAAAATTGAAACTTAGTACCTATATGTAGATGTGGTACTAAAGTAACTAAAACTAGATTTTTATTTGTGTACAAAGATGGAGTAAAAGAAATGTCCATGAAAAGGGTTATTCCTACATTTTCACAAAATTCGTTAAATCTTTTAGACATCTCGAGCTATCAAATCAATTTTACTTCTGGGGGCTCTTAATTTAAGCGCCTAGAAACGTTTTTCCAAATTTTTCGATATCTAACCCCTAAGGTGATGTAAGGCGGTTATGTACTTTCCACGAATTCCGATATATTTCTTAGGCCTAATGAGATATAGAATTCACTTTCACTTCTTTATGCTTTGAATAAAGTCGGGGAATAAACCAATTTAAGTATATTTTGATATTAAACGCCCTGGGGAGTAAGACATTGTTCAAGTTTTGACGAATTTCGAATTTTTTTCAGGTTTAATGAGATTGAATTCACTTTCACTTCTATTGAATCATCTATTGAAAAAACAAATACGTAAATAAATTAAAAATCTGCTAACAGTCTGGGTACAATTTTATTATTTTGTGGGTAGAAGTCCGAAACGTGTTTAATGCTAAGATGCGGTGTAGGTTACTATGCTACTGACAACCCAAGGAATAACCAGGAGGATATTTGGAACATTATTTTTTAGGTTGTCAGTCGCATAGTAACCTACACCGCATCTCATCATTAAACACGTTTCGGACTTCTACCCATTAAATAATAAAGTTGCGTCCATACTGTTTTTCGTGTTTTCGGCTTGGGTTGAGAGTTAAGGACCTATAGGCCGCCTCTGTTTCATTCAAAGGTCACCTTATGAAGAGAAGTGAATTGAAATTTTGCTGTCTGAGTTTACAATGAATTAATTTTGTGAACATCCAGCAAATTGCACGCTGACCAATATTCCATTAATTTTTTTAATATCGATAGCGCTTTGATCCAAATGTCGATTGTGTATGTACCTATACAATTTCCTGATGGCATTTGCGGAACGCAAACTGAAAAAAAATCAGGATATCTATTCTCTTGGACGAGCCCCAGTAGGGACGATATAGTGAAGGTTTAATCAGATCGATTACATGGCAACGGAGTCAATTTCGAAAGGGTAAAATGATAGATTATTCCCTGCAGTGGAGCCTCTCATCCTACAGATTTCATTTTTCACAGAGTCCGTAGTTTCGATAACCCCCCATGGACCTATCATTTATTGTATCCTTTATATGAACATTTCGTGTAGGCGATGTGGAGGTGAAATTCTTTCGATAAAAACACATAAATCTTGATGGTGGACCGTTTACCCCAAAAAACTCTATCCATTAGATCAAAGTACGAAAATATTTAATCTTTCCATTACGTGGGTTGTGTCGGATTTGAACGATGTCCAGCTGGCCAAACATGTCATCGCACATTCAAATCATAGCTCCTTTTTTTCGGCCCTTATCATCATAAACCTAGCTGCGAATCGGCCAAACAATGTTAGGCTTAATGTTTAAATCCTTGTGCGGGAAGTACGAGTATATCCTAGAATAGAAGCTCGTGCACAAATGAATTCTGTGGAAAAATAAAGGAATCCGCATATGGGAATACCCATCTAGTCAGACAACGACCATAGAGGGTAAATCTGTTCTATTTGAAAGGATATTACTCTGCTAACTCAGCACTTTAAAAGGCCGGTTGGTGGTTGGTTAGCCCGAGGAAAAATATTTGGAATCCAGAGTGGATAGAAAAAAACAGCTTTCATCCCTCATCAGCTATTAGTCGTATCCTACCCGAGTTTCGAATGTGTTTGCTGCGTTTCTGTTCAATTTTGTACAAGTATGGGAAACTCGATGTGTTGTAGGTTTTGGCACCCTCTTATCTATGACTTCGAAATAGCCTTTATTATGTAAGAAAATTATTGCTGACTATTATTCTTAAAGAATATTGATAGACGAGGGTAAGCAGGATTAAATTTGGTGGTATTATTGAGAGTTAGTAGAAAATCGTTGAAATGGGTAGCTTTATAATTCACTGGGAAAGAAATATGACTTTAATTTGGTCAAACGAAAAGAATTTTTTTTCTGATAATCTGCAGAGGACGGTGTAAGTTTAACCCAGCACAAAAGAGAATGAAGCTTGACACGATATGCAAATATTCAACACTTTTTTTGTTTATTTATAGCGAAAAACTAATTTCGTTTTCTATCTGTGCATCTGTCTTTCCGTTTCTGTGTTGGTATTTTTTCTAGATTCGAAGGTAGAGATTTTCAAAAGATATCCATCCTTTGTCGTGCCATCTGTTGGCGATCACTGGCTTTGTTGAGGAATAACCACCCAACAGGCAGATTGTACCTGTAGAAAACTATTCGAAATTCTACACATTTTCTACAGCCATTGAGCTCCCAAGTCAGTGTTACCGCGAGGCGGTTTTTTGGCGCAGCATAATCTACTACCTTTTACAAAAGAGAGGTAGTAGAAACCGAATTCAAACAATACAATAAATAAGTTTATAATTATAATAATATAAAATAACATAAAATAAATACATTTTCAAAAAATTAACAAATATCTTCGCAGATGCAAAAAAAATAATTAATAAACAAAATAAATTCTTTGGCAAAAATAAATTCAAGTAACATTGGAAAACATTATACTTTGATCAGTCAACATTAATTACGTGTTAAAACCTAAAATATTACTTGTTAATTATTCTAAGTAATTTATCGTCGGGCTCCCACTCATGGCTTCTTAACTCGTCTGCAGCCATAATATATCTAACTGTTTCAATTTTTAAACGGTTAGTTTTATCATTTTTAATTCTATTTAGTTTAGAAAATGCGCGTTCGGCTGCAGCGCTACAATGCGGGAGAGAAAGCAAAGCAGACACAAATGTACACAAATTTTTGAACGCAAACTCTCCAACTGCATTTTTTATTTTCGATATTTGATACCAGTATTCTTCAATTGATAAATCCAAAGAAACCTCTTTAAACGTCTTAAGAAGTCTCCATTCAATACAAATTTGTTCCACATTACAATTGGAAGCTGTAGCTGCATGCGAAAATGACTTAACCAAACCTGCGATAGATGGATACACAGGAGATCCTGCTTTCTTTGGACATAGAATTTCTAAATTTCGCAGTTTTTGATCATTAAAATCGAACCTTTTCATTATTTGTCCTACTAGAGATATATAAAATGTCAGGACGTTGGCTTTAAAGTCGTATATATTTATATCATCATTATCTGCTACATAAAGCTCTATACCAGGTCCAGCATATATTTCATTCAAGGGAAGAAATATTTGCTCATTATTTAAATTTTTTTCATTTAATGAACTTAATTCGCTCATGAATCCAGGTTCAACAAAAGTGCTTAATATACTTTTGAAATTATATTCAATCACCGCTAACACTTTGTGGATACGTATTCCCTCGGCTTGGAACTCTAAGTTCATTGTATTCACAATATTTAGAATATATTTTAAAAATAAGAAGTAAAGTTTGTTCTCCGGTTTGCTCAACTCTTCAGCTAAAGCTGGGTCAACCGTTTCGAACTATGCGCGAAATAGCCATAAATATCTCGAGCCAGTTTCTCCACATTATCAGGGAGTTTTGAGCATGACTTACTGGAACACAAATTAAGGGAATGGCAAATACATCCCATAGAGAAAAGATTATTTCCCAGTAAGTTGCTCATTTTTACCTTGAAACTCGCAATATTGCCCATCATTACATTAGCATTGTCTGTTGCAATACCAATTAAGTTCTGCAGTGGTATCTCGAGTTTCCTGAGATAATCTACAAGACAATTGAATATACCGTCGGCCGAAGATTTTTCAATTTCTAACAAACCAAGAAATCTGTCTTTTACATTAAAGCAATTTTGTTGAACCTGTCCCAGCAAACTAAAAGGTTCGGAATGATATTGAAAAGATATCTGCAGAAGATATAATCTATCGTGTGAGATATCTTTGTCTGATCGATTGCGATACGATAAAGTGCAAAATGTCCATTCGGTGCGATAACTTTCGAGTGATAAAAATGGGTGAAGGGGAAATTTTTTATTTATGAACATCCTTGTATTATCGCCACAGAGATATGAAACCGATAGTCTTTATTTTGTCGCATTTGTGATATCCACTATATATCTTCAACCGATCTCTTGTAGATATCATGCATGCGATTTTGGTTTTCAATCTTCATTACGTTCTCTTAACGATATCGTACATGCAATATCTCTTTTAAATCTTCGTTCCCGTCCCTCTCCGACAAAACCAAAATTTTGTATTTAATACGAGATGGAGCTTTGATAATGGAAATAAAGGAACAGGAGCTTAAAAACAGATTGCCATTAGACTATCAACTTTTTAAGGAAATTGAGTTCTTGGATCCACAAATAGCACTTGACAATAAAAAATTCGTGAATTCGACGAAATAAAATATAATTGCAAAGAAAGTTGGATACAGCAAATCTGTTATAAATAAAATTTCAATCCAAAAATATAAATAAAATTTCAATCCAAAAAAATAAATAAAATTTCAATCCAAAAAAATAAATAAAATTTCAATCCAAAAAAATAAATAAAATTACAATAGAATATTTCACACTTGTTTCGCAGCAGGATCACAACCTTACACACGTGATTGAGTCGTTAAGTGGAACGACTTAGACTATTGGCACTTTTTCGTTCAAATGCCGGGTTTTCAACGAACTTGGCCCAATTTCTATCGTCGGTAAGATAATATTGCGATAATATTATCTTATTTATCTCTTTGTGAAGGAAAGATATATTGCCCTTTCTTCAGAATATCATAAAGAAGACAAACTTTGGTTTTGAACGATCGCCCTTTGTTGTTCCCCAACAAGATTCGGGCTTTTCTATCGCCGACAAAATAGTTTTCAAATAATATTTTCTCATTTATATCTTTGCGAACCTAAAATGCATAGGATTCTCCTTAGGATATCACAGAGATGACAATTTTAGAATAACTCGATTCAGCATCAATAATTATCTCCAATCAGATATCGCTATGATATCTTTTAATAATCTTGTGACAGACTGTCGTTATTATATCCTATTAGAGATAGAAGGCGATAACTGGCGTTATCATTATGATATTGTCATAAAGATTATCGCCAGAAATGTTTGCTGGGCGTCTAGCTATTACAACAATGCATTTTTTTACACTCACATCGGTAGCTTCATCAATAATCAATGAAAACTGAGATTTACGTAAGTCCTCACATACTTTCGACGATCCCTGTTCACCTAAAATTATTGCCACTTTTTTCGCTTTTGTTCGCGCACAGCTTAAATTTTTCGCAATCTTAGAATCGGGGAACATTGACTTTAAAAGTTGCGGTAATGAATCCATTAGCAAGAACGGTAAATTATGTTCAACAAAATACATAATTAATAAAATTATTGCACGATCTATTTGCCGATGCAACAAGGTATTAGACGACGAATTAGCAAAAGCTTTGTCGATTTTCAGTTGATTCTCTTGGCTTCGATGAAAAAATTGCATCCTTTCTCCATGTCTGTCGAGAAATTTTTTTGCACAATTTGCAGTAGCAATTTCCGTCTAACTTTTGCAACCAAGAATATTTTTCAAGCCAGATATCTCGAAATTTTTTCCCATATTTTTTTATTTTTGGTTTAGGGGAGCTCGACGCACTGAAACAGTTATTTATTTTATCACCTACTGCTATACTGTTTGCACTAAAATATTTCTAATTCACCTGTTACACTCCTCACTACTATCATCAGCATCAGCATTATCCTCTACTTGGGGGGACTGCTGTTCTGTTTCGGGTTCAGGGCATTGTTCTTTCATTTTGGGTTGAGGTGATTTTTGTTTCTTTACTATAAATCTAATAAATTACAAACACAAATTACTTCCCAAATATACAAGAAACAGTCATTTTTACCTGTCCATTTTAAAATTTAAGGTTGTTTTCCTGTTGTTGCACAGCTCACTTCACTTTCAATCTCACACTGGGCTGCCCAAATTATTATAATTCACGGAAGAAATACACACAACCACACACCACACATGCAAAATTGATGCAAAAAAGCAAATGACTAACGATATACTCGTATAATGGTCAGTTGATTGTATACTTGTGCGTTAGATTTGGCTGTATTCAATTTGAATTTCGAGAATTCGCAAAAAATTTGAATTTCGAGAATTCGCAGAAAAGGTAGTGTTTCATGATTTGAGGTAGTAGTCTAGTAAATTTTCTAATTACAGAAAAAAGGTAGTAAATCTGCTACATATGTAGTAAAACGGTAACGCTGCTCCAAGTGTAAGAAATGGACAGCGAACGAAAACCTTCTCCGTAGAAATGTAAGTAAGGTTCCCCCACCAGCCAACCATGACCATCGAATGGTCGTGAAATTTCTACACATTTTCAACGGACATATAAGTCTATATGTATGATAGAGATGGCATATACTCAGCTACTCACCGACGTAGACACACACATGCAAGAAGCAAGGAAACTTTCAAGCGTCAAGTCAAATAAAATTTTGATTGCGACGCATTCCGTGTTTAACCCCTCGACTCTCCATGGCGATACGAATTTCATCGCCAATCGTATTTGTACGGATTTTATTACATGTTTTGTTGTTTTTAAAATGTTTCAGGATATTCCAAGGCTTGACGAGCTGCATTCATGTTTTTTTTATTTTCAGCTTCAGAGCACGAGCGACAAAGGTTTCGAGTTGCCATCGTATTTTTGAAGTCACATTTCAGGTACATTTTGCATACTCATTTTACTTTATTATTTTAATAATAAAGTATTGTTATCGATTTTTAAAAAAAAAAAAATTGCTACTCTTCACGTTTCATGACTAACTAATAAACACCAAAAAAAAAATTGTCAGTCCGTCTGTGCGCCGCACAGTGGGGCATTTTCCCAATCTAGCTGGCCGAAATTCGGTTTTTCAAACTTGTAATTGTTAACCAGCATTTTATGTCTTTTTTGTCTCAACCAATTAGGGAGTTTCAGGAAGCGTTTTTTTAAACCTGTATTTACTATAAAAGCCGCGGGCTCAGCTCAAAGTAGCCATTCGTAAAAGATCAGTTGTTACAGAAAAAACTCTCTTTAAAACTAACTGTGCTCATATAGTTTTTTCGTGTTTTTAAAGGAAAATTAGGCGCGCAATAAACACTTTCGCATATATCGACTCAACAAGGCAAGAAAGTTTAGCAGAGAGTACTGCAAGAAGGATGTAATAAACAGACTTTTGCTAATAACAAGTATGAGGCTAGCTCCCAAGAAAAAAAGTAAACCATTTTCGTGAATAACCTTGGAAATGCATTGGTTTCACACCAGAAACCCTACCGACGCCGGAAAACAACCATCATTTAATCAAATTTGCTTCTATGGTAGCTTACCATGAAAAAATTCCATTCTTATGTACAATAAATTATATTTATTATGAAAATAAATAGTATTTTACTCGGAAAACTTGTAATTTCAGGTTAAAATATACTCTGAAAAGATTCACCAAAAGAAATTATACATCTATTTATTATGCAAAACAAATTTTTTTAATAAATATGTTTCAATAATGTTATTACTTCATAATAACTTAATTATACCTTATTTTCAGACGAATCGACAATGTAAATAATTTTGGCCAGCTAGATCGTACAAATGCCCCATTGTGCGCCGTACGCCGTCCGCAGTACGCAAAACGTTTGAAAGCTTATAGCTCTCAAACTCTTTGAGCTATTAAGTTGAATTTTTTTTTGTTGGTAGACTAAGCAGACCCCTTCAAGTGGCCACCTTTTGAGTGGTGGGGGTGTGAGAGGGGAGGTGGGGGAAACGTTTTAGACGGAAAATTTTGGTTTCTAGATCTCAGTAACCGCTTAGGCTAGGAGACTGAAACTTGGAATTTATATAGAGCATCGATAGTGAACCCATTCGCGAAAAAGATTATGATATGTATAAAGGGGTGTGGGAGTGGGGGAATGATAATGCGTCCGAAACGCTCGAAAGCCGAGATCGAGACATTCTAAAATCCATATCTCCTAATCGGTTAATGTCACGAAATTAACACTTAATGAACGTCTGTGGGTATACTAGAAGAATAGATAGAAGACAAATTTTAGATTGGTGGAGTGGCATACGGAGCTGGGGGTGAAAAACTTTAGATTACGATATCTCACAAACAAATTGCACTGGAAAAACAAAATTAGGTTTTTATATTAAAGTTAACAAGTAAAGTTTGCTGAAAGTAAAATTTTTTAAGCGGGTGGTGGAGGTTCGAAGTGGATGGGATAAGAATTTTTCTAAAAAATCACGTCTCATATCTCAAGAACAGTGTAAGATAGATACTTAAAATTTTTACCAGAAGTGTACCTAATAGACCCCTAGCAGGAAAAACAATTTTGTGTATGAGTGTCTACAGAGTGAGGGTAGGGGAGGGTGAAAAGGAAAAAGTTCCGATTCTTATATCTCGAGAACCTATAATGATATAAATCTGAAACTTCGTATTTGGATAGAACTGCAGTAGTAGCATGTTGGAAAAATATAATATTTTATAGTGATAGTATGGTACGGGGGTGGGGGGTGTTTTTCCTAACTATAGAACGGCTTATGTTAGAAAGTTGAAACTTGGTATGTATATGTAAGTCAACTAGAAAAGTAATTTTGATTAAAAAAAAATCTAATATCTATTGGCGTACAGAAGAGGGGCAAAAAAAATGATCAGTGAAAATGCAATGGATATACATATATTCACGATTTTCGTCATATCTATTAGGTCTTTCCGAATATTGAATTCATTTTTATACTCTAGATGAAATCATATAGAGTATTATAAGTTTAATCCAGCCGAAAAGTTTGTAACGCATAGAACCAAGCCTCGGACGAAAAAAAGTCATATATTATTTTTTGCTTATTTGTGGCCAAAAACCTCAAATCCGCTTGACGTCCGTCCGTCCGTCCGTCCGACCGTCCGTCCGTCCGTCTGTCCGTGAACACGATAACTCAAGAACGCCTTAACCTAGGATCTTGAAATTTTGAATTTGGATGTTTGGTTGAATTTGTAAGGCTAAGTTCGTTAACGGGCAAAATCGTCCCACTCCTTCGAGTAGCTGCCATACAAAATGTCCTTAAAACACGTGTTCAAGAATATTGGTTGATAGCTTCAGAAGGGTTTAAGCTACGACATTGAAATTTTGTATGTGCCATTTTTCCAATAGTTGGAGCTAAATATATGATTATGAAGAAAATCCTATTAGTCCTTCATGTAGCTGCCATACAAATATCCTGTCAAAACGTCTACACTTAATTTACGGAACTTACTATAACTCAAGTAATCTTTTAGCTATGCATTGGAAATTTTGTAGAAATTAGTTTTGAGTAAAAACAAAGTTCGAGTTTACTAATCAGCGAAATCCTTTTACTCGTTCTGGTAGCTGCCAAACAAAATGTTCTTAAGACACGTGTTCAACAATATTTTTCGACAACTCTTGAACGCTTCAAGCTACGAATTTGAAATTTTGTACACATTCATTTTTAAATGGTTCCAAGAAAAAGGATAAATATATAAGAAATCGAGTGAGTCTTCCTGCACCTCCCATGTGAAAGTCCTTCAAAAAGGACTTTTTATTTCGATGACTTACCCAGTTCAAGATATGAAATTAAACACTGAATATTGTCTTTTAGTTTTGAGTAGCAATCTAATGGCAGTCCTTAATAAAGGACATACAACATGCACACACGTAATTCTACTTTATCCCCAACTACAATATAAATCGGAGTTTAGTATTTCATCTAGAGTATTATACGATTGGCTTGCAGCCGATCGTGACTGCAGTATGTTTGTCGATTGATTTCTACCGTCGGAATGGGAAAACAAATTAGCGCTGATTCTTTTCATCGGAACGACCATAATAAAAAACATACTGCAGTCACGATCGGCTGCAAGCCAATCGTATAATACTCTAGATGAATACTTAACTCCGATTTATTTTGTAGTTGGGGATAAAGTAGAATTACGTGTGTGCATGTTGTATGTCCTTTACTAAGGACTCCCATTAGATTGCTACTCAAACCTAAAAGACAATATTCAGTGTTTAATTTCATATCTTGAACCGGGTAAGTCATCGAAAAAAAATTTCCTTTTTGAAGGACTTTCGCATGGAAGGTGCAGGAAGGACTCACTCGATTTCTTACATATTTATCTTTTTCCTTGGAACAATTCAAAAATCTGCCAATAGTCTGGGCGAAACTTTATTATTTTTAGGGTCAAAGTTCGGGAGCGGTAAAAGTCGGAGTATATCATGAGTTGCTTCGAGATTTTTAGATTTCTTATGGAAAATTAATTTTGTTCTTAATATAAAAACATACTGCAGTCACGATCGGCTGCAAGCCAATCGTATAATACTCTAGATGAATACTTAACTCCGATTTATATTGTAGTTGGGGATAAAGTAGAATTACGTGTGTGTATGTTGTATGTCCTTTATTAAGGACTGCCATTAGATTGCTACTCAAAACTAAAAGACAATATTCAGTGTTTAATTTCATATCTTAAACTGGGTAAGTCATCGAACAAAAATGTCCTTTTTGAAGGACTTTCGCATGGGAGGTGCAGGAAGGACTCACTCAATTCCTTACATGTTTATCCTTTTCCTTGGAACCATTTAAAAATGAACGTGTACAAAATTTCAAATTCGTAGCTTGAAGCGTTCAAAAGTTATCGAAAAATATTGTTGAACACGTGTCTTAAGGACATTTTGTATGGCAGGTACCAGAAGGAGTAAAAGGATTTCTCTGATTAGTAAACTCGAACTTTGTTTTCACTCAAAACTAATTTGTACAAAATTTCGAGTTCATAGCTAAAATAATACTTGAGTTATAGTAAGTTCCGTAAATTAAGTGAAGGCTATTTGACAGGATATTTGTATGGCAGCTACACGAAGGACTAATAGGATTTTCTTCATAATGATACATTTAGCTCCAACCATTGGAAAAATTACACATTCCAAATTTCAAAGACGTAACTTAAACCCTTCTGAAGTTATCGGCAATATTCTTGAACACGTGTTTTAAGGACATTTTGTATGGCAGCTACCAGAAGGAGTAAAAGAATTTCGCTGATTAGTTAACTCGAACTTCCTTTTCACTCAAAACTAACTTGTTTAAAATTCCGAATTCGTAGCTAAAAGATTACTTGAGTTATAGTGAGTTTCGTAAATTAAGTGAATACATTTTGACAGGATATTTGTATGGCAGCTACACGAAGGACTAACAGGATTTTCTTCATAATCATATATTTAACTCCAACTATTGGAAAAATAACACATACAAAATTTCAAAGTCGTAGCTTAAACCCTTCTTAAGTTATCGACCAATATTCTTGAACACGTGTTTTAAGGACATTTTGTATGGCAGCTACCCGAAGGAGTAGGACGATTTTGCCCGTTAACGAACTTAGCCTTACAAATTCAACCAAACATCCAGATTCAAAATTTCAAGATCCTAGGTGAAGGTGTTCTTGAGTTATCGTGTTCACGGACAGACGGACGGACGGACGGACGGACGGACGGACGGACGGACGGACGGACGGACGGACGGACGGACGTCAGGCGGATTTGAGGTTTTTGGGCACAAATAAACAAAAAATAATATACAACTTTTTTTCGTCCGAAGCTTGGTTCTATGCGTTACAAACTTTTCGGCTGGATTAAACTTATAATACTCTATATGATTTCATCTAGAGTATAAATATTTAAAATAGAGATTTTTAGACGATTAAACATTGAAAAAGTCCGTGTAGACTATTCGAATTTCAGTATATTATGTACACTTTTTAGTGCTTTTGCCCATAGAAGCAAAAACGTATTTGTTGCCTTATCAGAATTAAGAGATATGACGAATTGTTAAAACGTATACAAACCCATTACTTCCACTTGGGGTTTGAATTTCGAAAAAATTGTGAAACAGGTTTTTAGACGATTTCATAAGAAGCAACCTGAAATCTCATGAGACAAGACGGATTTTGAAAAAATTCTGAAAACGTAAGCAAACCCTTCACATCTCCTTGGTTCTGGAAATTCGAAAAATCGTGAATTGGTTGGCCGTAATAATCAATTTTACATCTCATCAGAACTAAGGAATGGCAAAAATTGTGAAAACATATACAAACCCTTGGGGGTTGAATATCGAAAAATTGAGAAATGGGTTTGTAGGCGATTATATAAAAAGTCTGTGGAAATAAAAAGCGATCTAATATCTCATCGAACCTAAGAAATATGTCGAAACTTTGAAAAGCATACAACCTCCTTACACCTTTTTGGATTGAATATCTAAAATACTGAAATTGACTTTTTGGCTTTTTTACATAGGAAATCTTAGGAAGTAAAAATGAATTCGATATATCACCAGATATGCAACCTCCTTACACCCACTTGGGGGTTGAATGTTCAAAAATCCTGAAAGGTGTTAATAAATAAATATGAAGACAGCACGAGAAAGTAGGAACCAATTCAATTTCTTATCACTTCTAAAAGAAATGACGGAACTCGTGAAAACGTGTTCAACCCGTTTATACCCTCCTAGGTGGAAAAAGGAAAAAACTTAAAAACAAGTTTTAGGCGATTATTACACAAGCCCATCAATATGAAAAGATATTCAATATCTGATAAGACGTGGATATAGTAGAATTCGTGAAAAAGTTCACAACCCCCTTTGCACCCTTAGGGGTCGAATTTTAAAAAATCCTGAAAACGCTATCTAGGTATTTATATGAAGAATCCATAGAATAAAAATGAATTCAATATTTGAGAAGACCTAATAGATATGACGAAAACCGTGAAAATATATGCATTCCATTTTCACTGATAATTTTTTTTGCCCCCCCTCCGAACGCCAATGTATATTTGAAATTTTTTTTTATCTAAATTAGTTTTCTAGTTGATTTACATAAACGTACCGAGTTTCAGCTTTGTAGCATAAGCCGTTCTATAGATAGGAAAAACACCCCCCACCCCCGTACCATACTACCCCTATAAAAAATTATATTTTTCCAAGATGCTACTAATATAGCTCTATCTAGATACGAAGTTTCAGCTTTATATCATTATAGGTTGTCGAGATATTAAAATCGGAACTTTTTCCTTTTCACCCTCCCCCACCCTCACCCTTTACACCCACACTTCCAAAATTTTGTTTTCTACTAGGGGTCTATTAGGCCTACTTCTGGTAAAAATTTGAAGCATCTATCTTACACCGTTCTTGAGATATGAGACGTGATTTTTTAGAAAAATTCTTATCCCCTCCACTTTCATGCTCCACCACTCCCTTCAAAAATTTTGCTTCCAGCAAACTTCATTTGTCAACCTTTATACAGAAACCAAATTTTATTTATCTAGTGCAATTGGTTCGTAAGATATCGCAATCTAAAGTTTTTCACCCCCCACCCCCGTACGCCACTGCCCCCACTCAAATTTTTGTTTCCGATCTATTCTCCTAGTATACCTACAGATATTCATAAAGTTTCAATTTTGTGACATTAACCGTTTAGGAGATATGGATTTTAGAAAGTGTCGATCTCACCTTTTTTGCGTTTCGGACGCATTATTTTTCCCCCCACTCCCAGACCCCTTCACCTATATCAGCAATTTTTTTGCAAATGAGTCCACTACTGAAGATCTATTTAAATTCCAAATTTCAGCCTCCTAGCATAAGCGGTTGCTGAGATCTAGAAACCAAAATTTTCCGTCTAAAACACTTCCCCCTCCTCCCCCCTCTCACCCCCACCCCTCCAAATTTGGCCACTTCAAGGAGCCTACCCAGTCTATTCATAAAAAAAATTTTAATTTAATAGCTCAAAGGGTTTGGGAGCTACGAGCCTTCAAACGATTTTGCGTACAGCGGTCGACGTACGGCGTACGGCGTACGGCGTACGTCGTACGGCGTACGGCGTACGGCGTACGTCGTACGGCGTACGGCGGACAGACGGACTGAAATTTTTTATTGCTTTTTTCGTGTCTACTCGTCATGAAACGTGAAAAAAAAAATTTTGAGGGTAGCAAATTTTTTTTTTTAAAAAATCGAAAACAATACTGTAATATTAAAATAATAAAGTCACGATTATACCCCACTTCTTATAGAATGTGCTCGAATGCGCTCGAATGTACGAGAACAGCGTAGAGGGTCAAATGGAAAGATCTCAAGCTTTCGGGTATCATCCACACACACCACCGAGCGAAGATTCAAGAACAGTCTCGACTACAGACAACTGGTATAAAAGCAGATAAAGCTTTCAGCGAGAGAGATAGTAATTTTTATTACGTCGACTGTGACAGCCAGCGTGTATACGCGACCGTGTTGGTAGAAAGCGAAAGTGATCGAGTCAAGCGATATAAATAAGCGGGCAGTGCTGCCATACAGTGCGAATTATTGTGCGAAAAGAATTATAGTGCGAATAATAAATAAACACTTATTTTGATTTTAAACGAATTGTGTTTTACTTGAAATCCCGGCGAACCCCTAGCTCGCAACAATATCTTAGCTGCAGCTATTATACTCAAAATAAAGAAAAGTAAACACAGTAAAGTTTGCATCTCGATCTAAAGTAATGGTACCCACAATCCAGTTTCCAGGATCATTGCCATGTTAAATTATCATAAAATTGCTTACATTAAAATGTCATCTTCTCAAATTACTCGTACTACTCGTAGAAACTTTATTTCAAAATAAACACCGCTCGAATTTGGTGCTTGAAATGAAAAAAAAAGTTAATTACGGTCAAGTTAAAGGGCAGCTCAAAAGGATCCCACTCTGTCCCCCCAGTATATTTCGCGAAGTTGATTCAGGAGCAGTCTGTTGAAATTTAATCATCCCAAGGATATTTGCAGTATCCATTTTAAATTGTGAAGACTAAAACGAAAACGAGGCAGAGAAAAGGGTTCGTGTACCGAGAAATTAATTTTCCTTGCAGCTATGCACAGCGTCAGTTAAGACAAGACGTTCTACACAAAAACTTCGGACTGAGTGTTCGAGTATTCCAGTTCCTTTAACGTGCGTAATGCTAAAACTTCGTCCACAATGAACACGAAAATTCCAGCACATTGAACTTAAGTTGTGAGAACAATATAGACTTAAACAATTTCTTATGTCTAGAGTGAAATTGAAATTAAAAAAAAAAAATAAAAAAATATAGTTTGAATGAAGTTGTTGTAGTTTTTATAGCGCACTAATTATAAAACTAATACGAAAAACATTAATATTTTCGATTTTGTCCGGACTTGGTAAAAACTCGAAATTTTGTATTTTCACGTTTTAGGATTAGTAAACCCCAAGAAGCAAAAAAAAATGACCATCTATTCGCCGTACGGCTTACAAACCCGTTTAGGTATTAAGTTGAAATTTTTCAGTGAGTAAACCTGGGGGAAGCGTTTTAGACGAACAATTTTGGTTTCTATATTTTAGGAACCGCTTATCCAAGAAGGCTTTGGGGTTTAGGTTTTTACTTCAGAAACGGCTCATGCTAGAAAGTTGAAACATAATACGTAGGTATATGTAGAAATACTACAGGTATGATTAAACCAAAAATCACTTAGGTCTGATGAGATGTTGTATTGATTTTTACTGTAACCGGCAGTCTATACAATTGCCTAAACAAATATTTTTAAAAAATTACATAGAAAGCCCTTTAAAAAGGTACACAATCATTTTTCGCGATGAATATCGCAAAATCCTGAAATCGATTTTTAAATGATTACTTGTATGGTAATATATATTCGATATCTTATTAAATCTTAGAAATATGTAAGAATACGTAAAAACGCACACATCCACTTTACACCCTCTTGGGGGTTGAATATCAAAAAATCTGGGAAACAATTTCTAGGCGCTCGCGGAACTAAAATTAATTCGATACCTCGACAGACCTAAAAGACATGACGAAATTCGTGAAAATGAAGAAAAAGCACTTTTCACTAAAAATTGTTGTGACATCTGATTGGTTTTCACTTCCTCGGGCTTTAATTATATATATATCTAAAAACCCATTGCAGGATTTTTGGATATTCAACCCCAAAGTAGGTGCAAGGGGGTTGCATATGTTTTCACATATTCCTATATATTTCTTAGTTCTGATGAGGTATCAAATTCATTTTTAATTTTTAAGGCTTTCTACATAATTGTCAAAAGATGATTTCAGTATTTTTAGATATTCAACTCCAAGAGGACGTAAGGCTTTCGACATATTTCTTGGGATTGATGAGATATCATATTGGTTATCACTTCCACAGACTTTTTATATAATCGCCTACAAACGCATTTCTTATTTAAGGGCCCGTGAGTCCCAAACCAAAATCGAAAATTTCACCTATTTTGCTTTGATTTCATTTCGAGAGCGTAAGAAATTATTCGTGAGCATCGGAAATTTAAATCTGAACGATCACGCACGATGTACAACTATTCAACCGTCAAGCGATGCCCCTACACAGCTCTGTGTGTACGGACCTGTATGTGTGTGTGAGATGCAAAATGATGAAAAACGGAATGTAGAAAAATAGCGAAAGTATGAACGGAAAGGAGTACAATCCGATCGAAAGTTCGAAAGAAAATTCATTGACCTGACGTCTCGGGTTTTTTTAATTTTCTGTGGACGGTGGATTTCTCGACATTCGCATGACATAGTATACTATGTATATTGCTGTAGGCACGAGACATGTCTCCATTCATGTTTTTATAGGCAATTGTGGACTAAAATAAAATTAATTTCGTATTATTGCATATTGGGTCATTTCATCAAGAATCGCAAAATATTATGAAATTTGGGACCTTACCATCGCCAATTCTTTTGAAAATTTTTGTACTTGAAGAATTAGTGAAATTAATTTTTTTGTTTCTATCTCAATTATAAAGATTTAAAGATTTCGCAAAAATGGTGTCCGAGTTCTCTTTGAAAATTCATATCTCTGGTAATTTTTATCATAGAATAATAAAATAGGGCTTATTTTAAAGGGGAATGTTATCGCAACATAAAAAAATACAAATAAAAATTGTCCTCCAATTTTTTTTTTACCTTTATCCTTGAATATCTCAAAATCCGTAGTTTTATTTTTTTTTTATTTTTTTTTTATTTTTTTATATTTTGTATATTATATTGTTTTTCAAAACATATTAAAAAACCAAATTGGGATTTCAAGGGGATCGGGGTACAAAATATGGGTGAAGGAGTGTGACAGTGGAGGAAAATAATGCGTCCGAAACGCAAAAAAGCCGAGATCGACACATTCTAAAATCCATATCTCCTAAACGGTTAATGTCACGAAATTAAAACTTAATGAATATCTTAGGTATACTAGGAGAATAGATTGGAAACAAATTTTCGAGTGTGGGTGAAAAACTTTAGATTACGATATCTCACGAAACAATTGAGTGCAATTGTTTCGTGAGACAAATAGATAAAACAATAATTCCTTTCTATAGAACAGCTAATACTACAAAGTTGAAACTCGGTAAGTATAAGTAAATCAACTATGAAAGTAATTTAGATAAAAAAATTTAAAATAGCCATTGGCGTTCGGAAGGGGGGAAATAAATGATCAGTGAAAAAGAAATGAATATATTTTTAGAATTTTCGTCATATCTATTAGGTCTTTCCAAATATTGAATTAATTTTTTTTGTACGGGTTCTTCATATAAATACCTAGAAAGCGTTTTCAGGATTTTTTGAAATTCAACCCCAAGGTGGTGTAAAGGGGATGTATACATTTTCACGAATTCAGCCGTATCCCTCAGGTCTGATTAGATATCGAATAACTTTTTACTTCCACGGACCTATTTAATAATCACCTAAAACCCGTTTTCAAGTTTTTTCCTTTTTCAACCCCTAAGAGTGTAAAAACGGGTTGACATGTTTTCACGAATTCCGTCATATCTCTTAGGAGTGATAAGGCATCGGATTGATTTTCTAAAAACTCATTTCAGGATTTTTGGATATTCAATCCCAAAATGGGTGCAAAAGGGTTGTATCTGTTTCCACAAATTCTTACATATTTCTTAGTTCTAATGAGATATCGAATTCATTTTTACTTCCTAAGGCTTCTTACATAATCTTCAAAAAGTTGATTTCAGGATGTTTGTTATTCAACTCCAATTGGACGTAAGGCTTTCGATATATTTCTCAGGATTGATGAGATTTTAGTTTGCTTTGACCTTCCACAGACTTTTTATATAATCGCCTACAAACGCATTTCCGATTTCATGTAATGTCCCAAAACCAAATCACGAAAAACCTTCTAATGGCGTAACAACTGATATTATACTAGGACTAGACCTCGTCCCGGAGTATGACCCAATTATGTAATTCATATGTTATATGAGGCAGCGGCGTAAGTATTCTAGCGCGACCCCATTCTAACCGCTTCCCGAACTTTTTTTTAGGTTTTCAGTCACATAGTAACCTACACCGCATCTCAGAATTAAACTCGTTCCGAACTTCCACCCAAAAAATTATAAAGTTGCGCCCAGACTGTTGGCAGATTTTTTTTCGATTTACTTTTTGCCCTGTTTGCCACATAGAAAGAAGAAAAGCTAAAAATCACTTTTCATTCTGAGCAGGCGAATAGACATTATGCCGATTACACACACACCTTGCCATGTAGTTACTATGCCTTCGAATCGTGTGCTGCAGGCTTGCAGGGTGGGGAACATCGTAACCTTTTTACTCTCAGCGAATGAAACATAAAAACAAACCTGCCGAAAAAAATGCGACATAGCCACACGTCCGATCAGCTCGACCTCTGCGAGTGGTCTGAATGGAAATTTGATTAAAAAATGTAGTTTGAAAAATCGTTGCAAAAACAATGTTATACTAACTTTTTTGAAGCTTTTTGAATTTAAGTTGCTTTAGAACGCTTTGATAAAGTAACATAAGAAAAAACAAAATAAAAAAAAATCGGTTTTCATAGAAAATTTTAATAATAAAAAAACATAATTTTTTTTAAAAATCAGAGTTTTCAAAATGTATTATTTCCAAACATAAGTCAAAATCGAAAATTCTAATTCCAAAAAAAAATAGATTGAATCGTTCCTAATTGAGTGAAAACAAAAATAATGAAAATCACTTCAGAAATGTTTCCAAAATCGCAATTACCACATGTGTGTTTTCAATAATTTCGAAAACTTATTCGACGTAATCGCTTATAATTTTTCTTATGATCGAAATTTCAAAAAACAATAATCAACAGAAACATTAACACATATTGCTAATTATATTTGTCTAAGCAGAAAAGACCTATCTTTTGCTGCTTTGGAGATTTCGCCAATCCCTTTTACCTTATTTTCAACAAAAATGCTGTTTTGGTATACACGGGGCCTTAATGTAACTCGTGTAAAAATTTCCAAATAAATAAAATAGAAAATATCTAGTACTGTTCTTGAAATATATTATAAAAATTTATTTTGTTTTTTTATATTCTATCCTCTCCCTTCCATGTTTCACACTTTCTGAAAATATTTTTAACTTTCTGGTATACTTGGTTCGAAAGATATTGTAATTCAAAAATTCCAAGGAACACCCTACATCCAGCTCCCACCTTCCCTATTACAAAATTTTTGTCCATTTCTACGCTCTTACCTGGAAATAATCACAAAGATTCAATCTTCTGACATCGACCATTTAGGAGATATGTCTCAATCCCAGCTTTCGAGCATTTCGGACTACAACTTTTTTCATATAGCTTTACTATCATAGCCTTGTAACGACTTGATTTACAGTCGGGGTAGGCTTAGCGGGTGCCGGGATTAGTTACAAAATATTTGTTTGTTTCTCGGCTTCACTTTATTAATCCTATTTGATGACATATATTTAAATTTGATTTCTTTTGGGTTTTCTCCTTGCCGTTTCCGTGCTTTCGTCATAGCTCGCCTCCGCACGTCTGCTCTAGTTGCCTTGACTTACTCCTGCTCGTCGCCTCTGCTCAACGTGACTCAACTCTGTGGGTACGACTCCGCTCGCCTTGCCTTGACCCTCTCTGCTCTGCTCTCTCCCTGTCTTCGTCTCTCTGTGAGGCCTTTGCTCTGCTCGTCCTCCCTCCCTGTCTTCGATCTTCCCTGTCTTCGTCTCTGCGTGTGACCTCTGCTTTGTTCGTCTTGGCTGCTCTCTGCTTGTCCTGATTTGGCGTAGTTCGTCGTGGATTGTTGTAACTGGTTTTAGCTCGACTCCTGGCACGACTATGCTTGCCTTGACTTCACCCTGTTACTGATCGTCATCTCGTCTCTGTTCGCCTGATCTGCTCTGACGACGGGTTCTTTACTCTGTGCGTTTGCTCTGCTCGTCGTGGCTCGCTCTGCGCGTCGTGGCTCGCTCTGCTCGTTGTGGCTTGCTCTGCTTGTTTCGGCTCAATTCTGCTTTGCTTGGCTCTGCTGGGCTAGCCTCTGTTCTGCTTGGCTCTGCTCTGCTTGTCCCTGCTGGGCTAGTCTCTACTTGGCTCAGTTCTGCTCTGCTTGATTCTACATGGCTCATCTCTGCTTGGCTCAGCTCTGCTCTGCTTGGCTCAGCTCTGCTCTGATGAGCTAGGCTTGGCTCTGCTGGGCTAGTCTCTGCTCTGCTTGGCTCTGCTCTATTGGGCTAGTCTTTGCTCTGCTTGGCTCAGCTCTGCTCTGCTTGTCTCGTCTCTGCTCTGTCTGGACATGAACTAGCCGATCTCAAACCTTCAAAGGGGAATTACAAATCCACAACCTTATCCAGCCTGGGAACCGATTAGAGACGGCTGTCCTCTTCGATTCAGTGTATTGGTGGAATTATAAATCCGCAAACCAAACGCAGGTCGAATTGGTCGAGCTCAGCAGATAAAGTTGTTATAAGGAGAATTATAGATCCACAACCTTATTCGTAGACTGACTGCTGCTGACAGGCCCCATTCTATTCGCTCGTTAGCACTCTAACAAACATCAACTGCGAATCATAAACAAGTAACATTTTTTGTTTTCCGTGTTTCACGTTCAATGTTGGTGCTTATTTATTCTATGTTTGTTCAAATTTTTTAAATTTCAATACAGTGTTACATGTTTTAATTCAATGTTTGAGTGTGGAAAATTCCGTCCTCACAGCTCTATATAAATTTCAAGTATCTAGTATAAGCAGTTCCTAAGATCTAGAAACCAAATTCCGTCTCACACTCTCCCCCTCTCAACAGGATCGGGAGCTATTAGCTTTTAAATGCCTGTACGGCGTATACGGTGGACAGACGGATATTTTTGTAGTTACTCTTTTGTGGTTCTAGTACTAGTTCTAAAACGTAAAAATACTAAAATACCTGGTAGCATTTTTTTTAAATTTTATTACTAAAAAATGATGTAGCCTACTTTATTCGGAAGGGAATAGTTGTTTTTATTTATATCAAATGTAGCTGTGTGTGTGTGAATAATAATAAATAATTGTGAAATTTTAATAACTGAATTGAAAACCTGGTAAACCTCTAGCGTCCTCAAACTCGGGACAATTAAAATGTAGGTAGAAAATAATGAACTAAGGTTTTGCGAACCGCTAGGAAACCAAGAAGTTACTTCTACGAGGTTTTCATTTTGTTTAGTGGTACGACTATCTTTCCGCTGTGGGGGTGGTTTTTGCTGAATGCTTCAGTTTATTGTATACGTTTCCACTTGTTCTCCGTCGCTTTTGAATTTACCTCAAGCGAATCTCGTGTGTATTAATTGCAGATGAGAGCTAAAAGTAACTTCTACAGTTAGTGAGCCACAACATTAGTTCACGTAAACTGAACATTTTTCGAAACTAATGCAAAGTAGGGAAAGCGTTTATTATCATTGCGGTACATTTGCGAAATGAGATCTACGCTAAATTGTGTAAAACTTGAATAATTGCATTAGGATTCTCGTTGAAGGGTGGCACGAAGTACCAACAGATGTGTTAATTGCAAACGAGCCTTTGAATACTAATGAGATGCGTCTGAGATGGTTCTCAGAAAGGATAAGCACACGGAATAGAGAAAGCTCTAAACAGTTCGCTTAGAAACTTACATTTATGGTTATCCGCACTGTTGAGTGCTTCACCAACCGGTTTAGGCGTTGATGATAGGATTGTAATTAAAAATACCAAAGGAGTTGTTTGGGGCTGAAATGAAAACTGTTTCCTTTTTTATGCCAATTGAAAGTTGTTCCATTTCAATTTGATTATCATGAGAACAGAAAGATGTGTGTAATGTAATCGTTGTGGCTTCAATAGGAACTAAACTGCAAAGGATCCTGTGTACAGGTTTGTAGGTTAATGATAATATGGCATAATTATGTGGTGGCATAAAATGCGATAATGTAAACATCACAGTATTAAACATGAAATTTGATAAGTACAGGGTGGCCAAAATGATTCAGAACTTTTGCAAAGGGCGGCAACCGTCAGTTTTGTTTTGATATTTGTGAAGTAAACAGTAGCAGAATACGCGTCGAAAAGCCATGGAACGCTATACTCCTCAAGATCACGGAATACTCGTGACTATTTATTTTCGGTCGAAATTCATTATGGGTGAAGCCCCTTTCCATCTGAACGGATACGTAAACAAACAAAATTTGAGCTTCTGGTGCACTGAGAATCTACTTATCACACACGAAAAGCCATTACATACACTAAAAGTGTATGGTGCGCAATTTACACCGGAGGGGTCATCGGGCCTTATTTTTTTCGAGGACGCCGTGGTTAACGCGGTTACTATGACTGGTGAGCGATACAGAACCATGATCAACGAGTTTTTATTGCCGTAAATTGATGAATTAGGACTGGAGGACATGTGGTTCCAACAAGACGGTGCAACCGCACACACAGCTCGCGCGACAATAGATATTTTGAAGGATGTGATTCAGGGTCGATTATACTGTCCGGCAAGATCGCCCGATTTGACCACTTTAGACTTTTTATACTCTAGATGAAATCATATAGAGTATTATAAGTTTAATCCAGCCCAAAAGTTTGTAACGCATAGCCTCGGACGAAAAAAAGTTATAAATTATTTTTTGTTTATTTGTGGCCAAAAACCTCAAATCCGCTTGACGTCCGTCCGTCCGTCCGTCCGTCCGTCCGTCCGTCCGTCCGTCCGTCCGTCCGTCCGTCTGTCCGTGAACACGATAACTCAAGAACGCCTTCACCTAGGATCTTAAAATTTTGAATCTGGATGTTTGGTTGAATTTGTAAGGCTAAGTTCGTTAACGGGCAAAATCGTCCTACTCCTTCGGGTAGCTGCCATACAAAATGTCCTTAAAACACGTGTTCAAGAAGATTGGTCGATAACTTCAGAAGGGTTTAAGCTACGACTTTGAAATCTTGTATCTGTTATTTTTCCAATAGTTGGAGCTAAATATATGAATATGAAGAAAATCCTGTTAGTCCTTCGTGTAGCTGCCATACAAATATCCTGTCAAAACGTCTTCACTTAATTTACGGAACTTACTATAACTCAAGTAATCTTTTAGCTATGAATTGGAAATTTTGTACAAATTAGTTTTGAGTAAAAACAAAGTTCAAGTTTACTAATCAGCGAAATCCTTTTACTCCTTCGGGTAGCTGCCATACAAAATGTCCTTAAGACACGTGTTCAACAATATTTTTCGATAACTTTTGAACGCTTTAAGCTACGAATTTGAAATTTTGTACACGTTCATTTTTAAATGGTTCCACGGAAAAGGATACACATGTAAAAAATCGAGTGAGTCCTTCCTGCACCTCCCATGTGAAAGTCCTTCAAAAGGAATTTTTTTTCGATGACTTACCCAGTTCAAGATATGAAATTAAACACTGAATATTGTCTTTTAGTTTTGAGTAGCAATCTAATGGCAGTCCTTAATAAAGGACATACAACATGCACACACGTAATTCTACCTTATCCCCAACTACAATATAAATCGGAGTTCAGTATTCATCTAGAGTATTATACGATTGGCTTGCAGCCGATCGTGACTGCAGTATGTTTTCTTTGGGGTTTTTTGTAGTCACGTGTCTATCAGAACAAGCCACAGACTCTGGAAGCTCTATCCGGCAAGAGTGTGAGAACCAAAACGATTGAAAATGCGGTAAAAATAGCTCAAATGGTTATCAACAATGGCGGCGCCCATTTGACCGATATCATTTTCAAAAAGTAAAGGCAACAAACTTTAAGGTTCAAATAAAATTTAAAAAGAATTATGAAATTATGTCGTTTTATTTTAAAGATATAGCAAAACAACATCGGGTGAATGTTTTATGGCCACTCTGTACTTATGAGTACCAACCAAATTAAATTATTCATTCATAGCAAGGACAAATTTATATTTTTTCCGGGCTGAACCATATAAAGAATGAACCCTGAAACTACCTTGTATTAATGCTGTAACAAAGTTTTCTTTTGAAATGAAAAAATGATGCCGTAGAGTTGGATAAAACTATTTATTTTTAATCTCTTTAAAAATATTATTATTAAACCTACAATTAACTACCGACAAAAATTCAAATAAATAAAGTTAAGGTTTATTCAAAGGCAGCGCAGTCGGCATGCCAAAGAATTAATCCGAAAACGCAAAGTGATTTGTTGGAACACTTCAAGCAGCGCAATTTTGGCCTACTTGAAGGGTTACAACGAATTTCAACCGAATATTAAATTTAACCGTGAGAGATGCTACCTTTGAATGCCGAGTTGAAGATTCCTGCTCGCAGCGCAAATTTGGCCTACGATTGCGAATGTTCAATGACTTGTATCAAAAGAGGGCGAGCCGACGTTGAGCGTGGCTTAAATAGCCCGATTAAGCTTTTGTTTCCGTTGTCCTGGACCAATTTTGGCGAGGTGAAAATTGGGTGGACAGTACGGATCGAAAGTATTTAAAATTAGAGATGTAACAATTATAAAAAATAGAATTTATGTTTGGGAAGTCCAAACAAACCCTTTCCCCTTTCTCTAGGATTTGTTATGGTTTAGTTCCGATTAATATTGTAGTTTGTCCTTTATTAAGGACTCCCACTTGGTTCCTAATCGAAACTTAAAGCCGATATCTTAAGTGTTCTATATCACATCTGGAACTTAGTAAGTCACCGAAAGTAAAATTTTCCTTTTTCCAGGACTTTTACAAGGAGATGCAGGAAGGACTCACTCGATTTCTTACCATCTTTCCATCCATCCACCTGAAACCATTTAAAAATTAATGTGTACAAAATTGCAAATTCCTAGCTTGTATTGTTAAAAAGTTATCGCAAAATATTGTTAAACACGTGTCTTAAGGAATTTTTTTGTATTTGAGCTACCGGAAGGAGTAAAACGACTTCACTGACTAGTAAACTTCGAACTTTGTTTTCATTCAAAATTAATTTGTACAAAATTTCGAATTAGGGGCTGAATGAATTATTGAGTTATAGTGAGCTCCGTAAATTGAGTGAAGACATTTTCACAGGATATTTGTAAGGTAGCTACACGAATAACTAATGGGATTTTCTTCATAATCACACCATTAGCACCAAATATTGAAAAATCAACAAATACAAACTATGAAATGAACTGGAACATTTTATCTTAAAACTAATTTGTGCACAATTTGAACTTCGTGGCTAAATGATTTTTTTGAGTCATAGAGAGTTCCGTAAATTGAATGAGGATATTTTTACATGATTTTTGTATGGCAGCTACTCGAAGGACTAATGGGTGCCTTTTCATATTTATATCTTTAACTGCAACTATTAGAAAACTATCATATATACAAAATTTCAAAGCTTAAGCCGTTCCAAAGTTATTGGCCAATATTCTTGAGCACGTGTTTTAAGGACTTTTTTATGGCACCTACCCGAATGAGTAGGACGATTTTATCCGTTAACAAACTTAGCCGTACAAATTCGACCAAACATCCAGATTCAAAATTTCAAGATTTCAAGATCCTAGGTTAAGGCGTTCTTGAGTTATCGTGCGTACGGACAGACGGAAAGTCCAACAGACGCACAAACGTAAGAACAGACTGACAGCAAGCAGATTTGGGGTTTTTGGCCACAAATAAACAAAAAATAATATAATACATAACTTTTTTTATCCGTGGCTTGGTTTTATGCATTACAAACTTTAAGGCTGAATTAAACTTATGGTATAAACACAATTTCGATAAGGGAAATTTGTTAAAGAAATTCGCCTTCGCACTACTGAAACACAATTAAAGTCGTGTTTCCGCACGGCCTCTCTTAATATTTTGGTCGAACGATATTTTTAATTAATAATTTTAATTAATATTTAAAACCAGGCCGCCAAAGTTAACAACATACGATTTTATTTTCTAGCTGCGGAGGCAGCGGCCAAATTAGGTTAGGTTAGGTTGGTAGCTGTTGACATAGACATAGCTAGCACATAAACCGCTATTAGGGTCCGTTGTGATTCCATTGCACCATGCCAATCTGAGTCTATTTCGGCCACGGTTTTTTGCCCACGACGCCTGTTTGGTTAATTTTCCAAACTGAGCCTAATTGGCCACAGAATTGTTATGCCAAATATTTTTCCGTGTTTTTGTTGCGAAGGAGAGTGTAGTAGGAAGGAATTGTGGAGAAGAAAGATGATACCGAACTTAATTAGTTTTAGCGATGGGAAGGAATATCAGAAATTGGGCCGAGTATGGCAGTGTACTAGCTCACTCACATCCTGTGTGAATGCCCAGGGATCGCTAGGAGGCGACTAAGATGGCTGGGTAGTCTTTTCTTCGATAACATCGAGGATTTGAGGTCATTCGGGGTTGACAAACTGGTCAGGTTCTGCAGGGAATTGGAGTGTTTTTGAGGAGATGGAACAGCCCACATCTGAAGGGATCGCAATGGGCCCGTATGGCTACTAGTGAGCGGGCTGGTTCTAGCACTGCGCCCCTTCTTAAACCTGCAGTGTACTAGCAGGTGTTAATAATACTTTTTTTTAGTGCTATTGACTTTAGTACTATTTAGTAACCCCATTAAAACTAGGGTTATTCAATAGGGACATAACAATTTTGTATTTAATTACATCAATTAATATAAAATTTAATATAATTTAATTTTGTATTTAATTACAGAATAATTGAGATAATTACCAAACGTTACTCGTTCGTGAACTTCACCATGATAAAAACATAAACCTTGACTGACGTTTTGACATTGATAGACCAGCAAAAATGTTTAAGGGTGCATTTGTATTAAAATATAAAATTGTTATGTACCTATTGAATAACCCTAGAGTGTTTTAATAGGGTTAGTAGATGTTTCGGTCCGGGTGTTGTTACATGCTCTTGATGTTTTTTGTACATAGTGTAACAACGATCAAGGATATATAACGCAAATTTTGTCGGTGATCAATTTTTGTCTCCCCACATACTCTCTCCCCCTTTAAAAAAATATTTTACATTTCGCCAGAAGCATCTGTAGCTGCACAGAATGTATGCAATGAGTCGCAGAGAGTCGCAAGTAAGTTCGTAATATTTAAAATGATCACAAGTGAACGCATCGAAATGTCAAATATGACATTATCATAACCTAAAACGCACTGTATAATTTTAAGAAAAAAATAATAAAAGGGAAAATGAAAGAGATTTTGATGAGCATTGAAAATAATTCACCGATTTTCGCGTCCATAACAATTTTGCTTTGATTATTGACACTAATAACTGCGAACTCAATCCGGTCATTGTGTTCATGCAGCGTTTACTTGCGGTTCACAACGTTTCACTGCATCTCGTTGCGAAATTATGACATTCCAATCCGGCTGTGAGTTCATTCTGTACGGCTCTTTAGAATGAAACCGTGTTGTAGGTTGACGTGCTATAAGAGGGTTTCCGCATTTTCATGAACGTGTAAGATTGAAACCGTGTTGTAGGATACCGTGTTATAGGAGGGTTACCTGTATACACGGTGCGGACAGGCGAAACAAAATTTGAGAGTAGCAATCTTTTTTTGAAATTTTAGGTCGTTCAAAATACTGTATTATTAAAAAAGGAAAATAGTAACTAGTGATGATTTATCATAAACCTCTCTGTGACGTTTTCGGTGCGATTTCCAAAATTGTTACATTTTTTTTACCATTCCGGTTAAAAGGGGAATTAAGTACCTCGGTATCAACCTCAACTCCCTCTTTAAATTCAATGAGCACGTAGCCATTCAGCTGAAGAAGGCTAAAGCCATTTTCCTAAAATATAGGTCCCTACTACATTGCAAGGGAAAGTTACATAAAAGAACCAAACTGTTAAACTGTTGGTTTTCGTGTTCGACCTCCATCGCCAGAAGTTTGAAAATTTTTGAAAGGATGGTTCTTAGGCACTGCCTTGCAATGTTGTTTAGAGAAAGAGATAGGTATTTTTCCAATAACGTGATTTACAGGGAGGCGGGTTTTCCCCCTTTAATGACCTATCTGACGGCTCTTTGAAACAAGAGGGCCAAGAGACTTGAGGATCACGATAATGAGCTCCTAAGAGGGGTCTTTCTCAATAACACGACGAGGCAGGGCTCTCTATTTTATTTATCCACCCTGTCGCTCGTGGACAATGCTTCCACCAATCCCGTTTCGAACGGCAAGAAAATTATAGAGTTTTACAACGGTAAAGACTTTGTCCATCACAGAGGTTAGATCCATCTATCATCTTTCGGTGATTTGCGACGAGATTTGCTTCTTATCCATTTTTCCTTTTTCTTCTTCTCCGTGTTACTTCGTCCAACAGATGTCGCCGGGGCTGCGCCGTGGTATGGATGCTTAATTTGTGGCTTATCCTTCTTCGCCGTCAGACGTAAAAGGTACATCAGTATTATTCCCGTATAGATGTAAACATGTAATAATAACTCTCACGTATTCTTTTCTGTACATACGAAATCGATAACGAAAGTTCCTCTTTTAAGCTGGTAACAATGTGCCTTTAGTTCTAAGATATACACAGTTGGGGACAAAACTCTCCATACACCCTCAAAATTTCATAAATTTAGTAGAAAATGCAAATATTTATGAGAATTTTATATGCAACTTTACTGCAAAGGTTTTTTTATAACATAAATTAAAAAAAAAAATTACATTAATTAACTTATAACCGTAAAAATACAAAAAAAAGAAATTCAGTGGGGACAAAAGTGTTCATACATTATGTAATTGAACTGAAAATTCCACATTATTTAATATAATTTTATATTTCAATATTTTGTTGGGCCACCGTTGGCATCAATAACAGCCTGCAACCGTCGTGGCATTGAATCCACCAAATTTTTAGTAACTTCCGGAGTTATTTCTCCCCAGGCTTGTTGAAGCGCAGTTTTGAGTGATTCCTTGCTGCTGGTGTGAATTTTAGAAATTTTTCTTTTCATAAGTTGCCAAATATGTTCGATGAGGTTTAAGTCTGGCGACTGAGGAGGAGAATACAGCTGCCTTGGTGCATAATAAAGCAACCAGTTCTTTACAAAGCGTGCAGTATGTTTGGGATCGTTGTCCTGTTGGAATATCCAATGCCGGCCAAGACCCAAACTGTCCACGGAAGGTTGCAAGTTTTCTTCCAGCAGTCTTTTATTATAGTATTGGTCCATAATACCGTCTATAAAGACCAATCTGCCAACCCCACCGGCTGCAATTCCACCCCACACCATAACATTGCCACCGCCGTGTTTTACTGTTGGTAACAAATTCTTCAGTTGCAATGCTGTTCCCTTTTTTCGCCAGATTCTTTCTTTGCCATTATTACCGAACAAGTTGAACTTGCTTTCATCAGTAAATAAGACAGTTTTCCAGAACTCTAAATCCTTTCCTAAATATCGCTTTGCAAATTCAAGTCGAAGCTGCCTATTCTTTTCAGATATTAGCAGTTTTTTACGAGGAACTCTACTTGCATATCCATCGGAACGTAAGATTCTTCGGATGGTTTTAGGGTGAACACACTTTTTCGAAGTATTAACGACATGTTCCGCCAGTTGCCGACCGGTGATCTTTGGGTTTTTGTCGACCTCTTTTAAGATCATGCTGATATCCCGCCTGGAAAGTTTCTTTGGTCGTCCATTTCTTGGCTTATTTTCCACTGATCCTGTGTTTTTATGCTTTTGAACAATGTATTGGACAGTGGCATGGGACAAATTAAAGAAAACTCCAATTGCGCGGTATGATTTTCCATTTCTGTGCTCAGCAATAATTCAATTTTTTATTTCAACACTTACTTCCTTACGCTTGCTCATTTTTCACTCCCTTTGCTCACAGATTACTAAAACAAACTAATCATTAGATCGTATTCACGCATTTCATAGGAAATACAACGGTTCTTTGAAGATAAACAACAGTCAAGCAATGCAATGAAGACCAGAGTACACTATCTGATCAATGTATGAACACTTTTGTTCCTACTGAATTTGGTTTTTTCTGGTGTTTTTACGGTTATAAATTAATTAATGTAATTTTTTTTAAATTTATGTTAATAAAAATACATTTGCAGTAAAGTTGCATATAAAATTCTCATAAATATTTGCATTTTCTACTAAATTTATGAAATTTTGAGGGTGTATGGAGAGTTTTGTCCCCAACTGTATATACGTAGGTAAATTGTCCTTTTCTTTTCCTTTCTTTTTTTTTTCTTAAGGTTTATATCTTTTTATATGGACTGGCTCCCTTCATTAGCATAATGTTGTAAATTTGTTTCAATTAGCCACTCGATCCTTTTATTAACCTTCTCATCATCATTTGATATATCACTATGTTAAAGAATGCGGTCTCACCGTAAAATTTGTAAAAAAAAAAAAAACCCCATTCGGGGCGTAATTTGTAATCCCTTCTCACTTTTTCCACGAGTTCATTTCTCGGTAATCATTTATTCAATGTAGGTAATATTTATTTATCGATCCATTCGTTTTTTGTTAGTGCTTAGCACGAGTAATCTGAAAAATGGTTAATCTAACTCAAGAAAGGGGAAAAAAAAATCCTTTATAATATAATTATCAAAAATTTATTGGTTAGCTATGTAAGGAAAGTGAGAAATGGGAGTTAGATAGAGTTTGCATAGTTTTGTATAACTTTTTTTTTCTTTCTTTCTCTCTTTTCTTTTCTTTCTTCTTTTCGAGAACAATAGTCTGAATTTCATCCAATCGAGATGTCAGTCATGCGTAAGTTGCCAACGCATGAGATTTTGTAATTCCGGTATGCTCTTGATGCGTCATTTATGTAAAACGTTAACGTACTTTATAAACAATACGGCTTAAATTATGATTGTGTACTCGATGGACACCTAAGTGTCGTAGTTTCCTGTAAAAATTAGTGTTAAGATGGAAATTCTGTATTAGTTTATTTTGGCAATAAATATTTATCTTATCTTATCTTGCATTTTTACAAACATATTAGTTGTATGTATCTGTGTTTCCACTGTATCTAGCCAATTTAAGTACTCCAAATAAGTAGATATCCTCTTTCCTTCAGATACAACTGTTCACCACCGACTACTTATTCATGAAACGGAATCAAATTCATTTAATGCTAAATGAACCAACGATAAACCACTTTTCAAAGTGTGCACAAAAGATACGAATCGTAAATTATTTTAAAAACAAGAAAAACCAACAAATCACTATTTCCGTGCCAACCCCTATCTGGGATCGCGTATAGGAAGATTAAATCAAGCCATGGCATGCGCCCCTGAGGAGTATTTGGAAAATTGCTGTTAAAATTCCACTCGACCTTATACAGCCTTCACCTTTAAAACGCATTTGGGGCCTTACGAGGACGAATATATGAGTCCTTCTACATGGAAAACATGAGCGAAACGTCGACCCACATTTCGTAAAACCTATGCTCCTGATGCGGATACAATGGTGGATTGGGGTGCCAGTAAAACGACAGTATAAAGCAAATTTATTGGAAGAACAACACGCTTTTGGGAATAGTTTAAGAGGATATGCGGCACAATTGATCTTTGAATGGGATAAATTTTCACCATTTTAGCATATTATCTGCTACGTACGAGAACGTATCTGTATATCTAACAACTGTTGTTAGGAAAAAGGAAGAAATTTCGAATCAGACTGCTAATATTTTGGTTCAAAATAGGGGTTGCTGTATATTCGATTTGGGGGCTTGGGCTTAGATAACAGTAGTTTATAAGACTACCACTGCACTACGATGAGTTGATGCTTAATGTATCAGAAGAATAGACAGAGCTATAAAGAGATTGTAGTAACAAGATTTGTTTCGCAATAATGTTTATTTTACTACACAAAAGCAGTTTTGTAATTTTGTAGTTTTGCAGTAAGTAGAAAATTGATAGCATTTTGGAATTTCTGATTGCAGATTAAGGAGCTGCCGATAAGGGTTATCATACGCAATGTGGTAGTTAAAGCCACTGGAAGGTGCTGGAACTGGAAACCAAGAAAGACTTAAATATAAATAAATTCCCATTATATCCAGTAGATTGATTGTTGTTGTGTATCACTTAGATTTCCCGACCATATTATACAGGTATTGACAACATCGGTGGATTTTTTTCTTATTCTCACAGAGTAAATGACTTTGCTATGGGGACTTAAGATTTCATTTCCATATCTGGGCTTCAAATAGAACTGTATTTTGCAAATAAGTCATCTTAGATCTTTATAACTAGTTCAAATCCAGGAGAAATTTGACTAATATTTTCAAAACCCCTGCAAATTGCACTCAACCTGGGGTAATAATAAATGTCGCCCAACGTGGGGCGTCATGCAACATTTATCTATTTTACAGATAAATAAAAATAGAATTACATGCCCATCCAGCATGTAAAATCGGCAATTAAACACTATCAAGTTTCGTTTGCAACCCTGGCAACGAAACTACAAACCGGAAAACAACAAAAATTTCGTTCGCTACCTAAAAGATCACTAGTAGAAAAGAAATGTTGGGGGTGTTGGTATAGGGGGTGAAAGTGGAGGAGGATGAAAAAGTTCGAATTTTTATATCTTGAGAACCCATAATGATGGATAGCTTAAACTATTTATATAAAGCTATAGTAGTGGCATGTTGGTAAAATTTTAAATGGGGGGTAGTATGCGTGTTGTTTTCCGTATCTATACTTGTAGAACGGCTTATGCTTCAAAGTTGAAACTTTATTAGTATATGTGAATCTAATAGAAAAGCAATTTAAATAAAAAAAAAATTATCAGTGAAAATGGAATGCATATATTTTCACGAATTTCGTCATCTCTCTTAGGTCTTCTAAAATATGGAATTAATTTTATTCTACGAATTATTTACATAAATGCCTAAAAAGTGTTTTCAGGCTTTTCTTAAATTCGACCCCTAGGGGGTGTATATAACTGCATGTTTTCACAAGTAATACAAATTCTATTTTCGGTTATAAACTTAAAATTTAATTCTCTAATGGAAAAAATCCACTTTCACTTAATTCAATTCTATTATCACAAAATTTACTTTCTAAAGTTATAAAATATAATTCTATCATTAATGTTGATTGCAGTTCGAAACACTTTTTAGTTATCACTGGAAACTCGATTTGAGATGCAAAATAAAACTTTTTCGAGCAAGGTGTTGTTGGCTTGCTGGTCTAAATGCGAAGAAGGAAAGGAACTCGATTTTCGGAACTCAGTACTCGGATATGATTTTTTCGAATGTGAAGTTCCTAACACTTCTTTTGTGTCAACATCAATTTGTGGAAGTCGTTACATGTATATATATTTTCACGAATTCAGCCATTTCCCTCTGGTCTGTTTAAATATCGAATAACTTTTCACTTCCACGGGCTTGTTTTCAAATCGTCTAAAACCCGTTTATAAGTTTTCTTCCTTTTCAATCCCTAAGAAGGTCTAAAAGGGTTGAACATGTTTTCTAGAATTTTCTCATATCTCTTAGGAGTAATAGATCATGGGCCCTTAGCTCGAATACAACACGATCAAAACTAGTTAGACAATGTCGTGGCATTCTTAACATTATCGGCACACGCCACAAAATTACCCTCTGCTGGGTGCCAGGCCACTGTGGAGTCCAGGGGAATGAGCAAGCTGATGAACTCGCTCGAGCAGGCTCCAGCCTAATCTCACTAGTGGAATACCAGCACATTGCTATTCCCATCGGATCCATAAAACAATCTATCAACTCATAGTCCGGGAGGCAGCGACCGAAATTTTGTATCCATTCCTACAAAGCTGATTTTTTGTCATTTTGTTGTTTTTATATGGCAAGTAAACGGAACGGCAGTCTACCGCCCCAATGTGGGTGCAAACAATAATAGCAATTGTTGAAACCTGTTAATAAATAATATGTAAATGCCTTATTCCTACAAGACTGAAAATTTTTTGGGTGGTCAATGATACCTAAAAATGCAGTATAATGATAGTCTACCGCGTCGGAGAGGGGGCCATCATGCGTCTACCACCCACGCAAGGTGTTAAAAAATTTCCTTTTTTGACTTATTCCTACAAGGCTGAAAATTTTTTTTAAAATACTTTAGTTTATAAGACAACTAAAAAAGACAGTCTACCGATCAGGTAAGGGTGCAAAGCCTTGATAGACGCAGTGGAATGCACGATCTCCCGAGCGCAGCCACTGCGCCGATCTGCTATAAGTCGCTCTGAATTATTGGATATACCGGGATTAAATTAATATCTACAAGACTGAAACTTTTTTGGGTGGTCAATGATACCTAAAAATGCAGTATAATGATAGTCTACCGCGTCGGAGAGGGGGCCATCATGCGTCTACCACCCACGCAAGGTGTTAAGAAATTTCCTTTTTTGACTTATTCCTACAAGGCTGAAAATTTTTTCTAAAATACTTTAGTTTATAAGACAACTAAAAAAGACAGTCTACCGATCAGGTAAGGGTGCAAAGCCTTGATAGACGCAATGGAATGCACGATCTCCCGAGCGCAGCCGCTGCGCCGATCTGCTATAAGTCGCTCTGAATTATTGGATATACCGGGATTAAATTAATATCTACAAAGCTGCTTTTTTCTCTGTACGTACTTTAAGATAATTATTGTCAACTAAACGTGTTCTACCTTCGATACAATGCGGCTAAAGCTTCGGTAGACATGGCTAAAGTTTTGGCGCAGACTCTGAATTATTGCATACCTATACAGGGTGTTTGGCACTCCGTCCGCCACCTTGTAAGGGGTTATTCCTGGATATATTTGGAGAAAAAAATTGTTCTTCAGGGTGGGTCAATTTTCGATAACAGTGGAGATACAGGGTGGTTAAGAAAAGTTTTTTTGACCGGTACCCTCACTCACTTAAAACGTTATATCTTGAAAACGAATAATCACAAGGCAAAGTTTTAAAGTTTTAAAGAAGAGGGTGTCAGTAGAATTAAAAAAGTAATTTCAAAATGCCTGAGTACCCCAATGAAGAATATGCTGACATTGTGTTAAGTTATGGAGAGTGTCGCGGAAATGGACGAGCCGCGCGAAGGCTTTATCATCAGAAACATCCTCATTGACGGACACCTGACAGGGGAGTATTTCAAGTCGTTTACAGGAGAATTAGGGAAACTGGCAGCGTTAGAACAAGCAGAGTAAATGCAAATCCTGCGCCGATAATCGCTGTTCAGATTGATGAAAGAATACTGCAAGCAGTTCAAAATGATCCATCGATCAGTATCCGACGCTTGGCATTGCAGTTTAACATCTCTACTTCGAAGGTTTGGAGTATTTTAAAAGTAGAACGCTTCCATGCCTACCATCACACACCAGTACAGGATCTGCTACCCATTGATTTCTCCAAACGGATGGAGTTTTGCAATTGGCTCCTTGAACGACAAATAGATGACGATAATTTTTTCAGCAATATTCTGGATGAGTCCCCATTTATCAGAGACGGTATCACAAACTTCCACAACCTACATACGTGGGCTGAGAGCAATCCACACACAAGAAGAGCGGCATCATTTCAGCACAGATTCAGCGTCAATTTATGGGCAGGTGTGTGGTGACGATTTCCTTGGACCTATTAGGCTTCCGCCTACTCTAAATAGCTCCAATTACTTACATTTTTTATCAAATGATCTACAGGACTTGTTGGATTATATTCCACTGGTACGATTGGATTCCATGTCTTACCAACACGATGGTGCTCCAGCTCATTACGGCCGATAGATCACAGATTGGTTAAATTCCAATTATAGCAATCGCTGGATCGGTAGAAATGGACCGATACACTGGCCTGCAAGATCTCCTGATCTTACTATTATGGATTTCTTTGTATGGGGACGGATGAAGGACCTTGACTACGCAACGCCAGTAGTAACATTGGAAGATATAAATGTTGTAAAGCGCTCTTCCCTATACTTACAATACAGTGCCTCAATAATTACATGTTTCAATCATTCCTTCAATTATTCCAATATCACAAGCGTTACAATATAGCATTCCTTAATCTTTACAATGTCGCCATAATTCGATACCCCATCCAGACGTTCAAAGTGCATACACGTTTTTCACATTCCTTTAACATAAATATCAAATGCACCATAAATGCAATCGTCTTAAAGTTATGAAAATGCTAACGCATTTCCTTTGCGTCTTAATAATTATTATAATTTATATTTAAAATACATATAATAACTATAGTATAAATTAATGTTAGACTTAAGTAATAATAATTAAAAGTGTATAAACTGTAACAGTGCGTTTATTTGGAGAAAAGAGAGGTCCCGAACAATAATTATCTTAAAGTACGTACAGACAAAAAAGCAGCTTTGTAGATATTAATTTAATCCCGGTATATCCAATAATTCAGAGCGACTTATAGCAGATCGGCGCAGCGGCTGCGCTCGGGGGATCGTGCATTCCATTGCGTCTATCAAGGCTTTGCACCCTTACCTGATCGGTAGACTGTCTTTTTTAGTTGTCTTATAAACTAAAGTATTTTAGAGAAAATTTTCAGCCTTGTAGGAATAAGTCAAAAAAGGAAATTTCTTAACACCTTGCGTGGGTGGTAGACGCATGATGGCCCCTCTCCGACGCGGTAGACTATCATTATACTGCATTTTTAGGTATCATTGACCACCCAAAAAAGTTTCAGTCTTGTAGATATTAATTTAATCCCGGTATATCCAATAATTCAGAGCGACTTATAGCAGATCGGCGCAGCGGCTGCGCTCGGGAGATCGTGCATTCCATTGCGTCTATCAAGGCTTTGCACCCTTACCTGATCGGTAGACTGTCTTTTTTAGTTGTCTTATAAACTAAAGTATTTTAGAAAAAATTTTCAGCCTTGTAGGAATAAGTCAAAAAAGGAAATTTCTTAACACCTTGCGTGGGTGGTAGACGCATGATGGCCCCCTCTCCGACGCGGTAGACTATCATTATACTGCATTTTTAGGTATCATTGACCACCCAAAAAAGTTTCAGTCTTGTAGATATTAATTTAATCCCGGTATATCCAATAATTCAGAGCGACTTATAGCAGATCGGCGCAGTGGCTGCGCTCGGGAGATCGTGCATTCCACTGCGTCTATCAAGGCTTTGCACCCTTACCTGATCGGTAGACTGTCTTTTTTAGTTGTCTTATAAACTAAAGTATTTTAAAAAAAATTTTCAGCCTTGTAGGAATAAGTCAAAAAAGGAAATTTTTTAACACCTTGCGTGGGTGGTAGACGCATGATGGCCCCCTCTCCGACGCGGTAGACTATCATTATACTGCATTTTTAGGTATCATTGACCACCCAAAAAAGTTTCAGTCTTGTAGGAATAAGGCATTTACATATTATTTATTAACAGGTTTCAACAATTGTTATTATTGTTTGCCCCCACATTGGGTCGGTAGACTGCCGTTCCGTTTACTTGCCATATAAAAACAACAAAATGACAAAAAATCAGCTTTGTAGGAATAATTACATCAAAAGTGTCGCTGCCTCCCGGACTATCACTATGCTTGCTGGGCAGGCAATAGAGGGTCAAACCTAACTACATGCTCAATATCAAGAACTCTTTGGCCTGAATATGATCACGGGAAAAGCAAGTATAACCTTAGCCTGAGCAGGCACTGCCTGATCGGTAGACACGCTAGACGACTGGGTGCCAAGGCAAATGATCTCTGTCATAGCTGTGGTGACTCATAAGTGGAAGAGTCAATCTTCCATGTCCTATGCGAGTGTCCGTCCCTATCAGGAAGGAGAACACGGAACCTCGGCGCATATTTCCTCTATGAACTTGGTGTTATCGATAAGGGGGAGCTATGTAACATAGCAAACTTTATAAAATCTACAAAATGGTTTTAGGTTCCAGGAGTTATCATACTCAAACGGGGAGCACAATGGATGAACACTAATGTCTAAGTGAAGGAGGATGATGGTGATGTACCAATTTGAGGTACCCAAAATAATGTTATAAAAACAACTCTGGATCGTCAAATCTGAAAAATAGTTATGCCTAGCATCTTTCGACGCTGGGTAGCGGGGTTGACCTGGCGCCCGAAAGGACGCCGGTTAGTCGGGACAAAGTTTACAAATTAAAATTACCTTTTTATTTTCTGTATGTTTGTTTATTTAGTTCATTGGTTTCGTTAATTGAACCAATTAAAGGACTGATCTCAAAAAATCTGACAAGCTTACATAGTTTAAGAAAAATTATTAACTACTAGATCAGAGCCGCGATTCTGGCGACATGCGAATTTCGAGAATTCCGCATATTTCGCTTCATTTTCGAAACAGGGAAATTGGTCGGTTTCATGAGGCAAGGCTGTTGGCGAATATTTCCGTGACCTTCCTAGGTATTCAGAATTGAAATTCGCATATGTGAATTTAGGAAACTGTTTGTTTTTCGTTTCGTGTTTGTTGTCAATATTAGGTCTGTCACCGCCGACTTGAACTCAGGCGGCGCACATATGACAGTTCGTCATGAGAAATGCCTCGTTTTTTATGTGATGTGTGACGTCACGGATCAAAACGAGAAAATATACCAGTTCATTGGAGAATCTTTTTTGGAACGAATTCGTAACAACATTTTATTATCCCAAAGCACGGTGTTTTAATACAAAACTTTGGAATTGACGAACCCTCTAGAGTCGATACGGAATAACAAATGTTCAGAATCATAGCAATATGCAATGTGTTTCATATAACAAAAATTATCTTTCAAAAAATAAGCAATTTAACTGCACATTTTTTAAATGGCGGAATGCCGACATTGAAAAATTGAATTGAAAATTGCGATATTTTTTTCGACCTAATTTTTTCTATGAAAACTCAATTCCAGATGAAAAAACTTGTCTAATTCTCATTTTTAAATATGTTTATAAACTATTTAACTTTGCTTTGCCTAACAACTAACAGAGGGCTCTGGGTCTGTTCTTTTTGACTGATTGATTGGTTGCAAGGTGTTAGAATGGGGGAAAGGACAATGCGTCCGAATTGCTCGAAAGCTAAGATTGAAACATTCTAAAATTTATATCTCCTGAACGGTTGATGTCAGACGGTTGAAATTTTGTGGCTGTTTTATGAGATACTAGGAGCCTAGACAAGGACTAAAATTTTGAAGGAGGGGAATGTGGGTGTGGAGCAAACAACTTTTTACAATATCTTCCGAACCAATTATACCAGGAGATAAAATTTGATTTTTTTTTTTCTTTTTTTTTTTTAAATTGCTGAATTAGTCCCATGTCTAGGGCACACTTTCTCTGCTCGAAGAGCTGGAGGCAGTACAGTTTCACAGCTCATCGAACTGGAAGCAGCACTGACGACGCTGCTGTTTCTGCAGCTGCTCTTATTGTGTCACGGCCTTAATAAAGGAAATAAGCATAAAATTGTCAAACAAATGCCAACCAAATTACCATGAAATATTTCTTTAATTTCAAAATAATAAAGTAAAACTTAAGATTTATGTATCAGGATGAGAATTATCTGGTTTTTTTATACTCGTAACCCAAAGTTTGAAACAAGTTTAAAACATTTTTTTTTCATTCTGGTACCTTAACATAAGTGGAAATGAACATTTATCACGAAGGTGTTGGTTAGAAACTCTGCTACTATAAAACTTTTCCGTCATTAATCAAACGAAAGTTTCTGAATTTTCCTCCAGAATATTATTTGTGTTCTGGTTCGTATGGAATGCAATTATTTCTCAAGTCTTTTTCATAAAGTGCAATTTGAATTATACCCAGGAAAATTGTTAGCTATTTTCTTGTCGCGAAGAAGAACTATTCCGCTATTTGTTATAGATGCTACTAAAATTCTTGTCGTAGTTTTTTTTATCATTGATCATACATTTTTTCGGAAATTAAATTAAATTCGGCATATTATTTACTATAAAAGCCTGTAGAAGTAAGAACCAGTTTACTGGTTCATCAGTCTTAAGAGATATGATGAATTGTGGAAAAGTATATACAAACCCTATTACATCCACTTGCGGGTTGAATATCGATAAATCGCGAAGTTGGTTTTTAGACCATTACATGAAATCGTGAAATTGATTTGTAGGCGATTATATACGGTTTTTCGACAAGGACGTTTAATTTTTAAATGTAAATAAAACAAGTTGTGCGTAAGATATCCACCCAATTCCTTTTTTATTTAAAAGAATATTTTATAGCATTAAGTATGGAATATAACGTCGTTCAAATGTCCGATCCGGCTTTGCTTGGTGGCACGTATTCGAGAGGTCAAATTTTCGACGACTTTGTCGCATAAATCTGGCTGAATTTGCTGGCGTTCTTTATATTGACTTAAAGGTCATCAATTGCTTAGGGATTATACGCATCAACCTAAGATTTAAGATAGCCCCAAAAGAATAACTCTAAGGGCGTTAACAATCACGGTGACCAATTTACGTCGCCGCCGTGCGAGATAACTATGCCCTTAAATCGCTCGTGCAGAATGTCCATTGAGACATGCGCTATGTGGCACCTAGCGCCGTCCTGTTGAAATCACATGTCGTCGGTATAAATGTCATCCAGTTTAGGCCACAAGAATTTACTTATCATCGATCGTTTGACGATTATGGTAATCCTAGTTTCGTTTTGGAAGAAGTACGGACCGATGATTTCGCCAGACCAATATCCGCACCAAATAGTGACTTTCTCGGGATGCATTTGCTGCTGGTGTATCTCGTGTGGATTGGTAAATCCGACAATTTTGGTTGTTCACACATCCATTCATCATGAAATGGGCCTCGTCGTTAAAAATCACTCAATGCGCGGAACGTTTTTCGAACGGAGCTTTGCACACGTTGTTCAACGCTATAACCTTCCATGGTGATTTGCTATACACTACTGAACAATTAACATCAAATGAGACGGATATTGGTTTAAGAACATGGTCGCTATAACCTGACAAATTTCGAGAGTTCCGACTGAAACACCCTATATAACAAGTCTGTGGAAGTGAAAACCAATCTGATATCTCATCAAATCTAAGAAATAATTCGAAGGCTATGAAAAATATGGAACCCCCTTAAACCTTCTTAGAGTTGAATATCTAAAAATTCGGAAATTAACTTTTTAACGATTATGTCAGAATCCTTAGGAAGTAAAAATGAATTCGATATCTCGTCAGATCTAAGAAATATGTAGGAATTTCTGGAAACATATGCAACCCTCTTGCACCCAATTGGTGTTGAATATCCAAAAATCCTGAAACGAGTTTTTAAATAAATATAAAGAAAGTCCGAGGAAGTAAAAACCAATTCGATGTCTTACCACTCCTAAGAGATATTACAGAATTCATGAAAACGTTTTCAATCCGTTTATACCCTTTTAGAGGTTGAAAAAGGAAAAAACCTTAAAACCAGTTTTGGATGATTATAAACAATCCCGAGGAATTAAAAAGATATTCGATATATAATCAGACCTGAGGGCAACGGCTAAATCCGTGAAAATGTATTCAACCCTTTTACACCATCTTATGGGCGAATTTCAAAAAACCCTGAAAACGCTTTCCATGCATTTATGTGAAAAATCCGTAGAATGAAAATGAATTCATAATTTTAGAAGACTTAAGCGATATGACGAAATTCGTGACAATATATGCGTTCCGTTTTCACTGAGCATTTTTTTATCCCCCTTTCGTGCACACATGAATATTAACATTTTTTTTATCTAAATTAATTGTCTAGTAGATCTATATGTACTCATCAAGTTTCAACTTTCTAGCATAAGCCGTTATGTAAATAGGAATAACACCCCCCACCACCATACCATACTACCCCCATGAAAGTACCATGTGTCAGCGATACATCATTAATATCACTCTCGCGATATTACTCGATACTCGAAATATTAAAATCGGAACTTTTTCCTTTTCACCCTCCCTCACCACCTACACCCACATCTCGAAATTTTGTTTCTCCTACCTATTTTAAACTTTTCTTGAGATATGAGCCGTGATTTTTTTAGAAAAATTCCTATCCCCACCCACTTCCATGCTCTACCATCACCTTAAAAATGCATCTCCATCAAACTGCATTTGACAGCTTTTATACACAAACAAAAATTAATTTTGTAGTGCAAGTGTTTCGTGAGATATCGTAATCCAAAGTTTTTCATGCTGCACACTCGTACGCCACTGAACGCACTCAGAATTTTGTACCTAGTCTATTCACCTATTACACCTACATACAATCATTAAGTTTCAATTCCGCGACATTAACTGTTTAAGCCTAGCACTAATTAGAAGCGAAAACGAAATTTTCTGTCAAATCACATTCAAAATCCATTAACAATTTTCGCTCGAACGAAAAATTTGTATGGGAAATTTCGTTTCGCTTCTAGTTAGTACTATAGGCATTAGGAGATATGGATTTTAGTATGTCTCGATGTAGGCTTTTGAGCGCTTGGGACGCAATGTTTTTCCCCCAACTACTACACTCCTCCACCCATATCGACAATTTTTTTTGCAAATGGGTGCACTATCAAAGTTCTATATAGATTTTAAGTGTCAGCCTAGTAGCGTAAACGGTTGCTGAGATCTAGAAACTTTCTAAAACGCTCCCTCCACCTCCCACCGCCACCACTCAAAAGGTGGCCGTTTAAAGGGGTGTACGCAGTCTATCCACAAAAAAATGTAACTTATTACCTCAAAGAGTTTGGGAGGTACGAGCCTTCAACCGATTTTGCATATGGCGGACGGCGTACAGACGGACTGAAATTTTTTTTGCTTTTTTGGTGTTTATTAGTCACAAATTTCAGGGTAGCATTTTTTTTTTAAATCGATAACCGTACTTTTCTATTAAAACAATAAAGTAAAAGAATTGAACCGTCCAATGTGTTGAAGGTGCTTTTACTACACATTCTCCGTACATAACAGCAATTGTTTCAATAAGCCATCTGACTTTACTATCTCCTGCGCAAGGATATTCAGAACCAATTCAAATATTCGAATAAGAAAAGATATCCATATAAAATTTGTATCATGAAACTTTTCCATTGAGTGCTTGTTTTCAAGCGATTAACTTTCAATCTCGAAACATTTTCGTCCTTATCTTTGAACTTTAGAAAACGGATCATCGTTGATGGAATGGAATAAAAAAAAGTATGAAAGGAGATACTATTTTTCTGCAGGCTTCAATGAAATTAGAATCCAACATTGGTATCTGTATCTCACAGACGGACAAAGAACGTTTTTTCTATAATCCTCTCAGAATATTGTGAATATGTAGTTTTAATGGGATTACAAATAAACCGCACGTAAATTGTCCGATACTGTAGCCAAGAAACTTTTACCAAACAAAAGAACAGTCAGCACTGTACCACCATGCACTTGTTCCAAAGATTTTTCTCGAAAAATTTGTCGTTTGGAAATTTATTTATGCCTGTCTAGATACGGAGTTTGTGTGTTTTTCTTGCAACATTTTCCAGAACAAAATTAAGAAAAGTTTCTGCCAGCGAACGATTCTCAGCTTGACAAAGAAAAGTAGGAATTCCGTTGATATACCTACAGGGGCAATGGTATGACCGTGTGGATATGTGCACAGTACGGAAGAAAGGACACAAATGAATTGATATATCTGCACTTATCCTCGTTGAGAATAGGACAAGGATTTGTTTCACGATGATAGCAAGAGTTAGCTCGCAAACAAATTTAGATAAAAATCTTTTCGGAAATTGTGAAGCTCGCAATTCGAACAAGTAGAGTGGGTGACCCAGAAAGGATTTATAGCAAATTGGAAGTTAGAAAATGCGAATGCACGTGATTGTGACCGATACTACTTGATTCAATTTTTAGTTTAATTTATTAGCCGAAAATTCTATTTCTTGGTGACTCTCGATAAAAGCATAGGATAAATGTTCTTTGTTGATACTTACATAAGAATGAATCCAGAATAACTCCCTGCTTCCGGTTTGACTTGCATCTTACTCTATTATTTCAAAATTCTAATTTATATTGGAAGATGTCACATTGAATTTGCCAAATTCTTGATATTTTGAACAAAAAAAAATTAAAAAATCGAATGAATTTCACATTTGAAAGAATTTGAAACATACTTCGGTAACTTAATTTTGTGTATAGTATATGAAGGGTGTTGGCACTGGTGACCGGAAAAGAGTCCCATTATAGCAACCAGTTTCTTTAAGAAAGTTAAAGACAACATATATAAACCTTCCTCATGCCCAGTCGGTTTGATTTCTTACAAAATTCACACCCTGGTGGGGTCCTGATTTGTGAACTCCTCCTTCATCAGAATTAAATATAGATCAAGTTCCTTTACTTTTCCGACTCGATTGATCTTCTGGGTGTAGCTTACACCTTGGTCATGAAGCCTTTTCTGGATCGATTATTTAATTAATCTAGTCAAATTCACACCTTAATAATCAATAATCAATGGCACAACAGCCCAAATTGGGCCTAGGCCTTGAAGTAATGCTAGAGTTACTTCATTACTAGACTAATGGAACACTAGGGGGTAAAGTGGTCAGCCACACGCTCGTCCGTGATTATTACCCCGATTTTAACTCAGATACTCATTTACAGCTGAGTGAACTGGTAATCCGGCAAACAATCCCATTCTCGAAAATTACTTGTCGCCAAGCAGATTCGAACCTGGTACCAGGTGCACCGATGGCAAGTGCTCACACCTTGAGTAGATTAATAATTTCTTACTTCCTAGTATGTAAGCATATTGCTACTCAGCTCCTTCCCTTCCTCAAATCAGTTCAAGGAGTTCATACAATTTCCCGTAGCTTATTCGATTTCTTAAAGAAATTTAATACCTTGGCTACTGTCCGTGCCAATATGGCCATAAGGCATAATCTTCATTTCTTCTTATTTTTAAATAAAATACTTTGTTATTAAAATAAAATAAAACATACCACCATAGGCTTCAGGCCAATTGCATTACACTCTAGATGAAATTCTAAACTCCGATTTACGTTGTAGTTGGGGATAAAGCGTAATATGTAGTTTTCTCTATTTTAAGGACTCTCGCTTAGGTGCTACTCACAGGTGAAATACAATATCTTGTATTTTCAATTTCATATCTGGAGCTTTAGGTACATCACCGAAGTAAAATTTTCTTTCATTAAGGACATTCATATGAAGGCTGCCGAGTTCTTTATTTCCAGTAAATTTAATCCATTATCTGGAACTATTTAAACATTAATGTGAAACTAATTGAAAATACCTATCGTCAAGCATTTTGAAGTTATTCACCAACACCTTTGGACGGGTGTTTCAAGGACTATTATATGGGAGCTACCCGAAGAAATAAGACAATTTCGGTCAATACCAAACCCGTTTCTCCTTTTTTAAAATAAAATGTTGACTTAATAGCTCAATGATTTCCCTAGTTACAGTGGGTTCCGAAAGATTAATGCACATATTAACCAAGTATCTTTGTATGTGACCTACACTAAAGACTCACTCGATTTTTATACTCTAGATGAAATCATATAGAGTATTATAAGTTTAATCCAGCCCAAAAGTTTGTAACGCATAAAACCAAGCCTCGGACGAAAAAAAGTTATATATTATTTTTTGTTTATTTGTGGCCAAAAACCTGAAATCCGCTTGACGTCCGTCCGTCCGTCTGTCCGTTAGCACGATAACTCAAGAACGCCTTCACCTAGGATCATGAAATTTTGAATCTGGATGTTTGGTTGAATTTGTAAGGCTAAGTTCGCTAACGGGCAAAATCGTCCTACTCCTTCGGGTAGCTGCCATACAAAATGTCCTTAAAACACGTCTTCAACAATATTTTTCGATAACTTTTGAACGCTTCAAGTTACGAATTTGAAATTTTGTACATGTTCATTTTTAAATGGTTCCAAGGAAAAGGAGAAATATGTAAAAAATCGAGTGAGTCCTTCCTGCACCACCCATGTGAAAGTTCTTCAAAAAGGACATTTTTTTTCGATGACTTACCCAGTTCAAGATATGAAATTAAACACTGAATATTGTCTTTTAGTTTTGAGTAGCAATCTAATGGCAGTCCTTAATAAAGGACATACAAAATGCACACACGTAATTCTACTTTATCCCCAACTACAATATAAATCGGAGTTCAGTATTCATCTAGAGTATTATACGATTGGCTTGCAGCCGATCGTGACTGCAGTATGTTCTTTATACAAATTGCTCTGGGGAAAGCTTCATATTTCTAGCTTGCAGCGTTCTGATGTTATCGGCCAATGTTCTTGAATACGTGTTTTAAGGACTTTTGTATTTGAGTTGCCCGAAGGAATTTTCAAACCTTGGGGTTAAAATTTGAAAAATCGTGAAACCGATTTCTAGATGATTACATAAAAAGCCAGAGGAAGTAAAATCCAATTTGTTATCTCATTAGATCTGAAAGGTATGTTAAAAAACCTGAAGGCGTGTGCAACCCCCTTCTGCCCCTGTAGAGTTCAATATCAAAAATTTCTGAAATTAGTTTTCAGGCGATTATATTAAAAGTCAGTACAAGTAAAAATCAATTCAACATCTCATCAGATAAAATTCATGAAAACGTGTACGATCATTTTACATCGTCTTCGAGGTTGAATAGTAGAAACCACTGAAAATACTTTTTAAGCGATTATCTGAAAAGCTAGTAGAAGTAAAATCTTATTATATATCTAATCATATATGTAGATATTGAAGAATTCGGGAAATTGAATGGCACTCTTTTACAAACTTTGGGGTTGAATTAAAAATAAATTGGCATTTATTTGAATAACCCTTAAAATTAATTCAGTATTTCAGAAAACCTAAGAGATATGATGAAAATCGTTAAATTGTACACAAATTTTTATAAAATTAATTCAACATTTCAAAAGACCAAACAGATGTGATAAGATTCGTTAAATTGTGTACAACCCCGTTTCACAGACAATTTTTATACTCTAGATGAAATCATATATGTAGAGTATTATAAGTTTAATCCAGCCCAAAAGTTTGTAACGCATAGAACCAAGCCTCGGAATAAAAAAGGTTATATATTATTTTTTGTTTATTTGTGGCCGTCCGTCCGTCCGTCCGTCTGTCCGTGAACACGATAACTCAAGAACTGTTTGGATGAATTTGTAAGGCTAACGGGCAAAATCGTGCTACTCCTTCGGGTAGCTGCCATACAAAATGTCTTTAAAACACGTGTTCAAGAATATTGGTCGATAACTTCGGAAGGATTTAAGCTACAACTTTAAAATTTTGTATGTGTTATTTTTCCAATAGTTGGAGCTAAATGTATGATTATGAAGAAAATCCTGTTAGTCCTTCGTGTAGCTGCCATACAAATATCCTATCAAAATGTATTCACTTAATTTACGAAACTCACTGTAACTCAAGTAATCTTTTAGCTATGAATTCGAAATTTTGTACAAATTAGTTTTGAGTGAAAAGAAAGTTCGACTTTACTAGTCAGCGAAATCCTTTTACTCCTTCGGGTAGCTGCCATACAAAATGTCCTTAAAACACGTGTTCAAAAATATTAGCCGATAACTTCGGAAGGATTTAAGCTACAACTTTGAAATTTTGTATGTGTTATTTATTCAATAGTTGGAGCTAAATGTATGATTATGAAGAAAATCCTATTAGTCCTTCGTGTAGCTGCCATACAAATATCCTGTCAAAACGTCTTCACTTAATTTACGGAACTTACTATAACTCCAGTAATCTTTTAGCTTTCAATTGGAAGTTTTGTACAAATTAGTTTTGAGTAAAAATGAAGTTTGAGTTTACTAATCAGCGAAATCCTTTTACTCCTTCTGGTAGCTGCCATACAAAATGTCCTTAAGAAACGTGTTCAACAATATTTTCCGATAACTTTTGAACGCTTCAAGCTACGAATTTGAAATTTTGTACACATTAATTTTAGAATGGTTCCAAGAAAAAGGATAAATATGTAAGAAATCGAGTGAGTCCTTCCTGCACCCATGTGAAAGCCCTTCAAAAACGAATTTTTTTTCGATGACTTACCCAGTTCAAGATATGAAATTAAACACTGAATATTATCTTTTAGGTTTGAGTAGCAATCTAATGGGAGTCCTTAATAAAGGACATACAACATGCACACACGTAATTCTACTATCCCCAACTACAATTTAAATCGGAGTTCAGTATTCATCTAGAGTATTATACGATTGGCTTGCAGCCGATCGAGACTGCAGTATGTTTATATCCCACTTCGTGCGATTTAGAATTTAAAATTTTTTTCTTAAATTATTTTTCTAGAACATATACATATATTAATCAAGTTTCAACTTTCCATTACAATACTTTCTTGAGATACATACCCCAAATACCATACAATAATGAAAGCAAGATACGAGTTGGTTTCCCTATAAACAATTTTATTTTTCTAGGGTGTCGCTATGGGTGTGCTTTACAAACCTCTTAGCTTTTAATCTGTAGCGGTTCTCGAGAAATAAAAATTAGTGTATTTGGTTTCCACGCCCTTGTACTCTCACCCTATTAGAGGTATACTGGATCTATTAGAGGTATACTGGATTTAAGCCCTCTAAATATTTCAAGACCATATCTGAAACTTTTTTTGATATCTATCAATTGATTTTTTAAAAGATTCTTATCCTTTCACGATATGTGGATCTTAGATTGTCTCGATCGCAGCTCTTAAGCATCTTAGACCCATTACTCCTCTTCCCCTCTCCACTCATATAGACCATTTTTTCCTTTATTATTTTTTAATAATAAAGTATTGTGATCGACCTGAAATTTGAAAAAAATTTGTATTTTTACGTTTTAAGACTACGCGTATATAGTAAACACGAAAAAAGCAACAAAAAAAAATCTGCCAACAGTCTGGGCGCAACTTTATTATTTTTTCGGTAGAAGTTCGGAACGAGTTTAATTCTGAGATGCGGTGTAGGCTACTATGTGACTGAAAACCCAAAAAAAATTTGGAAAGCGGTTAAAATGGGGTCGCGCTAGAATACTTACGCCGCTGCCTCATATAACATATTAATTACATAATTGGTTCATACACGGACGAGATCTAGTCCTATTATAATATCAGTTGTTACGCCATTAGAAGGTTTTTCGTGACTTGGTTTCGGGCCATTACATGAAATCGGAAATGCGTTTGAAGACGATTATGTAAAAAGTCTGTGGGAGTGCAAACCAATCTAATATCTCATCAATCCTGAGAAATATGTCGAAAGCCTTACGTCCTATTGGAGTTGAATAACAAACATCCCGAAATCAACTTTTTGACTATTATGTAGGAAGCCTTTGGAAGTAAAAATTAATTCGATATCTCATTAGAACTAGAAAAATGTAAGAATTTGTGAAAACATATACAACCCCCTTGCACCCACTTTGAGGTTGAATATCCAAAAATCCTGAAATGAGTTTTTAGATATATATAAAAAAAGCCCGAGGAAGTGAAAACCAATCCGATGTCTTATCACTCCTAAGAGATATGACGGAATTCGTGAAAAAGAGTTCAACCCGTTTTTACCCTCTTAGGGGTTGAAAACGGAAAAACCTTGAAAACAAGTTTTAGGTGATTATTAAATAAGCCCGTGGAAGTAAAAAGTTATGCGATATCTAATCAGACCTGAGGGATACGGCTGAATTCGTGAAAATGTATAATCTTCTTTACACCACCTTGGGGGTCTAATTTTAAAAAATCCTGAAAACACTTTCTAGGTATTTCTATGAAGAACCCGTAGAAAAAAAATTAATTCAATATTTGGAAAGACCTAATAGATATGATAAAAATCGTGAAAATATATGCATTCCATTTTCACTGATCATTTTTTTTGCCCCACTTCCGAACGCCAATAGATATTTAAATTTTTTTAATCAAAATTACTTTTCTAGTTGATTTACATATACATACCGAATTTCAACTTTCTAGCATAAGCCGTTCTATAGTTAGGAAAAACACCCCCCACCCCCGTACCATACTACCCCTATAAAAAATTATATTTTTCCAACATGCTACTACTATGGTTCTATCTAAATACTAAGTTTCAGCTTTATATTGTTATAGGTTCTCGAGATATAAAAATCGGAACTTTTTCCTTTTCACCCTCCCCCAGCCTCACCCTCTACACCATCTCCTTCAAAATTTTTTTTTCTGCCGGAGGTCTATTAGGCCTACTTCTGGTAAAAATTTTAAGCATCTATCTTACATTGTTCTTGAGATATGATACGTGATTTTTTTAAAAATTGCTTACCCCACCGCCCCCTTAAAAAATTTTACTTTCAGCAAACTTTATTTGTCAACATTTATACAGAAACCAAATTTTATTTCTCTAGTGCAATTGGTTCGTGAGATATCGTAATCTAAAGTTTTTCAACCCCCACCCCCGTACGTCACTGCCCCCTCTCAAAAATTTGTTTCGAATCTATTCTCCTAGTATACCCACAGATGTTCATTAAGTTTTAATTTCGAGACATTAACCGATTAGGAGATCTGGATTTTAGAATGTCTCGATCTCGGCTTTCAAGCATTTCGGACGCATTATTATTCCACCCACTCCCACACCCCTTTACCCATATTATCATTTTTTTTTGCAAATGGGTCCACTATCGATGTTCTATATAAATTCCAAGTTTCAGCCTCCTAGCCTATGCGGTTACTGAGATCTAGAAACCAAAATTTTTCGTCTAAAACGCTTCCCCCACCTCCCCCCTCATACTCCGACCACCCAAAAAGTGGTCACTTCAAGGAACCTACCCAGTCTATTAATAAAAAAAATTTCAATTTAATAGCTCATAGGGTTTAGGAGTTATAAGCCTTCAAACGTTTTGCGTACGGCGGACGGCGGACGGCGGACGGCGCACAGACGGACTGAAAATTTTTTTTGCTTTTTTGGTGCTTATTAGTCATAAAACGCAAAAAAAAAAATTTCAGGGTAGCAAATTTTTTTTTTTTAAAAATCGATAACAATACTTTATTATTAAAATAATAAAGTAAAATGATGAAAAACTTTGAATTGCAATACCCTCCGAACCAGTTGTACCAGGAAGATAAAATGAAAACTTAAAAAAATTACATTTTTATATCTCAAGAACCGCACCAGATATGATATTGAATGATATGATACAGGGGTTATGACCAGTAGACCTCTAGTGAAAAAAAATTTTGACGGTGTGGTCGTAGAGAGTGATTGTGGGAGGGGGTGGAAAAGAACAAAATCCGATTTTTATTTCTCGAAAACCGTGAAGGAAAGAAAGCTACAAATTGTCAAGAGCCTCTGTAGAGCCACTATAGAAGCACCTCAGAAAAATACAATTTTTGATAAAATTAACAAGTTTTTGTTTTGGTTTTGGTTTTTCATATCTCAGAAACGGCTTATGCTAGAAAGTTGAAACTTAGTACCTAGATATAGATGTGGTACTAGATTGCTTAAAGAAGAAAAAATCAGATACTCATTGGCGTTGGTGGAGTAAAAAAAATGTCCGTGAAAAGGGGTTTTCCAAATTTTCACGAATTTCGTTAAATCTTTTTGACATGTCGAGCTATCAAAGCCATTTTACTTCTGCGCACTTTTTATAGAAACGTTTGTAAATTTTTTTTTTGATTGTCAATCGAAAAGTAACTACTACCGCATATCATTATTAAAAACGTCTCGAACTTCTACGCGAAAAATAATAAAGTTGCGCCTAGACTGTTGGCAGATTTTTATGGAAATATCTTCGCTATCAAAGATCTCTGTAAGTTCTTAGTTTCAACTTCCTGAAATGTTTATAAAAACCCAATTTTTTTTGTTTAAGACGCGTGACTTATTGCGGGCCCGTGTTGCATGATCCTTCAGATGTTTCGCGTTTTTAATGTTGCTGGGAAGTCAATATTTTTTCCAATAACTTTTTTTTTTTTCTGAGGGGTTGTTGCAAGTTTGCAATTGTTTTGCAACGGTTGCGGTTGTCGCTTGATTTTGTTTGATGGGGTTGAGAAAAATTTTGCATTTTGTATATTTTTTCTCTTCAGTAAAATACCGGCCCTAGGAACTTCATGGTTGTTTCCGGTATGGTTTTTTTTTTCTTCAAAAAATTCGGATTTTGGTCATACAACATTTTTTTTATTTAATTATTTTTCGGTTTAATGCCTAATAAACAGGGCAGCATGTTTGGGCGCCCTCCAAACTATGAACATGTGGGACTGAATTGCACGGGAGTTTTTAAATAATTTTATTAAGTTCGTTTTGATAACGTTTTTGCGAAGTTTCTTGATGTAAGGTATGTTATTGTATGGATTTAGGGGTGCTGATCACGATGGCATCATTAAAATTAAGCTAGACGCAACTTTATTATTTTTTGAGTAGAAGTCCGGAACGCATTTCAAGCTGATATGCGGTATAGACTACTAGGCGACTGACAACCGAAAAAACGATCAAAATACCCTTCTAGTTATTCTCCTGGTTGTCAGTCGCATAGTAACCCACACAACATAAAATACGGTCTGGACTTGGCAGATTTTTTCATATTGCTCCACTATCCTTACTTAACATAAATTTAATATTTTGAATTTCAAGTTTTGCCGTCCTGGGTTATAGAAACCTAAATTGTTGGTATAAAATTATTCCCCCCTCCCCCACCGTTCCAAGTTACCACTTAAAGGGGTTCACCCCGTCTATCTTACAAAAAAGTTGAACTGAATATCTCAACGGGTTAAGTCAAAGAAGTTAGGATGACCAAATTGGAATTTTAACAAATAACTTATGCCATAATTAAAGGCTAATTAAAGGCTAATTAAAGGCTAATTTAGTGCTCCAAAAAAAAAATTTGCGGCTGCACCCCTAATGGTAGATCCGTGTGGTCGTTCTGACTTCCATGGAAACTAGGATGACCATAGCCGAAACGATGTTAAACGTAAGTGCGACAAAGTTCTAGTTATACAGTAATTAACGGCTATTTAAAGGATTTCGTATAAGCCCGATTTCATTAAGATCGGTTCACCCTGTCCCGAAATATGCACCCCTGTGAATAGAAAAACAACCCCCGTACGTTCGTATGGGCACACAGAGAAGCTACGGGTCTGTAATAGGTCTTAAAATTTCTCCTGAATTAACGGCTCGCGATTTCCGATGCGCCCGAATTTACGGCTCCACCCCCTCATCCAAACCCACCCCCTGTATAACCATTTTTGCGAATCTATGCACACAGAGAAGCTACGAGTCTGTAATAGGTCTTAAAATTGCTCCTGAATTAACGGCTCGCGATTCCCGATGCTCCCGAATTTACGGCTCTACCCCCTTATCCAAAACCCACCCCCTGTATAATCATTTTTGTTAATCTGGGCACACAGAGAAGCTACGAGTCTGTAATAGGTCTTAAAATTGCTCCTAAATTAACGGCTCGCGATTCCCGATGCGCCCGAATTTACGGCTCCACCGCCTCATCAAAAACCAACTCCCTGTATAACCATTTTTGCGAATCTGGGCACACAGAGAAGCTACGAGTCTGTAATAGGTCTTAAAATTGTTCCTGAATTAACGGCTCGCGATTCCTGATGCGCCCAAAATTATGGCTCCACCCCACCATCCAAAACCCACCCCCTGTATAACCATATATATTTGTGAATCTGGGTATAAAATAACATTTCCGGAAATTTGCTTAAAAAAGGCAAAATATTTTTCAACTCAGTTGATCCAAAATACCAATTTCAAGGGAAGTACTGGTTGGATGGAAATAGTTAAGAAGTCAATTAAGTCAAAACGTTTCCAGTCAAGTGCCCATTGAGTAATAACGTGATTTGTCTACATGAGAAAAAGGGAAGTACATGAACATATTTGTAGTGCATAGGGCAGTCAAGAAGTTTTGAATTTACTTCTACGATTCGATTACGATGCACATTAGCAACTTGTATGCGGTTGGCCGATTTGTTGTTACGATTTTCTAACGAAGTGGAATATTTTTCACAGGCAAATCATTTTCGAATCGACAGCGAATTCGCTGGCGAGGAAATCATTCGACATAGCGGCTCGTTGTCGATGGGTTGGTGAATTATACTACATTATGAGTTGATGAAGACAACTTTCTGTTCTTCGTTCTGATAGACTCCACTCAGTCAGTCAGGTTTTCAGCACTAAGTATCTAATCGCATTGACACTTTTTGAATAAACGTAGTTAGATATTTCCCAATGAATTCTTATTATAATATGAAATTCGTGTCCATAGCAGACATCAAACAATAATATGGAACTATAGAATTCGCTTATAATTTTAAAAGTTATTTTTATTTTAAGCTATAACTGATAGCTCAAAGTAATGTAGGTACATTATCTTTTTCAACATAAGCTCATTATTCGGGAAAAGTGAATTTATAAAGTCAACAACCTAATGCCGAAACACGAACTTCTAAAATTAAGCCTCTTTGGATGAAAGCAAGAAAAAATTTCACTTAGATACGCGTCTCTTCAACTAAAATTCCGCATCATCCGCACACACCTCCTTGCGTGAACCTCTCATAATCAATAAAATATTGCTCAGATAAAAAGTTGACTATTTAAAGCGAACGTAGAAGTTCCAATTAACTACAAATAAGTGTGAAAGCGTCTGGCTCTGTGTATTAGTTAAGAGCATTTCAAAATTTTCCTTCAGTGAAACCTTTCTGGGTTATTCATTCACTCTTCGCTGAATGGGTGGTACTTTGAACTCACCTTTACAGGTGACGTTCTTTTTTCAACCATAAATTGAATTCTGGTGATGAGAGTTCTTAAGATGTTATTCTAAAGACTCGAAAAATTTTCGATAAGAAAGTTTTTCTTTATGAAAAGTCCACACACAAGGTAATGCTGAAAGAGTTTTTCTTTTTATATTTTTAAGGTAAATATTAACAGCGGAGATGATTCGTCCTTGGATTTTGTTTGCGTATGTTGTTTCGTAACAAAGTGCATTATATTTGAAATAGCTTCACTAAAAATGATTCGTAATCCAAACTTAAGATTCCGATTGAAATAAAATGTCTTTATTCGCAACGTTACATATTTCCTAAGCTCCGACTGAGATAGACCGCTACTCCGGCTTGTACAAATCAAAGCAAGATCACGCCATTGAGGGTTTGACAAATGAAAAAAACTTTTGCTGTGTTTACTGATTGAGTAAATCAGTTTTGGAGTAGAAATTTTCAAGTTCAATTTCTTTAAAAATTTGTTGTGGAACATCTTGATCTCTTGTATGATCGTAATGCAAACTTGGGGTAGCAATCCCTTACTTGTTCCCAGAACTTGTTGACTCCTTGAATTTTCTTCTCGATTGTTTATCTCTATATGTTTTTCAGACTACCCACAAAGAAAGAATCTGGATAATGTTAAGAAGAAAATGTTCTTATTTTGTACAATGCGATTTCAAGAGATAAATACTCGATTAAAGAAAATTTCATCAACAACTAGTAATAAAATTTATCTCCAACATTCTAAATACCAAGACCTTGTTTTGATATTACTTTTGCTTATTTTGTGGGAAAAATCTATCAATATGAAATTCCGTAGTGAAATATATGATTGCTATCGATTGACACATGTAATATATTACTTCTTTGTTTCGAAAAAAGAACATTCACGCAAGAGTAGCATTGGTTCATTAAAAGTTTCAAAAGAACTAGAATTAGATAAAATCCTCTCTCGCAGGTTTACTGAAGCTCACCGTGACGGAGCCTTACTTAACGGAGGACCAGGTAAGAGGGTTTACCGTGGGCGAGCTCTTGTATGACTCTACCAATACCGGTAGACCCAGATCATGTTTACTTTTTAAAAAGAATACTAAATATTGGTTGTTTTCCGGCGTCAGTAGGGTTTCTGGTGTGAAACCCCACCAGAAACCCTACTGACGCCGGAAAACAACCAACATTTGGTCAAACTTGCTTCTATGGTAGCTTACCATGAAAAAATTCCATTCTTAATACTAAATATGTTCCAATTCCAGGTTACTGTACGAAGGACGTTGTAGCGGCCTTTGTAGAGCTGCCGTTCCCGGAGGGCAGGACAGAGATCATCATATGCTCAGCCTACCTTCCCGGGGATTGCACTGAACCAGCGTCACCCGTCATCAGGGACATCGTCGACCTATGCCGGAGGACTAACAAGCAGCTGGTACTTGGCTGTGATGCTAATGCATATCACACTATATGGTCAAGTTCCAACATCAATGAACGGGGTGAGTTGCTTTTAGATTTTATTTATACCAACAACCTAAATATTCTCAATAGAGGTAACAAACCCACTTTCATAAACAGAGTCAGGCAGGAGGTCTTAGATCTTACCATTTGTACTCAATTCCTGAGCACAAAAATCTGCAACTGGCACGTCTCTAATGAGACTTCTTTGTCAGATCATAGGCATATCCTATTCAACATAGAATCAAATACCATTTTGTCTGAAACGTACAGGAAGCCACAAACGACGAACTGGGAACTATACGACCAGAAATTGTCGGAATGCATGGCCGGCACCATACGTAATATTAAGGACATTGACAGCATGGAAATAGCATCAGAACAAATACGCAATGCTATCGAAACTGCTTTCAACTCATCCTGCCCGGAAAGGTCCAGAGCAAGTAACAGGAAAGTAGCTTGGTGGAACCCAGCACTAACTAAGCTCAGATCTCAAACAAGAAAGCTCTTCAATAGGGCTAAAAAAACTGGTGAGTGGGAATCGTACAAAAGGGCTCTAACAGAGTACAACCACGAAATTAGACGTGCGAAGAGAAATTCGTGGAAATTGTTCTGCCAGGCTATAAACGATACTTTCTAAAGCACACACTAATAAAATGGGCTTATTAGAGAAACCCGATGGCTCCATTACCGAAAATGGGAAACAGACGTTAGAACTTTTAGCACAAACTCATTTCCCAGGATCCTCAACCATAGAACCAAACAATGAAGAACGGTACACTGTCTCAAAGCCGAGCAGACCAACCATATTGGACTGGAAAAACTCTGCCAAGATCTTCACTGCCAATAAGGTTAAATGGTCTATACGTAGTTTTAAACCATTTAAATCTCCTGGAGAAGACAGAATATTTCCCGCTTTACTACAAAGAGGAATGGGCCATCTTCTACCAACACTGTTATCCATATTTAGAGCAAGCCACGCATGGGGATACATACCCATATCCTGGCGTAACGTTAAGGTGATATACATACCAAAAACAGGGCGCCGCTCGAGCAATAATCCTAAGTCGTATCGTCCTATCAGCTTAACGTCATTTCTCTTAAAAACTATGGAAAAGATTATTGATAGGCATATCAGAGATGGGGCTTTGAAATCTCAACCCTTACACTCCAATCAATTTGCATATCAACCAGTCACGAAAATCGAAAAATCGATTACGGACAAGGAAATAGCTGTGGGTTGCTTTTTAGATATCGAAGGGGCTTTTGACAACACTGCCTACGAAAGTATCTACTCTGCTGCACAAAAGCGTGGTATTGATCCAAAAACCTGCAGGTGGATCAAGGCCATGCTAGAACGCAGGAAAATAACTTCGACACTAGCCGACTCAACAGTCACAGTCACAGCTGCGAAAGGCTGTCCGCAGGGTGGGGTACTATCACCCATCCTCTGGTGCTTAGTAGTGGACGACCTTCTTCAAGACCTAACTAATTCCGGAGTCACGGTACAGGGTTACGCTGACGACCTTGCCATCCTTGTTAGAGGTAAATTTGAAGCGACGGTGACTGATCTAGTTCAGAATACCCTAAACCAGGTAGCAACCTGGTGCACTAAAGCAGAATTGGGTATCAACCCAAAGAAAAGCACAATTGTTGCATTCACCAAAAGGAGGTGTAAGAACAAGCTAGCTAAGCCTACTCTTTTTGGAGAATCCATAGAGTATTCTAGTGAGGTAAAATTCCTGGGTATTATCCTGGATGAAAAGCTCACCTGGAATGCTCATTTGGACAAAGTTCTTGAAAGGGCCAGAATCTCTCTCAGGACCTGCAGGAGCCTTCTCGGCAAAAACTGTGGACTGAGTCCAAAACTAACCTACTGGATGTATACCGTCGTTGCTAGGTCCATTATAACTTGCGCGGCATCCGTCTGGTGGAAGAAAATAAAGCAGAAAACTGCTCAGCTAAAGCTGACTAAATTACAAAGACTGGCATGCCTGGGTATTACTGGGGCGATGCGCACCACTCCCACAGCTGCCTTAGAGGTGCTTCTCAGCCTAGCACCTCTACACTTAGAAATACAGAAAGAAGCTAGATTTACCACACACAAACTTTTGAGCTCGGAGGACGAGTCAGAGCGCAAAATAGCTTGCCCAACTCTTTCCACGGAACTCAACAAGGACCCGATACTAGCGATACCTCTTTCTGATTCAATGGTACCGAAATTTAATTTCACAAAGCCATTCAAAGTTGTCCTACCTGAAAGGGAGGATTGGGCCACAAACAAACCCACTCCAAAACCAGGATCCATAATCTGGTACACAGACTAATCTAAAACGGATCAAGGTGTAGGAGCAGGAGTTTATGGAGTGCGCCCAAATGTGAAATTCTACTGTAGCATGCACATAACATCCACTGTTTTTCAGGCGGAGACTCATGCTATTGAACTATGCATTAGAGAAAATATCAGACGGGGCTACAAAAACCAACAAATATATATTCTCTCGGACAGCAAGGCAGCAATAATGGCACTTCAGTCCGTTCAAATCTACTCCAAACTTGTTTGGAATTGCCTCCAATGCCTGATTGAACTCGGAAATAAGAACAGAGTTAGTCTCATTTGGATTCCGGGACACAGCGGCTATGTAGGTAATGAAATGGCCGACTTAATGGCTAGGAAAGGTTCGGAAGCTGACTTCATGGGACTATATCCATTCTGTGGGATACCATTAAGCACAGCCAGAATGAACATCCGAATGTGGCAAAAATCGCAAAGTGCCATTCACTGGGACTTGGTACCGGGCAACAGGCACTCAAAGCTTTTTATGCCAAACACTCGGAAAAAAGAACATCTGATTATCTAAAATTAAGCAGATATCAGACCCGAACCTTAGTGGGAGCTCTGACTGGACATTGTCACATGAGGAAGCATCTCAATAGGATTGGTCTCTCTGAGACTAAAATTTGCAGAATATGCAATGACGAAGACGAAACACCAGAGCATATCCTCTGTGAATGCGAGGGTTTAACTCGCAAAAGACTTCGTCACTTCGGTCAGGGTTTCATGGACCCATCGAAATTCCTGACCATTCCTCTTTGAAAAATACTAGGCTTCATTGAAAGCGCAGGGATCGAAGAGGAATCATAATCAAACCGGGGGGACGTCACAATAAGCCCAAATGTGGCTGCAGTGACAGAGGCTAACCACACCAACCCCTACTTCCAAATCTATCTATCTAGATAAAATAATTTTACTTGCTACCCTGGCAACACACACAACTCGAGCAGTTTCCAGTGTGAACAGCAACAGCCTTTCAATACCTAACTGGAGGACGGAGAAAAACATCCTATTGACCATCTTCCAGTACTCAATGTGAAGGGATTGGAAAAGTCTGCAAACTTCTCGAACACTCTTTTTCTCACTTTTTCTACATCCCTCTAGAACATTTCACGTTCCCCTGGCTTCCCTTGGTCTAAACCTCATCAGTATAGGAAAGAAAAAAGACATTCTCTCTCTATTGCCTTTGATACCACGATTTCTATCGAAACTTGCCAACCAGTGATCAACCGCTAATCCATCCAGATTTGGTTCAAATCAAACAGGACGAGATTGACGATAAAAAATTGCCTAAGTTCCTTTTGGCACTTCATTTTAGGGATTCATTTGTATTCATTGTTTATGAATTTGTCCATTCATTTTATTATTTTTTAATAATAAAGTATTGTGATCGACCTGACATTTCAAAAAAGTTTGCTACCCTGAAATTTTGTATTTACACGTTTTAAGACTAGTAAACACCAAAAAAGCAAAAAAAAAATGTCCGTCTGTCCGCCGTGGACGCCGTACGGTTTGAAGGCGCGTAGCTCCCAAAACCGTTGTGGTATTAAGTTGAAATTTTTATGGTGGATAGATTGGGTAAACTCCTACGACTGGTATCTTTCGGGAAGGTGGGGGTGTAAGAGGGGGGTGTGGGGGGAGCATTTATTTACAACATCTTCCGAACCAATTACAGCAGGAAGATAAAATTTAGTTTCTGTATATGGGATTACAAGAGGAGTCTAATGAACGTAAATTTTTTGAGGAGGGAGGTGGAGCACGAAAGAGGGGGGATAGCAATTTCTCAAAAAATGTCATTTTTATATCTCAGAAACAGTATCAGATATGATCTTGAAAATTTTACAGGAGTTGGGATCGGTAGACCTCTAGTAGGACAAAAAAATTTAACCGTGGGGGTGTAGGGGGTGATGGTGAAAAGGGGTAGAAAGGAAAAAATTCTGATTTTTATTTCTCGGAAACCGTGATGAGTGGAAAGCTAAAAATTTAGGACTATGTAGAGCCACTATAGAGACATCCTAAACTTTTTCATAGGGGTAGCAAGGTACGGGGTGAGGAGTTGTTTTTTATATCTCAGAAACGGCTTATGCTAGAAAGTTGAAGTTTATGTAGATGTGCTATTTGAGTAACTAAAGTTCAGATTTTTATTGACGTTCAGAGATGGAGTAAAAAAGTGTCCGTGAATCCACATTTTCACGAATTTCGTTAAAACTTTTAGACATGTCGAACTATCAAAGCAATTTTACTTCTGCGGCTATTTATATAAGCGCCTAGTAACGTTCTTCAAAATTTTTCGATATCCAACCCCTAAGGGGGTGTAAAGTGGTTGTGTACATATTCACGAATTCTTATATATTCCTAAGGTATATTGAGATTTGGAATTCACTTTTACTTCTATAAGCTTCGTCGGGGAAAAACCGATTTAAGTATTTTTCTCAATTAAACCCCCTGGGGGTATTGTTCAAGATTTCACTGATTCCGAAAATCTCTTAGGTTTAATGTGATCGAATTCGCTTTTACTAGTATGAATTATTCTATGGATAAAAAAATACGTAAGTGAATAAAAAAAAATCTGCCAAGAGTCTGGGCGCAACTTTATTATTTTATGGGTAGAAGTCCGAAACGTGTTTAATGATGAGATGCGGTGTAGGTTACTATGCGACTGACAACCTAAGAAATAACCAGGAGGCTATTTGGAACGTTATTTTTTAGGTTGTCAGTCGCATAGTAACCTACACCGTATCTCATCATTAAACACGTTTCGGACTTCTACCCATAAAATAATAAAGTTGAGCCCAGACTGTTGGCAGATTATATCATATTTTTGTATCAATTGTAGTATATATATGCTTACTATGATTTTGTAATAAAAGTTCTCTTCTGCAGCTTTTTGTTTTATTATTATAGTATTTTTGTTTACTAAATGAAGTACACTTAATTGACAAAATAAATGGGAAATAACGACAAAGAAACTTGTTATTATTTGTCGTGGCCCAAAGATCCCTTGTGTAGACTCCTTCCTAGGGCTCGATCAATCATGTATTTCTTATTTGCTTATTTACAAAACAATCACATTGCACCTTAACTACCGGTTCGACCGCGGAGACTACTCAATCTCTCAAGAATTGTCACAAGACTGACTGTTTCCCGGACTTGGGAGAATCGATCAGCTATTATCGCTTAGTCAATTATTGTCCATCAGCTCAATAATTGCTGATCTGCATCGATCAATTCTCGACGGTTGACCCGAGTTGGACAGAATTGATCGATAGTCGATGTTGCAAATTTCCGGCTGACCGCCGAGCAAAGGTATCCGGCCTTTGGACTAATTTAAGTTTATCACCTCGTATCGGAAATTGTGACATAGTTCGAATATTGAACCCAATCGCCGATACGAGGTGCGCGTAGGGAGAGTCGGGGCCCAACCGGACCACGACACTAGTAAAGTATGGGGAATAATCAGGTAAGTATGGTGAATAAGTTGGCATGATCTGGTGAACAATCAGGTAACTAAACGTAAATCCTAAACATAATTTCAGCAAATTGATAATTTTCAAACCACTAAATTTAGAACGTCATTTGACCATATTGATGTCAACAAAATTAATTTTTTCAAAAAACTGGATTTACAGGAATATTTCAATAGTAAAAAAGTGCTGCCCTGAAAAGTTTCGTTTTTAGACTTACCTAGCTATTTCCTGTGACCATAGATATTTAATGCGAATATTAAATTTTAGTTTCAATTGATTTTAAACTAATTGTGTTTTTATTGAAATCCAGGCGATACCTTTGCTCGCAACAATATTTACTGCTGATATTGATCAAGGATACAAAGTTATTGGGCCAATAAAATCAAAACTAATTGCATGTCAAAGAGGAAATGTAAAATACTGTTTCTACTATGTAGTTCAAGTTATTTTTCCATTTCTAAATGTACATTTCTTCTTATATCATACCAGATAGCAGAAAAGTGAAATCAAGTTATTTTTTTTTTCACGGTCTCCTCTAATAAAGTAGTAATCGGTTTTCCGAATTTTTTTTCTATTCAAACCTATGGTTGTCTCGTTCTACGAATTTTGACATTTCTCTTCGGTCTGATGAGATATCGAATTCCTTGCCCTACTTTCGTGAGCTATTTATAATTGTTACATGCATACAACTCACATACCGATGACATCGAAGTTTCCCAGTCGGACTTTTCGTAAGAGATGAATTTGTAATCAATGAGTAAGGTATGAGTTTGTAAAGCCTTACCAAAGTAATGCAGAGTGTAATTGCTGTAAAATATTCTCGAATGCTCTTTCTATACAATTATGGCCAACGTCCTTGGCTTCAGTTACTATTTACGGAAGTAATGGTTTACAAGCTAGTAAGTAATAAGAGGGGAAAATCCGAGACGTTACAGTTTTGTCCAACGGTATAGGCTTTAGTATCTACTTACGAAAGTAATGGTTTAGAAGCGAGTGAGTTATGACATGGTACAATCTGAGACCTTATAGTTTTGCCAAATGCTCTGGGCTTTAGTAACAATTTACGAAAGTAAGTCTTAGAAGCGGATAAGTAAAGGGATGATGCAATCATTAACGTTTCGTTTTAATTTTATATCAAAGGGCCCATAATTAAATTCAGTTCGTTCCGAGTGTTTCAAATGTTGCGAAGTGCTGTTCATTTGTAATAAATTCCAATAAGGGTTATTTATATAAAATGAAGTAAATAATTAGTTAAGATAGAGTTTTTTCTTATCTTTATGAATCTTATTTTTGTTAATTTTTTATTTTGTTTATTGAATTACGTGTTTTAATTTATTTTATATTGAATAAATAGTTTTTTTACTGTTAAAACAATTTCGAGTTTTCATATTGTTGTTATTTACAGCTCAACGAAGTAAAGGATACTTTATACTTATAAAGACGACGATATAAGTCTTTTATTGTCTTGTGCTTTTAAGCATTTACACCCTAGGGCCTATGCGGGTTAAAGTAATTAGATCTGTTATCGAAAGAGTAATGGGTACAAGTTGCTAGTACGGAATAAATTCAGTACACATTACTGATCTGACTATTACAAGACCTTACTTTTCATACGTTTAAAGTATTTACACTCACTATTGATATAATGCCTTACTTTTCATGTAATTTGTATGTTGCTATCACTCTCTAATGAAACAAGGCCTTACATGTAATATGCTTTTTAACTATTTACAACTCTTCAAGGAAATAAGGCTTTTATTATTGTGTACTTTGTAAATGATTACGCCCTAGGGCCTATGCGGGTTAAAGTAATTAGTTCTGTCATCGAAAGAGTAATGTGTACGAGCTGCTAGTATATTGTACGGATTCGATTCCGTAGACATTACTGTTCCGACTAGGTTACGTAGAAAACTAATACCTTCTAATATCCTACTTGAATAGCGTAGAGAGCTCTTAACACTTCTCGCATGTTTTAGTTACTCTTGCACGTTCTACACACATAACTGCGTCTCTCGGCAAAAGCACACAGGCTTTGTTTGTAAACCGGAACAGTCCCAGTCGGAACAGTAATGTCTACGGAATCGAATCCGTACAATATACTAGCAGCTCGTACACATTACTCTTTCGATGCCAGAACTAATTACTTTAACCCGCATAGGCCCTAGGGCGTAATCGCTTACAAAGCACACTACAAGAAAAGCCTTATTTCGCTGAAGAGTAGTAAATAGTTACAAAGCATATTACATGTAAGGCCTTGTTTCATTAGAGAGTGATAGCAACATACAAATTGCATGAAAAGTAAGGCATTATATCAATAGTGAGTGGTAAATACTTTAAATGTATGAAAAGTAAGGTCTTGTAATAGTCAGATCAGTAATGTGTACTGAATTGATTCCGTACTAGCAACTTGTACACATTACTCTTTCGATAACAGATCTAATTACTTTAACCCGCATAGGCCCTAGGGTGTAAGCGCTTAAAAGCACAGGACAAGGAAATACTTATACCGTTGTAAATACTTATAAAGTATTGTGTTCGTCTCCAATTTAAACTATCCTTTACTTTGTTGAGTTGCAAATAACAACAATATGAAAAATCGAAATTGTTTCAACAGTAAAAACAATTTATTCAATATAAAATAAATTAAAACACGTAAATATTACATAAGAATTCATTCAATAAACAAAATAAAAAATTAACAAAAATAAGATTCATAAATATAAGAAAAAACTCTATCTAAACTAATTGTTTACTTCGTTTTATATAAATAACACTTATTGGAATTTATTACAAATGAACAGCACTTCGCAACATTTGAAACACTCGGAACGAACTGAATTTAATTATGGCCCTTTGATATAAAATTAAAACGAAACGTTAATGATTGCATCATCCCTTTACTTATCCGCTTCTAAAACTTACTTTCGTAAATTGTTACTAAAGCCAAGAGCATTTGGCAAAACTGTAAGGTTTCGGATTGTAAAACCTCATAACTTACTCGCTTCTAAACCATTACTTTCGTAAGTAGATATTAAAGCCTATACCGTTGGACAAAACTGTAACGTCTCGGATTTCTTCCTCTTATTACTTACTAGCTTCTAAACCATTACTTCCGTAAATAGTAACTGAAGCCAAGAATGTTGGCCATAATTGTACAGAGAGAGCATTCGAGAATATTTTACAGCAATTACACTCTGCATTACTTTGGTAAGGCCTTACAAACTCATTCCTTACTCATTGATTACAAATTCATCTCTTACGAAAAGTCCGACTGGGGTGTTTCTACTATAAGAGTGAGACGACGGTCAGTTCTACGTGAAAGTGAATTAGTTTTTTTTAAATTCATCACCTAAGAGGAAATAAGGTGCTTGTGTACGTAATTACGAATTTTGCCATATTTATTAGGTCTGATTAGACATTGAAACGGTTTTTATTTTCATCGGGCTCTCAATTTTTTTTAATTTTTGTATAAAGAACTATACTTTTGAATGCTTGAAGTTGTACTTAATTTATTTTCCAAAAAAAGTCCTTGTTTCGAAAAATTTACTGCTTAAAAGCGCAATCGGTGTTTATCAGGTGTTAATAGCGTCAGCTCCTTTGTAGTACGTCAACTTCTCGCGCTTCCTGCACATTGTTTCGAAAAAAAAAATTGTACCCAGACTACACAGACAGGTTCTAAGGCTACTTTCCAGAAAATCAAATAGTTTTGTGGTTCTAATCTTATTGGTAAATTAATTTCAGGAAATTGCGTTCGAGTACGAGCATACGAGTATCTCCATCATAAGTACGAGTATATGAAGCAAAGCAAAGTAACAACTTTCACAAGTTATTTCGGGAACCATATCAAATAAGTCCATCCATGAAGATACAGATCTTTCCTGTTTAATGCGATTTATTAACATCGCTACAAGGGGCCACTAGTACCGTATTATTAGAGCAATTACCTATAAGTAGAATAAATCGTGCAACTCAAGTGTAGTCCTTCGTAATATTGGAGACATTTGCTCCAAGAGATGGGGATTACTGCAAAACCGTACTATGTATGTTCGACAGTTTCCACATTTGATTTTATACGAGTAATGGGGATTGATGCAATTAATTCGAGAACATAATCCGAAATAACTTACGTAATTAAATTGAGTAGAAAAGGGATCAGTTGTATATAAGTTGAGTTCTAAGCATGTAATGTAATGAATTTCTTAAATTATGGTTAATACTCTTATAACAAAAGCTACAGATAGCAATGTCTCTTTGGAGGGATAAAAGAGGCAAACTTTAATTTAGGATTTGAGATCTAGGACTCTGACTTGCAACAAGAGGTGAAGCAATTAGTGATGGAGTCGCACAGTACTCAGGCGTTACATGCCTTCGATGTTGAAGCCAGAATTTGTGTAATGGTCAAATTTCAAATATTCAGAAAATTTACTTTCATGTCGCCAGAAAATTTAATATAAAATAATTAAAAATACCATTGAGTAATTTGGAGTGAAATGGCATCATAAAACCAGTCAATGGTATGATATTCTAGATGAAATACTGAACTCCGAAGAAGAGAGGATCGGAAGGAGACGTCCAATTCGGCTTTGGGACAGCAATCCCGATGCCGTAGGGAGCTGGAAGTGGTCAAGTTGGGTAGCCTTCGCGTTGGCGATGCCCAGGAAACTCTAATCGATCAACAAGTTTGCTGGCTTAAGATTAGCAGGCGAATATCCGACAGGCACAGCCTAGCCAAGGTGTGAATTACCGTGCCGAGGGATGCATGGCTGAGGGTGAGCACAGTCGCGAACGGTAGACTTCAGATACCGGGCGACCTCTGGTTTTATTTAATTAGCCTTCTCATGACAATGCGGTGCTCTGCCATGGGCGAGCATCCCCTTCACGCGCTACTCGTGGGTCCAGGTCCAAGAATGAGTACCGAAAAAATTGAAGCAACAAAGACTATTAAGAACCTCCTGGAAAAAGTACTGGAGATAAGTCTCAAGGAGCTCGACCTGAGGAGTCCTCAGCACACCAGCGTCAGCTGAGATTGAGAAGAGACTGCTGGAGCCGGCAATCTTCTCGGAAGAGGCCAAAGACGGGAACGGCGGAGTAGCCATTGCCAAAGTGGTGAAGTCGACAGAGTGTGACACACGGCCGACTAAAGGTAATTCATCTGGGCAGATGGAGGCTAATGCCGGAAACACCGGGGCTACTCTCGCGCGTGTGCGTGTCACAGCCAGGCACCGTTACTCGGAAGCCAAGATGGCCAATAGGCACTACAATACTAACAGATATACGCTGAGGAAGATCCTGGAAAACGATACGGCGTCCTTAACGGAGCGAGACCGCAAAACAATGCAGAGGGTAAAGGCGCGTATCACTGAATACGAAGCATCTAACCCCGATACAGCTTCGGGTTCTAGCGTGAACCGGGTTAAGGCCAACCCAAAAGACCGGCCAACGAAAGCCATCAGTCAGTTTTTACTAGCGGACGAGAGAAGTTCTTCTTCAATAAAGCTATTCGTATCTAAAATGGTTGTTTTTATTATACATTTCTTAGTCCGGTTTTAAATAAGGGAGCGTCCCATCCCTGCAGTACACGACAACGTACACTGCCTTAATAACCATTTAAATAATTGTACTTCTGCTGGCATTTTTGTAAATGCCTAAATATATTATTCTTAGTTTTTTACGATGTTCAACCCCTACGGGAAATAAAATGGTAATGTACGTTTACGCTTAGGTCTTCGTATTAAGTTCTATATAAAATTCTAAAAATCTCTTTTAGCCCTTTTTCATGTTGAACCCACAAGGAGGTGAGTAAGTTTTCGCAAATTCCTTTTTAATTCAATGGAATTTCTATGTACACGCCTAATAATTAATTTCAGTTTTTTTTCTTTGGACGCAACCTTTAACTCGTCCGATTAGAAGTGGCAGTGACAGAAAAGTGCGTTCGATCTTTCGCGTTGGTATGAGAAATTTCAATTTGATTTCTATTCGATCCAGGTCGATAAGTTGGATCGGATTGGTTTAATATCATTCCAATCCGATCTGCGTCCACATGTGATTGAATCTCCATTTTATCTTAACTCAATGCTCCATAAATAGGTACGTAGTACGAGTGTAGATAGAAAAGTGTAGAAAGTGAACACTTTTTAAAACCACCCGAGAGCTTACACTTCTATCTGTCAAACTTCTTGACTGTTACGCCGTGTAGTACTATACCTGTCGTGACACATTACAAGCATCAGAAGCAGCGTCAGCCTCAACCTCAGCAGCAGAATTTTTTTTACAAAGCACAGAAATGTATGACGTCTGTTTAATTGAAGGCAGTGGCAGATGCCAGGGCGAAAGCAGTGATGTTTCTCAAAATTGTTTAATCATCATTTTAAATTAAAAACTCACAAGACTCAAATGAATCAAAATATAGTCGTACGCTCAAGGCCAGTGAGAACACGGATATACTTAGACCTAAAAAGGTCCGTTCTCTTACCAAAGGATCATCGAATCCGGTCCTACTTGTCAAACCATTTAGAGCTTTCAATGAAGCGTTGGATTCTCGTTACCTCCGTTGCGGCAAGGTCACTAAGACTGTTGAAGAATTAAGCTCCGAGATGACCTCTCCTTCTAGCGAGAAGCATAGGCGCGCCGTTGGGGGGGGGGCCGGAGGGGCCGGGACCCCTCAAGACCCTGGCTTGGACCCTCCCAGAAAAATAATTCTGGCCCCTTCCAGAAAAGTAATTCGTTCCTATCCTACATCAAACTTTTTGTTGTCAATTGTTTTTTGTCAAATGTTTTTTAACAATACAAACAATATAAAAGAATCTTTTAAAATTAACGAAGTAAATCTCAACTGACTTTTGAAAATAACAAGATATTTTTTAATTTTACAATTTTTATTCTTTTGATCTGATGAGAGCTTTACAAGAGTTTTTCAATTTAGCAAAATAAATTGGAAATTGTTTTTGAAAACAACAAGATTCTAATGAAAAATTTTTGAGTTTTACAAAATTGTAACAAGATTTTCTTCAAGTTTGCAAACTAAATATGATTTGTTTTTGAATGTAACCAGCTTTTTTTGGGAATTTTTTTGAATTCTACGAGAACTTTAGAAGATGTTTTCAATTTAACAAATTAAAGTAGAAATTGGTTGTAAACAACGACATTTCCATCAAAAATTTTTTGATGTTATGAGATCCTAGAATAAATAAATTATTTTTAAGTAGAATTTGTTTTTGAAAATATCGAGGTTTTTATGAAAAGGGTGGGCCAAATACAAGTTTCTTTTTAAAATGAATAAAATGAACAAAATTAATTTTTTTCCATATATTATAGCTTTATTAGTAAGAGTAAACATTTCCATTAATGATGGAATAGAACTTCGTTCAAGTGGCTGCCTCGGCTGGCTGCGCAGTAGCGCATTCTGTCACTCCAATTTCCCAAGACCTTGTTGATGGTTTTGGGCTGTAGCTCACGGATTGCTTGGATGATATTGGCCTTAAGTGCTTGAATCGTTTCTGGATTGTTGGCATAACATCAGTCCTTCACGGTTCCCTACCAAAAAAATCCAAAAGTGTCAAATCGCAGCTCCAAGGCGGCCAATTGACATCGCCAAGACGGCTGATAACACGATTTGGGAATTTAGTGCGTAATGGCGGGTCATAATGCATGAACCAGAGGTCGTCCAAATCCATGTCTTCAATTTCAGTAAAAAAAAAGTCGGATAACATGGCTCTGTAACGTTCACCGTTGACCGAAACGTTGTTCTCAGCCTCATTTTCGAAGAAAAATGGTCCAATGATGCCACCACTCCACAATCCGAACCAAACTGTCACTGTTAACGTAGCCGCCGAGATGAAAATGCGCCTCGTCAGAAAAAATGATTTTTCGCCCAAAATCGTTGTCCAATTCAAGCTGCTCTAAGGCCCAAATTGCGAAGCGATAACGAAGCGGATGTATGTGTATATGTAGTTTTGAACAATTTTTTGCAACTGAAGTCTTACCAATATATTATTTACTTCGAATTATTACTTTGATGGTATTGAAATCAGAAAAGTTTTTGTTATATGCTTAAATATATATTATAAATAGTAATCATAAATATAAATATAATAACGTTAAGTGAGAATAGCGAAAACAATAGAAAAACATACTGCAGTCACGATCGGCTGCAAGCCAATCGTATAATACTCTAGATGAATACTTAACTCCGATTTATATTGTAGTTGGGGATAAAGTAGAATTACGCGTGTGTATGTTGTATGTCCTTTATTAAGGACTGCCATTAGATTGCTACTGAAAACTAAAAGACAATATTCAGTGTTTAATTTCATATCTTAAACTGGGTAAGTCATCGAAAAAAAATGTCCTTTTTGAAGGACTTTCGCATGGGAGGTGCAGGAAGGACTCACTCGATTCCTTACATATCTATGCTTTTCCTTGGAACCATTTAAAAATGAACGTGTACAAAATTTCAAATTCGTAGCTTGAAGCGTTCAAAAGTTATCGAAAAATATTGTTGAACACGTGTCTTAAGGACATTTTGTATGGCAGGTACCAGAAGGAGTAAAAGGATTTTGCTGATTAGTAAACTCGAACTTTGTTTTCACTCAAAACTAATTTGTACAAAATTTCGAGTTCATAGCTAAAATAATACTTGAGTTATAGTGAGTTCCGTAAATTAAGTGAAGGCTATTTGATAGGATATTTGTATGGCAGCTACACGAAGGACTAATAGGATTTTCTTCATAATCATACATTTAGCTCCAACTATTGGAAAAATAACACATACAAAATTTCAAAGACGTAGCTTAAACCCTTTTGAAGTTATCGGCAATATTCTTGAACACGTGTTTTAAGGACATTTTGTATGGCAGCTACCAGAAGGAGTAAAAGAATATCGCTGATTAGTTAACTCGAACTTCCTTTTTACTCAAAACTAACTTGTTTAAAATTCCGAATTCGTAGCTGAAAGATTACTTGAGTTATAGTGAGTTTCGTAAATTAAGTCAATACATTTTGACAGGATATTTGTATGGCAGCTACACGAAGGACCAACAGGATTTTCTTCATAATCATATATTTAGCTCCAACTATTGGAAAAATAACACATACAAAATTTCAATGTCGTAGCTTAAACCTTTCTCAAGTTATCGACCAATATTCTTGAACACGTGTTTTAAGGACATTTTGTATGGCAGCTACCCGAAGGAGTAGGACGATTTTGCCCGTTAACGAACTTAGCCTTACAAATTCAACCAAACATCCAGATTCAAAATTTCAAGATCCTAGGTGAAGGCGTTCTTGAGTTATCGTGTTCACGGACAGACGGACGGACGGACGGACGGACGGACGGACGGACGGACGTCAGGCGGATTTGAGGTTTTTGGGCACAAATAAACAAAAAATAATATATAACTTTTTTTCGTCCGAGGCTTGGTTCTATGCGTTACAAACTTTTCGGCTGGATTAAACTTATAATACTCTATATGATTTCATCTAGAGTATAATAAGCTAGGAATCGAGAAATACAATTTTTATACTCTAGATGAAATCATATAGAGTATTATAAGTTTAATCCAGCCCGAAAGTTTGTAACGCATAGAACCAAGCCTCGGACAAAAAAAAGTTATATATTATTTTTTGTTTATTTGTGGCCAAAAACCTCAAATCCGCCTGACGTCCGTCCGTCCGTCCGTCCGTCCGTCCGTCCGTCTGTCCGTGAACACGATAACTCAAGAACGCCTTCACCTAGGATCTTGAAATTTTGAATCTGGATGTTTGGTTGAATTTGTAAGGCTAAGTTCGTTAACGGGTAAAATCGTCCTACTCCTTCGGGTAGCTGCCATACAAAATGTCCTTAAAACACGTGTTCAAAAATATTGACTAATAACTTCGGAACGCCTAAAGTTACGACTTTGAAATTTTGTACGTGTTACTTTTTCAATAGTTGCAACCAAAAGTATGATTATGAAGAAAATCCTATTAGTCCTTCGTGTAGCTGCCATAAAAATATCCTGTCAAAATGTATTCACTTAATTTACGAAACTCACTATAACTTAAGTAATCTTTTAGCTACGAATTCAGAATTTTGTACAAGTTAGTTTTAATTGAAAAGGAAGTTCAAGTTTACTGTTCAGCGAAATCCTTTTACTCCTTCTGGTAGCTGCCATACAAAATGTCCTTAAAACACGTGTTCAAGAATATTGGCCGATAACTTCAGAAGGGTTTAAGCTACGTCTTTGAAATTTTGTATGTATTATTTTTCCAATAGTTGGATATAAATGTATGAATATGAAGAAAATCCTATTAGTCCTTCGTGTAGCTGCCATACAAATATCCTGTCTAAACGTCTTCACCTAATTTACGGAACTTACTATAACTCAAGTAATCTTTTAGCTATGAATTGGAAATTTTGTACAAATTAGTTTTGAGTAAAAACTAAGTTTAAGTTTACTAATCAGCGAAATCCTTTTACTCATTCTGGTACCTGCCATACAAAATGTCCTTAAGACACGTGTTCAACAATATTTTTCGATAACTTTTGAACGCTTCAAGCTACGAATTTGAAATTTTGCCCACGTTCATTTTTAAATGGCTCCAAGGAAAAGGATAAATATGTAAGAAATCCAGTGAGTCCTTCCTGAACCTCCCATGTAAAAGTCCTTCAAAAAGGAAATTTTTTTTCGATGACTTACCCAGTTCAAGATTTGAAATTAAACACTGAATATTGTCTTTTAGTTTTGAGTAGCAATATAATGGCAGTCCTTAATAAAGGACATACAACATGCACACACGTAATTCTACTTTATCCCCAACTACAATATAAATCGGAGTTCAGTATTCATCTAGAGTATTATACGATTGGCTTGCAGCCGATCGTGACTGCAGTATGTTTTTTATCCAAATTGAAGAAAACATCTTACAAATACAAAAAAAGCTTCGGGAGCGCTAAAAATCTTCGAATTGAAGAATAATCTTTAAATCTGGCATCGTTGCTACTACTCAAGATAGATTCTCGAATCTCTTAATCACATTGAATCCACTTTTAAGGACTCTCTTTTGGTTGGTACTTGAAACTAGAAGACAGTGAGTTCCGTAAATTGAGTGAAGACATTTTTGCAGAATTTTTCTATGGCAGCTACTCGAAGGAGGACTCATAGGAACTATTTCAAATTTTTTCCTTTAACTGCAGCTAGTGGAAAACAAATGTATAAAATATTTCAAAGTCGCAACCTTATACTATGTTCAGACACTTCCTGGACGCGTTTACGAAAACACGTAGCTACTACACTTTTAACCGAAAACATGTACTGCGACCCTCTCGGAAATCGAAGTAAACTTTGGAAGAAACTATTTAAAGGTGTACCTATAGAAACTCAATTGTGTCATTGTGCAACGACAGCATTAGCTAATAAATTCACAATCCATTACTGCTATACACACATTTTAGTTTCAAATGATTTAGAAAGAATAAATTTGGTAATGAAACACAGCTGAATATTTATTTGCCAAAACAAATCACGTCAAGCTATCATATATCAAAATTAAAGAAGTTTCCTAGTCTGAACACTACTTTTTTAACACGTTAATTTTGCCTACTTAAATGCGTTTTAAACACAAAAAGGACGAGCTTGTATGAAAAGCATGTGTGGCTTTCAGAAGAACTTGTATGTTCTGAGCCATTCGGCCGCTAGCCCCTGTCAGATTTTAGTTCACGGCACGCCTATGGCGAGAAGATGAAGGACTGTCTGTATGCAAACATGTGGTGTACCTATCCTGACAAACCTGTGAGAGGAGGACTCGCCCAGCTTTGTGTTGACAATCCTGGATGTTAGCATCACGTTGATCAGCGCGCCAAGCAAGAACTGCACCTTCAGGCTAGAAAGTGCGTCAGTGACTGCATCTGCTCTGACGTTGTTGAAAGCTCCCTCGATATCGAGAAAGGCAACCATGATGTATTCTTTAATACTAAGAGATTTTTCAATAGTGCATACGAGTGAATGTAAAGCCGTTTCGACGGACCTCCCCTTCCAGTGCGCTTGTTGGGATGGTGACAGCAATCGATTGTCAATATTGTCTTTCCAGTGTTTTCAAACAAGTCTCTGAAATACTTGTGAGAGTTGACAGTTAGCATGGCAACATTTTGCTCTGCTTCTGTTGTCAGTTAGATTCATTGAGCAGAGCAGAGAGCAGCACTGCCGCCGCTGCTTTCTGCTAATAATGTAGTAATGTTTCACGGCCTTTACTTAGTGACTTCAAACTATATTATAAAAGCTGCAATAAATTTCAGCATATTCGGAAACAGCATTAATATTTAGCATAGTTCAAAACCGTTGAAGCTTTTCGGAATTCATGTGATACAGTGTCGGCTGCAATAAAGTTATAATGATTTTTTAGTCTCAATTGCCGAATAGTGTAAATGACAGAAAATGTTTAATATACTCGTATCTACTATTTATTGCATTTCCTGCAGTTCTGCCCTGCACCACACTAAATCGTGTTATTAAGTTCGCACCTCAGCGTTAAATTGACAAATTGAATTTGTAAAGCGAAGTTCCTCACTGGAAAATATCCATTCAGTCCTTCGAGTCCCTTCCTTATAAGAGTCCTTAAAATACTAATTCGCGATTATTGCTCGAATGCTTTAAGTTAGGAACTTGCAATTTTGTATACGTAAATTTTCTAATGCTTGCAGTTAAAAAACCGATTATTAAGCAAATCGAACAAGTTCTCCGTGCAGTTACAGAATTCGCAATAACTCAAAAACGTATTAACGTATTTTTTTCTTCTACACCCTAATCAGGCCGAAAAGGTACCGGGGTACCAGCTATGGAAATTTAGACACATTTTGAATTAAAGCGAATATAACCATTTATTAAATACTAAGGATGCATACGAACAGTTTGCTTCGTCAAAGTCTACATCTAGTTATAACATTTTATAACGTCAGAAGGGCCAAAGTTGTGTCCGAATTCATATCGGTTCGTGTCTTGACTATTTTTACGATAGCTAAAGCTCGGTATCCATTTGTTGCATTTCTGCGTATCGTATCCTCGTTGCGTCTCAGTGGATACGACAAACGTATCTCCGTTCTGTATCAATATGTGAAACAAAGGAACGCAACGAACCCGATCGGTATTTTGGAGTTTTTTTTGCCGACACATCAAAGCGGCTTAAAGCGGCTTAAAGCGGCTTAAAGCGGTTTATCCTTTTTCAAGGTAAACAATGAATATAATCCCACGCGCATCCCAAAAAAACTGATGCCATAACCTTGCCTTCAGATGGAACTGTCTTCACCTTCCTTGGAGCCGATTCTCTCAGTCAGTCCATTGTTTTGACTTTTCCATCGTCTCAGGAGTGGTGGAGTGATGGACTCATGTTTTGTACATGGTTAGTAATCGAAGCAAAAACTTGGCTTTATTGCTGTGAAACAACGCCAACATGAAGCTCTATTTTTGTTTCATTGTAAGCAAACGTGGCTTTCTAATGTCCAAATTTTCAGTCAATATGTACAGCACTTTTTTAAATGCTTATTATGTCTACTAGCTCGCGCTCTTTCAGGCAACGGTCATCCAATACAATTTTGTGGATTTTCTTCACCATTTCTGGCGTGGTCACCTCATTTGGTCGACCACTGCGTTGTTCGTCTTGGTAGCTAGTACGGCCTCGTTTAAACTCTGCCATTCAATATTTTATTGCTCTAAGCGATGGAGCAGACTCTCCCAGAGTAGAATTTAGTTCAGCTTTGATATAGGTTGGACTGAGTCCTTTGAAATGAAATATGGTATCATATAACGATTACCAACTTTTTCCATGTTTGAAAATTCTCTGAGAGCGTTCGTTATTGATAGCTGCCAAATAAAGACTAAACAACGTAGCATCTTCAAACTTCAAACTTAAGTCTTCTTCTTTAAAAGAAAAACCTCCATCTATATATACGTCAGGTCGGGTACTTCTGGGACAGCCCTGCTTGTACCATTGTCATTCATATTTTACAATTTGGTCCAAACACGTCCGCTTCAGATTCATTGTAAGTCTAAGAGCCGTCCGTGTACCAGACTGAAGCACCTTCTCTAAGATCTGGACCAGATTGCCAAAATAAACGATCCCATTTACTCTGCAGCATACTCGGGACCATTCCAGATCTTCCCATCCCTAAAACAGATTTAGCTCGGTATCCTTACATTAATTTCCCCACAATTCGTTCCTACTCTCCTCTCCTTCGCACCAATCACGGTCAAATATTTGACATAACAATACCGTGGCCAATGGGCACAGTTTGATCCCAAAAATTTGCCAAACAGGCGCCGTGGACAAAAAACCGTGGCCAGAAAGGATCAGATTGCCATGATGCAGAGTGATCACAACGGATCCAGATAGAGGTATATGTCTATGTCGGTCTAAGTAGCTATCTTTGCACAGGTGAGTAGCACCTAACCGAACCTAAGCTAACTTGATGGTAATTCTGCCATGTTTGCTACTGGTTACTTAACCATCTGCGAGCGGATAGAATACGTGGGCATTAGTGCACTAAGTATGCTTTTATTGTCTTCGCAAACTACACCAAATTTTCGGATTGAACTAAAATCCAAAGCCCTTGATTTATAACGAATTTTATGTAGAAGTTAAAATTTGTTGTACAAACCGGTTTTCTAAAAAAAACCATAAATACTTATCCGTGACAGAATAGCATTCTTGAAATATGATCGCAGACAGTTTCTATCCTTTCTGTCGCAACGGTCATAAATTTGCCATTTTGCTGCATTACTATATGGGTCAAAGTATGTTCCAAATAAAAGTTTATAACTCATACAGTGTTTCTAAGGTCCCATATTCACACTGATAATGCTACGAAGAATTATCTTCACAATTCAAACGAAAATTTAAACCTCAACGCTGTTTCTCGAAACACTTTATTGAAAATCACACAATTTATTACCAAGATTTTCTAGCGCAGATTGCTATCTATCCAGTCGAAGCGTATCACCTTACATCCGATGTTGTTAATGGCTTTGAGTTATGTCATTCAAATTTATCACGCTTACAAATACTACGGCTCTACAAACATGTTGGCGGAATACATTATTTAGACATCTTCTCTACACGACAATCTATTTCCTCGGTAATTATTTAGGTTCGGCACATGTCTCCCTACGGACAAAAAGAATAATATACGATCATTTAAATCGACTTTTAGAACAGTTACATAACAGATTGAAATATTGGAATGCCAATAATTCAGTACGATTATTTCACGTATTGGTGAAGGACGTTTTTGACTTTATCAAGTTCGAAAACACGGTATCTTGATGTTCTCATGTTTTGAATATTGCATGGGACGGAGAAATTTTGTTCAGTTCCAAAGCCTTCTGTGCAGCGTTGGCAGGCGCCTGATAATAATAAGAATCTACGAAAATAAACCTAACCAGACGATAATTGATAGTGTCATTCTGATAATACCCAAATCTACGATAATTTTGGTCATTCGATCAAATTCACAAATGCATTTGTTTCTTCTCCAAGACAATTTGAGTCCCAAAAAAGTATTAGAAACAGGTAACAGTCCGTCCAGTTTATATAAAATTATGCAAGTAGTGCCAAGAATTTCTAATAGTTATGACAGTGGGAGTATTGTGCTCCACTCGATAGATGATGAATGGCGAGCAATACTTAGCTATATTTTGCCATTAAAACCATTAATTAATGAAGAGACAGACATTTTTTGGTATAAGTTATTAGATTTAAGCGATGGAAACAATGTGCATTTGTTTAAAAAATGTGGCAGGTTTTTGTTTAAATGTTTTATGTCTCCCACATTCTAAAGCTACATGCGAAAGAATACATTCTAAAGTGAACCTAATTAAAAGAAAAACTAGAAATAAATTAATACCCACAACAGTTGACGGCCTCCTTGAAGTTTCAATCAAATGAAAAATCTCCATTATAACAAAATTCGAAAATTCTATGTAAGACTGTAAAAATCTGCCAACAGTCTAGGCGCAACTTTATTATTTTTTGGGTAGAAGTCCGGAACGAGTTTGACGAGTGTGACTGAAAACCTAAAAAAATGTTCGGGAAGCGGTAAGAATGGGATCGCGCTAGAATACTTACGCCGCTGCCTCATATAACATATGAATTACATAATTGGGTCATACACCGTGACGAGATCTAGTCCTAGTATAATATCAGTTGTTACGCCATTAGAAGGTTTTTCGTGATTTGGTTTCAGACCATTACATGAATTCGGAAATGCCTTTGAAGACGATTATATAAAAAGTCTGTGGAAGTGCAAACCAATCTAATATCTCATCAATCCTGAGAAATAAGTCGAAAGCCTTACGTCCTATTGGAGTTGAATAACAAACATCCTGAAATCAACGTTTTAACGATTATGTAGGAAGCCTTAGGAAGTAAAAATGAATTCGATATCTCATTAGAACTAGAAATATATAAGAATTTGTGAAAACATATGCAACCCCCTTGCACCCACTTTGGGGTTGAATATCCAAAAATCCTGAAATCAGTTTTTAGATATATATAAAGAAAGCCCGAGGAAGTGAAAACCAATCCGATGTCTTATCACTCCTAAGAGATATGACGGAATTCGTGAAAACGTTTTCAACCCTTTTTTACATTCTTAGCGGTTGAAAAAGGAAAAAACTTGAAAATGGGTTTTAGGTGTTTATTAAATAAGCCCGTGGAAGTGAAAAGTTATTCGATATCTAGTCAGACCTGAGGGACACGGCTGAATTCGTGAAAATGTATAATCCCCTTTACACCACCTTGGGGGTCCAATTTCAAAAAATCCTGAAAACACTTTCCAGGTATTTATATGAAGAATCTGTACAAAAAAAATTAATTCAATATTTGAAAGTACCTAATAGATATGACGAAAATCGTGAAAATATATGCATTCCATTTTCACTGATCATTTTTTTTGCCCCACTTCCGAACGCCAATGGATATTTGAATTTTTTTCTAATCAAAATTACTTTTCTAGTTGATTTATATATACGTATCGAATTTCAACTTTCTAGCATAGGCCGTTCTATAGTTAGGAAAAACACCCCCCACCCCCGTACCATACCACCCTTATAAAAAATTAACATGCTACTACTACTGTTATAGGTTCTCGAGATATAAGAATCGGAACTTGTTCCTTTTCACCCTCTCCCAGCCTCATGTTCTACATCCCCACCTTCAAAATTTTTTTTTCTGCTGGGGGTCTATTAGGCCTACTTCTGCATCTGCATCTATCTTACATTGTTCTTGAGATATGAGCCGTGATTTTTTAAAAAAATGCTTACCCCCTCCACTTCCATGCTCCACCGCCCCCTTAAAAAAGTTTGCTTTCATCAAACTTCATTTGTCAACCTTTATACAGAAACCAAATTTTATTTCTCTAGTGCAATTGGTTCGTAAGATATCTTAATCTAAAGTTTTTCAACCCCCCCGCCCTCCCCCCCGTACGATACTGCACCCTCTCAAAAATTTGTTTCGGATCTATTCTCCTAGTATACCCACAGATGATCATTAAGTTTTAATTTCGTGACATTAACCGATTAGGAGATATGGATTTTAGAATGTCTAGATCTCGGCTTTCGAGCGTTTCGGACACATTATTATTCCCCCCACTCCCACACCCCTTTACCCATATTATCATTTTTTTTGCAAATGGGTCCACTATCGATGTTTTAAATAAATTCCAAGTTTCAGCCTCCTAGCCTATGCGGTTACTGAGATCTAGAAACCAAAATTTTTCGTCTAAAACTCTTCCCTCACCTCCCCCCTCACACCCCCACCACTCAAAAGGTGGCCACTTGAAGGGGTCTGCTCGGTCTACCAACAAAAAAAAATTCAACTTAATAGCTCAAAGAGTTTGATAGCTATAAGCTTTCAAACGTTTTGCGTACGGTGGACGGCAGACGGCGGACGGCGTACGGCGCACAGACGGACTGAACATTTTTTTTACTTTTTTGGTGTCTATTAGTCATGAAACGTGGAAAAAAAATTTTTCAGGGAAGCAAATTTTTTTTTTAAAAATCGATAACAATACTTTATTATTAAAATAATAAAGTAAAATGATGGAGAAGAAAAATTGGAGTTGAAAAATAGAATTGATCAAAGTCAGACAAAAAATAAATGTAATAATATTGTCTTTTAAAATAATTAGTCCATAAATATTTAATTTTCTCTAACTAATAAAAACTGATTTTAATAATATTTTTATATAATTTAATGAATCAGTGATATTTACAATTGTGATATTTATAATTCATTATTAGCAATTAAATTCTGTGATATTTAGAATAACTTTTAATCGTCTATATTATCCACACGATAGTTTAATATTGAAAAAATATTTAAATCGGTTTTTCCGCACATATGTTGAAAGCCTTTAGAAGTGAAAGTGAATTCCAAATATTAATAGACCTAAGAAATATATCGGAATTCGGGAATATGTACACAACCACTTTATCGATATTGAAAAATTTAGAATAACGTTTCTAGGCGCTTATATAAAGAGCCCGCAGAAGTAATATTGCTTTGATAGCTCGACATGTCTAAAAGTTTTAACGAAATTCGTGAATATGTGAATTCACGGATATTTTATTTATTTAACCTCTGAACGCCAATAAATATCTCAACTTTGTTTTGCTTTAATTACTCTAGTTGCGCATCTACATATACATACTAAATTTCAACTTTCTAGTATAAGCCGTTTCTGAGATATAAAAAACCACCCCTCACCCCCGTACCTTGCTATCCCTATCAAAAATTGTATTTTTCTAAGGTGTCTCTATAGTGGCTCTATATAGTCCTACGTTTTTAGGTTTCTATTCATTGTTGTTTTCGAGTAATAAAAATCAGAATGTTTTCCTTTCTACCTCCTTTCACCATCACTCCCAACACTCCTAAAAGTTTCAACCTTCTGCCAACAATCGTTCAGGAGATATTGATTTTAGAATGTTTCAATCCCGGCTTTCAAGAGTTTCGGACTCACTGTTTTTCCCCCCACTCCCATACCCCTCAACACCTATCGACATTTTTTTTGCAAATGGGTCCACTATCATAGTTTTACATAAGTTCCAAGTTTCAGCCTCCTAGCATAAGTAGTTCCTGAGATTTAGAAATAAAAATTTTTCGTCTAAAACACTCCCGTCTCCTCCCCCTTATACCCCCACCACTCCTAAAGATACCAGTCGTACGGGTTCACCCAATCTACCCACCATAATTTTAACTTAATATCTCAACGGGATTGGGAGCTACGCTCCTTCAAATGATTTTGCGGACGGCGCCGGCGGACAGACGGAAATTTCATTTTTTGGTGTTTTCTAATCCTAAAACGTGAAAATACAAAATTTCAGGGCAGCAAATTTTTTGGAAATTTCAGGTCGATCACAATACTTTATTAAAGAAAAATAAGAAAGCAAAAATGAAGATGAGAAGGAAGTTGAAGATGAAGCACTAGATGATGTGCCAGTTATAATTTGGAAATTAACCATATTTTTACATTTCTTTAAGAAATAGATTTTTTTTTGTTTTTAAATAAACGTTTATATTAGGTGTGTTTTTTTGCGCACTTATCCAGAACAGAGTAGGTTAGAAAATCTATGTACAAAATAACAACAACATTGCTGTTTTTCTTCATAACTTTTTTTCACAGATAGATTCAAGAATGAGATTAGAGAATTTATCGCGAATAGCTGTCCCAGTGAGCTTACTGGGGCAGCTATTCCTGTTAAAATCTATATTCTAGCCTACTATCTAGAGGGAAAAGCAAAAAAAATAACACAAACTGCATATTCATTATGTTTTCAATGTAAATTTTAATCACTGAATTCATTTTTTATAAGATAATAAATAATTTTGAAGGATTAAAGCTTTATTTTTTTTTATATCCACTGGGTTGTTCTTTTTAACAGGTATGATGTTTAGTTAATGATATGTTTGAATATTCTATTATGTATTATACAGGGTGTAACTAGTACTGAGGTTCAAACGAAAATGGGAGATAGAGGAACTTGTCCTGAGTAGTAAATCGTTCTACATATACTCCCGTTTTTGCACCGTAAGGAGATAGCGCGATTTTAAGGACGAAGGATTTTCATCGTACCTGTGATCACTGTTTGATCTCTAACTTCTGCTGTACTTAGCGTAACGTAATAATTCTGGGCTCGTTAGAAAGGACACAAATTCTTGACGGGTGTCAAACCAGATTTACTTAGAAGGGAACGTGCTTGATAACTGTTAGCCCTGCTCCTTTACAATTCAACCTATGAAGAAATTCTGTTATCAAACGTATAGTGAAATTTTATGGGCTTTCCGAAAATGTAATAAAATTTGGTGGTTAATCAGGTCCTTCTTGGAGAAAACAGGACTTTTTTGTATATTTTTTTAATTTTTTATTATTTTTGTGTCATTTAAATGAATTTTTCTCAAAAAGTATAACACTGATTGACACAGTTGATAGCAATTAGAAAGAAGAATTTGTGTCCTTTCCAACGAGCTCAGAATTATTACGTTACGCTAAGTACAGCAGAAGTGAGAGATCAAACAGTGATCACAGGTACGATGAAAATCCTTCGTCCTTAAAATCGCGCTATCTCCTTAACGGTGCAAAAACGGGAGTATGTGTAGAACGATTTTCTACTCAGGACAAGTTCCTCTATCTCCCATTTTCGTTTGAACCTCAGTACTAGTTACACCCTGTATATTCGCAAAAATATTTTTAGAGCATCTGATAATTTTTAGGAAAATCTGACAGTTTTCCAGTGATTTTCTGATAATCGAACTTCGAATGTCTGGCAACGCTGCTTCTGTGTGACCACTAATAGAGGCATACTGCAGTAACAGCTCTTTTTTCTACGGTTGTCGAAATATATTACGGGATCACCTTTTAACGCAATTGTACAGCCAAAATGACTGAGGGAAGGGATAAAATGCATCTAAAGGATTTTTGTTAAGGGATGAAAGACTGCAAAATTTTCACTGTCCTTCACAAAAGAAGACCAATATTGCGAGTGGTGACTAATGGGAGTGGGGTATAAGTACTTAAGAAATGTTGATAGTAAATACAAAGCACTCAGACATTTTAGCAATGCTCGAGCGAATCTAAAAGTAGAAACGGCTAAAGTATGAGAATAAGTTAGAGTGCATCTTTCTGGATACGATCGAGAAAGTTGAACGAGATTTGAGGCGATTCTTTGTTGCTTCCTTGGTTTCTTGGGCAACAGCTCCTAGTTTTTCTTCTAGATTCCAATCCGGAGGCTGTTAGCATATGTTCTTCGCCGGAGTCCTCTGGGTTTTACTAGTTCATCGCTAAAGAGGAAGAAAACTGCCAAGTTTAACAATAATAATTGACTGTGATCATAATACAGAGATTTTAACTACTTTCTATCATCAATCTCAGTACAGACATTATGCACAGTAATAATGAAATGACTATTTTTCCACAAAATATTGCTGACTTGAATTCAAACCAAAGCGACTAAAATGGTTGGGAGCGTCCGCATTAAATTACTCTACCAGCTCCTCTGTCTTAAAAGTGGGTCAATATTTAATTCCCATTATTGTTCTATCGATCTCAGAGTAAATTCCTTAAAACAATTTATTTTCGATTCAAATCTATCGAATCGAATCTAGCGGAACGGATAAAAATGTGATTGTTCTGTTATCAAGTTGCCACATCTTAATCAAATAACAAGCGCTTGTTGTCATCGATTGTGAACGATACTATCGAGAAGTTCTGAAATTACGACGTGCTAATTGCAATTTCTTAGTTCTTCTCACCAAGCACTTTGCATGCTAATTACTCTTACGTCTGAGCGTGCTGAAGATCTAAGCAACACACGTAACTATACCTAACATACCCCTGGCGACTTAAGTACTCGTACACGTTTTCTTATTGCTATTCTATCAAGAGTTTTCATTTTACTTAATCGATGATAATCAAATTAACAGGTGGAATCTGCATTCCCTATCCGACATCGTATTTCGTATTTGAACTTGTTTTCGATTCCTTATCGAAAATCTACGATTGGCTGTTTAATAACTTCTTGAGATCGATTAAGTATTCTTCGATCCGCAACGTTATATAAATAATCTTGGTGCGCGATCAGTTGGGTATAAACCCAAGATTCGATATAGGACTTGCTATAAATGTTAGTCCTTTAAGTGAATTTCGGATAATGGTCAAAGAAAGAGTTGCTACTTCAAGTAGAACACAACCATCCTGCATAAATCTGGAAGAATAGAAACTCTAGATTCGCTTTATTCGAATTTTCTGGAAGGTCCTTAAAATAGGGTGTGCCCAATAAACGATATTTGCTGCTATCAAGATGACAACCGGTATTTATCATAAGCTTAAAGAAACTTCAATGTAAGGTTGAGGTCATGCCAAGTGGTCAATGAGAATTCGTTCAGCATTTTGAAGCGAAGATTTCGGCAGTTATAAGTCGAGGAGCATTGTGCTGTTGGGTCCAGTTATACATGCTTGTTCTGTTCCACACTATATCGCATGAAAATGATATGGAAATATTTGAAGAACCAGTAAGGATTCAATGTTATGCAATGGGTAATTTCATACATTGGCTAGCAAGATCTCAAACGTTGTCCGAATAATGGCAAGGCTCAACGCTTGATCTCGAACTCTAGGACTCTTCGAAGTGAAAATAATAATATTGCGGTATTATTCGCAAGCAAATATTTTTGAACTCCGATGTTGAAACCGAGCAACTTAAAGGAAAAATCAGTTTTCGTACAAAACTTAATTACTTTATTATTTTAATAATAAAGTATTGTTATCGATTTTTAAAAAAAAAAAATTTGTTACCCTGAAATTTTTTTTTTATACGTTTCATGACTAATAAGCACCAAAAAAGCAAACAAAATTTTCAGTCCGTTTGTGCGCCGTCCGCCGTCCGCCGTACGCAAAACGTTTGAGGGCTTATAACTCCTAAACCCTATAAGCTATTGAATTGAAATTTTTTTTCTTAATAGACTGGGTACGCCCCTTGAAGTGACCACTTTTTGGATGGTGGGAGTATGAGGGGGGAGGTGGGAAAAGCGTTTTAGACGAAAAATTTTGATTTCTAGATCTCAGCAACCGCTTATGTTAGGAGGCTGAAACTTGGAATTTATATAGAGCTTCGATAGTGGACCCATTTGCAAAAATATTGTTGATATGGGTGAAGGGGTGTGGGAGTGGGGGGAAAAATAATGCATCCAAAACGCAAAAAAGGCGAGATAGAGACATTCTATTACGGTTAAGATTCGCGGTAACAGTTTTAAAACCGCAATTACAACCCCCTTGCACCAAAAAGGGGGGCGAACGGGTCCTTGCCGGCCGAACCCAGAGAAGGGTCGTGGGCGCCAGTGGTTCCTGAATTTAAGGAGCCCGCTCTTGCACGATTTACCCCGTTCGAACCACTGAATCGGGGAAATCACTCTTAAATTCCTCACTTCGAATTATCCTATGCACGGAAAAGAGGCTGAAACACGTCACAACATTTATCAGACACAGTGTTGTAATGAAATATAAGAAAATGTAATTCTAATGATAATTATAAACGTTAGAAAAAAAAATAAAAATAGTAATAATAAATGTCTGGGATAAATTCCACTAAAGGCTAATTCTTTTAACTAAATTGAACTCACTCGAAATATTCCTACTCCTATCTACCTTATTAATTCTAGGGCGCCGCTGGTGCGTTGTCCCACGAAGTCTGGTTTTCTTTTCCACTCCTTGCTCAGCTTTTTCGTACGCGACTCTAATGTTATCTCCGTCCAGGTTTCTGCCTCCAGGTCTCGTTCCTCGCCGTATTACTCCTTTTTCCTTCGCTTCTTTCTTTCAAAAACTAACTGCCACTCCGCTCGGTCTCACTATCAACATCCAAAAGAGGCCGTTTTTGGGTCCTGCACTTCCCGCGAAACCTCGGGTCAGCTTTTCCATCGGTAAATCCCCGTTTTCCTGGGTCAATGAACGTTTTCTCCGGTCATTCGCTTAATTTTTAATAACTTCCCGTACTGATTAGCTTTTATTTCGGTTGATTCGGTGTCCACTTTATATTCACCCGACTTTTATCCTGGACCCAAACCTTGCTGATCTGCCTTATCGACTTCACTCTCTCGCGGTTCGTGCAGTGCTCGTCGGTATTGTCGTCGAGTGACGTTTCTCAATGTTGTGACATTAGTGCGGTGTTGTGCTATATTTCCGTGATCGTTCTGCGTTTTCCGTGTTAATTGTTTTCTGTGTTGTGCTCTCGTTAAATGTCTTCTGGGTGTCGTTCATGTTAATTGTTTGTTTGTACCGTGCTCCTCTGTGTTAATTTGTTTGGTTACCACCGATCTATCAATAACTGAAGTGATTCCTTGCTTCTTCGTTTCAGGTTTGACGGAGTCAGCGGCTACGCAGGAAGGAGTAACCATCGGTGAGTGTAAGTATTACGATTAGGCTGCATACTTGTTTTTGATGTTGTGTGCTTCGGTTCGGTTACGGATACGGTTCCGTGGGAATAAAAATATTTATGTTGGTTGCGTCGACGAAGTCACGTCTCTCGTAAGTATCCCCTTGTTTTTGATACGATTAGTTACTTGACTACTAACACTAGCCCTAAATCTAATTTACCCTGATATGACATAATAAACCTGATTCCTTCGTTGTTTTTCCGCCTCTTCTCCGTGTTTACTGAAAAATAACTAATACTTCTTAATTGGTTTACTTTTAGGTGCTTGAGCTAAGAGCGTTCATCGCCTCAGGAAGAGTGGGAGAAATACAAAAAAAAACAAGCAATTCGGAGGTAAGTAAACTCCAATATAATTCTGAATTCAACAATAAAGATTTGTTTTATTTCTTTGCAGGTCGACAATATAGTTACGGATGGATCCGTAACAATTCTTAAATCCATATCTCCTAAACGGTTAATGTCACGAAATTAAAACTTAATAATTATGTAGGTATACTAGGAAAATAGATCGAAAATAAATTTTTGATTGTGCCGTGCGGGGGTGGGGGTTGAAAAACTTTAGATTACGTTATCTCATGAACCAATTGCACTAGAGAAATAAAATTTGGTTTCTGTATAAAGGTTGACAAATAAAGTTTACTGAAAGTAAAATTTTTTAAGGGGGCGGTGGAGCATTGAAGTGGAAAGGGTAAGAATTTTTTTAAAAAAACAAGTCTCATATCTCAAGAACAGTGTAAGATAGATGCTTAAAATTTTTACCAGAAGTAGGCCTAATGGAACCCCAGCTAATTTCAGGGATGAGTGTGTAGAGGGTGAGGGTGGGGGAGTGTGAAAAGTAAAAAGTTCTGATTCTTATATCTCGAGAACCTATAATGATATCAAGCTGAAGCTTAGTATTTAGATAGAGCTATAGTAGTAACATGCAGGAAAAATATAATTTTTTTTAGGGGTAGTATGGTATGGGTGGGGGGGGGGTGTTTTTCCTAACTATAGAACGGCTTATACTGGAAAGTTGAAATTCGGAACGTATCTGTAACTCAACTAGAGAAGTAATTTTGTTTAAAAAAAATTTCAAATATCCATTGGCGTTCGGAAGGGGGGGCAAACAAAATGATCAGTGAAAATGGAATGCATATATTTTTACGATTTTCGTCATATCTATTAGGTCTTTCCAAATATTGAATTCATTTTTATTCTACGGCTTCTTCATATAAATACCTAGAAAATGTTTTCAGGAATTTTTGAAATCGAAATTGGATGTATACATTTTCACGAATTCAGCCGTATCCCTCAGATCTGATTAGATATCGAATAACTTTTCACTTCCACGGGCATATTTAATAATCACCTAAAACTCCTTTTCAAGTTTTTTCCGTTTTCAACCCCTAAGAGGATATAAACGGCTTGAACACGTTTTCACGAATTCCGTCATATCTCTTAGGAGTGATAAGACATCGGATTGGTTTTTACTTTCTCTGGCTTTCTTTATAGTTATATATCAAAAAAAACTCATTTTAGGATTTTTGGATATTCAACCCCAAAGTGAGTGCAAGGGGGTTGCATATGTTTTCACAAATTCTTACATATTTCTTAGTTCTAATGAGATATCGAATTCATTTTTTCTTCCTAATGATTCCTACGTAATCGTTAAAAACTGATTTCAGGATGTTTGTTATTCAACCCTACAAACGTCTACAAACGCATTTCCGATTTCATGTAATGGCCCAAAACCAAATCACGAAAAACCTTCTAATGGCGTAACAACTGATATTATACTAGGACTAGACCTCGTCCCGGAGTATGACCCAATTAAGTAATTCATATGATATATGTGGCAGCGGCGTAAGTATTCTAGCGCGACCCCATTCTAACCGCTTCCCGAACTTTTTTTTGGGTTATCAGTCGCATAGTAACCTACACCGCATCTCAGAATTAAACTCAGTCCGAACTTCTACCCAAAAAATTATAAAGTTGCGCCAATGGTCTGGGCGAAACTTTATTGTTTTTCGGGTCAAAGTTCGGAAGCGGTCAAAGTCGGAGTATATCATCAGTTGTTTCGAGATTATGACGTTTCTTGGAAAGTTAATTTTGTTCTTAAAATAAAAATATTTAAAATAGAGATTTTTAGCCGATTAAACATTCGTGCAGACTATTCGAATTTCGGTATATTACTCGTATGTACACTAAACGCCCATAGAAGTAAAAACGAATTTGTTGCCTTATCAGACTTAAGAGATATGACGAATTGCTAAAATGTATACAAACCCATTACTTCCACTTGGGGTTTGAATTTCGAAAAAATTGTGAAATTAGTTTTTAGACGATTTCATAAGAAGCAACTTGATATCTCATGAGACACGAGGGATTTGGAAAAATTTGTGAAAACGTAAGCAAATCCATTACACCTCCTTGGTTCTTGAAATTCGAAAAATCATGAAATTGGCTTTTAGGTCCTTACATGAAATGCCGTAATAACCAATTATATATCTCATCAGAACTAAGGGATGGTAAGAATTGTGAAAACATATGCAAACCCTTGGGGGTTCAATATCCAAAAATTGAGAAATGGGTTTGTAGGCGATTATATAAAAAGTCTGTGGAAGTGCAAAGCGATCTAATATCTCATCAAACCTAAGAAATATGTCGAAGCTTTGAAAAGAATACAATCCCTTACACCCCTTAGGATTGAATATCTAAAAATACTGAAATTGACTTTTTGGCGCTTAATAGGAAACCATAGAAAGTAACAATGAATTTGATATATCATCAGATCTAAGCAGTATGTAAGAAACTGTGAAAACTTATGCAACCTCCTTACACACACTTGGAGTGGGGGTTGAATACCCAAAAATCCTGAAAGGAGTTAATAGATAAATATGAAGGCAGAACGAGAAAGTAAAAACCAATATAATTTATTCTCAAAAGACGTATGACGTATGTACATGTTCAGCCCATTTATACCCTCTTAAGGGCTGAAAAAGGAAAAACTGAAAAAGAAGTTTTAGGCGATTCTTACGCAAGCCCGTGAAAGTAAAAAGTTAGTCGATATCTAATTAGACCTGGGGGATATGACAGAATTCGTGAGAGAGTATACAACCACTTTACACCCCCTTGTGGGTCGAATTTCAAAAAATTTTAAAATTATTGTTTTGAATTCAATATTTGGAAAGACCTAATAGATATGACGAAAATCGTGAAAATATATGCATTCCATTTTCACTGATCATTATTTTCGCCCCCCTTCCAAACGCCAATGGATATTTGACAATTTTTTTTATTTAAATTACTTTTCTAGTTGATTTACATATACATATCAAATTTCAACTTTGTAGCATAAGTCGTTCTATAGATAGGAAAAACACCCCCACCCCCGTACCATACTACCCCTGTAAAAAATTATATTTTCAGAACACGACTCTACTATAGCTCTATCTAAGTACTAAGTTTCAGATTTCTATCATTATAGGTTCTCGAGATATAAAAATCAAAACTTTTTCCTTTTCACCCTCCCCCACTATCACCCTATACACCCTAACCACCAAAACTTATTTTCCTGCTAGGGTTTTATTAGGCCTACTTCTGGTAATTTTAAGCATCTATCGTATATTGTTCTTGAGATATGAGACGTGATTTTTTAGAAAAATTCTTATCCCTCAACTTTTATGCCCCATCGTCACCTTAAAAAATTTTGCTTTCAGAAAAACTTCATTTGTCAACCTTTATATGTAGACCGAATTTAATTTGTCTAGTATAATAGATTCGTGAGATATCGTAATCTAAAGTTTTTCACCCCCCACCCCCGTACGCGACTGCCCTCACTCAAAAATTTATTCCAGATCTATTCTCCTAGTATATCTAGAGATGTTTCTTAAGTTTTAATTTCGTGACATTAACCGCTTAGGAGATATGAATTTTAAAATGTCTCAATCTCTGCTTTTTTACATTTCGGACGCATAATTTCCCCCCCCCCCCACTCCTTCATCCTTTCAACCATATCGGCAATTTTTTTGGAAATGGGTCTACTATTAAAGCTCCATATAAATTCCAAGTTTCAGCTTCCTGTCATAAGCGGTTGCTGAGATCTAGAAACCAAAATTTCCGTCTAAAACCCCTCAAAAGGTGTCTACTTAAAGGGGTATACCCAGTTTACCCACGAAAAAAAAATCCAACTAAATATCTCAAAGGGTTTCGGTGCTACGAGCCTTCAAACAATTTTGCGTACACCGGTAGACGTACGGCGTACGGCGGACAGACGGACTGAAATTTTTTTTGCTTTTTTCGTGTCTACTCGTCATGAAACGTAAAAAAAAAATTTTGAGGGAAGCAAATTTTTTTTTTTTTAAAAATCGATCACAATACCTTATTATTGAAATAATAAAGTAAAATGTGCTAACAGTCTGGGCGAAACATTATTATTTTTCGAGTCAAAGTTCGGGAAGCGGTTCAAATGGGGTATAACATATGAATTGCATAATTGCGTCATACTCCGAGACACAGTCAAAGTCGAAGTATGACACCATTTTTTTCTAGATTTCGAGGTTTTTTGGAAAGTTAATTTTGTCCTTAGAATAGTAGTGAATATATCAAAAATACAGATTTCAGACTAAAAATAAAAACCGATTAAACATATAAAAGCCGATTAAGCATTTAAAACCGTTTATTCACATTAAAAGAAGTAATAACCAATTTTATATGTTATCAGACCTAAGGGACGGCGAAAATTGTAAAAACGTATGCAACCCTTTTACACCCCCTTATCTGTGTATCCAACAATTCTGAAAATAACTTTTGGGCGATTATGTTGAAGGCCTGCGGAAATAAAATGCAACATAAAATTAATTTGCAGGCGATTATATAAAAGTCCATGGAATTAAAAACCAATCTTATATCTCATCAAATCTAAAATCAAACGTGCCGACAACTGTGAAACCCTTTAGGGTTGACTATCTAAAAATCCTGAAATTAGATCTTTAGCGATGATATAGGAAGGTAAATTTTCCTAAATTTAGTTTGTAGGCGATTATATAAAAACTCCGCAGAATTTGACAGCTCATTAAACCTAAGCGATATGGCGAAAATTGTGAAAAGGTATGCAACACCCTTAAAGGTTGAATATCCGAAAATACTGAAATTGGTTTTTGCCTTCTTCATCCCGAGGAAGTAAAAACCAGTAGGAGATATGGCAGAATTCGTGAAAACGTGTTCAACCCTTTTACGTATACCCTCTTAGAGGTTGAAAAGAAATGATCATGAAAACGGGTTTTAGTCAATTATATAGTAAGTCGAAGTGAAAAGTTATTTGTTATTTAATCTGACCTATGGGATATGGCTGAATTCGTGAAAATGTGAATCGAATTCCAAAAAATCCTGGAAACGCTTTTTAGGCATTTACATGAACAATCCATAGAATAAAAACACTGCAGTCACGATCGGCTGCAAGCCAATCGTATGATACTCTAGATGAAGTACTGAACTCCGATTTATGTTGTAGTTGGGAATAAAATAGAATAAGGAGTGCGCATGTAGTTTGTCCTTTATTAAGGACTCGCGTATGGTTGCTATTCGAAAGTTAAAGACAATACCTTCAGTGTTCAATTTCACATCTGGAACTAGGTAAGTCAAATTTTCCTTGTTCAAAGACTTTCATATGGAGGTGCAAGAAGGACTCACTCGATTTATAGTATATTTATTCTTTTTCTGGAAGCCTTAAAAGGGTATCGGACATGTGTTTTGTATAGGAGCTCCCCAAAGGAGTAGAAAGATTTTGCTGACTAGTAAGCTCGAACTCAAAAGTAATTTGTGCAAAATTCCGAATTCGTGGTTGGCTGATTTCTTGAGTTATAGTGAGTTCCGTAAATAAAGTGAAGACATTTTTAAAGGATATTTGCACATAAGCTACACGAAGGACTAGTGGGATTTTCTTCATAATCATACCTTTAGCTCCTACTATTGAAAAATCAACACCTACAAAATTTCAAAGTCGTTGCTAAAACCGCTCTGAAGTAATCGTCTAATTTTCTTGAACAAGTGGTTTAAGGACTTTTTGTATGGGAGCTACCCGAAGGAGTAAAGGAATTTTACTGACTAATGAACTCGAACTTGTGTAAAACTATTTGTGCAAAATTTAAACTTCGAGGTTAAAGGATTTCTGGAGTTATAGTGAGTTCCGTAAAATAAGTGAGGATATTTTTACAAGATTTTTGTATGGCAGCTTCTCGAAGCGCTCACGGAAATTTTTAATATTCATTCCTGTAACTAAAAATATTGGAAAACCAACGTATACAAAATTTCAAAGTCCCGGCTTAAGGCGTTCCGAAGCTATTGGACAATATTCTTGAACACGTGTAGGGCGATTTTGCCCGTTAACGAACTTAGCCTTACAAATTCGACCGACATCCAGATTCAAAATTTCAACATCCTAGAGCAAGGCGTTCTGGAATATTCGTGCGTACAGACAGACGGACGGACAACAAGCGGATTTCAAGTTTCTGGCCACAAATGAACAAAAAATAATACACAACTTTGTTCGTCCGAGGCTCGGTTCTATGCGTTACAAATTTTTTGGGCTAAATTAAACTTTTAATACAAGAGTATAAACATGAATTAAATATTTCAACTAACTAAGAGATATGACGAAATTCGTGAAAATATGTGCATTCCATTTTCACTGATCGTTATTTTGGTTCACCCTCCGTACGCCAATGGATATTTGAAATTTCCAAAACGTTTCGCACTCAAAGAAATTTCAAATGTATGTGCAATCTAGTAAATTCTGATAGAATTTAAGCGATATTTCGTAATGTTTCTTTGAAAATTCTAAATTTGTAGCATTTAGAAGTTTTCGCTCCAGGAGTAAAACGATTTCACACGTTAACTACTTTTCCAAATTTCAACTTTGTAGTACAACGCGTTTGTCAGTTTCGGTAATCGTTTTTATGGTTTTATGCAAGATTGTCATGTATATCGAAACCATTGGTACTGGATCATAAAACATTTTACTTCAGAGACTATCTAAATTTTAAAGTAGCAAAAGAGACATTATCTGGAATCATCCTAAGATGCTGTTGGATTAGAGAAGAGGCACCCTGTTTGATTTCGAAAATTGATTATCATGTTGGAAAAGCTGATTTCAAGGTTGAACAAGAACATGTCTAAAATTTCATCGATGCAATGGTAACATGAAAATAATTCTTTTATAATTCGCACGTCATGGATTACATTCACGCAACAACAAACAGCGCTGTTTGATGTAGCCCAGTCCGGGAACATTTTCGAACGCATTACATGTTTCGTGTATGCCGACCTGGACGTCTTCCAACAAACAATTTAACATTGAAAGTACATACCAACGGTCCGAATAGCAGCATCATCCACTTAACTACTAAATGCAACTATTAAGCATTTATCATCCATTGACTACTGATAAATAGAGTGCAAAGCGGAGTAGCTTCTTGTTTTGCTGCGAACAATAGGAAATTACAGTCGAAAGGTACGGAGGGGAATAATTGACACGGCTGGTGCTGGCACCAGGTGTAATTTCGCTGTACCTTCCCCCAGCCAATCGAGCGTAATCCCGAGTGCCGCATACACCGAACATTAAAATCGTCGATCGAGTTCTTCAATCTTCATACAAACGTAAGGCAGAATATGTTTTAAGGAGACTATCCATGGAGCCACCTTCATGTAATTGGTACTGGCAGTTTTCTTAGTGGACCGTCTTCTGGGGCTTCTCTTAGTGCATATTGAAATGCGTACAGGAATATACAGGTAATCTGTATGTAGCCAAAAGAGGCAAAAACCTACAAATCATTGGCGTAGCAGATCAGCCAAATCGATTCGATTAATAGACGAGTGTGGCGACGAGTCTGTACTTGAGAACTCCAACTGGCTTGAATCATCTTGTGCTGATATTACTTTATAAATTTATAAAACATAATTTTACTTTATTATTTTTTAATAATAAAGTGTAGTGATCGACCTGAAGTTATGTATTTTTACGTTTGAGGACTAGTAAACCACAAAAGAGCAAGAAAAATGTCCGTCTGTCCGCCATAGAGGCCGTATACGAAAGCGGTTGAAGGAGCGTAGCTCACAAACCCGTTGATATATTAAGTTGAAATTTTTTTGGTGGGTGTAAAGACCTACACTTTTTGGGGGATTAAGGTTGTGACTGGGTAGACGGGTGGAGCGGTTTAAAAAATTTGGTTTCTAGATATCAGGAACCGCTTATGCTAGCAGAAACATGGAACTTGTGTAGAACTATGACAGTGAAATCATTTGCTAAAAATGGTTGAGAGAGATGGCAGTTGGGGGGGGGGGGGAAGAAAGGACGTCCGAAACGCTCGAAAGCTGGGAGTGAATTATTCATATCTCCTGAACGGTTTATGTTAGAAGGTTGAAGAAATACTAGAAGCCTAGACAGGGACTAAAATTTTGAAGAGAGGAGTGGAGGTGCTTGGGGTGGGGGTAAGTTTGGATTAAAATATCTTCCGAACCAATTATACCAGAAAGATAAAAGTAAAGTTGCGCCCAGACTGTTGGCAGATTGTTTTTATAGCAAACTTAATGCCGGAAACTCGATTTACCACATATCATTTGCAGATAATGTAAATTTTACTGTATTACTTTGTTTAAATAAGAAAGTAGATATTGTTATCGATCAGATATAAAATTTGTTAATATTGTCGATCTTAGCATTTATTGTCTAAACTTTTCTGATTCTAGAAGTAAGCAAACGCTTTGAGTCTTGGTCACTGGATTTGAATTCAACGTATAGTTGCGAGCTAGGGGTTCGCCGGGATTTTAAGTAAAACACAATTCGTTTAAAATCAAAATAAGTAACAATTTATTAATTCGTACTTTAATTATATTCGCACAATTATTCGTACTTTAATTATATTCGCACAATTATTCGCACTATATGGCAATACCGCCCGCTTATTTATATCGCTTGATTCGATCACGCGCAATAGATCGCTTTCCACCAATACGCTCGCGTATACCCGCTGGCTGTCACAGTCGACGTAATAAAAATTACTATGTCCCTCGCTGAAAGCTTAATCTGCTTTTATGAAAGTTGTCTGCAGTCGAGACTGTTCTTGAATCTTCGTTCGGTGGTGTGTGTAGAGGGTTCTAGTGAGCTTGAGATCTTTCCATTTGATCCTCTACGCTGTTCTAGTACATTCGAGCACATTCGAGCACATTCGATAAGAAGGGGGGTATAATCGTGTTGCACCGCTCTTCTTATATACTTCAACTAGGTTTCTGATTGGGTTACTTTGCAGCTAGGTATTCGGTTGTTGATGCGAAACGATCGAGTTGCGGGGTTGCCAGGCTTACATGTAACAGTATTATCAGCCGTGGACAGTTCCTAAGGGAAAATAAACAAAGCAAAAATAAGATTTCCTAGACACATTATCATCCAACTAATATGTAACTAGAATAACCGTAAAAATAACAATTTCGTCAGTGTACATGTCTCGTTGGTGATTCTGGATGAAAAATTACGATTTATATATTTCAAGAACCGTTAATGCTAGATAGATGAAACTTAATATTTATGTAAAGCCATAGCGGTAGCACGTTCGAAAAATATATCCTTTAATAGGGGTAGTATGGTGCAGAAGTGGAGGTGTTCTTCTATCTTAGGAACGGTTTATGATAGAAACTTCAAACTTTGTGTAGGGTAGAGTGGGCAAAGTGGGCTTGCAAGGTAAAATGAACCCGTTCAAAATTTCTAGTTTTCAATAGCGCCATCGCTTAGCAAAACAAGCTACACGATAAACATTCAGAAATTCACTTCAATCCACTATAAACGCAATCCACTTTAATTACAGTTCCTTGGATTTTTCTCATATTACGGTTTTGGTACCGTCAGATGCAAATATTAGTGTTTAATAATTATACAGTAAAACGAATTGTTAGCGAGTGAACATTCTTCGCAACAGTATCCTCGAGATTGGCGAACATATTGTTAAACTTCAAAAGTAAGCTTTGATGATTGCTTAAAAAAATATAAAAATTCACTTCTGGGTGGAGTTACTATACCCCATGGAAGGGCTTCGTTTACTCCAGTGGTGGGGCAAAATGGCTACTTTCAAGTATGTACGTATCGAAAGGAGTGTATTCCTTTTTATACTCTAGATGAAATCATATAGAGTATTATAAGTTTAATCCAGCCCAAAAGTTTGTAACGCATAGAACCAAGCCTCGGACGAAAAAAAGTTATATATTATTTTTTGTTTATTTGTGCCTAAAAACCTCAAATCCGCCTGACGTCCGTCCGTCCGTCCGTCCGTCCGTCCGTCCGTCCGTCCGTCCGTCCGTCCGTCCGTCTGTCCGTGAACACGATAACTCAAGAACGCCTTCACCTAGGATCTTGAAATTTTGAATCTGGGTGTTTGGTTGAATTTGTAAGGCTAAGTTCGTTAACGGGCAAAATCGCCCTACTCCTTCGGGTAGCTGCCATACAAAATGTCCTTAAAACACGTGTTCAAGAATATTGGTCTTTAACTTCAGAAGGGTTTAAGCTACGACATTGAAATTTTGTATGTTTTATTTTTCCAATAGTTAGAGTTGAATATATGATTATGAAGAAAATCCTGTTAGTCCTTGGTGTAGCTGCCATACAAATATCCTGTCAAAATGTATTCACTTAATTTACGAAACTCACTATAACTCAAGTACTCTTTTAGCTACGAATTCGGAATTTTTTACAAATTAGTTTTGAGTGGAAACAAAGTTCGGGTTTACTAGTCAGCGAAATCCTTTTACTCCTTCGGGTAGCTGCCATACAAAATATCCTTAAAACAGGTGTTCAAGAATATTGGTAGATAACTTCAGAAGGGCTTAAGCTACGGCATTGAAATTTTGAATGTGTTATTTTTCCAACAGTTGGAGCTAAATATATGATTATGAAGAAAATCCTATTAGTCCTTCGTGTAGCTGCCATACAAATATCCTGTCAAAATGTATTCACTTAATTTACGAAACTCACTATAACTCAAGTAATCTTTTAGCTACGAATTCAGAATTTTTTGCAAATTAGTTTCGAGTAAAAACAAAGCTTGAGTTTACTTGTCAGCGAAATCCTTTTACTCCTTCTGGTAGCTGCCATACAAAATGTCCTTAAAATACGTGTTCAAGAATATTGGTTGATAACTTCAGAAGAGTTTAAGCTACGACATTGAAATTTTGTATGTGTTAATTTTCCAATAGTTCGAGCTAAATTTTTGATTATGAAGAAAATCCTGTTAGTCCTTCGTGTAGCTGCTATACAAATATCCTGTCAAAATGTATTCAATTAATTTACGAAACTCACTATAACTCAAGTAATCTTTTAGCTACGAATTCGGAATTTTTTACAAATTAGTTTTGAGTGAAAAGGAAGCTTGAGTTTACTAGTCAGCGAAATCCTTTTACTCCTTCTGGTAGCTGCCATACAAAATGTCCTTAAGACACGTGTTCAACAATATTTTTCGATAACTTTTGAACGCTTCAAGCTACGTATTTGAAATTTTGTACACGTTCATTTTTAAATGGTTCCAAGGAAAAGGATAAATATGTAAGAAATCGAGTGAGTCCTTCCTGCACCTCCCATGTGAAAGTCCTTCAAAAAGGACTTTTTTTTTCGATGACTTACCCAGTTCAAGATATGAAATTAAACACTGAATATTGTCTTTTAGGTTTGAGTAGCAATCTAATGGCAGTCCTTAATAAAGGACATAAAACATGCACACACGTAATTCTACTTTATCCCCAACTACAATATAAATCGGAGTTCAGTATTCATCTAGAGTATTATACGATTGGCTTGCAGCCGATCGTGACTGCAGTATGTTTTTAATTCAACTCCAAAGCTGATATAAATGTTTTGCATACATTTTCACGAATTCTGACATTTTCCTTAGGTCTGATTAGATGTCGAATAAGTTTTTACTTGTACGGGCTTTTTATATAATCGCTTAAAAACTTGATGAACGTGTTCTCAAATTCTGTCATTTCTTTCGTTGGATAGGATATCGAATTGGCTTTTAGTACTTTCACGAACTTTTTATGTAATGGCCTATAGCCCGATTCCAGGATTTTTGGATATTCAACCTCCAAGGGAATGTAAATGGGTTGTATACATTTTCACGAACCCCATTATAGCTCTAAGATTTGATAAGATTTCTAATTCCTCACTTTATCTATATAATTGCATAAAAACAGATTTGAAGATTTTTGGATATTTAACCACTAGGAAGTGTTAAGCGGTTTCATACGTTTTCCCAAAAATATGACAAAATTCAAGGTGACTATACAAGTTTTTGTAAATATATGTAAACGGCTAAAGTTCATTTTTAGGATTGTTCGATATTTTTACTTATAGTTTATTTATGTCAATATTTGTATAAATAAACATTGCTGAAAGTTGTATCTTACAAGAACCTATGGTATTCTAGTGAAGAAATAATTTTAAATTTCGACCTTAACCGCGGCTTTGTTAAGGGTGGCACTAGCGTAAGCACTTCTGTCGAACCTCCATCTTAACCGCTTCCCAGAGTATGACTGAAAAAAGTAATTCGTCCATACTGTTGGTATAGTTTACAAAGAAAACCCGTTAAGGTTTATTCCTTAACGGGTTTTCTTTGTACATATAATCGCCTAAAAATCGGTTGACATTTTTTTTTTTATGTTTCACCCCTAGCGGCCTTAAAAATTAACTAGGAGGCTATTTAGAAAGTAAATTGCTTAGTTGGTTGGTTGGCTTAAGTGGCAGCTCTGTCCTCTAGATGGAGCTCAATTAGCACAATGGCCGTTTTGAAACCACAAACTCGTATTAAACTCTGGGGAATTTAAGGGATGAGTGCGAGGAAAATTGATCTGTTATATCCATCCTGTATTGTCCAGGAAGAGTAATAACTCTCCAATTTTCTTAACCGAAATCTCTCTCAGGTCCCCGTAGAAGGGTTTGCCTAGTGCTCGCTCTCGGGATCTCGCTAAAGCCGGACATTCGCAAAGGAAATGAACGAGCGACTCTCGCCCATTTGTGTCCTGGAAGCTGCGGCAGTGTGCATTAAGCGGAATGCCCAATTTGGCAGCATGATCCCCAATTGGCCAGTGACTCGTACTAATCGCCGTGATTCTGGAGATGTCTGCCCGGGTCCTGTATAGAACTTCGTCTTACTTGGCTCGGTTGTAAGATGCCCACATCTTCCTAGATATGGCGCAGGTGGTTAGACTTTTCCATCCGGAGTTAGCCGCTGATTGGAAATGGGAGATTATATCTATCTTGACAACTCCTAAAGGAACGTGGACTAGTTCTGCAAAAGAGCCGGAAAGAGTGGAGCCCTTCCTGGCCAGTTCATCAGCCCACTCATTTCCCACTATGTTTCTATGCCCCGGGACCCAGAGTACAGAAACTTTGAGCCGTTCTACTAAGCCGGCTAGTTCGCTACGGCATTGCTGTACTAGTTTAGGAGAGATGGTAGCCGAATCTAGTGCTTTGATTGCGGCTTGGCTATCGGTGAAAATACCGATGTTGCGTTTTGGCGATAAGTCGTGTTTCAATGTCCGACAAGCCTCACGGATCCCCAGTATCTCCGCCTGAAAGACGCTAGTGTGGTCTGGTAGGCGGTAGGACTTAGCGATAATATGTGTTCCTGCCCCGACCCCGCAGTCCATTTTTGAACCGTCGGTAAATATTATCGTGTCGAAGTCTGTTTCCACCGCGCCGTTCTTCCACTCTAGTTGGGAAACCAACAGAGAAGCCTTTCGTGAAGCTCAGTTTGGGGGTGATGTAGTCAGTCGGTGACGTAAACAATTCCTTTGGTAACTGTCCCAGGATGTTGCTATGCCCGTACGATTTCGCAGTCCAGCACCCAGATTCTTTGAGTCTGACGGCATTGTTTGATGCGGTGTTTCTTTATATAAAGGTCGATTGTTAGGAGGTGGAGTAGCACCTTTAGAGAATCGGTTGGGCATGACCGCATAGCACCTATGACGCCTATTGCCGTACTTCGTTGAACTCCACTGAGCTTAGTTATGTTATAATCCTTACTCAAAGCTGGCCACCAGACTAGCGACCCGCAGTTGAAAATTGGACGTATTACGGCAATGTACAGCCACAAAACCATCCTAGGTTAGAGTCCCCACTTCTTGCCGAAGGTTCTTTTGCAGGCGTAGAAGGCCAGACGGGCTTTCTCCACCCGGTTTTCTATGTTGGTTTCGAGTTCAGCTTTGAATCGACGATAGCACCAATATACTTTGCCCTGGAAGAGAGCTGGAGCAATTGGCCAATGAGGTGGGGGAGGTTAAAGTCTGGTATCTTGGTTTTCCTGGTGAATAGCACCAACTCAGTTTTATCCGGATTTACACTGAGGCCACAGCCGGTAGCCCAAGTGCTTACCTTACCCAAAGCTCCATCCATGATTTCACTGATCACGGAAGGGCATATTCCTGAGACCAAAATCACCAGATCGTCCGCATACGCAATCACTTTGATTCTCTCCCTGTCTAGTCTCACCAGGATTTTATTCATAACTAATAGCCAGAGTAGAGGTAAGATAACACCTCCCTGTGGTGTTCCTCTACGCACGTGCTTGTTCAAGATGCTGTTCCTAGCTTTAAATGGATAATCCTGGTGCGTAGCATGGATATTATCATTTAATCGCTGAAGCTTTCGTCCACTCCCCGTTCGATGAGGGATTCTTGGATAGCTTCAGTGTGGACGTTGTTGAAGGACTCTTCTATGTCTAGAAAGGCTGCACGCGTGTATTGCTTGTAATTTATCGTATGTTCAATCGTGCGCACGACTTCTTGGAGAGCCGTCTCTGTGGATCTCACCCTGAGGTAAGCGTGCTGAGATTTGGATAGCGGTGACCTTTCCAGGGTCTGTCTCACATGTATATCTATAATGCGCTCCAGTGTCTTCAGCATGAATGATGTTAGGCTAATGGGTCTAAAATCCTTCGCGAGTTCATGACCTCTCTTGTCAACCTTCGGCATAAACACTACCCGGACACAGCTTCAGGCATAGGGCACATGATTTAGTAGGATGCAACATTTGAAGATTTCCACTAGCCATGGAACTACCACATCTAGTTTTTGCAGCATAATTGGAAGTATGCCGTCCATGCCAGGGGACTTGTAGGGAGAGAAACTGTTGATAGACCAGGAAATTCTTTCTTCATTTGCTTAGAGTGCCTACATCGACACAATCAGTGGTACTAATCGACTTTGACTACGATTCCGACGGTTGGCAGTAGTGTAACAGCTTCTGTTGCACAGCAACAAGAGCCGCTTCCTAATTTTTGCCCGAAAAATAATTAGCTTACGTTCAAATTGAGCCCATACTGTTGGCATATTTTTCTTTTATTTAGTTTATAATTTCAATAAAAACATTTGAGATAAAATACCGACATAACCTCTCGGGAGTTAAATATAAAAAGAATGAAACCAATTCTTAATGTAATATGTCGAAACTCATACAATTTGATATCTCATCAGACCAAAAAATTATGTCGGTAAAATCGCTACCGCCTTTAAAGAAATTCCTTTAAGCGGATGTAAGCCTTCTTAGTATATGCTCAAGCTACTGTTAAAGCATGGTTGGCTGCGACTTGTGTCTTGTGAGATTCAAATTGGAGCCTTTATCAAGGCAGGTTTCAAACCTCATAATTTCTTTTAAGAAATTGTGCTAACTGGCAATCGTGTATAGTTGGAAGATAGAAGTAAGTTTGTTCATAAGTTCCGAAAACTTTTAGTTGCAATTGTGCGTCTTAAGAATTTCCTATATATGTATACAGCGTGGTTTCCAGTCAGCTATCAGGTACATAGTACTGACTGGTAGTATTTCGACTAATTTTCTTTACAATTATCGAGTATATTCACTGGTAGTATTCTAGGTAATTTAGTAGTTAACTGTCGGGTATCGAGGAGTACTAAAGACTGCAATATTGAAGAAAAGAGGTTGACAATCACACGCATGTTCACCGATACTAAATACATAAGTGAATTTCGTCCCGATGGGTATATGTTCTGACAGATTTTCGGTTAATGCTACGGGTTTACCACGGACTGGTAAATTTCTGCTGCTTCTCTACGATATTTATATGAAACCAAAGGATTCCATTTATCAAGCATAAGACGATTGTGATGCTTCATACATCAATAAGTTATGAAAATGTATAGATTGAACAAATTCGTTGGGCTAGCTCCTCAAAACGGTTATCGAATTCAACTTAGAATCTGTCGTATTAAAAATTTAACAGGAAACTCAAATTAATGTTGTTGCCAGAACTTCTAGCATTTCCTTGATGGTGCAAAGTTCACGTTGAAGCGGAAGAAATTACATTTCTTTCTTAACAAAGAGAACAAACCCCATGAACTTTTCATAGACTCACTGATGTCTTGTCTTATGCATTCAATTTCCTGCATGTTAGTAACGGAAGACTGAATTTTCCCACAAAAAAAGAAAAAAATTAAAACATCGTTTTGATTGCCACCATCCAGCTCTCGAGATATTGTGGCTATTAATATATCATCAAGGGAAAACGTAGGCCTAGAACAGGTATTGTACCTCATGTTTCTACCTATTTACGTCTTTTGACTCTCCTCCTTACGGAAGGCGATTATTGTAATTTATTCGCTCGAACTGCCCATGGCACCTTACAGTCCATTGTTTATTGTGTTCTGTTGCTCCTCATCACTTCATATCAGGCGGCAATTCCCGTCGATATGAAAATCCTCTTGGCATTAGTTTTCTTATGTAAATAGTTTAAAATTAGCGGGTACAAGACTACACTGTTGTAAATTTACTCGGTAATGGAATGGGGCGGTTTAATTAATGAATTTATTTAGGAGACGATAAATGGTTTTTGAAATTACTCTTCGTATGGAGAGGGTGTATTGCTCGATGGGTGGCATATTAATATTCTGTTATAAGTGCCTATAATTATCTGGATTGTAAGTAATATAAAAAAAAACTGTTGTTTGCAAAATAATGGCTAGACGATAATTACATGCGCATACCATGGAATCGAATAGATGTTCCGGTATAGTGGGTTGAAATAATAATACGAAATTGCTTCAATCTATAATATCATAGGAATTTCAATTAAAGAAAGTTTGTTGGATCAAACCGATGACGGGAATCCTCCTTCTATTTACCTAGACTTTTTCCGTGCTTTCTACTCAATAATGTTCCCAATCGATGCCAATGCAGTTCAAGTTAGGCTAGCGTATATTGGGTATTGGTATTCAGTTGAACAACTTTTCAATTGGATCGAGCTGCGCACTTTTATTTTCCCGACTAAATTATTTAGTCGATGGTAAGGCGAACATTGTCCAAACTACGCGGCCGATAGTTACAGCAGATACAGATACAGCAAAAACTTTCAGATAATTATCTGCCTGCTAAATAAGCACCAGATAATAGTATCATGTTATACTACCATCAGCGGCGTATTACTACTCAAAATCATGAAGTACAATAGGCAGATTTTGTACTGAAACTGTCCACGTCCCATATGTAGCATACACATAAGACACGAGCAACTACAGCCAGACATCCGGTTGTGACCAATTTTACTTTATTATTTTAATAATAAAGTATTGTTATCGATTTTTAAAAAAAAAAAATTTGCTACCCTGAAAAATTTTTTTTATGCGTTTCATGACTAATAAGCACCAAAAAAGCAAAAAAAATGTTCAGTCCGTTTGTGCGCCGTCCGCCGTACGCAAAACGTTTGAAAGCTTCTAGCTCTTAAACTCTTTGAGCTATTAAGTTGAATTTTTTTTTGTTGGTAGACTGAGCAGACCCCTTCAAGTGACCACCTTTTGAGTGGTGGGGGTGTGAGGAGGGGAGGTGCGGGAAGCGTTTTGAACGAAAAATTTTGGTTTCTAGATCTCAGTAACCGCGAAGGCTAGGAGGCTGAAATTTGGAATTTATATAGAGCATCGATAGTCGATCCATTTGCAAAAAAAAGGAGGATATGGGTAAAGGGGTGTGGGAGTGGGGGGAATAATAATGCGTCCGAAACGCTCGAAAGCCGAGATTGAGACATTCTAAGATCCATATCTCCTAATTGGTTAATGTCACGAAATTCAAACTTGATGAACATATGTGGGCATACTAGGAGAATAGAGTGAAGTGAAGTGAAGTGAAGTGGCGTACGGAGGTGGGGGTGAAAAACTTTAGATTACGATATCTCACGAACCAATTACACTAGAAAAATGAAATTTGGTTTCTGTATTAAGATTGACAAATAAAGTTTGCTGAAAGTAAAATTTTTTAAGGGGGCGGTGGAGTATGGAAGTGGAGGGGATAAGAATTTTTTTAAGCAGATTGAAAAAAAATTAAAATATCCATTGGCGTACAGAGGGGGGGCGAAAAAAATTATTAGTGAAAATGGAATGCATATATTTTCTCGATTTTCATCATATCTATTAGGTCTTTCCAATTATTGAATCCATTTTTATTCCACGGATTTCTCATATAAATATCTAGAAAGTATTTTCAGGCTTTTTTGAAATTCGACCCCCACGATGGTGTAAAGGGTTTGTATACATTTTCACGAACTCAGCCATATCCCTCAGGTCTGATTAGATATCGAATAACGTTTTACTTCCACGGACTTGTTTAATAATCACCTAAAACTTGTTTTCAAATGTTTTCCTTTTTCAACCCCTAAGAGGGTATAAACGGGTTGACCACGTTTTCACGAATTCCGTCATATCTCTTAGAAGTGATAAGACATCGGATTGGTTTTCACTTCCTTGGCTTTCTTTATATATATCTAAAAACTCATTTGAGGATTTTTGGATATTCAACCCCAAAGTGGGTTCAAGGGGGTTGCATATATTTTCACAACCTATATTTATACTCTAGATGAAATCATATAGAGTATTATAAGTTTAATCCAGCCCAAAAGTTTGTAACGCATAGAACCAAGCCTCGGACGAAAAAAAGTTATATATTATTTTTTGTTTATTTGTGGCCAAAAACCTCAAATCCGTCTGACGTCCGTCCGTCCGTCCGTCCGTCCGTCCGTCCGTCCGTCCGTCCGTCCGTCTGTCCGTGAACACGATAACTCAAGAACGCCTTCACCTAGGAACTTGAAATTTTGAATTTGGATGTTTGGTTGAATTTGTAAGGCTAAGTTCGTTAACGGGCAAAATCGTCCTACTCCTTCGGGTAGCTGCCATACAAAATGTCCTTAAAACACGTGTTCAAGAATATAGGTCGATAAGTTCAGAAGGGTTTAAGCTATGACTTTGAAATTTTGTACGTGTTATTTTTCCAATAGTTAAAACTAAACATACGATTATGATGAAAATCCTGTTCGTCCTTCGTGTAGCTGCCATACAAATATCCTGCCAAAATGTATTCACTTAATTTACAAAACTCACTATAACTCAAGTAATCTTTTACCTACGAATTCGGAATTTTGTACAAATTAGTTTTGAGTGAAAAGGAAGTTCGAGTTTAATAGTCAGCAAAATCCTTTTACTCCTTCTGGTAGCTCCCATACAAAATATCCTTAAAACACGTGCTCAAAAATATAGGTCGATAACTTCAGAAAGGTTTAAGCTACGTCTTTGAAATTTTGTACGTGTTATTTTTTCAATAGTTAGAGCTAAATATATGATTATGAAGAAAATCTTGTTAGTCCTTCGTGTAGCTGCCATACAAATATCCTGTCAAAATGTATTCATTTAATTTACGAAACTCACTATAACTCAAGTAATCTTTTAGCTACGAATTCAAAATTTTGTACAAATTAGTTTTGAGTGAAAAGGAAGTTGGACTTTACTAGTCAGCAAAATCCTTTTACTCCTTCTGGTAGCTGCCATACAAAATGTCCTTAAGACACGTGTTCAACAATATTTTTCGATAACTTTTGAACGCTTCAAGCTACGAATTTGAAATTTTGTACACGTTTATTTTTGAATGGTTCCAAGGAAAAGGATAAATATGTAAGAAATCGAGTGAGTCCTTCCTGCACCTCCCATGTGAAAGTCCTTCAAAAAAGGAAATTTTTGTTCGATGACTTACCCAGTTCAAGATATGAAATTAAACACTGAATATCGTCTTTTAGGTTTGAGTAGCAATCTAATGGCAGTCCTTAATAAAGGACATACAACATGCACACACGTAATTCTACTTTATCCCCAACTACAATATAAATCGGAGTTCAGTATTCATCTAGAGTATTATACGATTGGCTTGCAGCCGATCGTGACTGCAGTATGTTTTTAATAATAATTCAATTCATAGTAGTAAAAGCGAATTCGATCACATTAAACCTAAGAGATTTTCGGAATCAGTGAAAACTCGAACAATACCTCCAGGGGGTTTAATTGAGAAAAATACTTAAATCGGTTTTTTTCCGACTACGTTTAAAGCTTATAGAATTAAAAGTGAATTCCAAATCTCAAAAATCTGCCAACAGTCTGGGCGCAACTTTATTATTTTTCGGTTAGAAGTTCGGAACGCGTTTAAGATTGATGCGGTGTAGGTTACTATGTGACTGAAAACCTAAAAAAATGGGTAGAATGGGGTCGCGATAGAATACTTACGCCGCTGCCACATATAAAATATGAAATACATAATTGGATCATACTCCGGGACGCAGTCTAAGTGGTAGTATAATACTACGTAGTTATTACGTGATTAGGAGGTTTTTCGTGATTTGGTTTTGGGCCATTACATGAAATCGGAAATGCGTTTGTAGGCGATTATATAATACCGGTCAAAAACACTTTTCTTAACCATCCTGTATCTCCACTAATATTGAAAATTGACCCACCCTGTAGAACAATTTTTTTCTCCAAATATATCAAGGAATAACCCCTTACAAGGTGGCACACGGAGTGCCAAACACCCTGTATATCTAAAAACATATTTCAGGATTTTTGGATATTTAACCCCAAAGTGGGTACAAGGGGGTTGCATATGTTTTCACAAATTCCTACATATTCCTTAGTTCTAATGAGGTTTCGAATTAATTTTTAAGGAAGCCTTATTTATTATTATTATTATTATTATTATTCCTACATAATCGTCAAAAAATTGATTTCAGTATTTTTAGATATTCAACTCCAAGAGGACGTAAGGCTTTCAACTTATTTCTTAGGATTGATAATATATCAGATTGGTTTTCACTTTCACATACTTTTTATATAATCGCCAACAAATGCATTTCTGATTTTATGTAATGGCCTAAAACCAAATCACGAAAAACCTCCTAATCACGTAACAACTGATATTATACTACGACTTAGACCTTGTACCGGAGTATGACCCAATTATGTAATTCATATTTCTATCGCGACCCCATTCTAACAGCTTCCCGAACTTTTTTTAGAGGTTTTCAATCACATAGTAACCTATACCGCGTTTCAGAATTAAGCGCGTTCCAGACTTCTACCCAAAAATAATAAAGTTGCGCCCAGACTGCACATTTTTTTTATTGACCTACAAAAATATTCTGCAACAAGAGCAGAGATTTCGCATTTTTAACTTAAATACCGTTTAATTTTATCAATACCGCTACCTTCCTTCATACATTATTTAATAACGTAGGTACCTATTGCATAATTCAAAATGTTCGAATATCGGCCAAGAGAATTTCCAGACTGCAAGCGAATTTCGGCGCCATCGAAATCAATAAAAATCATTCGATTGCACCCTATAATAGCGTCATACTGCGTTTCGATATTGTTAATGTTGTTAATGGTCCATTTTTATAAACAAATCGAAACATGGTCAGAATCATGTAAAGATTGTTCATTAATTTCGTTGCTTGTTTTTCAATTTTCTTTTTATGTTTTCTTGCAATGCGGTTTCGGATTTTTATGTTATGAACTTTTGTCTTGTCTTGTCCACCTGAGTTTTAATCCGGTCATGTACCTCTTTATAAAGTTCTTGTATATGACGTTCCCTTATGCAGTATGGCGCGAGGAGATGTACAACACAAAAGCCTGTTATTACCGCTATAGCCTTGGCAACATATAGCATAATTCGAATGCGGTACATGCATCTTTGCTGTTCGCCGGTATCCAAGTACCCAGTTTGAAAGTTGGGTCATTTCAGGGAGAAGAAAGAAAAATATGCACGATCACACCTTTTCGCGTAACAACACAGAAATCCAATTGTAAAAACGGTTCGTTACTAACGAGATCCACTTCGAGGAGCAGAGTGTGCGCGTCTGCGCGAATAACTAACTTACTTACCTGGAGACACGTATACTGAAAGTATGCATTATATAAAACGCGAAACATCACCATAAAAGTCAATTTATGCAGTCCACCCAGAAGGTAACAAAGCACCTGTAAGCCACATATGTATAACGAAGCGACATATTCAGAAGGTTCTCAAAGATACTCGATGTGAACTGATGAATTTCTAATAACACTATTGACTTAGAACAGGTGGGAAAGTTCGAAAATATATCAGGCTGTCGGTGGATTTTCATCTAGGTATGATCAAACTGAGCGTTTGCCCTTTTATTATATCTTGTTTAAGGCTTCCTCAATGTTCTAAAATGATTTTGATTTTTTGTTCACATGTTTTTACCTTATATCCCAACCTACTAACCTAGAGGTGTACTTATGCCAGATATATTCACAAGTTATCATAAGACGTATAGCGAATCTCTTGCTCAGTCAAAAGGCACGAAAAGACGTACGCTCGAAATTTGTAATGTGGTTTGCTCTTCCAGTAAAATTTTCTTGAGATTACGCAAATCCTATAAACTAAATTATCGTTTAAATTTCTAGTAGTTGTATCATGTCACAAGTTCATATTAACGCATGGGAAGCAGCCGGGGCTCCTGCTTGCAAAATATAAAAATTCCTGTATCTAAGGAAGTGTACAATTTTATCAACGGTTATGAGTTTGGACTGACTGTAGTGGATTTGAAAGCTGAAGAGAAGAGATAGTTTCAACAATATTTAAACACAAGATTCGATCAAGGGCTTCAGCCTTTATCTATCAACCGCCAGGACTTATTCATTCCTTGGAGGTTCTTAAAGACTGTTCGTTCCTATGGTTTTCTTGTTGGAATTCTAATTCATAGCCCATTGGGAAATCTTTTGCTCTGGCTTTCGAAATGTATACCGGAACCATGTAGTCTAGGTGGCTTAGTAGCTAGAGCACTTGCCTTATGTGCACCTGGTACCAGGTTCGAATCTGCTTGGCGACAAGTAATTTTCGAGAATGGGATTGGGTACCGGACTACCAGTTCACGCAGCTGTAAATGAGTACCTGAGTTAAAATCGGGGTAATAATCACGGACGAGCGTGTGGCTGACCACTTCACCTCCTAGTGTTACGTTGGTCTAGTAATGAAGAAACTCTAGCATTACTTCAAGGCCTAGGCCCAATTTGGGCTGTTGTGCCATTGATTATTATTATTACCGGAACCATTACCATTTTCGTTCCAATAAGGACATTTTCGAAATTCTGAAAAGAACTCTCTGTATTTAACACCGTGGTCGTGGGCTAGAATTCCACCTAGCTATGCGTTCATTACACGTGGTCTCAATAAAAATTAGATGTTTGAAGCAGTAGCCTCCGAAGAGCGTTCTTACTGGCATATACCCCAGAAAAGATGATGGGACTGAAGATAATCATATGCTAGTCTTAGATTAACACCTAAGCATTATAAGCACGTACATGCCATTAAAGATAGGGTGTGTGAAGTGGGGGCTGGGCAACAATGCGTCCGAAAAGCTCAAAAGCCTAGACTGAGACATTCTAAAATCCATACCTCTTCAACGGTTAATGTGACGATATTGAAACTCAACGATTATCTGTAGGTATACAAGGAAAATATACCGGAAACAAAATTTTGAGTACAGGTCAGTGGCGTTCGGGGTAGGGAACTTTAGATTACGATATCTCACTAACCAATAACGCTAGATTTGTGGATACAAGTAGACAAATGTAGTTGGCTGAAAATACAATTTTTTGCAGGATGCGGTGGAGCATGGAAGGAGGTGGGGGAAATATTTTCCAAAAAATTACGTCTCCTATCTGAAGATCAGTTTAAGAAAGATGCTCAGAATTTTTACGGGAATTAGGCCTAATAAAATCCAACAGAAAAAACAATTTGGCGGTATGGGTGTGGGGGTGAGGATGGGAAAGCGTGAAAAAGAGAGAAAAAGTTCTGATCGAGAACCCATGATAGCTGAAACTTTGTATTTAAATAGGGCTATGGTAATGATATGTTGAAAAAATATAATATTTTACAGGGTCATACGGGAGGGGGGGTATTTTTCCTATCTATAGAACGCCTTATACTAGAAAGTTGAAACTTTGTGAATATTTGTAGGTCTACTAGAAAAGTAATTTAGAAGAAAAATATACAAATATCTATTGGCGTACGGAAGGGGGCCAAAAAAATGATCAGTAAACATGAAACGCATATATTTTCACGAATTTTGTCATATCTCTTCGGTCTTCTGAAATGTTACGTATATATTACGGATTCTTCACATAAATCCCTAGTAAGATTTTTCAGAATTTTTTGAAATTGGACCCGGAAAAGGGTGTTCTGGGGGTTGTATAAATTTTCGCGAATTCAGATTCTGTTTAGATATCGAACAGCTTTTTATTTCCATGGGCTAGTTTTTTCCATTTTCAACCCCTAAGAGGGTATAAAAGGGTTGGGTTCTGTCACAACCTTTAGGAGTGATAAAAAATCGTATTGGTTTTTACCTCCTCGGGGTTCCAAATAGAAAGAATAGAAAAGAATAAACAGGAAATTATTTGAAACTTTATTTTTTAGGTTGTCAGTCGCATAGTAACCTACACCCAGGTTTGCCAGATAGTTGGCTCCAGAACCCGCCGAGTGAGCTTATGAAATAGCCCCAATCCCGCACGGAGGCTTGTAGCCCAAATACCGCGCTCTACTTTGACATTGATCAGACCTACTTAAATGTGTTGAACATACTCGTAGTTGCGATTTCGACGACAAACTGTGCTCCAGAATTCTTAAGAAACACTTTAATGTAAATATGTGTGTGAATATATTAATTCGCATTTATCACAATTTTAAAAGTCTTGTCTGAAAAAATATTAGGAGCAATATTCAAATTATTTATGAAAAATAATCTGTAATTTTCATAATTCAATGCGATCAAAATCTTCAGTGAATTATCCTACATGTAAGTTATCAGGCAAAAATAAAATATGGATTTTTGCTTTCATGAATAATAGTGTGTATTAGTTTATATTACAAGATGTACATCAATATTTAATAAACTAAGCACATCATCTTCGCCTAAGTGATTAGATCCTGAGTCTAAAGGAGATCACGCCGCCTCCCGATCAGCATCATACATTGTTGCATACAAGCGGTTCAATTTAATGTTGCGAGCTTGAGGTTCGCCTAGATTTCAAGTAAAAAACAGTTCGATTTCATTTATTACTTGATCGCTATTAGCGATGAAAATCACTTTAAAAATACACCTTCGCGTAGAACTGATCGTCATTTCAGCGCTTATATACTGCATGTGGCGAGTCGAGAGATTTCCAGCATATTCAGTTGTTTGTGTGGAATGCGCAAGAAGTAACTATTACATGCGAGAAATGTCTAGAACATGCGAGAACTATATGGACCTATCTACGATATTGTAAGGTTGTTGTTTTTCTCTGGAAACTTTAATACCAATAACAAGTGAGTTGTTCGGATTGCTAGAGTACACATATAACAATAACTTTGTAATAATTACTTCAATTTTTGCAACATATGTCTGTAATCCACCAATGCAGCAAAAATAATATTTAATAAATTATGAAAAAATGGAACTCTACGACAGTCATCAATTGTATTGGTAAATCTATTATCTCTTGTATGTTATATTTCGATGGGTGTCCTTAACTTGAAAGAAAGTGGTTCATTTGTAGAAACTCAACAAATAATGAACCGATTCTAAATGAATTTTAGTTTGCAAACACTGTATAGATATCTTGTGAAGTATTATTTTTCATTGAGGTACAATCTGGCTCGTACTGCCGACCGTCGTGGTCAGCAGTAACTGCCAGCAGTAGACTACTGCTTCGGACAAAAACAAGCTGTCATGTCTGTTTGCGACTGCTCGGCAGTTGACGGTTGTGAGTGCAAAGGAGCCGCGGCGAGCAGTTGAGGTTGGGAGTTACTGCTGACCGCGATGGTCGGTAGTACCAGAAAAATTGTACCTTTAGAGAGAACCGAGCACCGAAAATTTAGTGGCAACAGGATTTGAGATGTGACGTAGTTTGCAAACGTTGTATTTGAGCCGGTAACACTAGTAGATTTAAACCAAGAGACGACTAAAATTCAGTTTTCTAATTTTTATAGTTCTATTTTTTCCTCGTAAATCGGCTCGGTTGTAAACTAGCTAATGGTGTTATGACACTGGTTATTTTTGGCGCTTTAAAGCGGCTAGAAAAACCAAATGGAGAAATATAGAAAATTTAACAGTTAGACATTGGTGTGAGAGAGATAGTCCGAACAGCTAAAATATCAGTGACTGTCAAAAGAAGCTGGAACATAGCGCCGGCGAGCAGTGTCTCGCAAGATTTTAGCAGTTCAAGTCAAGTATTATAACAGCCACTGGGAGCTTCATTTGCAGCCGCTACATGCTTTTTTTTGACAGTTCGGTACGTATAAATTATGGAAAGTGTCATGTTATGTTATGAAAAGCGCTAGAACCGGTATTTTTCTGAACAAACCAGTTGGTAATTTCGTTTACTAGATGCCGCTAGCGTCGGATAGAGCGGTATATCTTTCTTTTAATGTTGTTCGCCTTGTCGCACGATTGGTTTTTCCTGCGTTTTTTTTAAGCTTGAAAAATAACCAGCGTCATAACAGCATTACGCGTTGGCCGAATAGCCCAAAAAGCTATAAGTAGCCTTTTGAAATTCGTACCCGCGAATTGAATATTTAAATAGCCCAAATCGCGGTAAATAGCCCAATCTGACAACCTTACCTACACCGCATCTCAGCATTAAACACGTTTCGGACTTCTACCCATAAAATAAGAAAGTTGCGCCCAGACTGATGGCAGGTTTTTTATTTTTGCTTTTTTCGTGTTTACTAGTCCTAAAACGTGAAAACACAAAGTTTTTTTTAAATTTCAGGTCGATCACTTTTCTTTATTATTAAAAAATAATAAAGTAAAATTAAAGGGTTTTCTTTGGTGACTTAGTAATTTTTCTTTTATCAATTTTGATTTTCAGTGAATAATGGCATCACTCCATCCAATCGGAAAATGCAGCTTTTCATTTTCTTGATCACGCTTCTTATCACAAAGCAATCAAATACAGAAAACTCTTAAGGGCCCGTGAGTCCCAAACCAAAATCGAAAATTTCACCTATTTTGCTTTGATTTCATTTCGAGAGCGTAAGAAATTATTCGTGAGCATCGGAAATTTAAATCTGAACGATCACGCACGATGTACAACGATTCAACCGTCAGGGGATTAATCGACACTCGACACAGCTCCGTTCTTACGGAGCTATATGTATGTGTGTGAGATGAAGAATGATGAAAAACGGAATGTAGAAAAATAGCGAAAGTATGAACGGAAAGGAGCACTTGTGCAAGGGGTATAATCCGATCGAAAGTTCGGAAGAAAATTCATTGACCTGCCGTCTCGAGTTTTTTAATTTTCTGTGGACGGTGTATTTCTGGACATTCACATGATGTAGTACTATGTATTATATATTTATGTAGGCACGAGACATGTCTCCATTCATGTTTTTATAGGTAATTACGGACCAAAAGAAAATTAATTTCGTGTTATTACATATTGGGTCATTTCATCAAGGATCGGCAAAAATTACGAAATTTGTGGCATTCGCCGATTCTTTTGAAAATTTTGTACTTGAAGAATTAGTGAAAAAAAAAATTTAAATTCAATTTTTTGTTTCTATATCATTTTTTTTGTTAGTTATAGTTTGTTAAAGATTTCGCAAAAATAGTGTCCGAGTCCACTTTGAAAATTTATATCTCCGGTAATTTTTATCCTAGAATAATAAAATAGGGCTTATTATAAAGGGAAAGGTCGTCGCAAAATAAAACAATACAAATAAAAATTATAAATTATTCTTGAATTTTTTTTTTCAACGATAACGATTTTGTCCTTTATCCTTGAATATCTCAAAATGCGCATTTACAAATTTTTTTTGTATTTTGTACATTATATTGTTTTTCAAAACATATTAAAAATCAACTTGGGATTTCAAAGGAATCGGGGTCAAAAAATCAAAGAACATAAGTGGTTCTCAATTATTTTATAGAAAAATTACAATTAATTACTTACTCGTATGTAACGAGGATTGAATTTTGTGATGCTAGATCTATGGGCAGCTCTTAAAATCATAAATTTAAGCTAGTTCAGTTCTCTAATAATTTAATTAAGTTATTAATTAGTTAAAAATTTGACTGTTTCGCAATACATTTATCGCAAAAAAATTAACTTGAAAATTTCAATAATTACCATATTGGGTATGCCCTACTAATCAGAGAATAATACGTTACCAGGTGAAGCCATAAAAAATGAATAGCAATTATATGTCCTTTTTGGTAGGTATGTATACAGAAATGGGTTTGTCTTGGAAACTATTCAGATGCCTGGTAAAAAATATTTTATTTTAATCAAAATAGAGGGTAAGAAAGATCACGTCCAAAAAAGTTTGGTTTTGGAAAATTTGAAGAAAGTGTAACAGGATTGCAGGATTTTCGAAATTTGATTCCCTATGATCCGAATACTGTGTTTTGGTTGGATGGTCTGGAACACTTTCGGTATGTGTGTGTGTTATCCACCAAAACGTGAAGCTTATGTTGGATGTTTGTGGAAAAAATCTATCATAAGGCCAGCTATATGGTAAATTTGGTAAAATTTAAATATAACTAAAACAGGGAAACCCCAATTTTTATTCGGGTCTGAAGTAAGGCGTTTCATAAAAAATCTAAACCGTAGAAATACCAAATATTTCTAAACACGGCAACGATAAAATAACATCATTCCTTTAACTCAAATCCCAAATAAAGTGTACCTGAATTTACATCCGTACAGTAAATAATTAAATTCAAAATTCCCAATTTTTTACATTTCTTATGCATCAAAAAGTCACCAAATAGCTAATCACCCAGTTGTCCGGCATATAGACCAACAACAAAACTTCAACCTAAAAGGGCATCTAAGTCCAATCTTAAAATCTCAACCAAAAACTCTTTCTTTCCCAAATAAGGGACATCTTAAATTTCAATTTTGAGTAAATTTCGATATCTTAGTAAAGAAGAAACCATTCATGAACCGTTCCTGAACCGTTTACAAATATCGGAATTTCCCAAGGATCTATTGCCACGCGCACTGAATTGGTTGCAAGCAGGTATAAACAATGATACGAGTACCTACAACTAATCGGCCATTCTACCCTATCAACATTTTTGGTATATAGACAGAAAAACGGGAATGATGAAGTCAGAAATTTCACAACTTTTAGCGATTTTTGGTGAATTGATCCAAAACTAAGATATATATGTATCAGGCGTGTAGCGTGAAACTTCGTAGGGCTAGCGCAATAACACGATCTATGAACTCTATAACCATAAACACGTAATTTTCATTCAGAAATAAAATTTCGATTGCTAAATTCCAGGAAGTAATCAAATAATTCCGCGAAACTTAGCGTTCGTATCGTTGCGCTAGTCCTACGAAGATTCACGCTACGCGCCTGAATTATGTAAGTATGTACTTACAAATGTATAAGATATCAATAATTCTTTTGAAAAAAAAACTTACCAATACATTATTACACTCTAATAGCATAGAGTTTCTTTCTTCGATTTTTCTATTCCTATTCCTATGTAAATTAAAATATAATATAGCAATTATACCTACTTACAATTTAAATTATTAACTTTTACTTTCCCAAAAATTTTTTAACAGATTTTTTCTTTTTTTCGATTTACTTTTTGTTCTATTTGCCATTTCGGAAAATAAATCGATTAAATAATATGGTAAATCCAATACGTATACTCAAATAGTACACGAAGAACAATATGTTAGGACTCGATCGCAATTCAAAAAAATCTGCCAACAGTCTGGGCGACACTTTATTATTTTATGAGTAGAAGTCCGAAACGTGTTTATTGATGAGATACGGTGTTGAGTACTATGCGACTGACAACCTAAAAAATAACGTTCCAAATAGCCTCCTGGTTATTTCTTAGGCTGTCAGTCGCATAGTACCCAACACCGTATCTTGTCATTACACACGTTTCGGACTTCTACCCATAAAATAATAAAGTTGCGCCCAGACTGTTGGCAGATTTTTTTTATTTACTTACGTATTCGATCACATTAAACCTAAGAGATTTTCAGAATCAGTGAAATCTTGAACAGTACCCCCAGGGGTTTAATAGAGAAAAATACTTAAATCGGGTTTTACACCGACTACGTTTAAAGCTTATAGAAGTAAAAGTGAATTCCAAATCTCAATATACCTTAGGAATATATCAGAATTCATGAATATGTACACAACCACTTTACACCCCCTTAGGGGTTGGATATCGGAAAATTTTGAAGATCGTTCCTAGGCGTTTATATAAATAGCCCGCAGAAGTAAAATTGCTTTGATAGCTCGACATGTCTAAAAGTTTTAACGAAATTCGTGAAAATGTGGATTCACGGACATTTTTTTTACTCAACCTCTAAACGCCAATAAAAATTTGAATTTTTTTTTTGCTTTAGTTACTCTAATAGCACATCTACATATGCGTGCCAAGTTTCAACTTTCTAGCATTAGCCGTTTCTGAGATATAAAAACCACCATTCTCCCCCGTACCTTGCTACCCCTATCAACAATTTTATTTTTCTAGGATGTCTCCGTAGTGGCTCTATATAATCCTAAATTTCTAGCTTTCCATTCATTACAGTTTTCGAGAAATAAAAATCTAAATGTTTTTCCTACTAGAGGTCTACCGATTCCAACTCCTGTAAAATTTTGAAGATCATATCTGATACGGTTTCTGAGATATAACAATTACATTTTTTGAGAAATTGCTATCCCCCCACTTTCGTGCCCCACCTCCCGGACGAACATTTATTTTTTTTTTGCTTTTTTGGTGTTTACTAGTCCTAAAACGTGTAAATACAAAATTTCAGGGTAGCAAATTTTTTGGAAATTTCAGGTCGATCACAATACTTTATTATTAAAAAATAATAAAGTAAAATCAGTAGTAGCCGCAACGGAAGCAGAACATAGATAGAAGAAAAGCTAAGAACCACTTTTCATTCAAAGCAGGCGAATAGGCACACACACACACCTTGCCATAGTTACTTTGCCTTCGAATCGTGTGTTGTAGGATTGCAGCGGTCGAAATGGAGTGGGGAACGCTCTAACCTTTTTACTCTCAGCGAATGTAACATGAAAACAAACATGCCGAAAAAAAATGCGACGCAGCAACACGTCCGTACAGCTCGACCTCAGCGAGCGGTCTGAATGGAAAATTTGATTGAAAAATGTAGTTTGAAAAATCGTTGCAAAAACATTGTTATACTAACTTTTTTGAAGCTTTTTGAATTTAAGTTGCTTTAGAACGCTTTGATAAAGTAACATAAGAAAAAACAAAATAAAAAAAAATCGGTTTTCATAGAAAATTTTAATAATAAAAAAACATAATTTTTTTTAAAAATCAGAGTTTTCAAAATGTATTATTTCCAAACATAAGTCAAAATCGAAAATTCTAATTCCGAAAAAAATTAGATTTAACCGTTCCTAATTGAGTGAAAACAAAAATAATGAAAATCACTCCAGAAATGTTTCCAAAATCGCAATTACGAAATGTGTGTTTTCAATAATTTCGAAAACTTGCTTGACGTAAACGCTTATAATTTTTCTTATGATCAAAATTTCAAAAAACAATAATCAACAAAAAGTTGAAAACATATTGTTAATTATATTTGTCCAAGCTGAAAAGACCTATCTTTTGCTGCTTTGGGAGATTTCGCGAATCCCGTTTGCCTCATTTTCAACAAAAATGCTATTTTGGTATACACGGGGCCTTAAGTAGTGTCAGTGCACTTTTGTATACTGTCGGCACTATCTTCAGTACGCATCAAACTAAATAAAATTTTTCACACTTTGCACATTCCATAACTGCAAAGAGTATGCAAAATAACTGATCAAAGGCACCATATATGACTATACGTGTAACATATGAATGTAGGTACGATTCTGGCGGTAATATCATTGCAATTCATAATACCAGTTATCTATACACCTATGCGAAGTTTTGCATAGATACCCCGCATAACATTCAGAAAACCGACTTCCACAGAAAAGTACTCGTACCTATCTTAGGACGAGCACCAAGTATCACATCAAAGGAACAGGTATACGTACCTACACACGTTTTGTATGAATAGGTACATATTCGGAGTCACCATAATCATCCGATTTACCGGCCTTATGTGTGATTGCATAACTGTTAAGAACCAGAAGAATAACTCGATTTATTCCATCTTAGGTAAGAAGGTTCGCCTATAGAAGAGCTCGACTACTAATAGTATGGACGTTTCTCAAGACGCGATCTTGAAAAAGTGCTCTTACAAGGCCATTAAGTAAGTACGCCGAAGGTAAATCGAAAGGTAAACTCTTTTGTTATGCAATTTAACTATTTGGCTCTAAGCTCCGAGTAATGTAAGATACGTGGATACGATGGATAAGAGTGTGCGTAAGTGAATGGAGCATATTAGGTTTATAAGATAATGATGAGCTTCGGTAAGGAGATTATCATAATGATGATGATAGCTCCAATAAGGAACGATGATGACAAACGGTTCTATTCGATTAAAACAATTTGCAACATAATAGTACCTACAGGAAGAGTTGTTTTAGATTCTTTCTTGCCTTCGGTTGTATGATAAATGAGCATGACGTTTGGTAGGTGTATTTTTCGTCATGGAGGTAGAGATGTCTTTGGGTCGGTTATTGAACGCTTCTTTTAATAACGAATAAGCATAAATTAACGGGCCTATTTTCATATCCTGGCTAATAAAAAAACGAGTTCATAACCAAGTTTTTTATCAGCCAGGTGGTATTTTCGCTTTTTAGAACCATTCTTATTGTAATGTACATATGTATAATATAATCACATTTCTTCAATATCTCAAAACCATAAATTCTCTCATCTTGTGAATCACATTAATTGTGAAAGCGTTAAAATACTATTAGCGCACAAAACAAGTGGCAACATCTGATTAACTATCATATAACCATTATAAATAAAATTTAGAAACAAATTCTACCTCTATAATTAGACCGTTTTAAGTAGTGCTATAATATCTCTGGAGGCTATTCTACCAGAAGTAGCCTGCAGGTAGCATTAACTTGTCAATTTATGAAGCAAACCGTTCTTAGTTACTTTTTCTTTCGCTTCGTCTTCATAACGAATCAAACTAACAGATTCTCGTCTTTTAATCCATTACACAATAAAGTTAATGAAAGCAATCGGATTTTCTGCCGGAGACACCAAAGACTAACCATTAGTTTGTCCAATTGATTGGGCAGTGTGTAAATTTTAATTCCCTTTTAAAGTGCTGCACAGGCAGTTATTTGTCACCTTTGGGCATCAATCAGGCCATGAATGATGCCGACTTCAATGAAGACCAAACCTAATGAGAGAAATCTGTAAGTCATCTTTCAAAATTAGCAAAGAGATTGCAGGTGAGATCGAACGCGCGTCACGTAGAGCGAACGAACTCAAGCCATAAATCATAAAATTGCGTCGCATACAATAGGTATTCAAGCATTTCGCACTGAGCACACATTTCTAGTGTAAAAATTGTCGAAATAAGGACAGCTTCGGTTCGCTGTAAATTGGAAATAAATAAAACAGGCCAGAGCAGTCAAAAGATTTGCCTATCAGATACGAGATGTCACTTAAATTTAATTACATGTTGTGCATGAGCAAAAAAACCGAAAAAAGACCAGAAAGCCTTTCGCTTAAAAAAAAGTTGCAAACAGTGTGCACAATTCGATTATTTCACTTTATTATTGTCATCGACCTGAAATCTAACAAAAGAGAAAAATTATTTCTATAATTTTTATTATTTGCACCTCAAAAACTAAAAGTCCATCTGTCCGTCTGTCCGCCGTATACGCCATATGCCGGCCGCAGTACGCGAATAGATATTCCAAAAATTTTGACTTTGCGGGGAAAGAATGATGTTGTTGTTTGATGCAGGGAAGACACGCAGCAAACCAGCGCATCTTGAGCACTCAGACAAAGATTGTCCATTGTGCTCGAGTCCTCCTCACGAATTTCTCGGGTAGAGAACGAGAACTGAGTTCTTCCATCCTCATAACATCAACGCCGTATACGTGCATTTTCGCAAAAGAGTAAGCTGGACACTCGAGAAGGAAATGTTCCGTTGTGTCGTCGCTCTCGTCGCAAACAGTGCACATGGGGTCGTCAGTGATTCTCATTCTGACCAGGTGTAGGCCACATGAGTTATGCCCTGTGAGGACACCAACCATACTACCACATTCTTTTCTGCTCAATTTGAGAAGAAAAGCAGCGGTTCGTCCACTTGGTCCCTTAATAAGGTTTCTGGTTTGTCGCATTCTCGGAAGAAGCCGCCATCTCTCAATGTGTGATTTACTCACCCACTCAGTAATGGCAGCCCTAACAGAGGCAACAGGCACACCGAAAACCATGGTCGAACCAGAACCGACCATGGCTGACTCCTGGGTTAGGTTGGGTGGGTAGCTATTGGCAGAGATAGCTAGCACATAGACTGCTATATGGGTCCGTTGCGATCACACTGCACCATGGCAAGCTGAGCCTTTCTGGCAACGGTTTTTTGCCCACGGCGCCTACGGCTGACGGCTGTTTCTTGGCTAATTTCAAGAACAAACTGAGCCCAATTGGCCGCGGTATTGTTCTATCAAATACTTTTCCGTGTTTTTTTTTTGGTGCGAAGGAGAAAAGAGTAGGAAGGAATTGTGGAGAAGAAATGGGATACCGAACTTAATCAGGGATGGGAAGGAAGATCAAAAATCGGGCCGAGTATGGCAGTATACTAGTAGGTGTTAATAATATTTTTTCAGTACTATTTTGGTTGTGATACGATTTACCAGAACAGCAAAAATTACTATAACAAATCAATCAATCTGATGGCATTTGTGAATTTGATAAGAATGTAAACAGAACTCATTTGCTCAGGCTTAAATCCCTTACTTATATTAATATTCCGAAACCCTTAGCAACTGAAAATAAATTATGCTTTAGAAATAAATTATGCTTTGAGTGGGAATTGAACCCCGTAGCAATGTTTTCAAGACCTAGTACACTACCACTGGACTACACCCGGCTACAGCCTTTGCTAATGCATCAGCTATTTCATTGCCATTTATACCCTGGGGGCCTGGAACCCATATGAGCTTTAAGTCATTGAATCTGCCAACAGAATTCAATCGTTCTTTACACTCACGTACCATCTTTGAAAAGACGATTGGATTATCTAGGAATTGTAGAGCGGCCTGACTATTGCTGCAAATGCAGATCCGCCTGCCTCTCCATCTGCCCTCTATAATCCATTCTAATGCCTTAAGAATCGCATATACTTCAGTTTGAAATACTGAAGAATGTTTTCCTAGGGGAAAGAGTATCTGAGATCATCAGCCTGCAAGTACATTCCTGCTCCCGACCCGTCTTCACTCATTGAGCCGTCAGTATAGAATATATCAGTGAATCCGCTGAGCATACAGGTCGAAGTCATAGCATCCGAAGGCATATCGAAGATGGAGTTTCCAGACAACCTTCGAGCCATTTCTCCATGACCCGTGCAATGCTTGTTTCTCCACAGGCCTAATCTCATTAGACTGTGTGTAGCTCTCTTTGCTTCTTTCTGAACAAAAATGTCAAGCGGTGGCAGATTGAGCAGTGCATCGAGTGCCGCACCCGGTGCGATGCGCAAGGCACCTGTTACACCGGTGCTCACTGAGGTAGTAGCTGGGTCTGAAATGAAAAAAGTTACTCATCAGATAACCGCTTACACTAAAAAGTTGAAACTTGGAGTCCATACGAAATAATATATCTAGAGATCTAAAAGTTTTTTTTATAGTCATACATATAGGTACTTGGCTCCCGAAGTAAAATTCGCTTGTCGAGGGATATGCCGATATAGATGAAGTGCTCAAACTTAGAGAATTAGAGGCAATTTGGATAAGAGCAAGGACCATAGCATTTTACGAGTATGAACAGTTTACCTATAATATGAGTATTTATAGCTCTGTATTCAACGAGAGTAAGAAGAACTTGAGCAAAATGAGATCGCTCACAAGGCGAAAATCAAACTCTCGACAGAAGTAAAATACTTATGCAACAAGCACTTGGAAAAAGTATCAGAGAAAGTCACTACTTCTATACTCTTGTGTAGACGAGTAGTAGGTAAAACCTTATGAACCCACACGGGTATTGTAAGACCTATGAGCTATCATAGCATATGAAGCATCAGCATGGTGGCAAAGAACACAACTAGTAAGCGCTAGATACAAAATGGATAACCTTCAAAGGCTGGCATGCTGCAATACAACAGGAGGTATGGAAACCTGCACCACGGCACCTATGGAGGTTCTTCTAAACCTGACACCGCTGCACTTTCATATTGATTCGGAGACAAGATTATCTCCGATGAGAGAGTAAACTTATCCAGGCATAAAAGCAGCATTCAAATGCAAGATATGCCTGTGGACCAAATGACAAAGAAATATTGCTTTGATATCCAGGTCCACAGAAATAAACCTCGCTACTCATAAAAGAATATAGTCCTTCTCACAGACAGTCAAGTAGCAATAAGATCATTTACTGTACACACAGTAAACCCAAAACTGGTGTGGGAATGCCAAGAAAAATCCTTAGTGCCAAAACAGAGTCCTCTTACACTGGTTGCACGGTAATGAGGTCAATCAAATAGCAAAACCAACTTGAAAGATAGTGATCCGCTATTCGCCCTACTATACCAAAGCTCTTGTGTTCAATCTCAACCTGTTCCGTTACGAAATGCATAAGGTTATGGGAGGATCAAAAAAAGTTTCAATACTAACCAGAATTCTTACGGGCCTCGCGCTTAAAGGATCATCTTAAGAGAAAAGGAATACGAACTGATAACGTATGCAGCTGCTGCTAACTGAAATCGGAAATTTTGAACACATTGTATGCTGCTGCGAGGCAATTGCAATACAGCGCTACAGATGGCTTGGAGTGCACTTTCTGGACTAAAGTGCTATTGTATTGCACTACATCTTCTCTAGTTTCGGGGACATGGCTGAAACACGAATTGATGAACTAGCCAAATTTATTCGCACTTGTGGCTGGTTCGACTAGCTATTCCTCTGGAGTAATACCACGATAACTCCTTATATGAAACTTCATTAAGGTGTCACGGGTGTGGCATCACAATGGACCAACCGAATGGTCTAAGTGAGTCGATCCATAGTTTGAATGGCTGCCACCATAACCTAACCATAGTACTATTGCAAGAACAGACCTACATCTACTAAAAAGATTTCTGATAGAAATAAAGTTAGACGAGGATGTACATGTTGAAATTGGAAAAAAGATCTATGGGGTATAGCACTCTGATGGCAGTTCTTGGAAGAATCTCTCCGTTTCCGATGAAACCTTATCTAAGCAAAGGGGTTAAGTTTAACTAGGAGACATAGATATAAAATTCAGTCAAACGCTTTAACCTTCACCAAATTTATGAATATATGAGTTCCAGCGTTCCGTTAACTCAAGCAACCTGTAGAACTATGTTGGTGATCGGAGATCAGATCTTCATCCATCAGGTACTTGCAAATTTTGCGATTGACAGCAGGCCGATATGAGATTCGTCTTGCTTCCTTTCTTGCGAAATGGCTGATCCCCGTCATTTTCTAAGTACGATGCAATTAATGGCAATATTTACCAGTATTTTTCGAGAAATTATTCGAAAAAGTAATAAACTTTTCCAATGCACAAGGTTCTGCAAAAAGGGAAAACTACTCTCAAATACTCTTCCTCTTAGCATTTACTACAACTTGAATACGGTTAAAACTAATTTCAAGTCTTCAAATTGACTCACCAAGCACACTAGAACTCATTTTTGTTAAAGACTTTTGTTTGTTAGCCAATGAACATTATCTTTATTTCACCCCGTTTTTTGGTTCCGATGCTTTCAAATTGTGTTGAATAAGTGTAACCACGTACCCTCCGCTCTTCCGAGAATTTTGTCTTATAGTGCGAAATTTTTATATTCCAGAATATGTGGTCTTTGTGAATAATGTCATAAGTGTAATCACTTGTTTAAAGGAATTTTGCATCCGAGGTACCCGAAGAAGGTGCGTGATCGTCGGGGTTGAAGGTAGTTTAAATTTATTAAGATTTGAGAATTTCTAGATCCCTTCTTTTGAGCGTTCCGGTCGCGTTGTGTTAGACTCTAATTTAGACAGAAATTGGGCTGACCACCGTGAGGAACTTTTTGTCGAAATTATTTAATGACAGATATTTTATTTCGGAAGACTAAAAACGCTGTGGAGCTTTTGAATGCGGATTGCTGACGGTTCTTTATTTCATAAGTCCTTATTTATTCTTCAAAAGTAATCTCGTAGTGCGAATTGCACAAATTTTTGACCATTATCTAGTCCTGCCATAAATATTGATACAATTGTAAACGCGACTTTTGCGGCTGATAACCTAAACGCAGCCAAATGTTATGTTGCAAGTTTTGACAGTTGATATGTGCTCTACAAACGCGCCTAACCGTTTCAGTATAGCTTAAGGCGTCATGATTGAATGGTCCGACAAAGAGAACCGTATTGCTGTTATTGTTCTTCATAAGTGTGGAATAAAAAAAGCTCGTACTTTTGATTTATTAAAACCGTTGAATATCACGCGTGTTTTTGTGTATCGTATTGTTAAGTTGTTTGCTGATACTGGAAATGTAAACGACTGTAAAAGATCCGGCCGCCTTCGCACGGCTCGTACGCCACAGGATATAAATAATGTGAGGTCGCGAATCAATCGAAATACTGTCCGCAGACAAAAAAGCATGGCTCGTGAAATGGATACAGCGCCGAGAACCATGAGCTCATCGTTAAACAAGACTTGGGACTTGGGGCTTTCAAACGACAAACAGGACAGCACCTTACCATTGAATTTAAAAAAAAAAGGAAAAAAAGACACCTGTTATCGCTGTACGGTAAAAAGAATTACAAAAAAAATCCTGTTTACTGACGAAAAAATCTTTACCGTGGAGGAAACTTTTAATAAGCAGAATGATAGGGGTTAGGTTTGATTTTTAAAAATCAAGCAACCGGGCTGCGACTCTTCCTTATCCTTCTTCCTCGGCAGCACTTTCGCTTCTGGTCGATGCTTCGGACACAGCCATCGGGGCTGTGTTACAGCAGAAAGTATCGAATGCCTCGCAGCCTTTGGCGGTCTTCTCGAAAAAACTTTCTGCAGCACAGCGGAAATATAGTGCATATGATCGCGAGCTTTTGGCAGTTCACGACAGATATTCGTCACATATCTGGTGTGGAAACCGTTGTCGCTGACGCGTTGTCCCGCATCAACGAGCTCATAATCTCCTCGACGGTGGATTATGCTCAGACAGCGGATGCGCAACTGATTGATGAGGAGTTAACTTCCGTCAAAAGTTCAACAAGTCTGAAAATGTTACCAATTAACATTGAAAATTCCAGCAACTATGGTGTGATGCATCGCAACAGACATTACGGCCATACATACCTGCGACGTTGCGCAGGAAGATTTTCATGGTACGGCTCATCCAGGTGCCAAAGCAACAACTAGGCTTTTGGCTAGAAAGTTCGTCTGGCCATCAATTAAAAAGGATTTCCACACTTGGTGCAGACAATGCATAGCGTGTGAAAAAGCTAAAATCTCGCGACATGTGAGTCCTCTCGGCTCCTTCGAGCCAGTAACTGCAAAGTTCGCCAACATTCACATTGACTTGGTTGGACCGCTTCCAACTTCGGAAGGCTTCAGTTACTGTCTCACTGTCATCGATCGATTTACTAGATAGAAGCATATCCAATTGCGGACATTCGTGCATCCACTGTTGCTACCTCGCTGGTCAGGGAATACATTCCGCGATACGGAACTCACAATTGTGACTGACCAAGGAGCGCAATTCGAAGCTCAGCTGTTCGCAGAGTTGGGCAGGGTTTTGGAGTTCAAACGAAGCAGAATGACTGCTTACAACCCCAAAGCGAATGGTATGCTAGAACGATGGTATCGGGTACTCAAAGACTCTTTGATCTGCAAGCATCAGAAAGATGGCCCCGCGAACTACCATTCATCCTTCTCGGGCTTCGCTCCATCATCAGAGGAGGCGCAGATGCCACTCCAGCTGAACTGGTTTATGGCCAAAATCTTCGTTTGCCGTACGAGCTCATACATTCGGACACAAACACAACTCACACAATATCACCTAGTGACTACGAACACATTTGTCTTTAACTCACTTAAAGACTGTGATCATGTGTTTGTATGTACGTCAGGATCAAGTGAGGAAATCTCTTCAACCGCTTTCCGAAGGTCCGTTCAAAGTACTGAAATGACATGAGAAGTTTTTCACACTGGCTGTAAAAGGCAAAGAGAAGAACGTTTCAATCGACCGCCTGAAACCTTCTTTCGATTCTCCGACTCATCCGTCTCCAAGTCCCGCCTCAGTATCAAAACGCGTAACTTTTGCGCAGAATGAAATGCCAGCATCCGTTAAACGGATCAGGTCGCAAGCGGATTCGCGGCGAAACCGAATCGAGAAGGACCGTTAGCCCTTCTCTATGAAGGGGGTGTGTGGGGTGTGTGCTACAGGAAGTCTTGCTATCACTCCACACGTTGCAAAAGCAAAGTGGTCGATTGTTTGATTTTTAAAAATCAAGCAACCGACAGAAATAAAAATTAAAAAAATTTTTTTTTTTTTCGTCAGTTGAAAAAAATAGAAAGAGCCAAGAGAGTAAAATAAAAGCTGTAAATTTTCAATCTTGCAATAATAAAATATTAACTGTGATAATAGTTTTTAATACATGTGATAATCATAATCTGTGATATTAGTTTGTAACGAATTTCATAACTTAAATCTATAATATAAATTTATTAATCCAAATATACAAAACAATTTACGAAATGATTTAATAATATTACGTTCTTAGTAAACGTCCATGAATGTTTATTTAAGACCCTTAACAGTTTGAACGAGGTCATTATCCCGCATCAGTGATGGTTTGGTGGGGAGTATCCTATGACGGCGTCACTTCCTTACATTTTTATGAAAAGGGTGTTAAAACGGCGGCAAAAAATTATCAGCGTGACATTTTAAGGAATGTAGTGGAGCCCTTGAATCAAACCATGTTCCAAAACAGACCACAGATATTCCAACAAGACTCTGCGCCCGCTCATAAGGCCAAAACAACTCAACAGTGGCTTGCAAATCATGTGCCTGAGTTTATTAGTACTGAATATTGACAAATTGTGGTCAGTTTTATAGGACATGGTCTGTAAAAGACGCCACCACAACAGATAGTCTTTGCCACAACCTGAAGTCATTGAAGCAGTCGTTGGTAGCAACTGTGGACCATTTGCCCATGAATATCGTCCGTACAGCGATCGATGATTGACCTCGCAGACTTCGGCGCTGTATTAAGGCAAATGGCGGTCATTTTGAATAATTTTTTTAAATTTTTTAGTTTACTATTGGCACAATAATGGCTGGTTTAAGGCCGGTTTACATGGCGGTTTACATGGCGGTTGCAAGTAATTTTTACTGAGATTGTGAGGGAGAAGGAAAATCTCTAATGAGAAACTGATCAGGAGTGAAACGAACAGATATTGTATCCAGTAAAAAATACTGATGATATTTCTGTGAAGGTATGTGTGAAAATATTTTTTATTGCCATAAAAAGTTCTCGAACTTAGATATTTTTATGGTTACTGCTCGTAATTTTCTACTCTGGTATCTCTAGTTCGCCATAAATTCAATATTTGTAGCTCCTTGCAATACTAAATTTTATAGTTACTTTTGCGTTTATTCCATTTTATTCCAACATTTTTTTAACCAAAGATTAGGACTTTTTTTTCTTTTCTAGATTCGGAGTTTTCAAAGATAATTCAAGCCAAAAAATTAATTTCTTCTTCGCAATCCATTTTTTATTTTTGAACATACTGGATTCACAATTGGCTTCAAGCCAATCGTATATTCATCTAGAGGAAATACTTAACTCCGATTTATATTGTAGTTGGGGATAAGTTTTAAGTAGTTTAAGTTTAAGTAGTTTGTCCTTTATTAAGAACTTCTATTTGGTTGCTACTCGAAACTAAAAGACAATATCATCAGTGTTTAATTTCATGCCTGGAAATAGATGAGTCACCAAAAAAAAATTTAAATTTTTCAAGGATTTCCTTATGGGAGATCCAGAAAGAACTCATTCCATTTCTTATATATTGTTGCGAGCTAGGGGTTCTCCGGAATTTGAAGTAAAACACAATTCGTTTAAAATCAAAATAAGTAACAATTTGTTTATTCGTACTTTAATTCTGTTCGCATAATTATTCGCACTGTATGACAATACCGCCCGCTTTTACATAGCACTTGTCTCGATCGCACTCTATCAATCGCTTTCCACCAATACGGTCGCGTACTAGGTGTCTGTCACAGTCGACGTAATAAAAATTACTATGTCCCTCGCTGAAAGCTTTATCTGCTCTTATACCAGTTGTCTGCAGTTCGGTGGTGTGTGTATAGGGTTCTAGTGAGCTTGAGATCTTTCCATTTGATCCTCTACGCTATTCTAGTACATTCGAGCACATTTGAGCACATTCGATAAGAAGGGGGTATAATCGTGTTGCACCGCTCTCCTTATATACTTCAAGTAGGTTTCTGATTGGGTTATTTTGTAGCTAGGTATTCGGTTGTTGATGCGAAACGATCGAGTTGCGCGGTTGACAGGTTTACATGTAACAATATTTATCGCTTTACCTGGAACCATTTGAAAATAATTGTGTAGAAAATTTCATATTCTTAGCATGAAGCAATCAAAAGCTATCGCAAAATATTGTTGAACACGTGTCTTAAGGACTTTTTGTATGGGAGCTAGCCGAAGGAGTAGAACGATTTCGCTGACTAGTAAACTCGAAATCCGTTTTCACTCAAAACTAATTTGTACAAAATTTCGAATTCATAGCTAAAAGATTACTTGAGTTATTGTGAGTTCCGTAAATGGAGTGAAGGCATTTTGACAGGATATTTTCATGGCAGCTACAGAAAGGACTAATAAGATTTTATTCATAATCACCCATTTAGCTCGAACTATTGGAAAATCAACACATAAAACATACTGCAGTCACGATCGGCTGCAAGCCAATCGTATAATACTCTAGATGAATACTGAACTCCGATTTATGTTGTAGTTGGGGATAAAGTAGAATTACGTGTGTGCATGTTGTATGTCCTTTATTAAGGACTGCTATTAGATTGCTACTCAAAACTGAAAGACAATATTCAGTGTTTAACTTCATACCTTGAACTGAGTAAGTCATCGAAAAAAAATGTCCTTTTTAAAGGACTTTCACATGGGAGGTGCAGGAAGGACTCACTCGATTTCTTACATATTTATCCTTTTCCTTGGAACCATTCAAAAATTAATGTGTACAAAATTTCAAATTCGTAGCTTGAAGCGTTCAAAAGTTATCAGAAAATATTGTTGAACACGTGTTTTAAGGATATTTTGTATGGCAGCTACCAGAAGGAGTAAAAGGATTTCGGTGATTAGTAAACTCGAACTTTGTTTTCACTCAAAACTAACTTGTACAAAATACCGAATTCGTAGCTAAAAGATTACTTGAGTTATTGTTAGTTTCGTAAATGAAGTGAATACATTTTGACAGGATATTTGTACGGCAGCTACACGAAGGACTAATAGGATTTTCTTCATAATCATATATTTAGCTGCAACTATTGGAAAAATAACACATACAAAATTTCAGAGACGTAGCTTAAACCCTTCTGAAGTTATAGACCAATATTCTTGAACACGTGTTTTAAGGACATTTTGTATGGCAGCTACCCGAAGGAGTGGGACGATTTTGCTCGTTAACGAACTTAGCCTTACAAATTCAACCAAACATCCAGATTCAAAATTTCAAGATCCTAGGTGAAGGCGTTCTTGAGTTATCGTGTTCACGGACAGACGGACGGACGGACGGACGGACGTACGTCAGGCGGATTTGAGGTTTTTGGCCACAAATAAACAAAAAATAATATATAACTTTTTTTCGTTCGAGGCTTGGTTCTATGCGTTACAAACTTTTGGGCTGGATTAAACTTATAATACTCTATATGATTTCATCTAGAGTATAAAAAATTAGAAGTCGTAGCTTAAACCTTTCTGAAGTTATAGGCCCATATTATTGAACACGTGTTTGAAGGACTTTTCGTATGGAAGCTACCCGAAGAAATAAAGGTATTTTACTGACTAATGAACGAAAACTTCATTTTCACTCAAAACTAATTTCATAATTTTCAAGATTCTAGGTGAAGGTGACAGCCGTCAAGCGGATTTGGAGTTTTGGCCACAAATATACAAACATAATAAGCAACTTTTTCTTTTTCTAGAGTATATAATAAAATAGTTATTTATTAATTTTTAATCATGTCCTGGTCAGATAAATCTACGCAGGCATCGCGTGCCAAGGGGGAAAATTGCACTGCTTATATAATAAAATAATATACTCTCAAATTTCATCTAGAGTATAAACAGTAGACACGATTGCAAACCATAAAAACCGTTGAACACAGAAAATTCTTACAACGCTTGCTTCACTTCCATTACATTTCTGTTAGTTGTCTCGCTCTTACCTAAAATGATTTGCCATAAACAGGTGGGGAGTGTACGTGAATGACATTGCAGCGGTTGCTTCCTCCATTGAAAATTCGATAAGCTAGCTCACTCACAATCTCAGTAAAAATTGTTTGCAACCGCCATGTAAACCGGCCTTAAAGAACTGAAAAAATTAATCATATCCAACCAGTAGTTTTATTTGTGTAGTTAAAAAATCTTGTATCAATATTTATGGCAGGACTAGGTATATTCATTGGCGATTTTTGCTATACATACAATATTATTCCTCGGCCTCGATGACTGTATTTTCATTTGAGCGATCTGATTTCAAAGGAAGATTCCAGCCAGAAGCAATACTTTGAACCTGATTTCAATTATTTAAAGGTATACGAGAACCAGTGTATCTCGCAATTATCTATTAGGTGTATCCGTTTCGTATTAACTAGTTATTTGGAATTCGGCTATTGCCTTTTGTCTGCGGAACGAACATTACCAATTTTCTAGCCACAAAAACCACTTGACACAGTTTGAACTTTTCTTTTCGTTTAACAACCAGAAATTATCGGCTGGTGGCGGCAAGGTCAAGAAGATGCTTAGTCAAAGAATACACCGGAACGATATTAACCTGTTCAGCACATCGCCGCGATCCATTGTTCGGAATCTTTTAATTTCCTATCCAAACACAATACGAGTTTATGGTAAAATTCATTGTGTTAGGACAATTTCAAGCAGAATGGACATAAATTGATGGCCTCCTCAAAAGGTAAATAATATTGAGAAAAAACCTTAGTTTCTTTTACACTCTCCCCAATACAATTTAGGACAGTCTGCACATATGATGACTGGATTATTGATATGTTGCGCATGTAGAAAAAGTTGACACCTATGGTCACAGTGACTCTATGATGAATTGTTTGGTTAAGTCAAGTGAATCGGTGTTTTTTGAGGGGACACTGAAATTTCCATAGCTATTGAGAAGCAGAACTGGTTAGTAAATTGTCGACCATTACATTTACTAAGTTTTGACATTATGCAAAATATGAACGACATAATTTTCGTTTTAAAACAGAAATATTCAGTGTGATTAATCAATAGTAAGAGTTGTTAAAACTTTCGCCAGTAATACGCATGGGGAATAATTTGAAAAAATAAATTGTAATGCTCTAAGAGTAACTCATTCAATGAATATTTCTTTAGATCATTGATGAACAAAAACTCCGAATTTGCCTTCTGTCCGCTGGTTTATCTATCTGCATCTAGGAAGCAAGTTTATGGTCTTAATTCGTTAAATACAATTTGTAGTGCTAAGTTCGTGAACGTTCAAAATCGTACTTCTAATTCGAGTAGCTCCCATTCAAAAGTCTTTAGAACACATTTTCACTCCAAAATTCATCGGTAACTTCAAAACGATTCAAGCCAAGAATTCAGAATTTCGTAAAATTTTTTTTTTTCGGCAGAATGAAATAAATATACACTTAAAGAAAAAATATGACTGTGGTAACCATATTTTGGGAGAACCTTACTATGGTTGAATTTATAGTTGCGTGAACCTCGTTACAAGATGTAAGATAGTTCTGATAACTGATGTTATGGTTGTACTAACTTTATTGTCTTATTGCTCTAAACATAGTATGATTATGCCAATCATGAAATATTTGTAATTTGATTATTGCAACTATAGTTATGTTTCTGAGAAATGAGTTATGATTGAATCAAACAAACGAAAACTTGTTGTATGGTTAACACAAACATGCGAGTAGTTTTGGTTCTACCAACTTAACTTTTGTTTTGTTGCACATTCAGTATCTCATGACTTGAGTTATGATAAACATATTCTAATTACGTCAATCATATAAATGGTTGTAACAATTACAGAACATGGTTGTGAGAACTATAATTACAGTCCTAAGAAACATTAATATGTTTGATTCAAACAGAGCTAAGGTTGAGACAAACAATGATGTATGGTTCTTATAACCAATAACCATAATGCTGTGAACACTAAGATACTATCATATTATAAAAAAAGGCACTGGGGACCCTCACTCACTTTAAAATTGGATTCACTTCTCATTACAAACTTACTTTCTTCTTTCTTGTCTCTGTGTGGTAGACAAGTCCCGTCAAATGCCGAATAAAATGTATTCCCAGATCGCTGAAAATGTATGAAGTCCGCATTTCTATACAGCTAGAGGATTTTGTAATAATAAATTATAGTAATTGGAAAACTGCGTATTTTCTTATGAATATTTTTATTTTGCAAATCTTCAATGGTAACTTGTACTAAAAATTTATAGTAAGTTGATATTTATGTTGTTATTTATAATATATTTTCATAACTGGAAAAATTCTTAATATTTTCAATATATAAAATAAGAAATTACATATACTCGTACATATTTCTTAAGTATTAACACTTCAATTTTAAAATTTCAACTTCACTTGAATACATTTCACTTGTAAGCAGCTATAAATGAACCTAACTCACGAACGATACCTTTCACTGTGGAAGAAATTATGGTTTTCGTCTTTTTATGGCGATAACCATAATTTTTATGGCGATAACCACAAATGTATTGTAATATATTAGTTGTGAGAAATATTCAATAAATTTCTATAGTTGTACTGATCATGGAATATAGTGGCTGCTATCATAAAATACTTTTACATCATGTAACAAGCATGGTTAGGCCGACCTTATTAATTTAAAATCACCAAATATGTTTATTGCAACCATAGTTTGTTTGTGAGAATTATAAGCTATGGCAAGGATAACCATAACTATTTTATTTTAGTTATAATAACTAAATTATGGTCACTGCAACTATGGAAGAATCACATTTTTTCTTTCAGTGTAAAGAAAATGCTGTGAGTTCTTAATGTAGTTGCCATACAAAAGTCATGGAATATATTGGACCGACATAATTTTCTTCATTTTTCATTCCTTTACCTGCAACTATGAAAAAAAAAATCTGCCAACAATCTGGGCGCAACTTTATTATTTTCTTTGAACCCGTGTAATGCTGATATGCGGTGTAGGTTAGTATGCGACTGACAACCTAATAAATAGCCAGGAGGCTATTTGGAACGCTATTTTTTATGTTGTCAGTCGCATAGTTTCCAACACCGCATCTCAGCATCCATTGGCGTTTGGAAGGGTGGCAAAAGAAGCGATCAGTGAAAATGGGATGCATATATTTTCACGATTTTCGTCAAATCACTTAGGTCTTCTTATATATTGAAATTATTTTAATACTACAAATTCTTTACATAAATGCCTAGAAAGTGTTTTCAGGATTTTTTGAAATTCAACTTCTAAGAGGGTGTATAGAGGTTGAATACATTTTGACGAATTCAGCCCTATCGGTCAGGTGTGATTAGATATCGAATAACTATTTACTTCCACGGGCTTGTTTAATGTTCGCCTATGCCTCGCTTTCAATATTTTTTCCATTTCAACCCCTTACAGGATATAAAAGGGTTGAATACGTTTTCACGAATTCCGTCACATCTCTTAGAAGTAATAAGACTTCGAATTGATTTTTACTTGCTCGGGCTTTCTTTATATTTATCTAAAAACACCTTTCAGCATTTTTGGATATTCAACCCCCAAGTGGGTGTAACGGGGGTGCATACGCTTTCACAATTTTCATCATATCTCTTAGATTTGATGAGATATCAAATTGGCAGAGTTCTTATGTAATAGCCTACAAACCAATTATAGGATTTTCTGATATCCACAGTGGTTGCATACATTTCCACGAATTCCTACATTTTTCTTAGATCTGATGCGATTTCGGATTGATTTTTAATTTCTAAGGCTTCCGACATAATCGCCAAATAGTTAAATTTAAAGTTTAAAATATTCAACCCAACGGACTGTAAGGGGGTTGCATACTTTTCACAGCTTTCGACATATTTCTTAGGTTTGATGAGATATTAGATTTATTTTTCTACAGACTTTTCTATAGTCGCCTACAAACCTATTTCTCTATTTTTTGATATTCGACCCTTAAGGATGTAAATTGGTTGCATATGTTTCACAGATTTTGGCTACCCCTAGTTTTGATGAGATAAGTAATTAGTTATTACTTCTACGGCCATTTCATGTAGAGGCCTAAGACCGAATTTCAAGATTATTCGGCATTCAACTATACCAGAAACTTGAAACTCGGTGAGATATGAAGCGATACTTGAAAAGTAATTCTTGTAAAAAAATTTCAAATATGCATTGGCATACGAAAGGGAAAAATAATCAGTAAAAATGTGGGGCATATATTTTCACGAATTTCGTTTTATCTTTTAGGTCTTCCGAAATATAAGACCTGAGAGATATGAAATAGTGGTGCCAGAACTGATTCCCTAGACCTACATAGTTTATAACAATTGATTATCTAGAAACGGTTTTTTATTTTAATTAAAATAGTTAACGTACCACACGCAAGTAACGCAACACTACCCCCGATTCGAAGGGCAACACTGATTTAAAGTTAATCTTTTATATTGTTCAACAGTTTTCCGACTCCATTAAATCTTAATAATTCGAATGAAATAATAAATTACCGTGGTCGTGATGTTATGATCATCAGATAAAGTGTTATTAGTGGCAGCATTTTTGTACCTAATATATCATCTGCCTCACGATATATTAAGAGTCTAATGACTTAACCTGTTTACGAAGTTCATTATTTAAAAATGTTAAGGCTTATGGCCCTTCAAGTTTATAACTGAATATTTCTGACGATTAAAGGCTTCTAGAGAGGTACTTGGATAAGCCATAAGTCCAGATATTTCAAGATGCATGTTGTAGCTGTAGTTCACGGAATTTGTCCTACTTGAACTCTAATAAATCCGCTTCAAGTAAAAGCTATACGACACAAAAATTAAATTTTGTTAATTTGTAAATAGATAACTGTCAGCACGTGCTCTCCGGCCATTATTCGTTACATAGGTCGTGGTTTATAAAATTGTGACAGAGAACCAGCTTCGCCACTATGTGAAAAAGAAGTCCATACCTTAGGTTGGTTTACCTGTAATGCAAACATCGACTTAACTTAAGTGGCCCTTGTGATCATGATAGGTAGTTGTCATACTTTCACCGCCAGCGGCCACCTATAACCAGATAAATAACGTAATTGACGGAAATTCCTTATTCCCAAACCAGACATAAAACTATAACTACAAGAACTACGAGTATGTACAGGTTTAATCGTCGATTAAATCAAGAGTAGGATGACAAGACCAGGAATATCCCGGAGAAGTATTCAAAGTTTCACAATTTCATGAAAGATGATACCCACCTCGATGTTGACCCATCATCTGATCTACTGCATCGAATTTCGTTTTATGTAGGTGCGATAATTTTCCTAAAACGACAACAATCGCAAACAAGAGAAAATCTTTGGAAAAGTGATCTTTTCGGAAACTGGAATCCAAAGATCCCCCATCATCCATTTATAACAATTTGAACGGTAGTAGTAAAGATCTTCAGTTAGATCTCATTGCTCCCTGGGAGTCTGTTGAAAGTTTTGTTTTCACGATCCCGAGATATGCGATGATGTGCAGACTACCGATCGAGCGATCCATTGATCGTTCGTCGATCACAACCTGATGATCATAGTCATCGATTGGCATTACCTTCAGACATACTATTTAGCACCTTTTCGGAAATTTATGGGTACCAGGTCAGACAAAGTGGTACTTTTGCATTCATCATGAAGTCACGATGGGATCTTCAGTAGTCCAAGATCGTGTTCAAGATGATTGAGTTGAATTTTTTCGAATTTATGTCTGATCTAATTTCCATCAAAATGGTGTTTTGAATTATAATTTGTTTTAATAGAATGAACTATAAACGATGGAACGGAATTTGTTCTTTCATGTATGAAACTTTTACGTAATCAATAATTATCTAGCGTTAAATTGTATAGGTTAAATATTTAGAAATGTACGCCGAATGTATTATGAAATTCAATTTGGGCCTTTGCTATAGTGGTTCCACTCACACTTGTGTGCATTGATGATGTTTTTGCTAATTAACCCTGCGTCTACACTGGGAATTTATCTGGCAATGGAAATGGCAATATTTCCATTGCGTTAAATGTCAAAGAATAATGAGTGGGCATTTGATTGCCAGGCAATTTTCATTTGAGCGAGTGAATTCGAAGTGTCAAGTTCTGAAGCAAAGCACAATGTCGGACGTTGCATAAAAAAAACTTTTGATAAGTTCAATAGTTTTCTCTTTAGTCAACCTAATTTTCAGCCATTTCGCGCTAAAAAAAAAAACTTATTCCTATCTGTTGACAAAGCGATGGTCACTTATATCAAAAGATGCGTTTTCTGGCAATATTGCTCTCAAAATTGACATGGCAATGTTTGCCATGGCAATACCATACCATATACGTTTGATGTCTCTACACTGCCAATTGGTGTATAGCAATATTGCCGTTGTCATTGCCAGATAAATTGCCAGTGTAGACGCAGGCTTAGTGCTAGCATACTATTAATTACAGCTTATATAATATATGCAATTAACTTTTCAATTCCTGACCTAAATAGCCACATGGAACAGAATTTTGATAATGACTTTTGTTTGCTCATCCATTGGCGTCTTTCTGCTAGAGGTTATTTGTCTATCCGAATTGGTTTTTCCGATACATGTATATAGTTAATCCATTTTGATCGGGCATCGGGAATTCTAAACAAAAATAAATGTGATTAAATGTTGTTTTCCGGCGTCAGTAGAGTTTCTGGTGTGAAACCCAAACACGAAATCCCCGACTGTTGATTAATCGCTGTCCTTGAGGACATGACAGTTGGAAAACCTTCACTGGATACGCCAGTTTTATAAGATTGTATTGGACTAGGTCCGAAGGAGTTGTTTCGTCATCGGAGGGCATAGACTCGTCAGACGGTGTATCATGCCTACTATCCGAAACACCCTTACAGCTGGTGGAATTGCTGAGCATAATTTCTATATAGCGAAAATCCTACTAACGCCGGAAAACAACTAACATTTAATCAAATTTGCTTCTATCGTAGCTTACCATGAAAAAATTCCATTCTTAAAAATAAATGTATTGGATATTTCTTGTGAGAAAATTCGTGTCCGGATATCAACAAATTCTCTTACAACATACTAAGACAAAACATTACTAACCACGACTGCATGTAGGTTATAAGATTCTTACAGAAGTTCCATTAATAGCTCCTATTTCTTTTCGAAACTTCAAAGCGGCAATATAAGGGCAATATGCTGCTGGAAAGTGTATCTGGAATGCCATGATATACTGTAAATTTATTGTGCAAGCGGACTCATAAAACAGTGAATTTCTAAATCCCAGCTTGGTTACAACAGAGTTGTTTAATGAATCAAACAAAAAAATCTGCCAACAGTCTGGGCGCAACTTTATTATTTTATGTGTAGAAGTCTAAAACGTATTTAATGCTGAGATGCGGTGTAGTTTACTATGCGACTGACAACCTAAAAAATAACGTTCGTTTGGGGTTTATTAGTCCTAAAACATGAAAATACAAAATATCGGGGTAGCAAATTTTTTTGAAATTTCAAGTCGATCACAATACTTTATTATTAAAAAATATTAAAGTAAAATTAGTGATCTGTCCCAGTACAACTGCGAACAATGTGCTACCTTCAAATCTCTACATGGGTGTGAATCCTCAAGATACTATTACAATGTATGCCACGTTGTCAAATATTTAACTATTTTCCCTTGCAAGTGCTGTTAGATAGTGTGATTGTCAAATTTTTGTTTGCCACATTATTTTATTTGCTCTACACAAAGTCTATTTTGACTGAAAAATGTGTAGAGAACTTTTCCTCAAATCTTTTTAGTCAAATATGTGACAGAATGGCATACAGTGTAATACTAGTTTCAAGTAGATTTTCGTTTCGAAATGTTACCCATGATGAAGTTCTAAAAGTTATCTTTCATGTAAAATCCAATTTATTTGGTCTTGATCACGTGTCTATATAGTGATCAAAATAATGTGAGTTCAAAAAGTCGCTAAAATGCTGATATAAATGACTCCCGACCCATCACTATTCATATACAATCGTAATTAAGTAATATTGTGAATGACAAAATTTTGTTATATCAACTTTATGCTGGTTTCCGAGCTGACCACTTGAAACCACAAATTGCAGATAAAAATAAAACACTACCCCTGTCCTACTAGACTATAGCAAAGCATTTGATTCTATTGATCACAATCTGCTATGTGAAAAGCTGAAGCATTATTTTCACCTCAAACTATGTACTTTAAACTGTATCAGGCATTCGTTTAGAACGATCTCAATTTGTCTTTTTAAATGGATCACAATCAAATTGCATTTCAGTCGAATGCGGAGTTCTTCAAGGATCCGTTCTAGGTCCTGTACTGTTTTATCTTTTCATGAATAATCTCCGATGTTTTGCTAAAGGAAATTCAGGCTTATATTTGGATGATGCAAAGATCTTTATAAAAACTGCCCTGTTTCAAAATTAACTGAATTTCTAAATAAAATTAACGAGGAGCTTCATATTTCCTATTGGGCGAATTCATCTCAAGTTCAATTGTATAGTGGAACTCCAGCTATTGTAATTTACATTGGCGTAGCTAGGTAGGGACCAGGGCGTCCCCCCACCCCCTTGGTTTGTTTGTGGCGCACTCGAGAATAAGAATGTAATGAAAGGACCAAAAATTACATTTATAATTAAATGGGTGAAATTTCATTCCGACGTAAAAAGCATCGATCACCTGATGCCTGATCGTGGCCTTGTGCGGAAGACTAAGAAAACGAATTTTAGTGAAAAACATACTGCAGTCACGATCGGCTGCTCTAGATGAATACTGAACTCCGATTTATATTGTAGTTGGGGATAAAGTAGAATTACGTGTGTGCATGTTGTATGTCCTTTATTAAGGACTCCCATTAGATTGCTACTCAAAACTAAAAGACAATATTCAGTGTTGAATTTCATATCTTGAACTGGGTAGTCATCGAAAAAAAATGTCCTTTTTGAAGGACTTTCACATGGAAGGTGCAGGAAGGACTCACTCGATTTCTTACATATTTATCCTTTTCCTTGGAACCATTTAAAAATGAACGTGTACAAAATTTGAAATCCGTAGCTTGAAGCGTTCAAAAGCTATCGAAAAATATTGTTTAACACGTGTTTTAAGGACATTTTGTATGGCAGCTACCAGAAGGAGTAAAAGGATTTCGCTGATTAGTAAACTCAAACTTTGTTTTTACTCAAAACTAATTTGTACAAAATTTCCAATTCATAGCGAAAAGATTACTTGAGTTATACTAAGTTCCGTAAATTAAGTGAAGACGTTTTGACAGGATGTTTGTATGGCAGCTACAGGAAGGACTAATATGATTTTCTTCATAATCATACATTTAGCTCTAACTATTGGAAAAATAACACATACAAAATTTCAAAGACGTAGCTTAAACCCTTCTGAAGTTATCGACCAATATTCTTAAACACGTGTTTTAATGACATTTTGTATGGCAGCTACCAGAAGGAGTAAAAGGATTTCGCTGACTAGTAATCTCAAACTTTGTTTTCACTCAAAACTAATTTGTACAAAATTCTGAATTCCTAGCTAAAAGATTACTTGAGTTATAGTGAGTTTCGTAAATTAAGTGAATACATTTTGACAGGATATTTGTATGGCAGCTATACGAAGGACTAACATCATTTTTTTCATAATCATATATTTAGATCCAACTATTGGAAAAATAACACATACAAGATTTCAATGTCGTAGCTTAAACCCTTCTGAAGTTATCGGCTAATATTCTTGAACACGTGTTTTAAGGACATTTTGTATGACAGCTACCCGAAGGAGTAGGACGATTTTGCCCGTTAACGAACTTAGCCTTACAAGTTCAACCAAACATCCAGATTCAAAATTTCAAAATCCTAGGTGAAGGCGTTCTTGAGTTATCGTGCTAACGGACAGACGGACGGACGGACGGACGGACGGACGGACGGACGGACGTCAGGTGGTTTTGAGGTCTTTCGCCACAAATAAACAAAAAATAATATATAACTTTTTTTCGTCCGAGGCTTGGTTCTATGCGTTACAAACTTTTCGGCTGGATTAAACTTATAATACTCTATATGATTTCATCTAGAGTATAAAAATGATTTTACGTGTGTTTGAAAAGAATACTCGTCCATCGTTTTTCGTAAAAGGTCTGACTGTGTCTTGTAATACTGTTCTAATACGTTTATTGGCTGATATGGAATTTCAAAGCACAGTGAAGAAACTACAGCTGTCCATCAGATACGTCGTAAAAGGACTCGTTTGAATCGCGATTGAAAGAATGCAATTTTGTATTCAGAGCTAATTTTCTGTGGGTTCTTCCTATCTGGCGTACCAACACAACAAGACACATCCAGTGGAGTGCTAAATATTCAGTAATGGAACATGGTTTGAGGCTTATTCGCCAAGCAGAGATTTGACTCTTTTTACATTTTTACAGAGAAGTTGAATGCTTCTAAAATGGTCAAATTACATCAGTAGGCTACCATCTGTCCAAAGATGGTTTATAAGGAAAAATTAAAATTTGATACTACAAGATGACAACGATCCAAATCATTGAAGTCGACTTTGTACTGCGTAGAAATAGGCAAGAATTTTACCAATTAGCTTCGTGGTAGCGGTGTATCTTTTCATCACCTCGAGACAAATTCCACTTTATATATGCGTGCGAGACTCCACATCTTCCTTCAATATTGCCGTCTTTTTCACTCCTCGTTAACGATACCAGATAGTTACTACTAATTTACCTGAAATACTACCAGTTATGACTACTAAATTAAATTGGAAAATTGCAGGGACTATGACGAACTGGATTGACCATCACATTCACCAAATCTCTTAGAAAATGTTTCAGCATTGATGAATTTCAAGCTGTGAATGTCAGCAGTTGTTTCCACATATTCTAAAAACCTTCCCCCCCCCCCCCTTGATGATATACTGCTCCTGACATGAAGTATCGTAATTAGAGGTGAAAAACTATCGATATCTAATTTCTTATTATTTCTTGTTATTTAATTTCTTTTTTGTTCAATTCTTTTCTTTTTCTTTCCCTTTTTCTATTTTTTTTATTATAAATATATATTTTCTTTTATTTCTTTATTTATATCGTTACGTTAATAAATTGTGGAGTCCCATTTTTCGTAAGCAATAAACGTAATAAACAAAGAAATTCTTGTGAATAGTTTTGTCGAAAGCAGAAAAAAATTCAATTTTGAAATTTTGATCGATTTTAACAGAATCTACTAACGACGGGGACCAACATTATTGTTTTTCGAGACGTTAACTCAAAATACTAATACTATGATATTTTTTGGGTTACATTTCGGAAAAAGGCGAAATGCAGAACAAGCCAGAACGAACCTCACATTTTTATTAATCCGAAATATTTTTTCTTGGCGGTCAAATTCCAATCTTAGATCATAGACCGGGACGTTATCAAAGTCCGAATATAAATAACACTGCTTCGTTTCGAGACAATGAGATTATTTGGAAAGTTAATTTTGTCACTAGAATAGCTCTTGGTAAGATGTTTTCCTGCTTTTCGGATATTTTTTATAAACAACACGCGTCTCCCGCCTGGCCTGTCAAACGCCTTTTCCTAGCAGGCAGCTCCTAAAAATTGTGCTCAACTAGCCGATGATTGACTTAGAGGCTCTGTGCAGAGTGATTGGCGTAATGCCGTTCAGTCATTTGAAGGGAGCAAAAGAGTTTATAGTCCACTTGTAAAATATGGATAACAATGGGACAAACAGCCACTGTATTTCAGGCTGAGGTACATCCTACAGAACTATACGCAGGAAGAGTTCTATTGAATAAACCAAAGGGCGTTTCAGCTATTATCTTAGGTATCTGACAGCCAAGCGGCACCACTAGCACTGAAATCTTATTGCTTCAGCTTTGAGATTGTGTGGGACTGTCATTCTCCTCTTAAAGAGCTGGCACATCATACCAGTCTAACCCTAATGTGGGTGCCATGACATGAGGGCATTCCGGAAAACGAATCGGCTGACCAGCTGACTAAGCGGGGAGACTACTCACCAATAGCCCGGAACTATTCTCTAAAGTACGTAAAGGCTTTATTAAGGATGGTATTTTAAAGTGGGTAAATCTTCAGGTGGAAGATTATTGGAACTCACTTTCAGGACATAAACAGTGAAAGAAATTCCTGACTTTCTTAAGTAAGAGAGCGTCAGAATGCCTTTCCTTGAACACGTATAACGCGAGGGTTATAATGGGATATCTTTCATGACATCATTTTCTCAATTATCACCTTAAAATCATCGGCAAAGTATTACTAGACGCATGGAGATTCTGTGAAGCAACATCTCAAACCACTGCACAGATTTTATTGTGATTGTGACGCAGTTACCATATCAAGAAGGCGGACTCTCGCTAGATTTACTTTCACCTATGAGGACCTGTCGAAGACTCCCCTGAGTAAAATCATTTCCTTTCTTAAGGAAATAGATATGGCCTAGGGAGTGGTTAGGAGCCAGAAACAAAAGACGACTCAGATCGTAGATCGAGAAACAGTAAGGCTTCTACACGCTCAACCTACAAATAAATAATAATAACCCTCTCCTCACCTAGGAGTTCAAGCCCTTCGTTAACAATTTATTCCATTATCAAGTACAAGGTTCCATACAGTAGGCGTCTACCGGTGTGCCACCGCGGAAGTGAGTGGAAAACAAGAGCTTGAAGGCCTCCTGACTGGCCTTACCCCACGATCCGTCGCGCCGGGTAATGTAACTAGATGCACAAGACTCCTGACTATTTTCGCCGATTGATACGCAGAAAGTTTTCCACGACTGCTTTGTAGACTTCATGATCTTGTTTTCGAAGACTCTGAGACTAGCTTTGTCATGTCCCAGTCTTCCTCCTTCCCATCAGACTTCACCCTATTAAACAGCTTTCCAGATGATTTCCTAAGTTTCCTTAACTCGCTATTCCACCAAGGTGGGTTGACTTTTGTGGAGCCTTTGGTAGTGGACAGGACTTGTCAAAAGTCGTTACCATAACATTGCCTCAATCTCATTTCCACTTTCAATATCACGCGGAATTGCTGGCAATTCCCGCAACATCATTATAATGAGGCTTTACCAGTCTGCCTTACTTTGATTCCTTATTGGCAACTGCCCTTTTTACCGGCCGTAATGAACAAAGAGGATCCAGTAGACTCACAGTTACACCTCAATTAGATTGAGATTGTGGAATGAACAGATCGTAAATAAAGTTCAGAAGGCAATATGTATACAATAACCAGCAAAAGTTTTATGAGTTATTTTCAAAATAAATATTAGCCGTCAAGAAGGTGTATCTTGCGCGTAAAAACAATGAACACAACATGCTACTTTTAAGTGCTTGTGACGAGTAGTTTGAATGTGCTACGTACAACAAAGCCACAACGAAATAGAGACGTACAAGAAGCCGCTAGCATATAACATAAAAATAATCGCTAAAAATATTAAATAACATACAGAAATGCTGTCTTGTACATCATAAAATATCGAAATTTACAACTTTATTTACGCGATAACTAAGATAGAATACATTCAAGCGAGGCTTCTATACCATAAGTACAGTACAGCCCCATCTACTTGCATCGAATTTAATAGTGCCACTCGTATTTTCAATAATTTTTTTCATCATTTGTAAAGCCCCTCGTATAATTAAAATAGTTCTTATAGGTTTTAAGACATCTAATATGAATTCATGTTTAATTAAGAAATATTATGGCTGACTTACAGGTCGAAAAATTGTAAAAAGGGAGAGTAAAGTGTGATTCCGTCAAGCAACTCATGAATCAAGTCATAAAGAATATATAAATAATCTTCGCATACTAAATTTCACTTCGAATTAAAACCACTCCCTGGTCTTTTAATCCGTTGAAGATCTAAGAAAAGAGAAAGTTTTTTTTTAATGTCTTACCCATGGGACACATATATGTAGTTTGAAGCCATCTTCGCTCAGATCTCACTTGATATGAAATTCTTGTTATCTAGTTTTGAAATGCGTCTCATTTTAAACGTACGAGTGTAACTTACTTTCATAGCATTATATCAAGATATTGTTAGTATAGTTTATAGCAAATACGTAGTTATTATTAATTGCACAATCTGAAGTATCTCAACTAGTCTGGTCGCTTCTTGATGTTAATTATAATGTTGGATGTACGATTTGTGTATATTATTTATGTTGAATAGAGTGCTCTAAGAACTTTCGATTTCGGAAATCTAACGAGACTGGGCTCTAGAGAGCTTTAAATCTGGAATCAAACCACTCTGAAATTCATATCTTCTAAACGGTTTATTTCACAAGAGTATAGAAGTAGTGATTTAATCAAGCGGCGGTTGTTCGTCTACGTTTTTGGTGACAACATTTCACAAACCAATTTGACACGGTGTTGATAGGGTGTTTTTTTAGGTTCATGAGAACTTTCGATATCGATAACTGTGGTTTGACAGCTGAGAATGTCAAACTGTGTTGACATTTCTGTTCAGTAAGGTTTGACAAGTAATCATGAATCGTTTAACGCCAGAACAACGCTTTCAAATTATGGAAATTTACTTTGAAAAAAAAAAATCTGTTCGCGAAGTTCATAGAGCACTTCGTCCATTTTACGGTCAACATAATCGGCCTAGTGAGCAAACAATTCGTGCAGTTATTGATTGTTTTTGCACTAATTTTACTCTTCTCTTAACGAATCACCATTACATCCATTAAAATTGACTGTTTGGTGCGGTTTACACGCTGGCGGCATCATCGGTCCTTATTTCTTTCGAAATGAGGAAGGAGCTGCCGTTACGGTGAAGGGCCAGCGCTATCGAGCCATGCTGACTGAATTTTTGTTTCCAAAAATTAATCAGCAAAACATCGCCGACATTTGGTTTCAACAAGACGGCGCAACTTGCCATACAGCGCGCTTAACAATCGATTTATTGCAAAATCAATTTGGAGACAACTTTATTTCCAGAAGTGGTTCTGTTAACTGCCCCCCTCGCTCGTGCGATTTAACGCCTCTGGATTACTTTTTATGGGGCAATATTAAGTCATGCGTTTATACCGACAAACCAGCAACTCTTGATGCATTGGAAGCCAATATTCAAGCCACTATTGACGCCATACGGCCAGATTTATTGGAAAAAGTAGTCAAAAATTGGATTGATCGAATGGACCATGTAACTCGTAGCCGCGGCGGACATATGACGGAAATCACATTTAAAAAATAAATGCCATGAAATTATCTACCAGAATATAATAAAAAAATTTCATTCAACAATATTCCTGTCTTGTATTATAATTTTAAGTTCTCATGCACCTAAAAAAACACCCTATATATAGAAAAATAAAACTTAAGAATGGACGCTTACACAGGCAATAGACTCAATAGACCCTTACAAGCGTTGGGATATGAACTATAAAGTGTAAAGGGACAGAAACCAAATAACTCCCTTCAGAATGCTGGAAATCGGTAATTATATTCGGGACTTGGATAAGTTTCAGCCGTTTCCCGACAGGTGTTTGGATCGGTCAATACTACAGCCAACTTCATCGTAAAGCTCCACCATTAAGCCTAGTACTGTGTTCCGAGTGAAACGAAATGAACTGTCAAATTCCATATAAGAAAAAACTGAACATTTCGCTCAATTTTCGCGACGAAATATTTCGTTCATTTTTAGTACTGTGTTCATGGCCGGAATGGACATTTGCAGTAGTTACTAATAGATGGCGCTTGGTTTCGTTAAAGTTTGGTTTCCAAGGGTACGGTACTCTTGTATGAGAAACGAAATATTTGACAATTCAAAATTTTCAACCGTTCGCTGTCAATTCAGTTCGTTTGTGCTCGGAAAATTTTGTGTGTGTTATATTTTGTTGTGTTGTGTGCCGGAATTGTAATTTCTAGCCAATATTTTAATTTTTTTCAAATTTCGCGCGCTTTTATTTCACTGACATCTAGTAGCGAACTGTATAGTTTATTTCACTCTACTTCGAAGAAACCTTTTTCGTTTGTTTTCGTTTCGCCGAACATAGTACTATACTTTAAGCGTGAAATGACAGAATATTTTATTCCACCGAAGTATAAACAACATATTTTTCAAACCGTTTAACATTTCGTAACGTATTTCAAACCATGCAGCGACTATGATCTGTCGAAAACTACATGCAGAGATTGATTTTGGCGCTTTAAAAATAAAGCTTTTGGTGTTGAAGATAAATAACGCTTTGGAGCACCGAAAGAACGAAGTCGAAAAATTGGAAGCAAAACTAACGAAACCATCACGGGAGATCGCTATTGACTACAATTGATTAGAGATGAGACGAATATACGTATTAGTTTTCGATATGATATTACTAATATTAGGATATATCAGCTATTAGAAATATGCTGATATGAGATATTCGAATATCATAATTTTCACTTCCCATCGACTTTTCCTCATATCATAGATTTAACGTTCTATGTTTCCATCACTTACTTATCCAAATTGCACTAATTTACCAATCTACTTTATCTTTTTCTCTTACAATAAATTGTATACAATATACATTGTCATTCATACCTTCAAAACAGCTATTTACCGAACGTCCCTTTTCTTATGGATTCATGAGAAGTATGTGCGGCTACTGCCGGCTTTGCAAACAGCCCTTATCCTTACCTACTACACCCTTAAAAATTTTAGCCCATGTCTAGTCTCCTAGTATCCCTTAAGATAACCACAAATTTTCAACCTTCTGACATCAATCGTTCAGAAGATATGGATTTAGTATGTTTCAATCCCAGCTTAAAAGCGTTTCAGACGCATTGTTTTTTTTTCCCCACTCTCACACCCCTCAACCTATATCGACAATTTTCCATCATTTTTTTTTAAATGGGACCACTATCATAGTTCTACATAAGTTCCAAGTTTCAGCCTCCTACCATAAGCGGTTCCTGAGATCTAGAAACCAATATTTTTTGTCTAAAACGCTCCACCCACTTCCCCCCTCATACCACCCCCTCCCCCCAACTACAAAAAAAAGATTCCACTCGTAGGAGTTCACAAAATCTATCCATCAGAAAAATTTCACCTAATATCTCAAAGGGTTTGTGAGCTATGCGACTTCTCACGCTTTTCCGTACGGCGTTTACGGCTGACAGACGGATATTTCTTTTGCTTTTTTTTTCATTAAATAAAAATTTATATTTCATAGCTACGTATACATATTAAAACATTGACATTTTCTATGTAAATAGTTCTTGTGATATAAACGTGTCCTACCCCTTTAAAGCAAAATTTCTTTTGGAATATTTGCTTATAGCTCTAATAATATTTACGAACCTAATTTTAAACTTACTAACAATGTTGCATTACCCATTTTTGCGACATGAAAGTCGGAAACTTTTGACTTAAGCTCTCACCCGGCTTCTCTTCCACGACCCCTTCAGAAAAAATAGCCACCCTAGAAAGGTTGCAACCCGTGTACATATAATATCAAGATCTACCAACAGTCTGGACGCAATTTTATTATGTTGTGGGTAGAATTCGGGGAAGCGGTTAAAATCGGGGAGCGACAGAAAAGCGTGTACCACTATCTCCGCTGGTTGTGTCGATGCAGACACCCTAAACAATTAACTTTCTTCATTACAACCAGTGTTACATTTTGGCCTATACTACGCCCCCGACTGTAATTCAAAAACGAAATTCATTCTTATGGTACACAACCAAAAAATTTGGAAACCTGTTTCTAGACGCTTTTATGAAGAACCCGTAAGTAAAATTAATTCAAAACTTTGAAAGACCAAGAAAATATGACAAAATTTGTAAAAATATAAAAAAAAATTTCACAAACAATTTTTTACTCCACCTCCGTACGCTACTGCCAGTAGAAACCTTTTTTTGCTAAACTTACTTCTGCGGTATATCTACATATAGATACCAAGTTTTAACTGTGTTGCATAAGTCGTTCATGCGATACAAAAAACCACCCTCCAATGTATTGTGAACGGAGGCCTTGGAGCGGTTATTTCGACTTAAAAATTCGAAATAATCGAAGGAAAGATTAAAGTTCGGGAAATAGTTGGCCAACTCCACCTACGTCCAAATTGGTGGCTAGAATATGAACTGGACTGATGTTTTTGATGGCTTTCGGGCTAGCTACGGCTGTGGGGGGTACGTTGTTCACATTTGATACCATAAAACACTTGGTCTGTATAACAAACATACTGCAGTCACGATCGGCTGCAGGCCAATCGTATAATACTCTAGATGAATACTGAACTCCGATTTATATTGTAGTTGGGGATAAAGTAGAATTATGTGTGTGCATGTTGTATGTCCTTTATTAAGGACTGTCATTAGATTGCTACTCAAACCTAAAAGACAATATTCAATGTTTAATTTCAGATCTTAAACTGGGTAAGTCATCGAACAAAAATTGTACTTTTTGAAGGACTTTCACATGGGAGGTGCAGGAAGGACTCACTCAATTTCTTACATATTTATCCTTTTCCTTGGAACCATTTAAAAATGAACGTGTACAAAATTTCAAATTCGTAGCTTGAAGCGTTCAAAAGTTATCGAAAAATATTGTTGAACACGTGTCTTAAGGACATTTTGTATAGCAGCTACCAGAAGAAGTAAAAGGATTTCGCTGATTAGTAAACTCGAACTTTGTTTTTACTCAAAACTAATTTGTACAAAATTTCCAATTCATAGCTAAAAGATTACTTGAGTTATATTAAGTTTCGTAAATTAAGTGAAGACGTTTTGACAGGATATTTGTATGGCAGCTATACGAAGGACTAATAGGATTTTCTTCATAATTATATATTTAGCTCCAACCATTGGAAAAATAACACATACAAAATTTCAAAGTCGTAGCTTAAACCCCTCTGAAGTTATCGGCCAATATTCTTAAACACGTGTTTTAAGGACATTTTGTATGGCAGCTACCAGAAGGAGTAAAAGGATTTCGCTGACTAGTAAACCCGACCTTCCTTTTCACTCAAAACTAATTTGTACAAAATTCTGAATTCCTAGCTAAAAGATTACTTGAGTTATAGTAAGTTCCGTAAATTAAGTGAAGTCATTTTGACAGGATATTTGTATGGCAGCTACACGAAGGACTAATAGGATTTTCTTCATAATCATACATTTAGCTCCAACTATTGGAAAAATAACACATACAAAATTTTAAAGTCGTAGCTTAAACCCTTCTGAAGTTATCGAGCAATATTCTTGAACACGTGTTTTAAAGACATTTTGTATGGCAGCTACCCGAAGGAGTAGGACGATTTTGCCCGTTAACGAACTTAGCCTTACAAATTCAACCAAACATCCAGATTCAAAATTTCAAGATCCTAGGTGAAGGCGTTCTTGAGTTATCGTGTTCACGGACAGACGGACGGACGGACGGACGGACGGACGTCAAGCGGATTTGAGGTTTTTGGCCACAAATAAACAAAAAATAATGTACAACTTTTTTTTGTCCGAGGCTTGGTTCTATGCGTTACAAACTTTTGGGCTGGATTAAACTTATAATACTCTATATGATTTCATCTAGAGTATAAAAATTGTAAGCCGATTTACCCGGGTGATCAAATTGGGATACGATTCCAATCGGTCATGAGAGGCCGAGAAAACAAAAAAAATTGTCGTTGAAATGGGAGTTAAGACATTTTCACGAGTTTCGTCATATCTCTTCTTGTCTTCTGAGACAACGAATTAATTTTGCTTTCACGAACTCCTCAGATAGAAGCATAGAATTGCTTTCTAAATTTTTTGACATTCAACTCCGAGGGTGCGGAAGGATTTGTGTAATTTTTTACGATTTCAGACATATCTCTAAGATGTAAAAATTAAAATTAAAAAACAATTCGATATGTCATTCGATTTTAATTTCACATGTTTTCGTGTTTCACGCTAAAAACTAATTTCAACATTTTTTCAGAGATTTGCATGCATTTTCACGAATTTCACTATATCCCTTAACATTTTTGAGATATCGAATTGATTTTTAGTTCCATGATCTTTTCATATAATCGCCTCAAAAACGATTTCAGGATTTACAGATCTTTACAGATCTCTAAGGGCCAAAGAGAGTTCAATACGTTTTCACGACCTACGCCGTGGAATTGATTTTAACTACACAAGCTTGTTATTTGACCAAATGTTTATTTCTTCTTTTCATCCCAAACTAATATACAATATTATTCTAACAACTTTCAGTGTGACCCTCGTTATTCATACAAAATCCTAAGTATCTAAGGTTACTGGGAAAATTTTCCAAGGATCCTGTTAACTGCTCGAAGTACTTACTCAAGGATTTTTTACATATACCAATTCCAATATATGCAACTATTAAAGTTATTGGCCAATGTTCTTAAGCACAGCACTTAAGGACTTTTTGTATGGGGGCTACCCGAAGAGTGAAGGATTTTGGTTGACTCATAAACTCGAACTTCGTTTTCACAAAAAACTAATTTGTACAAAATTTTGACTTCGTGGTTAAACGATTTCTCGAGTTTTCATGAATTCCGTACATTGAGTGAAGACATTATTACAGGATATTTGCATTGAAGACATTATTACAGGATATTTGCACGAAGGACTCCAGGGATTTTCTTCATATTCATAAATTCAGCTGCAATTATTGAAAAACCAAAGCAAATAACTAAACATAAAGACGTAGCTAAGAGCGTTCAGTCTGAAATGATAGACTAGTATTCTTGAACAGGTATTTTAAGGTCCTTTTGTATGACAGCTACCCGAAGGAGTGGGACAACTTTGCCCGTTAGCGAACTTAGCCTTTCAAATTCGACCAAACATCCAGGTTGACAATTCCAACATTCTAGGTCAAAGCGTTCTTGAGATATCGTGCGTTCGGACAGATGGACCGACAGACGGATGGACGGATAAACGGACAGTAAGCGGAATTTTCGGTTCCATCCGTTACAAAATTGTTGGTCTGGATTAAACTTATGATATATAATAATCGTAATAACCTCATACTTAATCTAGAGTATAATCGAATTTCATCTAGAGTATAACAAAGGTAGTCTTCAAAATCTGGCCTGCAAACTGGCTCACAGGTGATACTATCATGATGTATTAACAGCCCACTTCCGAAAAACTTATTGCTGGATGTGCTCAATTACTTCTACAGATACTTTCAAACTGTTGAAGTTGTCTTGAGTTGTAAAATATCTAACTGCTCCATCACCTACAAATAAAAATAAAATTTCGTAAATTAGCTTTTATGAGCATCATAAACTAATGTCTTCTTCAACAGCCAGCAATAAAAAAGAATTTGGATTCGGTGAATACCTCTAACAGTCATGGTGAATATTATGGACCGACATAATTTACAGAAATAAATTAAATGGTTAAAAGTATCCAACAAATTATTAGTCATAAATCGTGGTTGTGTAATATGCCTTTTGGTGAGTTTGCTACCATTTGCTATCACGAAGCACCTTAATTTCAGACTACTTCCAACTCTTTCCGAAGAACTTTTTAATTGATTGTACTAAATTTCTTAACATTTCTTAAAACCTATATCTTAGCGCCCTCTCCAGTCCGATAAAATATCTGCAGTCGCCATAGACTTGTAACAGCTCAATTGTTACGAATTTCTAAAGTGAAAAACGTCAAAGAAAATGTACATTTTACATAATTGCCGTCATAATAAGATGACAAAATAATTTAAATAGATGAATAGAAAAAATTATTCTAAGCTAGGCTTATCTGATGATTAATTTATTCCAGCCGATTGTCGTCTTCACTTTCATTAAGACGGGCAGGTTCTGAAGAATTAAATGATTGTATCACGAGTTAGCGATGACTATTTCTTCCATGGCTTCTCTGGTTCAAAAGGAAGTTCACGTTTTTTGCCATTTTAAAGGTTAAGCAATGTGTTCCCAAACAAATCTCATTGTTAAGGTGTCGGGGCCAAGCTAAGTAAATTTGGCAAAATTGTCAGCAATTTACGATAATTGGAGGAGGCATTATGAAACGATTTAATGTGGCAAATCGTTGGCGTCAGTGATTTTGTTGTCTTGCGTTTCGTTTTTGAAGACTGAAGACTTTAATAATTTGCCATTATTTCATTGCGGTGACAAATCGTTATGCCATGTGCTCTATGTTTGTAGTACGTTGTAATGTAATCAATTTGGCGATTATGCAACAATTTCTGTACTTTCGCTGAACGAAATTTAAAAGCCAGTGCTTCTTTTCGTCTTCTTCGGCAACACTTTCCTTTGATGGCGTTTGGGGTTTGTGAGTCATGTGGAAAATTGGTCCATTTAGAAATGGAATAGAGCGGATTATTCGGTAATTTTGAATGTGCTCTGTGATTCACAATGTTTTGTTTATACGAAGCTGTGAATTTGGCGAGAAACAATTTCGTAAGAAACGTTTAGTCAAAACAAGTTTATTCGAAATAATGACGATGGCAATCAGAAGGTTTTCGGTGAAAGTTTTGGTTACGTGCTCATGAAGCACCATTTCAATGGAACAATTTAAGTGTTGCATCCCACCAGACTTACTTTGACTTCTAAAGTCTTCTCGAAATTTATTGTCTCCAGTGAGCGCTACATATGAAATCATGGCAACTAAAGAAAACCACACAGGAACCCATGCTATAGTCTCGCATGATCATATATCATTAACAGATGATTAAAAATGCACTTTACCAACAGGGCCAAATAAGTTAAATTCAAGACTTGAATGCGTTTTTCTTCGTCTCCTTCTTGGTTTTTTCAATGTTTTGCGAAAGAAGAACCAGTCTTCAGTTTCTTGACCTCCGAACATAATTTGGGTGTATATCTGAGATGCGGGTTTTATTCTCTTCCATTCGAAGTGTTTTAAAAAAAACTGCATCATTTTGAACGATACAAAATGAGGAGCCCTTCCTGTATACTGATCTTCCTGTGGGTAGGTAGGTACTCAGATAACCATGTTCTGTTTTGTAGTCTAAATGCATTAATAATTGACTTCACTTGTACATTATAGAGGTATCCAAATTTTTTTGACCTTTTTTTGTGTTCGGTATTTATGGTGCGGAATTCAACAATTTCCCAATGAAGCGCTCGTCTTGTGGTTATATGGTTATATTTCTAGGTGAACTTTGTATTAATAAAAAGTATTTTTTTCGAGTTAAGACTTAATTTAATTTTTTAATCTTCTTACGACTTATTTGAATGTTTGAGGTCTAGATGAAATCATAGAGTATTATAAGTTTACTCTAGCCCACGCATAGCATCAAGCTCCCGACAAAAAAAAAGTTATATTATATTATCACCATTATTCTGAAACCCGCCTTCGGGAAAGTGAGCTGATATTTTTCCAATTTTAAATTATTGAAAACGCGTGAACGATTCACTTTTTTGAAAATTTGGCAGTTAAAATCAGCAATGCAATAGTCGCGTTTTTAATGTTTCTTCAGAAAGCGATTGACATTAAGTAACGAAAAAAGCTGGTCCATCTCTCAGTGTTACAATTTTGGTCATTTTCTTGCCCAAAAATATGGTTTCAAACACACGGGAAAAAAAAACTTCCTTAAAGTATTTCGATAAAGTGGGTTTTAAACCTTTTCAATGATCACATGTGCCGTGAATGTGAACCTAATAGTCGCCAGCAGTAGTGGAATTCTGTGCAAAAGCGACTTGACTCGCTTTTTACCATTTTCTCGCCCATATCGTTTTGGCCCTTGTCGGTTTTAGCGATTTTGTGCAATGGGACAAAAGTAAGTGCCGAGTTAAATTGAGCTACTGTCAACTTCCCCTTCAGTTCAACGACTGAGGGCGACTGGCACAAGTGGAGTAGGCTGTAAGAACATAAAGAAAACGAGAAGCGGTGGTCGTGCGGCGTAAGCGGTGGGTTTATAACAGTGTGTCGCTGGTTCAAATCTCCGGGAAGACTTTTGTTTTTCTTCCTTTTTTATTATTTTTCGCTTATTTGAGTTATTTGGGATACCCCAAATCTGCTAGCTCCAACTATTGAAACTGTACAAGAGCCATTAAAACGATTATTGGTCGAAATCTTCAAGTTAGGAAGTTAAAATTTTGAACACATTAACAGTCCATTGATTTAATCGAAAATTTCAAATATAAAACAAATCGAATTAGTCCTTCGCGTAGCAGCCCACAAAAGTCTTTCAAATATATATGCAAGTTACAGAATCCACTACCAATATTGAACGGTAACTTCAGAACACTTTAAAATTTTGAAATTTTGAATACGGCGATATAATAATAATTGCAGCTTGTTACGGTCGCATTCGTTCCCGTTCAAGCTGAAAGGAAGAGAAGAATAAAAATTAAATATAAATCAAGTAATGTAGAAATGCAGAGAGAAATCACTGATAACTTACCTGCTGATCCAGGGCATTCCTTATGAAGCAGCTTCATCTTTTCGACATCTAAAAAGAAACAACACCAAAAAGGAATTAGTTAAAGCATAACTTCGGTAAAACGGAAGAGGAGCTGGAAGATGGTTATAAAAACGTAGGATTAGGGATTATTAGCAGTAGGATTATTTAGGATTTAGGATTAAGTGAATTGATATGATATGTAGGAATTATTAGGTTTAGTTAGGATAGTTTAATTTAGGATAGGAGTAGGATAGAATAATGGGAGAAGTCACGAATACAAAACAAAACAAAACAACACAACAAAACAAACACAGCGCAACACAACACAACACGCAACGTACTGCAGCCGAGCCAGGGACGAACATCGAACATTACACACGAAAAGAAACACTACACGCGACGTAAACAAACACATCACATCACATCACATCACTCAATACGAAATCACAACACGGAAAATGTCAACAAAACTTCATAAACGTAAACATTGACACCTACACTTCATCGAAGACGGAGAAATGTCAAATCTGACTTTGCGATGCGAACATGGCGGACTTACACGGCGAGAGTTACAAGTCGATAAGGCAGACCGGCAAGGTTTGGGTCCATGCTCAAAAGTCGAGTCGAGAGTGAAAGCTACCGAAGAAGAGAAAGTCATCAGATGTAAGTGAACGACCTGGAGAAAGCAGACGTTGACCTGCGAAACGGGGATTTACCGATGTAGAAAGCTGACCCGAGGTTTCGCGGGAAGTGCAGCACCCGAAAACGGGCTCTTGGGATCAAGTGTGAGCGACAGTGAGGACGAAGTATTTTTTTAAGTGGAGAACTTTTTGGCGGTTACATTAAAAATAACGAGAAGTACGCGCGTCGAGGGTCACAAGTCGGTGACGGCACGAGTAGAGCGAATTTATTTTTGTGCGAACCAGAAGAAGGTATCCAGAGTAGCAGAGGACCAGCGAATATATTGTTTGTACGAACCTGACGAAGATATCAAGAGTAGCAGAGGACCGATTTCGAGGCTCCAGGATTTGAACCGGAATAAGTGCAAAAAGTCCGAAAAATCTGAATAGCACCAAGCGAATCAACGACTTCGTCGGAAGCCTTCGTGGGACAACACACCAGCGGCGCCCTAGTTTTAAGGTCCTTAGCCAGGGTAGAATAATTGTAAGTAAGTAATTTATTCTTGAGACGACTACTTCGTCAGTTTAATCAAAAGTGAAATTAGAATTGTTTCCATACCAAACCTGGAATTTCGTGACGTGTTTCAATTCAACTAATTTACCAATCTACTCTTCTTTTCCTTATACAATAAATTTCATACATTGACATTTATATCTTCAAAGCAGACAGTCCTTTCCCTTCCGATTAATGTTGAATTCGTTGTTTAAATCTACCATAATCTTCCGTTACACATTTGCACTTTTCTCATTTAGTGCGAAATTGCACAGGTGTACTTTCCCAGACTCTTTCCTTCTTAAAGTGCCTGCCTTCTTTCTCTAGAACGCGCTCAATATAGTCGTAAATTTTTAGTTTTCTATCCTTTGCGGTGTTCGAAAAATATTGAATCAGATTTTTCTCCTTTTCACCATATAAAATGTTAGTGAATATAAAATATTAGTGAATATAAAATATTAGTGAATATAAAATATTCGTGAATATTTGATATCAGCGAATCCATAGGAATATGTGATATCAGTGAATACATACGAATATGGAAATCTGATCTAATATATGGTAGGGAATATTCCAATACAATATCATGGGACCGATGGATGGTGATGGCGTGTCTTTTGTGGAGGGGTGATGTGTAAGGGGGAGGAGGGGGAGCGTTTTAGATGAAAAATGTTGGTTCCTAGATCTCAGGAACCGCTTATGCTAGGAGGCTAAAATTTAAAACTTATGTAGAACTATGATCGTGGACCCAATTGCTTAAAAAATTTTCGATATAGGTTGAAGGGTGTGGGAGTGGGGGGAAAAACAATATGTCCGAAATGCTTGAAAGCAGGGATTGAAACATTCCAAAATCCATATCTCCTGAACGGTTGATGTTAGAAGGTTGAAACTTTGTGGTTATCTTAAGGGATAATGGAAGATTAGATAAGATCTAAAAAAATTATGGGGGGTGGTGGCGTCTCGAGGTGGGGGTTGAAAAACTTTGGACATCAATATCTTCCGAACCAATTACAGCAGGAAGATAAAATTTGGTTTCAGTATGTAGGATTACAAGTGAAGTCTACTGAACGTGAACTTTTTGAGGGGGGAGGTGAAGCACAAAAGTAAGGGGCTATTCCCTTCAAAAAATTATATTTCTATATCTCAAGAACAGTACCAGATATGATCTTAGAAATTTTACAGGAGTTTGGCCCAGTAGATTTCTAGCAGGGAAAACAATTTTAAAGGTGTGATTGTAGGGGGCGATGTCGGGAGAAGGTGAAAAGGAGAAAAATCTGATTCAATATTTTTCGAGCACCGCAAAGGATAGAAAACTAAAAATTTACTACTATATTGAGCGCGTTCTAGAGAAAGAAGGCAGGCACTTTAAGAATTAAAGGGTCTGGGAAAGTACACCTATGCAATTTCGCACCTAGCACCTACACATTAAATAAGGAAAGTGTAAATGAGTAAGGGAAGATTATGGTAGATTTAAACAACGAATTCAACATTTATCGGAAGGGAAAGGACTGTCTGCTTTGAAGATATAAATGACAATGTATGAAATTTATTGTATAAGGAAAAGAAGAGTAGATTGGTAAATTAGTGCAATTTGGATCCTACTAAGGAAATGAAAAATTGATTGCTAAATCTATGCGTTATATAAGGAGGAAAGGGTGGGTGTTGTTATATTTGGAAATAACAATTGGATTAAATATAACTAACATATATTGGACAATGAAAAGGATAGTAGAGTAAATCAGAGTGATTTCGCACCTCGTAAGTTTGAGCAAGGGTAAATGGGGTAAGTTCGTAACGTTTAACATCTTTGATTAAATGTTAGTTGTTTTCCGGCGTCAGTAGGGTTTCTGGTGTGAAACCCCAACACGAAATCCCCGACTGTTGATTAATCGCTGTCCTTGAGGACATGACAGTTGGAAAACCTTCACTGGATACGCCAGTTTTATAAGATTGTGTTGGACTAGGTCCGAAGGAGGCATGATACACCCTCTGACGAGTCTATGCCCTCCGATGACGAAACAGCTCCTTCGAACCTAGTCCAACACAATCTTATAAAACTGGCGTATCCAGTGAAGGTTTTCCAACTGTCATGTCCTCAAGGACAGCGATTAATCAACAGTCGGGGATTTCGTGTTGGGGTTTCACATCAGAAACCCTACTGACGCCGGAAAACAACTAACATTTAATCAAATTTGCTTCTATGCTAGCTTACCATAAAAAAATGCCATTCTGAAGTTTAACATCTTTGTTAGTTTTTTTAGTTTTAATTTTCATGTATTTTCTGTTTTGTGTTCATACCGAGTTAAACATTTTTCAGCAAATAAATATTATGTAATAAGCTGCTAATAATAGTGTATTTTCGCGATCATATTGACATTTAAAATTAAAATACCGTAATGTTTTCTTTAGCTTAACTTCACCGAATAAAGTTATAAATCTCTATTCGATGATCATTTCATGAAGATTGTTGTCCAACAAGCACCAGCTCAATATGATACAGTAGATATTAGTAATATTCAAATATTAGTTTAGATATTATAATACCGCATAATGAATATATTCGTATTGGGTGATATCACCATATATCGGTATGGACCCATCACTAGTAGCTGTCATACAAAAATTCTGTTAAAAATACCTAACTTAATTTACAGATCTCACCATAACTCAAATAATCGTTTAGCCAGGCTGTCAACATTTTGTACAAATTAGTTTTAAGTGAAAATAAAGTTTTAGCGTACTTGTCGGCGAAATCATTCTACTCCTTCGGGTTGCTCGCATACAAAAACTCTTTAAGACAAATATTCAAGAATATTTTCTGATATCTTTTGAACGTTTCAGTGTAGGCTATTTAAATTGCGTACACATTCATTTTTAAATGGTTCTAGGTAAAAGGATAAATATGCTAGAAATGAAGTGAGTCCTTCATGCATCTGCCATTTAAGAGTTCTTAAAAAAGGGACACTTCACTTTCGGTGATTTTCCAAGTTTCAGAGTTGAAATTGAATAATGAAGGTATTGTCTTTTACTTGCGAGTAGCACCCAATTGAGAGTCCTTATTGAAGGACAAACCACATGCCTCTCTTTATTGTACTTTATCCCCAACTGCAATTAAAGTCAGAGCTCAGTATTTCATCTAGAGTACCTACCATACGATTTGCAGATTTGCAGCCGATCGTGACTGCATTATGTTTTTTAATTACAATTTATTGCATAACATTGACAAAAATAACGTTCCAAATAGCCTCCTGATTATTTCTTAGGTTGTCAGTCGTATAGTAACCTACACCGTATCTCATCATTAAACACGTTTCGGACTTCTACCCATAAAATAATAAAGTTGCGCCCAGACTGTTGGCAGATTTTTTTTATTTACTTACGTATTTTTTTTATCAATAGAATAATTCATAGTAGTAAAAGCGAATTCGATCACATTAAACCTAAGAGATTTTCGGAATCAGTGAAAACTTGAACAATATCCCCCGGGGGTTTAATAGAGAAACATACTTAAATCGGGTTTTTCCCCAACTACGTTTAAAGCTTATAGAAGTAAAAGTGAATTCCAAATCTCAATATACCTTAGGAATATATCAGAATTCGTGAATATGTACACAGCCACTTTACACACCCTTAGGGGTTGGATATCGAAAAATGTTGAAGATCGTTACTAGGCGCTTATATAAATAGCCCGCAGAAATAAAATTGCTTTGATAGCTCAAAATGTCTATAAGTTTTAACGAAATTCGTGAAAATGTGGATTCACGGATATTTTTTTTACTCAACCTCTGAACGCCAATAAAAATCTAAACTTTTTTTTACTTTAGTTACTCTAATAGCACATCTACATATACATACCAACTTTCAACTTTCTAGCACAAGCCGTTTCTGAGATATAAAAAACCACCACTCACCCCCGTACCTTGTTACCCCTATGAACAATTTTATTTTTCTAGGATGTCTCTATAGTGGCTCTATATAATCCTAAATTTTTAGCTTTGTATTCATTACAGTTGACGAATAGAAGATAGAAGAAACCCCAAACGTGCTCTTAAAGCCAAAGTGAGTGGTAACAGGCCGGTTGGTAAACACGCAAGTGATGGAAGGACTCGATTGATGAAGATAGCAAACCCATCTTAAAAATTAGCAGCTGGAGGACGCGGTCTTTGGATCGAGACGATTGGAGGCGACGACTACAGGAGGCCAGGGCTCGATTTGGGTTTATAGGTCATGACAAACGGACCAATATTATCAGGAATCTAAATTGTTTTGGGGGTGATTAACAACCTACAAGGCTTTAAAAGGATCGCTTTGGGCACTCTTTTGGTGTCGAAAAATTCTTGGTTTCGCGCTTTAATTGATTCATTTTGAGAAAAACTCCGAAAAAATTATAAAGGAAAGTATTTAAGCAATATACTTTCTGAATGCGATGAAGTTATGTCCAATTGCTACTCAATTTATGCAGCTATGAGACATTAAATAAAGCAAACAGTAAATACGTTAATATTTGAATGTGTAGTAATATGAGATAAAGTTTTCTGACCAAACTGTGGGTTTTACACCTCTAAATGTTATAAAGAAAAAAGAGGTGTTTAATGACATTTTAGCACTGTCTTATCTAAACATCTGTGTAGAATTTCAATTATCAAATTTTATTGGCTTTTAGGCGCGGTATTCGTGCTAATGGATTAACACTTTTGGAAGACGATTTAGTTTTAGGTCATTATTTATGATTAAAACTTTCGCACAACTAATTAAGCTCAGTGAAACAGAAGGAAAGGTAGTTTTGTAATGAATTTCAGTGAATTTTAGAAACGAATACGTTATCGACTTTCGGTTTAACAGTGCATTTGTGGAAATAGTACAAGAAACGGTACAACATGTAGGTACCTACGGCGGACAGGGTTATATTACGCCTTGAAACGTGAAAATTCAAAATTTGGGAATAGGAGAATTATAACTTTATTATTATTTTTTTAATTTCAGGTCGATCACAATATTTTTTTATTCAAAAGTAAAAAAGGAATACTAATGGAGAATCATCTTAAAATTTTCTTAATAGACATTCTTGGCAGTTATTTTCGCGGATAACTCGAATATATGGAAACATGTGATATACCTAAACTTGGATATCAAAGATTGTGATTGAGCTAACATATTATGTTCGATATATTTGGATAAATATAATTTCTCATTGGTAGAGATCTTTTATTACCTAATTTACCTATTGTGTTAGTGTTTGATATGAATACATGTTAATAAACACCATTTATGAAGTTTTACTTTATTACTTTTTAATAATAAAGTATTGTGATCGACCTGAAATTGGAACTTCTGTAGAACTATGATAGGACACATTTACAAAAAAATGGTTGATTTCGGTCCAGGGATGTGGAAAAAAGGGAAAAAATAAGACTTCCGAAACGCTTGAAAGCAGGGATTGAAACATTCTAAAATCCATATCTCCTGAACGGTTAATGTTAGAAGGTTGAAACTTTGTAGGTGTCTTAAGGGATGGTACGGGTTTAGTCAAGGGCTAACATTTTTGATTGGTGCGATGGGTAAAAACTTTGGATTATAATATCTGCCGAACCGATTGTACCAGGAAGTTAAGATTTTATTTCTGTGTATACAATTAAAAGTGAAGTCTACTGAATGTAAAATTTTTGAGTGTGAGATTGAGCACGAATGGTGGGGTATAGCCATTTTTCAAAAAAAAATTGTTTTTATATCTCAAGAACCGTACCAGACATGATCTCAAAATTTTTACAGGAGATAGGACCAGTAGATCTATAGTAGAAGAAGGATTTTGGGGGTGTGGGTGTAGGATGTGATGGTTGCAGGGTTTGGATAGGAAAAAATTCTGATTTTTATTTCTCAAAAACCGCAAAGGATAGAAAGCTAAAAATTGACGACTATATATAGCCACTATAAAGACATCTTACAAAAATAACATTTTTGATGGGGTAGCAAGGTACGGGGGTATCCCAGAAACGGCTGGAAAGTTGAAACTTAGTACGTATATGAAGATGTGCCACTAGAGTAATCGAAGCAAAAAAAAGTTCAATTTAGATCACGATGTTCACGATCAGCTGCAAGCCAATCGTATGATACTCTAGATGAAATACTGAACACCGATTTATATTGTAGTTGGGGATAAAGTGGATTAGGGAGAGCGCATGTAGTTTGTCCTGTATTAAGGACTCCCATTTCGTTACTATTCGAAACTAAAAAACAGTACCATCGGCGTTCAATTTCATATCTGGAAATAGGTGAGTCACCGAAGTAAAATTTTTCTTTTTCAAGGGCATTCACATGGGTGGTGCAGGATGGACTCACTCGACCTCTAGCAAACTTATCTTCTTACCTGAAATCATTTAAAAATTAATAGTTATGTACAAAATTTCAAATTCCTTGCTTGAAGCGTTCAAAAGTTATCGGAAAATATTGTTGAACACGTGTCTGAAGGATATTTCGTATGGGGGCTATCGGAAAGAGTAAACGGATTTAACTGACTAGTAAACTCAAGTTTTGTTTTCATTTAAAACTAATTTGTACAAAATTCCGAAATTGAATTATAGTGAGTTCCGTAAATTGAGTGAATGCTACATGAATAACAAAAGGGATTTTCTTTATAATTATACCTTTAGCTGAAAATATTAGAAAATTAACACATATAAATTTTCAAAGTCGTAGCTTAATCCGTTCTGAAGCTATCGTCAAATATTCTTGAACACGTCTTTTAAGGACTTTTTGTATGGAAGCTACCTGAAGGAGTAAAGGAATTTCACTGACTAATGAACTTGAACTTTATTTACACCCAAAACTAATTTGCACAAAATTTCAACTAAACGATTTTTTGAGTTCCGCAGGATAGTTTTACAGGATTTTTGTATGGCAGCAACTTTTTCATATTCATATATTTAATTGCAGTTATTGAAAAAAATGTACAAAATTTCAAAGTCCTAGCTTAAGGCGTTGGTTGGTCAATATTCTCGAACACGTCAGCATACTCGACTGGGGTAGTTTCTTTGACGGAAAATCATCAGAAGAATCCTTAACTGTTTTTTACAATATCTTACACGAGCAAATAGACCGATATGTACCGCTCGGTACCTCCATGAAACGGCGTCACCCTGTATGGTTCAACGAGACCGTTCTTAAGGAGTTGCGCATAGAAAAAATCTCCACAAGAAATACAAGCAAACCAAATCTGACTCTGCTTACCTACAATTTGTGGCTTAGCGCACATTGGTCAGAAATGAAATAAAGTCTGCCTTTTCCGTATATGTCGAAACAATCAATCAAATGTAACCAAGCCGTTCTGGTCTCATGTGAAAAACACCAGAAAAGGTTCTCAGACAAACAATGTCTTCAAACACGTGGATAACCACATCACGGACCATCAATTTATATGCGACCTCTTCGCCAAGTTCTTCTCCTCTGTGTTTTCTATATCGAACCGGGATCTGACCTATGATTTTGGCGCTTCTACACACAACTCATTGAGACCAGCTTACTTCTCCAACTACGATGTCTTAGTTTGTATTAATTCTTTAGATCCAAACGTCAATGGTGGGCCGGATGGTTTAACAAATCACTTCGTGAAGCCGCTCGCTCCTGAATTTTCTCGTCCTCTGTCACTTACCATATACATAACAATCTACTTAACGAAGGCTCTTTCCCTAAAATATGGAAACTGTCGAATGTCATTTCTATACTTAAGAAAGGAGACCCCACTGACGTCAATAATTATCGTCCCATATGTATGTACATTAAATTGTTTCAGCAAAATTTTTTAACGACTTATCCATAACTTAATATCTGACAAACTTGGAGTACTGATCTCACCTCACCAACACGGTTTCGTTCGGAGGCGCTCTACTGTTACTAACTTATGTGCATTTACGGATGCCCTCGAAAAACATCTATCAGTACACACTATATATACGGACTTCTTAGCGTTTGACACTGTAAACCACAAAATTCTCATTTCAAAACTGGAGAGATATGGCTTATCGGGCTCGTTATTGAACGTTTCAAAATAGTACCTCTCTGATCAAAAAATGCGTGTCGCGTTCAAAGGTAAGCTATCGGAAAATTTCTCAGCTCCCTCAGGAGTTCCACAAGGTTCCATACTGGTTCCACTCTTGTTCAACCTTTTTATAAATGATATTCCTCTTGGTATTTCCTCCACTCCTCTTCTATATGCCGATGATCTCAAACTCTTCAGAATAATTAAGATCAATGAAGATTGCATCTGCCTTCAATCTGATCTAGACTACTTGTCTCGATGGTGTGATTTGAACGACATGCCACTTAACATAGCGAAATTTTTCTTTATGAACTTCACCTACAAGATGATTCCTGCTGTGTTCCATTATTCTATTAATGGTACCAGCCTATCCACTGTCACTAATATAAAGGATATCGGTGTTATTTTTGACCCGAAGCTGAAATTTGATGATCACATCGCGGAAATCGCTAATAAAGCCTATAGGCTCTCTGGTTTTTCCCTTCGTGTTTCGTCATCGTTTAACTGCGTTGGCACTTCTTTGGTATTGTTTACGTCACTCGTGCGCAGTTTCTTGGAGTATTGTTCTGTTGTGTGGAGTCCCCATCACAACTGTCACATCGCTGCGATCGAGTCTGTGAAGCGCAAGTTTACACGCTCCCTCTTCTACAGATTCAACATACCATACGCGGACTATAATACAAGACTCACAGAGTTTCAACTTCCTCTACTAAACCAACGTAGAACGTACCTTGGCACGACCTTTTTATTTAAAATTTCTAGTAATAGCATTTGTTGTAATTTCTTACTTGACGAGCTCTCTTTCAGAACGGACTCAGTTGGTACCAGAAATCGTAACATTTTTGCCCTCCATGAGCATTACTTGATGTCTACTATTACTCTCCATCGGTTATGCTCCAAAGGTCGCGCGACACACTCCAGCTCGGATCTCTTTCCACTTCATATTCATCGTTTATCCTAAAACTTAAACAACAACTTCTTTAGACTCTGATTTTTCTATTGTTTTCTTTTTTAACAACTCACTCCAATTTGTAAATCTTTATATATGTAAATTTCTATTCATTCTAAGCCCTAAGCTATTGTGTAAGTGAAATGTATATTTTCTTCAATGGCTTTAAGTTAAATTAAATTAAATTAAATAACATGTATTTAAGGACTTTTTGTATAGCAGCTACTCGAAGGAGTAGGACGATTTTGCCCGTTAACGAACTTAGGCTTACAAATTCGACCAAACATCCAGATTCAATTTCAAGATCCTAGGTCAAGGCGTTCTTGTGTTATCGTGCTAACTGGCGGACAGACGGACAGACGTACAGATGGACAGACAGACGGACGGACCGACTTCAAGCGGATTTGGAGCTTTTGGCCACAAATAAACACAAAATAATATATAACTTTTTTTTCGTTCGTCGCTTGGTTCTATGCGTACAAACTTTTGGACTGAATTAAACTTATAATCAGATTTCATCTAAAGTATTTCATCTAGACAACCTAAAGAATAACCAGAGGGTATTTGGAACATTATTTTTTAAGTTGTCAGTCGCATAGTAATCTACACCGCATCTCAGCATTAAACGCGTTCCGGACTTCTACTCAAAAAATAATAAAGTTGCGTCCAGACTGTTGACAGATTTTAAAACTGCTGTTGTGCGTCAAATACTTTCCCTGAATCTGAATTTATCGGAACGGTAGATCACATTCTTCTACTATGAAACAATCTATTATACTCACATAATAATCATTAAAAATGACATAAATTTCGACGACTATTTGTCATTATGCTAATTTTTATTCAGAATATTCTTTGATAATCGGTTTGAGATTAAAATATAAAGAGACAAAAGAAAATCGGAACAAGGCAAAATTTGTTTCATGGCTATTAATTATAAATTCACATAATTTTTAATTTTTTCTAATTGATTATTGAAACAAAATATTTAAGTTCTTTGTTAAATATTTTGTATAACATAAAGCCGTTAGAATATTATCAAACATCTTACTACTGAATAGCTTAGTCGTTATTTGATTATAACTCATGATCATTTTATTAATAAAGCAGTATTTAGAATCGTATTCATCAGCTTATATAAATCGATTAGATAGATTGAATATGTCATTCTAAATCATTATTTTAAACTACAGGAGGTCTGCGAGCTTAGTCAGTTATCCATATGCATACCAGAATATTTATGTTTTGTGATTTTAACAAAAAAGGTGGATTGATTGTTTTGTTATCGACTTCTCGCTTTTATAAGATTTAAAGAACTTTGTATGGGAACCAGTAGCGTAGCGTGAGTTTCCGTCGATCGAGAAAGCAAGTTTTACGACCCTAACCCGAATGCCTTTGTTCTTCCTGAGTTCATTCTATCAGTTCAGTATATAAATAACCACCCGAACTTTCAAACAACCTCTATTAGGTTAAAAAAAACGGATGCAATTAAAGTAGAACGAAATTGATTTATTAATATAAATTCACAAACTTATTCAAAATCGCCTGGATTTTATTTGTTCAAATTTGGTACAATAACATAATTGAAATCAAGATTGAAATCTTTTCAGAGGTCGTGTCTTCGAATTCCACTTATGCCGTAGTCCTACTCCTTTCCAAATACCCAGTTTTCCTTAATTATCAAAAAACCCATTCTCAATTGACTAGCGTGAGGCAAACACTCTTGTGTCGTACATACTTGTGGATAACGGTGCGGGTATTTCGGCAGTCGTCAAAAGGCTTAGGCTCGTTTCACACTGTCCGGTTTGCGCCGTACGGTTTCTCGCTACTGTATAAACCGTACAGTGTGAACGATTGCCCAATTCGGATTTTTGCCCTACGGCGAGAAACCGTACGGCGCAAAACGGACGAACTTCATCCTCATGGCAGCGAACTGCACTAAGATTTCGACCTATTGCTTAGAGATAATGAAAGTTTCACTAAAACTTCTGCGAGATTTTGAGTTTAACGTTATCGTCGCTGACATGGATCGACGAATTTTAAGACCCGACATTTCGGACCAAACAGCGCAGTCTGATAGAGCCGTTCTGACATTGGTCAAATCTTCAAGGGATGTTCTAGCGAGAACCGTCGGTTTGCAGCACTTTACAATAAATATCGAAATATTTTATACTCGAATATGGAAACCACACGCAAAAAACACACAATCCACCAAGGACGACCAACCTTTTTCAAGCCGCGACGCCTCTTGCCCAATCGAAATCATGTCATCGAAAATTCCCATCACATCGCACTTTGCGACCCTACCATACATACCAGCGACATTGCGCAGTAAGATTTTCGATGTGATTCACGGTACAGCTCATCCAGGTGCTAAAGCAGCTATTTAGCACTGAAGTTCATCTGCCCTTCGATCAATAAATATCCCCGAACGTATGTATGTCGTGCGCGAAGGCCAAATTATCACAACGTAAAAAGCCCATTTGGCAAAATTGGGCCAGTAACTGAAAAGTTCATCATTGACAGCTTTACACGTTGGTCAGAAGCATGCCCAATTGCGGACATTATCCTGTAAAAAAATGATCATGAAGAGAATCCTATTAGTCCTTGGTGTAGCTGCAGTCACAATATCCTGTAAAAATGTCTTCACTCAAATTACAGAACTCACTATAACTCAAGAAATCGTTCAGCCACGAATTCGGAATTTTGTACACTAGTCAGCAAAATCCTTATACTCCTTTGGGTAGCTTCGGTATGAAAAGTCCTTAAGACACGTGTTAAATATTATTTTCCGATAGCTTTTGAATGCTTCAAACTAGGAATTTGAAATTTTGTACAAATTAATTTTTAAATGGTTACAGATAAAGGGACAAGTATGCTAGAAATTGAGTGAGTCCTGCCTGCACCTCCCATGTAAAAATCCTTGAAAATGGAAAATTTTGCTGTCGGTAACTTACTTAGTTATAGATATGAAATTGAACACTGATGATATTGTTTTACTTTATTATTAATAATACAGTATTGTTATCGATTTTTTAAAAAAAAATTTGATACCCTAAAAAATTGACATGTAGACACGAAAAAAGCAAAAAAAAATGTCAGTCCGTCTGTCCGCCATACGCCGTACGTCGACCGGTGTACGCAAAATTGTTTGAAGGCTCGTAGCACTCAAACCCTTTGAGCTATTTAGTTGAATTTTTTTCGTCGATAGACTGGGTAGGCCCCTTGAAGTGACCAAATTGTGAGGGGAGGAGGTGTAAGGGGGGAGATGGGGGAAGCGTTTTAGACGAAAAAGTTTGGTTTTTAGATCTCAGCAACCGCTTTTGCTAGGAGGATGAAGCTTGAAACGTATATAGGGTAAAGACCCCAGTTCCGAGCCCCCTTAAGACAAATGTTGACTTTGAGTCATCGTTAAAAATCAGAATATACAGTTACCAATCTGATATTTTACTGTTCTGATTTAATATTTTATTCTTATTTGTTATAATACCGATTCAACAAAAAATTGGTATAATAGTTTAAAGAAAATCAATAAAAAGTTTAAAATGGCCTTTGTTCCAGTTCCGAGCCGCTCTGATCCTAATTCCGAGCCATCATGTGCCAGTTCCGATCCTCACATGCTCTCATAGCAAATAGTACCTAACATTTAAAGAAGCCAAGATTTTAAACAAAAATAAATATATTTTTCATTTTAACCAAAAAAAAAGGTGTTGATGAAATAATAAAACTTTGTTTTTCGGTTTGTCGTATCGCTAACCGCGCAGGAGTATCAGGCTTCGTAAGAAACGACGTAATGTCTGATACATTTCAATCACCCATAAAAATAATTGGCAATTTAGATATATTGAAGTTTTCAACGTTCTATAATTATGAAAAATGTTAAGATCACATTTATATAGCAATTAAATATACTATATATAACTTTGGTGCTGACATCAGTAATTGCTTCAGGTGTCCTAACTGACAAAGAAGGGTGTCGCTGGAGGAATCTCTTGTACCATTTATTCCCGGGGGTGTTATTTTTAAATGGATTTCCTCTAGGCAGGGCATCCAAAAATTCCTTTACAGCAAATAGAATATCCTCTTTTCTTCTAAAGAAGCCTTTGAGATGACACTGTAATATCCAATTTTCTCTTCTTCTTTATCAGTTAAAATAGGTGAAGGGCCACTGATTTGTTTATGCGTTCTATTATGCAAACGGTTTCGTATTGTACCGCGCGGAATCCCATGTTTCTGAGCTACAGAACGAATTGTTGACCCTTTCCTTATTTCCTCTAAAGCAACCTGTAATTGCTCCTGTGTATATTTCGGTTTTGGCATATTCAATTACCTTATATCTAAAACAAGTGAATATTTTTAAACTTTATCATAGTAAATACACTTCGTAACCAAAAATATCTATAATAATTCAATATAACAATATCATATTAAAATATTTTCGGTATAATTATATGTTTAATTAAGATTGTATTTTTAAGGAAATTGTCTTAAAATTCGAAGGAGGCTCAGAACTTGGGGCTCACAACAGGGTCCATGAAAAAGATACATAAATGCCAGTTGCGAGCCACCCGGCTCGAAAATGGAAATTATCAGAAATACAGTACCAGTCCCGAGCCGTCTTATTATTCTAATTAAATATAAAATTTTCAATGTTTAATAAATTACATAATAATATTTGTAGCACGCACTTTCCATATTGTCACAATACTTACACCAATTATATAAAACTTATGTTTTAAGCACTATGGTGTCACTGAAGTTTCTTAACGAAAAAAATAAGGAACTTGCCGTTTTGTGAAACACTTGTGTTATTTACGAATTCTGACAACAATTGAAAATATTTTACACGAAGCCTATAGCTGAATTACTAAAAGCAATTGAAAGTGATTGCTAAAAATGATAGTGAAGGAAAAATTGTCATGAATTCTTAGCTATTCGTGGAATTAAAGATGGTGGCTCGGAACTGGCGAAGGGCTCGCAATTGGGTTCTTTACCCTAGAGCTTTGATTTGGAAAAAAATTGGTGATATGGGTGAAGGAGTGAAGGAGTGAAGGAGTGGGGGGGGGGGAAATAATGCGTCCGAGACGCTCGAAATCTGAGATTGACACATTCTAAAATCCATATCTCCTAAACTGTTAATGTCAGGAAATTAAAACTTAATGAACATCTGTAAGTATACTAGGAGAATAGATCGGAAACAAATTTTTGAGAGGAGGCAGTGTCGTACGGGGGGGGGGGGGGGGTAAAAAACTTGAGATTACGATATCTTTCGAACCAATTGCACTAGAAAAATAAAATTCGGTTTCTGTATAAAGGTTGACCAATAAAGTTTGATGAAAGTAAAATTTTTTAAGGGGGCGGTGGAGCATGGAAGTAGAGGGGATAAGAATTTTTTAAAAAAACCACGTTTCATATCTCAAGAACAGTGTAAGATAGATGCTTAGAATTTTTACCAGAAGTAGGCGTAATAGACCCCTATCTGGAAAAAAAAGTTTGGCGGTGGTCGTGTAGGGGTTGAGGGTGGAGGAGGGTGAATAAGAAGAGTTTCGATGAGTATCTTGAGAACCGATAATGATATAAAACTGAAACTTGGTATTTGGATAGACATGTAGTAGTGGCATGTTGGAAAAATATAATTTTATATAGTGGTAGTATGGTACGGCGGTGGGGGGTGTTTTTCCTATCTATAGAACGGCTTATGCTAGAAAGTTAAAACTCGGTACGTATATGTAAATCAACCAGAAATTCAATTTCAAATATCCACTGGCGTTTGGAAGGGGGGGGGGCGAAAAAAATTATTAGTGCAAATGGAATGCATATATTTTCACGATTTTCGTCATATCTATTAGGTCTTCCCAAATATTGAATTTATTTTTATTCTACAGCTTCTACATATAATCACCTAGAAAGAGTTTTCAGGATTTTTTAAAATTCGACCCGTAAGAGGGTGTAAAGGGGTTTTATACTTTTTCACGAATTCTGCAGTATCCCCCATGTCTGATCGATATCGAATTTGTTTTCACTTTCATGGGCTTGCGTAGTAATCGCCTAAAACCTGTTTTTAAGTTTTTTTCTTTTTCAGCCCCTAAGAGGGAATAAAGGATTGAACATGTTTTCACGAATTTTGCCATATCTTTTAGAAGTGAAAAGAAATTGAATTGGTTTTTACTTTCTCGTGCTGTCTTCATATTTATTTATTAACTCCTTTCAGGGTTTTTGGATATTCAACCCCCAAGTGGGTGTAAGGAGGTTGCATATGTTTTCACAGATTCTTACATATTGCTTAGATCTGATGACATATCGAATTCATTTTTACTTCCTGAGGTTTCATATACTATAAGCGCCAAAAAGTCAATTTCAGTAGTTTTAGATATTCAATCCTAAGGGGTGTAAGGGGTTGTATGGTTTTCAAAGCTTCGACATATTTCTTAGGTTTGATGAGATATTTGATCGCTTTTCATTTCCACAGACTTTTTATGTAATCGCCTACAAATGCATTTCCCAATTTTTGGATATTCAACCACCAAGGGTTTGCATATGTTTTCACAATTTTTGCCATCCCTTAGTTCTGATGAGATATAAAATTGGTTATTACGGCATTTGATGTAATGACCTAAAAACCGATTTCACGATTTTTGGAATTTCAAAAACCAAGGGGTTGTAAACGGTTTGCTTGCGTTTTAACAAATTTTTCAAAATCCCTTGTGTCTCATGAGATATCAAGTTGCTTCTTATGAAATCGTTTAAAAACCTGTTTAACAATTCGTCACATCTCATAAGTCTGATAAGGCAAAAAATTCGTTTTTACTTCTATGGGCTTTTAGTGTACATAATATACCGAAATTCGAATAGTCTACACGGGCTTTTTTAATGTTTAGTTAGCTAAAAATTTCTTTTTTAAATATTTTAATTTTAGGAAAAAAAATTAACTTTCCAAGAAACGTCATAATCTTGAAACAAATACTGATAGACTCCGACTTTGACCGCTCCCGAACTTTGACCCGAAAAATAATAAAGTTTCGCCCAGACCATTGCCAGATTTTTTTAGTTTCGTGTAGTAACCAAATGAGATTCCTTAATAAAGGACAACGCACTCTTAATTCTACTTTATCCCCAACTACAATATAAATCGGACTTCAGTATTTCATCTAGAGTATCTTACGACTGGCTTGCAATCGATCCTGACTGCAGTATGTTTATACTCTAGATGAAATCATATAGAGTATTATAAGTTTAATCCAGCCCAAAAGTTTGTAACGCATAGAACCAAGCCTCGGACGAAAAAAAGTTATATATTATTTTTTGTTTATTTGTGGCCAAAAACCTCAAATCCGCCTGACGTCCGTCCGTCCGTCCGTCCGTACGTACGTCCGTCCGTCCGTCCGTCCGTCCGTCCGTCTGTCCGTGAACACGATAACTCAAGAACGCCTTCACCTAGGATCTTGAAATTTTGAATCTGGATGTTTGGTTGAATTTGTAAGGCTAAGTTCGTTAACGGGCAAAATCGTCCTACTCCTTCGGGTAGCTGCCATACAAAATGTCCTTAAAACACGTGTTCAAGAATATTGGTCGATTACTTCAGAAGGGTTTAAGCTACGACATTGAAATTTTGTACGTGTTATTTTTCCAATAGTTGGAGCTAAATATATGATTATGAAGAAAATCCTGTTAGTCCTTCGTGTAGCTGCCATACAATTATCCTGTCAAAATGTATTCACTTATTTTACGAAACTCACTATAACTCAAGTAATCTTTTAGCTACGAATTCGGAATTTTGTACAAGTTAATTTTGAGTGAAAAGAAAGTTCGAGTTTACTAATCAGCGAAATCCTTTTACTCCTTCTGGTAGCTGCCATACAAAATATCCTTAAAACGCGTGTTCAACAATATTTTCCGATAACTTCTGAACGCTTCAAGCTACGAATTTGAAATTTTGTACACATTAATTGAATGGTTCCAAGGAAAAGGATAAATATGTAAGAAATCGAGTGAGTGCTTCCTGCACCTCCCATGTGAAAGTCCTTCAAAAAGCACATTTTTTTTTCGAAACACTGACTATTGTCTTTTAGGTTTGAGTAGCAATCTAATAGCAGTCCTTAATAAAGGACATACAACATGCACACACGTAATTCTACTTTATCCCCAACTACAATATAAATCGGAGTTCAGTATTCATCTAGAGTATTATACGACTGGCTTGCAGCCGCTCGTGACTGCAGTATGTTTTTTAAATAATTCTACTGCACTTAGATTGCTGACCAAATTGTAACGAGAAAAGGAGGAGAAAAGAAGAGCAAGGCGAGGTGTTCTAGCCTTTCTAGCCTAACTTCAACAAAATAAAAATATAATATTTTATAGGGGTAGTATGGTACGGGGGTGGGGGTGTTTTTCCTAACTATAGAACGGCTTATGCTAGAAAGTTGAAATTCGGTACGTATATGTAAATCAACTAGAAAAGTCATTTTGATTAAAAAAAAATTCAAATATCCATTGCCGTTCGGAAGTGGGAAAAAAAAAATTATTAGTGAAAATGGAATGCATATATTTTCACGATTTTCGTCACATCTATTAGGTCTTTCGAAATATTGAATTAATTTTTTTTCTACGGCTTGTTCATATAAATACCTAGAAAGTGTTTTCAGGATTTTTTAAAATTGGACCCCCAAAGTGGCGTAAAGGGGATGTATACATTTTCACGAATTCAGCCGTATCCCTCAGGTCTGATTAGATATCGTATAACTTTTTACTTCCACGGGCTTATTTAATAATCACCTAAAACTTGTTTTCAAGGTTTTTCCTTTTTCAACCCCTAAGAGTGTAAAAACGGGTTGAACATGTTTTCACGAATTCCGTCATATCTCTTAGAAGTGATAAGTCATCGGATTGGTTTTCACTTCCTCGGGCTTTCTTTATATATATATCTGAAAACTGATTTGAGGATTTTTGGATATTCAACCCCAAAGTGGGTGCAAGGGGTTTGCATATGTTTTCACAAATTCTTACATATTTCTAGTTCTAATGAGATATCGAACTCATTTTTACTTCCTAAGGCTTCCTACATAATCGTCAAAAACTTGATTTCAGGATGTTTGTTATTCACCTCCAATAGGACGTAAGGCTTTCGACATATTTTTCAGGATTGATGAGATATTAGATTGGTTTGCACTTCCACAGACTTTTTATATAATCGTCTTCAAACGCATTACCGATTTCATGTAATGGCCCGAAACCAAATCACGAAAAACCTTGTAATGGCGTAACAACTGATATTATACTAGGACTAGATCTCGTCGCCTTGTATGACCCAATTTTGTAATTCATGTTATATGAGGCAGCGGCGTAAGTATTCTAGCGCGACCCCATTTTAACCGCTTCCCGAACTTTTTTTTGGGTTTTCAGTCACATAGTAACCTACACTGCATCTCAGAATTAAACTCGTTCCGAACTTCTACCCAAAAAATAATAAAGTTGCGCCCAGACTGTTGGCAGATTTTTTTAACTATCACTGAACGCAAAATAATGAATTCAACTATCTTATCTATCTATAAATAAATGATTTCATCTACATATCAAGTACAAACATTAATGAAATCATTTAGTGAGAGCCTTTGCTATGTTGATGATTCATTTTAGAAATGTACCGTTATTATATGATGTAACTAATGTCAATTTTCCACTCCATGTGCGATGTATCCAAACAGTAATTACAAATGCCAGAAGACATATAATAACAAACTTGTTATTCAATTTAACTATTATCCAACTCTGACTCCTCTTCCAATCACATATTACGGATTTGAATTCACTTTACCGCGCTTTAAGACACCTTCTGGTAAAACCAGAATTGCACACATAATTACGGAAATGTGCATTTATGGCTGGCCGGTCCTTCCTACAAGCCGCATAAGAACGCTAATAACTTTTATTAAGTTCTGATACATCGGGAAGACGTACACAGTTTGCACGCAATGATAACTAGCATCCCAGCGATAGATCAAAAGCTATGAAAATCGGATGACCGAAAGGTAGCCAAAGACAAGAAGTTCTAGCTGAGTGTTTCCTGAGATTGCCCGCAACCAATTTGCACAAAACAAAAATATAATTCACAATCGCGGCAATGTCAATGGACTCGTGGTCGTCATCATCGACTAGTGGACCTTCCACTATCCCAATGATGGCATAGGTGATGCGGACTGGTCCACCAACAGGTAGCAAAATCTAATTCCGGTCTTATCGAAAAATGCTAGTGAATACCAAAAACAGGTGAGTCGATTCATTAATGTCAGCGGTAAGACAGTCTCCAGAAGCGATGTGTGGACATTATAGTGGCTGGGGTATAGACTTAGCTATAACGTACCTATCACTGACCAAGACACTATGTGAATTCCGGATTAGCGAGGTACACGAAGCCTTAACTTCTTCGGATTGCCTTCGACGTAATGGCTCGTGGCTTAGATGCTTCACTTTTTACTTAACTAAAACATTTTCCGTTTTAATAATCACATCGGCGGATTCATATGAAGTTTGGGTCTGTCTTTGTTTTGGGATTGAATTCTTTCAGATAAGATGCCGTTCAAAATAAAATTGAAGACGATTTTAGAGTGTACAGTTTTCTTACTTCAGGACATAAAAAAAATCGACGAACTGTAATTTAATTTTGGTCGAATTTTATTAAAAGTCCGAGATACAGTTGAATTTCCTGCATGATATAATGATATTTTGATAGCGTTATGTTGTTTCGGAAAAATAACGAACGCTATTATTAAGAATGGCGAAACAATGAAGTTGTTATGGCGTGATTGAGATGATATTTGTTAGGAATAATAATCAGATAATTATCGGCAGTTGGGAGCAGTTTGTTCGCTTCGTTTTTAATTAGATAATTATATAGCGTACAATAGGTTGATAGCCGAAAATGGTTTTTGTTTACATAAAATAATGCGGTAGCGGTGTTAGCATTTGATGATCAAATTATTTTAGCTGTTTGTGTATATCCCCAGCAGGGGCGTAGATTAGAACAGTATTTCGCCACAAGGTAGTGTCCTAGACCTTTACATTATCCTAGGATTTCATTACTATTTTGTCTTTGTTATTAATTTCACATGTTAACAATCGGTTCAATGATTGCAGTTGTATCTAACCCAGGTTCGATGCTATAAGAAATCGTACAGAAAAGTATCTACCTTCACTGCTTGCCGTGCTCTCAAATTACGTACACTCCAATCAATCGATCAAAAGGTTTTTTGTTCCAGAAAATCCCACTTAAGCTGTTGATAAGACCACAGCCAGAAGGAAATTATTCTTCTTATAATATACCTTTCGCTATACTCCGGATTACCCGAGTAGAAATTTTATCCGGCTCAAGTCCGGTCCAGATCAGGCGTGCCTGAAAATAAATCCGGTCCAGATCAGGCGAACCCAATCTGGGCCTGATTAGGGTGTAACGCTCTCGCGAATCTGGGCCGGACATGGCGATTTAGCGTAATTCTGGCCGGACTTGGGCTAGGCTTCAGCCTGATCAAGCCCAAACATGAGCCAGAGGTAGCCCGGATCGACTCTACTGATAAAAATTAAATGTGTTTCCAACAAAAAACAATTTTTAAAATAAAAAAATTACATTTTAGAACACATTAATTTATTATATGTACATCATTCTTTGTTTTTTACTTTATTATTTTAATAATAAAGTATTGTTATCGATTTTTAAAACAAAAAAATTTGCTACCCTGAAAATTTTTTTTTCCACGTTTCATGACTAATAGACACCAAAAAAGCAAAAAAAATTTTCAGTCCGTCTGTGCGCCGTACGCCGTACGCCGTCCGCTGTACGCTAAACGTTTGAAAGCTTATAGTTCTCAAACTCTTTGAGCTATTAAGTTCAATTTTTGAATTTTTTTGTTGGTAGACTGAGCAGACCCCTTCTAGTGGCCACCTTTTGAGGAGTGGGGGTATGAGGAGGAGGTGGGGGAAGCGTTTTAGACGAAAAATTTTGGTTTCTAGATCTCAGTAACCGCATAGGCTAGGAGGCTGAAACTTGGAACTTATATAGAGCATCAATAGTGGACCCATTTGCAAAAAAAAATTATAATATGGGTAAAGAGGTGTGGGAGTGGGGGGAATAATAATGCGTCAGAAATGCTCGAAAGCCGAGATCGAGACATTCTAATATCCATATCTCCTAATCGGTTAATGTCACGAAATTAGAACTTAATGAACATCTGTGTGTATACTAGGAGAATAGATCCGAAACAAATTTTTGAGAGGGGGCAGTGACGTACGGGGGTGGGGGTTGAAAAACTTTAGATTACGATATCTTACGAACGCATTGTACTAAAGAAATAAAATTTGGTTTCTGTATAAATGTTGACAAATAAGGTTTATTGAAAGTAAAATTTTTTAAGGGGGCGGTGGAGCATGGAAGTGGAGGGGGTAAGAATTTTTTTAAAAAATCACTTCTCTTATCACAAGAACGGTGTAAGATAGATGCTTAAAATTTTTACCAGAAGTAGGCCTAATAGACCTTCAGTAGAAATTCATGGATGTGGGTGTAGAGGGTAAGGGTGGGGGAGGGTGAAAAGTAAAAAGTTCCGATTTTTATATCTCGAGAACCTATATCAATATAAAGCTGAAACTTGGTATTTAGATAGAACTGTAGTAGTAGCATGTTGAAAAAATATAATTTTTTATAGGGGTATTATGGTACGGGGGTGGGGGGTGTTTTTCCTAACTATAGAACGGCTTATGCTAGAAAGTTGAAATTCGGTACGTATATGTAAATCAACTAGAAAAGTAATTTTGATTAAAAAAAAATTCAAATATCCATAGCCGTTCGGAAGTGGGGTAAAAAAAATGATCAGTGAAAATGGAATGCATATATTTTCGCAATTTTCGTCATATCTATTAGGTCTTTCGAAATATTGAATTCATTTTTTTTCTACGGCTTCTTCATATAAATGCCTAGAAAGTGTTTTCAGGATTTTTTAAAATTGGACCCCTAAAGTGGCGTAAAGGGGATGTATACATTTTCACGAATTCAGCCGTATCCCTCAGGTCTGATTAGATATCGAATAACTTTTTATTTCCACGGGCTTATTTAATAATCACCTAAAACCCGTTTTCAAGGTTTTTCCTTTTTCAACCCCTAAGAGTGTAAAAACGGGTTGAACACGTTTTCACGAATTCCGTCATATCTCTTAGGAGTGATAAGTCATCGGATTGGTTTTTACTTCCTCGGGCTTTCTTTATATATATCTAAAAACTGATTTGAGGATTTTTGGATATTCAACCCCAAAGTGGGTGCAAGGGGGTTGCATATGTTTTCACAAATTCTTACATATTTCTAGTTCTAATAAGATATCGAACTCATTTTTACTTCCTAAGGCTTCCTACATAATCGTCAAAAACTTGATTTCAGGATGTTTGTTATTCAACTCCAATAGGACGTAAGGCTTTCGACATATTTCTCAGGATTGATGAGATATTAGATTGGTTTGCACTTCCACAGACTTTTTATATTAATTATATTAATCGTCTTCAAACGCATTTCCGATTTCATGTAATGGCCCGAAACCAAATCACGAAAAACCTTCTAATGGCGTAACAACTGATATTATACTAGGACTAGAGCTCGTCGCGGTGTATGACCCAATTTTGTAATTCATGTTATATGAGGCAGCAGCGTAAGTATTCTAGCGCGACCCCATTTTAACCGCTTCCCGAATTTTTTTTTGGGTTTTCAGTCACATAGTAACCTACACTGCATCTCAGAATTAAACTCGTTCCGAACTTCTACCCAAAAAATAATAAAGTTGCGCCCAGACTGTTGGCAGATTTTTTTTCTTTGGATCTCGCGATTTCCGTCCCAATCCAAAGCGTTGTTGATGACGTTGCCAATTGCATCGGTGATGTCTTTTTCGGTAACGATGCGTGATGAGTACCCAGTACGATTTAATCCCGCCAGTAACGCATCTGTAATTGATAAATAGATGGATTAAGTATAAAAGTAAGAAAAATTGTCAATCTAAAAATGTTCGTACTTACCATTTATATCCACAAAGATTTCATTGCCACTCGACTTGCCCGGAAGCGGAACTTGCTCTGCATGTTGAATTCTCGAGGTGAGATCCAAATCCTTGAGATGCAATTTATAATTGCTTTCGCGCTCCGATGGCATGATATCGGACATTATGGACAATGTGTCATAGTATGCACAGAGTTTACCCTCGTCCGAAGGTTCATAACTCGAATCAGTATCAACTATTTGTCCTCCTGTTGACGTAGAAGGTTGTGCTGGATCGGTTTTTTTGTATTTTCCTGACGGCGTCATTACTGCGCATGAAATAATATTAGAATTATTAGAAAATTAACGAAGACAAATTTGTCGTAAAGAAAGTTATATATTTCTCTATAAAACGAAATTGTGACTACTCACCGAATTCTTTCTGTAGCTTTCGTGGATGTCGCTTCACCGTATCGATACATTTAATCTTTCGCGCACTTATATTCGTCGATGAAATTTACCGACCACATTTTAGAGATTCCTTAACAGTTGATGGTGCATCAAAATTGCATGCAGCGTCACTCAACATTTCGTCGACAGGTGCTTCGTCGACAGGTGATTCGTCGCGCGGTCTTCTACGATTCTTTACTATGCTTCGAGTTATTACTTTATTCTTTTCATTCGTATGCTGCTCATTGTCCGTCGAATATGCATACGTTGCCGTTTTAAGTTGTACTAACTTTTTCTCGGCTTCTTCGTACGTTCCTGAGTGATAGATACGATAAAAACTCATATAAACCATATATCTACAAAATATTGTTTATAAATAAAACACTGCAGGGACTACTTACTTGCGGACCCTCGAATCTCAACTCGGAAAGTTGGCCATGTATCTGGCGGGTTGTTATCACACTTCACCAGCGCAGTTAATAATTTTAAATTGATCTTCGATACGCTCGGAACATAGGGCGTGACTAAATATTTTTTGTTGGTATCGAAATATATCCAGTTGACGGGGACGAAATCCACACTCAACCAGTGTCATCGACTAAGACCACCAACATAAATTTTTATTCACGAGCCATCTTACTGTCGAGGAGAAAAAGCGTCGTCAAATTAACACCTTATTACCGAAAGCACTCTGAAGCGGCTTATTTAGTCTTTACGATTTGTTTACCTTTTATTAAGAACAAAAGACAGTGTTTTCCACGTGCAGTACTCTTCGGCACGAACTTAATGTGCATGTGAATAAGAAAAACTAGAAAAAAACATTTGAAAAACACTTGGAATTCGTCGCGATAATCGATGTTGTCGAGAACAGAATTACCGGATGACTGTGATCTGGCGCGTAACGTGAAACTTCGTAGGGCTAGCGCAATAACACGATCATCAAATTCTATGAATTCTATAACCATAAAAACGTTTTTTTCATTCAGAAATAAAATTTCGATTGCTAAATTCCAGGAAGTAATCAAAAGAATTCCGCGAAATTTATCGATCGTATCGTTGCGCTAGCCCTACGAAGATTCAAGCTACGCGCCTGACTGATATTTTAATTGCTTGTCGAAGAGTTTTCATTTCTTCCACCGCGACACGGAACGGGTAGTTATGACAAAATCTTCTAAGCCGGTCGAATCGGGCTGTTACTTCCCTTCTTCACTGATAATATTATGGCTGTACAGTAACGAATAAAATTAATATACTTACACATATATATTCGATTTTATAATAAACTAATAACTGTATACCTATAACGCACAGAAAAAATATTTATTTCTAAAATATAATAATATATGTTTATTTCGAAATTTTTTGTTTTAAAAAATTCGTCCGTATAATATCCCCCACATCATAACTAGGTATGATATATTGAGAGACACTAAGGTAGTCCTAAAACGTGAAAATGTAAAATTTCAGGGTAGCAAATTTTTTTTAATTTTCATGTCGATCACAATACTTTATTATTAAAAAATAAAAAAGTAAAATGTAAGAGTACAATATTTTTTTATTTACAAGATTTCTTCAAAATGATGACATAATCGGTATTCATCATTCATTCTAACTTTATCTTCGGATCATCTTGCACATCTCCAGCTAATCTTCTTTTCATTAGCTAGTTCTACCTTCTTCGATACCTGAATTTTTTATCGTGGTGAAGTTTACGGTAAGTAACGCCAAGAATAATTAGATTTGAAAATTCTTCGAGAGTAATAAATGATAATGGATATTTTGCAACAGGTAAAATATATTTCCTTCGAAATTTAAAGTCTTCTCAAATGCATTTTATTTTATTAAGTAAAACTGTACCATTTGATGTGTAAATGTACATACCTGCTTAAATAATCTAGTGTAATGTTCTGCGATGGTTGGATGGATCATAATACGCCGGTTCTGTTCTTTTACAATAAGGGGATGGGCACGCTTAAGCAGTTAGATTTTAAATATTACACAACATTTATCTTAAACTTCGTTAAGCAACTTCCAGTTACCGCTGGCTAGTTAATTTTTGATTTATGTAACTCGTGTACAAAATAATTTAGTGACTCGTAACGAGAAATGTATATGCTTTAGAAAAAACGTTTTACAGATTTATCTTATTTTCACTTAGAAAGCCATTCAGGAAGATCTTTTTTTCTTCACTGCTCCGGCCTCTGAAAATTGTAATCGTAAATATATGTATGTAATGTTATGGGACATTTCAAGTTTTTCCTGCCATCCTCAAACGGTCTAAGTGTACTTTGTGTGAACCCACTTCTATAAACTCCTCCCTCAGGCATATGTCAGAATGTAATTTGTAATTTGTAATTTTAAAATTTTGCGGTAATATATCTATCGATTTAAAAGGTTTCATCTTATTAGTATGAACCATTACTATGATTAAAAAATAACGAACAAGCTTCTAGTGCGCTCATCTCACTTATTCAATTCTAACATTACATCCGACCGACTGAAATACACGAGATACTGCGTTTTGTCCTTCTCACCGCACATTGATTATTTCTTTAATATTTTATTATAATAAAGTATTGCGGTGAAAAAAAATGCATACCCTGAAAGTACCTTTACCCAAAAAATGGAAGAAAACAATTTCAGTCAGTACGAGTACCAGTGCTGTCGTTTTTACTACTATTTAGTATTAGTAGTATAGTATTTGTACTACTATTGTACGTCATGTACTACTGTACTACTCCTTTAAATTATGTACTACTCTTTTCTCAAAAATTAAATTCTCGAAAACTTTAGAGGAGGATTTTACAATTAACATGAAAAATGTGTGATATGCGATTGATTTCGATTTTCTTGTTCTTGCGTGAGACCTAATATTTTTATACTCTAGATGAAATCATATAGAGTATTATAAGTTTAATCCAGCCCAAAAGTTTATAACGCATAGAACCAAGCCTCGGACGAAAAAAAGTTATGTATTATTTTTTGTTTATTTGTGGCCAAAAACCTCAAATCCGCATGACGTCCGTCCGTCCGTCCGTCCGTCTGTCCATGAACACGATAACTCAAGAACGCCATCACCTAGGATCTTGAACTTTTGAATCTGGATGTTTGGTTGAATTTGTAAGGCTAAGTTCGTTAACGGGCAAAATCGTCCTACTCCTTCGGGTAGCTGCCATACAAAATGTCCTTAAAACACGTGTTCAAGAATATTGGTCGATAACTTCAGAAGGGTTTAAACTGAAATTTTGTATGTTTTATTTCTCCAATAGTTGGAGCTAAATATATGATTATGAAGAAAATCCTATTAGTATTTCGTGTAGCTGCCATACAAATACCCTGTCAAAACGTCTTCACTTAATTTACGGAACTTAATATAACTCAAGTAATCTTTTAGCTATGAATTGGAAATTTTGTACAAATTAGTTTTGAGTAAAAACGAAGTTCGAGTTTACTAAACAGCGAAATCATTTTACTCCTTCTGGTAGCTCCCATACAAAATGTCATTAAGACACGTGTTCAACAATATTTTCCGATAACTTTTGAAATTTTGTACACGTTCGTTTTTAAATGGTTCCAATTAAAAGGATAAATATGTAAGAAATCGATTGAGTTCTTTCTGCACCTCCCATATGAAAGTCCTTCAAAAAGGACATTATTTTTCGATGACTTACCCAGTTCAAGATATGAAATTAAACACTGAATATTGTCTTTTAGTTTTGAGTAGCAACCTAATGGCAGTCCTTAATAAAGGACATACAACATGCACACACGTAATTCTACTTTATCCCCAACTACAATATAAATCGGAGTTCAGTATTCATCTAGAGTATTATACGATTGGCTTGCAGCCGATCGTTAATGCAGTACACTGAGAGAACAGATTCATTGCTGCAATAGAAATATATGCCAAACGAATTATATCGGTTGCACGAAAAGTTCCTATCTCATTGTTGGAACCGAAATTTTGGGTTGCCCGAACCGAATTATCGTTTATTGGAATCGAATATATTTTGCGACAAATGAATTATTTGTCTATCCAATCAGAATTTCTTAAAATTTTGATTGCCACAAATGCGCGAGTGTTGGTAAACTCAAAAAAATTGAGTTCTTTGTGTTAAAAATTCTACACTGAATTCTTTTTTATTACCTAGAAGGAGGTTAGAGAACTCTTCTAAGACACTATTTTTCTACTTCAAACATTATTTCTTACGTACTGACTTAATAAAACCCATGGCTTATGTAAGAATCGAACCCGGTGTTGAACGTTTTTGGATCGTCGCGCGTAACCACTGCGCCACCGAAGACCTTACATATTCATTTTCTTATGTGCAACTTAACTTAATGTTGATTAACTAAGTTAGGTTAAATCCTTTACAAGTGACCTCTATTAAACATTCCGTACTGTTCACGATTGATACTAATATTCCGAAGCCAATAGCAACTGAAAAATTTATAAAAAAATTATGCAGTGAGTGTGAATTGAACCACTCGACTACACCTAGCGCATTAATTAAGTTACCGCAACATACCTTCGGTTGACGGAACACAAATTCGGTTATCACAACTGAAAGATGCCGTAAATCGTAGGTGATGATCAACATTCTACTGCAATAATCAAAATTGAGTTGCTAGACATTTTTATGTTTGGTTGTCTCAACAGTACTGCACAAACGAATTAAGTTGATTGGCTTATCAGAATGATTCTATTGCGTGTATCTAGTTTTTTATTCCCTTGAAGGAATATTTTTTAGTACAAATGAATACCTATTGCTTCAAGCAAATTCTTATTAGCATAAATGAACTTCGATTGCTGCAATAAAAATGTTATTGATGCAAACGCATGCCAACCAATTATTTCTCTCAGTGTATGTTTCATATTAATAACTTTAATTGCAACTATGTACATTGAAAGACCACTGTATTTAAAATTTAAAGGTAGTAGCTTAAATGGTTCTGAAGCTATTGGCCAATATTCTTGAACACTTGTTGTATAACAACTACCCAAAGGAGTAGAACGATTTTGACCGGTAATGAACTTAGCCTTACGAATTGGATCAAACATCCAGATTCAAAATTTCAAGATCCTAGGTCAAAGCGTTCTTTATTTATCGTGTTTACGGACAGACGGAAGGAAGGACGGACAGCAAGCAGTTTTGAGGTTTTTGGCCTCAAATGAACAAAAAATAATATAGACCTTTTTTTTGTCCGAGGCTCGGTTCTATGCGTTACAAGCTTTTGAGCTGGATTAACCTCTCAGATTTTATCTAGAGTATAAAACCGCCAACAGTCTGGGCGCAACTTTATTATTTTTCGGAACGCTTTTAATGCTAAAATGCTATACTTGAATACAAAATTTCAAAGTCGTAGCTAAAGCGTTTTGAAGTTATCGGCAAATATTATGGAGCACGTGTTTTAACGGCCTTGCATGGCAGATACGCGAAGGAGTAGTACGATTTTTCCCTATAAGGAACTAAGCCTTATAAATTTAACCAAACAACCAGATTTTATATTTAAACATCAAAGATTAAAGCATTTTTGAGTCTGCGTTTGGACGAATTGGAAGTGTTTTGGGATTTTTGGCCACAACTCAACATAAAATAATGTAGAGAATTGACTTGGAGTTTAAGTTTTAACCAACGAAATAAAACACGTCAGAATAATGCTAAGAAAAAATGTTATTAAATTATAGTTTATTATGACAAAGAAGAGCCATTTAACGTATGTGCCGTTTTTGAACTCTGAAGCATTAGCCGATCGTCTTGTGAAAATTGAAAAATTTGTGCTCCCTTTTAGCCACGTATGCCACTGTCTAATAAATTAATTTGTAGAATTTTCCCTTGCAGTGCTCTACGTATTATACTGTGGTTTGAAAGCGTACGAAGTGAAATATAACAATAATATTTCAACACGTACATAATTAATAAGTTCCATAATTGTTTTAATTACGAATATCTCCGACTGAAAAACGTGAGAAATAGTGCAAGAAAGTAATAAAATTTGTACTTACGTGTCCGCTGCACTATTCGGTTGAATTCTTTCTTGTTCTCCAGCTGCACAATAATGTTACATGTACCTGTACCTATTGCTCCACTTAACGACAATCGTATTATGCGTTATTGCGAAACTACTAGTCGAACGAGAAGTTCATGCTTGATACTCGCCGCATTAGTCGTAGGACTGTTTTCATCCACTCCCACAGAATTAGTTACAGTAGTAACCTAGCGTTCCCATATAAGTTCAGAATCAATCGTTTGATAAGAATCTTAAGACATGAACGACAACAACCCATTGTTGTTACTGTAACATACGAACAGGCACTCCCATAGGTACATGTTTCCACGAGTACGAGTACCATTACACTTTGTTAAATTTACAGTCATTACGGCGGATAATACGAACTGCACTAAGTCAGTTCCCTCAGCAAGACCTAAACGCTTATTCGTTGATTGTTTATTAGCTCCTAACTACACACATGTTCGACATGTGTTCTATAACCCAATTAATTGCACTTATGCTTGCATCATTTGATGGAGGCTGCCCTATTGCCTTATTCCATAGTCACTAAGCTGATCAGGTGCTAAGGTGCTTCATACGATGTGAGCACTGATATACCTCCGAATGCAGCACATACTCATATGAAAGTTATGATACAGTGGATCTTACCTTTACGCTTTGGTGTCATGTCATATTGAGATTTCTGTTTTGTCCGATTTTCTATGTTAACGAAGATGAACAACAGCCGAAAATTAAAAGCGAGCTTTAATGAGGTGTGAGAATTGAGGTCTTGGGAGTTTTTGAGATGCAAATTTTTTTAACTCACACACTCCCTGTAATTTATTACCTCGCGGAGAAAATGAAAGCTAGTATTTAGGCAAACATTCCTTAATAGGAACTTAAAAAAGTTTAACTAATTAAGTCAATTTGAAGCCGATTTTAAGGGGTGGGATTGAGGCTCAATAGAAACATATATCGGCTTCGTATAGGACAGAATATAGCAATCCTGAAGTATCATAACTTGTAGGAAGTGCTTTTTTTCTGGACTATAATTTTCTGAACAATCACCTACTCTGCGGTTTTGATAGTACATTCACACTGAGCTGAAAACACACGATTTCGGTCAGTGGACTTGTTTATATCGCATTCATTAATATACGTATTAAACTGTTCTCGGTATTAAGTTAATAAGATTGCCGTTTATGTATATCGATTGAGAGTACTAAACTAATTCAATTTGCATTAAACGTCATATGAGTGGTTCAGTGTAGGGATCGAAATTGCGATATTTTTTGAACGATATATCGATAAGATCGGCCGATATTTCTTAAAGCGATATATCGATATTAAAATCCGATTATCGGACCCGATATTTATTGTTACGTACAGAATATTTTAGAACTCGAACGTAATTTTTCATTTCTGCTTATTTTTGTGTATATGTACCTACTTATACTTTGGCTGCAAATTTAGCTATTTCTAGTCGATATTTTACGTTGCAATCTTATAAGTTACTTATTCCGAAACATTCGGAAAACAGAACGTCTGAATATCTAAAATTAAGCAAACATCTGACCGGAACCCTAGTGATAGCTCTGACTGGTCATATTGTTACATCAGAAATGATCTCCATAGGATTTGTCTCTCTGAGAGCAAAATATGCAAAATTTGCGATGAGGGAGACGAAACACCAGAGCACATACTCTGTCAATGTGAAGGACTTTCTCATAAAAGACTTCATCACTTCGGTCAGGGTTTCATGAAACCATTGGAATCCCTGACTATTCCTCTTCGAAAAATTCTAAGCTTCATTGAAAGCTCAGGGATCGAAGAGGAACCATAGAAAATCCAAAGGAACGTCGCAATAGGCCCAATTGAGGCTTCAATGACAGAGGTGGTCAAACCAACCCTAACACGAAAATATAATATAATAATGATGTCAGAAAGGTTGAAACTATTATAGAAAACTGTTTTTCGATCTATTTCTGTCGAAACAAAGAAATGCAAGACGCGTGGTTTCTGTAGGTGGGGGCTACCAGGCAACTATCCTGTGCACAAGGATCTATCTGCTCAGTACCTTGTTCTTATTGTTTTTTAATCTTGCTCTTTCAAGTAGAAGGAATTTAAAAAATCCGGACGAAAGTAATATGTTTGTATTGAAGAGTCACAGCTTACCATAACTATCCGTTGCTGCATCACATCCTTTTTTCGTATATTTTTATTATCACTTCGAAAGTGTATTTAGCTTTGTTGTGAAGATTTAGTGAAGTGAAGAACAATTTTAAATTTCGAAATATCATTTATTTATTGGTTTTGAGTTTGTTTTAAAGCCGGGCACCGCCGTAATCTTTATTAAGGTGAGCATATCGTTTTTGGAGTAAGAAATTTTTTTTTTCTTAATTCTTATTTTAGACTAAATTCTGGATAAAGCTGTTTAAACCGCAAGACTCCACGAGATCAAGAAGTGCCTCTCCTGAAAAGTTGTATTTTTTTACGTTCGATCCATTTCTCAAAAACCACTCATGCCACCTCTGCTGACAGATAGAGTAGAAGGAAATTTAAAATTTGTAATTATTTAATAATGTAATATGAGACTGACTTGAAGTTTTCTGTTCGTCAAAATTATATGTGCAATATATACAACCTTCGCAAAATTAATAAAATTTTAACCCACCCTATTTGCTCGTTTTGCAGTAAGGAAGAATTGTCTAAAATTTCATTCCAGTAGTTTCTGAGAAAATGGATCATGAAATTTACACTGAAAAGCCTTTGCGATATGCTCCCCTTAACGTTAAATTTGATACGGGAAGCAAGATAAGAATTTATTTTTATTCTCTAGATGAAATCATATAGAGTATTATAAGTTTAATCCAGCCCAAAAGTTTGTAACGCATAGAACCAAGCCTCGGACGAAAAAAAGTTATATATTATTTTTTGTTTATTTGTGGCCAAAAACCTCAAATCCGCTTGACGTCCGTCCGTCCGTCCGTCCGTCCGTCTGTCCGTGAACACGATAACTCAAGAACGCCTTCACCTAGGATCTTGAAATTTTGAATCTGGATGTTTGGTTGAATTTGTAAGGCTAAGTTCGTTAACGGGCAAAATCGTCCTACTCCTTCGGGTAGCTGCCATACAAAATGTCCTTAAAACACGTGTTCAAGAATATTGGTCGATAACTTCAGAAGGGTTTAAGCTACGACATTGAAATTTTGTATGTGTTATTTTTCCAATAGTTGGAGCTAAATGTATGATTATGAAGAAAATCCTATTAGTCCTTCGTGTAGCTGCCATACAAATATCCTGTCAAAACGTCTTCACTTAATTTACGGAACTTACAATAACACAAGCAATCAAATTCAAATTCAAATTCAAATTCTCTTTATTTTGCCTAATCTGTATTAATTTCAGTGTAAGCTATAATAAAGTATGTATTTGTCGTAAGACGTGGGAGTTAGTGTGATTAGTATATGAGATTAAGGAAATACAGCAAAGTGAAAAAACCTCATATGTACAACTTAATACTATGCTTAAAACTAGAACTAACCTAGGACTTAAGTATTACCTAATTAGCTATATAATCCTGAGATTAGTGGATTTTCCGATATCGAACTTTGTTCAACAAATTTTTGTTGTATGATGTCGATCTTGTCCTTTAATTTTGAAACATTTGCAATTTCATGAAGTTTCCGCGTGGAGAAATGCCAGGGTCGGTTTAGCAATAATTTGAGGACTTTATTTTGGGCAATTTGCAATTTTTTGATATGGCAATTTGAGACATCATGCCAAACTGGGGCAGCATACAGAAATATACTTTGAAAGATTACCTTGTAAATAATAATTTTATTTTCAGTGCTTAACACAGATCGGCGATTTATTAGGGGATATAGGACTCTAATCGTTACATTGATCTTGTCTCTAATTAAAGCAGTGTCTTATCGAGAGTGACCCCAAGATATTTAATTTTGTCTGTCCAAGGAATGTCTTTACCTAGTATTGAAATGTTAGCCTGAGGTAGTAAAGAACTTTTTCTATTTCTGGTGAAGAAAGTAGCTTGGCACTTTTCAGGATTGATTTTTAGTTTCCATTTATGAAAATACTCAGATAGTTCTGTGGGAGCGAGTTGCAGGTTGAGACTGATATCTATCGCATTATCACCAGTAGAGAGAACACCGGTATCGTCCGCGTACATCGTGACTTCACAATTGGCTGGTATGGGAATATCAGCAGTATAAATGGTGTAGAGAATTGGTCCGAGTACAGATCCCTGAGGTACTCCTACCTCACTCGTCTTTATTGTTGATAGCGTTTGATTGACTCTGACTTTAAATGATCGTTCAGAAAGAAAACTTAAGATGATTTCAGTTAGGTATGGTGGAAAATTGAAATTTATAAGTTTATGTATGAGAGCGTCATGCCATACTGTATCAAATGCTGATTGCAAGTCGATTAAGACTAAACCTGTAGATTTTTTGTTTCTGAGATTTGATTTAATACCTCTAGTTACTCGTACCAGCGGGTGTACTATACTGTGAAGAGCTCTAAATCCAAATTGTTCATTAGGGAGGATATTGTTATCATCGAGAAAATGAACTATCTTATCCTTCAATATTCTTTCAAAGATTTTACCAAAAGTGCACAGAAGGCTGATTGGTCTATACGACGACAAATTTTCGCGGGGTTTACCGTGTTTTAAGACCGGTTTTACTATGGCAGACTTCCAAAGCGCAGGGAAGTAATTGAGCTGGATACAACGGTTAATAATATGCGTCAATCTTATAAGGGCCAGTTTCGGAAGTGCTTTTATACAGACTGTGTTTATGTCATCAATTCCTGGGGCTTTCGAATTTCGTAGACGTTTGATATTAAATCTGATACCTTTAATCTGTACTATACTTTCTGGTTTGAATGGCCTCTGGAGGGAAAAGAAGCTTTGCAAGCCGTTATGTACTGTAGATGCAGTACTTATATCTGACATATTAGTCGTCACTATGCTATTGTCATGGAAAGTGTCGGCTAGTAGGTTTGCCTTTTCCGTGCAGGAAGAGATTTTATCTCCATTATGAAGTATAGTAGGTATGGGAAAGAATTTCTTCTTCATAATTTTGGCCATGTTCCACAACGGTCTGCTACCTTTGTCAATAGTTGAGAGTTTTTCGTTCCATTGATTATTTCTGAATTCGTATATATTTTTTCTGATGATTGCATTTAAGCGTTTTAATTCAAAAAGATCTGCTAAATGATGATACCTTGTGTACTTCCGTCTTACAACGTTTCTTGTTTTTATAATGTCACTTATATGGCTAGGGATTTGAGGACTGTGAATGGATTAAAGTGATATTTTCGGAACAGTTAGGTCAATTGCTGAGTGAATTATACTTTCAAGGATTTCAATATGTGTGTCGATTTGAGTATGCTCCTTGCATTCCTCTATCACAAACTTCTGTGCTTTAAGTGAATTTGTGACTATTTTTGCAAAGCTTTTCCATTTAGCTTTTCTGAAGTTATATTTTGTGTTTTGTAGCACGCTTCCATTTACTGATATAGTGGCTACTACTGGTAAGTGATCTGAAGATAGATCATTAATTACAGTTGGATGCGAGACATATTCAGGGAAATTTGAGAAGAATAAATCCAGGTTTGAAGAATTGTTGGAGCCTGTTGCAGGTATATAGGAATGATCATCGGAATAAAGAGTGCTGAAACGTGATGTAGCTAAGAAAGAATGGAGTATGTTTCCCCATGAATTTGCTCTCAGGCATCCCCAATTTCTGTGTCGGCAATTTAGATCTCCGCCTATTAGTGTCTGATTATTTCGCTGGAATAGTCTGTTAAGATCTGATCTAAAGTTTGCTTTTGTAGAAACGTTTGAGTTCCCCCCAGGAAAGTACACAGCTATGATATCTAGAGGGAATTTAGTATAAGTGTTCAGAGTTATTCCAAGACATTCTATTGTATTTGTGTTACTGCACGAGATAATGGAATGATTTAAATTTTTCCTAACTATTATTGCTACACCACCCCCTTCACCTTCCAGTCGGTCACCTCTATGGCACACATAATTGCTACCATAGAGTTTGTTTTTGGGTTTTAACCATGTTTTAGTGACAATACAGACATCCACATCGTGTTTTGATAGGAAATCAAAAAATTCACTAATCTTATTATTGATACTTCTAGCATTCCAGTTACATATTTTTATGCTTTGATTATTATAAACTATATTAGTGTTGTTAGTCATACAAAAACTTAGTTGCTAATTCTACTAACGTTTGGTATTGTTCTTGCTTAGAGCGGCAACCCGAAAGCCTGGATATTAATTCGGTTGAGATGCGTATTAGCTGCTCCGACGTAAAAAGTTCATTGTTTTTTTGACTGCCAGCAGTGTTTACACTCGTATTTGCAAAGGCTGCATTGGATGATTGAGCAACTTGACTGTAAGATAGCACCCGACTTTTATTTATAGGTAGTGAAATGTTTCGATCTATGGTGCTAGTTCCATAGGTTCTAGTTTGATTGTTCGGGACATTGGTTGAAGATGCTTGTCGTTGAGAGTTCCTCCTGTGATGGTTCAGTTTATTTTTTATGTCGATGTATTCCGTACGTTTGGGGCACTCAGTAGAAGTCGAGAGATGTATTCCAGAACAGTTCGAGCATTTGATTTCTCTCTCTTTCTTTTTCGGGCATAGTGTATGTATGTGGGGACCACTGCAGATCATGCATTTCGTTTCCAGATGGCAATGAGAGGAGCCATGACCGTACCTTTGACAATTACGGCACTGCGTTGGTCCTGTTTGTTTACGCTTGTAGTGGTTCCATCTGACGATAGTGTTTAATATCGCCCTACTTTTCCGTAGTTCTGACAGTTTAATTGTGTTGTTGTCAAAGTATATAATATAGAACATTTCATCAATGTACTTTGGCTTGTTGCTAGCGAATTGCTTGACATCGGTACATGGAATTTTTAAACTGATCAAGTGTTCTTTAAGCTCATCCGTTTTCATATTATGAAGACCAGATATGACGAACTTTTTCTGACGGCGATCGCGGCGACTATGAGTGTAACTTTCTTGAAATTTAAGTGTTCTACTGTTTTTTCATAATTTTCCAGCGTGTAAAGGAATATTTTTTTCCCAGTAGCCATGTTCTGAATATTATAATCCGAGACTGGTATATCCAAAACTTTCATAATTATTTCCAGCGTTGCTCGATCCAAAGTTGGGAACACAAGTGGTGGTACCGTAATTTTGGTGGGATTTTTGTTAGAAGATTCACTGATTTCCTCATTATCCGCTCTTTCCGATAGCGGCGCATAGTAATTGCGATGTTCAGCAGCCATGGCAGTTGGCTTAGTAAAGTTTTTTAACAATGGAATTTTGTCTTTTAAATATTCTTCTGAACCGGAGGGGTCATCCCGCCTCCTTTTAGAGTTTCGAACCTGTTCAGACACTTTTAATTAAAAATTTCCGATCACAAAGCTAACTTTATTGCGCGATAACACTCTATTACTAGTACTCGTACTCGTAGTTGTATTCTCGCGGAGAGTTTAGACGGAACTAACACAAGCAATCTTTTAGCTATGAATTGGAAATTTTGTACAAATTAGTTTTGAGTAAAAATGAGGTTGGAGTTTACTAATCAGCGAAATCCTTTTACTCCTTCTGGTAGCTGTCATACAAAATGTCTTTAAGACACGTGTTCAACAATATTTTTCGATAACTTTTGAACGCTTCAAGCTACGAATTTGAAATTTTGTACACGTTCATTTTAAAATGGTTCCAAGGAAAAGAATAAATATGTAAGAAATCGAGTGAGTCCTTCCTGCACCTCCCATGTGAAAGTCCTTCAAAAAGGACATTTTTTTCGATGACTTACCCAGTTCAAGATATGAAATTAAACACTGAATATTGTCTTTTAGTTTTGAGTAGCAATCTAATGGCAGTCCTTAATAAAGGACATACAACATGCACACACGTAATTCTACTTTATCCCCAACTACAATATAAATCGGAGTTCAGTATTCATCTAGAGTATTGTTACGTGTAAGCCTGGCCACCGCGCAACTCGATCGATTACGAATAGGAAACAGCAACAACCAAATACCTAAGCTGCAAAGTAACCCAATCAAAAGCCTAGTTGAGAGGTGACTCTAGTTGAGAGTAAATAAGGAGAGCGGAGCAACACGATTATACCCCACTTCTTATCGAATGCGCTCGAACGTACTGGAACAGCGTTGAAGATCAAATGGAATGTTCTCAAGCTTTCCAGCATATTCTACACACACCACCGAACGAAGATTCAAGAATAGTCTCGACCACATACAAATGGTATAAAAGCAGATAAAGCTTTCAGCGAGGGACATAGTAATTTTTATTACGTCGACTGTGACAGCGAGCGTGTATACGCGACCGTGTTGGTAGAGAGCGAAAGTGATCGAGTCAAGCGATATATGGAATAAGCGGGCAGTGCTGCCATACAGTGCGAATTATTGTGCGAATATAATTCTGTGAATTAAAAGTGCGGATTAATAAATTATCACTTATTTTTATTTTAACCGAATTGTGTTTTACTTGAAATCCCGGCGAGCCCCTAGCTCGCAACAGTATTATACGATCGGCTTGCAGTCGATCGTGACTGCAGTATATTTTTTTTGATATATCATCAGCCGATATTGATATTTTTTTCAATATCGATATTTTTTTCGATATCAACATCCCTAGTATCGGGCTTGTATTCGTGAACATGTGTTTTTTTGATTTAGCTAGATGTTGTTGAAAAGTAATGGAAATTGGGTAGCCAGCACAGAGTCTCATTGACATTCGAACCTATAACCGATGATATTTGCTTTTGTACACATTCGTATGTATGTAAGAAAATTTAATCAAGACCTGTCATTTTTGAGGTATAGGGGCAGAAATAAACAAAATATCAACAGAGTTATACATAAGAAGATAAAAAGATTATAATTATAAAGAAGTGAAGGTCGTTCTGTATTTTCGATCTCGAATTGAATTTAGGTCGTAGTTCAATGTACCATGTCACCTATTACGTCTAAGTCAAAGAAGAATTTTACGAGTATAATGTACTCAAGCTCTATATAGTAAGCCTCAACACAATTAAACATACATATGAGTTATACGTATGGAACTTTCACTGTGGGAAAGTTATTTTTTAATACAAATACAGTTCGTGGTTTTTCTTAATAAGTTTTATTAACGTGCTTGTTGAAAGTAAAATAACGATTGCTTATTCTAATCCTTAAGTTCTACATGAAACCTCGGTTTCCGTTGCAATACAGGCAACCGTCATAAATTCTAGGTTTTATTGTATCTAGTTTTCGGTTTCTGTTGCAATACAGGCAACCGTCATAAGTTTCATCTTATCTCTAGGTTTTATTATATCTAGTTTTTTGTCCGGTTATGCATTAAGTGCTTGAGTAAAAAAAGTGAGCGTCGCAAGGATCTGGGTGCCAGATGGGCTTAAGGATGTGTCCGATAGTTATAAGAATATGACTTATGTAAAACACATTTTTCTTCCTTACAGTAGCGATAAAAAAGCTTAGACTTTCTTTCGATACTAAATCAAGCTAATACAGCGTTCTAGACTTACAACCACTCTATTACGATAATTATCGTTAGTCCAATTCATAATATTTTCGTATTACCTACTGCGTATATTGCAGAGCGAAAAACATTGACTTGATAAATTGCGAACGATTTAGTTGAAAAAGTGCTTTATTTTTTTTTAATATCTAAATTAACACCAAATTTGTAGACTCATTATCATATGTATGTGTAACCCAAATTAAAAGGATTGCCCCATAAAGTAATGTTAACGCAACTTACCGTTTTTCGCCATTAATCTACAATCCGGAAAACGTGTTAAGTGCCCATTCTTGACCATCTCGCACTAACAGTAACCGAACACTTCTCGAAGCATAATTAACATCCAAACATTATTATTTTGTAAACAATATGCTCAAATAACATAGAGCTATCTTCTCTATGGTCGCACTATGAAAGAACACTCCAAGCCAGGACTGTACAACCGTATAAGATCTTATATATTACCGCATTAGCATAATTCGCGAATTAAACCTTATGTTTTTCCGGACTTCAAATCCAACACGGCACCGTATCGCCAATGCCTGTGTACGCTTTAGCTCACGAGCAACTAATTAAAAGTTGCACGCGCAAATATTTGCGAAGATCAAGCAGCCGCGTAAATCATCGCATCTCAAGACGCGATCTACCTCAAGTTAAAGAAAAGATCAGCTTCGTCTTGATCGCATCACTCTGCGTGGCGGACTGGATCCCGGGTGTACCGTTCGGGATCTTGGCGAAATTCAATTTATTCGCCGGAATTTGCATCAATTTCCATCTCGAAATCAAAGAAATCATACGGTCTCAAGATCGTGTATGGTTAAGATATGTGTGCGGCGTCTACAGAATGTGCACTGGAGCGCACTGCGGGTGCAACTTTACACGAAAAGTAAATAAATCTGGTTATTTGCCAGTAAGCACACGCTATACGCTAAGTTGTGCTTATGATAGCTACAACGGCACGCTTGAATAATATTCGTATGACCAGTTAATAAATTAATTAATTTCTTTTTAATTTAAGGTATTTAGAGAAATTTTGACCACATTTGAAACCTGACACTGGTGACGAGATTTCAAGGAGCAATGTCTCTATGTATCCAAAGACTGGCACCAGTTATAAAAAATCTGCCAATAGTCTGGGCGAAACTTTATTATTTTTCGGGTAAAAGTTCGGTAAGCGGTTAAAATAGAGGCGTGCTAGAATGCTTACGCCACTTCTACATATAAAACGTGAATTACGTAATTGGACCAAAGTCGAAGTATAACATCAGTTGTTCCGAGATTAGGAGTTTTTTTTGGGAAAGTTTATTTCGCCCTAACAATAGATGTATAAATATGTAAAATATAGATCTTTAGATACCTGTAAAAAATCACGTGTAGACGACTCGAATTTTAGTATAGGGTAAACTCAGGATAGATGCCCGACTAGGATAGATGCCCCAGTTCTAAAAGATCCAACTTCCATAAACAAAATCACATCAACTTTGTAATTATATTGCGACCTCTCGTCTATGCCCATTTTGTCTGTCGACGGCGTTCATGCGAAGCGAATGCATTATTTTTTTTCAGGACATAAATATTCTCGCGTCTAAAAATTCATCAAATAATTATTTTACTGTTCTGAATAAGTGCAGTTAATTTTTTTTCAGGTAAAATTTGTATGTATTTAGTTTTGTCACTCATAGGGCCGTATTATTCACTTCGGGTTATTCATAACCTCTGGTTAATTCCAGTTTTCCCAGAGATTTGGTATTATTCACGTCCGGTTATCGTTTTTAACCGGTGATTCGCTGGTTTTGTATTCAGTGATTAAAGTTACCCAGGGAAAAATTTAACCGGTGAAAAAGTTCCAGTTTACTACGATACCCAGGAATTTAACCGGCGATTTGACAAATTTTGTATTATTCACGATTGAAGTTATGGCAAGATCTCATTTGTGGGATAATTGGAGTGATTCTGCCGAAGAAGACGACTGGTGCGTCGCCAATACAAAATGGCACAACCAATCGCCATCGACATATGTGACGACAAAGACTGTTTCTGCCGATTCCAATTTACAATGCCAATTGATTTTTTCCCTTTCACAATTCTCCACCCTAACCCCTTACACCCGCTCCCTACAGTTTTCAGCTAGCGGTGTATCAGGCCTAACTCTCGTATTAATTGTAAGATCCCATCTTATATAGTTCTGAGATATGAGATGAGATTTTTTTATAAAAATTCTTATCCCTTCCATGATCCATCGCCTCCCTAAAAAAAATATATTCAGCAAAATCCTATTGTCCATCTTTAAACTGATTTAATTTTAAATTTGGTGGTTAATCAGGTCCTTCTTGGCGAAAACACGACTTTTTTGTATTTTTTTTTAATTTTGTATTATTTTTGTGTCATTTAAATGAATTTTTCTCAAAAAGTATAACACTGATTGACACAGTTGATAGCAATTAGAAAGAAGAATTTGTGTCCTTTCCAATGAGCTTAGAATTATTACGTTACGCTAAGTACAGCAGAAGTGAGAGATCAAACAGTGATTACAGGTACGATGAAAATCCTTCGTCCTTAAAATCGCGCTATCTCCTTAACGGTGCAAAAACGGGAGTATGTGTAGAACGATTTTCTACTCAGGACAAGTTCCTCTATCTCCCATTTTCGTTTGAACCTCAGTACTAGTTACACCCTGTAGAGTATACAAAATTAATTTTTATACTCTAGATGAAATCGTATAGAGTATTATAAGTTTAATCCAGCCCAAAAGTTTGTAACGCATAGAACCAAGCATCGGACGAAAAAAAGTTATATATTATTTTTTGTTTATTTGTGCCCAAAAACCTCAAATCCGACTGACGTCCGTCCGTCCGTCCGTCCGTCCGTCCATCCGTCCGTCCGTCCGTCCGTCCGTCCGTCCGTCCGTCCGTCCGTCCGTCCGTCCGTCCGTCCGTCCGTCCGTCCGTCCGTCTGTCCGTCTGTCCGTTAGCACGATAACTCAAGAACGCCTTCACCTAGGATCATGAAATTTTGAATCTGGATGTTTGGTTGAATTTGTAAGGCTGAGTTCGTTAACGGGCAAAATCGTCCTACTCCTTCGGGTAGCTGCCATACAAAATGTCCTTAAAACACGTGTTCAAGAATATTGGTCGATAACTTCAGAAGGGTTTAAGTTACGACATTGAAATTTTGTACGTTTAATTTTTCCAATAGTTGGAGCTAAATATATGATTATGAAGAAAATCCTGTTAGTCCTTCGTGTAGCTGCCATACAAATATCCTGTGAAAACGTCTTCACTTAATTTACGGAACTCACTATAACTCAAGTATTCTTTTAGCTATGAATTGGGAATTTTGCACGAATTAGTTTTGAATAAAAACAAAGTTTGAGTTTACTAATCAGCGAAATCCGTTTACTCCTTCTGGTAGCTGTCATACCAAATGTCCTTAAGACACGTGCTCAACAATATTTTTCGATAACTTTTGATAACTTCAAGCTACGAATTTGAAATTTTGTACACGTTCATTTTTAAATGGTTCCAAGGAAAAGGATAGATATGTAATAAATCGAGTGAGTCCTTGCTGCACCTCCCATGTGAAAGTCCTTCAAAAAGGACTTTTTTTTTCGATGACTTACCCAGTTCAAGATATGAAATTAAACACTGAATATTGTCTTTTAGTTTTGAGTAGCAATCTAATGGCAGTCCTTAATAAAGGACATACAACATGCACACACGTAATTCTACTTTATCCCCAACTACAATATAAATCGGAGTTCAGTATTCATCTAGAGTATTATACGATTGGCTTGCAGCCGATCGTGACTGCAGTATTTTTATATCCCAAGAACCGTACCAGATATGATCTTAACATTTTTACAGAAGTTAATGGTGGGGGGAGGAGGGGGTGGTTGACGTGTAGGGACATAGTAGCGGAAAAAGAAAACAACATTTTAGAATGCGAATGACAACCTAAAAGATAACGTTTTAAATAGCCTCCTGGTTGTAATTTAGGTTGACAGTCACATAGTAACATACATTGCATTTCAGCATTAAACGGGTCCCGGACTTCAACCCAAAAATAAACATAAGGTTGTGATCCCACATACATTTGAATTTGTATTGTTGCTAATCGTAGATTGAGTTAGGCCAACTTAGAGCCATGAGTTCTGATGGTGGACGGTAGAGTCGCTAGTAGGTAGAAGGTGGATGGGCTTCAGAGAACACCCTCGAATTTTTATGTATCTCAAAAACGATTGCAAGTTGGAAATAAAATTTCTTTATTTTAAAAATATGGTTTTTTGGCAGAAACGTAAGAACGTAAACTTATCCCAAATTAGTTAAGATTAGAGCATTTTGGCAAGCAGCTTAAACACGACTAGCAAGAAAACATTGAGAGGTGTCTGTAGCCCCAGACTTAGAATTTTGTCGTATAGCAGTGGCTGCCTGAAGGAATCAATTTCTAAGATGTACGAAGAATTCTTGCAGCTTCTCCAGCCTGCATTTCTATTGTATGTACATGCAAGTCGCCAAGCTGTAAGATGTGCGTAGAAAAGTGTATTTGCAAAGTAAGTAATCTTCAACCTGTTGCACTAGGCTAAACGTAAATCCGTTAGTGACTAGCATTATGCATTTCGCTATAGAAGAGAGTTAGCGTTCCTGATCGCATATTTTATGTGGCCGAGCGTGCTCGAGACCGCTCCAATACCAGCGCTAAAATTGAATCGCGCGATAAGGCAAGGCGGCATACGTCGTCCGTCCGTCGTCTTCTGGTTGTGGAGCAGGCCTTCATCTGATTTCTGGTTTCTGGTCGCGGTTGAACTGGACTCGGGTCGAAACTGTTTGCGGGATGAATTTCCTTCAAGTCCGAGTTTCGCTGCAATATCGAAGATCTTCCCGTTTAAGTTCTGCGAGTACCTTAACTTCACTTAACTTATTTCATTTTATTTTCCCCTTTTATTTCCGTTTCGGTTGCTTTTTTGTGCAACTTTTGAGATGCATCATTTCAACTTTTCTCTCGGGGTTCAACCTGGTCCTGGTCGGGCAATTTAAAACAATAAAAAAGCTGCTCGCTGCACATAATGGCCAGTTTCTTTTGCCGACGAAAAGGTGCATCTTGTCTTGAAAGGAGGAATGTGCGAGTTTGTCAGATTATGCAGCAGTTTTGTTGGAATGAAGAGTGGAATTGGATTGGTACCGAGTACCTACAACATACCTATACAATCCGTAGAGAGTCGCTACTTATGTCGATTATTATATAAGAGCCGGGGTTATGTAAGGCTAAAGAAATTGGCCGATCGGGGATTCATTTTTTTGCAAAGAAGAAGTTTCTTTTTCAAACAATTTATTACGTGAAAGGGTTTCGATTTACGGCTGATGGCCGCCTGACTTATTGAAGATTTGAGATTAAATGTTGATCACACGTTCGTATGTGTCGCTACGGAGTAACGGTTAACGGCTGAAGATGAACTTCTTCGATAAGGCCAAAGTTTGGAATTTAATGAGCAATTCGGATTTTATGTGTGTTAAGTTCCGTTATGCCCCTTGCTGCGAAACACAAGGTAGTATGTAAGTTAATTCGGCATGTAGCTGCCGCAGGACTTTCGAGGTTTTCATTATTTTTGAACATTAATTTCCACATGCATATTTCACTACCGGCATACTCACAACTTTTCTTGAAGATTTCAGCCGAGAACTCGTTTTTCGGCTGAGGATAGGATTTATAGAGGAGAAGGCTATAGTGTGGCCCCATTCTGTTAATTTGGACCCCTTAAATATATTTGATTGAAAATAATATTTCTTATTATTTATAATACCATAGAGAAAAATCCTATAAGTTTAGCCCGATTTATTATTAATTCAATAGTTTTCTCCTATTAATTTTAGCCAATAGGATAAACAACATTAATATAATAACTTACAAAGTAGTATTTTTAAATTATTTTAATAGTTTTACCATTTCAAAATAATAGTTACCACGTAAATCTTTAAGCGGACATGCTATTGTTTTAAACGTTGCTCATATCCAGTGGCGGTACTGATAGTTTTGGCGCCCGGCGCACTTTCTACATTTTGGTGCCCCAAATTTAATATTTTGTTTTCGAAAAATGAAGGATAATTTCCAAGATTTAGCATTATATAAATAGAGGAGATGGTGTTAAAGTAACCTCTGCTGTTAATTTGGCCCGCTAATTATTTCAAATAATTCACAATATCATTTATGATTTGTATTACATATCGGGCTTTCTGATATGTAACAGATAAACACCATAGAATAAAACTGAAATAAATTGCTTATTCATGGGTCATTCCATCAAGAATCGCCAAAGTTGTGAACTTACCATCTCCGATTCTTATGAAAATTTTTGTACTTGAAGAACTAGTGGAAAAAATAGTTGAAATTCAATTTTTGTTTCTATTTCATTTCTTTGTTAGTTATAGTATGTTAAAGTTTTCGCAAAAATGGTGTCCGAGTCCACTTTGAAAATTCATATCTCTGGTAATTTTTATCCCAGATTAATAAAATATTTTTCAAAACATATCAAAAAATTAACTTGAGATCCCAAGTTCATTTTTTAATATGTTTTGTAAAACAGTATAACCTATAAAATATAAAAAAAAAATCGTTATCATTTTTAGTCAAATTTTTTTTTATTGCGACAACCTTTCCTTTTAAAATAAGCCCTATTTTATTATTCCAGGATAAAAATTACCAGAGACATGAATTTTCAAAGAGGACTCGGACACCATTTTTGCAAAAAGTTTAATATAATATAACTAACAAAAAAATGAGATAAAAAAAAAATTGAAATTATAGCGCGACTACTACGGCGGACTCAGCACGGCAACACTTAACTCATTACGACATACGCCCATATTCAACACACGACATACGCCCATATTCAACACACAGCATACGCACATATTCACCACACAGCATACGCCCATTTTCACCACGCAACTGGCACACGTGTTTCTCCAGGTCTGCACCTGTTCACCACAGCGTGGGAACCAGTTCCAAGAAGGGCACTATAAATAGCGAGGCCGGTTCTTCTTGGAACTCAGATGATACCAAGCACTTTAGGGTCTTGCATCATCGAACGTCTAGCACTTTAGGGTCTAAACGTTATAACACATTATTATATCTTATAGATAATAAAGAAAAGAATTATACTTGTTATAAAATTTAATTATTTTTTTCACTAGTTCTTCATGTACAAAAATTTTCAAAAGAATCGGAGATGGTAAGGTCACAAATTTCGACATTTTTGGCGATTCTTGATGGAATGGCCTTCATACGAAGGATCGCATTGCTTTCGCAAGATATGCAAAATTAATTCCATCAACATCTGTGATTGCCTTCAAAGGTGCATCTTATAAGAATCAATGGAAGAATATATCAAAAGATCTCACGGAGCAAAACGTAGCCGCAATCTTCAGAACTGTGGATGTCATACAGGAAGATGAACAGATAAGCTCGGATAGAAGTACTGAAAGTAGTGAAAATGAGGCTTCTTCGCCTGAATACATACAATTCGACCAGGGACGTCATTTCAGTCTTACCCAGGAGGCAAGATCTTTTTCGCTGCATATAAATTCATTTGAGTCGATATTAAGATATGTAGTGTATGGTATGCATGAGCGCACACAAAGTTCAAGGAGTACGTAAATTTGTTTAACTCCTTTAAAAATAGTCTTTCTTAAAAAAATCAAAAAGTCGCGGTTCCCATCAATTCTTAAATTGCCCCACCCCCAAATTACGTCCCTGAATTCGGCATCTAATATTGAAACAAATTGTGAAGAATCCTTTCCTAGTGATCAAAGAAGTAAAATATACATTCAATTAAGATTTTTTGAAGCAAAATGAATGTCCTGGAGCTAAAGGCGATAATTATATGCTATTTTTGCCTATAAAATTGATTTTTTAGCTATTGTTCCTATGGTTTTATGCACACTCCGGTGCTATATTACCACTCATTTAGTCGTATGCAAAAATTTCTGAATTTAAATAATTTTAAGTTTTAAGTTCCCTTCACGACAAGTGAGGTTATGTGATCCGTGAAAGTTGAATTTTGGTCAACTTTTCCGATCCGTTCCGTTACGACCATTGTGTGCATTTACATGGTCAACCCATAAGGTCTACTTTGACAGCTGAATGGAACGGAACGGAACGGGAGCATTGTGTTCGGGGCTTTAGGGTGAAAAAGGAAAAGTTCCGATTTCTATATCTCGAGAATCCAAAGGGGTAGATCGCTGAAACTTGTATAATTTTTATTACGGTTAGTATGGTACGGGGGTGGGGGGTTTTTATACTCTAGATGAAATCATATAGAGTATCATAAGTTTAATCCAGCCGAAAAGTTTGTAACGCATAGAACCAAGCCTCGGACGAAAAAAAGTTATATATTATTTTTTGTTTATTTGTGCCCAAAAACCTCAAATCCTCTTGACGTCCGTCCGTCCGTCCGTCCGTCCGTCCGTCCGTCCGTCCGTCCGTCTGTCCGTGAACACGATAACTCAAGAACGCCTTCACCGAGGATCTTGAAATTTTGAATCTAAGTGTTTGGTTGAATTTGTAAGGCTAAGTTCGTTAACGGGCAAAATCGTCTTACTCCTTCGGGTAGCTGCCATACAAAATGTCCTTAAAACACGTGTGCGAGAATATTAGCCAATAACTTCGGAAGGGTTTAAGCTACCACTTTGAAATTTTGTGTGTGCTACTTTTTTAATAGTTGGATTTAAATGTATGATTATGAAGAAAATCCTGTTAGTCCTTCGTGTAGCTGCCATACAAATATCCTGTCAAAATGTCTTCACTTAATTTACGAAACTCACTATAACTCGAGTAATCTTTTAGCTACGAATTCGGAATTTTGTGCAGGTTAGTTTTGAGTAAAAACAAAGCTTGGGTTTACTTGTCAGTGAAATCCTTTTACTCCTTCTGGTAGGTGCCACACAAAATGTCCTTAAAATACGTCTTCAAGAATATTGGCCGATAACTTCAGAAGGGTTTTAGCTACATCTTTGAAATTTTGTACGTAGTATTTTTTCAATAGTTGGAGCTAAATGTAGGATTATGAAGAAAATCCTATTAGTCCTTCGTGTAGCTGCCATACAAATATCCTGTCAAAACGTCTTCACTTAATTTACGGAACTCGCTATAACTCCAGTAATCTTTTAGCTATAAATTGGAAATTTTGTACAAATTAGTTTTGAGTAAAAAAGAAGTTCGAGTTTACTAATCAGCGAAATCCTTTTACTCCTTCTGGTACCTGCCACACAAAATGTCCTTAAGACACGTGTTCAACAATATTTTTCGATAACTTTTGAACGCTTCAAGCTACGAATTTGAAATGTTGTACACGTTCATTTTGAAATGGTTCCAAGGAAAAGGATAAATATGTAAGAAATCGGGTGAGTCCTTCCTGCACCTCCCATGTGAAAGTCCTTCAAAAAGGACATTTTTTTTCGATGACTTACTCAGTTCAAGATATGAAATTAAACACTGAATATTGTCTTTTAGTTTTGAGTAGCAATCTAATGGTAGTCCTTAATAAAGGACATACAACATGCACACACGTAATTCTACGTTATCCCCAACTACAATATAAATCGGAGTTCAGTATTCATCTAGAGTATTATACGATTGGCTTGCAGCCGATCGTGACTGCAGTATGTTTCCTATCTACTATAGTACGGCTTATGCTAGAAAGTCGGAACTTGGGGAGTGCATGTATTTAGATCTACTTGAAAAGTGATTTAGATAAACAAAGTTTTAAAATATCCTTTGGCGTACGGAAGCAGAGCAAAATAAATGATTGGTGAAAACGAAATGCATATATTTTCACGGATTTCGTCATAACTCTTATGCATTCTGAAATAATTAATTTATTTTTATTCTACGGATTCTTGACATCAGTGCTTTCAGGATTTTTTGAAATTCGATTAATAACAGGATGTAAAAGGGTTGTATACATTTTCACGAATTCAGCCATATCTCTCAGGTCTGATTAAATATCGAATAACTTTTACTTCCACGAACTTATTTACAGTCGCCTAAAACACGTTTTCAAGATTGCTCCATTAAATAGAAATAGCTATTATCAATTCTGTGACGGAATCTTTCCAATTGTAAGCAAAATTAGAAAAATAACTGAGATGTTTTAGCTAATAGTAGCATAGTGTTTATTGCCGGTACCTGAAGATTAGTTGGATTCCTGGTCACAGTGACTTCCCTGGAAATGAAAAGGAGGACGAGCTAGCCAGAAGGGGGTGGGAGATGAGCATAGAGCTGGCCGACTAATCAATGTCCCATTGAATGTGTAAAGAGAATGATTGATATTGAAGCGCTCACACAGATGGAAGGGGGCAGGGTGAATCTCTTGGGTTGCAGGCAAGCAAGAATCTGCTGGCCGAAACTTGATAGGAGGAACTCTAGCTTCATTTTATCTCTGGTCAGGGACATTTGCAGAGAACTTATAGGGGTCCTAACGGGACATTGTCCCTTTGGGAGACATGGAGATAGACTGAGAATACCGATGGCTGATCTGTGTCGATATGGTGATGAGAATGTTGAACCGGCACTGGAGCATGTAGTGTGTGAATGTGAAAGTCTGGCACGTACCAGGTATCGGTACTTGGGGAAATTCTCCTTGACCGATCTATCAGAACTTGCGATGATTCCTTTATGGAGAAATACTCTCTCCGTAAGGAAAAGCAATATTTGGAATCAGTAGTCTAGAGCCCGTTTTATACAAAGGGACCACAATGGATCCGCAGTGATCTCTCGTGATGGACTGTGGAACAATGCTTCAGTCCACCCTTCTCAACCTAATCTAACCTAAACCTATGTTTATTACCGGTCCTTTGCGTGAAATCGTCCGGCTTCAAAACAGTCGCTGCTCGTAATCTCCAGTACATATATCTCTATGATTAGGACGCCAAACGCGAACTCAGCGGGGGGCGGGTTGGAGGGTTGGAGGCTGAAAACCCCCCTCCCCCGAAATGGTGCAATTCAATAATCACATCTAAATGTAAGTTCTTTTACTTGCTAATTACTTGAGCTGAGTTAAGTTGTAGTTTTCATACGAATTTCAAACTCAACTCGTAATTCCATGAAAACTAATTCGCCATGAAAATGGAAACGTAGTGATGTGATAGTTAGTAAGAAGTTCGAGGAGAATTCAATGAGGAAGCAATTATGGAGGTATCTAGTATTACTATCAATGATGCAAAAAAGGAGATTCTAAACAAAATTATGAAAAAAACAGCCACTTCTCTTTTTTTGCTCCAAATGGATGAAAATGGGATTACGAAGAACGTTTTTGAGTTTTCTTTTTTCCAGGAAAGCTACTCATATAATGTTTTAAATCGACAATCTGTTTGAGAATTTCCATCGAACGCGTCGATTCTACCACGCAGTCGGTATTTAAAAATATCTGATTTGATCTAATAAATTTGTCTTTAATTTTTTTTAGTCTTTTGAAAAGTGGTATAAGGAGATTGTTTGTGGTGTAAAATCTTAGCATTATCGCCCTGGTTGTTAATACATAGTCATTTCACGCCAAAAACACGATTAGGGCATTTTTTATTTGAATGTAGGAAATTAAGTCAAATTTCACATTTAGGAAGTCTATAGCAATACATTCTGTGCTACAGAGTGCTTCATCCAAGTTAAAATTAAATGTATTTTAATGAATATTTCATTATACATAGTTAGTTCCGGAAATATTTTGAAAGTGGTTTGCGATATTTTTCCAGTTTAGTGAAAACTGAACGCCACGAAAATAAAAAGTTTGTTTGATCGAATTTGTAAGACCAAGTTCGATAACGGGCAAAATCGTCCTACTCCTTCGAGTAGCTGCCATACAAAAAGTCCTTAAGATACCTGTTGAAGAATATTGACCAATAACTTCGGAACACTTTAAGCTACGACTATAAAATTTTGTATACGTTGGTTTTTCAAACGTTGCAGTTAAATGAATGAATACCAAAGTTCCCACGAGTCCTTTGAGTAGCTGCCATACGAAAATCCTGTAAAAATATCTTTACTCAAATTACGAAACTCACTATATCTCAAGAAATCGTTCAGTTACAAATTCGGAATTTTGTACAAATTAGTCTTGAGTGAAAATTCACTAGCCAGCGAAATCATTCTACTCCTTTGGGTAGCTTCCATTCAAACAGTCCTTAAGATATGTGTTCAAGATTATTTTCCGGTACCTTTGAATGCTTCAAACTAGGAATTTAAAATTTTGTACAAATTAATTTTTAAATGGTTACAGGTAAATGGACAAGTATGCAAGAAATCGTGTGAGTCCTTCTTGCACCGCCAATATGAAAATCGTTCAAAATGAAAAATGTTGCTTTCGGTAACTTACCTAGTTATAGATTTGAAATTGAACACTGATGATATTGACTTTTAGTTTCGAGTTGCAACCAAATGAGATTCCTTAATAAAGGACAATGCACTCCTTATTCTTTATCCCCAACTACAATATAAATCGGAGTTCAGTATTTTATCTAGAGTATCTTACAATTGGCTTGCAATAATTCCACTGCACTTAAATTGAAGATGAGATTGCAATGAAAAAAAGGAAAACAAAAAAAAAAACAACGCAAGGTGTCTTAGCATATCTAAAGAAATGCGAGATATCTCGTTTTATGAACTCTTACAACAGTTTTTAAATGATTTCCTGGGACTTACAATGGATCTGATTTCAGAGGACATGCTGGTGCAAAAAGGAAGTCAAATGGAGGAGAAACGAGGCCTTTGAACCTCCCTGAAGAGTACTCCTGGATTAATCACGGGACATTTGCCAGTTGGGCGAGTACTCCAGAATTAGTTCCATGAGAGACCTTGTCTTAAGTTCCCCTAGAAGTATTATTAAATGATTTCTTAAGAGGTACAATGGAGATCTGATTTGACGGGACATACTCTTGCAAAAATGATGGCAAATGGAAGTTCATTTTTGTAATAAGTTTTCTACTAACGATATAATTTTTCCGTTAACCGTTGATGTCTTCTTTCTGCGAAATATTTTTGTGGAGTTAGAAGAATGGAGAGATTCTAGCAATTTCTTCGAATCCCCTTAGGATTTTTTTTATTAAAGTTTCGCTATTTGAGAGAATGTCTCATTGATAGGCTTGTACATTTTTCAAAGTTGCATTGAAAAAGGAAGAAAAAATTAATGCGACGTCATAAATGGATGTGTACTTAAGATAGATTTGTTGATGTGTTCGTGAGCTTCAAAAATTTAAAATTTTTGATATGGGAATGTCATCTCTGTTATACTCTAAGCTAAAGGTCCACTTCAAAGTTGATAGTGATTTGATGTACAAAAGTACTAAATCGATATTTGTGATCGCTAAACCTATCCTCTCAAATTCTGGCCGAATGGTCTATTGTGTGCCTTTTTTTGATAACCTAATGTGTTACCGAACTACCGAACTCATGTCTGCTATTTGCCCCCTTTGTCGGTGAATATATAATATAGTTCAAATTATCTTTATTTTTCGTAAATTAACCTATCCTAATACCACATAATTCGAGTATGTGCCGCTTATAAATGAAGTGAAATTCTATAATTTATTAATAACATTTAGCTCATTGCAAAAATTCTCTTATCTCTGTACCTACTTGAAGTTAATAGCAAAGTAAATTCTCTTTCTAATCCACTAATCGAAAAATTTAACATGACCAAACTTTTTCAGCGAAATTTAATCCCAAGTATTTGTACACATGGTACAGTGGTACGCACCCAAAATTGAACTTCCTACTTGTCTCAAAAACTGATTATCTTCAGGTTCATACTTGACCTGGTTCCGAAATGTCCAACTAAATTTCTACGCTCCTAACTCCCATGCAAATCTTAGGTAATGGGCCAAGTAGTAATGACTTTCAAATAATTGTCGGTCTCACTATAGTCTACCATCAGTAAATGCTTGGCTCTAAAATCAAATTGTGACCACATATCCGAGTATAAGCAAGCAATTATGAAAACTCACCTTCATCATTTTCGCAGGTACTTATCAAAAACCTGCACAAATTAAAAGAATTTTTACCGAATAAAAAAAAAATCGTCTGAGTTTATTGAGTTTTGTTCTAATTGAGAACGCTACTTATCTAACTATCGGCCTACCTAGGAGCACTTGGTTGCTAACCTCCTTTAAATATGGAATCTTAGTATGAATTTGATATGAGTGTTCCTAATAGTTCGAGACCATTGATGCACAACCCAAATATAACCTAACTGCAAACTGGTTTTTGGGAAATTAGCAAAGTATTTTGAAAGATCGATTCCTCTTGTTAATAGCACCTTAGGGCCAATTCAGTTCTGGTAGCCCAGAAACCATCAGCAATCAATAATTTCCGAAACATTAATTTAGTGAACCACAAAACTATTGGTTAAGAAAAAAAAAAGAAATACTTTTGATAAATTTATAATTGAAATGTTTCGAATGATGGAGCTTAAACATGTTAAGGTCAATGAAGCGTATCGTAAGATCATCATAATTTTTAGCAAGCTTGTTTACAACTTGTCGATTAGCATTAATTCAATCGTATTATAAACGAAATTTATTTGGAACAATAATTTCAGATATCGAGTTCTGCAGGTAGTACACAAATTGAATTGCGAGTACCTCCATATCTGGTTGGTTGAGTTCTACTTTTAGGTAGCTAATCCGCTTCGTATGTCCCTAATTCAAATATACAGATTAAAATTCTTTTAGTTTATAGCATTGCCTATGGTTGGATATACATATATTTTCTGACTTAATTTTAATAACAGTTTTCGAAGAGAAGAAGGGCGAGATGTGAGAGGAAATTTTTAAAAACCGATTAAATGAAACGGTTGTAAGTTGGGAAACCCGGGCGTATTGTGTTATTTTTCGGAACTAACTCTAGGGACCGGTTCGGGGTACCACAGAAGAGCTAACGCTTCTACCATCCTTAACATATCAATTATTATATTATATTACCATTTTTGCATCATAGTCCGGTCGCGGTTAAATTCGAAATATAACGCTTGTTTGATCTACCAGGTGTATAACTTTAAAACGATCGTTTTTTAGTCAGAAAAACACATGTTTTTTTCAAAGAAAACAAAAACAAATTTATTCGAAGTACTCACCCTCGCTAGCTACACATTTCTCCCATCTCTCGTGCAATTTGTGGATACCAAGGCAAAAAAATTCCTTCACTTTCGAAGCAAACCACTCATCAACCCATTTTCGGACGTCTTCGTAAGAACCGAAGTGCTGCTCAGCGAGCGCGTGGCCCATCGACGAAAACAAGTGGTAGCCAGAAGGGACCAGGTCTAGTGAATTAGCGGGAGGGGGTAGCACCACCCAGTTGAGTGTGGCCAAGTAGTTGCGAACCAGTTTTGACCTGTGCGATGGTGCGTTGTCGTGGAGCAAAATAACCTTGTCATGTCTTCGTTGATATTCCGCCCTTTTTTCACGCAGAGCACGGTGCAATTTGATCATTTGTTGGTGGTAGCGGTGGGTATCGACAGTTTTACCAGTAGTAGTAGTATAGTATAGTAGACGATACCCTGCTGATCCCACCAAACGCACAACATTGTCTTCCGTCCGAAGCGATTTGGTCTTGCGGTAGATTTGGTGGTTGACCGGGATCAACCCACGATTTTCTGTGCTTTGGATTATCGAAATAAGTCCACTTTTCATCGCCAGTCACAATCCGACGCAGATTCGACTTTCTTCTATGTCTGGCGCGAACAACATTTCGCATGTGTTTTGGCGTCGCTCCATCTGCCTATCGTTCAATTCATGCGGCACCCATTTCCCGATCTTTTGAACCTTTCCCATGACGTTGGATATAGAAGGGGCTTTCAACAATGTTACTACAGAGGCAATTGTTGAGGCTCTGGGCTCTGCAAACGTCCAGAGTACTATAAGTAAATGGATCGTGACACTGCTTAGAAGCAGGTCTATATCGTCGGAATGGGGTAGTGCTCGTTCCCACAAAATTACAAATAAAGGTACTCCACAGGGAGGGGTATTATCACCACTTTTGTGGATACTCACTTTAAATGGGGCACTGAAGGAACTTAACGACTCGGGGGTGGATTGTGTAGCCTATGCCGATGACGTGGTGATACTGGTATCAGGCAGGTACACAAGCACGCTGTCTGAACTTACAACGCGGGCTCTAAACAAGCTACTATACTGGTCGGGAACCAGAGGACTCAATGTTAACCCATCAAAAACAGAACTGGTTCTTTTTACTAGGAGAACTAAGTCTCAACAGTTTAAGCTGCCCAAGATCGGTAACACTGAGCTAACCCTAAAAGGCCATGCCAGATATCTAGGAGTAACCCTGGACAGCAAGCTGACATGGAAACTCAATACGGAAGAGCGGGTGGCTAAAGCAACCATCGCTTTCTACGCGTGCAAAAGAATGTTCGGTAGGAGGTGGGGTCTAGAGCCAAAAATCACTTACTGGATCTACACGGCTGTTGTAAGGCCAATCCTATTATACGGTCTGCTAGTATGGTGGCCAATACTCGATAAAGTAACTTACAGGAAAAAGTTGGAAAAGGTACAGAGACAGGCTTGTCTAGGGATAACAGGCGCCCTTCGCACCACTTCTTCAGACTCTCTCAACGTACTCCTTTCTCTGCCACCAATTGACCTGTTCGCTAAATATGTGGTAGGCAAATGCGCCCTAAGACTCAGAGAGTCAAACCAGCTCAAAACATGTCCATACGGGCACAGTAACTTCAGCCTACCTCCAGCAGAGGCTACGGACTACGCAGATCCTAAGCTCTGATTCGACAGGAAGTACGCCATAAACATACCAAGCAGGGAATACTGGGAGGCAAGAACCGGTGACTCTGCGGGGTCGATTAACATCTATACGGACGGTTCAAAGATGGAAGACGGAGTGGGCGCAGCCGTGCACTCTTTTGATCTTCCAACAAACTCTAGCTACAGACTGCCGAATAATTGCAGTATTTTCCAAGCGGAGGTACTGGCGATTCAGAAGGCGGCGGAGATAGCTCACAAATCGCGAATAAGGGATAAGGCAGTTTGTATCTATACGGATAGCCAAGCAGCCTTAATGGCTCTGAAATCCTGTACTATCAAATCTAAGGCGGTACTCAACTGTCGACGCGCTTTACAGAAACTGTGCTCAAATAGGAAAGTGGAGCTCTGCTGGGTTCCAGGGCACAGTGGTTTCTTAGGTAATGAACTCGCCGACGGTCTTGCTAAAATAGGTGCAAACCTTGGGCAGGAAGCCGCGGTCTCGGTTCCACCGCCTCTTAACGTTATTTACAACTTCCTAGAGAGGAAGATGGTAAGCCGGTCCGAGGCCAGGTGGCAGGCTACGCCAACCTCCAGAACCACGAAGCAAATGTGGAACACTCACAACGAGAAAAGTACTAAACTCTTGTTAGCACTACCAAGGGCGCAATGCGCAACTTTAGTCGGCATTCTTACCGGCCATTGCCTGATTGGGGCGCATGCGTACAGATTGGGGCTAATCACTAACGATATTTGCAGGAACTGCAAACTTCCCGCGGAACGGGAAACACTAGAACACCTCCTGTGCAGCTGCCCGGCTCTGGCTAGGAGACGGGTGAAGGCTCTAGGTGCACCGTCTTTCGCAAATCTTGGACAAGTCTCGCGTAGCAGCATGCAGAGCCTGCTAAACTTTGCTACGGCAACAGGGACCTTTGATTTGAACGAGGAACTCTCAACACAGATCGATACACAAGCGCACCTACCTTAGGCACATTGGGTCTCCTTTTTATGTGGTATCGCTATGGACCCTCGAGGGTCTATGCGAGGTTTTTAAGCCGCCACTGATACCTAACCTAACCTTCCCATGACGTAGACGAATGGAAATGACTGCTTCAGTAACATCCAATTGCTTGACAAGCGTTTTTTGCGATTGGGTATCGTCCTCGTCCAAAGGAGCCCGCAATTGATTGTCCTCAACATTCCTCGACCGATTTTCGCGCTTCGTGCCGCTCAGGTCAAAATCACCGTCTTTGAATCGACGAAACCAAGCCCTGCACGTTGATTCCGCTGAAACATTGTTACCATAGGCCTCCACAAGCATTCAGCAGCCGTTTTCTTCAAATGGAAGCAAAAAAGCAGAGCTTCCCGCATATGCCCTTTTTCTGGCAAAAAACTAGACATGATCAGCACAGGACAAACGTATGTTGTTGAATGAAATTTGTGACGATATGTACTGATTAATGTTAACAACTAACCAACCCTTAAATAAAAAAAAAATGGCGTCCCTAGGTTGCTTAACACGCTCCCTAACGCCATCTATATGTCAACGCTCGTTTTAAGGTTATACACCTGGTATGTTACGGTAGTATTTGACACTACAACTTTAGGACGCTTTGCTAATACGATCAAAATAAAGAAGGACATGCCATACAAATATACAAACGATTCCTGTAGACAGTTCGAAAACGGTCCTTATATTTGAAACTACCCAGCAGACCAAAAACACAGAAATCCGTCAGAATTCCGATGGAAAGTTCTTTATATAGACGGAATTCCGGGCTAGAAATCCATGCGATTTCCGACAGATTTCCATATGGCGAGGTTGACGCTGTTCCGTGAAATTTTTCTTACCGAAATCTTTGAGAAAAGGCCGGAGCATTTCCCAAAGGTTTTCCCCTTCCGAAAGCTTACTAAAATTTAACTTTGATCATTTTTATCAAGTTTGACGTAAAGAAACATGGAGTCTGTAGAATGTTCTGCAATCATAAGCGATTGTGCGAAAATTCTACTGATCCAGCATTTTTTGCGTCAGAACGGACAAGACAGCGAACTACTTTTCATTTCTGAAGAATTTGTAATTAAGTATTTCTCAGCACAAGAATTTTTTAGTCTTGTAATGCATTCTTTATACGTTAAGTAGATAATACTAAAAGCAGTTCATATGAATACTTTTGCAATTAGAAAATTTAAAAAATAGAATAACTTTTTTAAAAATCAAAATAAAGATACAAAGGTCTAGGGTTTCCCCTTTACTATTTTGGTATAGAATTAAAAAAAAATTCTAGTGGAATTTAGATAGAGTTTTCCACGATATGTCCGGATGTCGGCAAGTTATTTTAGAATTCTGCCTGATAATTCCATGAAATTCTTATTGCTTTTCCTCATGGAATTATCTCTAAATTTTCCGAATGAAATCCACCGGAAGCTTCTGTCTCACGTTCCCCTATATCAGAAATAGCTCGGAACTTTCCGAGGATATCAGAACATTCCGCTTTATTGGTCTGCTGGATAGTGTCTAGAAGGAATATAGATGGATTTTAATTAAAATGAACCTAATTAATGATGCAAGGATATTGGCTTATGGGACCAACATTTCTGCTGCATCACCATAGTCAAGAAACCACGATAAACGAACTACCACAATGATTTAATATATCTAAGCTAAGGGTTGTTATTTATTTTATTTCCAAATCTACAAGGGTTGTTGTAAAAGGAGTTATCAAAACCTGTCGAAGATGTAAAATTCGGGCTTAAACGCAGCTCTACCATAAACTGCAAGCCTGTCAGATGCCAGAATCATGTCCTTTACTTCCTCGTTCACCTACACCTCAGTAGATTATTTCGGTCCACTACAGGTGTTCCATTCACGTCTCTCACTATACGTGCTATTCATTTATAAATTGCTAATAAATCGACCATCGACTCGTGCATCATGTGGCTATTCGGAATTTTGCGGCTAGGAGAGGTATGCCGGTAGAGATCTTTAGCGATAATAATAAAACGCGAACGAAGAACTTAAAAAAGCAAAAGTAAAGCCAGAATAAATTGAACAGAATTCAGGGTGCGCCATCTTTTATGTCGGTATGTAAACATTGAATAACTTTGACATTTTTCAACAGATTGACTTGATTGGACAAGTTTTGGAAACGGCAATTCAGAAGAATATTGCCGACAGACTGTCCACGTCGCTTGGAATACGGCCAAACAGTCGCTCGAATGGTTGACACTGAACCTGATTTTTGGAAGCAAATTTTGATGACCGACGAGGCTCATTTGGCACTTTTTAATAAGCAAAATTGCCGCATTTGAGGAACGGAGAATCCACACGAGATCCATGAAACAATATTGCATGATCAAAAAGGGACTGTTTGGGCCGGCGTTTGCGCCAAAACCATCATTGGGCCATTTTTTTTTTGACAAAACGAAACAGTCGATGGAAAACGATATCGGTGGATGTTAGCTCATTATGTCTGCCCGCAAATGCTTGAAAAAGGTCTGGATGGTTACTGGTTTCAACAAGACGGTGCGCCATGCCACACCGCAAATGAAACAATTCAGTTTCTGCAACGAACATTCGCTGGATGTCGAAAAGAGGCGACATTGATTGGCCACCGAGATCTTCAGATTTGACTCCTCCGGACTTCTTTTATGGGGTTATTTGAAAAGCAAAGTGTACGCCAGCAAGCCTCAGACAAGTGACGAGCTCATAGCAAACATTCGTGCCGAAATCATCGCTATACCGCCCGAGATGCTCGAAAAATTAATGGAAAACATACTGCAGTCACGATCGGCTGCAAGCCAATCGTATAATACTCTATATGAATACTGAACTCCGATTTATATTGTAGTTGGGGATAAAGTAGAATTACGTGTGTGCATGTTGTATATCCTTTATTAAGGACTGCCATTAGATTGCTACTCAAACCTAAAAGACAATATTCAGTGTTTAATTTCATATCATAAACTGGGTAAGTCATCGAACAAAAATGTCCTTTTTGAAGGACTTTCACATGGGAGGTGCAGGAAGGACTCACTCGATTTCTTACATATTTATCCTTTTCCTTGGAATTAGTTAAAAATGAACGTGTACAAAATTTCAAAATCGTAGCTTAAAGCGTTCAAAAGTTATCGAAAATATTGTTGAACACGTGCCTTAGGGACATTTTGTATGGCAGCTACCAGAAGGAGTAAAAGGATTTCGCTGATTAGTAAACTCGAACTTTGTTTTTACTCAAAACTAATTTGTACAAAATTTCCAATTCATAGCTAAAAGATTACTTGAGTTATAGTAAGTTCCGTAAATTAAGTGAAGGCATTTTTACAGGATATTTGTATGGCAGCTACACGAAGGACTAATAGGATTTTCTTCATAATCATACATTTAGATCCAACCATTGGAAAAATAACACATACAAAATTTCAAAGACGTAGCTTAAACCCTTCTGAAGTTATCGGCCAATATTCTTGAAAACGTATTTTAAGGACATTTTGTATGGCAGCTACCAGAAGGAGTAAAAGGATTTTGCTGACAAGTAAACTCAAGCTTTGTTTTTACTAAAAACTGATTTGTACAAAATTCCGAATTCGTAGCTAAAAGATTACTTGAGTTATAGTGAGTTTCGTAAATTAAGTGAATACATTTTGACAGGATATTTGTATGGCAGCTACACGAAGGACTAACAGGATTTTCTTCATAATTATATATTTAGCTCCAACTATTGAAAAAATAATACATACAAAATTTCAATGTCGTCGCTTAAACCCTTCTGAAGTTGTCAACCAATATTCTTGAACACCTGTTTTAAGGATATTTTGTATGGCAGCTACCAGAAGGAGTGAAAGGATTTCGCTGACTAGTAAACTCGAACTTTGGTTTTACTAAAAACTAATTTTTACAAAATTTCGATTTCGTACCTAAAAGATTACTTGAGTTATAGTGAGTTTCGTAAATTAAGTGAAGACATTTTGACAGGATATTTGTATGGCAGCTACACGAAGGACTAACAGGATTTTCTTGATATTCATACATTTAGCTCAAACTATTAAAAAAGTAACACATACAAAATTTCAAAGTCGTAGCTTTAGGCGTTCCGAAGTTATTGGTAAATATTCTTGAACACGTGTTTTAAGGACATTTTGTATGGCAGCTACCCGAAGGAGTAGGACGATTTTGCTCGTTAACGAACTTAGCCTTACAAATTCAACCAAACATCCAGATTCAAAATTTCAAGATCCTAGGTGAAGGCGTTCTTGAGTTATCGTGTTCACGGACAGACGGACGGACGGACGGACGGACGGACGGACGGACGGACGGACGGACGGACGTCAAGCGGATTTGAGGTTTTTGGCCACAAATAAACAAAAAATAATATATAACTTTTTTTCGTCCGAGGCTTGGTTCTATGCGTTACAAACTTTTCGGCTGGATTAAACTTATAATACTCTATATGATTTCATCTAGAGTATAAAAAATCTGCCAACAGTCTGGGCGCAACTTTATTATTTTATGGGTAGAAGTCCGAAACGTGTTTAATGATGAGATACGGTGTTGGGTACTATGCGACTGACAACCTAAAAAATAACGTTCCAAATAGCCTAATGGTTACTAATGGATCATATCTGATACGGTTTTTGAGATATAAAAATTAAATTTTTTGAGAAATTGCTATCCCCCCACTTTCGTGCTCCACCTCCCCCCTCAAAAAATTTAGTTTTGTTAGACTCCTCTTGTGAGTCCATATACAGAAACTAAATTTTATCTTCCTGGTGTAATTAGTTCGGAAGATATTGTAATCCAAAGTTTTTCACCCCCCACCCCCACACCCCACCACCCCTCTTAAAAATTTTAGCTCTTGTCTAATCCGGAAGTATCCCTAAGGACAACAACAAAGTTCCAATCTTCTGACATCAATTGTTCAGGAGATATCGATTTTAGAATGTTTCAATCCCGACTTTCATGCGTTAAAGACTCATTGTTTTCCCCCCCACTTCCACACCCCTTAACCAATATCGACCATTTTTTTACAATTGAGTCCATTATTATAGTACTATATAAGTTCCAAGTTTCAGCCTCCTAGCGTAAGTGGTTCCTGAGATCTAGAAACCAAAATTTTTCGTCTAAAACGCTCCTCTCTCCTCTCCCCTTGTACCCCCACCCCTCAAAAATATACCAGTCGTAGGGGTTCACCCAATCTACCCACCATAAAAATTTCAATTTAATATCTCAACGGGCTTGGGAGCTACGCGCCTTCAAACAATTTTGCGTACGGCGTACGGCGTACGGCGTACGGCGTCTACGGCGGACAGACGGACATTTTTTTTTTTTTTGCTTTTTTGGGGTTTACTAGTCCTAAAACGTGTAAATACAAAATTTCAGGGTAGCAAACTTTTTTGAAATTTCAGGTCGATAACAATACTTTATTATTAAAAAATAATAAAGTAAAATTATAAGATTACGCATATTATAATATTTTATGTATATTTCAATTTCAGTAAAAGGACTGATGGCAAAGAGGAATATGAAAAAATTATGAAACCGATTTGTGGGCGATTATAAAGAAAGTCCGTTAAAGTGCAAAGCTATTCGATATCTCATCAGACACGAGATATGTCGGAATTCGTAAAAACGTACAGACTCGTTTTACAGTCCTAAGAGGTTAAATATTGCAATATCATGAAACTAATTTTTAGACGATTACAGTGTATAAAGCACATAGAAGTAACAGCGTATTTATTATCTCAGTATACCTAAAATATTTGTCGGAATTCGTGAACACTTTAACAATAACCTTACACTTCACAGGGGATTGAATACCGAAAAAAGTTTAAATTGGTTTTTTGGCGATTATATTTTATGCCATTAGAAGTTATAGCGAATTCGATATCTCATTAGACCTAAGCAATATATCGGAATTCGTGATAATGTCCTCAACCACTTTATAACACCTTAAGGGTTGTGCATTAAAAAATTCTGAAAATAATGAAAATTATAACCCCTTAAGGGTTGTACATTAAAAAATTCTGAAAACAGTTTCTTGGCGCTGATATAAAGAACTCGTAGAACTAAAATTACCTCATTAGTCCTCAAAGACATGACGAGATTCGTGAAAATCTAGAAAAACTCCTTGTTATGGAAACCATACGCGACAGATTGGTTCACTAATAGAATACTCACCATACGTTGCTGTAATTATTCGACACGCCTCAGCCGCAGATTTCTTTGAATTAAAACAAAAAAGTAAAGCTTCCCGCAAATGACGCTTATTTGGCTCGAACTCCGACATGTGTAAGGACTCATAAGTAACTGACGCCGATAAAATTTTACAAATGTAATGATGGGGAGTGGTTGTCAGATGTCTAATCTTGCCATATTACGTTTTTGATCCTCCTTTTTTTTACCAGTATTTTGCGTTAGCGCCATCTATAGGAAAACGATACGAACATATTTGTACACCAATAAAAAACTAAAATTCGTTGCGCGCCACTACAATATCTCGAAAACGGTACCAAAACGGCCATATCGAACTATTGAACAGTAGTAGTAGTCTTGCTACTAACTTTATGAAAATACACCCTGTATATTTGTTCAAAATTTAATAATTTTCTGCTCAGCGATTCGGCAAACGGTGGATAGATGAATTTTTCTTTGCCTTTTTGAGTCTAAAATACAAAATACCTAATTCAGGGTAGCAATTTCCTTTTAAATTCCAGGTCCATCACAATACTTTAAAAATTAAAAGATTATAAATTAAAATAAATCGGCGTTTGCATTATTGTCCTCATTACACATGGCGTGCATTATTAACGCTGAAACTTGGATACCGAAGACATTTACATAGTGCCGACTAAATAAATTGCTTTTTTTTCTAAAACCTAAACCCATAATGTTTCTTAACACAAATTTAAATTTGTAGCCTAATTCACGTTTCAAATTGGTAAAAGTTTTTATAGAAATATTTCGCCCACTATATAAAGTTCTTGTAATTTGTTATGCCCCGAATCACATGACTCTTGAGGTCAAGTTAGTTCCGGCGGGTACTATGCTTGTACACGACTAAATAAATTTATCTGCGTTGTCGTATTTTACACATTTCCGATGTTTTTCAGTTTTTCTTTTACTTGCTTGACTATCTCCAAGAGGTACGAGTGTGCCCTGAGCACATTAAATTGCTGCGAAAAGTGTTAATTAACACTATCCGCTACACACACTTTCAAAATGAAAATCGATTTTCTGATATTTAATTTGGAATCAGGTTTCTCGTCTAAGTCTTTTGTTTTGCTTTTATCTATTTTTTTTGTTATTTGAAGTAGCGTAGGTACTGGCACATAAAATAATAAATTGCTAACGATACGTAGGTATCGTGTCAATAGGCCGTTAAATCTTACCAACTATATTCACGCTCATTTACGATGAAGTTTTTAATTACTCCAGTTTTTAGTTACTTTTTGTACATGGTGAGATAAGCGAATGCATTTGATGCATTAATGGACATGAAGAAGATACTTGGCGTCTGTGATAAATGTAGCCCGGTGTTACCTTTAATGATGAAATATATCGGACTTAGTTGCTTCTGATATGACGCTTGAGCAACTGTAGTAGCGCAAATTACTCGTATCTAAAAAAAAATAGTCGATGTGTACGAAATAAATTCGAAAAGCGGTTGAAAAATACAAAATGCGAGGGAACAATTGGTGGTGAAAGTCAGCCAACTAATATTTATGATCGGATCTAAGACTAATTAAGATCCTAAAGTGCTGCAATTATCAGATATAGTTCTATGAAAGTTTTTTCTATTTTCTGGTAAAATCTTCCGCCGTTAACTGTTTTATTGCCGCTTAAATTGCGTTCAGTGCGGTGTGAGAAGTATGTAACTATGTCGTTCGGTATTCCACAGTATGCACATGTAAGAGTATAAATCGAATAATTATTAAGAATTCCAGTAATTAGTACAGTTTTTAAATAAGTTAAATAAATTAAGCTCTGCAAATTTATTTGATCATACTATTTATGAAGTGATATAAATGAAGTATTGTATGAGTATTACAAATTTTATCCATTCCCAAGGATTGTAAAGCATAAAATTCGGCCTTGGATGAAAAACAAATTTATTTTTTTATTATGGGTTAGATATGTCATTAAGTCTTCTTGTTTCCATCCGTTTGTCCGCGCTTACGATAGGTTAGATAAGGTGGGTGGCCGCTGAAGCGACCAAACACATAGATCGCCAATGGGTCCATTGTGATCTCACATGTACGGGAAGAAGTACCCATCCCAACTAGCAAACTAAGTCCCTATTCTCCTACCTCGTTCTAGCTTCTATAAAGATTCGATAAGGTCTTACCGAACTTATTTGCCGCACATTTCCCCATGTTTCAACAGCAACAGCCAAGCGCCAAGAGTTGGTATTAGGCCTTACCGAAGCTGTTCTTGCTTCCGTACGGAAGTTCACATTGCTTCCAAACGACGGTTACGACTTTCACGGGGAAGCGATTACTTCGAATGGGAGGCTTCGGTAAGGTCTTACCGAAACTTGAAAAAAAAAAAACTAAAATGAAAAATAGTTAATAATGGAATTTTTTTCATGGTAAGCTACCATAGAAGCAAATTTGAAGAAATTTTGTTTGTTTTCCGGCGTCAAACAAACAAAATTTCCTCAAATTTGCTTCAATGGTAGCTTACCTTGAAAAAAATTCCATTATTAAAAATTGGGGACAAAAAATAAAATTGCTGTAGGCGGGTTTCGATGTCGCCTCTTGGTTTTGAGCATTATATATCCTAGCGAACAACCAGAAATTCCACCAAATTGGTTGAAATATTAGGTGATTTTCAGTGCCACCTACCTAAAGTATTAGGATGCGAAGGCAAGAAGTTTGCTTAGTTTATAATTCGCGATAATAAAATTGATTTCCAGTTCACCTATATAGAACAATACTCAGCAATACCACCATCTGTAAGGGTGTTTCGGATAGTAGGCATAATACACCCTTTGACGACTCTATGCCATCCGATGACGAAACAGCTGCTTCGGACCTAGTCCAACACAATCTTATAAAAATTGGGCTATCCAGGTAAGGTTTTCCAACTGTTGTTACGGTTTTTCCCCGTGGAGAAACCGTTATAGAACCCCATCACTAAAGGGGGCGAACGGGCTTTGTCCGGCCAACCCAGAGAAGAGTCGTGGGCGCCAGTGATCAATCTCAATCTTTTCCACGACCGAATCGCCAATTCGGGGAAGAGTTTCGCGCGTCAACACAATGAATAGCACAACGGAAGGCGATCTGAAACACGTCACAAACTCAGAGAGAATACTTAATTATTAGCAAACAATTCGAACTTTCGTTCCAAGTAATAAATTTTATTTACTCTCGTACCTTGCAAATCTCCTGGTACTCTACTCTACCTGACCCTATCCTCTTCTACGCTTAAAATTAGGGCGCCACTGGTGCGTAGTCCCTCGACGACTTCCCGCCGAAGCCGTTGTTTCGGTTGCTGTCGCTCAATTTTTCGCGGTCCTGGCTACTGCGCTTTTCCACGTCCAAATTCTGGAGCCTCGAAGTTGGTCCTGTTCTCACTCTTGTTTATCGACCGGTTTCCACACTCGCTACAACTAAAATCGTGCCGTCACTGACTCGTACTTCCCGTACGCTCGGAGCACGTACTTCCCGTTCTTTTTCTATCCGCCAAAATAATGTACAATTTCAAAACTTTGACCGTCTTATCACACTCTCGACTCTTGCCCAAAAAAGAGCGTTTTCGGGTGCCGTACTTCCCGCGAAACCTCGGGTCAGCTTTTAAATCGGTTAATCACCGTTTTCCTGGGTCAACGACTGCTTTCTCCAGGTCATTCACTCAAGTCTGTTAACTTTCTCTTAATTCGCTAGCTTTCACTCTCGGTTGATTCGGTGTCCACTTTCTCCATCCGACTTTTTAGCATGGACCCAAACCTCGCTGATCTATCTTATCGACTTGCAATTCGCGCAGTGTAAGTCCGCCATGTTTGCACTGCAAATTCGAATATGACATTTATCCGTCTTCAATGAAGTGTATGTGACATTGTTTACGTTTGTGATGTTTTCGTTTCCGTTTTCAGTGATGTGATTTCGTGTTGAGTGATGTGATTTGTTCTCAGTGATGTGATCTGTCCTAAGTGATGTGATTCGTGATTCCTCAAGGACAGCGATTAATCAACAGTCGGGGATTTCGTGTTGGGGTTTAGCTCCACTGATGAAAAATAGTATTCACAAATTTTTTTCCTTTTGTTTTCTTCCAACTATGAATTTATTTTCCTGTAAACTATTATTATTTGTTTGAAAAATGCGAATTAATTTTACTTACACCTTGCACACTCCCGGATTCGAACCATGATCCCGTCACACATTAGTCCGTAACACGCTACCCACTAGGCCAATCTGAACATTCTCGTAATAGGGTTGAAGTCGAATCACTCGATGTTTCCAATTAGACATGTCGAGCGAAGCTTGCTTGCAAACCTCCATAAAGCCGTTGGTATTTACTTCCATAAGAGGTTATTACCGAAGCTATGGCTTCTGAAATGTTTTGCCTCCGCTCCAAAGTCCTACGGAAGCTTCATCGAAAATAAAAGTCCACAAGCCTCCAAAAAGCCGTTGGTATTTACTACTATGGCTTCCCGTACAACCAGGCGTAAAGTAGCGTGGCGGCATTGAAGATAGTCGAGATTTTTTCACCCTGCAAGAGAAATATTGAAACATTAAAAATCGCACCGAAAGTCGGATTATTGCATTCGTACGAAACGATGACGATGAAGTTGACGTGATATTTCATTTGTACTCATTTTAAAACACTAAACTTGTTCAGTACTCGTACGCGTATCGCACACGTATTCGGTTTTGACATACGACCGTGGTTTTGACAAATTTTTATTTGTCAATCTGACCGAAAACCACGAGAGCAGGACGAACCTGGTGGTCAGTACAAAAACAACCAAATTTTCTTCACAAAAGGTGTCTACCCCCACCACAAAAAATTGCAATGAGTTTCCAGACCTGTATGTACGACCGTGATCAAAACATACTAAAATGATGAAAAAAATAGTGGAAGTAAAAACCTATACGACTTCTTATCAGACCTTTCAGATATAATGGAATTCATGAAAACGTGTTTAACTCTCTTACACCCTCTTGCGGGTAGTAAATTAATATTAAAAACATACTGCAGTCACGATCGGCTGCAAGCCAATCGTATAATACTCTAGATGAATACTGAACTCCGATTTATATTGTAGTTTGGGATAAAGTAGAATGACGTGTGTGCATGTTGTATGTCCTTTATTAAGGACTCCCATTAGATTGTTACTCAAAACTAAAAGACAATATTCATTGTTTAATTTCATATCTTGAACTGAATAAGTCATCGAAAAAAAATGTCCTTTTTGAAGGACTTTAACATGGGAGGTGCAGGAAGGACTCACCCGATTTCTTACATATTTATCCTTTTCCTTGGAACCAGTTAAAAATGAACGTGTACAAAATTTCAAATTCGTTGCTTGAAGCGTTCAAAAGTAAGTATTGAACACGTGTTTTAAGGACATTTTATATGGCAGCTACCAGAAGGAGTAAAAGGATTTCACTGATTAGTAAACCCGAACTTTGTTTCCACTCAAAACTAATTTGTACAAAATTCTGAATTTGTAGCTAAAAGATTACTTGAGTTATAGTGAGTTTCGTAAATTAAGTGAATACATTTTGACAGGATATTTGTATGGCAGCTACACGCACTTGCCTTCGGCGCACCTGGTACCAGGTTCGAATCTGCTTGGCGACAAGTAATTTTCGAGAATGGTATTGGGTGCCGGACTACCAGTTCACTCAGCTGTAAATGAATACCTGAGTTAAAAATCGGGGTAATAATCACGGACGAGCGTGTGGTTGACCACTGCACCTCCCAGTGTTCCGTTGGTCTAGTAATGAAGTAACTCTAGCACTACTTCAAGGCCTAGGCCCAATTTTGGCTGTTGCGCCATTGATTATTACACGAAGGACTAACAGGATTTTCTTCCTAATCATATATTTAGCTCTAACTATTGGAAAAAAAACACATACAAAATTTCAAAGTCGTAGCTTAAACCCTTCTGAAGTTATCGACCAATATTCTTGAACACGTGTTTTAAGGACATTTTGTATGGCAGCTACCCGAAGGAGTAGGACGATTTTGCCCGTTAACGAACTTAGCCTTACAAATTCCACCAAACATCCAGATTCAAAATTTCAAGATCCTAGGTGAAGGCATTCTTGAGTTATCGTGTTCACGGACAGACGGACGGACGGACGGACGGACGGACGGACGGACGGACGGACGGACGGACGGACGGACGGACGGACGTCAAGCGGATTTAAGGTTTTTGACCACAAATAAACAAAAAATAATATATAACTTTTTTTCGTCCAAGGCTTGGTTCTATGCGTTACAAACTTTTGGGCTGGATTAAACTTATAATACTCTATATGATTTCATCTAGAGTATAAAAATCTGCCAACAGTCTGAGCGCAACTTTATTATTTTTCGGGTAGAAGTTCGGAACGCGTTTAAGATTGATGCGGTGTATGTTACTATGTGACTGAAAACCTAAAAAAAGTTCGGGAAACGGGTAGAATGGGGTTGCGCTAGAATACTTACGCCGCCGCTGCCACATACAACATATGAATTACATAATTGGGTCATACTCCTGGACGCAGTCTAAGTTGTAGTATAATACTAGTTATTACGTGATTAGGAGGTTCATGAAATCGGAAATGCGTTTGTAGGCGATTAAATAAAAAGTCTGTGGAAGAGAAAAACAATCTAACATCTCATCAATCCTAAGAAATATGTTGAAAACCATACGTCCTATTGAAGTCGAATATCAAAAAATTCTGAAATTAACTTTTTGACGATTATGTAGGAAGACTTAGGAAGTAAAAAAGAATTCGATATTTTATTTGAACTAAGAAATATGTAGGAATCTGTGAAAACATATTCAACCTCCTTGCACCACATTGGGGTTAAATATCCAAAAATCCTGAAATGGGTTTTTAGATAGATATAAAGAAAGCCCGAGGAAGTGAAAACCAATCCAATGTCTTATCACTCCTAAGAAATATGACGAAATTTGTGAAAACATGTTCAACCCGTTTATATACTCCTAGGGGTTGAAAAAGGAAAAAACTTGCAAAGGTGTTTTAGGAGATTATTAAACAAGCTCGTGGAAGTGAAAAGTTCTTCGATATCTAATCAGACCTGACGGATACAGCTGAATTAGTGAAAATGTATACAACACCATTACAACACCTTGGAGGTCGAATTTGAAAAAATGCTGTAAACACTTTCTAAGTATTTATATGAAGAATCCGTAGAATAAAAATTAGTTCTATATTTGGGAAGACCTAGATATGTGAAAATCGTGAAAATATATGCATTCCATTTTCACTGATAACTTTTTTGCCACCCTTCCTTCCAAACGCCAATAGATATTTACATTTTTTCAAGACCATTATTACTTTTCTAGTTGATCTACATATACATACCGAATTTCAACTTTCTAGCATAAGCCGTTCTATAGTTAGGTAAAAACCCGCCCTCCCCCGTACCATACTCCTCCTAAGAAATTTTTTATAACATGCCACTACTATAGTTTTATCTAAATGCCAAGTTTCAGCTTGATATCATTATAGGTTCTTGAAATATAAAAACCAATTGAAGGGGTCTACTCAGTCTACCAATATAAAATAAATCAATTTAATAGCTCATAGGGTTTGAGAGCTATAAGCTTTCAAACGTTTTACGGACGGTGGACGGCGGCGGCGTACAGACGGAGTGATTTTTTTTTGCTTTTTTGGTGTTTATTAGTCATGAAACATGGTAGTAAATTTTTTTCTTGTAAAAATCGATAACAATACTTTATTATTAAAATAATAAAGTATAATATACCAATAATCTGGGCGCAATTTTTTTTGGATAGATGTTTAATGCAGATTACAGGTTAGTCCCGACCAACGTTGCATTTTCTGTCTCGTACGCTCTCCAAGTATATCCCGGAGATCCCCCCTCCTCTCCGTAGACCATTACCCCCAGAACTTAATCTCCAATACGGAACCCTCCACTCCACCCACTGTGAATTTGAAGTTTTCATCTCTTACACGTTTCGTACCTTATACAGAGTAAACGGCGGACGAATGGACTTTTTTGCTGTTTTAAGGGTTAGCATCCCTTAAACGTGAAAATACAAAATTTTATTGTAGGTTATTTTGTTTGAAATTACTGGTCGATTTTTATAATTAAAAAATAATAAAGTAAAGTTTGTCGATGACCATTTAGAAACATCTTCAGTTAATTCACTACTTCGACTTTTTAATGTTGAAGCGTTGCTAACTTTAGTCCACAGTCAGTCTCTGCCGCTCGCCTCGTACATCAACTGTATGTGCAACTGTTTAAATTGGCACTTTGTCAATCATCACCCGCAGTTCTAACTGGGAAATAGTTGGTATGATATAGTCACCTATCTCTCGATTGCAAAGAAATAGTTCTTCCTTTGGAGGCGAAAAGCTCAAAAGGCAATCCGTGCCATACTACAAAGTAGATCTGCTACTGGGAGGATCTTAAATTCTGTAATTGGTTAGTTTCGCAATCAATAGTAAAGTGTTTTACTCGAACACTATCCTCTAAGCTAGTCATGCTAATTGTCTTTGCCTGTTGAATAGTTATTTCTGGAACTGTATGGATGAGAAAGAACGATAAAAAGCCGGTACTTCAAACGCTAAACACATATTCTGCTATGGTATTAAGCTCATCTTTATACCCTACTTATTTCATAGCCTTGGAGAGCAAGTGGTGATATAAAAGAAACAATCCACTGGCTACAGAATTCAACGGGAGATTCCCAGTTGGACTTCGAGGCTGTACTTCTGCATGACGTTGATGTTTTCTTTGAAGACAAGTTCAAATGGAATAAGGACTTACCAAAGTAACGGGTAGTTATGTAACTGGTAAGCGATCATATCAAATTTTTTGTTGTTGGAAAAACACGAATATGAAATTCGTTTCGTACTTTGAGACGCAGTGAAATTTTACGAATTGGTTCAGTTCTAGAAACGTGGTCAATGACAAAAGAAGTGATTTATTGTGCTAATTTATTGCGAAATATTGTAAAATAGTCTTATACCAGCCGCAAAAAATAATCGAAAAATTGACATGTTACGTTTTGCACAGATGCCGTCCAATTAATAAATGAAATTAATTGCATTAATAATGAAAAGATTAAGGGCCATTATTACGATAGTCAGTTAAACTCGTAACTAGAACCGGCAATTTTGTATGAAAATCTGTCAGTTAAAGTTCCAGTTAGAACGTAACTGTACATCGTAGGAACGGCCCTTAATGAATTATATTCAAAAATATCTCTTACTAATAATAAAAGATATAGTCTCATACATACTCGTATGGATTACACAGTGCGACAAATAAGTTTCGAGACTGGGATATTTTTCATTTTTCTTATTCAAAATATTCTCCTCCAGTTTCAATACACTTACTACAGCGATTCAACAGTGATTCAAATGCGTGTTCGAGCCCATTTTGTGGAATTACCTCTAGTGCTCGTGTTGAAGCTGTTTTGATGGTCGAAATGTCATTAAAAACACATCCTTTCAACATCAATTTCAATTTCGGGAATAGAGAGAACTCGCATGTGGGCAAATCAGGTGAATACGGTGGATGATTCAACACACAGACTTGATTCTGAGCCAAAAATTGACGAACAATGAGTGAGGTGTGACTCGGTGCATTATCCAGTTCTCTGGATCACGATATTCGGGCCGAATACGACGGATTCTGACGATCACACGCTTCAAAACTTTGAGATAAAATGCGCCAGTAATTGTTTGGTCAGTTGGAACGAATTCCCTGTGGCCAATTCCTTTGCTATCGAAGAATGTAATAAGCATTGTTTGAGCAACATTTTAATATTTCAACATCGACAAAAAAGTTGTTTTGGGAGAACTGTCATAACTTTGCTATATGTCAACCGATTTAAACAAAATTGGTATTACCGGGAAGAGGAGTGTCACAGCTTTCAAACGCCGGTTTATACACATAGATGGTCCTACTAGTTACTCAGATATGGTTCGAGTCTCGGAACTTATTTGTCGCACTGTGTATAACAAAAATTAAAATTTTTTTTAATTTATTTGAGTGATGCACGTATTTATGAAAGAAGTTGTGTAAGGTTGGACATTTGGGGAGGTATAACTTGTCTCATATGAAGAGTCTCTGATAACAAAGCGATAAACACGAATTATTGAACTGACAACTTTGTTATGACTTCGGTAAGTGCTCCCACATAAGCCATGGCTTCTTCAATTACCTCACAGAACCGAAGTAGTGCATTACATTTCATGCAATTGGTAATGCCTTACTTTCGCTGACATTTGTATGAAAAGGTAATTAGCAGTGTAATCGAATTGGTAAGGTCTGGATCATTACATTTCGTTGATTACAACATCGATCTGGTAATCAATGCTAGTCCTACTAGGGTTAGTTTGACTTATCTTTGAGATAGCGTGGCTTCGCAATGGTATCAGTTTTCTCGCACTAATAGACGGACCTCGCGTACATATGTATCCTAATACCTACATCATTTATATGCATTAAACACTGTATTCGAAGAATTTACAATAATTGCAAATATTTGCAGTATTTATTACAACTTTCTGGATATCGTTCTCAAAACAATTCCACACATTTTTTCGCTAGATTAACATGATAAGTAATTTCAAAATAAAACTAAACACGAAGCACTTGAGCAAGCCACAGATATAATATTTCCTTGGATAACAACTTGTAGCTTGTAACATGTCACAGTTTGTTAGACATCTTAGACTCGCGATTTCCAAGTCGAACATATAGAAGACATCGATAACATACACACTCGGATAGCTATAACTATAGCGTGATTGTCGCTGCCAGGAATCGCATTCCAAAATGCGTCATGCATAAAACTGAACAATTTTCTACCCTACTTTACATTTAACGAAAAGCTCTCGATCTCAACAGATTTTCTTACCTGTCGTTACGTTGAATGTTACAAAAGCGACCGCGCAGTAACTTATTTGAAATATGGTTTTGTATTACACAGAAAAATTGTTCAACTTGTCAATGAGATTTTAGTCAGGAACGCATCTCATCTGTTGTTACTTGATAGCTTTCGACAGTGACAGGTTCAATTTATGCACAGACTTCAGTTTATTGTCGGTAAAGATGCTAACGATTAGTGTGACATTCAGCTGCTGTCCTTTTCAATGTAATCCTGGATTAAATCTATAGAAAAGGATATTCTTAAGTGTAGTGTACTAAGTCCAAGTCGAATGAAAACGATATCCGTGTGGAAGATAATTTAAAGGGTAGAGGACTTTATTCCTTAAATCATGCAATCTTAGGTTTGGCATTACGATCCGCATCACTATGAGATCAGTGATAGCGATCAATGGAAGCACAAAAGGCGTCGGGGAATGACCTCGGGGCTGAATAGTAGTTGAACAGATCAGCAAGAATCTCACAGATATCTCGAAGACATCTCGGTTTGTCTTCAAAACTCTTTCAGACACCTTATGGTCGAAAACCAGACAACAATTTGGGCGCAACTTTATTATTCTTTAGAAGTCCGAGACGCGTTTAATGATGAGATGCGGTGCCCATCTGATACTAGAGATTTTCCAAAATTTGTGAAAACGTAAGCAACCCCTCCAATTCCAATTAGGGATAGATTTTCGAAAAATTGCGAGACTGGTTTTTAGGTCATTACATGAAATAATAATATGCAACGCCTTTATACCCCTTGGGGGTATCGAAAAATGGTGAAGTGAAAACAAATGTGATATCTTAACAAATCTAAAAAATATGTCGAAATTTGTGAAAAGTATTCAACCCCATTAGACCGCCTTAGGGTGGAATATCTAAGAATCCTGAAAACAACTTTTTGACGATTTTATTGGAAGGCTAAAGGTGGTCTTACACAAGCAATTGATTACCCAACGACTATTGCCAAAACTAGTGGAGCGATGAATGAAGCAATATAAGGCAATATCATGCTAGTTGAGGCAATATTTCGACTATGTGGCAATGTTTTCACATATTGCTGGTATTTATCGCCCTATAGTTGCTGTATTTCCACAGACTTGGAAAATTCCGAACAATTATCCTCGTTCGGTGCTTCAATTGTCAAGTTTTTTATCAAGTTTCGTATTATAATGGCTTGGAATTCAAATATTTCCAAGTTTTATTTTAAATTTTAGATTTGTTTGTCAAGTTTGATTTCGTGTTGTTCATAGACTGATTTGCTCGTGTAAGCCCTTATTGCTGAATGGCTAGATATTGGTCAATATCGCTCATCACAATTCAGCAACGAGTTGATGAAAAGTTGATCCACATCACCTGTTGCTATTGTTGCTGTGTATTGCTTCATATGTTCGTGACGTCAAAATTGACGAGTATTGCTGCAAGTTGAGCAATTTTAATCGCTCGTGTAAGAGCACCTTAAGGAAATACAAATCAATTCGATATCTCATCAAACCTAAGAAATATGTAAGAATTTGTGAAAACATACACCACCCCCTTACACCCACTTGGGGGTTGAATATTCAAATATCCTGAGATCAGTTTTTAGATAAATATAAAAAACTCGAGGAAGTGAAAACCAATATGAATTTTTTATCAATCCTAACAGATATGAGGGAATTCGTGAAAACCTGTTCAACCCGTTTATACTCTCGCAGGGGTTGAAAAAGGAAAAAAAACTTGGAAACAGTTTTTAGGCGATTATTAAACAAGCCCGTGGAAGTAAAAAGATATTCAAGATCTAATCTGACCTGAGTGATATGGCTGCATTCATGAAAATGTATACAACTCCTTTAACTCCCGTAGGGGTCGAATTTCAGAAGGCTAAGTAAGTAAAAATTAAATCGATATCTTATCAAACGTACATGCAAGAATTTGTGAAAACGTACCATCCCATCTCCTCACACCTACTTGGGGGTTGAATAACCAAAAATCTGAATGAATTTGGATTTTTAGATATATATAAAGAAAGCCCAAGGAAGTAAAAACCAATTCGATGTCTTATCAATTGCAAGAGATATGACGGAATTCGTGACAACGTGTTCAACCCCTTTATACTCTCTTATGGGTTGAAAAAGGAAAAAAAACTTCAGAACAGTTTTTAACCGATTATTAAACAAGTCCGTGGAAGTAAAAAGATATTCGGAAGCTCTTACAGCTAGACGCGCTTTCGAGATTTCGAGACGGGAGGACTAGGATCTCAAAAACATACACCTTACGTATAATATAATCTTCCAGTAGTACGCACATGTACGTACATGTAGTCGGACTATAATAAGGATAACATTCACATTTTTGTACCTTAAGAACCTAACGATTCTTTCTTTTCGGAAAACATAATGCGTTGGGGCTAGAAGGTGCTGATATTTATTTCAAAACAAGCACAAGTTTTTGTAAAAAAAAAATCATTTATATTTCATATCTTTAAATGACACCAATCCCTTTGCCTAAAACGTTAAAGCAATCTATTTTATATGTCACCAATTAGACTTGGACTTATGTTTAACTACTCCCTGGAATGTTTAAAAGTAGCATAACACATTCCATGTTAATTTGATGCCTATGAAAATGGAAATATAAAAATTTCACCTTTCGCAAAGTGCATAATTACAGTAAAACGAGTAACTCTACACTGTCGGCCGCTATTATTACCTCTGCGGTAGATATGTGAATTTTCACCATATGCACATATTTGTATATGGAAAAATGACCAGATAGCTACTGTACTCGACCGACGTACGTAAGTACATCTGGTAATTACATCTCGAACCGTGGAAAAGAAGTTACCGTCATCAGTCGCCAAGGTTCGCCATAATAGTGCATATACCCGTCATTGGCAAGGTGAGGCAAGACGGCAAACGCTAAAAGATTTTTTAATGTCTCGAATCGAGAGACACACCTGAGTTTCATCTGGGCATATATAGATAAGGTACCGCACTCTTACAGATAGGTAGCTACAGGTACATCCATACTTACGTACTTCTTCGCTATGCAGAAGATAAGCAGGGAACCGAAGGCAACAACTATTAAAGAAACGAAGCTGGAGGAGATTCCCTGGCGAACAGGTTGGTAAATTGTAAAAAAGCACTATCGCTTTCGTTTACCGTTAGAAGTTCGTCAACCGAGCTGAACATTTTATTACAAGAGTCTTGCTTAATTATGAGGATGTTGCAATGAATGGGCCCTTCAAACTATGTTGCCAGAATTAATACATGGTATGTCATTTTGATGATATTTGTTGCTTTTAAAGTGCACAACGAATATAACTTTAATATTGTTGCGAGCCAGGAGTTCGCCGGAACTTCAAGTAAAAAATAAACCGTTTGAAATCAATAAAAACAATTATTTATTGTCCGCATTAAGTAATTACTTTAATAATCACACTACCGGCAACATCACCCGATTTTATATACAAATTGATCACTACGCAATCGCTACTTCTTATCAAAATCGCTATACTAATACTTCCGTGTAGAACTCGCTGTCGTGTGCCATCTCGCTATACCGCAGTACAACTACTGTACGTGTCGCTTCGCCGCAGTAAAACTGTCGCTTCAACGTAGTAGGAAACTACAGTGTGTTGGCTGTAGACTCTGCCGTTCTTATATACTGCATTTGTGTAGTCGAGAGCTTTCCCGAATATTCGGTGGTGTGTGTGGAACTTGCTAGGAACTTGTGAGAAGAGTCGAGAGATTTCCACAACAACCGGTAAGGATAAAATGGATACTTCTCGAACACTATCGAACTTTGCCAAAAATTTTGCCACGCCTTTCTAATTGGGTATTGCAAGGCGTCCAATCGGATGTTTTGCTTCGCCTTTCAGCAAGGTATTGCGAGGTTCTTGTTTTTCTTACTAGAAACCGATCAAGCAGCGCGGCAGATTGGCAAGGTAACATATAACAACATCCATATCTAAAGATCATATAATGACTTCCTTAGTTTATCCGTTTTGAAGCAGCGAATACTCTAACACATGAAAATACTTTATTATTAAAATAATAAAGTAATAGTCCTTCAAAAGCTAGAGATACTCAAATTCATGTTCATGTTTTAAATGTTTGAGAAGAAGCCAATCTTTAAGATATCTTTAATTTTTTGTAGTAACAGCATTAAGAACGAACATTTTAACAAAATAACTTGCTGATCCCCTTTGTCCTCCTATGTTTGAAAAAATTAACTACTCTCTATATAAGCATCACTTAAATAGTACAATAATGGAACGAAATAGAAGCGAACATTTTAGAGTTGAGACCAGCGTTGCCTTTTCAGCATCAATGGAACAACATTAATCAGGTTTTTTTTAAAACAAACTTCAAAATAAAAACTGCCTATAAAAGTAAAAATATCGAAAAGTCCTGAAATGAATTTTAAGCCGATTATAGTATTAACATATAAAAAGCATGTGTAAGCAACTCGTCAAAACACCTTTGGTTGGTTGGTTGGTTTACGTGGTGGCCCGTCTGCCGAAAACAGGGCCCAATTAGCACAGAAAGCGTTTTGATAGCATAACTCGTTTAACCTGATCGTTGAGGGTTGATGAAGTGGATACATGGTTTAACAGAGACCTGGGAAAATACCTTAACTCTCCGGTACCAAATTATTTTTAGTTCTATGGGCTTTTTTTTATATAATCGACTAAAAACCAATTTCAGGACATTTGATATTCAAACCACACGGAGAGAAAACAACTTTACTCGCCGTGTGGTTTGAATATCAAATATCCTGAAATTGCTTTTTAGGCGATTACATTAAAAGCCCATAGAACTGAAAATAATTTGGTACCTTATGAGTTCTAAGGGATATGACGAAATTTGTGAAAACGTATACAATGTCGGTACATCCCGTTGCGGGTATATCCGGATCTGCAGCGCCGACCTGTAATGAAATAAAGCAAGAAGTCATCGATTGTTGAATTGTGAATTATACGGGAGTTTACTTACCGCCGAATTGCTGGGTTTTTTCCGAAATGTAGCCCATGATTCCTGGGGCGATTGGCGCTCCTCTCACATCGCACCTAAAAAATAAACCAATTAAGAAAGGTTAGTGGATTTTTTGAACTAAACACGGATTAGGATCATTAATGTAACACTGGGGTAAATTAGATTTAGGTTTAGCGTTAGTAGTCAAGATTAGTAAGGAATTTATCGAAATAAAGAAAAGGTACTCACGGGAGATAGACTTTGGCTGCGCAACAAACATAAATACTTCAATTCAAACGTAAATACTTCAATTGCCGTAACCGAACACCAAAATCAAACCTTGTGACATAATTGTCATACTTACATTCATCGATGGTTACTCCGTCCTGCGAAACCGCTGACTCCGTCCTGCGTTCCGTTCAACCCTAAAACGAGAAATAAGAAAACACTTTAATTACAGACACCTAACCGGTGTTGAATGAAAGAAACGAACTACCACCGAGGGCACGATCACGAGCACGGAAAACACAAAACGATCACGGAAAACAATTAACGCGGAAAATACGATACAGAAAACACAGCACAACACCGCACAAATATCAACACAACAACAAGAAACGTCATCCGACGACGAAAACAGACAATATGGACGTGCACTGCGCGAATCGCGAGAAATTAGTGTCGGTAGAGCAGATCCGCAGGTTTGAAACCGTGCTAAATAGTCGGAAGGGAATTTTTAAGAGGACAGGAGAAATTAATCGGCACCTGAGAGAAATGGAAAGTTATGAGAAAACGATCGTTGACCTTTTTTGGAAAAGAACGGAAAATAAACTAAGTGTGGAAACGGTTGGAAAAGCTCGGCGAGATTTCGCGGAAGGTGAAGGACAGAAAAACGGGGCCTTTGAATTTTGGAGGTGAGACCGAGCAGAGTAAAGTGCGGAATACAAGTAGAGCGGTGGAAAAAGAAAATAAGGAGGTTGGCAGGAGAATTTTCGATACTGGAGGAAGGTGGTACGGAGTTTTCGATTTTCGGCGGAGGAGACTCGATTACGACGAGGGATTGAATTCAAGCAGTGCTACGGTTGTAAAACAAGAGCCGACATCGCGGGACAACGCACCAGCTGCGCCATAGATTTTAAGTTAGAGTCGTGTAGGAATTCGAGAAATCAGTTAGGGGGATCGAGTAAGTTAGAATTTTATTAGATTAACTTCATATATTATTTTCTAGATTTACTACTTTATAGACGTTATATTAGTCTATTTATTATTTGAATTACAATACATTCTTTTGGACTACGTATCTTTTGTAACTGTTTGTGACGTGTTTCAGCCTTTTCTCAGTGTGTTTTGTTGGTTAAAGAAAGAAATTGTTAAATCCTCGTACTAGTGGTTCGGTCGAGGAGGACTTTAAGAACGGGTGGCCTAAATTAATGAGCCACTGGTGCCCACGACCCATCTCTTGGTTGGCTGGAAAGGGACCCGTTCGCCCCTTCGGTGCAAGGGGTTTTAATTGCGGTTTTTCATCGGAAAAACGCGCTAACGGCGGTAGACAGACCGCTACCGTGTTTTAGAACCGTAATAATCCACTTGGGGTTAAATAAGTTTCTAGACGATATACGCGACGACATAAAACGACCGTAGACGTGAAAATCAGATTCATATCTTATCAGATCTAAGAGGTAAGTTGGATTCGATTTCTCATCAAACCAAAGAGATATGGCAAACATTCTGAAAACGTATGCAACGCCATTACACACGCTGGAGGGTTGAATATTAAAAACTCCTTAAAACCAATTTTTGAAAATTATATTATATAAAAAGTTCGTGGAAGTAAAAACCAATTCAATATCATTTCAGACCTAAGACATATAAGGGAATTCTTAAAAACGTATACAACTGATTTAAAACCTCTTAGGGGTCGCAGTGCTCAAAATCCTGGAAATGGTTTTTAGGGAGAAAGCACCTGGATGTGAAAACATTTTCAATAACTACTCAGGTTTATCGGATATGGTGGAATTCGTGAAAATATATTATATAATAGTATAAATCATTTTCACAAACTTAGTGGTGGGAATGTATATATTTTCACGACTTTCGTCATATCTTCTTCTAAAATTGCGTATTCATTTCCATTTCACGGATTCCTCACATCAATGCCTAGAAAGAATTTTTCAGATTTTTTTAAATTCGACCCTTAAGGGGGTGAGATATCGAATTCATTTTTACTTCCAAAGACTTCCTATATAATCGTCAAAAAGTTGATTTCAGGATTTAAGACCAACCATTTCAACCCTAAGGAGGTGTAATGGGGTTGTATATTTTTCATAGCCTTTATGGCCTAAAGCCAATTTCACGATTTTCGGAAATTCAACCCGCAAAGAGGTGTAAAGGGGTTGCTTATGTTTTCACAAATTTTTCAAAATCTCTGGTATCTGATGAGGTATCAAATTGCTTTTTATGTAATCGCATAAAAACTTATTCCACAATTTGTCGTTATTCACCCCCAAAGTGGATGTATAGGATTCGTAATAGGATTCGTCTACACGCATTCTTTTACTTTATTATTTTAATAATAAAGTATTGTTATCGATTTTTAAAAAAAAAAAATTTGCTACCCTGAAAATTTTTTTTTATACGTTTTATGACTAATAAGCACCAAAAAAGCAAAAAAAAAATTCAGTTCGTCTGTGCGCCGTCCGCCGTCCGCCGTACGCAAAACGTTTGCGGGCTTATAACTCCTAAACCCTATGAGCTATTAAATTGAAAATTTTTTTATTAATAGACTAGGCAGGTCCCTTTAAGTGACCACTTTTTGGGGGGTGGGAGTATGAGGGGGGAGGTGGGGGAAGCGTTTTAGACGAAAAATTTTGGTTTCTAGATCTCAGCAACCGCTTATGTTAGGAAGCTGAAACTTGGAATTTGTATAGAGCTTCGATAGTGGACCCATTTGCAAAAATATTGATGATATGGGTGAAGGTGTGTGGGAGTGGGGGGAAAAATAATGCGTCCGAAAGGTTCGAAAGCCGAGATCGAGACATTCTAAAATCCATATCTCCTAAACGGTTAATATCACGAAATTAAAACTAAATAATCATCTGTAGGTATACTAGGAGAATAGATTGGAAACAAATTTTTGAGAGGGGGCAGTGAAGTACGGGGGTAGGGGTTGAAAAACTTTAGATTACGTTATCTCACGAACCAATTGCACTAGTGAAATAAAATTTAGTTTGTGTATAAAAGTTGATGAATAAAGTTTGCTGGAAGTAAAATTTTTTAAGCGGGCGGTGGAGCATGGAAGTGGAGGGGGTAAGAATTTTTTTAAAAAATTAAGTCTCATATCTCAAGAACAGTGTAAGATAGATGCTTAAAATTTTTACCAAATGTAGGCATAATAAACCCCTAGCAGAAAAAAAATTTTCAGGGATGAGAGTGTAGAGGGTGAGGGTGGGGGAGGGTGAAAAGTAAAAAGTTCTGATTTTTATATCTCGAGAACCAATAATAATATCAACCTGAAACTTAGTATTTAGATAGAGCTATAGTAGTAACATGTTGGAAAAATATAATTTTTTATAGTGGTAGTATGGTACGATGGTGGGGGGTGTTTTTCCTAACTATAGAACGGCTTATGCTAGAAAGTTGAAATTCGGACATATATGTAACTCTACTAGAAAAGTAATTTTGATTAAAAAAAAATTCAAATATTCATTGGCGTTCGGAAAGGGGGCAAAAAAAATGATCAGTGAAAAAGGAATGCATATATTTTCACGATTTTCGTCATATCTATTAGGTCTTCCCAAATATTGAATTCATTTTTATTCTACGGATTCTTCATTTAAATACCTAGAAAGTGTTTTCAGGATTTTTTGAAATTCGACCCCCAAGGTGATGTAAAAGGGATGTATATATTTTCACGAATTCAGCCGTATCCCTCAGGTCTGACTAGATATCGGATAACTTCTCACTTCCACGGGCTTCTTTAATAATCACCTAAAACTGGTTTTCAAGTTTTTTCCTTTTTCAACCCCTAAGAGTGTAAAAACGGGTTGAACACGTTTTCACGAATTCCGTCATATCTCGTAGGAGTGATAAGACATCGGATTGGTTTTTACTTCCTCTGGCTTTCTTTATATATACCAAAAAATTCATTTCAGGTTTTTTGGATATTCAACCCTAAAGTGGGTGCAAGCGGGTTGCATATGTTTTCACAAATTCTTACATATTTCTTAGTTTTAATGAGATATCGAATTCATTTTTACTTCCTAAGGCTTCCTACATAATCGTTAAAAAGTTGATTTCAGGATGTTTGTTATTCAACTCCAATAGGACGCAAGGCTTTCGACATATTTCTCAGGATTGATGAGATATTAGATTCGTTTGCACTTCCACAGACTTTTTATATAATCGTCTACAAACGCATTTCCGATTTCATGTAATGGACGAAATCACGAAAAACCTTCTAGTGGCGTAACAACTGATATTATACTAGAACTAGACCTCGTCCTGGAGTAAGACCCAATTAAGTTATTCATATGATATAAGTGGCAGCGGCGTAAGTTTTCTAGCGCGACCCCATCCAAACCGCTTCCCGAACATTTTTTTAGGTTTTCAGTCACATAGTAACCTACACCGCATCTCAGAATTAAACTCGTTCCGAACTTCTACCCAAAAAATAATAAAGTTGCGCCCAGACTGTTGGCAGATTTTTTATATGTTTAATTGGCTAAAAATACATATTTTAGATATTTTACTTTATTATATTAATTATAAAGTATTGTTATCGATTTTTAAAAAAAAAAATTTGATACCCTGAAAATGTCTTTTTCCACGTTTCATGACTAATAGACACCAAAAAAGCAAAAAAAAATGTTCAGTCCGTCTGTGCGCCGTCCGCCGTACGCAAAACGTTTGAAAGCTTATACCTCTCAAACTCTTTAAGCTATTAAGTTGAATTTTTTTGTTGGTAGACTGAGACCACCTTTTGAGTGATGGAGGTGTGAGGGGGGAGGAGGGGAAAACATTTTAGACGGAAAATTTTGCTTTCTGGATCTCAGTAATCGCTTAGGCTAGGAGGTAAAAAAAATTATGATATAGGTAAAGGGGTGTGGGAGTGGGGGAAATAATAATGCATTCGAAACGCTCGAAAGCCGAGATCGAGATATTCTAAAATCTATATCTCCTAATCGGTTAATGTTACGAAATTAAAACTTAATGAACATCTGTGGGTATACTAGGAAAATAGAGTCGAAATAAATTTTTGAGTGGTGGCAGTGGTGTACGGAGGTGGGGGGTGAAAAACTTTAGATTACGATATCTCACGAACCAATTGCACTAGACATATAAAATTCGGTTTCTGTATTAAAGTTGACAAATAAGGTTTGCTGAAAGTAAAATTTTTTAAGGGGGCGGTTAAGTATGGAAGTGGAGGGGATAAGAATTTTTCTGAAAAATCACGTCTCATATCTCAAGAACAATGTACCTAAATGCTTAGAAATTTTACCAGAAGTAGGCCAAATTTTTACCAAATGTAGGCATAATAAACCCCTAGCAGAAAAAAAATGTTCAGGGATGAGGGTGTAGAGGGTGAGGCTGAGGGAGGGCGAAAAGGAAAATGTTCCGGTTCTTATATCTCGAGAACCTATAATGACATCAAGCTGAAACTTGGTATTTAGATAGAACTATAGTAGTAGCATATTGAAAAATTTTTTATAGGGATAGTATGGTACGGGGGTGGGGGGTGTTTTTCCTAACTATAGAACGGCTTATGCTAGAAAGTTGAAACCTGGTACGTATATGTAAGTCAACCAGAAAAATAATTTTGATTAAAAAAAAATTAAATATCCATTGGCGTACAGAAGAGGGGCAAAAAAAATTATCAGTGAAAATGGAATGCATATATTTTCACGTTTTTCGTCATATCTATTAGGTCTTTTCAAATATTGAATTCATTTTTATTCCACGGATTTTTCATATATATACCCTGAAAGTGTTTTCAGGATTTTTTTGAAATTCGACCCCTACGATGGTGTAAAGGGGTTGTATACATTTTCACGACTTCAGCCAGAGCCCTCCCGTCTGATTAGATATCGAATATATTTTTACTTCAACGGGCTTGTTTTATAATCACCTAAAAATCGTTTTCAAATTTTTTCCTTTTCAACCCCATATGTTATATGTGGCAGCGGCGTAAGTATTCTAGCGCGACCCCATTCTAACCGCTTTCCAAATTTTTTTTTGGGTTTTCAGTGACATAGTAACCTACACCGCGTCTCAGAATTGAACGCATTCCGAACTTCTACCGAAAAATTAATAAAGTTGCGCCCAGACTGTTGGCAGATTTTTTACTTCTATTCTAAGGCAGTGGCGGCTCGCCACATGAGGCTAGTGAGGCTGAGCCTCACCATTTTATAGAGGAAAAAGTCATCAAGTTACTAGTGATTTTTATACTCTAGATGAAATCATATAGAGTATTATAAGTTTAATCCAGCCCAAAAGTTTGTAACGCATACAACCAAGCCTCGGACGAAAAAAAGGTATATATTATTTTTTGTTTATTTGTGGCCAAAAACCTCAAATCCGCCTGACGTCCGTCCGTCCGTCCGTCCGTCCGTCCGTCCGTCCGTCTGTCCGTGAACACGATAACTCAAGAACACCTTCACCTAGGATCTTGAAATTTTGAATTTGGAAGTTTGGTGGAATTTGTAAGGCTAAGTTCGTTAACGGGCAAAATCGTCCTACTCCTTCGGGTAGCTGCCATACAAAATGTCCTTAAAACACGTGTTCAAGAATATTGGTCGATAACTTCAGAAGGGTTTAAGCTACGACTTTGAAATTTTGTATGTGTTATTTTCCCAATAGTTGAAGCTAAATGTATGATTATGAAGAAAATCCTGTAAGTCCTTCGTGTAGCTGCCATACAAATATCCTGTCAAAATGTATTTACTTAATTTACGTAACTCACTATAACTCAAGTAATCTATTAGGTACGAATTCGAAATTTTGTACAAATTAGTTTTTGGTAAAAAGGAAGTTTGGGTTTACTAGTCCGCGAAATCCTTTTACTCCTTCTGGTAGCTCCCATACAAAATGTCCTTAAAGCACGTGTTCAAGAATATTGGTCGATAACTTCAGAAGGGTTTAAGCTACGTCTTTGAAATTTTGCATGTGTTATTTTTTCAATAGTTGGAGCTAAATGTATGGTTATGAAGAAAATCCTATTAGTCCTTCGTGTAGCTGCCATACAAATATCCTGTCAAAACGTTTTCACTTAATTTACGGAACTATGCTATACTAAGCTATGAATTGGAAATTTTGTACAAATTAGTTTTGAGTAAAAACGAAGTTCAGGCTTACTAATCAGCGAAATCCTTCTACTCCTTCTGGTAGCTGCCATGTAAAATGTCCTTAAGACACGTGTTCAACAATATTTTTCGATAACTTTTGAGCCCTTCAAGCTACGAATTTGAAATTTTGTACACGTTCATTTTTAAATGGTTCCAAGAAAAAGGATAAATATGTAAGAAATCGAGTGAGTCCTTCCTGCACCTCCCATGTGAAAGTCCTTCAAAAAGGACTTTTTTTTCGATGACTTACCCAGTTCAAGGTATGAAATTAAACACTGAATATTGTCTTTTAGGTTTGAGTAGCAATCTAATGGCAGTCCTTAATAAAGGACATACAACATGCACACACGTAATTCTACTTTATCCCCAACTACAATATAAATCGGAGTTCAGTATTCATCTAGAGTATTATACGATTGGCTTGCAGCCGATCGTGACTGCAGTATGTTTTGTTTTGATAATGTTCTTTAATGACTTTCCGCAGTATACCGACGGCCTTACTCATATAGTTTTAATCCGACAAAGTCGTGTTTTAATATTCCAATTCAACTTCACCTGCTAAGAAAGGTACGAGCCGCCACTGTCTAAGGACATCTTGACTTTACTTTGAACTTTCCGGAAAACCTCCTAGCCTCGAAACAACCTAATTATGTAATTCATATGTCATATGTGGCAGTGGTGTAGGTATTCTAGTGCGATCCCACTTTAACCGCTTCCCGAACTTTAACTTTTTTGTAAGTAGATTGGGTTGACTTGTTTACGTAATGAAATTTTTGAGGGGTAAGTGCGAGAGAGGGGGTGGGGAACGTTTAGGCAAAAAGTTTTAGTCTTTATATCTCCGGAACCACTTAATGTAGAAGCTTTGTGCTTAGGAATCATATTAGGGGAGGGGAGGGGGGAAGGTGTCATGTGAGGTTGAAATGGTTTTGACTACGATATCTTGCGAACCAATTTTATGTATATCAGCATCTTCACATTTCTGTGGTGACCATGTTTCTCATTCGTATCGTCAATTCTGGATGGCTTGGATCTGTGATCGAGAGTCGCATCAGGCTATTTTCTGTAATTGATTTAGTCTTTTGATCCCAGCCAAACGTATTAAAATAGTGACTCCATTATATCTCTCGTAGTTTTTCGAACAATTTCTACCGTCATAAATCCTCAGTTACTTGAAATAAATCACATTATATGATGGCAACTGAACAATCAGTTATCAAAAGTATAATATCGAGAACGGTAACGGTCAAGAGGTCACAATACTTACGATCTAATATACCACAATCTTATTAACCAAAAAACGGTTTCGGTATTTTTATGACTATACGAAAAACGACTCTCTGGTTACGTACAAATTACATAAGCATTTTTGAGTTATTGACCCGTCCATTAATAATCTACTCAATTCTTTTCGTATATTAAGTTTTATGAGTATTTAAGATACATTGGTTTTTGCATAGATTCTCGCACATTTCCATACAGTTGAATAAATACCAATCGACAACAACACTTACTAACATAAATCATGCAAATCTTCGGTGTTCAGCATTCAAGTTTTATAACATTAATTTAGTGAAATTTCATTGCAGCGACAAAATTTAACGACTATTATACAACAGTCAAGATAGAAGTGACTCATTTGATATTCTAGATGAAATACTAAAGTTCGATTTATATTGCGATTGGTAAGAAAAATTAATGTAGGACACCTTTTCTTAGAAGAGGTGATATGGTGAAATAGAAGTGCAATTGATCTTTGTACCTTGAACTAATTGAAATATTATTTACCTTATTTCACCTTTCCAAAGAAATGTTTAGTTTTAAGTCTATTGTTTTATCAATATAAGATATCACTTACTTATTATTTTGATTCTCATATAATGAGTTTGACTTTATGTTTTGTATGGATGGAGTTGAGTTGTTTAGCTCAACAACAACCAAATTTTTTCCTAAGGTCAATCATATAAAAATGTTGTTCAATGCTCTCGGAGTGTTGCCATTTAAGTGAATATGCTCCATTTTTGAAGGGCATTTGTATAGCAGATGTAATTTTCCTTACAGATTCTCTCTTTTTATTCAAGCAATATCAAGAACCCCTTGACTTCAGAACTTTTGTATGTGAGATACTCCTGACGTAGAACAATTTTATAACTCCAAAAGAAATTTGACTTGAAACTAATTCTTGGAATGCCTGGTTGAACAGTTTCTTCAGTTGAAGGTTGCTTCGAAAGATGCATGAAAAATTGTTTCAAGAACTTATCTGTGGAGGCTACTGCACTTGCTTTTCTTTTAATTTCCCTGCAAAAGGGAGAGAAAACTTAATCCAATTTGGGGTAAATCAATAAAATGTAGGTCTCTCTAATTATTTACTAATTTTTAGATTGTTGATTTTGTTAAAGGTTGAGGACAGTTTGAAATCCGGAATCACTGCGGCCTCAGTGGGCCTATTGCGTTCATCCTCCGTTGTTATAACTCAGGACAGGACGGTTACATCAATAAATTTTAATATGATCTTTAGCGAGTTAGAAATGAGTTCCAATGGTGTTAGGAAGTAATGTCCAAGAAATCTGAGTCTTCTGTGTACGAGTTTTCCGCAGTGTTATTCAGTTTCCTCTTCTTCTTCACACAATCTACAAATATCGTCTGAAATCAGTCCAATCGTATACAGATGCTTTTGAAGTTTACAGTGTTCTGTAATTAGCGCGGTCAAGTGACGAACCTGATTCCGCCTCATTTTGAGTAAATCGGAGGTTCGTTTGTTGAAGTGACCTTCCATGAAGAGTTGGACTGTTTGTACGCCACTATTCCTATCCAGCGGCGGTTAATCACAGTCTTTCTTTGGATTATTTACTGAAGTGAACAGTTTTATGCAACTTTCCTTAAAGTCTACTGAATTAATCACAAAATACTGATCTGATGTTATAACTTAGTTAAGGGGATCGGTGTAAATTTCTGGCTCCCATGTACATATTTTGTATGGCGAAACGCGTTCCGTTTCGGTACCTGAATCTCAGCTTCCACTTAACTCACGACAGTCAGATTTTGCACACTTATTGTTTAGTGTACTTAAAAGATTAGTACATGAGTAAATTAAAAAAAATTCACTAAGAGTTGAGATATTTGAGAAAAAAGGAATGTATTAAATTTTTTAGTGTTTTTTCTTTAATATTTGAAAAAATTACAGTTATTTATGAAATATATTCATTTGCTCATGTATGAAGCTAGTAAATGTTCCCACAAAACATTAAAAAAAATTAAGACGATATTATGAGTGGTTACTGAGAAACGTGTACCGAAATTTGAAAAAGCACTACTTTTCAGGAGAACCAAAAAAGAAAAATTTCTTGCAGTGACTTATTCAACTTCCCCCACTTCAGAGCAAAACTTGAGGCTCTTCCCGTTACCCGAGTAAGGTACGGTTTTTATGTGATCTGCAGAAATGAGTGTAGAATAATACATAATATGAAAAAAAAAAAAAATCTATTTTTTTTTTTAATTTTTTGCTCCGACCCCCTTAAATTAATTACAAAATATTTAATTGGTTTTAGATAAAGGTTTACTGCTATCTATTTTTCTTTTCAGAAAATCAGTAAATATTTACAAAAGATATTATGAAATTATACTGATTTTTATTTAATTAATTCGATTAAAACTTTTACTGAATCATAAACTAGTATGATACCCTAGATGAAATACTGAACTGCTATTTATATTGTAATTGAAAATAAAGCAAAATAATGAGTGCGCACGTAGTCTCTCTTTTTTCAGAACTACCGTTTGATTGCCACTCGAAGGAGAAGGATAATATCGCCTGTATTCAAATCTGTGTGTCTGTCCGGCTGTCTGTCGGGCTGTCTGTCCGTCCGTCTGTCTGTATGTTCGTCTGTATATCTCTTCATTCGAATGCACGATAACTCAAGAACTACTTGACAAACCTGAAATACGTTCTTAGGCGAATATGAATGGGGCCATGTTATAGGTTCTAGCTTGATTTTGCAGAAATCCAGTGAAAGTACAAATCAATTCGATATCTCATTAGATTTAGGAGATGTGGCGAAAGAAGTAAAAACCTATGCAACATGCACTACTATAGCCCTTCATATGTATATTCCATGTTTCAGTTTTGTACTTTTAGAGGCTCTCGAGATACGTGAATTGTCATTTCTTAAGATATGATACTCGATATTCTTCAACAATGTGTATCCTATTCTTTCGTAACAATTTCGGGAAATATTGTAATCTAATACTTTTTTACCCCTCTGCTACTGTCAACTCTAAAAAATATTATAATAAGTTTCAAGTTTGCACCGTTCAGTAGACACATATTTTAGAATGTCTCGACTCTAGCTGGCGACTTTCCCAGACACATTGTTTTTTTCCATTCCTACACCCTATCCATGTAAGCAAAAGGATCAACTATCACAGCTCTATATAAATGCAAAGTTTCAACTTCCTTCCATAAGCTACTCTTGAGATATAGACACCAACATTTTCAGTCTAAAACCATACTCCCGCCTCCCCTCATTTTGCAACTATTAAAAAAGTGGTAATTTTTTAGTGGGTTGATTGAATGGACTTCAATCCATTCAATCAACCCACTAAAAAATGTTTAACTTTATATCTCATTGGGTTTAGAAGTTACGACCTACGAGCTCTCAAACGTGTACTGCGGTTAGATATACAAAAATTTATATTTATATTTCTACACATACTCCCATTTTTGCACCGTTAAGGAGATAGCGCGATTTTAAGGACGACGGATTTTCATCGTACCTGTGATCACTGTTTGATCTCTAACTTCTGCTGTACTTAGCGTAACGTCATAATTCTAAGCTCGTTGGAAAGGACACAAATTCTTCTTTCTAATTGCTATCAACTGTGTCAATCAGTGTTATACTTTTTTAAAAAAATCTTTTAAATGACACAAAAATAATAAAAAATTAAAAAAAAAATACAAAAAAGTCCTGTTTTCTCCAAGAAGGACCTGATTAACCACCAAATTTTATTACATTTTCGGAAAGCCCATAAAATTTCACCATACGTTTGATAACAGAATTTCTTCATAGGTTGAATTGTAAAGGAGCGGGGCTAACAGTTATCAAGCACGTTCCCTCCGACGAATCGCAATTCACCCGCGATGGCATACAAAATTTCCACAATATGCATGTGTGGGCACGTGAAAATCGCCATACCAGCCGAAATACGTCCCGTCAACATCGCTTCAGTGTGAATGTTTGGGCTGGCATCATCGGCAGAACTTTCATCGGTCCGGTATTTCCTCACCCAATTCTCAATTCCACCAATTATGCCGAATTTTTGGAGGAAACTTTACCAGACCTCATAGAGGATATACCACTCCGTGTACTGGTCAGGTTTTGGTACCAGCACGATGGAGCGCCAGCGCATTATTGTGCTAATGTCCGTCGGTGGCTCGACGCGAATTTTCGGGATCGATGGATTGGTCGTGGCGGTCCCATTGCATGGCCTCCACGATCTCCCGACTTAACTCCCATGGACTTTTATGTCTGGAGATATTTGAAAAGCATCGTCTACGCAGATGAAATTCATACACGAGAACAGGTCATTTCCCGTATCACCGAAGCATGCGATAAGTTACGTGCCCAACTACTGCGTGTGAACCCCACCAATGCCATTCGTCGGCGATACCACTTCTGCTTGCTCCACAACGGCGGACATGTTGAAAATTATTTGTAAACGTAATAAACTAAATAAACGTAATAAACTATACTTCAACTCTTTTATTTCATCCTCACTATTATTAATCATACTCCTTCGGCGAATGACGGGTGTCAAACCAGATTTACTTGAAGGGAACGTGCTTGATAACTGTTAGCCCCGCTCCTTTACAATTCTACCTATGAAGAAATTCTGTTATCAAACATATAGTGAAATTTTATGGGCTTTCCGAAAATGTAATAAAATTTGGTGGTTAGTCAGGTCCTTCTTGGAGAAAACAGGACTTTTTTGTGTGTTTTTTTTAATTTTTTATTATTTTTGTGTCATTTAAATGAATTTTTCTCAAAAAGTATAACACTGATTGACACAGTTGATAGCAATTAGAAAGAAGAATTTGTGTCCTTTCCAACGAGCCCAGAATTATGACGTTACGCTAAGTACAGCAGAAGTTAGAGATCAAACAGTGATCACAGGTACGATGAAAATCCGTCGTCCTTAAAATCGCGCTATCTCCTTAACGGTGCAAAAACGGGAGTATGTGTGGAACGATTTTCTACTCAGGACAAGTTCCTCTATCTCCCATTTTTGTTTGAACCTCAGTACTAGTTACACCCTGTATTAACAATAAATTGAAAACATACTGCAGTCACGATCGGCTGCAAGCCAATCGTATAATACTCTAGATGAATACTGAACTCCGATTTATATTGTAGTTGGGGATAAAGTAGAATTACGTGTGTGCATGTTGTATGTCCTTTATTAAGGACTGAAAATGTCCTTTTTGAAGGACTTTCACATGGAAGGTGCAGGAAGGACTCACTCGATTTCTTAAATATTTGTCCTTTTCCTTGGAACCATTCAAAAATTAATGTGTACAAAATTTCAAATTCGTAGCTTGAAGCGTTCAAAAGTTATCGAAAAATATTGTTGAACACGTGTCTTAAGGATTTTTTGTATGGAAGGTAGCAGAAGGAGTAAAAGGATTTCGCGGACTAGTAAACTCGAACTTCCTTTTCACTCAAAACTAATTTGTGCAAAATTCCGAATTCGTAGCTAAAAGATTACTTGAGTTATAGGGAGCTCCGTAAATTAAGTGAATACATTTTGACAGGATATTTGTATGGCAGCTACACGAAGGACTAATAGGATTTTCTTCATAATCATACATTTAGCTCCAACTATTGGAAAAATAATACACACAAAATTTCAAAGAAGTAGCTTGAACCCTTCTGAAGTTATCGGTCAATATTCTTGAACACGTGTTTTAAGGACTTTTTGTATGGCAGCTACCAAAAGGAGTAAAGGGATTTTGCTGGCTAGTAAACTCAAACTTCCTTTTTACTCAAAACTAATTTGTACAAAATTCCGAATTCGTAGCTAAAAGATTACTTGAGTTATAGTGAGTTTCGTAAATTAAGTAAATACATTTTGACAGGATATTTGTATGGCAGCTATACGAAGGACTAACAGGATTTTCTTCATAATCATATATTTAGCTCCAACTATTGGAAAAATAACACATACAAAATTTCAAAGTCGTAGCTTAAACCCTTCTGAAGTTATCGACCAATATTCGTGAACACGTGTTTTAAGGACATTTTGTATGGCAGCTACCCGAAGGAGTAGGACGATTTTGCCCGTTAACGAACTTAGCCTTACAAATTCAACCAAACATCCAGATTCAAAATTTCAATATCCTAGGTGAAGGCGTTCTTGAGTTATCGTGTTCACGGACAGACGGACGGACAGACGGACGTCAAGCGGATTTGAGGTTTTTGGCCACAAATAAACGAAAAATAACATACATCTTTTTTTCGTCCGAGGATTGGTTCTATGCGTTACAAACTTTTGGGCTGGATTAAACTTATAATACTCTATATGATTTCATCTAGAGTATAAAAATCTGCCAATGATCTGACCGAAACTTTATTATTTTTCGGGTCAAAGTTTGGGAGCGGTTAGAGCCGGAATATATCATGAAATGTTTCGAGATTAATAGGTTTCTTGGAAAGTTAATTTTGTTCTTAAAATAAAAATATATAAAATAGAGATTTTTGGCCGGTTCAACATTGAAAAAGCCCGTGTAGTCATTAGAATTTCGGTATAATATGTACACTAAAAGCCCATAGAAGTAAACATACTGCAGTCACGATCGGCTGCAAGCCAATCGTATAATACTCTAGATGAATACTGAACTCAGATTTATATTGTAGTTGAGGATAAAGTAGAATTACGTGTGTGCATGTTGTATGTCCTTTCTTAAGGACGGTCATTAGATTGCTACTCAAAACTAAAACACAATATTCAGTGTTTAATTTCTTATCTTGAACTGGTTAAGTCATCGAAAAAAAAGTCCTTTTTGAAGGACTTTTACATGGGAGGTGTAGGAAGGACTCACTCGATTTCTTACATATTTATCGTTTTCCTTGGAACCATTTAAAAATGAACGTGTACAAAATTTGAAATTCGTAGCTTGAAGCGTTCAAAAGTTATCGAAAAATATTGTTGAACACGTGTCTTAAGGACATTTTGTATGGCAGCTACCAGAAGGAGTAAATGGATTTCGCTGATTAGTAAACTCGAACTTCGTTTTCACTCAAAACTAATTTGTACAAAATTTCCAATTCATAGCTAAAAGATTACTTGAGTTATAGTGAGTTTCGTAAATTAAGTGAATACATTTTAACAGGATATTTGTATGGCAGCTACACGAAGGACTAATAGGATTTTCTTCATAATCATATATTTAGCTCGAACTATTGGAAAAATAAAACATACAAAATTTCAATGTCGTAGCTTAAACCCTTCTGAAGTTATCGACCAATATTCTTGAACACGTGTTTTAAGGACATTTTGTATGGCAGCTACCCGAAGGAGTAGGACGATTTTGCCCGTTAACGAATTTAGCCTTACAAATTCAACCAAACATCCAGATTCAAAATTTCAATATCCTAGGTGAAGGCGTTCTTGAGTTATCGTGTTCACGGACAGACGGACGGACGGACGGACGGTCGGACGGACGGACGGACGGACGGAAGGACGGACGGTCGGACGGACGGACGTCAGGCGGATTTGAGGTTTTTAGCCACAAATAAACAAAAAATAATATATAACTTTTTTTCGTCCGAGGCTTGGTTCTATGCGTTAAAAACTTTTGGGCTGGATTAAACTTATAATACTCTATATGATTTCATCTAGAGTATAAAAACGAATTTGTTACCTTATCAGACTTAAGAGATATGATGAATTGCTAAGACGTATACAAACCCATTACTTTCACTTGGAGTTTGAATGTCGAAAAAATTGTGAAACAAGTTTTTAGACGATTTCATAAGAAGAAACTTGATATCTCATGAGACACAACGGATTTTAAAAAATTTGTGAAAACGTAAGCAAATCCTTCACACCCCCCTTGATTCTTGAAATTCGAAAAATCGCGAAATTGGTTTTACGATCATTACATCAAATGCCGTAATAGCCAAAGGTATATCTCATCAGAACTAAGAGATGACCAAAAATTGTGAAAACATATGCAAACTCTTGGGGGTTGAATATCCAAATATTGAGAAATGGGTTTGTAAGCGATTATATAAAAAGTTTGTGGAAGTGAAAAGCGATTTAATATCTCATCAAACCTAAGAAATATGTCGAAACTTTGAAAAGCATACAACCACCTTACACCCCTTATACCCTGTACAAACTATGCGTTTTAAACGCATTTAAGTTGGGAAAATGAACGAGTTAAAAAAGTAGTGTTCAGACTAGGCAACTCGTTTTATTTTGATGCATGAAAGCTTGGTGTGATTTGTTTTGACAAGTACATATTCAGCTGTGTTTCATTAGCAAATTTATGCTTTCTAAATTATTTGGAATAAAAGTGTTTGTATAGCAGTAATGAAAAGTGAACTAATTAGCTAATGCAGTCGTTGCACAATCACAAAATTCAGTTTCTGCAGTATTAAGTAGTTTCTTTTGAAGTTTACTTCGATTTCCGCGAGGGTCGCAGTACATGTTTTCGGTTAAACGTGTTGTAGCTACGTGTTTTTGTAATCGCGTTCGGGAAGTGCTTTCAATGCGTTCAACTCGATTTAAGCGCGTTAATCTCGTAGTCTGAACATAGTATTATACTGTGTACAGTTTCATATTATTATAGGTTCTCGTGATATAAAAATCGGAAATTTTTCATTTTCACCCTCCCCCACCCCCACCCTCACCCTCTACACCTCCACCCCAAACTTTTTTTTTCTGATAGGGGTCTATTAGGCTTACTTCTGGTAAATTCTAAGCATCTATCTTGCACTGTTCTTGAGATATGAGACGTAATTTTTTAGAAAAATTCTTATCCCCTCCACTTCCATGTTCCACCGCCCTCTTACAAAATTTTTCTTTCATCAAACTTTATTTGTCAACCTCAATACAGAAACCGAATTTTATTTGTCTAGTGCACTTGGTTCGTGAGATATCGTAATCTAAAGCTTTTCACCTCCCACCCCCGCAGCACAACTGCCAAACTCTAAAATATGTTTCCGATCTATTCTCCTAGTATACTTACAGATATTTATTAAGTTTTAATTTCGTGATATTAACCGTTTAGTAGATATGGATTTTAGAATGTCTCGATCTCGGCTTTCGAGCGTTTTGGATGCATTATTATTCCCCCCACTCACATATCCCTTCACCCATATCAGCAATTTTTTTGCAAATAGGTCCACTATTAAAGCTCTATATAAATTTCAAGTTTCAGCTTCCTAGAATAAGCGGCTGCTGAGATCTAGAAAGCAAAATTTTCCGTCTAAAACGCTTCCCCACCTCCCCCCTCAAACCCACACCCCTTAAATGTGACACCGGTACCCAGTCTATTCACTAATAGCTCAAAGGGTTTGGGTGCTACGAGCCTTCAAACAATTTTGGGTACATCGGTCGACATACGGCGGACAGACGGCTGAAAATTTTTTTTTTGTGTCTACTAGTCATGAAACGTGAAAAAAAACCGCAAATTTTTTTTTTTAAAAATCGATCACAATACTGTATTATTGAAATAATAAAGTAAAACCGTCAGTAGTTTATTAATCCGAGATACAGATAAAGTTCAGTTACGGTGCAGGTTACTCTTCGACTGACAATCTTAAAAAAAGAACGCTAAAAATATCCTCGTGCTTATGTTTGTTAGGAAATAAATCCGAAAATTTAAGCTCATATATCTTAGCGTTCTCGAGTTATGGCGAGTCAAACATGCTTGCCTATACAACGATCGGTCAAAGCTATTAAACGTGAAAATACTCATCTTATAATGATTGATTTGTTGTTGTTTTTTTTGAAATTTTAAGTAAATCACAATACTTCAATAATAAAAAATTTTTAAGTGAAACATGTATGGCACCTACACAAAGGACTCAGGGGAATTTTTTCATATTCATACCTTTAGCTGCACCTATTGTAAAATCCACGGATACAAAAATTCAAAGCAGTAGCTTGAAGCGTTCTGAAGTTGTCGTTTAATATTGGTAAAAACGCATTTTAAGGACTTTTGTATGACAACAATCCAAAGGAGCTGGCGCATGTTACTAATTAATGATCTACTAACTTATGACTTAAAACTAATTCCTGAAAAAATTGTACTGCCTGTTTTAACGTGTTCTTGCGTTATAGTAGATTCTGTAACTTGCATACATTTTCGTCCTTCTACATGAAGGACTTATTCGATTTGCATTATATTATTATATTTTTGCTTAACAAATTGGAAATATTATGTGTTCAACATTACAAGTTCGACCAATAATCGTGAATTCGTGTTTTAAGGACTCTTGTAAGGAAGGTACCCGAAGGAGTGGAAGGATATAACCCATTAACGAACTTATCCTCACTTTTTCCACTTTACAGGTTGTGACAAAATTTCTACTTCCTAGAGGTTGTTGAATTGTTGTTGAGTTATCGTGCAAACGGATGGACAGACGGACAGACGGACGGTCACGGATTTCGGGTTTCTGACCACAACTGAATATAAAATAATGTATAATTTTTTTCGTCCGAGGCTTCGTTCTATGCGATACAAACTTTTGGACTGAATTAAACTTATAATACTTTCAGAGTTCGTCTAGAGTATAATCAATATTTGATGGTTGGGAATTTAAAACGATATTTTAGTGTTCTAGCAAACACAGCACCTTTTACGTGTCAACTTCTTGACTACAAACAGGACTTTTTTAATGGACGTTATATAGCAATATAAATTTCGTGTTTAACCAAACAGAACAAAAGAAAAAAAATTACTTTAAAATCCAACTCTTGATCTTCATGACAATTTAAAATATTTTTATTGTGGGAGACAGGACAGTGCAATTGTTTTTAGTGTGCACGTCAATAGTAAATTCAATGATTTCTCACCGTTGAATTTCCGTCTGAAAGCAATTGTCTTGATACTCATATTAGGTGACTTTTTCTTCTGAAAACGAAATTCTGTTTACCTCATTTTCTTTTGTTAAGTGGTGCCAGACAAAGGTTACATTCGCTAAAATTATTCATGTCAAGTGCACGCATTCGTCGAGAATTCCCAAAACCTTGAACTAAAAATATGATAAAACCGAGAATATTTTCACATTGTTACTGTTGTTATTAATCATGCTGCTTACTTGGACCTCGAAACAATGGGGACCTACTATAAGAGAAAATTTATAAATAAATAAATAAAAATAACAAAGTCAAGATGAAAACTATCTGATTCACCTTTTGCGGATAATGCACCTGAACTCCGGCTATGTCTAATGAATCATATTTTCTCCTGATTATTGGATTTGCCCGGCAGCACCATCACATATCCACCGTTTGATCTTCTACAAGAGATCTTATGCACGGAATGGTTGATGAGGCCAATAAAAGTCATTTTGTCCAGTCATCTGTAATTTTCTTTAACGATGGCTAATTTTTGGACTGAAATCATCCTCCTCGGTCCATTGGTCTCGCAATGGATGGCTCGTTATTTCGCAAAATCAGAGAGCAGGTATATCAGGTGAATGCTGGGAGTTGGAAGTATTCAACTACTACAGCTACGATTTGATGGATACGAGCTCGACAGTATGTGCCTGAAAAGGCATTCTTGGGATTTCCAAGTGGTGTATCAGCAAACACCATCAGCATCTTATGATTCACCTTGATCAAATAATGGGAGTCGAATGTTCGTACCATCTTTTGCTACAGCTAGTACATCAAACAAGTGCATCTATCTTTCAGGAAGTTGCGTCTTTTGAACAATCTTCTGTCTTTTGCGTTTAGGTGGCTCTTCCACTTTAGTTCTGGAACCGGCTTAAAAAAAATTCCAGCTAAGTACACTTAAGTAATAAAAGTAGCTTCGAAATAATTATTTATCCAACACCCGGAAAATGAAAGACACATGAACACGAGAATTATTTCTGCCTAGTTGACATGAAAATTTCACTTGCCAATTAACAACAAACAATGGCGAATTAGTCGGAGCCTTGGTGCGTGGTTTGCTTTTACTTGTACACTAATTAGTGCAGGCAAATCTGTGCGGTGTCGTTCACGACAGAATAAACCGGTGAAAAAAAAGCAAAATTAATTTCAGTTTTTCTCTTATTTCCGTGAGAATTGACACAACGCTCAATAAACCCCATATGTTTTATGCTATTGCGGTGAAAAGAAGCAATTTGTCAAGGAAAAGTGTCGGAATTCATAAGAAACATTATAATGAAGCAAAAGTGATTGTGCTATTTGCGATAAAGTGCATTATGATGGCCAGCATGCATGCACTTGTGTCTTTTGTAGAATAAGAAAACTTTAGATTGGACCCGGGATTTCGTGACTGCAAGTGCGGAATTGCTACCGATACTTGTTTCTGGGCATGGAGTGGCCTACACATTTAATGGGAAGTTAAAGCTATGCACACTGCTGGAAGATTGTGAGCTACGGAACAAACTCGTAATAATCCTAATATATATACTACGTATACATGATGGATTGAATTCGGTTTGAATTTAGATTCAATCCATTAAAATCTCATGTAGACGCAGATCGGATTGGAAGAGATTGGTCACTTCTTGGGATTGCTCCCATACTAAATCCTTAAAACTCGTGTTTACAAATGTTTGTCGATAACTTCAGTACGCTTGAAGCTAAGCATTTGAAATTTTGTAAACAATGATAGATAAATATGTTGGCAATACAGTGAGTCCTTCCTGCATACCCCATAAAAAGTCATTGAACAAGAGAAATTTGGCTTTCGGTGATTTAACTAAAGTTCCAGATACGAAATTCAATACTGAAGATATGGCCTTTCTCTTTCGAGTGGCAATTAAACGAGAGTCATTAGAAAGGGCAAACTGCATCCGAACTTCAAATTTTGCTTACTGCCACAACTGCAATATAAATAGGAGTTCAGTATTTCATTTATAGTATCATGAGCTCGCAGCCTGTTGTGACTGCTGAATGTTGGCGTCTCGATCGGATCCACCACGGATTCAAGAATTTCATAATATCTCCTATGTCTGTCGAGATATCGGATTAAGAATTTTTTAATTGATTTTTGGAGACTGAAGCGTCTGTAAAGACGACAATACGAACCTTTCGACTGCAATCGATCTTTGCTCTAGCTATTGCTATTTAAGATCATGACAGCTGAAAAACCTTCAATGGAGAAGGTACTTACTTCTTTTGGTAGCTGCCATACAAAAGTCATCAATATTGGCTTATAACATCAGTAGGCTTCAACGTAATAATTTGAAATTTTACCCAATTTAATATTTCAATGGTTATAGAAGAATTAATGTGAAGAAAATAGAGTGCTGCCGAACAAATATACTTGAAAAATATGTGCAATTATCTTTCGGACTACACTAAAACTCGAGAAATCGTTGAGCTAGGAAGTGGAAATCGTGCAAGAATTAATTTTGAGCTAATAATAAGTTCGACTGTCATGTCCACTGATATCGACTGTCATGTCCTTAATGTCCTCAATGGAAGTAGCTAAGACAGCAATCAGTCCCAGTCGGGAATCCGTTGTGGTGTTTCGTAAGAACCAAAAAATTCTCAAAGTAAGATCGAGTTTGCTATTTAGGGTAATCCATACCTCCCATTAGATTTCTACGGTAAATTTCCACATACAAACATTGAATTAAAACATAAACAAAACTGAATTAAAATATAAACTTAGAACTAAGAAACAAACATAGAACACCAAAGACATAAAGGAACAAAGAAAAGGGAAAACACGAGCACGGAAGACATAAATGGACAAAACTTAGCTGAAAGAGAATGTGCACTTTGGCAAAACACCTGAAAAAACCGTGGGACCGCAACAATGCCTCAGGCGATACTGCACGGTTGACTAAACCCACTGACAAAATTACATGTAAGATCCGAAAGCAGTTTATACTGACGGATGCATACACCGACCGCGAATCACAACAAAGTAAAATTCCGAGTGCTAACGAAATGATCCGCGGATGGTAAATATTCCCGCAAACATATAAGCAACAGCGAATGACGAGAAAGGGGTCAGTCGGCAGTAATCAGTCTGCTAACAAGGTATTGTGGACTTGCCGAGCAATCGATTCGACCTGTGTTTCACAGCCTCGAAGAGACCGACGAAACGACAGGACAACCGTCTCTAAATGGTTCCCACGCTGGCGAGGGTATTGTGGACTTACCGGTTCCTCTTTGAAATCTTGAGACCGACAAGTTCATGTCCAGCGACGAGCCAAGCAGCGACAAGCCAAGCAGCGGAGCAAGCCAAGCAGTGACGAGCCAAACAGCGACAAGACAAGCAGCGGAGCAAGCCAAGCAGCGGAGCAAGCCAAGCAGCGACGAACCAAGCAGCAACGAACCAAGCAGCGACAAGCCAAGCAGCGGCGAGTCTAGCAGCAACAAGCCGAGCAATAGAGCAGATCAAGCGAACAAGGACAAGATGACGATCAGTAACCAGGGTCAAGTTAAGGCAAGCAGACACAGCTGAACCAAAAAGAACAAAGCAGAGGACACACAGAGAGACGAATACAGTGAGGACGAAGACAAGGAAAGACGCGCAGACAGGGAAGGACGAAGACAGGGAGGCCAAAGGCCCCTCTGTACGAAGACAGGGCAGAAAGGGTCAAGCCAAGGCAAGTGAAGTTGTACCCACAGAAAATACGAATCGAGTCACGTTTAGCAGAGACGACGATCAGACGGCAAGGAGAAAACCCAAAGGAAATCAAATAATAATTATTTTAATGTATGTCAACTAGAAGTAATAAAGTGAAGTCAAATAACAAATAAATATTTTGTAACGGATCCCGGCACCCGTTGAGCCTACCCCGGAAATTCGAGTCGTTACAACCTGGATAATCTATAATTCCTCCTCGAGCCCGGTGCTTCCAATGAAGGTTAGCATTTTTCGAAGAGGAATAGTCTGGAATTAGGATGGTTCCATGAATCCCTGACGAAAGTGGCAAAGTCTTTTCTGAGCAAGTCCCTCACATTCACAGAGGATGTGCTCTGTTCTTCGTCATCGCGAATTCTGCATATTTTGCTAACAGAGAGACCAATCCTATAGAGATATTCCTAATGTAACAATGTCCTGTAAGAGCACACACTGGGGTTCGGTTCTGATATCTGCTTAAAATCAGATAATCAGACGTTCTTTTCTTCGAATCTTTTAGCATAAATAGCTTTGAGTGTCAATTGCCCGGTGTCAAGTCCCAGTGAATGGCACTTTCCAATTTTTCACACATTCGGATGTTCATTTTGGCTGATCTTAACGGTACCCACAGAATCAATGTAGTTTCATGAAGTTAGCTTCTAGCCATTGAGTCGGTCATTCCGTTACCTTCGTAGCTGCTGTGTCCCGGAATCCAGTCTGTTTCGAGTTCTATCAGGCACTGGAGGCAATCTCAAACAACTTTGGAGTAGATTTAAACTGACTGCATACATCACGAAGACAGACAAAACGAGAAGATTTGTTGGTTATATGTCTCTCTTCTCACCGTATTCGTACTGTTCACTTTGTTAGTCTTTGATCATCCTTCATTCGTTTTTAAGTTTTTTTATCAACCTTTCGAATTGAACAGCAGTTCACCAAACTGACTGAGTTACTTCACTCACTCACTTCAATGAAGTGTTCTCTTGGAGTAGTTCCCTAGTGAACTGCCTATCTCTACTGTAGAGCCATTATTGCTGCCATACACGTCCACACGTCCTTCACAGCGCTTTCATCCAGCAAAATTTTACATTCCTTGATTTACCTTCAGTTCCAGATACGGATTTGAAAAGGGGAAATACTGTTCTTTCCTTTGAATGGCAACCAAATGAAAATCCTTAAAAAATAGGAAACTAATGTGCATTTTTATTCTTCTCCTCTCCCACAATATAAAGCATAGTTCAGTATTTCATGTAGAGTGTCATACGATTGGTTTGCTGCTCTTTACTGTTCTAGGTTTTATGCTAATTTCCACTTATAGATTTTTTTTCGTTTGGTAGCCATATAGATCGTAGTATCAGCAAGATCGTCTGGGTTTTTGTAATAAAGCGGACTAAAAATACTTACTACACTTTTATACGCTATGCTGTTAAGCATGCCTGACCAGCATGGACACAATCATAAAAACTGGATCGAGTCGGTATAGAGTAGTATCTAAGGTTAGCTCTAAGTGGTTTTTACCTGGTTATAACCCGGACGTCTTCCTTCTAATAGAGAACGTCCCAAACTGCTTCCCTCGCAGTCTCTTGAGGTGATAGGGGCAGTATTCTAGGAACAACTTTTGCTACTAAGCTTACTATACAGACGTCTTGAGTTGAATGGAAGAAGCGCAGGGCATGGGATTAACATTCCTGTTTTATTGATAATTATATTGAAACATGTGCTGTGCAGTGTTTACTCGCAGTTGGGAGGGGGGGGGGGGGATTTTCCCTATCACCCAAAGGTTCGGGCAGAAACTAATATTTACTGATGAAAGTTGCCTACTTCGCAAAAAATCCAATTAACATTTTTAGTGTTCAATAATTTATGGTAATTTAAGGTCCATAAACAAAATTAATGAAAGATAAGATCTTAATATCATTTTAAAAAAAAAATCATATTTGTTAACTGTCTCTTAGCAGAATATTGAGATAATTAAGCGAGGTAATTTCATTATTTTGAACTATGAGAAGTTTGTTCATTTCGCTAAGATGCAGAAGTTAACAGAACTTAAATGCATCTCCACTCCATTTCACCTGTAAAACGGTAACATCAAAAGACCGCATGTAACGTCATTATCATTGACCATTTAAGTGTTTTTCTCGCTTCTTTTTCAAATATTTACAAATACATTTTTTTTTAAATGAGCTATGACTTGATATACCTTTTGGTGTGTTTGAATTCTTTCGGCAGATAACGAAGCCGATAGGTTGCGGTCCACTGAACTCCGAACAAATTCAGTAAATTTTCTTTTTCAGTTTGATTTTAAATGGAAAACTGATACATACAATTTTTTTTAACTTTTTCTTGTTGTTGTTCAAGTGCCTGTTATGTAGACGGACTTCGATGGATATATGAATTTTGAAATTAAATTGTTAAATTACTTTATAATTATTACCTTAATAATTTATTGACGTGACAGAAAAAATGTGTTTTTGCGTTTACGATTCACGTTTGAAGACCAAAAAAGACAATGAAAGACTTTTATCCGCCTGTCTGCCGTACGCAATTTTTGATTTTGCGATTTCTCAAGAACACATAAATATAAAATCATGAAATTTTCGCAGTATGTTGAATAATTCTCTATTAGGGATGAAGGACTTAAGCGGTGTGTAAGGGAAGGTGCAACAGCGTTTCGAACGATAATGTTGCTTTCTATGTATCAGGTATCGTTTGTGCTATTAGGTGTGTTTTTTTCAACTGGATCAAGATCAAAAACCTGCCAACAGTCTGGGCGCAACTTTATTATTTTATGGATAGAAGTCCGAAACGTGTTTAATGATGAGATGCGGTGTAGGTTACTATGCGACTGACAACCTAAAAAATAACGTTCCAAATAGCCTCCTGGTTATTTCTTAGGTTGTCAGTCGCATAGTAACCTACACCGCATCTCATCATTAAACACGTTTCGGACTTCTATCCATAAAATAATAAAGTTGCGCCCAGACTGTTGGCAGATTTTTTTTATTTACTTACGTATTTTTGTATCAATAGAATAATTCATAGTAGTAAAAGCGAACTCGATCACATTAAACCTAAGAGATTTTCGGAATCAGTGAAAACTTGAACAATACCCCCAGGGGGTTTAGTTGAGAAAAATACTTAAATCGGGTTTTCCACGACTACGTTTAAAGCTTATAGAAGTAAAAGTGAATTCCAAATCTCAATATACCTTAGAAATATATCAGAATTCGTGAATATGTACACAACCACTTTACACTAGGGATGTTAATATCGGAAAAAAAATATCGATATATCGATATATCGATATTGAAAAAAATATCAATATCGGCTGACGATATATCGGAGAAAAATATCGATATATCGAATATTTTTTCCAATGAAAAATAAACTCCAATGCTGCATCAAACTTAACATTAATAAAAAATAGGGCGCACACGGCTTTTAGCAAACCGAAAGCTAATAAATAAATGTCATTTGATGTCGTTGCCTTCGGTCACAGTTGCCAAATTTACCTATTTTTAGAGTCTGAAATTCAATTTCAATTTTATCATTGCAAATTCAATATCTGAGAGTTTTTTGATTGAACTATTGGAAATGTTGGTGGAAAGTGGAAAATTCTTCTCAGTTGACTTATGAAATCAAAATAATGCCTTTTTTTGATCGAAATAAAGTTTCCGGATAGAAATACTGTTATTTTTTAAATATATTATTTCGAAAAAAGTATTAAGAGCAAACTTGATTTTAATTATTTACTAATGAAATATTATATATTGATATATTTTTAAAATGTAAGCTTATGAGAACCAGTACTTTTCTGGGACAGTTGTTAAGAATACTCGCTCCTTAATATGCTCTCCAGTAAGCCGACTGCGATTATTTGGCACCACAATATTTATTGCCCACGCAACTCTTTCGGATGACACCAATGAGGCAGGGACAATCAGGCATTTCTGACTGATATCCGACAGAACTGGTGTGAAATGACGGCTATCAAACCAAAATTTTATTGGATCCGAATCCGGTGTTCTCATCATGTTGGGTTGATCCAGGTACTGCTTCAACTCATTTGGGACGGACCCTTGACTTAGAACTGTCTGACTGGTAGAAGCTGCTTGCACTACGAGTTTTTCATGTCGAGACCCAAGTGATGTCGATGCAATTTGTTGTTTCAACAGAGATAGACTACATATGTGTGATCGAAAAAAGGTCCTCTAATACAAACATACTTGAAAGAGCAAGATAAAAAACCAATAACAACAAGGTACGGAGCGGTTAGATACCTGTACACAAGATAGTTGCCTGGTTGCCTCGTCATACATAGGTTTGTGTTGGCGCCTGAAGTGAAGATTTGCGTGCATGCGTCCGCATATGTCACGTGCCTTGAACCTAGTTTCGACAGATATGGTTTCCGTGATCGACATTTTTTTCTACTTTCAACGTTTCTGGCATATCACATAAATAAGCAGAAATGCAGATTAAATGCAAAAAAACCCGTTCGATTTCTAAAATATGATATACTTAAAAAAAATATCGAGTCCGATAGTCGGATTTCAATATTGATATATCGATATATCGTCTTTTACAATATCGGCCGATATTATCGATATATCGTTCAAAAAATATCGCAATTTCGATATATCGAAATTTTTTTAACATCCCTACTTTACACCCACTTAGGGGTTGGATATCGAAAAATTTTGAAGATCGTTACCAGGCGCTTATAAAAATAGCCCGCAGAAGTAAAATTGCTTTGATAGCTCGACATGTCTAAAAGATTTAACGAAGTTTGTGAAAATGTGGATTCACGGACATTTTTTTACTCAACCTCTGAACGCCAATAAAATTCTGAACTTTTTTTTGCTTTAATTACTCTAATAGTGCATCTACATATACGTACTAAGTTTCAACTTTCTAGCATAAGCCGTTTCTGAGATATAAAAAACCACCCCTCACCCCCGTACCTTGATACCCCAATCAAAAACTTTATTTTTCTAGTATGTCTCCATAGTGGCTCTATATAGTCCTAAATTGTTAGCTTTCTATTCATTATGGTTTTCGAGAAATAAAATTCAGAATGTTTTCCTTTTCACCCCCTTTCCCCATCACCTCCAACATCCACACCACCAAAATTTTTTTCCCTACTAGAAGTTTACCGACCCCAACTCCTGTAAAATTTTCAAGATCATATCTGATACGGTTTCTGAGATATAAAAATTACATTTTTGGAAATATTGCTGTCCCCTCACTTTCGTGCTCCACCTCCCCCCTCAAAAAATTTGGTTTCAGTAGACTCCTCTTGTGATCCCATATACAGAAACTAAATTTTATCTTTCTTCTTAGTTCGGAAGATATTGAAATCTAAAGTTTTTTACTCCTTACCCCCACACCCCACCACCCCTCTTAAAAATTTTAGCCCTTGTCTAATCTTGAAGTATCCCTAAGGACAACAACAAAGTTTCAATCTTCTGACATCAAAGGTTCAGGAGATATCGATTGTAGAATGTTTCAATCCCGTCTTTCATGCGTTAAAGACTCATTGTTTTCCCCCCACTTCCACACCCGTAACCAATATCGACCATTTTTTTGCAATTGAGTCCATTATCATAGTACTACATAAGTTCCAAGTTTCAGCCTCCTAGCATAAGTGGTTCCTGAGATCTAGAAACCAAAATTTTTCGTCTAAAACGCTCCCCTCTCCTCTCCCCTTATACCACCACCCCTTGAAAATATACCAGTGGTAGGGGTTCACCCAATCTACCCACCATAAAAATTTCAATTTAATATCTCAACGGGTTTGGGAGCTACGCGCCTTCAAACAATTTTGCGTACGGCGTACGGCGGACGGCGGACGGCGTACGGCGTCTACGGCGGACAGACGGACATTTTTTTTTTTGCTTTTTTGGGGTTTACTAGTCCTAAAACGTGTAAATACAAAATTTCAGGGTAGCAAACTTTTTTGAAATTTCAGGTCGATCACAATACTTTATTATTAAAAAATAATAAAGTAAATCATTCGTTTTACATTGAAAACAACAACAAAATGGATGATTCAGAATCATAATAGGATCAAAGTTGGATCAGTTTTTTGCTATTAAAGCTCATCTAAATTTTCACAGATGGCGCCTTGCGACTCAGCTGATAATGACACCAGTAAATTCTATTTGAAGCAGGTATTTGCACCAAGCAGGCAGAACATGCTTGTCGAAAAGTCGTGGTAACTCAAAACATTTTCTACGGAAATTTAAGTCCATGTGTAAGATAGAGATAGCATGCACAAAATTATTGAAAAAGCCTTTGTATTTCAATGCATTTTCTACAGAGTTTCATCGCTATATGCAAGAAAGGGAAACTACACACGTAGCTCTACCCACAAGGGCGCCCATACAACTTCTTCCAGGGTGGCGGCAAGGCAAAAGGTTTATAAAATAACCCCCGCTCCATTTGAAATCTGAATGTTTGGTTGAATTTTAAACTCCAAGTTCGTTAACGGGCACAATCGTTCTACTCCTTCGGCTCCACACAAAGTCCTTAAAACATGTTTTCAAGAATACTAGCCGATAACTTCAAAAAGCTTAAATCGCTCAAATCCCAGTCGTAAGGATTTTGTAAACGTTCAATTTCTGATAATGGCAGAAAATTTTTGAGTCCTTCATATAGCTGGACTCCTGTAAAACTGTCTTACCACAATTTACATAACATTTTAACTCAAAAAAAAATAAAGTAAGAATTTTATACGAATTAAATTTGTTTTAAAATGAAGTTCGGGTTTATTAGTCAGCTAAATGCCTCTCCTCCTGCGGGAACCTTCCACAAATAAAGTCCCGATAATTTGGCCAAAAACTTCAGAGCTCTGTAACATGGAATTTAAAATTTTGCACAACTTCATGTTTCAATTGCTAAAAGGAATTAGTATGAAATAAATCGAGTAAGTCTTTCGATTAGCTGCTATATAAACTGCCTTGAAAAATGTGTCCATTCACAATTTAATTAATTAGACAAATTGTCGAGCTAGGAAGTCATAATTTTAGAGGAATTAGTTTTGACAAATCTTTACACTTGTTCGGGTAACACTCACACAAAAGTCCTTAAAACACATGTCCATGAGTATTAGCCCATAACTTCATGCTTTTAGATAGGAACTTCAAATTTGGTATACGTTAATTTTTTAATAGTTCTAGGTATATTATATATTGATATATTGAAAATCAAGTGATTTCTTCCTGCAGGCCCCTTGTAAAAGTTTTTTTTTGCGTCGATAAACTTAAAATTCAAGATACGGTATTAAAAATGGGAAACACTGTCCATTTCTTTCGACAGGCAACCAATCGATAGTTCTTAAAAAAGGCTACCTACAGGTGTTCGGACTCTCACGTAGTAGTAGTTATTGCACTACTACTAACAGTAAAACTGTTACTGCTGTCTTCTTCGATGCGTAATATTTCTGATAAAGAAATATCTTTTGTCATTGGATCTGCCGATTTTTATACTCTAGATGAAATCATATAGAGTATTATAAGTTTAATCCAGCCGAAAAGTTTGTAACGCATAGAACCAAGCCTCGGACGAAAAAAAGTTATATATTATTTTTTGTTTATTTGTGCCCAAAAACCTCAAATCCGCTTGACGTCCGTCCGTCCGTCCGTCCGTCCGTCCGTCCGTCCGTCCGTCCGTCTGTCCGTGAACACGATAACTCAAGAACGCCTTCACCTAGGATCTTGAAATTTTGAATCTGGATGTTTGGTTGAATTTGTAAGACCAAGTTCGTTAACGGGCAAAATCGTCCTACTCCTTCGGGTAGCTGCCATACAAAATGTCCTTAAAACACGTGTTCAAGAATATTTGCCAATAACTTCGGAACGCCTAAAGCTACGACTTTGAAATTTTGTATGTGTTACTTTTTTAATAGTTGGAGCTAAATGTATGAATATCAAGAAAATCCTGTTAGTCCTTCGTGTAGCTGCCATACAAATATCCTGTCAAAATGTCTTCACTTAATTTACGAAACTCACTATAACTCAAGTAATCTTTTAGGTACGAAATCGAAATTTTGTACAAATTAGTTTTTAGTAAAAACAAAGCTTGAGTTTACTTGTCAGCGAAATCCTTTTACTCCTTCTGGTAGCTGCCATACAAAATGTCCTTAAAACACGTGTTCAAGAATATTGGCCGATAACTTCAGAAGGGTTTAAGCTACGTCTTTGAAATTTTGTATGTGTTATTTTTCCAATAGTTGGAGCTAAATGTATGATTATGAAGAAAATCCTATTAGTCCTTCGTGTAGCTGCCATACAAATATCCTGTAAAAATGCCTTCACTTAATTTACGGAACTTACTATAACTCAAGTAATCTTTTAGCTATGTATTGGAAATTTTGTACAAATTAGTTTTGAGTAAAAACAAAGTTCGAGTTTACTAATCAGCGAAATCCTTTTACTCCTTCTGGTAGCTGCCATACAAAATGTCCCTAAGGCACGTGTTCAACAATATTTTCGATAACTTTTGAACGCTTTAAGCTACGATTTTGAAATTTTGTACACGTTCATTTTTAACTAATTCCAAGGAAAAGGATAAATATGTGAGAAATCGAGTGAGTCCTTCCTGCTCCTCCCATGTGAAAGTCCTTCAAAAAGGACATTTTTGTTCGATGACTTACCCAGTTTAAGATATGAAATTAAACACTGAATATTGTCTTTTAGGTTTGAGTAGCAATCTAATGGCAGTCCTTAATAAAGGATATACAACATGCACACACGTAATTCTACTTTATCCCCAACTACAATATAAATCGGAGTTCAGTATTCATCTAGAGTATTATACGATTGGCTTGCAGCCGATCGTGACTGCAGTATGTTTTTAAATACTTTCGTATATCCATTAGTTAATTTTGTATTAAATACTTTGAACTCTGGAATAAATAACAAAATTTTGAATGATTCAGTTTTAAGAGTGCTTTTTGTCCTTGTAAATCAAAATTATACCGGCAAAATTATACGTTCTAGCGTCGTGTCAGAAGTTTCGTCGCAGACAGAAACGACGATGACACACGTTTTGGCAACGTAAAACGGCTAAGATGGAAACGCACCTTTATGCTTTACAAACTGAAAATAATAAACTTTTTTTGGGTATCTCGAAAGAAGATTGAATTGAAGTTTCAATTTTTATTTGGTACTGTCATGAAGCATATAGCATAAGCTAACTGAATACAACAATAGTTTTAAACACAACAAAATTCAAGAAAAATAACTTAGATGACTAATTGATCACAGTAATACGTAAATACAAGAGCATTAAAATTCAAAAATATGACGGAAAAATTATGTTTCAAAAAAATTAAATCAAAGATATTGTTGCGAGCTAGGGGTTCGCCAGGATTTCAAGTAAAACACAATTCGGTTAAAATAAAAATAAGTGATAATTTATTCAATCGCACTATTAATTCTATTCGCACAATAATTCGCACTGTATGGCAATATCGCCCGCTTATACCATATATCGCTTGATTCGTTCACTTTCGTTCTCTCTCAACACGGTCGCGTGTACCCGCTGTCTGTCACCGTCGCCGTAATCAAAATTACTCTGTCTTCGCTGAATGCTTCACCTGCTTATATACTAGGCGGTTGCAGTCTTGAATGTTCACCGGTGTACTTGAACGTTCGTTCAGTTGTGGAATCTTCTCGAAAGCTTCAGAGCCTTCGATTTCGATCATCGTTCAGTGGTGTGTGCAGAGGATTCTAGTATATTGGAGAGCATTCGATAAGAAGAGAGATTGTTTCGCCTTATCTTTAGCTAGGTTTCTGATTGGGTTATTTTGCAACTAGGTATTCGGTTGTTGTTGTTTTCATTATGTGTAACGATCGAGTGCACGGTTGCGCGGTTGCCGGGCTTACACGTAACAATATATTTGGTAATAACAAAATTCTAAAATACAATAAATAAGAAAACTCTTCACTTACATGTATATGTATGCTTGTCACTTACAATCCAACCGAATATTTATATTTATAAATAAATATATCAGGAAAAACTAGCAATTCAACTATTCGAAAATCGTAACGAAACATCTTGTAATGCCGCGTTTCCACTATCGCCTTCATATGCATTGGAACTCGGCATAAAACACACGCTTCATTATCAATGGCGCGACAGCCCAAATCGGGCCCTGGCCTCCTGAAGTCGTCGCTTCCAATCGTCTCGATCCAAAGACCGCGTCCTCCAGCTGCTAATTATACTCTAGATGAAATCATATAGAGTATTATAAGTTTAATCCAGCCTAAAAGTTTGTAACGCATAGAACCGAGCATCGGACGAAAAAAAGTTATATATTATTTTTTGTTTATTTGTGGCCAAAACTCAAAATCCGCTTGAGGTCCGTCCGTCCGTGCTAGGATCTTGAAATTTTGAATCTGGATGTTTGGTTGAATTTTTAAGGCTAAGTTCGTTAACGGGCAAAATCGTTCTACTCCTTCGGGTAGCTGCTATACAAAATGTCCTTAAAACACGTGTTCAAGAATATTAGCCGATAACTTCGGAAGGGTTTAAGCTACGTCTTTGAAAATTTGTATGTGTTACTTTTCCAATAGTTGGAGCTTAATGTATGATTATGAAAAAAATCCTATAAGTCCTTCTTGTAGCTGCCATACAAATATCCTGTCATAATGTCTTCACTTAATTTAAGCAACTCACTTCAACTCAAGTAATCGTTTAGCTATGAATTCGGAATTTTGTACAAATTAGTTTTTAGTAAAAACGAAGTTCGAGTTTACTAATCAGCGAAATCCTTTTACTCCTTCCGGTACCTTCCATACAAAAAATTCTTAAGACACGTGTTCAACAATATTTTTCGATAAATTTTGAACGCTTCAAGCTACGAATTTCAAATTTTGTATACATTAATTTTTGAATGGTTCCAAGGAAAAGTATAAATATGTAAGAAGTCGAGTAAGTCCTTCCTGCACCTGCCATGTGACATTTCTTCAAAAAGGAAAATTTTTTTTCGGTGACTCACCCAGTTCAAGATATAAAATTAAACCCTGAATATTGTTTTTTAGTTTTAAGTAGCAATCAAATGGGAGTCCTTAATAAAGGACATACAACATGCTCACACGTAATTCTACTTTATCCCCAACTACAATATAAATTAGAGTTCAGTATTCATCTAGAGTATTATACGATTGGCTTGCAGCCGATCGTGACTGCAGTATGTTTTCATTTCAGAAACATCTTATGTTAGAATGTTGAAACCTGGGACACAATGCAGATAGTTTAGAAGAGTAATTTCGCTAGGGATGTTTATATTTTCACGAATTTCGTCATATCTCTAAGGTCTGCTGAGTTTTACTTCTAAAGGCTCCTTATATTCAGTATTAAACCTCCAAATGGTGTAAAGTTGATGTGTATGGTTTCACGAATTTCATCACATTTCTTAGGACCAATGAACTAAAAAATTTATCTTTGAAAGTTTTCCAATATAAATTTACGAAATATCACATTTCTGGATCAATTGATAAATTGGGCCTATCGATACACCCATTTTTCGAGCACATTTGTATGCACCAATTCGAAGAAGTCACCAGAATCATATCAACATATCAATATCAAAACAAAATTTTTATAGTCTACTTGAAGATGTAATCATAGAGTATTACAAGTCCTGCCCTAAACCAAAACTCCACTTGATGTATGCACATCTGTCCGTCAGTCCGAATGCACGACAACTCCAGAACGGGTTAAGCTTAGCCACTTGAAATTTCGTATCCACTCTTAAATTAACTTTTGTAAGGCTTAGTTCGTTATCGGTCAAAATCGTCCCACTCCTTTACGTAGGTCTTTGGAGCTTCCAAAAAGCGGGGAACACTCCTTCATTGAGACATGCTGTGTACATCCTAGCGAACGTCTCGGGATCCTTCCGGATGGCCGTTTAAATCGCTACGTTAGGGATGCAATCCAGACCAGGTGCTTTGTTGTCGGTCACTTTTCGTAATGTCAGTAGAACCTATTCAGCTGTCACGGGAATAATATCACCCATATCTGTAGGTAGGTGATATATTTGCGTCCGTTCACTCTGTGGGGGAAAGAGTGCCGCCAATACGCTGTCCATAAGCACAGGATCCGAGGGTTGCGGCGCTCTGGGTCCTCTTACTCTGCTCATCACTACCTTGTCCGACTTGCCCCAGGAGTCAATATCCGAGTTATCGCGCAGGTCGTGGAATACGATGTTCTTGGCGTTTTGAATCGCTTTCTTAAGCTGTAGTCGGCATACTTTGTAGCTAGAATGCAATGATTGACATGTGGTACGATTTCGCGCACGCTTCGCTTTCCTGCGCGCATGATTGCAGCACCTTCTGTATTCGGCAATGTTCACAATCCACCAGTAAGTAGTGTTCAATTAGTTGCGTTTAAAAATGAAAAGTTTTCTAGCTTGACGCTTTCTTTATTTCCCCTGCAGTAGGTCTTACACCAGCCATGGTCGGACCAGAACCAGTTTTCGGTGTGCCGGTTGCCTCTGTTAGGGCTGCCATTGCTGAGTAGGTGAGTAAATCCCACACTTAGAGATGGCAGCTTCTTCCGGGAATGCGGCAGACCAGAAACCTTGTTGAAGGACCAAGTGGGCGAACCGCTGCTTTTCTCTCAAATTGAGCAGAAAGGAATGTGGTAGTATGATTGGTGTCCTCACAGGGCATAACTCGTGTGGCTTACACCTGGTCAGATTGAGAATGATTGACAACCCAATGTGCACTGCTTGCGACGAGAGCGACGACACAACGGAACATTTCCTTCTCGAGTATCCAGCTTACTCTTTTGCGAGAATGCACGTATGCGGCGTTGTTGTTATGAGGATGGAAGAACTCCGTTCTCGCTTCCTACCTGAGCTCTTGAAATTCGTGATGAGGACGAAAAAGTTCGGGTAGAGACAGGGGGATTCGGGTATAATGGGGATTCGGGGATGAATGCTCAAGATGCGCTGCTTTGCTGCATGTCTTTCCGCACATCAAACAACAACAGCAACAAGAAGGTCTTACACGCTTTTATTCAACAGCAAATACACCAATTCAAATTTCAATTAAATAAATTTATACCAAATATCTGTGGCCACAGGGAATAAGTAGGTCAGTCTAAAAACGAAACTATTCAGGGCAGCACTTTTTTGTTAGTTTTACTATTGAACTATTCCTGTAAATCCAGTTTTTGTGAAAAAAATTTAATTTGTGGACATCTTAGTGATCAAATGACATATAACAATAATTTCTTCACAGTGCGTGTAAGTCTTGGGAGATGACCACAGTACACTTATCTCGTTTTACTATTTTTCGACTTACCAAGCTATTCCCTCTGATCACAGATATATGCTGATTTAAAAAAAATAAAATTGTTTATTATCTTAAATCAGATTATGAAAAACTTCAATGATAAAACTAAGAAATTATTCAAGACATTGAAATTGTAACCTGAAACCAACTTTACATCAATTGTAGCAAATGCCCATTGATTTTAAATCAATCGAATAAAGATATGCGCTGTCATACTATCGGTGGATTTACCACATTTCAATTAATAGAAGTACTTGCCATTTTTAACAACGTCCACCTCTAAGTGCACAACAAGATTTCAAGAAGCTACTGAAAAGTTGTCTATATTTGCCGTGAACTAACATATGACTTGCCGGTTCGCAGCTTCACACCGCACCAAAGTCATATGCGGCCGGTTGTGTTTTGCAGAATTTATTTGGGAGCTTTTACGCCACATGAAATGGAATATGGGGGGTTTTCGAGCACCCTACTTCTTTCTTCATGACTGTCTTCTCCTTTCTTAAGTGCAGCAATTTCTTCTGCTTCATTCTTCATCTTCTTCTTCTTTTGCTTCATCTTCTTCGCGATGATGATGATGATCATCATCATCATCATCATCTACATCTTGGCTCTTGGGGCCCTGGTGTATGTTCTTCAGTGTTTTTTCAGGCTGGCTAGATATCTGACTGTTAAGAGGTCTTCTTATCTTCTACATATTACTTTTCGCTGTGCCGCCTGTACCTGTAACTAACAGTTAACAGTACCATCGCAAGCAATCAAGCCAGTAGTCAGTCTGACGACGACCGCGTACAACTATAGTATAGAGTCGCGTGCTAAGCCAGCTAAGCTTCTTGCAAGACGTCGTTTTCGTACTCCGAACGCTGTAAGATCGTGCGTGCATTATTTCAAAGAAAATAAAAATCTTTATCCGGTGTTCAACAATACACGATTTGTATTAATCTGGTGATCCATATCCGATAGGTAATGCAGGAAAGGATTGTCTAGACCTCGCTATCACTTTCGCTATCTGTCGTCTGAGTGATCGATGCAACCGATCATTGCCACTGCTGCACTACAATCGCAGATTGATAACGTGGAAACATGATCGTATGCAGGGCATGAGTCAGGTGCTAAGGTGTGATAATTTTTCGCAATTAACGATTCGCTAAAAGTGAGAGTTTATATCGGTTGTTTTTGTTATTATTAGTTCATGGTAAAAATCCCCCATGTGAGTCTTGACTGTCGCCATCATAATCGACTGTAGTGAAATTTTTCGCCGAATTTTACACCGTCAATCGTCAGGATTACGAAATATCCGTTTCTGGTGTCCGATCGAACGAAACGCAACATACCTGCCTGCACTTTTTTTTTAAAGTCACCGGTCTGATGGGTGGTGATTAGTCGCCTTTATATCGATCAAATTCATGTTTCGGATTATAAAAACGAATTTCAAAGATCACCGCGAATCCATTTCTTCGCGTGATCTGTAGTGAGTGATTTCGCGGTATCGCGCGCGTCAATCTTTTCAATTATTTTATATGGTGTGCCGCAAGGTTGTATAATTGCAGTCGCTATTGTTTATTGGGTGTTCACCTTTATGTACGTTGTGCGTGCTCGTAGTAATATTCGGTGGTGTGATGTTTCTTTTTAGTCGCGGAGACAAACAAATTCGAGACACTCTTCTTGGAATTTTGTTGCAATATTATTTTTTGATCGTCTAATTAATAATTGTTTTGAAGACTTGTGCACTTAATGATATGTTTTCGGTTGTTGAAAATTATTTTCGCGAAATTAATAAAAAGGAAGTACAAGTACACGATAACGTATAAAAAGGGCAGAAAAAAATTTTTACCGTAGTGTTTGTTGATTTCAAAATAAATTTTTTGTGGAAGTGAAATATTTTTTTTTTTGTAAAAAAAAATTTGTTTATAATAAAATTTGGGCATTATTATCTACAATAATAATAAAAATCAACATCTTCGGCAAGTCTTCTACTATTGTTCAGATTTTAAGTAAAAACCTTCAAATGGAAAGTGGTCGGATGTTGTAAATTTTCACTCAGATTTTTCATTTTACTGTGGTAAGTTCGTGTTTTTATTATTTTTTCATTGAACATTTTCAACAACGTTAAATTTTATTTATTTTGTTCAATGACTTGCATGTGCAGTTGTTGTTTTTCTTTCTTGATTTCGGCGAATTTTGTTTGTTAGTTACGATATTGGATCCGTTACAAATTAATATTAGACATATCTTGTTAAGCACTTCATGGTTCTTACCTTATTTCCGTTGTTTGGTGTAGTTTTCTGTTTGTTATGGAAAGTGAATTTTGAATATCATGATTATGGGTTGGAAATAACAAAATTTCCACTTATGGTTATTAAAGCGATGATTCTACTCTGTAAATCTGAAAAATAGGTATAAATAAAATTAAATGAGCTTCATTTTCAACATGGAACTAATTGTGAAATTCAGCAAAAAATGTTGTACCTTATGCTGCATTATTGAAAATTATGCATTAAAAATTATGTACATCTATATCTACATAATAGTTGTAGTGATTTGGATTTTGGAATTACAAAATTACCGAAGTGAATATTACCTAATCCGGGATTCCAACGGTTCTATCTGTTTTTATACTCTAGATAAAATCAGAGAGTATTATATGTTTAATCCAGCCTAAAAGTTTGTAACGTTTGTTGCCTCGGACGAAAAATATTTACATATCATTTTGTGTTCATTTGGAACCAAATCAAAATCCGGACCAAGTCCATCCGTCTGTACGTAAACTCAAGAACGCCTTGACCTAGGATCTTGAAATTTTGAATCCGGATATTTGGTCGAATTTTTGAGACTAAGTTAGTTCAGGACAAAGTCGTCCTACTCCTCCGAGTAGCTGCCATACAAAAAGTACTTGAAACACGTGTTCTAGAATATTTGCCGATAACTTTAGAACAGTCCTTTGTACAGCTACCAAACGAATATCATGTAAAAATGTCTTCTCTCAATTTATGGAATTCACTATAACTCAAGCAATCGAATTCAAAATTTTGTACAAATAAATTTTGAGTAAAAATCCTTCTACTCCTACAGGTCGCTTCCATGCAAAAAAGTCCTTACGGCACGTCTTCAAAAATATTTTCCCATAACTTTTGAACGCTTCAAGCTAAGAATTTCAAATTTTGCACATATTAATTTTTAAAAAGTTCAACGTAAAAGGATATATGCGGCAGAAATCGAAAGAGTTCGGCCTACCCCTCACATGTGAAAGTCCTTAATAATAATAATAATCAATGGCACAACAGCCCAAATTGGGACTAGGCCTTGAAGTAATGCTAGAGTTTCTTCATTACTAGACCAACGGAACACTAGGAGGTGAATTGGTCAGCCACACGCTCGTCCGTAATAATTACCCCGATTTTAACTCAGGTAATCATTTACAGCTGAGTGAACTGGTAGTCCGGCACCCAATCCCATTCTTGAAAATTACTTGTAGCCAAGCAGGTTCGAACCAGGTGCACCGGAGGCAAGTGCTCTAGCCACTAAGCCACCCAGACTACTGTGAAAGTCCTTGAAAAGGGCAAATTTTACTTTCGGTGATTTCAAAGATATGAAATTGAACACTCAAAGTATTGTCGTTCACTTTTGAGTAGCAACCAAACGAGAGTCCTTAATAAAGGGCAAACGGAATGCGCAATTCTTATTCTACTTTATTCCCAACTAGAATATAAATCGGAGTTCTGTATTTCACCTAGAGTATCATACGATTGGCTTGCAACCGATCGTGACTGTACTATGTTTATTCATTCCATCGAGGTAATCTGTGAAATCTTGTTTTTATAAATTCGATTCTGTAGTTATTTAAGGAAATTATTTTGTTTTTAGTTATATGTTTTTCTTAAATGACCCCTTAACGAATTTTAAATTTTTTCCTCCACAACGCTGAGCTCAAGTGTTATAAAACTTGCACAGCTTATTCCGTCTTCAATTTCTAGATCTAGGTACTCAACTTTTTTTTTTTGAGTATTAGTGGCAAATCAAACAGGCGAAACTCTTTTATAGTTTCAGATAGGTATATAGTTTCAGATAGGTACTGTGATTTGTTTTTACTTCGAAAAATTATGCTGATTGTGAAAATTGTATCTTCCCATTTTCAATTTTGTATCTAAACATATTACATTATTTAATTATTATATTATTTATTATTATTTGTTGGTTGAGCCTGTAGAAGCCTTACTACTTCTCGAACTACGACCTGAATGGTATTTTGTTGCTGGCTCTTAAACACTTCCTAGGCTATATCAATTCCGACGATTTTACGCAGGGAAGTCTTTGGTAGGTGAGAGTAAATCCACCGAGAGTTTTGCTTCTTGATATAGCAACTGCGTGACAATCATATAGAATGTGTGCAGTCGTTTCAGATGTAGTTTACTGAATCGGCATGCGTCTAGTGATACTTTGCCGATGATTTTAAGGTGATAATTAAGGAAATAATGTCTTGAAAAATATTCCATTGTAACCTTTATAACCTTCGCGTTATACCTGTTTAAGGAAAGGAAGTCCAACGCTCTCTTACTTGAGAAAGTCAGGAATTTATTTGACTATCAAAGTCCTGAAAGTGAGTTCCAATAATCTACCACCTGAAGATTTACCCGCTTTAAAATATCATCCTTAATTAAGTCTTTATCTACTCCACAGAATGGTTCCGGGCCAATATTATGATATTTAATTATACCCAATTTAAAAATTTTTGGTTTGTAACACATAGAAGAAGAATTCGAGTCAGAAATATTTAATTATACTCAATATAAAATTTCGGACTCGAATTCTTCTTCTATGTGTAACAAACCTTTCGCATCATACCGAAAAAAATCGAATTCTTTAAACCTACATGTTCCTTAGTTGCAAAATGTGCCGTAAATGCGGGAAATCTCAACGAATATTCTACACAACATATCCTATACCTATGCAAAATTTTCTTATTAACTGTAGAGTAAAGCATCATAATTTTAGCTTTTTTACTGAGATATTTGCACCATTATTGAGATATCCTTCGTTATGTATCTACAAAAATGTTTTTTTTTTAAAAACCAAAGATTTAGACGAGTAACCCTATATGTTTTGATATTTTCTCGGAACATATTTATCCATTTCATCATTTAAACAATAAAAGAGATTAGTATTATTTTAGTAAAAAATTTAAATTTAAATTGAATTCAATGGAACAACGAGTAGCAATATCGTTTTGCCTAAAAATGCCATGGAACCCGGAAAACCTAAACCAGTTACATGTAGTATAAATTTATAAAACGTTAAAACGTGTCACTTCTCACATAAACAATTAGGGCAGCATTTTCTACACCGATCAATATGAAGCCTTACATCTCTTCAGCATTGAGTGCGCTTTTGTAAAAACCCACTTCTACCAAAACTAAATTAAGTTAAATGTTCTTTCGAATATGATTTGGGCGCCCAGTGTGGGGCTAATGTGTGGGTATCTCATCGACATGTGAATTTTACATTTACATCTTGTTTGTTCGTTTCTGCGCATTTGATTCGAACCTTGTTTTCAATTCTGCAGCTAGCCCAAGTACAGCTTTCATAAATAGATATATTACAGGGAAAAAATACTTAGGGTAAAATTTACGAAAAATTTAATTTAATAATATGGTAGCTACGCAATAATGGAATGTTCAAAACGTCCCGACGTCTCAATATGGCGAGTTTCCTGCAACATTTTTAAAATCAGTAATTCGGGTATTCTGTAACTTAAATCCTTTACTGTAAGGAAAGTAAAGTTAGGTTGTTTCTGCAAGTTTACTTCGAATGTGACTTAGGCCCCCATTGCGGGGCTGAACGAAAGGTGTTGTTTTTCTATATGCCACTTTGCATATATGGGATCTATTTATTTTTTGGTTCCTCTGCATGCTGTTTAATTGTGTTTAAGTCTAAAATCTTAAAAAATAAATTATTAATGTTGACACGACTGTCAGCTGCTAATTTTTAAATATCAAACAAACATTGCCCTAAGGAGGGTGTAATCGCTTTTCGAGATTTTGAAACCTACCTGGCTAAGTCTAGCGATGTCAATCAGTTATAAAGTGCCGTTTTTATGAGGTTTTTTTAAATGGTGCAGTGAAAGAATATTTTTCTAACTTCAGGTAAATCACCCGTAGAAAAATGTTTCTATTTCAAGGACTTTTATATAGAAGTTACAGGAAGGATTCATGCAATTTTCTACACATTAATCCCTTGACCTGAATTCAATTAATATGTAAAAAAAATATCAAATTCGTAGGTTGAAATCTTATCCGGCCAAAAATTGTAGAAACGTTTTGGGGCCCTTGTATGCTAGCAACTCGAGGTAATACTGCGTTTTTACTCGTGAATGAACTTGAAAATTTGATCAAACATTTGATTTCCAAATTTCAGCTACGGATAAAGAGATGTGCAAACGAACAGACAAACAGACGGGCAGATCAGATCAATCGGATTTGGGTTTTCGGCACCACCTGAAAAAAAATTAGTGTATTACTTTTTTTTTTCGTCCGATGCTCATTTTTATGCGTTACAATCTTCTGGGCTGGATTAAGCTTATAATACTCTATAGATTTCATTTTGTGTAGAGAAAGCAATCTGTGACCTTTCCCAAGCTAAGCCCCTTTTTCTTGACTGATGGTCTTTAGTAAAACACAAATTTGTTTATTGGAAAATTAAAAGACTTAGACAAGTAACCACCATATTCCAAAATTTTCTTCAAATTTTGGTCCGGAATAAAAGAATTAGTTCTGTATTGAGAGAACTCCTCCAATCTTTTTGAAAATTTCCTTGAATTGGGTTGATCGGGATACTAAAAACGAAAACATAATTCCATCCAACTAAAGTTCAATTCCAAGTAAATTACATGAATCGATTATCAGACTTCAACTAATCTTTTATATTTGAACTTTGCAATCAATATTACGGATTCATTAATTTTACTTTATTATTTTTTAATAATAAAGTATTTATACTCTAGATGAAATCATATAGAGTATTATAAGTTTAATCCAGCCGAAAAGTTTGTAACGCATAGAACCAAGCCACGGACGAAAAAAAGTTATATATTATTTTTTGTTTATTTGTGGCCAAAAACCTCAAATCCGCTTGACGTCCGTCCGTCCGTCCGTCCGTCCGTCCGTCCGTCCGTCCGTCCGTCCGTCCGTCCGTCCGTCCGTCCGTCCGTCTGTCCGTGAACACGATAACTCAAGAACGCCTTCACCTAGGATCTTGAAATTTTGAATCTGGAGGTTTGGTTGAATTTGTAAGGCTAAGTTCGTTAACGGGCACAATCGTCCTACTCCTTCGGGTAGCTGCCATACAAAATGTCCTTAAAACACGTGTTCAAGAATATTGGTCGATAACTTCAGAAGGGTTTAAGCTACGACATTGAAATTTTGTACGTGTTATTTTTCCAATAGTTGGAGCTAAATATATGATTATGAAGAAAATCCTGTTAGTCCTTCGTGTAGCTGCCATACAAATATCCTGTCAAAATGTATTCACTTAATTTACAAAACCTACTATAACTCAAGTAATCTTTTAGCTACGAACTCGGAATTTTGTACAAATTAGTTTTGAGTAAAAAGAAAGTTTGACTTTACTAGTCAGCGAAATCCTTTTACTCCTTCTGGTAGCTGCCATACAAAATGTCCTTAAAACACGTCTTTAGGAATATTGGCCGATAACTTCAGAAGGGTTTAAGCTACGACCTTGAAATTTTGTATGTGTTATTTTTCCAATAGTTGGAGCTAAATGCATGATTATGACGAAAATCCTATTAGTCCTTCGTGTAGCTGCCATACAAATATCCTGTCAAAACGTATTCACTTAATTTACGGAACTTAATATACCTCAAGTAATCTTTTAGCTATGAACTGGAAATTTTGTACAAATTAGTTTTGAGTAAAAACAAAGTTCGAGTTTACTAATCAGCGAAATCCGTTTACTCCTTCTGGTAGCTGCCATACAAAATGTCCTTAAGACACGTGTTCAACAATATTTTTCGATAACTTTTGAACGCTTCAAGCTACGAATTTGAAATTTTGTACACGTTCAATTTTAAATGGTTCCAAGGAAGAGGATAAATATGTAAGAAATCGAGTGAGTCCTTCCTGCACCTCCAATGTGAAAGTCCTTCAAAAAGGACATTTTTTTTCGATGACTTACCCAGTTCAAGAAATGGAATTAAACACTGAATATTGTCTTTTAGTTTTGAGTAGCAATCTAATGACAGTCCTTAATAAAGGACATACAACATACACACACGTAATTCTACTTTATCCCCAACTACAATATAAATCGGAGTTCAGTATTCATCTAGAGTATTATACGATTGGCTTGCAGCCGATCGTGACTGCAGTATGTTTTTTTTTAAATTGGCATATAATCGTGACTAAAATAATAATTATGAAACGAGACGATCTTAAAACTGACCCTTGTATAACAACACGCAGAACTTCATTGCATATTGAGATTCAATTCTAAAAGAGAAACGTGTACAAAGCATTCTCTAAATGCTTTTTCTCGATTTGTTTAATAATACGTATTTGATGTTGATCTATTAATTTCTAAGCTCGTCAGTTTAAATGAAATACAAAGGTATACGGAAGAAATGTTTTATTATCCCTATGTCCGGTGTTAAGTCCAATATACGAAACTACCGTCCGATATGTATCCTATCAACTTTCTGTGTTCGAAGGTAGGAAAAATCTGCGGAGACAATTCTAATGTCTTTTTATAATAATGTTACAAAATCTTTATTAGTCTCCAATCAGGTAGAAATCATACACACTGATCTATCCAAAGCTTTTGAAAAAGTAAATATACGAGTATGTCTCATTATCTAAAAGATAATGAAGTTACTTCATAAATCGCCAGCTAATAGCCAAATTTAAATCTATTGTATCAAATCCAATTGCTATGACTTCAGGCGTTCCTTAAGGGTCGTACTTGAGACCTCTACTTTTCTTTATTGTTCTTAACGATATACGAGTACATGCTATTTTCAAATTTAGGTTTTCTGTTATATGCCTCGTTAGATCTAAACTTTGGTCACCTTATTTGAGCATATATTCAGCATTACTAGAAACTATCCAACATGAACTTCTAAGATACGTCGCTGACAAATTAGATAAACGATCCATTGGTGTTAACATTTTTTTATACCTTAGTATATTTTAATTTTTTCCTCTTTTCCTATTTTTTAAAATTATGTGTAGGGTATTTTTTAGAGGTATAGTTTTTTCAGTAGAGATACCTTTCAAACTACCTGTCAAACTTGACTGGTGTGTTTTAAATTTTTATTCAGTACATTTTGGCAAATTATCATGAAAAGACTTACACCAGAACAACGTTTACAAATTGTGGAAATTTATTTTCGAAATTTGCGTTCTATACGGCAAACTCACAGATCGCTTCGTCAATTATATGGTCAACATAATCAACCATCTATGCAGCTTATTCGCAATAGGATGACAATTTTTTGGTTCCATACATCAATGCCAACAATCTAAGGATGAAGTGGTTCCAACAAGACGGTGCAACATGCCACACAGTGCGTGCAACCATGACTTTATTGCAAGAGACATTTGCTGAAAAAATCATCTAAAGAACTGGACCTGTCAATTGGTCGCCTAGATCATGTGATTTGACACCATTGAATTACTTTTTGTGGGGATACATTAAATCACTGGTCTATACTGATAAGCCAGCAACGATTCAACACTTAGAAGCCAACATTCGACGGGTTATTGATGAGATAAGGCCAGAAATGCTCGAAAAAGTGAGAAAAAATTGGACTGATCGGATGGTGTTCATTAGACGTAGTCGCGGTGGTCATACCCGAAATTGTTTTTAAAAATTAAATGCCATAAAATAATCTTTTCAATAAAAAAACAAATTTGGCCATTTGGTAAATTACGTATATCTTTTTTTCAAAAAATAAATACTATACCTCTGAAAAAAATCTGCCAACAGTCTGGGTGCAACTTTATTATTTTTTCGGTAGAAGTTCGGAATGGGTTCAATTTTGAGACGCGGTGTAGGTTACTATGTGACTGAAAACCCAAAAAAAAGTTCGGAAAGCGGTTAGAATGGGATCGCGCTAGAATAATTACGCCGCTGCCACATATAACATATGAATTACATAATTGGGTCATACTCCGGGACGAGGTCTAAGTCGTTATAATATCTGTTGTTTCGTGATTAGCAGATTTTTCGTGATTTGGTTTTGGGCCATTACATGAAATCGGAAATGCATTTGTAGGCGATAATATAAAAAGTCTGTGGAAGTGAAAACCAATCTGATATCTTAATAATCGTAAGAAATATGTCGAAAGCCTTATGTCCTATTGGAGTTGAATATCTAAAAATTCTGAAATCAACTTTTGACGATTATATAGGAAGTCTTAGGAAATTGAACTGAATTCGATATCACGTCAGAACTAAGAAATATATAGTTATTTGCAAAAACATATGCAACCCCCTTGCACACTCTTTGGGGTTGAATATCAAAAAATTCTGAAATGAGTTTTTAGATATATATAAAGAAAGCCTGAGGAAGTGAAAACCAATCCGATGTCTTATCACTCCTAAGAGATATGACGGAATTCGTGAAAACGTGTTCAACCCGTTTATACCCTCTTAGGGGTTGAAAAAGGAAAAACGTTGAAAAGAAGTTTTAGGTGATTATTAATCAAGCCCGTAGAAGTAAAAATATATTCGATACCTAATCAGACCGGAGGGATTGGGCTGAATTCATGAAAATGTATACAACTCCTTTACACCATCGTGGGGGTCGAATTTCAAAAAATCTTGAAAATACTTTCTAGGTATTTATATGAAAAATCCGTAGAATAAAAATGAATTCAATATTTGAAAGACCTAATAGATATGACGAAAATCGTGAAAATATATGCATTCCATTTTCACTGAGAATTTTTTTTGCCCCCCTTCTGTACGCTAATGGATATTTGATTTTTTTTTAATCAAAATTACTTTTCTCGTATACACACCGAGTTTCAACTTTCTAGCATAAGCCGTTCTATAGTTAGGAAAAACACCCCCCACCCCCGTACCATACTATCCCTATAAAAAATTATATTTTTTCAACATGCTACTACATACTATAGTTCTATCCTAATACCAAGTTTCAGCTTGATGTCATTGTAGGTTCTCGAGATATAAGAATCGGAATCCTTTTCACCCTCCCCCACCCTCACCCTCTACACCATCACCCTCAAAATTTTCCCTGCTAGGGATCTATTTGGCCTACTTCTGGTAAAAATTACAAGAATCTATCGTACATTGTTCTTGAGATATGAGACGTAATTTTTTAGAAAAATTCTTATCTTCTCCACTTCCATACTCAACCGCCCCTTTTAAAAATTTTACTTTCAGCAAACCTTATTTGTCAACCTTAATTCAGAAACCAAATTTCGTTTTTCTAGTGCAATTGGTTCGTAAGATATCGCAATCTAAAGTGTTTCACCCCCCACCTCCGTACGCCACTGCCCCCACTCAAAAATTTGTTTCAACTCTATTCTCCTAGTATACCCACAGATGTTCATTAAGTTTTAATTTCGTGACATTAACCGATTAGGAGATATGGATTTTAGAATGTCTCTATCTCAGCTTTCGAGCGTTTCGGATGCATTATTATTCCCCTCACTCCCACACCCCTTTACCTATATCATAATTTTTTTGCAAATGGATCCACTATCGATGCTCTATATAAATTCCAAATTTCACCCTCCTAGCCTAAGCGGTTACTGAGATCTAGAAACCAAAATGGACTGACATTTTTTTTTGCTTTTTTGGTGTCTATTAGGCATGAAACGTGAAAAAAAAATGTTCAGAGCAGCAAATTTTTTTTTTTTAAAAATCGATAACAATACTTTATTATTGAAATAATAAAGTAAAATACCCAATACTTATTAATTTATTTATTAACATATAAAAATATTATTATGAATATAATATATACATATAAATAAAGAAAAAATTTTCTTTAAGCTGCTACAATTGTCTTGTTTATTCATACTATTAGTAACTTTCGATTTCATTTTTGAATCTTGAATATTATAATATTAAAGTACTCATTCAATTATTAATTATTAAATTACTGAACTTATCCGTAAATATAATAAAGTAAATAAAAAACATACTGCAGTCACAATCGGCTGCAAGCCAATATGATACTCTAAATGAAATACTGAACTCCGATTTATATTATAGTTATTTGATCAAGAACTTTTGACGAAAAAAGAAGTTTCGTAAGCAGTTGAGGAGGTTTGTGGAGGAAAAATGAACACTCTCTCTCCTGGGTACGCGCAGGTTTGCAGGTAGTACTTACTCTGGGATAGAACTTATTACGTTGAGGTTCTCGTCCCAACATATTCTTGCCTTCCGTTCTACAGAAGTAACTTCTACCTAAGGTGCTGCATTTCTATAATTGGATCAAACCTGAAAGCTTGCGATGATAAGCGATTTTTTATAAATGTGAAAATTAATAAAACATAAAAAGAAAATGTTTTAAATACTAGAGATATAAAAACTGAACTCTCAACAACCGTAATAACAATTCTTTAAAATATAACTGACCACATAGGAAATATTACGCCATTCGTATAAATTGCGAAATTGTTATCATTCCGCTTAAAGAAAATTTACGTGGTGTGACAGACAGGCGGAAATTAACAAGATTAACGGATCGCCATCTCGGCAATGTTTCTTGCCGTCCGAAAAGACGGTAAGTGAGAAGATTCTGCAACAGTTAAATTTCTTGGCGTTGCTTGATAAATTAATTGCAATTAGTTTGCAATGTTATACATATGAACAGATCACGGTCACGTATTACCGCACAAGAAATTTAAAGAAAAAAAAAAGTAGAAAACACTATTTTATCGTTTTCAAGTGGGATGGCCTTCGATTACCTTGTAACTTGTAAGTGAGATGTACCTTCGTTTTCGTACCTGATACTCGTATAAGAGAGATGTGTCACGAAATTTTTATGAAAACAAATCACGAGCAATTAGGCCTGAACGACTTACAACCTTGCCGTACATTTTGGTTACCTATAATCCGGGTATGTTTACAATAATCCCGGAAGACGTGATGTGCTGGGAGGAAAATACCCGTGAAGTGCATTATACACATTTAAGTTTGTACCAGTCGAGTTTATAAAAATTTTTTTAAATACCATGTTCGACGCTCTTGCACCACACTTGATTTATGATGTTCAATTTATGTTGCTGTCCGTCGATTGATTGAGATTTATCTGGTCTAAACATAAATTAACTGATTTTCCATGGGTGTTATTAATTTTTGTTTTTGGTTTTTTTCTTCTTGGTAGATGTAAAATTTGATTTATGAATAAATCTATTCACGAAAAATCACACTTTAATAACATGTTAAAGTTAAGTTTTGACCGTTGATTCTACCGTATAATGTGCTGTTTTAATTAATGTTAACAAATTGATTCAGAAAATTATTATCAAACAACCTATGCACATAATTTGATTATACCGAACTATATTCGATTAGATTTACATTTTATGTAGATAGGTAGGTACATCAGCTGTACAATTTATGTAAGCTTTTGAAAATTAATCAAATAGTGCGTAAACTACTCTTGAAACTTGCAAACATTAGATCACACAAACACCGCGTGCAGCTCTTATAAAAACACTTTGAGATAGTATTAACTGCCTAAAAGTTTCTAGTCAAAATTCCGATGAACCGTTTATTCTTATTCTTCTTTTACTAATGAAAAGGTTGTTCACTCCCAGTTACTGGATACTTGAAAGCTGTAAGAGGTCAGTAGGTAGCCATCGTCTTTCTACCAGAATCAATAGTCCGTTCACGAAAATCAGTAATATTCAAGGACCGTACTAATATCTCATCCCGCTAACGCTCGGATTTGAAAAATAACCGCGAAATGTTCAAGATAATGCCAGCTGCTTAAATTAAGGGTAACTATGAACGAAACTCAGCGGCAAGACATTCACAATGATGTTACGACTCTGAATAGTTTTATATGAATTACGTAATTGGGTCATACAAAGAGTATGAGATAGAGGGGAAGCGCCCATATAAGCTCCATAGAAAAAACCGTATCGAGTTTCAGCACCACCAGTCTCAGTCGATTACTAAATTTGGATTTGGTTCGAAGCCGTGCTAAAATTTATATCGATAATAGATTGAGAAACTATGTGGTATTAATTTAACCGAACAGAATTCAGATTATAAGCTACAAATAAATGAAAATAAAGTATTCAATATAATTTTATTTAAAGAAACTAAAATAATACAGCTCAATAGAAAATTATAGATATAAAATTGGGTTCATTGCCATCTATGCCTGCGAATGACTTCCATTTCGAACGCCTAGAATTAAAAGTATAAATCATATTTTTTAGCTTCGATAAATATACTCACCTTCATAATTCTTTCGGAAAAGTGAAAAGTTACACACATCCTTATTAAAGAATGGGATACTTCCATACCCTTTAACAGCACAACGAAACATATTGAGAACTCAGAACTGCGCAATGAAAAATCACTAATTTGAAAAAACACACAAATCATTTCCCTGTACTACAAAGCTGAGATCTGGAAAAGCCTCACCACCAATTATTACTTTATTATTTTAATAATAAAGTATTTTTTCTTGGTTTAAACAATTTTCAAAATATACGTTTCTTATTCGTTGGAACAGCCCGTTCACCGAATAAACAATTTGACATTTATTGCAAAGAGTATGAGATTTTATTGCATTTACAGTTTAATGTTTTTAGAGCATAGTAGTCGACTGAGAAAACAGATTACGCTGCTTTTCGAATACGGTCCGCTTCTACTCTATCTCATTCTCTTTGGGGTCATACTCCGGGACGCAGTCAAAGCCGGAGTGTAACATCAGTTGTTTCGAGATTTTCACGATTCTTGGAAAATTAATATATAGATATTTAGCCGATTAAACATATAAAAAGCCTATGTAGACGACTCGAATATTGTTATAATATTAACACTAAGAGCCCGTAGAAGTAAGAACTAATTTGCTACCTCATCAGACTTAAGAGATGTGGCGAATTGTGAAAAAGTACACAAAACCCATTAAATCCACTTGCGCGTTGAATTTCGAAAAAGAGTGAAATAGGTTTTCCGGCAATTACATAAAACACAATTTGATATCTCATCAGATACTAGAGTTTTTGAAAAATTTGTGAGAATGTAAGCAAATCCTTACTACACACTCTTGGGGTTGAATTTTGAATTCGATATCTGATCGGATCTGACGGATATGGCTGAATTCGTGAAAATAAATATAACCCCTTAACACCACCTTAGGGGTCGAATTACAAAATGTCCTGAAAACACTTTGGTATTTATGTGAAGAACACGTGGAATAAAAATTAATTCAATATTTCAGAAGACCTAAAAGATATGATGAATTTCGTGAAAATATTGCATTCCGTTTTCACTGTTCATTTTTTTGTTCTTCCGTACACCAATAGATAAATGAATTTTTTTTAACTAAATTTTAATTTAACTTATTTTTTTTTAGCAAATCTACATGTACACACCAAGTTTCAACTTTCTAGCACAAGCCATTTTATAAATAGGAAAAAACCCCATAGCATATGCCACTACTATAGCTCCATCTAAATACCAAGTTTTAGATATTCAACATTATGAGTTCTCAAGATATAAACACCGGAACTTTTTCTTTTTTGCTCAATCTTTCAGTACTGAATTTTCTTTCATTTCTTCTGGCTTCCATAGGTCGCGTTTTCAAATGCGGCTCGATGGACTTAAAATTTTCAATTCTTAAAAAAAACTATTTTATTGTTTCGTTTGAGAAATTTTCAAGAACGACTCAAGCTCATGTGACATTTTTATACAATCGCTCCAAAAGTGAAGCTTTTGTAGGTGTACAAAGTGAATTGCTCCCATCTTTACATAATTTAATTTAGTTGTAAACAATTATTATTAGTATCAGTAAAGCCACTTCCCATTATAAAACAGGTAGCAAATTTTTTCGAAAGAAAGAGGAGTTTTGTAAAATTGACACGTGTCTACTATTAAAATTAGCAATAGTATTGAAAGAAAAATACTTCAAAACTGCAACTTAACTTACACAGTTCATTTTATTTAAATTAATATAGTTTCTCGGGTTTCGTACGTTTTTAATAATAATTATATTTGAATATTGCCATTAAGGCAAGGATCGCAAGTTAAGTTGGTATGCATAAGTGTACCTACTACTATTTCTGATCCGAAGTTTTTATCGAATTATATTTGAATATTACTATTAAGGCAAGGATCGCAAGTTGAGTTGGTGTGCATAAGGGTACATACTACTATTTCTGATCCGGAGTCTTTAGATCGACCGAACTATTATGTTCGTGAGTGTATTGAATAAATATTCGTTACATGACTTCACCTTCTAACTAGCCGGTTCGTTTCCCATAAACCCGTTGAGATATTAAATTTAAATTTTTTTTTGGCATTTTTTAATTAGTGAGGGGGCGTGTGGGTGTGAGAAGTGAAGAAAAATTTGAATTACGAAATCTTCAGAACCAATTACACCAAGAAATAAAATTTGAAAATACTTTGGAGCACCGAAATGGGGGCACACTAATTCAAATAAAAATCTGTTTTACTCGTATATTTCAAGAAACGTTTCAGATATGGTCTCCAAATGTTAACACGAGTTACGCTCAGTAGACCTTTAAGAGAGAAAATAAAACGGTTGGTATCTCAAGAACGGCTTATGATAGCAAATTGAAAATTGGAATAAATATGTAGATGTACTACAAAAGAAATTTATTCGATTCAAATCAGATGCGCATTGACGTATGGAGTTGAGTCAAAAAAAAATGTCAGTGAAATGGGATTTTACACATTTTTACAAATTTCGTCATATCTTTAAGTTCGGTCGAGATACCGAATTAATTTTACTTCAGCTATCTCTTTATATAAGCCGAAACTATTTTCCATACTTTTCGATTTGCATCCCCTAAGAGGGTGTAAAGTAGTTGTGTATGTTTTCAGAAATTTCGAAAAATCTTTTAAATATAATGTGATATCGTATTCAATTTACTTCTATGGTCTTTATATATAATCGCCTAAAACTGCTTTCAAGATTTTACGATATTCAAATCCCATGAAGATGTAAAATAATTGTGGACGGTTTTACGAATTCCGACATATAGTATCTCTTAAGTCTGATGAGATATCATTTTGTTTTTTACTCGAAAGAGTTTTCTATATAATTAGCTATATACAATTTCAAAGTCCCCGAAGGGGTTATTTTAATATTTAATCCGCCATGTTTTATTGAAATTAAAAAAATAGAAAATCTACCAAAAGTCTAGATGCAACATTATTATTGCCCAAACCCAAGTAGCACAAATAGTCGTGTAGGAGTAGTACGAACGTTCTGCGAACTACTACCTATATATCATATCACTAATGCTTACTTTCGCGAAGAGTAGTGAGAACGGTGATATAATAGTTGTCACAACCAATTTGCCAGTGCGGGCTTAGTAATACATACACCTCGCTATTTGCAGCGTTACGACTAGTTGTGGGCTACGACTAAACAGAATGACCATTTGGTTGTGAGTGGAGTGGATGTGGTTCTCCGAACCATTTACGGACAATCTGCGAACTATTTGAGAACTTTATTTATAGTAAAATATTAGGATCGACTCTCTTCCTTTATCAAAAATGAGCAGCGGTGATAAATCACACATATACATACAAGTCGAGAGCGCGCAAAGAATGTGAGAATGTGTGTTTTTTTGGATTATTACATACAAATAAGAATACACAAATATGATATGAACTTCAATTGAAGTATGAGTTGATGATAATTATTTTTCCATTAAAAAACTAAATCTAGAACTAACCCTGCAAGAAAATTACCGGGTAACTCCGCCGTAGCATTACCCGGTAATCTTTCAGTCAAAACGTATAGGCCGCGGGACAAAAATTAACTTATATACTTCGTATCGGTGTACATGCGTGTGATTCGCTACCTCTATCTCCATCTCTTTCACTTCTAGTTAACGATACCCGGTAGCTAGCCGTTAAATTAACACAATCCCATAGTGTATATTACAAAGCGAGGTCAGTACGATTTAACGGGTAAATTACAGGGTAATGGTACCCTATAAATTAACTGCATGAATGCATGAAAATTTGGAAGCGAAGCCAGTACGATTTAACGGGTAAATTACAGGGTAATGGTACCCTATAGTTTAACTACATATCCGTTTTAATTCAAAATGCGTCTTCATTTTCCATCCCAGGTACCCTGGTACCTGGTCGGGCTGATTAAGGTGTAGAAGAAAAAAATCCTTTTTCAATAAGAAAACCCTAAAAAAAACAATGATAAGTATGAAAAAGGAAATAAACAGAACATAGAAAATAGAACAGAAATGATAGTAGTGTAGCAGGGGTTACGGCGTTGCGGTATAGGTCCGTTCGACTAATTTACGCGAAAATTTGATGGCACCTAAGACTAGAAAAGGGCCATGTACTCCTAAGTTTAAATGTATCTCATACAATTAAACAATTTTGATGTCAGGGTGTTGGAATTAATGCATGTGTTTGTACTTTCGGTAGCGCTTTCTTCCAGGGAATTTTATGGGAAACTTAATTTGTACTGTAAACATATGTGATGTGTATATGCTTAAAACTTACGACCCTCCATAAAAAACCATATTGTAATAGTTTATAACATTTTATCAAATTGATTTTTTAAACGGAAGTACTTTTTTACTAAAATGGAATAATAAATATATAAACTAATATTTTAAAGTACGAGTATAAGAATTTTGATTAAAAATATATGTATCTTTTGTCTAAACTTTTGTTCAAAATATTTCATTAATATTGGAAGCTATGACACATCTATAAAATATGGCGTTATATTAAGTAGTAATGCACTACTATTAAGTAGCAATACACTTCTATTTAGTAGCAATACACAACTATTTAGTAGTAATACAGTACTATTTAGTAGCATCGGGCTGGTTCGCAGGTTGTACTACGTACTACGCCAAAACTAAAAAAATTTTAGTCGCTGTCCACTAAAGCTTGGTATTCTACCATAACTTATAAATTTAAGAAGTTGACAGGTGGTTGTGCGAACCACACACGGACTTGACAGTGAGGAGTATTCTTAAGGTTGTCCGCAGTAGTTCGCAAAACTTTTGCACAACTACTTAAACGAACTAAATGGACGTACGACTGTATAGCACTGATAATAAGTTGTTAGAGAGTTTTCGCAATTAAAAATAGTTGTAAGTGCCAACAAAATTAAATACAAGCCACAACTGAAAATTAGTTGTGACAACGTTCGCCAGACTACAGGTTGTGACCAAGAACTATCCGTGCTACTTGGGAAGAATAACCAGGAGGAGATTTTAAAAGTTAATTTTTAATGTCATTTGTCCCATAGTAACCTACACCAAATCTCAGCAATAAACGCGTTTCGGACCTCTACCCAAAACATACTGCAGTCACGATCGGCTGCAAGCCAATCGTATAATACTCTAGATGAATACTGAACTCCGATTTATATTGTAGTTGGGGATAAAGTAGAATTACGTGTGTGCATGTTGTATGTCCTTTATTAAGGACTACCATTAGATTGCTACTCAAAACTAAAAGACAATATTCAGTGTTTAATTTCATACCTTGAACTGGGTAAGTCATCGGAAAAAAATTGCCTTTTTGAAGGACTTTCACATGGGAGGTGCAGGAAGGACTCACTTGATTTCTTACATATTTATCCTTTTCCTTGGAACCATTTAAAAATGAACTTGTACAAAATTTCAAATTCGTAGCTTGAAGCGTTCAAAAGTTATCGAAAAATATTGTTGAACACGTGTCTTAAGGACATTTTGTATGGCAGCTACCAGAAGGAGTAAAAGGATTTCGCTAATTAGTAAACTCGAACTTTGTTTTTACTCAAAACTAAGTTGTACAAAATTTCCAATTCATAGCTAAAAGATTACTTAAGTTATAGTAAGTTCCGTAAATTAAAAGAAGACGTTTTGACAGGATATTTGTATGGCAGCTACACGAAGGACTATTAGGATTTTCTTCATAATCACACATTTAGCTTCAACTATTGGAAAAATAACACATACAAAATTTCAAAGACGTAGCTTAAGCCCTTCTGAAGTTATCGGCCAATATTCTTAAACACGTATTTTAAGGACATTTTGTATGGCAGCTACCAGAAGGAGTAAAAGGATTTCGCTGACAAGTAAACTCAAGCTTCGTTTTTACTCAAAACTAATTTGTACAAAATTTCGAATTCGTAGCTAAAAGATTACTTGAGTTATAGTAAGTTTCGTAAATTAAGTGAATACATTTTAACAGGATATTTGTATGGCAGCTACACGAAGGACTAATAGGATTTTCTGCATAATCATATATTTAGCTCCAACTATTGGAAAAATAACACATACAAAATGTCAATGCAGTAGCTTAAACCCTTCTGAAGTTATCTACCAATATTCTTGAACTCCTGTTTTAAGGATATTTTGTATGGCAGCTACCAGAAGGAGTAAAAGGATTTCGCTGACTAGTAAACTAGAACTTTGTTTTCACTCAAAACTAATTTGTAAAAAATTCCGAATTCGTAGCTAAAAGATTACTTGAGTTATAGTGAGTTTCGTAAATTAAGTGAATACATTTTGACAGGATATTTGTATGGCAGCTACACGAAGGACTAACAGGATTTTCTTCATAATCATACATTTAGCTCGAACTATTGGAAAAATAACACAAACAAAATTTCAATGTCGTAGCCTAAACCCTTCTGAAGTTATCGACCAATATTCTTGGACACGTGTTTTAAGGACATTTTGTATGGCAGCTACCCGAAGGAGTAGAACGATTTTTCCCGTTAACGAACTTAGCCTTACAAATTCAACCAAACATCCAGATTCAAAATTTCAAGAACCTAGGTGAAGGCGTTCTTGAGTTATCGTGCTAACGGACAGACGGACGGACGGACGGACGGACGGACGGACGTCAGGCGGATTTGAGGTTTTTGGGCACAAATAAACAAAAAATAATATATAACTTTTTTTCGTCCGAGGCTTGGTTCTATGCGTTACAAACTTTTCGGCTGGATTAAACTTATAATACTCTATATGATTTCATCTAGAGTATAAAAATAATAAAGTTGACCCAGACTGTTGATAGATTTTTTGATTTAACAGCTCTAGTGTCTTATTCGCCGATTCAGTGAATGTTTGTCAGACTTTTCAATTATTTCAGTTTATGTCCAAGACCTTCAAATCCTAGCCCTTCGACTGAATATTTTGAAATAAACTTCATTTTGAACGTGATGCCTTGCCCACAACTCTAATGTAATTCAATTAAGTCAACCACACTTCGTATAATATTCTAGACGGTAGGAAGTCTGAATAGATTAAGATTATACAGTGTTAACTTCTTGAGTAGCACGTTGCAATTGATTATCTTAATATATTAGGAAGAATAAAAACTAATATGTGAAACTTGAGACAGCTTCAACATTATTTATGCACATTAGTTAAGTTTTTATAAGATTAATTTCACAAGCACATTCTGAATTTCTTTTAACCTAGACCACCACTTTCATTTTGACCACAACAATAGTTAGCATAGTCTTACTATCTTGTAGTCTTCTTTTCAAGATGATGTGTTCCGATAAGAAACCGTAAGAAGAATCACTAAATAAAACCGCAATGAATTGTAAAACCAGAGTAGCTATACTGAACCAATGCTTTTATCTAAATAGTAACAGGATACGAGTAATTCTTGATAAATTATATCTACAAACTAACAGACAACTTCCATTCTTTCTCGACGATAACAGAAAGCCAGTAGAGAACTCATTTGTCTTAAGATTGCAATTTTCTCAATCTTTATTTTATAAGCTCGTTTAAGAACAGAGAAGATATTTACGCTCCGAATCTAGCCAAATATCAAAATACACTGCTGCAATTAAGAAATAACTTCATCGACAGATTAATTCAAACTGCCGATTACCGTATGGAAGAGAAGAGATAAATGCCGTCGATTACACGCCATAAATTCACGTTTTGGTTCATTTCTTTGCTATACTTTTCCTGTACAGACTTCTTGTTCTCTATCTTAAAGGCGAACGTTAAACGCTCAGATAGAAGATACCTACTTGTTCAATATAAACGTCCGGGATACCGACCACTTTGTTAGTATTACCTATGCGCTCAGATCCTAATCTGTTTTCAGTAGGAAGATATCTAAGGTGCTCGTCCAACTTGAAACACACTGCGTAGCTCTCGAAATTGTACGGACAGAAGATTCAAAGAAGCATTTCCATATAGAGAGCAATGGATACTGGACGCAACTGGTGAAGGTCAATGAATACAATGCCCGGCTATAGTTCCAGAACTTTTCTAACTTTTCTATATAATGTATAGTATTACAGAATTCATAGGTGCAATAATGTAGAGTGTTCCTTCCAAGTGCCTACTCTGATCGTTCGAACCTATTCATCATTTAACGAAAACAGGCCATTATATTTGTTTGTTTCTCAATGAAAAAATAAGTTGGCAGCAAAGTAGTGTTGAGACTGAGAAATCGTTCCTGCAAGTTGTTCCTGCAAGTTGTTCCTCGCAGTTACTAGAAAAGGTAGGAAACTTTCTTAATATGTGATATTATACGGAAATAAATTTTGAATCGAGCACCAATTGAAGTAGACTTCAGAAAAAAAGCAATAATACCGGAACTTTGAGAAGAAATTTATCGACCTTCAGGCCACCTATTAGTTATCTATTACCAACCGCCGACCTCGATAGGTGTGTTAAAGGTGTGTATCTCTACAATCGGGAACGGGAATAGGAACTCGTTTTGTCTTTGCGATCAAGCATTTAATTCACAATATCCACAACTAGTTGCTGAAATATGACATGAAATAATGTTTTCAATAATTATTGTCTTAATCAAAATATTTTTGAATTTGCCCGGTTTTTTCTATCGCACTACCAAATTAATAAAGAAAACCTTCGTGCTACTGGATTTTATTCTCTTGGCGAAATTGGATTGCTTTTCTTAAGGTATTGCGCAAGAAGTCTTACCTTTTTTTATGAGAATAACCGAATTTGTGGTCGAAAAGTTAACTGTACGAGCAGGTTAAATGTTGAGAAATACTCCAATTCAGTGCCTTTCATTCAATTTAATGTCACAGTCTAAATGTTTTCATCTAGGCTACAAATGGCCTCAATTATATCTTAACGTATAATTTTGATATAATAGATAGATTGAGGTAATTTTTTCCTATTTTTTTGGTCATCATCTTTGCTATTTAATAATTACATATTAACTGTATATTAAGTGTGATCGGTCATCTTATGCTGTAGGTACATTGCGCTCAGACAACGTTCGATTATTTTCAGTGAAATGATTTATAGAGCGTTACTTTTTTTTTAGTTCTATAGATAGAAAATTGTGCAACGTAAAGGTTCTTACCGTAGAAGAGAAACGCTCAAAGAAGTAGCTAAAGCAGTTAAAATGCTGAGAAATGAAATAATGCCGGGCGTGAATGGTTGAACTCATAAGAATCTTACAATGATGGAGGAGAGAATCTTGATATGGCCATTCTTTGAAAGCCTAATGACAGCTATTTAGATACAGGACTATCAGATAAATGGAAATGGAATACTTGCAATACTTCAACTATATAAGGAAAGAAATATCCCTGGTTTTTATGGCGCTTAGATAAGTTTTAAATTACTTTAATCGGATTCAGGAGTGAACAACTTCTTTGTCTGCTTTTGTTTGAAGTATAGCAACAAAATTATTTCACTGATTTGAATTCTTCAGATGAACGAAACAACGATAAGGTGGGACGATACAGGTGCTCTGAAGAGAATATTGTCAATGGGTCGCCAAAGTTGTGACCTTAACATCTCCGATTCTTTTGCAAATTTTTGTACTTGAAGAACTAGTAAAAAAAATAATTGAAATTACATTTTTTGTTTCTATCTCATTTTTACTTTATTATAAATTATTGTGATCGATCTGAAATTTCAAAAAAATTTGCTACCCTGAAATTTTGTATTTACACGTTTTAAGACTAGTAAACACCAAAAAAGCAAACAAAAAAAAAATGTCAGTCTGTCCGCCGTATACGCCGTACGCCGTCCGCCGTACGCAAAATCGTTTGAAGGCGCGTATATCCCAAACCCTTTTAGGGTATTAAGTTGAAATTTTTATGGTGGGTAGATTGGGTGAACCACTACGGATGGTTTCTTTTAGGGGTGCGGGTGTAAGGGGGGATGAAGGGGGAGCATTTTAGACGAAAAATTTTGGTTTCCAGATCTCAGGAACCACTTATGCTAGGAGGCTGAAACTTGGAACTTATATAGTACTATCAAAGTGGACTTATTTGGAAAAAAATTATCGATAAGGGTTGAGGGGTGTGGAAGTGGGGTGGAAAACAATGAGTCCAAAACGCTTGAAAGCCGGGATTGAAACATTCTAAAATCCATATCTCCTGAACGATTGATGTCAGAAAGTAGAAACTTTGTGGTTACCCTTAGGGATACTTGAAAATTAGACAAGGGCTAACATTTTTAAGGAGGGTGGTGGGGTGTAAGGTTGGATAGTGAAAAACTTTGGATTACAATATCTTCCAAACCAATTACACCAGAAAGATAAAATTTAGTTTCTGTATATGGGATCACAAGAAGAGTATAATGAACGTAAATTTTTTGAGGTGTGAGGTGGAGCACGAAAGTGGGGGGATAGCAATTTCTCAAAAAATTTTATTTTTTATATCTCAGAAACCGTATCAGATATGATCTTGAAAATTATACAGGAGTTGGGATCAGTAGACCTCTAGTAGGGGAAAAAAATTTAGTGGTGGGGGTGTAGGGGGTGATGGTGAAAAGGGGTAGAAAGGAAAAAAAATTCTGATTTTTATTTCTCGAAAACCGTAATGAGTGTGAAGCTAACAATTTAGGATTATATAGAGCCACCATAGAGACATCCTAGAAAAATATAATTGTTCATAAGGGTAGCAAGGTACTGGGGTGAGGGATGGTTTCTTATATCTCAGAAACGGCTTATTCTACAAAGTTTAAACTTGGTACGTATATGTAGATGTGCTATTAGAGTAACTTAAGTAAAAAAAAGTTCAGATTTTTATTGGCGTTCTGAGGTTGAGTAAAAAAATGTCCGTGAATCCACATTTTCACGAATTTCGTTAAAACTTTTAGATATGTCGAACTATCAAAAGCAATTTTACTTCTGCGGGCTATTTATATAAGCGCCTAGAAACGATCTTCAAAATTTTTTCGATATCCAACCCTTAAGGGGGTGTAAAGTGGTTATGTACATATTCACGAATTCTTATATATTCCTAAGGTATATTGAGATTTGGAGTTCACTTTTACTTCTATAAGCTTTAAACGTAGTCGGGGAAAAACCCGATTTAAGTATTTTTCTCTATTAAACCCCCTGGGGGTATTGTTCAAGATTTCACTGATTCCGAAAATCTCTTAGGTTTAATGTGATCGAATTCGCTTTTACTACTATGAATTATTCTATTGATAAAAAAAATACGTAAATAAATAAAAAAAATCTGCCAACACTCTGGGCTCAACTTTATTATTTTATGGGTAGAAGTCCGAAACGTGTTTAATGATGAGATGCTGTGTAGGTTATAATGCGACTGACAACCTAAGAAGTAACCAGGAGGCTATTTGGAACGTTATTTTTTTCGGACTTCTTCCCATAAAATAATAAAGTTGCGCCCAGACTGTTGGCAGATTTTTTTGACCGCGATTCCCTTGAGATCCCAAGTTAATTTTACTTTATTATTTTCAAAAAAAATTTGCTACCCTGAAATTTTTTATTTACACGTTTTAGGACTAGTGAACACCAAAAAGGCAAAAAAAAAAATGTTCGTCTGTCCGCCGAACGATTGATGTCAAAAGATTGAAACTTTGTGGTCGCCCTTAGGGATACTTGAAGATTAGACAAGGGCTAACAAGGGGTGGTGGAGTGTGGGATTGGGGGGTGAAAAACTTTGGATTACAATATCTTCCGAACCAATTACACCAGGAAGATAAAATTTAGTTTCTGTATATGGGATCAAAAGAGGAGTCTACTGAAAGTAAATTTTTTGAGGGTGGAGGTGGGGCACGAAAGTGGGGGGATAGCAATTTCTCAAAAAATGTAATTTTTATATCTCAGAAACTGTATCAGATATGATCTTGAAAATTTTACAGGAGATGGGATCGGTAGTAGGAAAAAAAATTTAGTGGTGAAAAAGGATAGAAAGGAAAAAAAAATTTTATTTTTATTTCTCGAAAACCGTAATGAATAGAAAGCTAAAAATTTAGGATTATATAGAGCCACTATAGGGACATCTTAGAAAAAAAAATGTTCATAGGGTAGCAAGGTACGGGGTGAGGGGTGGTTTTTATATCTCAGAAACGGCTTATGCTAGAAAGTAGAAACTTGGTACGTATATGTAGATATGCTATTAGAGTAACTAAAGCAAAAAAATAGTTCAGATTTTAATAGACTTTAATATTATCGCCCGTACAGTGTTTTCGATATATTTTCTCCATATGATCCTAAATCTACCTTAATCTTAACCTAAACCTTGTAATACATGTGCTTATTAATATATAAACAAAATAATAATCATACAGATCCATGGTCCTAATCTAAATTATCCTTCTCTTCTTGAGGACGCAACACAGAAAGCGTCCCATCGAGTACATCCAAAATGCGTATGCACATGTAAATTCAACACATATTAATATTAGAATAAAACTAATATTGGGGTCAAATCTATCAAGAATCGCCAAAATTGACGAAATTTGTGACCTTACCATCTCCGATTCTTTTGAAAATTGTTGTTGTACTTGAAGAACTAGTGAATAAAATAATTTAAATTCCATTTTTTGTTTCTATCTCATTTTTTTTGCTAGAGGTGTGAAACCCCAACACGAAATCCCCGACTGTTGATTAATAGCTGTCCTTGAGGACATGACAGTTGGAAAACCTTCACTGGATACGCCAGTTTTATAAGATTGTGTTGGACTAGGTCCGAAGGAGCTGTTTCGTCATCGGAGGGCATAGACTCGTCAGAGGGTGTATCATGCCTACTATATGAATTCCAAGGTTTAGGTTAGGATTAAGGTAGATTTAGGATCATATGGAGAAAATATATCGAAAAACATTGTACGGGCGATAATATTAAAGTTTCCTTTCGAATCGTATGAATTGGACAGTGAACGCGTAGTGAACGGCGAAACTTGATCGTCCAGCAGCGTAGACCGAAGGTACTCCACCGATCATCGATTGACAAGATCCACAATTCCTCTCAGCACGTCGTGAGAAGGAATACGTCGCTAGCAACTCTTTCAGCTTTATACAATGCCGACGAACCCGCGGCGGAAGTACAACGATCTGATGCGACAAGTGTATAATCGCAAAGTGCAAATGAAATTTTATTAAAAAAAATCATGCAATTAATATGTATATTCCAGGAGCTACGGCACCCAGCAGCCACTTACATTTAAACAATAACATTTGCTCATAAATTTACGAATTATTTTCCTTGATTTTGTTCATGAGTTGACGTATTTCATTCATTGAATCAATTTATACTGTTCAAAAGTTGATGTATTTCTTTCATTAAATCAGTGAATTATTTTCATAATTTCACATATTCCGTTCATTAAATCTATGAATATTACTCAAAGGTTCAATGCGCATTGGCCCTATAAGTTCACGTATTTTATTCGTTTAATTAATGAACATTGATCATAAGTTCATGTATCTAATTCGTAACATATGTATATACATATTTAATTATAGCTTACCATGATCTACCTCTAACTTATAACCGAAAACTCTGAAATGTTAAAACATTTGATAAATTTTCAACAAAATCAACAAAAAATCAGATTTTAAAAAATTATTTGGTCCACAAAACTTTTAATTAACCCGTTTTTGGTTTAAAGTACCGCGAAAACAAGATATTCTCAAAAAGCCAATCGAATTTGTAAAATAAAATTTTATCCGTTACCTTAAGCTAAAGTTGTTTTATGTCTTTATTGACAGGACTAATTTATGTATCGTATATTCACGAGTTTACGAGATATCGGAAAGCACATAAAAAGAAAACACGTTTGTCTAGTGGACAGATGGACAATAATTTAGTTTTAAATTTTGAAGATTTATTACTATTCGAGTCTAAAGAATAGTAATAAATCTTCAAAATTTAAATTTTCAACTTTCGATCACAATAAATACTCCTGTCTTCCCAATGTGAACCGAATAATGTAGAGCACTCTTTCACCTACGTTGCAAGAATATCAGTAGAGCATTTGTTTGGTCAGGACAAAACGAAGCTTTGCGCAATTCATCTTGATCGACGTAATTATTGACATATTTTATTTTGTTTATTTCACTAACAAACAATCAAAGGCCGTTAACAAATTTAAATAATTTAATGAAGTATTTAATAAGTAGAGAAACAGGAAATCTTCTTTTATATGCTATACAATAGAGAATATTGTTCAAAAATAAACTCATAAGTAAAACATATATGAATGATTTAAAGGTGACAAAAGAAATACCGCAGTCACGATAAACAGCAAGTCAAATGTGTGATACTCTAGATGAAATACTGAACTCGGGTTTATATAGTCGGAAATAAAGCAAAAGAAGGAGTGCGCATGTAGTTTGCTTTTTTAAGGTCTCTGGACTTTTGTTCGGTTACCAATCGAAGAAGAAGGATAACATCTCCCATAATTCCGTATGTTGAACTTAAGTTCAATTCATTCACTTACCTTAAGGTAAGTCGTCGTTTGACTTGAAGGACTTTTACGTAAGCCCTGCAGGAAGGACTCACTTGATTTTCAACATATTTATCCCTTTAATTCGAACCATTGTAATATAAACTTGAACAAAATTTCTATATTCTTAGTTTAAATCGTTCTGAAGCTATTGATCAATAATCGAAAATACCTGTTTTAAGGACTTTCGTATGAAAGCCACTCGAGGTATTTCGCTTTATAGCAAGCTCGATTTTACGTTTATAGCAAGATTTCGCTTTATAGCAAGCTCGATCTTACGTTTAACTCAAAACAAATTGGGATTTAGACTTCATAGCTTGATGATTTCTTCAGTTATAGTAGGGTTTGAAGGAAGAATGCACATATTTTTTAATGAATTTTGTATGGCAGCTTTCGGTTTTCTTCATACTCTCTGCCACCATTCAAGTATTAAATTGGGCTTAATTTCAAATTCAAGGGTTTTAGATCTATCGGCCTATATTGCTGAACACGAGCCTTAAGGACTTTTTGCGGGTATTCAATTCAATAATAAGGGAACTGAAAAATATCGAAAAATAACCCGAGTATTAAGTCTAAAAACTCGGACCAGAGTTAAAAATGGAAAAAATATTAAAATTAAGAATATGTTAAAAAAAACGTTTTTACGCGGACAAAAAGCGTAAAAGTTAAGAACAAAATACATACTTTATTATTAAAATAATAAAGTAAAAATATGAAGGTCATGAAAGGAGCTACGTAGGAGTGAAATATACATATATGTAAATTCGAGAGAATTCTTCACAGTATCGCTAATTATTTTTATGAATCATATTCTATTCAGGCAGTAAGTGCATTATACCACATTAATCTTATTAATCCTTAATTTTGGTATCATGGCAACGCCGTCCTCCTTGAATTCGGATGAATTGTATTCATGCTAACATGAATAGTGCAAAATTTTTTGTAGACCTTCTAGAACAGAATACAAAAGATTTTTATTTAACTTACATAACTCAAATTTTAGATTGTTTGTTTTGATTCTCAAATCAATGGGAGGAATTTTTTTTGCGCCATTCATCCAGAGCTAATATAATATAAAATTTCCAAAAACCAACAAAAACGCTGCTGTAGTGACCTTTCCCAAAGATTTAGGATAGTTTAGTGCAGTTTTTGAAAAATGTGTCCCACTGTAAGCTCATTAGGTCGAAAAATATTCAAAAATTTTCCAACAGTCTAAGCGCAACTTTATTATTTTTGGGTAGAAGTCCGGAACTAGTTTAATGCTGAGATGCGGTGTAGGTTACTATGCGATTGACTGTTGGCAGAGTTTTAACTTTCTTCTATATATTGATAAACTCGTGTTCTCCAGAAGTGGCCTTACTAAAGAAGGTCATCAATCACCTTATTATCAAAATTGCGATTTCACTAGTATTGAAGTCTTGGAGGTCCAGCACATCTATTCATGTCATAAGGTAATCATCCGATCACTTCTTGTTAGTAAAACACCATGTAGGAACCGGGTTTTCATGCTATTATAGAAAGGCTAAACTATTGTTCAAAGGCTTTTTTTTGTTTTACCAAATGTGGACTGAGGCAATTCATTTCAATTTGAAAATTTCCTTGAGTTTTGGACATTACGTGATGAAATGCTATTCGTCATCTCACACGTTCATTCCGCTCCTACAGGTGATCGGCAGGGCAATCGCATGCGGGATAACTTTTAACTCTTTCGTACCCGGTTTTTTTCTAGCGATTGAAAAAATTGTTCGTAGTATCATTTGTTCTTTTTGTAGTATCATTTGGTGCACCAATAGACCATGTTCCAAATTTTATCTTTCTGGTACAATTGGTTCGGAAGATATTGTAATCCAATGTTTTTTACCCCACAACCCACGTCCTGACCTAATAATTTTAGCTCTTGTCGAATCTCCTAGTATTCCTTCAAACTGCAACTGCAAAAATTTCCACTTTCGAACATCCACCGTTCGGAAGATATGGATTTTAGAATATTTCAATTCTAGCTTTCGACCATTTCGTACGCATTGTTTTCCCCCCCACTCCCACTCCCACAACCATCAATGCATATCGACCATTTTTTGGCAAATAGGTCCACTATCATAGGTCTATACAAGTTCCAAGTTTGAGGTTCCTAGCAAAAGCGGCTCCTGAGATCTAGAACTCAAAATTTGATTGATTTGATGGATTCAGTACACAGATTTTGATCCTCCGCTCGTTTTACGCCTTACTGAACTTCCAGCCTTTGGTGAGACTTAAAGTTCAATATAAGCGTTTTTTTCTTTGCGATGTAGAATTTTTATCAAATCTGAAGGATTGTTATTATCCTATCTGACAGCCAAGCGGCACTGCTAGCGCTGAAATCTTATTGTTTCCGTTCTAGGCTTGTGTGGGACTGTCATACTCTTCTTGAAGAGCTGGCACATCATAATAGTCTAACCCTGAAGTGGGTGCCAGGACATGAGGGTATTCCGGGTAATGAATCGGCTGACCAGCTAGCTAAGCGGGGAGCCAGCTCATCAATGATTGGCCTGGAACCATTCTGTGGAGTAGGTAAAGGCTTCATTAGGGATGGTATTTTAAAGTGGGTAAATCTTCAAGTGGAAGATTATTGGAACTCACTTTCAGGACTTAGACAGTCAAATGAATTCCTGACTTTCTCAAGTAGGAGAGCGTCGGAATTCCTTTCCTTGAGCAGGTACAACGCACGGGTTATAATGGGATATTTTTCCGGACATTATTTCCTTAATTATCACCTTAAGATCATCGGTAAAGTATCACTAGATACATGTCGATTCTGTGATATCACATCTGAAACCACGGCACACATTCTGTGTGATTGTGATGCAGTGGCCAGATCAAGAAGGCAGATTTTCGGTGGATTTACTCTCACCTATGAAGACCTGTCGAAGACAGGTAAAATCATCTACTTTCTCAAAGGAATAGATATGGCCTAGGGAGTGGTTAAGAGCCGGGAACAAAAGACCTCTTAGGTCGTAGTTCGAGAAGTAGTGAGGCTTCTATAGGCTCTACCAGATAAATAAATAAATAAGTAAATCTGAAGGATTGTCTTAAATAGAAGCTTGACTATTAATTGAAAGCTCTTTTCTTCAAACATCCTCTCCCATCAGGCTGTTCAAACGTCGTGTCACTCCTTCTGGGCGATAATAGAGATCTCTTAGAAACTGTTACTGCTTCTAATGTAATTTGTTTTCTTAGGTCATGGGTAGTAGTCTCGCGCTTTGCTCGGTTGAATGTTTAGAACATTTAAGATACGTAGATATGTGTATTTATTTTACCATACCTGTCGTCCGTAGTACATATAGAGAAGATTCCTAGTTTAATTGGTCCAGCATTTTCAATAACGAAGCCGAAAAGCGAGGTTTACATATCGCTTAGTTTATCGCGGCTAACTGTTCTGTTCAGCCTTGTCCACGTGCTACACGGTAAATTTCCTACAAATTGAATAACGCTTGTATCATAGAAGCACCAATTTGCCTGACGTTCAAGTAAACATACCGTTTACAAAATAAAACCAAAAAATTTGTTCTTAATTGCACCGGAATCGACTACTAACCCTAACTACCGAATGTGAACATTGCACAAAGTAGTTGCCTGGGTGAATTTCACAAGTAATTAGCAGCCTGAATGCATCTATTCAAGATAAGAGCGGACCATATAACTACACCTTAACACCTTTTACTTCAGGCTTAAGCTAGACTATAATAGCAGCGAATGTCACCTGTCCGGTCTTTCTTATTTTTTATTTTTACTTTCCTTGCTATTTTCTTACCCGATCACTTGTATATTAATCGTCCTCTGCCGGTTATGTCTTTAAATTCATAGCGGTTCTCCTCGACATCAAATTGAAGACAATTGTAATCAGTAATCACCTATCGAACAAGCTAACAGGTAAGTAATTATGGTCGGTTGCAGGTATAAAATGTCGACGGACGACTGGCTGGAGGTGAGATAGCTGCCGACAAACAGCAAAACTTCAATGACATCAATTCATCTCAATCAAGAAGATAGCCGCAGTTGGATGAAGTTTTCCAGCTTTGAAAGGCTGGATGTGCTTACTAGTTCACCGGATGAGATAGGAAAATGTCGCTTGAAGATTTTTATGATATAGATCTGATCCGAGGACATTTATGTTCCTAGACCAGGAAGAAGTATTTTATTTCGAATATCTAGTTTCTTTTAGTTAAATATGATTTCCGGCTTTTGTGGAATAGTTTTCCAGTACTAGATGAAGTTTTAGGAAACAAATAATTCATTCTGATAGGTGGTAGATCTTTTCATATAAAGTAGAAAAATATTTTAAATATTCACACGCGGATCCAAATCCAATCCAATATCTAAATTTAAATTTTCAAGAGATGAATTTCTTTTTGTCATTCTTAATATTAGGATATTAAATTTTAAAAAAAACTGGTTTAAATATAATTACATTTCTGCCTTGGCTAATGAAATTGAGTGCATTTCGGACTACGATTCCTATTCAAACTTACGCGACCTGTTTATTAGCCGGTCTAGTCTGGCGTATATCTCGTACCTCAATAATATTAAATTATTGATGAAGGACAAACCTAAGCGGTTCTGGGATTTCGTCAATTCAAAAAGGAATTCTGACGGATACCCCGCTTCTATGTCTTTTGATGATGTGGTCAGCGATGACGCTTTAGTCATTAGCAACTTCTTCGGGAACTACTTTCGTGCTGCTTTCACTTCTTCTAACTGTGATAATAGTTTAAAGGATCATAAACACTTGCCGAAGTTTCCTTCTACTCCATTGGAGATGAAGGATTTGTATATGGACGAAGCTACTGTTTTGAAATTTATCTCGAATATTGCAGATAGCGTTCTAAAACGATGCAGCTCTTCCCTAATAGCACCCTTGTCATATTTATTCAATTCTTCTCTTCGTTCAGGGGTATTTCCCAGTTCATGGAAATATTCTACTATTAAGTCGTTATTTAAGAAAGGTAAGAGAATGGATGTACGAAATTATCGGCCTGTCGCCAACCTAAATAAATAAAACATATGAAAAATAGGATTAAAAGTAAGAGGGATCAGAGGAAAACAATCGGTGGATGCTACGTTTAAAAGACTGTAAGTCATATCCGCTAGGAAACACGGTCGAAGGCAACGCGTTCCACATTCTGGTTGTACGAGAGAGAAACGACTGTCTAAATTTCACTGTACGAAATTTTTGTGGCTCAACCGTATACTCGTGGGCGCGTAAAGCTGAACGAGTATTACGTGGGAACTGGACTAAAGGAGGTATAAGACGACTAATTTCATTACTACAGCGACCGTGGAAATATCTGTAGTAAATGCTGAGTACTCCGACATTTCGACGATGTTCGAGGGAGTCAATAGTTGCCGCAATGGCATCGTCTCCAATAAGTCGGAACGCAAATCTCTGAATACGGTCAAGCAAAGAGAGATACGTTTTGGGTGCTCCTGCCCAGATATGTGAATTGTACTCAAGTCGGGGCCTGATATATGCCTTGTAGATTTTTGCGAGGTCTGCTGGTGTGAAAAATTTCTTGCACCTTCGGAGGAAACCTAGGCGCTTGGAGGCATCAAGAGCTACATCATAAATGTGTTGACTCCAATCAAGTTTTTTATTGATGTTCATTCCTAGAAGATGGAAATGCTCTGAAGTGTTCAATGCGACACCATCAAAAATAAGATCAGGCACCGACGTGTCGTGTTTAAGGGAAAGATGACAGGCTTGTGTTTTTGAGGCATTAAACTCTACTCGGTTGACCCTGCCCCATTCCAGGATTGAGATGAGATCAGAGTTTAAAGATCCAATTAACTCATTACGTTGAGAGGGTACCGAAGACTGGCGTGCCTCTGTAATCGAGTTGAAGCTGTAAGTGTTGTCAAGTGTACTATCATCTGCGAAGCTATGGATAGGATTGAGAGTGGACGACAAAAGGTCATTAATAAAAATTAGGAATAAGGTAGGTGATAAAACTGAGCCTTGAGGGATGCCGGAGTTGATAGGGAAAGGGGATGATGAAACGCCATATAATACAACCTGTATAGTACGTTCCGAAAGAAAGCTCTCAATCCATCGAATACAAGTAGGATTAATACCAAAGGCGTTGAGTTTGGATAGAAGGGCTTTGTGCCAAACTCTGTCAAATGCCTTCGCTATGTCAAGTGCAAGTACTTGACCCTCACTGAAGTTATGGATACAAGCGTTCCAGCGTTCAGTCAGGTATACCAACAAATCGCCGGTGGATCTGCGTGGCCGAAACCCATATTGACAGTCATCAAGGAGACGACTGCTTTCCAGGTATTGCACGATCTTACGGTTGACAGCAGTTTCCATGACTTTAGACAAAATAGAAGTAATGGCAATGGGGCGGTAATTTGCGGGGTTCGTTTTGCTACCCTTCTTAAGTATCGGCTGAACATTAGCTAGTTTCCATAGATAAGGAAACTTACCAGAAGAATAAGAACTATAGAAAAGATTGCGAAGAGGTTTAGCCAAAGAAGAGTAGCATTTTTTAAGGGTAATGGGGGGAATGCCATCTGGACCAGCGGATTTATTAATATTGAGAGCTTGAAGGATTTTCGAAATGACACGTGTGCGAAATTTGATGGGAGGAAGTTCTATATTGCTAGATAGCACAGCTGGGGCGGACTGTGCACTATTTCGAAGCTATTGTTTGTGATGTAATGAATTTTCATTGCAAATCAATCATAAGTCCATCCCAACATGGATTTACTAAGGGTAGGTCTACTACCACAAATTTAATGGAATTTTTGATGGTGAGAAGCTACCATAGAATAGAAATGTTAATATCGGAAAAAAATATCGATATATCGATATTGAAAAAAATATAAATATCGGCTGACGATATATCGGAGAAAAATGTATCGAATATTTTTTCCAGTGAGAAATAAACTCCAATGCTGCATCAAAATTAACATTAATAAAAAAATACGGCTCACGCGGCTTTTAGCAAACCGAAAGCTAATAAATAAATGACATTTGATTTCGTTGCCTTCGGAGACAGTTGTCAAATTTAGCTATTTTTAGAGTCTGAAATTCAATTTAAATTTTATCATTGCAATTTCAATATCTGAGAGTTTTTTTATTGAACTATTGGCAATGTTGGTGGAAATTGGAAAATTCTTCTCAGTTGACTTATGAAATCAAAAAAATGCCTTTTTTATCGAAATAAAGTTTCCGGATAGAAATACTGTTATTTTTTATATATATTATTTTTAAAAAATAAGGATACAAGGGACAAAATCGAAAAAAGTATTAGGAGCAAACTTGATTTGAATTATTTATTAATGAAATATTATATATTGACATATTTTTAAAATGTAAGCTTATGAGAACCAGTACTTTTCTGGGACAGCTGTTAAGAATACTCGCTCCTTAATATGCTCTCCAGTAAGCTGACTGCGATTATTTGGCACTACAATATTTATTGCCGACGCAATTCTTTTGGATGACACCGATGAGGCAAGGCCAATCAGGTATTTCTGATAGTTACGTGGTTGCCTCGCCGTACATATATTTGTATTGGGGCCTGAAGTGAAGATTTGCGTGCATGTGCCCGTATATATCACGTGCCTTGAACCTAGTTTCGACAGATATGGTTTCCGTGATCGACAATTTTTTTTCTACTTTCAACGTTTCTGGCACCCCACATAAATAAGCAGAAATGCAGATTAAATGCAAAAAAGCCCGTTCGATTTCTAAAATAGGCTATACTTAAAAAAAATATCGAGCCCGGGATTTCAAGTAAAAACACAATTCGTTTAAAATCAAATGAAGTGATAATTTATTTAATCGCACATTAATTTTATTCGCACTATTATTCGCACTGTATGGCAATACCGCTCGCTTATATATCACTTGACTCGATCACATGCTATCGATCGCTTTTCACTAATACGTTCGTGCACTAGCTGACTGTCCCAGCCCACGTAATATAAATTACTATCCCTCACTGAAGGCTTTGCCAGCTTAATGTTCATTCGGTGGTGTGTGTGGACTGTTCTAGTAGGCTTGAGAGCTTTCGATTTTGATCTTCTACGCTGTTCTGGTGCATGCGAGAACACTCGATTAGAGGGGAGGCACAGTCGAATTTGTTCCGCCCTTATATACTTGAACAAGGCTTCTGATTGGGTTACTTTGCAACTAGGTATTCGGTTGTTGCTGTTTCTATAATGCAAAACCGATCGAGTTGCGCTGTTGCCAGGTTTACATGTAACAATATACTTGTGTTAGAAAAAAATTTACTGATGAAAAAAGACTTTGGTTCGAAACCTCAACCGCGTCGGACGTGTTCATTTCAACTGCTAAAATTTTTCAAATTGTTACTACCTAGTGATTCTGTCGTCCGTTTCTTGCGACTCGGGCTGACTGTTCGGACTTTCTTAATTATTCTTGCGCTCATCTGTGAATTTTTGTATATTTATTGACTAAAACGTTATGGCGGATTGTGCCGCGTCGTTGTGTGTGGATAAACCTAATGGTTCGCCATTTGTGCTCTGTGCCGGTATATGCGGGAAATCGTTCCATAGCAAATGTGTCGGTCTTAAAGGTACCATAGGCGATGTGATCGCCAAATCCGGAAATGGTATTTACTGGTTCTGCCCTACATGTAGATCCTCATCAATGCCGAGCTATGTGACCAGGCTAAAGTTATTACGTGCCGCCGTCTCTTCCGCAAGCGATGCCTTAATATCCTGCAACAAAAGATTCCAAGACGCTCTCGTCGAGGTTGATAGGCTTTTAACCGTCACTGACGGTGATTATGCACATACTTCTCATTCACTGGTGACGTCTGCTGCCAAGACATCACAAACAATCATCGCACCGGCTAAAGAGCCGCTGCACATTCATATTCCCGATAGTCGGGTACTTCGCTCTAGTGCTAAAACGAGCAGTGCTAGCCCACCAGGTCATTCACCGAATATACCGAATGGTCATCCGCCAAATGCCGCTAAGGTCGTCTCGTCGAAGCCAATACCCATTTCGACTTTCGACTCTACTGCTCAACCGCTAAATGTCGCATTGACTTTGTCAAACAGCATTTCACCGTCGGTCGACCGTACGCCGATGGGAACCGACGCTGGGTTAACTTCATCAGCTGATCTTGTTTTCACATCGTCTAAAGTAAACAAAACCGATCAGCTGATTGCTCCGTCTGTTGAAAATCTTGTTTTCACATCGTCTAAAGTAAACAACACCGATCAGCTGATTGCTCCGTCTGTTGAAAATTGCGCAACTTTTCCACCGCTTCCTCAGAGCAGGCGGAGGGGACTGTCCGTAGCTGATGCGTCAAGTGTGAGTGCTCCATCTGTTCAACCTTCTTCGGCTGCTGGCACATCTTCCTCCGTGTCCAATATTAAAATTAATCGTCGGCCTCAACGCCGATTAAACTTTGCAGGCACCGACACCTCTGCATGTAACGCATTTAACGTCATTCCTGAAATCAGATGGTTGCATTTGTCTCGTTTCGAGTCTGGGACTACGTCGGATGCCGTTAAAAACTATACGGCTCTTAGGCTGAACATATCTGCGGATCAGCTGTTATGTATTAGATTGACAAAAAGAGACGTTGATATCTCTTCTCTTCGCTTCGTGACTTTCAAAATTGGAGTTCCAGTACACCTTCTAGAACGAGCTTTGGATCCGGCCATCTGGCCTGTCTCCGTTCGGATCAGAAGTTTTGTTCATCGTGCAAAAAACGAGGTAGCAGCCTCACCACCACCAGTAATACCATAAGTTGTTCTTCGCGCATGGTTCTCTCCCTGCACTATCAAAATGTTAGGGGAATGCGAACCAAGCTATGCATGTTCAGAAGGAATCTAGCGACTGCCGAATTCGATGTCATTATTCTTACCGAGACATGGTTGGACGATGTAATCCTAACTAGTGAATTAGGCTTGCATCGCTTTATAGTATATCGGTTTGATCGTTGCCAGCTTAATGGCTCTTCCAAAAGAGGTGGAGGCTGTTTGATTGCAGTTTCTGATAAACTATCTTCAAGACTTTTAACGACCGGTAACAATAGTGTTGAGCAAATCTTCGTCTTGATTACTATGGGCAGCTTTCAACTGGTACTAGGAGCTGTGTATATTCCTCCGTCATCTCCGCTTGAGGTTTTCGCTTCTCATTGCAGTGACGTCAAAAATATTATTAATAACCTTCCGATGGCTGATTTTCTCATTGTTGGCGACTATAACTTACCAGCCGTGCGATGGGATACGAACTGCTGGAATGTATCAACTAATTGCCTATCTTGTCGTCAAGTCATAGACGATTTCTGCGACGTGGACCTCTCTCAAATCAATTCTATCCGCAATATACACGGCAGTTTACTTGACCTGGTGTTCTCAAACCTTACATCGTCATTTGCTACCGTGTCGCAATCATCGTTTGAGCTTCTGCCACTGGACACGATGTATCATCCGGCGCTGAATGTTCTATTATCTTACGTTTCTAATGTGAATCGTCCTGTTTCGTATGTGGATTATAATTTTAAATTAGCTGACTATACCAGAATTTGTGAACAGCTCGCATTATTAGATTGGTTTAGTATTTTCGGGATGCTTGATTTAGATGATGCCGTTAACAAGTTTTATGATATAATTCTCCACGATATAATTGATAACTTTGTGCCAATCTCACTTGTGTTTAATTCGTCTTTTCCAAGGTGGTATAGCGCCGACCTAAAAAAACTTATTTCCGATAAGAAAGCTGCTCATGCTAAATTTAAGTCATCTGGCACAGCGCTCGATTACGAGTGTTTCTCAACGCTTAGGTCTTCATGCAAAGTGATGACTAGGGAGTGTTATTCTCTTTATATTACTCAGGTCGAGAATGCGATCCCATCTAATCTAAAGCAGTTTTGGAACTACATCAATTCTCTTAGGTCCGACAACACTTTACCCCCTGAAATGTTTCTAGGGTCGGCGAGTGCTTCTGACTTAAACGGTATTGCGGATCTGTTTGCTCGTTACTTCTCTGGCGTCTATGTTAGTAAAGTACAAGTTGACTACAATTTCATTTCCAGTTCTCATGTTGTTGTGTCGTCTATTAATATTAATTCTGATGACGTCCTTAAATTGTTGAATGCTCTTGATGTGAGTAAGAGTGCTGGTCCTGACAACGTCCCTGCTTTATTTTTAAAAATGTGCAGTGAGTATCTCGCACTTCCGCTGTCACTATTGTTTAATAAATCTCTGGAAACGGGACGCCTCGCTTCAGTTTGGAAAATTGGCTTTCTGGTACCTATTCATAAGGCTGGTGATAAAAGCAATATCGAGAACTATAGGCCAATCTGTTCTTTGTCGGTCATTCCTAAACTGTTTGAGAAATTAATTACTGATGCATTAACACCTTTGTTTAAGAATTTCATCTCACCCAACCAGCATGGGTTCCAAAAACAGAAATCAACTTTGACTAATCTATTACCCTATGCTGAGAATATATGTTGTTCGCTGGAAAAACGACTACAGGTTCATAGTATTTACACGGATTTTTCAAAAGCTTTTGACAAAGTTAACCATTCCATACTTATCCAAAAATTAACCACCATCGGTATCACTGGCCTTCTCCTTAATTGGCTTAAGGATTATCTACTTGACCGAAGGTTGATTGTTCGTATAAAGTCTGCCAAATCCGATCCGTTTATTGTTAACTCGGGAGTTCCCCAGGGATCCCACTTGGGTCCTCTCCTGTTTTTACTTTTTGTCAATGATATAGTAGCTATGTTTGCCGACGTTAACTTTTTGTTATTTGCTGACGATTTAAAAATTTTTAAAACCGTAAATTCCCATGACGATTGCTTAGTCCTTCAGAAAAATCTAAACTCACTTTATTCATGGTGTATCTCTAATCATCTCCATCTTAACATTGATAAATGCCATTTTATTGTTTTTAATAGGACACGAGAAGCTATTAGTTTCGACTACCAAATTAACAGTATCTCCCTACCTCAAGTCCACACTGTCAAGGATCTAGGAATTATATTCGATGAAGGATTTACTTTTGTTCCCCATTATGACCGCATTTGCGGTACTGCCCGTAGAATGCTGGGTTTTATCTCGCGTAACACGAGGTCCTTCACTAATATACATACTGTAAAATACCTTTATTGTGCGTTAGTGCGACCTCACCTGGAGTACCTTTCTCCAATATGGAGCCCTCACTTTAATGTTCATGTGAATAGAATCGAAACGATCCAACATAAGTTTCTTCGGCTGATAGCCTTCAAATTAAACATTCCCATCAATGAAATGAACTATGATTCGTTGTCGTCGGATTTGCACCTTGCCACCTTATCTAAACGCCGCGAACTAGCAGAGCTTGTCACATTGTTTAAGGTCATTAATAATGAGTTGGATTGTCCTAGTCTTCTTGGTCTCATCAACTTCAGGGTACCTGGTTACTCATCTCGGTCCATCGACAGCTTTTCCGTCGATTACCACTCGACAGATTATGGTAAATATAGCCCTGTTTCAAGAATAATGCGAGCTGGCAATACTTACACAAGTGAAGCGGACTTGTTTAATACTTCAATTACTGACATTAAACGAATTTTCTATGTGTAAATGCTTTTTTTTCCCGTATTTTAATCTAATTTTCTTTAAATTTTATCATACTATTATATTTTTCTTTTTTTACATTTTTATCATTCCGCTAATATTGTTATACTATTTTGTACGAAAAGGATGTTGTCCGTTTACTCTAAATAAATAAAATAAAATAAAATAAATATACATATAGAAGTTGATTAAATATTCGCATTACAAACGATGGACTATAGAAATAAAGATGCAATGAACCAGCGAATTGCAAAGCCTTGGATTGTGCCTTTAAATTGCCAAAATTGGCGGATTAGCGATAGAAAATAAATTTGCAATTTGGTTTCGATCCAATCTCTTAGATTAGATTTGAATTTGTGTTTATTAGTCTTTATTTTTCCACTTTTTATTGTTTTTTCCAATTCATTTTTCTTTATTATTAACAGTGGTTTTTATTGGTTATTATTCCAGTGATGCTTTTTCGAAATAAAATGTTTGATGAAATTACTAAGGCGCGATTCTGAAGGGTACTTCGACAGATATGGTTTCCGTGATCGAAATTTTTTTTTCTACTTTCAACGTTTCTGGCATCCCACATAAATAAGCAGAAATGCAGATTAAATGCAAAAAAACCGGTTCGATTTCTAAAATAGGCTAAACTTAAAAAAAATATCGAGTCCGATAGTTGGACGATATATCGCTTTTTACAATATCGGCCGATATTATCGATATATCGTTCAAAAAATATCGCAATTTCGATATATCGAAATTTTTTTAACATCCCTACCATAGAAGCAAATTTGTTTAAGTTTTTTGTTGTTTTCCGGCGTCAGTGGAGTTTCTGGTGTGAAACCCCAACACGAAATCCCCGACTGTTGATTAATCGCTGTCCTTGAGGACATGACAGTTGGAAAACCTTCACTGGATAGGCCAGTTTTTATAAGATTGTGTTGGACTAGGTCCGAAGGAGCTGTTTCGTCATCGGATGGCATAGACGGTGTATTATGCCTTCTATCCGAAACACCCTTACAGCTGGTGGTATTGCTGAGGATTATTCTATATAGCGATATCTAAACCTATTTTATAATCCGCGAATTATACTGTAGCGAAATTCTTGCCATCGCATTCTTATACTAAAGGTAGGTGGCACTGAAGATCATCCAATATTTCAACCAATTTGATGGAATTTTTGGTTGTTCGCTATGATATATAAAATTCAACGCTAGGAGCCCCGGATCGAATCCCGCCAACAGCAATTTTATTTTTATACTCTAGATGAAATCATATAGAGTATTATAAGTTTAATCCAGCCGAAAAGTTTGTTATACTCTAGATGAAATCATATAGAGTATTATAAGTTTAATCCAGCCGAAAAGTTTGTAACGCATAGAACCAAGCCTCGGACGAAAAAAAGTTATATATTATTTTTTGTTTATTTGTGCCCAAAAACCTCAAATCCGCTTGACGTCCGTCCGTCCGTCCGTCCGTCCGTCCGTCCGTCCGTCTGTCCGTGAACACGATAACTCAAGAACGCCTTCACCTAGGATCTTGAAATTTTGAATCTGGATGTTTGGTTGAATTTGTAAGGCTAAGTTCGTTAACGGGCAAAATCGTCCTACTCCTTCGGGTAGCTGCCATACAAAATGTCCTTAAAACACGTGTTCAAGAATATTGACTAATAACTTCGGAACGCCTAAAGTTACGATTTTGAAATTTTGTACGTGTTACTTTTTCAATAGTTGCAACCAAAAGTATGATTATGAAGAAAATCCTATTAGTCCTTCGTGTAGCTGCCATACAAATATCCTGTCAAAATGTATTCACTTAATTTACGAAACTCACTATAACTCAAGTAATCTTTTAGCTACGAATTCAGAATTTTGTACAAGTTAGTTTTAAGTGAAAAGGAAGTTCAATTTTACTGTTCAGCGAAATCCTTTTACTCCTTCTGGTAGCTGCCATACAAAATGTCCTTGAAACACGTGTTCCAGAATATTGGCCGATAACTTCAGAAGGGTTTAAGCTACGTCTTTGAAATTTTGTATGTATTTTTTTTCCAATAGTTGGATGTAAATGTATGAATATGAAAAAAATCATATTAGTCCTTCCTGTAGCTGCCATACAAATATCCTGTCTAAACGTCTTCACTTAATTTACGGAACTTACTATAACTCAAGTAATCTTTTAGCTATGAATTGAAAATTTTGTACAAATTAGTTTTGAGTAAAAACTAAGTTTGAGTTTACTAATCAGCGAAATCCTTTTACTCCTTCTGGTAGCTGCCATACAAAATGTCCTTAAGACACGTGTTCAACAATATTTTTCGATAAATTTTGAACGCTTCAAGATACGAATTTGAAATTTTGTACACGTTCATTTTTAAATAGCTCCAAGGAAAAGGATAAATATGTAAGAAATCCAGTGAGTCCTTCCTGAACCTCCCATGTAAAAGTCCTTCAAAAAGGAAATTTTTTTTCGATGACTTACCCAGTTCAAGATATGAAATTAAACACTGAATATTGTCTTTTAGTTTTGAGTAGCAATATAATGGCAGTCCTTAATAAAGGACATACAACATGCACACACGTAATTCTACTTTATACCCAACTACAATATAAATCGGAGTTTAGTATTCATCTAGAGTATAATACGATTGGCTTGCAGCCGATCGTGACTGCAGTATGTTTTTTCTACCAATTTTTTTTAGGAGAATGGAATTTTTCATGGTGAGAAGCTACCATAGAAGCAAATTTGTTGTAAGTTTTTGTTGTTTTCCGGCGTCAGTCAATCAATAAATTCCGAAAAATAATAAATGATTTCCACTGTGGCGTTATTTTACTTTATTATTTTTTAATAATAAAGTATTTTAAACTGCTCTTACACATACTTAACACACTTTGACTTGATTTCAATAAAGTTTCAGGCCGACTTCACTTAATTCTACTCGCTGAGTCTTTAGTGAGCCTTCGGTGAAGCTTCGGTCAACTCGCACTGAAATGCTTTCAGTATTTTTTTACAACATTGAATTTGAATTTATCAGAAGCACGCAGATAAAAGTGGATCACTTTAAATTTTCATGCAAACTGTAAAAAAATAGAATTATAGTCATTTTAGGATTTTCCACAAAAGCATTAATTAACTTCACAATCTGGTTTTTTAATAAGCACACAGACACGAACTCTAAATAGTAAAAACAAACTGTAGCTAAGATATTTAGACCACTTGTGTAAAATCTAAACTGTAGATATAAATTTTATAAAATGTCAACTGACCTTTGTTTTCATGATTGGATTAATTGGATAATTTCTCAATTATTGGGAACAATTTGATAGCTTTTGATATGCTTTCTCTCGCATGACTAATTTGCTATAATAACTTAATAAAAATGTTCTTGGGGCGATATCAAGCAAATCACAATAGCACGCCAATCAGCAAAGAACGTTCATGTTCGGAATAGAAGCAGTAAGGTTGCTTAATACCAATATTATTTCTTGTAAGATACCTGACCTACCAAAGTCGGATCACCTGAAACATCTTTTAGCACGTACGTTTTTTCTGTTGCGATAAAAAAAACCGACTCAATTTAAATAAAGACCGAAGACAGTTCTCTTCCTCTATACATGATTTTGCCTCTGGATACAGGTTGACCTTCTCAAGGTCCGTTATTCAGAAAGAAATATCTAAAGTAACCGTAACTGTCTATTGCAATCAGTATCAATCTTTGATTTTCTTCTCTGCATATGTAATAGGATGGTATCTTTGATTCAAGACAGGTTAAGAAAAAAATCTACCTAATTAGAGTACCTATCTTAGTTCAATGAAATCTTCACCTGTGCTAAGATACCTATAACTTCTTACGAAGCTGCGACAATGAATGAATTTTTTCTGGAGTACACATTGATAGCGTATGGGGTACCTGTACGAGCGTCACACGGTGTGTAGTCCATTAATGGCCTCACGTAGTGAAATCGTTCAAAATTGCCCAGCATAGTGACATAGAAGTAATCTGTATCTGATGCCGGTGGGCCGATGGGACCGGTGTTCACGTCTTACAGCTTCTTTGATTAATTGCCAAAGTACCGACGGAACTCAATGGGGTGCTGTCATATTTCGAACACACAAATCTTCTATTGCATTGTATTACCTACAATCCCACATACACATTTAGTGCAGCAGAGAGATGGGCCCATTAGGATTAGGTCGTTCATTTCAGCTTTTGATATGATTTATATCCAATTTTTTTACCTTTAACCTCGCTGGGCAATCAATTACCGATTGATTTCGATGTTTACAAATGTTTTGTAAACAAAAATCTAACCTAATTGATATTTTTGTAAACAAATAGTAACGGGGTGAAAGTGCTGAAGAAAGACGTCAATCTTATTAAGTCCATTTCAACAAATAGTTTAGGATTGTATCCAATATTTGAGTAAATGCCGAAATGGAAGTGATTGATGTGATTTTACTCTGACAGGATGCTTTCAACTTGCCGATTTTTAGACGTTCACCAACTTTTTTCATCTCAGCCACGAATTCACTTAAAATTAAGAGAAAAATAAATAATAAAAGCATTCAGCTGTTACCATAGCCCCATTGGATATAACCCAAAGGGCGATTGCAATTTTTTAGTGCATTGACAATTTATAAGTAGACGATATCCGGATTTCTTATGGAGAACTCACACCAAATATCCCGTAACTATAAAAAAAAAAAAAAATGGTAGTATTGCTATGCCTTCACAGCACAGAAATAATAAAATCAGGCTTTGTAGAAAGAACAGGGCAAATCTCAACTATATTCAGAAATCGTACAACGGGACCGACCAAACCCAACAAAAATTTTCATTCGAAAATGATTCGAATGTAATTCACCAAAGCGAATTAATTCTTCTAAAGCGGAATAAGCAGCAACTCAAAACTGACTAGATTGATGTACGTAATGCATACCCACTTAAAAATCCCTATTATGATTAAAAAACTATTCGCTTTATGGTATCCTTACAATTGAAAATGCACATAAGGTAATATCTACTCACTTTGGTGAACGTTAAACGAATCGTTTCGAATCATGTTGAAAATTTGTAAATGTATTTGAAATTTAAATTCGAAGAAATAGGTGGATTATTGGTGAATCTATTATTCATATTTCGAATAGAAAACATACCGAAGTTACGTACCCACTCAAAGTGCTAAAACCAGAATCGGTCCTTATTTTACAATTCATTGCTGCAATGTAGTAGTGCCTCAGCTTTAAGTATGAAAGTTCTTTATTAGGGTAGAATTGGATATTTGACTTACAAATAATTGCAATAGATACGTACCTATACCATTATTCAACCAAATAATATTTATATATACTATTGAATGGCCAAATTTAAAGTAAAATGTTATAGGTATTTCGATTAATAGCCTAAAACTAAACGAAAAATAATTTACACTCTATTTGTTTTATTCTTCTTATTTTCTCCGCTTATCACTTTCACTTAATTTCCACAAAGTGAAATGATTGAATTGTCTCGCACGCACCGTTTGATAAACACACACTAAAATTTTCTCAGTGCCTTTTTCACAACATTCGATTTCTCTTCACTTTCGGTGAACTGTTCACCAAAATGTTTTGCTGGAGATATTAAGCAACTACGCAACGAATGTTCGCCGTTAGCCAACTTCTGAAGAACTTTTTCTTTAGCGATTTAATAATTAAAGTTCAATATTAGGTAAACATTTGATGATCTTCGAAATTTCTTCGCCTCAGAGAAATATAGGCGAATATGGTGTTTATGGGAAAAAATTAAAAATCCGGAAAAACGCAACTGTCAGTAAGTTGTTGATTGAGTATTCTGAAGTGAAATTTTTATTTTGCCCGTTACATCCTACCATCGTGTGCCAGTTATATTTACTTCTCCTTCAATAGCGCGACAGCATTGAAAACAAATTGAGTTTTATTTTCCGGGCTACACCATCTAAGTCATCTTGGATCCCACGATATGAGGGATATGGAGGCAGTGTTGCTTAAACATCGATAGTCTATCGATTCTGACAGATTCTGTATGCCAATTGCCATTTCGATGGTTTTTAAAACCTATGGATTGTTTCGATAGTAAAAACTATCGATATACTATCGATGTTTAAGCAACACTACATGAAGGGATGCGAATAAAACCCACAGATTATTGAATTCGAAAAGATTTTGATAGTTATATAAGTTTTTCGCTTGCAAATTCGAAACGTTTTGCAGTGAACCGAGTTTACATTTATCTGCAAACGAACTATACAAATAATTCACCTAAGTGAATACCGATCAAGTGTGTTAGGCATTTCATATATTAGTCATTAAATCATCTACTCGAATCATTTATACAGCACCAAACTAATTTGCATGTGAATTTATAGTTGGTCCAGAGAAGTTACTTTTGCATATATAGCGAATTCGCCTCCGAAGAAAACATTCACCTAAATGGTTTAATAGTAACTCGTTTTTGAACTGGCTGGTTTGCTGGGTTACGATGCGGCATTTATGTAGTAGTAACGTAAATTCTCACACACAATCAGTTAATGTGTAAAATGATAGGCGATAGTGTGGCTTAGAGTACACTATACACTTAATGTCATCAATGAAAGAGAAACCAACTTTATGTAGTAAAAGTTCTACAGCGATACATTTCAAAGACATTAAAAATCATGAAGGATAATTAAATAAACTCTAGTAAATAAAGTGATAATTGGATTAGTTAAAAATCCGTCTAACCGCAACATTTTCTTAGAAATCTATGAAATTTATTTCTTTAAAACTACTTTATTACCGCTTAACTTTAAAAACTGTCGGAATAATAATAAGTTTTTTTGATTTTTAGCTTTTAGGTAATTTTTCAGCGAATCGAGTTTGTTTAAATTTTTGTCAATTAGATTCATGGTCGCCATCGATGTCGGAAACAAATTCATTTATATTATAGTTATCATTTGGATGTACTGTGAATGTAGTCTAGATTTTAAATTGTTCAATCCTTCTTGAGTATTTCAACGATAATGTCTGGAGAGCTTTAAGACATTTTAAAAATCATATGTCCTTAGTGATTTAAATTTAAACTAGGTAATTGTGTAGTCAAATTAACCAAAAATTTTAATGATGGTATGACGTGCGGGTTTGAGGGATCAAATACTTTGAATTACGACATTTCATAAGTATCTCACAGCAAAAAGTAGAATATTAGTTACTTATTTACGCCATATGTTCAGGCGTATAAAGGTAAAGAGTACACCAAATTACATAATATTTTTCAGGCAAGCTCTGATGTACGAATGTGTGGAGATCACTTTTATTTCGATAATGACGCCTCATAATGTTGAATACCATGATAACAATGTACCCGGCAGATTAGTGGAAATGGCGGATTGCAGTAAGCATATTGTTGCGAGGTTAGCCGGGATTTCAAGTAAAAACACAATTCGTTTAAAATCAAATGAAGTGATAATTTATTTAATCGCACATTAATTTTATTCGCACTATTATTCGCACTGTATGGCAATACCGCTCGCTTATATATCACTTGACTCGATAACACGCTATCGATCGCTTTTCACTAATACGTTCGTGTACTAGCTGACTCTGTCACAGCCGACGTAATATAAATTACTATCCCCCGCTGAAGGCTTTGCCAGCTTAATGTTCATTCGGTGGTGTGTGTGGACTGTTCTAGTAGGCTTGAGAGCTTTCGATTTTGATCTTCTACGGTGTTCTGGTGCATGCGAGAACATTCGATTAGAGGGGAGGCACAGTCGAATTTGTTCCGCCCTTATATACTTGAACAAGGCTTCTGATTGGGTTACTTTGCAACTAGGTATTCGGTTGTTGCTGTTTCTATAATGCGAAACCGATCGAGTTGCTCTGTTGCTAGGTTTACATGTAACAATATACTTGTGTTAGAAAAAAGTTTACTGATGAAAAAAGGACATAAATATACATATAGAAGGTGATTAAATATTCTCATTACAAACGATGGACTATAGAAATAAAGATGCAATGAACCAGCGGATTGCAAAGCCTTGGATTGTGCCTTTAAATTGCCAAAAATGGCGGATTATCGATTGTGTTATACGTATAGAAAATAAATTTGCAATTTGGTTTCGAACCAATCTCTTAGATTAGATTTGAATTTGTGTTTATTAGTCTTTATTTTTTCCAGTTCTTATTGTTTTTTCCAATTCATTTTTCTCTATTATTAACAGTAGTTCTTATTGGTTATTATTCTAGTGATGCCTTTTCGAAATAAAATGTTTGATGAAATTACTAAGGCGCGATTCTGAAGGGTACTTTTTACTTCCTACACCTGCTGCTACCCGATATTAATATTTCAAACTTTGATCGAAAAATGGTAAAGTTGCGCCCTACTGTCACGCATTTTCTTATTAGGTAAAATTTATACAGCTCAATAGCGTGTAACACATTGAACGGTGCCTCAAAACAAATATTATATTTATATTATTTTTTGTCAGTGTTGACCACAAACCCAAAATACGAGTTACGTTGCTTTCGTGAATAGTCTGAAAATCAAGCGATTCCTTCGGTCTCCAAATAAAAATATGTTCTTAATTTTTTTTAAAAATGCACCTACCTACTACGAATTAGATTCGAGTAAAAAGAAAGTTTGATCCATACAATACAAAAGTCTTTAAGTCATGTAATACAGTTTTTGCGAAATCAGCAGAAAAGTAGTGAAATGTAACAGTAACTTAAAATTTTTAAAATTTGAAAGTTCTGGAATAAAAACATCAAAAATATAGGGCAACTACCATACAAACCAACCTGTTCTACATTTTGACTTTGACCACGTTCCCGCCATTGTCCCAAAAACCAAATTGGTGATTTTCGGTTGTCAGTAACTTGTAACGTAAGCACTAAGCGGTTCTTGAAAAAAAGAACAAATCTGTGGTAAAAAACGATAACAGCTTAAGTCGAGAAAATATTTAGTCAGTTACGTGTATCAAAATTGATAAATAAAGTAATAAAAAATATATTAAGAGATCTTATTTTATTGAATTTAATAATACAACAGAATAATAATATATTATATGAGATAAAAATCCATCAAACAATGGCAATTTTTTTTAAAAAAATGCAATCGAAAACTTTAAAAATGATTTTTTTCTATCTCGACATAAGCTGTTATCGCTTTCTACCACAGAAATATTTTTCGTCACAAATGTTCTTTCCAGCAATCCCTTTTTTGCCAAAAAATGATAACTTAATGTCTTAAAGTGTTTGTAAACTACAAGCCTTTAAACGTATTTGCGTACGGCGCATACGGCGGATATTTGATTGTTTTGCTTTTTTGGAGTCTATAAGTTCAAAAAAGCGAACATTCAATTTCTGGGTACCAAATTTTTTTAAATTTCAGACTTGTTCTATTCTTGTTTACTCTACACTGAGAGAAATAATTCGTTGGAAAGAGATTGCTTCAATAAAATTTTCATTGCAGCAATCGAAGTTCATTTACGCTAATAACAATTAGTTTGGAGCAATAGATATTCGGTTGTACAAAAATTATTCGTTTAAGGAAATAAACACGTAATACGTGCAATAGAACCATTCTGTTAAGACAATCTACTTATGTTGTTTGCGCGATTCTGTCGAAAAAACCGAACAGTAAAATGTCTAGCAATTCAACTTTGATTGCAGCAATATAATATTGGTTCTTGCAATAGAATATTGTTCACCACAAATGGTTTTCGGCATCATTCTGCTGTGGTAACCGGATCTGTGTTCCGCCAACCGAATGTATGGTGTGGTAACTTAGTTATTCCACACTAAGTTAAGTTGCACATAAGGAAATAAAAATGAAAGGTCTTCGGTGGCGCAATGGTTACGCGCGTCAATCCAAAAACTTTCAACACGGATTCGATTCCTACCTACAACCATGGGTTTTATTAAGTCAGTAAGTAAGAAATAATATTTGAAGTAGGAAAATAGCGTCTTAGAATAGTTCTTTACCTCCCCCTAATTAACAAAAAAGAATTCAGTGTAGGATTTAACACAAATAACTCCATTTTATTTTTATGGTTTACCAACAACCCGCGCATTTGTGGCAATCCAGGCCAACCCAGAATTTCGGTTCCAACAATGGGATAGGAACTTTTCCTGCAACCGTTGTAAATCGTTTGGCATATATTTCTATTGCAGCAATAAATCTGTTCTCTCCGTGTAACAGAGGCGTCTCGTCTAATTTGGATTGCCGAAAGTCTGCCTTTGTACAAAGTTCTATCGCACTACGCTACACTTTTTACACTTAGTGTAATAGTGCTGCCAAAAAGACAGTTCAAAATCGAGTAATATGATAAAAATATTTATTATGGCTTCATCTACAATAATAATATTGAATTGGGACTTCCATTATTCGCAATAAAACGCCGATTTGAAAGAGTAGTAAATAAACTAGTGAACCCGGATGACCTTAACATTCCGTTTTGACTACCAAAAAATTTACTTTACCTAGAATCTTAAAAAAAAACTCCGTCAAAACTGTTAACGTTAATTCACGTCATATTAACAACAATTTACGCATCTAATCCTAATAATTTATCTTCAGAAATAACTTTAAGATTTATATATCGCTGCCAAGTTAGTTCACAGTAAATCCATGACACACGACTGTAACAGTTCTTACTGTTAATCTACTTCTACACATTTTTTTCAACTTTAATTTCACTGTCGTTAAGAACAAACACGGAACTAATCTTCACCATCAAAACCACACCAACCTTCGCTTTAATTTCAAACTATCTGATTAAAGTCCAGCATGAAAAAAGCTTAAACGTATCTACGATTTTTCAATATTACGGTCATGGACAATCTTTCAGAAATTTTCATCAACCAAAAACTACCAAAAGAACCCACGAGTAACTAGGACACTCCCCAAGAACATAGTGTTCTTCAAGATTCTTAGAGTTTCTCAAACACTTCTCTTCTCGTAAATCAAATTTTGTATCCAATGTTTTTATTTCTTGTGAAAAAGCGACCACATCTTTAACAATATTTGACGTAGTCTTGGACATGACAATGATTTGGACCGCCGACTGATTTATATTAACATATGATAATGAATTATGGTTCTGAAATCAATCTTCGTCCATATTGCAAAAAAAGGAAACACCGGAATAGTCTCGTACTTTGGAATAATTGTGTGCATAGGAGAATTATAGCGCAGCGCACTGTAGCTAAATCTCTGAGTCATCAACCTGATGATCATAAGGTCTAATATATTGCACACATCAAGACAAGAATCTCATGTCTTGTAAGCATTTTTCTTAAGTGCGTCGTCGTCGTCTCCTCTGCAGTTATGGCTTTCACTCAGAATCTCATCAATCTCTCGCCGAAGAAGACGAAGAATGCGAAAGTCCTTTCATGTCATTTTCTATCTGAGCTCATTCGATTGTGTTCCATTACAAAAAGGTACTCTGTACGCCATACCTTTTAACCACATTATCTGAACGTGACACTTGAAGAATTCGCATCTTTAAGAATGTGAAGAAAAAAAATAAAATAAAAAAGAGCAGGTAACAGGTAATCAAAAAAGACGACTCAGAAAGAATAAATGAAAACCTGAACACATAAGAAATCTCTGATCTAACTTTCAATCGCGATAGAGCCTCATCTTGAGAGACATCAGAAAATGTCCAATTGCATTTTTATCTTTTCAATTTCAGTGGACTTTTTTGCAGTAAAGCAGCCACTGAGAGTGAAGTCAAAAATGCAGAACCTTGCGTAATTATAAAATAAACTATTAGTAAATACTTTATTATTAAAAAATAATAAAGTAAAATACATCGCCATCATCCGTGAAAGCACAATAAACAATATGTACATTAAATTATTTAATTAATTCTAGAAGTTATATCAAATACTCTAAAACAACTGACAGATATTACGCGATAAACACTTTAAGAAATGTAAAATGTTGCTGTATTAAATATTTCCACCTACACCAAACATATAGGAGTAATTTGCAATCACAAAATTTTCAATTATACTTACTCATTATTCTAATAATAAAACTCACCCGACAGCCTGGGTGAAACTTTATGATTTTTCGGGTCGAAGTTCGGGAAGGGCTTAAAATGGGGATGCGCTAGAATTCTTACGCCACTGCCATGTATTATAGAACACATGAAGTCCGTAATTGGATCATACTCTGGGACGCGGTCAAAGTCGGAGTTTAATATCAGTTATTTCGAGATCATGAGGTTTTTTGGCAGTTAATTTTGTTAGAAATATGTAAAACAAAACTGTGAAAAGTATGCAACTCCCCTTACACTCATTAGGGTTGAATATCCGAAAATCCTGAAATTGACTTTTAGGAATTATACAGATAGCCTTAAGATGTAAAAATCAATTAGATATCTCATCAGATCTAAGGAATATGTAGGAATTAGTGAAAATGTATACAACGCCTTCCTTTACACCACCTTGATGAATGTCTAAAATTCTGAAATTGGGTTCTAGATAAATGTTAAGAAAGCCCAAGGAAGTAATGCCTATGAAACAAACCAGAGGAAGGAAAAATTTATTCGATATCTAATAAGACCTTATTGGTATGAATTCGTGAAAATGTATACAAGCCCTTTACACCTCCTTAGGGGTCGAACTTCAAAAAATGCTGAAAACACTTTCTAGACATTTATGTGAAGAAGCCGTGGAATAAAAATCAATTAAATATTTCAGAAGAACTAAGAGATATGACGACGTCCATGAAAATATATGCATTCCGTTTTCACTGATCATTTTTTTGCCCATCTTCCATACGCCAATGGATATTTGACATTTTTGTTACCTAAATCCTTTTTTGGTATATCTATAATAGATATATGTACACACCAAGCTTTAACTTTCTAGCGTAAGCCGTTCTATAGACAGGACTAGGGCTGTTCGATTTCGATTCGATTAATCGATTATTTTTTCTAAAATAATCAATTTTATCAATCGATATGAAAGATGTTGATTAATCGACATAATAGATTAGTTAACGTTAATTAATCGAACAAATTTCAACAGTAAAAAGATTCGATGTTTGACAGATTTGGCAATATTTTACTACGAAATTACCTGCAACAAAAAAAAATTGTGCACTCATGAAGAGATCCAGCAAAACACGTTTGGTAATAACAACCTAGCAAGCAAAACTTCGTTGAGAAAATTGCTTGCTATGTGAAATTATAGGAATTATTTTACGCCTGCTGTTTCTTCCGGTTTCAAATTCGGAACTGAATCGACAACTCTAGATAAAAGCAAGTATATCTACTTACTTTTATGCTTATCTCCTTACCTACTTACTGGACACCTCTTTCTATTATACTTACATTATAACAAAATTCTAAAACCCTTTTCCAGTAAAATTTAATGCACTTATCCTATTTTATTGTGCCAATTATCAACTGTATCCACTGTACATAGCTACCAAAATCAACAAGAAAAGCATTTTAGTGAGAACTATTCATTGAAAGGACATTATTGTTGAAGACTATAAATTACAAAAACTCGATGATGAATTTAGACTGTTAAATAATATTATTTGAAACAATAATTATAATGTAGAAGAAGATATAAGAAGTGTTTTGGCAAGATCTTTCCTGTGCCCAGATAGGTGATCAAAAGGCTTTTGTAACATTATGTTAATTAATTAATATCTAGACCTTTTCTTATTCATCCATCATCAAATGTAGAACGTGTTATTTCATAACCAAAGCCATGAACTTATTTGAAAATTTAACGGACATTTAGCTCCACATGTAAGACAGTGAGGAGAAGATAGAAAAATTCTTCATATAAATATTAATATGCATAGTTTAATGTCTTTTCTATGTACATTTACCACTACATGTACGACAATCCCAATATTAAACGTATAATGAACCTAGATATTTCAAGTCAAATCTACCATTTAAATCTATGGTACGTATACGTATGCGACACCCTGGGACTTACGAATTACGCGATTAATCGATTAATTGATTAAAAGGCATCAATTAATCGATTGATCTTAATCGAACGTTTTAAAATAATCGATCTTGCAACAATAGATTGTTGAGCAATCGATTCTCATCCCTAGTCAGGACCCTATCCCCGTACTATACTTCCCCTAATAAAAATTATATTTTTACACCATCATGTCACAGTTTCAGCTATTTATCATTATGGGTTCTAGAAATAAAAAAAACGCAAATTTCTTTTTCACACTACCTCACTCCTCACACTCCCAGGGGTTAGGTTAGGTAAGGTGGACCGACTATGGATCCGTTGTGATTCCACGTGTACGGGGAAGAAATACCCGTGTTACCCGTGGTAAACCACCCTGCCAGCCTGACAAACTGCAGCAGCTTGTCTAGCTTAATGTTTGCGAATTCACCGAAATCCATAGCAAAGCGCGTACCCAGCGTTCATTTCCGCATCAAAACCAGACCAGGGCATTCACAAAGCATCTGGAAAATACACCCCGATTGATACTAGGGGTCTCTTCTCGTAAAAATTTTAATCGTCTATCTTAAACTATTCTTAAGATATGAGATGAAATTTTTCAGAAAAATTCTTAACCCCTCCGCTTCCATGCTTAACCACGCAATTAAAAAAATTTATTTTCAGCAAAATCCAGTTGTTGACTTGTAAACACACTCCGAATTTCATTTTTCTAGCGCAAGTATTTCGTGAGATATCGTAATCTAAAGTTCTTCAAAACCCAACCCCCACCTCTGCACGACATTGACCTCCTCAAAATTTTGTTTCCTGTCTATTCTCCTAGTATACCTAGAGAAATATGAAGTTTCAATTTCGTGGCATTAACCATTTAGGACTGGATTATGGATTTTAGTATGTCTCGATGTCGACTTTTGAGCGTTTCGGACACATTGTTTTTCCCCCACTCCTACACTCCTCCACCCATATCGGCAATTTTTTGTGAATGGGTACACTATCAAGGCTCTATATATGTTCCAAGATTCAGCCTTTTAGCATAAGCGGTTGCTGAAATCCCCCAATAACCAGGAGGATATTTGGATCCATATTTTTTAGGTTGTCAGACGCATAGTAACCTACACCGCATATCAGCATTAAACGCGTTTCGGACTTCTATTCATAAAATAATAAAGTCTGGCTGTTGGCAGATTTTTAACGTTATTTTTATTTAGTTACGTATTTGTTTTTCAATAGATGATTCAATAGAAGTAAGTAAAAGATCTCATTTCAAAAAAATTTCGGTATTCCTGAAAACTTTAACAGTACCTTAAACCCTTATCCCTTCCAAGAGGGTTTAATATCAAACAATACTTATATACTTTTCCCCAATTATATTTAAAGCTTTTGGAAGTGAAAGTGAATTCGATATCTTATTAGACCTAAAAAGTATCGGAATTCGTGAATATGTACACAACCACTTTACACCCTCTTGGGGGTTGGATATAGAAAAATTTGGAAAAGCCTTTCTAGGCGCTTATATACAAAGTCTGCAGAAGTAAAATTGCTTTGATAGTTCCAAATGTCTAAAAGATTTAACGAAATTCGTGAAAATGTGGAAAAACCCTTTTCGGACATTTTTTTTACTGCACCTTTGTACGCCAATGAAAATTTAATTTTTTTTATTACTTTAATTAATCTACTAGCACATCTGCATATAGGTAATAAGTTCCAAATTTCTAGCATAAGCCGTTTTTGAGATATGAAAAACCACCCCCACCCCCGTACCTTTCTACCCCTACCAAAAGATTAATTTTTCTGCGGTGTCTCAAAAGTAGCTACGTCAATTTTTGGGGTTCTATCCTTTGCGGTTTTCGACAAATAAAAATCAGAATTTTTTCATCACGCACACACCATAATCAAACCCTCAAAAAATTTTTTACCGCTAGAGGTCTACTGGTCCTAACTCCTATAAAATTTTCAAAATCATATCTGCTACCATTCTTGAGATATAAAAATGTAATTTTTTGAAAAATGTGTGACTGCCACTTCCGCACTTCACCTCCCCCCCCACTCAAAAATTTTACATTTACTAGACTCCACTTGTAATTCTATATACAGAATCCAAATTTTATCTTTCGGTTCGGTTTTATCGATTGGTTCGGAAGATATTGTAATTCAAAGTTTTTCGCCGAAGTGGTTCCTGAGATTTAGATATATATACCATTGGTAACAGGTCAGTAGGCAAAGTGAGTGGTAACAGGCCAATAGGTAAACTACAGCAAAGCTATCTTAAAAATTAGCAGCTGTAGGACGCGGTCTTTGGATCGAAATTTCAGGAGGCCAAGCCTTGATTTGTGCTGTCGCGCCACTGGTGATGATGAGCACTCTTCATAATACACTATTTCTAATTCAAAAATTATTTTTTACTTACCTACTTAATAAAAACCCAGTTTCTGGATTGGCGCACGTAGCCACTGTGCCATCGAAGGTTTTTCATTTTCATTTCCCAATGTAGCAACTTAACTTAGTGCATTTTAACTCCATATCGAAGTTGCAAGAAAATAATAATGATAACTGCATGCTGAAATTTTCATTGAACTCAGTCCAAGAGGTAATGAATTTTAACCGCAAGCGATGTAGTTATATTTTCAATCGAAGATATTAAATGTTCGCTATGTTTTGAGGGCGGTGCTAAAGAAAATTGATTTTTTGGGGAGAGTATAAGCGCACAGAAAACTCTTTTCAGCTTTCTCGATATTCAAACCCTAAGGTGATGTAAAGTCGTTGAGTACGTTTTCATGAATTCCGACATATTTCTTGGGTCTAAGGAGATGTCAAATTTGATTTACTTCTTAAACCTTTAAATATATTATAATTGCCAAAAAATGAATTTCATAATTTTTCAATACCTAAATCATTTTACTATTCTTTATTTTTTTTTCTTTTGAAATATGTATGCACGATGTCATATAATATAAAGTATAGAAAATAATAGATGGGGATGCAACGAAATCTTTCTATTCCGACATTCGCAGATTCTTCGAGATTCGGGGCGCATTTGTCTCGTTACGTGTTTTTTCCCAAAAGACGTCTCGAAGAGTCTCGCTGACATATTTTTGAGACAACTGCGTGATGCCCGCATATTTGATTGACAGGGCAAGGGACTGCTCCTGTTTCTAGCATCATTTACCATAGATATGTATCATAGATCACGAGTGATAGACCGAAGACCAAATCCATTTGCCATTTTTAGGGAAAGTAAAATAGAATGTGGGTTTATTATTTATACCCCATTTCACAAGAGGGTCAGTCCCGTAAACCTAGATGTAAATATGTAAATGATTCCTATGAACATTTTTTAATGTGAATCGAGCAATATTAATAGTAATGAACTTTTAAGAACGAAGGGCTCACAATGTCATAAAAGTCAAGTGAAATGAGCGCATAAATCGACATGGAGTCTGAATCAATGCAATCAAATTGATCCGATCATTTTTAATTTATTGCCCTTTCTTTAATATAATATAAATTTTAATTAAGCTTGAAAAATCCTACATCACAATTATGAATAATTTTAATGATCTTCTATGATATACCCACCTTCACGTATTTATAGTTTCACCGAAATTTACATCTACAGTAAGGCAAATCGATAACATCGATATTCTGGTCCGTGTCTTTGCAAATATTTATATAAAACGATATTCTCATACAAAAAAAACCCGATTTTACTTTATTATTTCAATAATACAGTATTTACTTTATTATTCCCACAATAACCCTTTCCGAATTCATTTTAGATACTAGAAAAAAAGATGAAAAAAAAATTTGTCTTAAAATTTCGAACCGTTCTGCCGTAAATTTAAAAAAGAATCACAAAGCAAATGGAACATTTCTATATTCTCTTAAACTAGATATTGTAACTTTTCGACCCACTCCTTTACTTCGATTTTCCCAAGAAATATCTATTATTATAAAATAGAATCTTTCTCGACATTATCCAACGCTAGGCATTTAATTAAGATTTTTATTGCGACATTAAAGCTATACCGTAAATTAATGATAGTTATCGATCTGAAATTGGAATTTTTATAGGTCCAACTTTTAGTTTGATCATTTCTTATACTCAAGTACTCAAGAATAGCCGCTCAGAATAGGCGGCAAAGCATTTATATTTTCCAGTCATCAAGTGTAGATTGCGGATTTTATTATTCGAAGATCGTACATTGATGGTTAAAAATTTTAACTGTGGGAGTGTATCTTAGCTATCAGAAGCGGAAAATATATGTTTTGATCGCCGTACTATTTTATTAGATGCTCAACGTCTTGAGGAAGAGTATCTACCTTTGAAAGGAGATGGTTTCAAGTTTATCCTCGGTTAATTGTCATAAGCATTTTAAGAGGGCAATATTTAATCAAATATTCTAAACTATTACTGGAGATGTAGTAAAAGATTACTAAGCATTTTATGTTTATTTGAAAACGGTAAGTTAACGATTACTAAACATATAGTCAAATTTTTATCATAAAAATGATGTTAAGAACTTGTGTTTATAGCCATTTAGTGCTAAATTTATATCAATAAACAGACAACTATTTAATTGGATTAAGAGCATTATGTAGTATAATAAATATAACAAATCAAGAACGAGAACGTTTTATGTATGAAATTAGTATCAGTAGTTCCAATCTTACAGTAATCTAAGTTATTAGTGTGAAAGAAATTTTAATTCCCTTATTTGCATAAATAAACATAATATTTTAGTTTTGTATAGTGGTTGATGTTGCGAACCTCCATTGCAAGGCTAAATAAAGATCGAAGTTTGAGGTGCAGTTACCGACCGGTTGCAAAAAAATAGAATCACTTATACAGTATTTTGACTTCTCTGAGTTATAATGGACGTTGTAGAACGTATTTTTGGAATATCCGCTTAATAAAAATCAATATAATGTAATAAATATCAACAGATGATGACTTAAAGACTTATCATAGAAGATAGATACATGTATAATGTACACGCGTGCATTTTTGAGGGCGCTATGGTAAGAACTGAATCACACCGTAGTATCTGTCCAACCAAACCATAAACAACAATATTACAACCCAAGTTATCGTCTTAGCCTTCAGTGTGTATCCATGCCTTACTCCGCCTTGAAACCAATGATGGGAGAATGTCTCCATCATCACTTGTTCCAAGTTATTCGGCGACCGGCACGGTCGAGATTCGGCTTCAGACTAACGTTTTTCGTCCTTTGCGCAATGCACACTGCCTTATCGATGCGCCGCTCCTCTTTTTGTGATTCCTCCATGGAATCCAAGTGGTAAACGTCATCGCATGAGCATGTGGCGTTACCCAGCAAATAATTTTCCTTCATGAGTCTTGGGTGTAATTTCTAGATGTTTTTATATGAAGAGGAAGTTACCCAGCAGATAACTTAGGCCGAATAAGCATTGCACATGACTCAACTCCCCAAATCCTTCCAGCTCTCTATGAGTCCTAAATTTACACCTCTTCTTGTGCTCTTCATCAATTATGGGTAAAACCATTGACCTTATAGTCCAAAACCGTTGCCAACGTCAAATGGGCTCAGTTAATTGTAGCGATTTGGGAAAACACAACATGTACCTTTAAAATAGCCGTGCGGTTCCGTTCTCGATGATTACATATTTTCCTGGCTTTGGGATGGAAGCTACTTAGATCTGAGTAGCCTCATTATTAGCCGTGTTTTTTTCCAAAGATAGTAGGTTAGTTTAGATTAATTTTTCAATAGTTTTCGCCCCAGTCACCTTACATGCGCGAAAAATGTCCAAAAAGTTCATATAACTGTGGTGTATTTATCTAGACCTTCTAGAAAAGTAATTCAAATAAAAAAATTTAAATATCCATTAGTGTATGGAAGGAAGGCAATAAAAATGAGCACTGAAATTATATTTTTACAAATTTCGTTAAATTTCCTAGGACTTCTTTCAGGATTTTTTGAAATTCGAAAAGGTGTTGTATAGATTATCACGAATTCAGCCATATCACTCAGGTCTGATGAGATACCGATTGACTTTTTACTTCCACGAGCTCGTTTTACAGACGCCTAAAACCAGTTTTCAAAAATTTCACGAATTCCGTCATAACTCTCATAAAAGTGATAAGACATTGGGCTCGGGCTTCCTTTATATTAATGTAAATACTTCTATCCGCATTTTTGGATATTCAACCCCAAGTGGGTGTAAGGGAATTGCATACATTTTCACAATTTTCGCCATATCTCTCATGTTTGGTGAGATATCAAATTGGCTTTAACTTCTGCAGGGCTTTTACTTTATTATTTTAATAATAAAGTATTGTTATCGATTTTTTAAAAAAAAAATTTGCGACCCTGAAAAATTTATTTTCCACGCTCCATGACTAATAGACACCAAAAAAGCAAAAAAAAAATTCAGTCCATCTGTGCGCCGTACGCCGTACGCCGTACGCAAAACGTTTGAAAGCTTATAGCTCTCAACCTCTTTGAGCTATTAAGTTGAATTTTTTTTTGTTGGCAGAATGAGCAGACCCCTTAAAGTGCCCACCTTTTGAGTGGTGGGAGTGTGAGAGGGGAGGTGGGGGAAGCGTTTTGAACGAAAAATTTTGGTTTCTAGATCTCAGTAACCGCTTCGGCTAGGATGCTGAAACTTGGAATTTATATAGAGCATCGATAGTGAACCCATTTGCAAAAAAAAGGAGGATATGGGTAAAGGGGTGTGGGAGTGGGGGGAATAATAATGCGTCCAAAACGATCGAAAGCCGAGATTGAGACATTCTAAAATCCATATCTCCTAATTGGTTAATGTCACGAAATTCAAACTTGACGAACGTCTGTGGGCATACTAGGAGAATAGATCGGAAAATTTTTGAGTGGGGGAAGTGGCGTACGGAGGTGGGGGGGTGAAAAACTTTGGATTACGATATCTCACGAACCAATTACACTACAAAAATAAAATTTGGTTTCTGTATTAAGGTTGACAAATAAAGTTTGCTGAAAGTAAAATTTTTTAAAGAGGCGGTGGAGCGTGAAAGTGGAGGGGATAAGAATTTTTTTTAAAAATCACGTCTCATATCTCAAGAACAGTGTATGATAGATGCTTAGAATTTTTACCGGAAGTAGACCAAATAAGCCCCTAGCAGAGAAAAAAATTTTGGGGGTGAGCGGGAAGAGGGTGAGGGTGAAAAGAAAAAAGTTTCAATTTTTATATCTCGAGAACCTATAAAGATATAAAGCTGAAACTTGGTATTTGGATAGAATTATAATAGTAGCGTGTTGAAAAAATATAATTTTTTATAGGGGTAGTATGGTACGGGGGTGGGGGTGTTTTTCCTACCTATAAAACGGCTTATGCTAGAAAGTTGAACCTCGATATGTATATGTAAGTCAACTAGAAAAGTCATTGAGATTGAAAAAAAATTCAAATATCCATTGGCGTACAGAGGGGGGGGGGCGAAAAAAATGATCGGTGAAAATAGAATGCATATATTTTCTCGATTTTCATCATATCTATTAGGTCTTTTCAATTATTGAATCCATTTTTATTCCACGGATTTCTCATATAAATACCTAGAAAGTGTTTTCATGATTTTTCGAAATTTAACCTCAAGGATGTCTGAAGGGGTTGCTAACGTTTTCACAAGTATTTTAAAATCTCTAGTGTCTGATGAGACATCAAATTGGTGTTTATAGAATCGTATAAAAACCTATTTCACAATTTTTCGATATTCAACCCCCAAGAGGGTGTAATGGGTTTTTATATGTTTTTACAATTTATCATATTCCTTCAGTCTGATGAGGCAGGAAATTGGTTCTTACTTCAATGGACTTCCAGTGTAAATAATATAGCGAAATTCGAGTCGTCTGCTCGGTCTTTTTATATATGTTTAATCGGCTAAAAATCTGTATTTTAGATATTTTTATTTCTATTCTAAGGACAATATTAACTTTTCCAAAAATCTCCTTATCTCGAAACATCTAATGTTACGCTGCGATTTTTTTTTTTATTAATGCATGTTTTTTTATTAATCTCTTATAATATGTACAATGTTGATAAAAGCACTACTCCCCCTTTGAAATATATGAATTTCGTATTAGGGGTGAGGAGCCTGAATTTAAAATCTACACAAAATACTGTACAGGTATAATGACTGTATACTTCGTGACAAAGAGTGAATAATATTGTAGTTAATTAAACAAAATACTATAATTCATTCAATAAAAGCATTGCTAAGCAAGCTATTGGTACATAAATAAAAACTTTAAAATTCATAATTTAAATAAAAACTAAATAATACCAATCTTATGACTTCAATTTATCTAAATCCAACTACGTATGATAATAACTTGATAATTAATAGTTACAATTTTGCTATTTCATGCTGGTATGACACTGGCTAGTTTCAAGTGCAATAAAAGTGCAATAAAAGTCAATCGTGCGACAAGGCGACCAATATAGAGAGAAAGAGATTACCGATAAAAAATACCCTTGCTGATGCTACCGGCATCTAATAGACGAAATTAACAACTGATTTGTTATAAAAAATACTGCTCTTAGCGCGTTTCATAACATAACATGACACTTTCCATATTTTATACATAACGAACTATCAAAAATAAGTCTGTAGCGGCTGGAAAATCTAGCCGCCAGTGAATTTTTCTTGGACTAACTGATAAAATGTTGCGAAACACTGCTCGAATGCGCATTGTTGCCGCTTTTTTTTGACAGTTTTGGATTGTTTTTTGACAGTTACTCACAGTTTTACTGTTCGGACTGTCTCTCTCACACCAATGTCTAAATTGTATGTAAAAGTCTCCATCCCTCTCCATATGGATTTTCTAGCCGCTTTAAAGCCGGAAAAATAGCCAGTGTCATAACAGCATCAATAAAAAAAAGAAACGAAAGTAAAAAATTTCAAAACAATTCACAATCTCAATACGTTCCATTATAATAGAGTTTTTTGACCCTCTTTTTGCAAAGAGTGATGTCATTACAACTTTTTATACTTAAGGGAAGATTGTTGAACAAATGAACTCCGATAAATGAATAGTGGAGCTGGCCAATTTAAGTGGCTCTCCAGGGCAGTAGTAGCGTTTCTTGAGAACCTCTACGAGTAACGTTAGTGTTTGTTGGTATTAATCCCTTTTTTGTTTCCTTAAATATTTAGATCGTAGTGATCAAATTGAAAATTTGATTGATATTTAGTAAATCCAATTGTGGAAACAAGAGTGTTGTGGGAAATGTTCTTCTTTTTCTTAGCAGTATTTTTACTAACATTTTTTGGGCTATTATTAATGGTTCAATAACTGAAAATCTTGCGCTACCCCAGGTAATTATCCCATATTATAAAATGGGGTGCATGATAGCAAAGTAGAATAGTCGAATTGACTCTTTAATTAAAAATGATCTAACTTCAAAACAAAATGGAATGAGCTTTTTTAATCTCGAGAATGTGCTTTGAACTTGTATATCCCATTTCATGTATTGATCAAAAACAACTTCGAGATATTTTGTACTAGGTACTCTTAAAAATAGTGGACAATTGCAAGTTTGGTCACACGAGGTTGAATGGATTTTTAGTTCGAAATTAACAGGAAAGTCATGTTGCGTCAGTGCAAATGTCATATATGTAATGAGTTTTTTCTGTGTTCAGTGTTAGGCAGTTGAAATTTAGCCAGACCTTAATAATTGACAAACTATAAGTGGCTTTCATCAGTGTTTCATCCCAAGACTTGTCCTCAAAAAACAGCACGGTATCGTCAGCAAAGGAAATTAGCTCCCCTTCTATGTTGTGCATAAATAATTCGTTAATACATATAGAGTAGGAAGAGTAATAGTCCAAGCACAGTACCTTGGGAACTCCATATTCAAATGACATTTCAGCACTTTGAATCATTTATTTTAACGAGTTGCATTCTTTCGCTTAAGTAGCTTCGTATCCTCTTTGTCCAAAAAAAAAGAGACCGCGTTCCAGAGTATAGCTCAATTACGTAATTCATGTGTTATAAGTGGCAGTGGTATAAGCACAGTTTCGAATCCAACCAAAGGATATTTTTCAATCGTCAGAACGACGTTGATTCAATCGGTATGGAAGTGTGTGAGCACGAACTCGTTGCACAAATTTTTTGAAGGTCTAATTTGTTTGCGGTTTCTTCTACGGAACAAACAATACGCTTCCAGGTGACTGTCACCACATATGATAGTGGATGAAACTTTAATTTTATGGAAGAGATCGGCAATATCCCTTATTAAAGTCTAGCAGTCCTTGATCAACATCCCGAAAATTCACTTCTAGCGATGAAGATGTCATAATGCAAGAGTTAGTTGAGTGATCACTAAATGAATTGCGCGTACAGTTTGACATGTCATCACCTCAGCTTTTCTCAGTGCGTCTACCTACAGTGACGTACATGAATTGAAATTTTCACTCACACTGAACTGAAACGGCGGCATTTCATTTTTAAAACAATTTCGGGCATGTGACCACCGCGACTGCGTCTAATGAACACCATCCGATCAGTCCAATTTTAGTCACTTTTTCGAGCATTGCTGGCCTTATCTCATCAATAACCCGTCGAATGTTGGCTTCTAAATGTTGAATCGTTGCTGGCTTATCAGCATAGACCAGTGATTTGATGTGAAAGTAATCCAATGGTGTCAAATCACACGATCTAGGCGACCAATTGACAGGTCCAGTTCTTGAGACGATTTTTTCACCATATAATTGACGCAGCGATCTGTGAGTTTGGCGTATAGAACGCAAATTTCGAAAATAAATTTCCACAATTTGTAAACGTTGTTCTGGTGTAAGTCTTTCCATGATAATTTGCTAAAACGCACTGAACAAAAATGTAAAAGACACAGTCAAGTTTGATAGGTAGTTTGACAGGTATCTCTACTGAGGCCGCGGTCCGAATTACGCTCACTGTGCTTACATTACCAACAACGCTTACAGTCGGTCCGAATTGTATGCACGCTTACGACGCATATAATTCGGACCGATCGTGTGCACACAATGTAATCACAGTGCCTATCCTCGAAACCGTGAGCAGTGTAAGCGCCAGAAAATTACCCCTTCATGCAAATTGTATGCATCGTGAGCGCAATTCGGACCGGTTGTATGAGTGCTAAAAGCGCAGAAAGCGTAGTTCGTACAGCGGCCTGAAAAAACTATACCTCTAAAAAAAACACCCTATATTTACCAGCATAGCCTCATAAACATTTTCAGAATAGTTGGGTCGTCAATTTTTGTCGGATCCGATGGTCCAGGATCCAGTTCTTTCTTCAACAAAAAAACAAATAACAGGTACAAACAAACTGTCAGTTTGACGGTTAACAGGTTTAAATTTTATTCAGCTGCTTTGCTGAGTTAGAAAATATAGGTAACTTAATAGTGATATCGAGTATACGAATTTCGAATAGTATGTTAGCAATGATAAGTTCGCCATGTTTGGTACTGGTAACTTAACAATCTGCGAGTGGATAGTGTATTGAACTTTAATGTCATAGTTAACTCCAGACCGCACAGTTGGGACTGGAATTGGAGAAGCTGCTTCAGTTCCTTGGGCTGGCAGGCTAGTTCCCGTGAGTGAATATTGATTTCGGGAGTCTGGACACATTCGCGGCCTAAGTGTTTCACTGCCTAAGAAAGCGGCTACTAACCTTTCCTACCCTAACCTAATTTCTGAAATAGCTTTGGTACGTTATCTCACCCTTAACGTTCCAGATGCATCCAAATATGGTGATCTATTGAAAATGCTACTAGCTTTTGGTATTGATAACTTTTTACCTTTCAAATTATCCTTATTGTATCTGCTTGAGTGTAAGGATTTCACAGGCATAACGAAAACTTTTCCGATGTTAGGGACCAGACATAAGCGGCTTCTGAACAATTTTTACTTTAAGATTCATGATCCGAACTACATACGAAATAGCCCTGACTAAACATAACAATTTTGAAAAAACGCTTCGCACATGAAGTTCTAGTGAAATTGTGTACCACGGGCTTATTTCCTCGTCTACTTCGTAAGAATATTGGACATTGCTCCTACTATTCGCTAAGAATGGTTGTTCCTTTAAACCTTGTGTTAGATGAGTGAAAGTTCATCACTTGCATATTTGGGGCATTTGGTGGCCTCATCCGATGCGTCTAACGTATCTGAAATTCACCACCACGTTCTCTCTTCTTAGAAACTCTATGTTGACAAATCAAATCCTTCCAAATTTAGCTTCTCTACCTTGAAGAGAAAACTCTAATGAAAACTTGGGGTGCCGTCTAGCCACTTCAAGAAACTACCAAAAGTCACGATGAATACGAAAAAAAATTGCTCCAATTTCCACTTATCGTTGCAAATACGTAAATTGTGGTTTTAAGAAATGGGGTCTCCCTCAAGACTAGAGCATCCTGCGTTTGACTGCCGTTGAATCAATACATTCTCTAAAATTTGTAATCCATAAGTTGCTATTCCATAATTGAAAGTCATGTAGTCTATATTTATATATTCCATAGATTCCTACATTCGCTTCGTTCTTACGTAATACACTTCTCTTCTCACGGCTTAAATAGAAAAAATTTGTATTCAGTGTACTTACCCGGATATTGAACTTAACTTTTAGTACGTACTCTTATTTTCGCAATTCTTTTTTTTTTCTTAGGAATTCGCCCACCAAAGAAAGTCATTGTCTACTTTAGAGATAGCACATGAAAAATCGTGCACATATGCAAATTATATCTCAGCCGAATTCAAAGCGGTTTGACCAGAAAAGTAACATAAATAGTTGGTTACTAGCATCACACTGACGAAGCAATTAATCAAACCATTCACCCAGAACAACCACAAATCAAAATCATCAACTTCCTTATTTGTACACCGTCGGTCGTGACTGTCACGACGAAGTACAGGACTACCGAAACTCGGACTTGTTGAGTGCCTTCGGACAATTAATTTCCCAGGTTCTTATCTGACCCCACATTGGCCATAGTGCAGCATTCCACTAACCCCAATCTTAAAAGACTTCTGACACAAAACTTTCAATCAGTCGAACGTCTTTCAACGCTGCAACTATTTGACGACGGGCTATTTTGCTGGCAGGGTGATATTTTATTAATAATAAGCCAAGCATTTCGATTTTTATTACGTTATTAACAGGCCTAAGTAAGTTACCTTCCGAACAAGTTGAAGAGATGCCATAGCACCTATCCTAGTACCAAACAAGGCTTAGGTAACTGGCCTGGCCTCGAGCTATCGATCAAAAATTTGGTTATCCGACTATTTACCGGTTTCGCGGTTCACGAAGTGGCAAAACACTTTGCACACCGAAACGATCTTCAGACCTAACGATTTTCATTATCGGAAGAAATTACCTGTGCCGGTCTGTCCGAAGATTTGAGTGAGTTGTCCAAAGAAAAAATCAAAAACTTTACACTTTTTGTTATTAGACGTATGTAAGCTGGTACACCTACCTATGAACTTCTGCATAGTGCGAATTGGTTCTTGGTATGGTACTGACCTATAAATTTAACGGACAGCGCACCGTCATACTTAAGAAGTGGATTTTCGCTCGCGGCTAATTGTTACCTCAAGATGTTTTCACACCGTGTGTTCTTAAGACTTTCTGTGGTTTCTTCTGGCCTTCTAGTAATTAATGTTTACTTTCATATTTTTATATTTAGAGCTTGTGCTGATTCAGAAGATTGTTTGGCTATCTTTGAATCGGTTGCTATTTTTTTCTTCACTCCAGTAGATATTTACTTAATACTTCATAATGTTTCGACAAATACATATAATATTTTGTTTTACAGTTCGTTGTACTTTTTGAGGAGTTTGGTAAATTTAAAGTCATGATTCACGGAACAGCATATTGAGCAGTTCCTGTGTGTTTGTTCTTAATATCGCCTATTTTATTAATGAACAAGACCGGTCAAAGAAAAGTCGGAGCTAACAATAAGATTGAGTTACTAGCTATACCACCTTTCGCTAACAAAAATATAAGAAGAAAAAGCCGTTCTAAAACATTTTGAACCCCTTTTTAAATCTTTTGGTCCAGTCTCGAAAATTACATATATGAGTTCTTAGACATTTACATAAATTATCACTTGTAGGAGGGACAACAAATTTGATACCTCAACTTTGAAAATATACTTAAGCATTTTACTCTCCTTTGGGTTAAATATCAAAAAATTCTGAAACCACTTTTTTAAGATTGTAAAAACAGTAACTAATTTTATAAAGACTAATTTGATATCTCTTCACATATAAAAGATGAAGAATTCGTGAAAACATACTGAACCCCTTTTCACCCGTTGAGGGTTGTCATATATCTAACCTATTTAGCAACAACCCATTTATTTAATTATGAGGATAAACTTCTGAAAAGAAGATTATGAAGAGATCATTTTTTAAGTACATTAAAATTTCAATACAACAAGTTTTATTAAATTTAAATCAAACTAATTAAAATTACAATTATTTGTGTAAACTCAAATGTTATCTTGACACAAATCCGTTTAATTTTTTGTCAAGTACTTCAATCAGATATTATTAATGTTATTTAAATATAATATAAAAAAATATATTAAATTAAAATTAATCAAATATACAACACATAAAATACCAAAATACTCGGCTACTAAATAAATTAGAGTGGAATCTCAAGTTCATATCTTATCCAGATTCTGAGACATTCTCGTTTTTGTGGAATTATATTTAAACGCTTTTCATCATTGTATGTACGATCGGAATAATCTTCCCATACAAAAATACTTATCAACAAAAAGTAACAGAATTTGGCACTAGTTGTGTCACTAGTACACTATTCACACGTGACAGTAGTAGTAATAATGCACTCAACTACTTTTGCCCAACAGATATCTCCTTATACTAGTAGATGTGGAAACCTATCCTTTCATGACATGTGCGAAACAATTGTTACGTAATTTAATTCGAGTTGCACATTGATCAAGAAACTACAGAAGAGGTCTGACAAACAAAATGTTGCGAGACAGTTTGTTACCATCGTTGCTATGATAATATGGAACTAAGAGAATGTAACGGCTCCATTGGCATATAAGATTTTTGTTGTAAAATTGTGTCCCTAAATGTGCATTAATTTCACTACGCTACTACATCCAACATGCAAAAAAGGGTTGGTATATTAAATTAAGTTAAAATTTGGAACTTAGAGATCATAGACATATATATACTGGAAATGACAAGCAGCTATTGAGTTGAAGGCGGACGTCGTCGCATTCACTTGCACGCAACACAACAACAAATTGACATAACGCTCCTGTTTTTTCTCACTCACTCACACGCTAAAACAACAATAATTTGGTATAAAGACCCTTTTTGTCTCACTTCTCACCGTGTTTTTGGCTTCAAAGCGCTTTATAGAAAACTGGTGGCTTGTCGTCTCCAGTAGCTCTATGTTACAGGTGAACTCACTTATAAGGGATCCGCTTTCAAAGGACTGTCTGCAAGGTCCTGACGGAAGAGCTTAAAAATAAATGATTTTAGGTAAAACAGTCATAGGATTTTAGTGGACTAATACTGACGAATACTGTCTCATCTAGTCCATTAAAACCGAGGTCTAATACTAGAGTATTTCAAAATTAAATTTAAAAGCTACTGTAAAGTATTAAATTCGTTTTTCAAAGTGATTGGACTTATACCAGTCCTACAACGAGTTTAGCTTGTTGGAAGCCAATTTAGAGATATCACATTATACCAAAATTAAACTGGGCGCAACTTTATTATTTTTTGGGTAGAAGTCCGAAACGTGTTTAATACTGAGATGCGTTGTAGGTCACTATGCGACTGATAACCTAAAAAATAACGTTCCAAATGGCCTCCTGTTATCTTTAAGTTATCAGTCGCATAGTGACCTACACCGCATTGCTCCAGCTCTGTACATCAATACAATTTTGAACTTTTTTTTTGCTTTAATTACTCCTATAGTACTTCTTCATATACATACTAAATTTCAACTTTCAGCATACGCTGTTTCTGAGATATGAAAAACCACCCCCACCTCAGTACCTTGCTATCCCTATCAAAAATTTTTTCTAGGATACCTCTTCACTGACTCTATATACTCGTCAATTTTTAGCTTTCTATGCTTTGCGGTTTTCGAGAAATAAAGATCAGAATTCTTTTCATTCCACCCCTTCCCAACCCTTCGCCAGCACCACCAAATTTTTTTTTCCTGCTAGAAGTCTTCTGGGCCGAACTCCTGTAAAACTTCTAAGATCATATCTGGTACGGTTCTTGAGATATAAAAATTAAATTTTTTGAAAAGTGGTTATGCCCCCACTTTCGTACTCCACCTCCCCTCTCATAATTTTTACATTCAGTAGACTCCACTTATGATCTTATATATAAAAACCAAATTTCATCTTCCTGGTACAATTGGTTCGGAAGATATTGTAATCTAGTTTTTCACCCCTTACCCCTACAATTCACTCCTGTCAACTCTTCTAGTATCCCTTAAGATATCTGCAAAGATTCACTCTTCTGAGATCAATGGTTCAGGAGATATGGATTTTAGAATGCTTCAATCCCAGCTTTCGAACGTTTCGGACACATTGTTTTTCCCCCCACTCCCACACCCCTCAACCCTTATCACCAATTATTAGAATAGGTCCACTATCATAGTACTACATAAGTTCCAAATTTCAGCCTCCTACCATAAGCAGTTCCTGAGATCTAGAAACCAAAATTTTTCGTCTAAAATGCGCCCCTCTCCTTCCCCCTTACACCCCCACTCATCAAAAAGATACCAATCGTAGGGGTTCACCCAATCTACCCACTATAAAAATTTAATATCTTAACGGGTTTGTAAGCTATGCGCCTTCAAACCGTTTTGTGTACGGCGTACGGCGGATGGCGTCTACGGCGGACAGACGGACATTTTTTTTTTGCTTTTTTGGGGTCTACTAGTCCTAAAACGTAAAAATACAGAATTTCAGGGTAGCAAATTTTTTGGAAATTTCAGGTCGATAAATAATAAAGTAAATTATAAAATTAGTTGCACTGACTTATGAAACCAATTAAGTGAGTTTAATTTAAAATTTTCGGTTTAAAAACCATAAAAATATTTAGAAAGATTTTGAAAAGTTCGACGCAACTCTTCTATACCGTGCGTGACCTCTTTCTCAGTAAAAACAATTAAAGTTTTTGATTTTGAATTTGGTCTATGCAAAAAGCGGTTTAAAAAATCAAATTAATGTTAACTATACCAGACAAATTCTGTCAGATCACTTAATTTTTACCAAACGAGTTTAATTATAAAATCCATGGCAAATAAACGAATTATGAATTAAAAATCGAATTGTTTATTCAAATTATTTATTTCTATCGACGCAGATTTGAAACGCTTTACAAATTTAGTTTTTAGTATGTTTCCAGAAAAGTGTTATTTTATTTTTTTTTCCAAAATATTTATGTCATGTAATAGGAATAATTATTTATTACACGTTGGAGAAATGCTACAATAATGTACAAAGACTAGCTAGTATAATTTTCACTCGACAAGCGACTATTAGAAGGGAAGAGAGTCAGTCACGCCACGCAACGCCGGTTAAGCTATAGACATGCTAGATACGCTGTTTATTTTTCTAATTTTATTTGAGTTGCTTAAAATATTAATTTCATTTTTATTTAAGTTATGTTTTATTATATTCTTTTTACTCGACTGATTAATTAAAATTGAATTGGCATTAAAGAGAACCCACATACATTATTTTATAACTCCATAATCTCAAATTAAATGTGCTGCCGACTCCACTATACTCATTAGATTTTTCAGTCAAAATAAGTAGCTGATTCTGATTTTTTCCTATTTAACTCTTACTTATTACAATACAAATGAATGGGTCCATGCTAAAAGGTCATCAGTCCATCTTTGTAAACTGTTGGAAAAACAAAAAAAAACCACCTGTAGACAACATTTAAGTTAAATTCATAACAATACTCTACCGAATCAATAAAAGAGGTTATTTATAACCCATATAATTATATTTTACAAATTTATCTATGCCGCGCGAATTTTGGCGAATTTTTAAAACCCGTGGACGGATGCCCTTTTAGCATGGATCGAGTTAGCCAGAATAACTTGGTAGGTTTACTCATCATTCTAAAATCCATATCTTCTGAACGATTAATGTCAGAGGTTAACTTAAGAAATACTATAAGATTATAAAAGGGTTAACATTTTTAAGGGGGGTGGTAATGTTTGGTGGTGGGGGCGGGTGGAGGGGTGGGGTGAAAAGCGATGGATTACAATATCTCCAGACTCAATTGCACCAGGAAGATAAAAATTGGTTTGTGTATATAGAATTATAAGTCGAGTCTACTGAATATAACATTTTTGAGAGGGGAGGTGAAGAGCGGAAGTGGGGGAGAACCATTTTTAAAAAAAAAAAAATTGTATATCTCAAGAACCGTACTAGATATAATCTTTTACAGGAGTTAGTACTAGTGGACCTCTACCGGGGAAAAATTAGTGTGGGTGTATGGTGGGCGTGGGTGTATTGTGGAAGGGGGCATCTATATAGAGCTACTATAGAGACATCACAGAAAAATATAATTTTTGACAGCGGTTGCAAGTAACAGGGGTGGGGGATGGTTTTTCATATCTCAGAAACGGCTTATGTTGGAAAGTTCAAACTTAATAGATGTGCTACTAGATTAATTGACTAACTGGAACTTTAACTGACAGATTTTCATACAACACTTCCAGTTAAAGTTCCAGTTAGAGTTTAACTGAAGATCGTAATAATGGCTCTAACAATTTTCGCTCGAACGAAAAATTTGTATGGGACATTTCGTTTCGCTTCTATTATAGTTAGTACTATGCTTAAACAAAAAGTAGACCGATAATAAATAATAATCATCACATGACAGCGCTGCACACTAGTGGTAGACATTTGTTTATGTTTGTTAGTTAAAAACCACGTGGGAGCCGGGTTATCATGCTGGAAGTGCATCATTCTGATGCCCTTCTAGCATGACAACCCGGCTGTCCCATGTTGTTTTTACTTACAAGGAGTGGTCGGATGACTTCTTTATGACATGATAAGATGTGCCGGACCTCCAAGACTTCAAAATTAGTGAAATCGCAATTTCGATAAAAATTGGACTGATGACGTTTTAGCATGGACCCATTCAAATACTAATGCATATATGAAGAGTTGCGTAACCAACATTACTGCGAAATGAGATATCGGACTCTAAACTTAGACGTAATTTGAAAAATTGCTCTCAAAAAGAAATAATTTTTATTTTGTTATACTGTCAAGCAATGTGTTCTGATAATATGGTGAATAAATAAGTTTGGAACACAAATATATGGTTATTGTGGGTGGTCAAACTGAAAAAGCCTAAGCACCAAAAAATTCAATGTGGCTTAGGCAACTCTTCCACTCAACCACTCATATGATAGAGTCATGAACGGCAGTTTTATCAGCTATCGCCATGATTACTGTACCGATTTGGTGCTTTAGATAGATAGATAAATAGATAGATGTTTGTTTCGTTCCAAAAAATATTTATAAATAGTATTTGTACAATATTTCTGTTCAGTTTGAATATGTAGATCGAATATCTTTTCAGCCATAGTAACTCATACAGGTATATTCTGTGTACAGTCACAAATCATTTTAGCGGAAAGACACAATTTTAGACAAACTGTGACTTTTCATATTCTATCATAAGTCACAATTTTTTAATTTCAAAATAACATGAAAATATTGTGACTAGCGAAATAGGTGATCACAACGGCGAGCCAGCCATACAAATTGAACATTTCGTGAAATTTCAATAATTAATATTGAAAAAAGGGAACGTTTGTTATATTTTCTGCTGTTATTACTGGAATAAGCTGAACAAAAGTAATTTAACGTAAGTTTAGATGACTGTTATACATTTTGTCAATTTAAGGCCGGTAAGAAGAGTCACACTTCAAAAGTTGAGAAACGTGATCCGTTTTCATTAATCGACAATAAATTTGATAGTTACAGTAGAACACGGATAAGTGCATACCGATGGTGCATGTTTTTTGTGTGCACTTATCAGTGTTTTGCACTTATCAGTTTTTGTTAACAAATATAATTATAATTTGATTTCTTAACACATAAAGCATATTATCTATTTCTTTTTTCAACAAATATTGTCATGGTCAAAAAATAAGTTAAGAACCAAATATGTTTATAATCACATAAATAAAAAATCGGCCAACAGTCTGGGCGCAACTTTATTATTTTATGGGTAGAAGTCCGAAACGTGTTTAATGATGAGATACGGTGTTGGGTACTATGCGACTGACAACCTAAAAAATAACGTTCCAAATAGCCTCCTGGTTATTTTTGAGGTTGTCAGTCGCATAGTACCTATTCCCTATTAGAAGTTTACCGACCCCAACTCCTGTAAAATTTTCAAGATCATATCTGATACGGTTTCTGAGATATAAAAATTACATTTTTTGAAAAATTGTTGTCCCCCCACTTTCGTGATTTACCTCCCCCCTCAAAAAATTTAGTTTCGGTAGACTCCTCTTGTGATCCCATATACAGAAACTAAATTTTATCTTTCTGGTTTAATTGTTTCCGCAGATATTGTATTCCAAAGTTTTTCACCCCCCACCCCCACACCCCACCACCCCTCTTAAAAATGTTAGCCCATGTCTAATGTTGAAGTATCCCTAAGGACAACAACAAAGTTTTAATCTTCTGACATCAATAGTTCAGGAGATATGGATTTTAGAACGTTTCAATCCCGTCTTTCATGCGTTAAAGACTCATTGTTTTCCTCCCCACTTCCACACCCCTTAACCGAGATCGACCATTTTTTTGCAATTGAGTCCATTATCATAGTACTATATAAGTTCCAAGTTTCAGCTTCCTAGCATAAGTGGTCCCTGAGATATAGAAACCACAATTTTTCGTCTAAAACGCTCCCCTCTCCTCTCCCTTTGTACCCCCACCCCTCGAAAATATACCAGTTGTAGGGGTTCACCCAATCTACCCACCATAAAAATTTCAATTTAATATCTCAACGGGTTTGGGAGCTACGCGCCTTCAAACGATTTTACGTACGGCGGACGGCGTACGGCGGACGGCGTACGGCGTCTACGGCGGACAGACGGACATTTTTTTTTTTTTTGCTTTTTCGGTGTTTACTAGTCCTAAAACGTGTAAATACAAAATTTCAGGGTAGCAAACTTTTTTGAAATTTCAGGTCGATCACAATACTTTATTATTAAGAAATAATAAAGTAATAACAATATTTTATTAATTGTAAAAAGAGGAAAGCAAAATTAACAGTTTTTTTATAATTAACTAATCAAATGCAAAAATAAGTACAAATTCATTTTACAAAATTTTAGCAAATTAAAAATTAATAAAACATACAATGAAACTTTATTTCTTGAAGAAGTCTGAAACTTTTTTCTGGATCAATTTTTTCCCCGATAACTTCATTAATTGACGTTCCACTTCATCCAAAGATGTAACCTCAGCACGGCTTTGGTCGACATATCCCCTTATCGTAAATAAGGAGCTTAATGCACCCTGAAGTGTTACTTTAATTGTAGGTTCTTCGATAATCTCGTCATCTGTTTCCATATCGGAACTTAGCTGTGCATTTTCTGGACGAACTTCATTGATGATCTCTTCTTGGGTTAACTCACCGTAACAATCCAAGTTTTCATCGCAATCAAGAAGTTCATTAAACTGATCCTCGGGTATAAGAAATTCAATGATTTCCTCTTTATCTTCATGCACTTCCTGCAAAGATTGGTGAACAAATCCAGCTTTGCGAAAACAATTTTTAATTGTTGTTGGCGAAACTAACCACCAAGATCTCTTAGCAAGCCTTATATGTAATACGTCTAAAGATTTCCCAAAGCTTTGGAGAGAAGATCCTTGTTCCAGGGCCAGAATCTGCTTTCTGTCTATATGTTGTCGATAGTATGCTTTAAAAGTTCGAACAATACCCTGGTCCAATGATTGAATTAAGGCTGTCGTATTAGCCGGTAAAAATACAATTTTCACAATTCGCAAACGGATATGGTCTGCCAATTTATGACAAGCAGCATTGTCTATAAAAAGAGCAACGTTTCTATTTTGCATCGCCATTTCCCTGTCAAAATTTGCAATTATGCTGGTCCAAATCTTGCTTGTCATCCAAGCTTTACTGTTAAAATAGTATGGAAGAGGAATTTCCTTCCCACGAAAGCCACGTGGCTCCTTGGAGCGACCAATGACATAAATATGCTTATTCGTTTTTATTTTCCATAGCAATTTCACGAATCTTGTCTGCGATTCTTACAATACTGGAGATAGTAGACACATCACACCCATACTCAGTGGCGAGTTTTTTCCTTGTTTCGCTTTTCAGTTTATCCAAAACTTCAAGCTTAGATTGTCAATGCAATAATTTTTTTTTTGACTCCATTATGTACGAAAAGGTGCTACAAGATCACTACAATCACAGATTACACACTTATGTCTAACTCGCGGTAATTTTTTTTTAAAAATATAAAATCTAACTCCACTTACTAATGTGCTGCTTTTCACCACACACTGCACAAGACAAAACATAATGACCAAAGCCTAAAACGTCTGATTTTCGGGGAATCCCTCATTACTGAAATGGCAGACTGGTTGAATTGTGCTACTTTTTATGACAGACAATGTTTTACAGTGGCTGGCAAAAAAGGAAAGATAATGGGTTTTAAATATGCACTTAGCCGTGTCAAATTCTATGCAAATGTTCCATATCATGCAAAAAATTCCGTGCACTTACACGTATTTGTGTATGATACTTAACCGTGTTGCACTTATCCAAATTCAAATGTATGAAAAATTCTCAAAAAATGTCGGTGCATGAAACTTTAGTGCACATAAGCGCAATTTGCACTTAAGCGTGTTGCACTTATCCGTGTTCTACTGTACTTCGGATTTCCACGTTTTCGATGCACAGAACTCTGCATTATACTAAATCTTTTCAAACTTTTCGGATGGATTACAAACTTACGAGTATGAAGGTGGGTTTCCATATGCGACAATTTTCTGTGACATTATGTGTGACAGATCAGCTAGCCAATCAGATTACAAATCTCTGACAAATTTTGTCGCATGTCGCTACTCGAACAATCTCCGACTTTTCATGTGTGACAAAAATTTCAGTTCAAAGGTTTCTCGAAAATTTCAGTTAATTTTCGTGTGACAAAAATTTCAGTGCAAGGGTTTCTCAAAAATTTCAGTTCTTATCTTATCTTTCCAGCCATTTTCCTTTTTTTGACAACTGACATAACCCATTTACGCAAAGGTGTGACACAAGTAATGTTACAAATGTAAACTCCAGACTGAAGAGTGTGACACATTTTTGTCATGACAAATTTCTGTCACAGAATATTGTCGTATATGGAAACCCACCTTAATACTTCATACTTTCATCATTGAGCAAGAAGATTGAAAATTTCATTGTGGTTTCATGTGGTGAATCAAAATTTTGGAGCTGGTTTCAGTAGCCAATCAAAGATATTTCAAAATTTCGGAAGTGTATCAGAAATTCCAATGAAATTTCATCGAAATATCAAGATTTTCTGGCGGAGTAACAATAATGTTCAATTATTATTTACTAATACATATTTTAACTCAAAGAAAAAGCATATTTCTATATTGTTTCGGGTGCGTGTCTTTTGTTTTTATTAAGTTCTTATTGCAAGCGTTTAGATAATGTTGCATGTTACCAATATACATTTATAGTTTTCCTACGATTTAATGTTAACTGGTGCATCCAGAACGGCTCCAGTGTAGTTGCACATGCAATGCAGGAAAAGTGGGCTTTGCAGTTTTAATCGAAATCCTATAGACATCCACATGACAATACTTTCTGGGTATTCTCTTACGAAATCAATTATATTGCATCGATTACTCCATCCGTTTCAAAACATTAATTCCATTACCGGTTCGTAGAAAACTAATACGGTTGACGCTTAGGACATCGCAATACGCAATGCTTAAACCATCAATAACGTAATGTAAAAACGATCCACTATCGCCTACTTATAATTATTATCTAATTAATAATTAGTAATTAATTATGTAAACATTGCTGGTCCTAGTAGGCTAATTCGAGCTCCAGAAAATGGGTTTCCCCTGAATTCGTCAGGAACACAACTTGTGAATCATAAGAACAGTTCAACAATTTTGATTTCAAACGTTCTTGGTAATTGTTTGATTCGTTCTACTCTTTATTCTGCAACCAAAATGGATTTCACTTAACCAAAAAAAAAACTAATTAATTTAAATTCCTGTAATAAATCACCATAACTGAAGTAAATTTGCTTAATTTCGGTGGAATATAGAAAAATAATAACTTGATTCGGTCCGTCTAATACAATACGAACGTCAATGAACTCTCGTAGGCGGTCTGGAGCCTATAAGGCGATTATTACCCATTAAAAAGAAATACAGAAAAAGAAAATAATCGGCAAAGACCTCAAATATGTTGGAAATATCGAAAGTGTGAGCTAAATGCTGGATTAATAATTCTTAACAATTTCAAAAAGAACCTTTTCTTCTTCTTCCTTTTTTCTTCGTCTTCTACTATTTAAACTCCAAACATATAATCACGCCTATTTTCCACCTGATGATGAAAACTGTTCGAATTCAAATGCGCCAAGTTGAAAAGTGAACGTACTTCGTACAACACACCTGTACATAGGCGAATTATAGTAAGACACTCATTTCAATTCTAAGAAATCATCATCAAAATAAATAACTAGGTTCATTATTATGTCGAGTACAGTAACCCTTCTTATTTAATAATTTCACACACACGTAGATACAGAGGCACACTGAGTATCGAATTGTCTGTCGGGGGTCTTAGTCTTGAGTGAAATAAGACCTAAAATTAAGAAGTTTATTTATTTATCTCGAAACACCAAGAGAATTTATCGGATTGCTTCGAATGAAATTGAAAGTGGAAATTTAAAAATTAAGTGTGCTGTAAATCACGGTTCAAAGACAAGAGTGTAATTCAACTTTAATGTCAGTAAGTGGTAAGAAAAATGGCGGAGCCTCCATATAGTGTCAATAACTCTCCTGCCGCACCATTACTATTTTTTCAATAAACTTATATAATAAAGTATTGTGATCGACTTGAAATATGCTACTTCTGCTTTCCGTAAAATGATTTTGACAGATCACCTTCGAGTGTCACGTCAAGCGTTTTATTGCAGATTGAAACGATACCCAGTTGGTCAAATTTGCGAGAATCTAAAAGATGACTCGAATACATGTCGGCATGAGAGATTCGCGGACATCGAGACGGCTCTTGTGCGCCCCGCATCTCGAAGACAAATCTATGAATATCGAGATAGGAAAATAAATTTCGGTTAGTCTGGGTGGCTTAATGGCCAGAGCACTTGCCTTCGGTGCACCTGGTACCAGGTTCGAATCTGCTTGGCGACAAGTAATTTTCGAGAATGTCATTGGGTGCCGGACTACCAGTTCACTCAGCTGTAAATGAGTACCTGAGTTAAAAATCGGGGTAATAATCACGGACGAGCGTGTGGCTGACCACTTCACCTCCTAGGTCTAGTAATGAAGTAAATCTAGCACATGTTTTTAACAAACTTTTTTAAATAAAGCAACACAAAAAACAGTCAAATTATTCAAATTCCGACAATAATCGACTTAAAACTGATTTCAGGAGTTTTCACTTTTCAAGCTCTAAGAGAGGGCTTAAATAGATTGTACACGTTTTCACGAATTCCATTATATCTCTTAGGTCTAATAAGATGCCGAATTACTTTTTACTTCCTCGGGCATTCTCTATAATCGCCTAAAATTTTTTTGGGCAATTTTGGATACTCAATGTCCAAGAGATGTAAAAATCAAATTAGTTTTTACATCCACGTACTTTTATATAATCGCCATAAAACAATTTTAATATAAAGTATAAAGTCTGCTAAATCCGATCCGTTCATTGTTAACTCGGGAGTTCCCCAGGGATCCCACTTGGGTCCTCTCCTGTTTTTACTTTTTGTTAATGATATTGAAGCTATGTTTGCCGAAGTTAACTTTTTGTTATTTGCTGAGGATTTAAAAATTTTTAAAACTGTAAATTCCCATTACGATTGTTTAATCCTTCAGAAAAATCTGAACTCACTTTATTCATGGTGTACCTCTAATCATTTCCATCTTAACATTGATAAATGCCATTTTATTGTTTTTAATAGGACACGAGAAGCTATTAGGTTCGACTGCCAAATTAACAGTGTCCCCCTACCTCAAGTCCAAACTGTTAAGGATCTAGGAATTATATTCGATGAAGGATTTACTTTTGTTTCCCATTATGACCGCATTTGCGGTTGTGCCCGTAGAATGCTGGGTTTTATCTCGCGTTACACGAGGTCCTTCACTAGTATACATACGGTAAAATACCGTTATTGTGCGTTAGTGCGACCTCACCTGGAGTACCTTTCTCCAATATGGAGTCCTCACTTTAATGTTCATTTGAATAGAATCGAAATGATCCAACATAAGTTTCTTCGTCTGATAGCCTTCAAATTAAACATCCCCTTTACTGAAATGAAATATGATTCGTTTTCGTCACATTGTTTAAGGTCATTAATAATGAGTTGGATTGTCCTTGTCTTCTTGGTCTCATCAACTTCAGGGTACCTGGTTACTCAGCTCGGCCCATCGACAGCTTTTCCGTCGATTACCACCAGACAGATTATGGTAAATATAGCCCAGTTTCAAGGATAATGCGAGCTGGCAATACTTACACAAGTGAAGCGGACTTGTTTAATACTTCCATTGCTGACATTAAACGAATTTTCTATGTGTAACTTGATCAACGCCTTTAGAGTTTTGTTCATACAATTTTTTTTTTCTCACTTCTTTTAATGCTTTTGTTCCTACTTTTTTTAATTTAATTTTCTTTAAATTTTATTATGCTATTTTTTCACATTTTTATCATCCCGCTTAAATATTGTTATACTATTTTGTACGATAAGGATATTAAGAATGGAATTTTTTCATGGTAAGCTACCATAGAAGCAAATTTGATTAAATAGTGGTTGTTTTCCGGCATCAGTAGGGTTTCTGGTGTGAAACCCCAACACGAAATCCCCGACTGTTGATTAATCGCTGTCCTTGACGACATGACAGTTGGAAAACCTTCACTGGATACGCCAGTTTTTATAAGATTGTGTTGGACTAGGTCCGAAGGAGCTGTTTCGTCATCGATAAGGATATTGTCCGTTTATTCTGTTAAATAAATAAATAAATATTCAAAGCACAAGGGGGTGTAAAGGGGTTTTATACGTTTTCACGAATTTCTTTTAGATCGGAGGAGATATCGATTTGTTGTTACTTCTTCTATATTTCTATATGATTGCCTTAAAATTAGTTTTAGGATTGTTGGATATTAAGCCACGAAGAGGGTGTAAAGAGATTGCACAGTTTTTTCATTTCTCTTAGCAAATTGAATTTTACTTTTACGGGCTTTTTATGTAATCGACCAAAAATTAAAAAAAAAACCCTTATTATTATTATCAATGTTTTTATAAGGAACGACTAGTGAAATTTTTTCCATAAAATCTCATTGTCTCAAAATAACCGATGTTGTATTTTGACCTTAACTGTGCCGCGGACTATGACCCAAAAACGTAATTCATGCCAGTGGTGTAAGCACTTCGGCATACCAAAATCCAAAAAAGTAAAGTCTCGCCCAGACTGTCGGTAGTCTTTTTTAGGTTGCCAATCGTCCCAGAAATCCAACCAAAAATTAATAAAATTGCGCTCAGACATACGCAATATATTTTTATACTCAAGATGAAATCGTGGACTGTCTATCTTCTTTTCTATTGGAAACCATGAAAAAAATCTTGACAGGCATTTTAGAGACGGGCCACAAGCAGTGCATTGTACATTAATCAATTTGCCTATCAGCCAGAAAAATCGATTATACGTGCACTTCAACATATGGTCAAAAAATTAGAGAAATCTATCCAAGTGCAAATAGGTTGCAGTGGGTGGATTTGTGGATATAGAGTGAGCCTTTGATAACACCTCTTACCAATACATTTCCAATTCAATTCTAAAGTGGGGCATAGTTCGCAGGACCTGGAGATGGATAAGGTTCATGGTAGCAAAATGAATAATAAAGTCCTCACTAGAAAATCAAACCCTCAAAAGATTACCCGCAGGGAGAGGTGTTATCACTATTACTACAATTGCGGTCAGTAAACTACTAACCAGACTCAATACATCTGGTATTGATACTCGAGGTTACTCCGACGATATAACCATCCTAGTACGAGGCAAGTTTGAAGACACCATTTCAAACATACTGCAGAGAGGACTAGACATGGTAGCACTCTAGTGCACAGAAACTGAATTAGGCGTCAACCCGAAAAAGACGACTATCGTTGCTTTCGCGAAAAGAAAGAATCGGAGCAAACTCAAAAGCCCAACGCTTTCCCGTGAAACGCTTTCCAGTGAGGTTAAATATCTGGGGGTACTCTTGGATGCTAAGAAGAACTGGAATGCGCACATTGAACGTACTACTGAGAAAGCTAGGATATCTCTTTGAACCTGTAGAAGCCTTCTTGGTAAAAATTTGGGGTCTAAAACCCAATATCGCGCACTGGATTTTACGGTAATAGTCAGTCGTCTTTTGTATAGTGGCGCAAGGCCTTACGTATAACTGCATATACCCAACTTAACAAACTGCAACGGTTGACCTGTACAATTATCTCTGAGGCAATGCGAAGTACTTCTTCTACAGCACAGATTTTAAATCTTTCACGTTTACACCTCTATGTACAAGGTTAGGTTAGGTGGGTACCTATTGGCAGAGATAGCTAGCACATAGACCGCTATATGCACTCTTAAAATTTTTTTAGTAAATTTACTACTAAAATAATAGGAAATTAAATTCCTACTATTACACCTGTTTGATTTTACTACATTATTATGTAATTCTTTACACCGCAAGTGTAGTATTTTTATATAAGAACGTAAGTAAAGTTACTATATGTAGTTGGTATTTTTGCATCCAGTTGGTTGTAGGATTGATGTAAATAATGTAAACATACATATATATTAATGCGATTTTACTTATTTCTGTGGTAATGTTACATGCTACATCATGCAGTTTTGCTCAAAATATGACGTACTTTTAATACATTTTTGTAGTAATAATTTACTCAGGTTAAATTTTCATCCATTAAACATATTGCTTCCACAGAGCTTCCTTTTCAGTTCCACCTTTTCTTTCACACAATTTAATAATAATAAGTTTTATAATATTTCTTTTAGTTTAATATGAATAAAGATTGCCAATTTCGTTCTGGTCTTAAATGTTAATGAACTGAACATGTACATAGTAAATATTTAAATTAATTGTCAGCGTTGTTGATTTTTATTATTAAAGTGTTAATTTTGTTAATATTATTAATGTGTGTTTTATTTCCTCTAAGGCATTTAGGATAATATTGAAAAAAGTATCTAAATATAAATTCAATTGATTGTGAAATTTCCTTAGGATATATCATATTCAAAATATAAAAAAAGCATATTATTTCCAAAATTAGGTGAATAAAGTTGAAAACATCCTCTTTTACAACAATGGATTTTTCAATAAATATGTACGCAATCTTCTTGTCACCTTCCAGTGTTAAATCTGATATAGAAAATATTAGGTTGAAAATTATTTAATTCAAAATTATATTAGAAGCTGCCACAATACCTGTAATGGCTAACCAAGGTGTATTTACTGGAATCTCGGCTTTTATTTCGTCCAATGTTGTTCCATACTGCATATAAGTTAGATATACAAATATATTAATATTAATTAGTTATAAAAGATATTGAACTTTTCAATATAGTAGACATACCGTAAAATGCTTGTAGACGAAATTTGAGTTCTCTCTAAAGTATTTAAATATACATTCAACGGTGTACACATCATCTCCTTTATCCCAAAGGCATTTCTCTATGTCACTTCTTTTGATTTTCAATTTATTTGTAACCTTTTTCTTATCTGCTACAAACTTTGTAATGAAATTTTCAACATTCAAGCTCATTAACTGATTAAAGTGTTGCGTTAAACAGGTCAAATCAAATAAATATGGCCATGTTTCCTTAATAAGCTGGACAGATGGTATTTCCTCTCAGTTATTTAAAAAAGTACGTTGAAGCGAAAAACAATCTTTCATGAAGTTAGTAATAATGTTCTTTTGCTGTGGCGATAGTTTTCTATTTGAGTTCAATTGCAAAAGATGTTGTCTTTTAGACTCTAGATCATCTTGGATTTCTTTTGAGACTATGCCTTGTGGTTGCCAGTTTTCACAGGTTTCCTGAAGTAAATTTGCCCTTCTACGTTCTTTACGCGGTATTGCTGGCTCTTGATTTGTCTTCTGCCTTTTGGGTATGCGATTCAAGAAATTATTCCTAAATAAGCACAGAATATCTCCTTGATTTAAATGTCTATGCAAGTACATGTGTTTATGGTACTTTTCTATGGAAATGTATTTTCTTTTACAAATGTTGCACATTTTTTACTTACACAGAAAATTTAAAATTGCGAAGTAATTCCAAATGTAACTTCCCGAGAAACTGGTGGTAAAAAAAAATTATATATAAATATTATAAACTAATTCACTTATCACCTCACACTTACTCCGAAAGATAAATCACCAAAAAATTAAGCGCAACTGAGAGACAACGACGCACCGGCATCAGTTTCAAACATTAAATGAACAAGAACGATTCTGTTCTTTAATTGATGCGATTTTGTTTTTCTGCAGCTACGCGATTCATTATTGTGACTTGGGACGTACTTTTACGCAAAATATTGCGTAACTTCGATATATTGACGTAAAATTAAATTAAAACTGTTCATATTTGCATAATCTGAAGTAAAATTATACAAAACATATGTAAATTTCCATAATATTTGTGTGAAAACGAAAAATGCATCTTTTTCAAGTAAATATTAACTTAAGTTTAAATTTTGTGACGAAAAATGCGTGATTTTACATCTTTCAAAGTTGTGAATTTACTTTCAGTTTTTAGAGTGTGGGTCCGTTGTGATCCCACTGCACCATGACAATCCGAGCCTTTCTGGCCACGGTTTTTTGCCCACGGCTGATGGGTGTTTTGGCTAATTTTCAAGAACAAACTGAGCCCAATTGGCCATAGTATTATTCTGACAAATATTTTGCCGTGTTTTTTTGGTGCGAAGAAGAGGAGAGTTGGAAGGAATTGTACGAGTAGAGAAGAAAGGGGATACTGAACTTAATCAGTTTTGGGAATCGGAAGGAGGATCAGGAATCGAGCCGGGTATGGCAGTGTACTAACAGGTGTTAATAGTAAAAAATTTTCAGTACTATTAGCTGTGATATGATCTACCAGAACAGCAAAGTTGCCTATAGCAAATCAACTACTGTTTCGCAGCTCTGATGGTGTTGATAAGAATGTAAACAGAACTCAAAAAAATTCACATAAATAAATTATGCCTTGAGTGAAAATTGAACCCCGTAGCAATTTTTTCAAGACCTAGTACACTACCACTGGACTACACCAGGCACTCTAGCCAGGCTCATAACGCACCGACTTCTTGCTTCTGAGGATACAGAAGCAAAGATAACAGCCTCCACAGGCCTAGTGAGAGAACTTGAAAGCGATCCTATTCTCGACATTGCGCATAATGTCATATGACTTTGAAATTCTATTGAAAGTAGTGTTCCAACCACGCAGACTGTACCTGAAAGGAACACTTATCTGGTATACATATATGGCTACAAGGCAAATGAGAGAGCTGTAGCAGGAGTATATGGACACAGACTAAGGTTCGATATATATGCCAGCCAAGTCAAATACGATCTTCCAAGCAGAAATTCATGCAATTGAACTATGAATCAGGGAAAACATTAGAAGAGGATCCAAGAATCAGAACATTCTCACTGACAGCAGAGCAGCACTTCTTAATCTACAAACATTTTGCTTTAGATCCTATTCAGCATGGGAGCGCTGACAGGAACAAGCTAGCGAACTCAAACACAGTTGTATTGGTATGGGTTTCTGGACACAGCGATATTGTAGGCAATAGGTCTATTCTTTTTGCATACACTTTCTACACTAGGTTACACTTTCTACCCTAATGCTGTTCTTTTTGTCGGTGTGACGTCAGAGATGGTTGTTCTTCTTGTCGAGTGTAGTGTACTCTGTGTACACTTTCCTACACTGGGTCGGGAGCAGGTGTAAGTTCTTCTTCTTTACCATCTGTCAAAATTGATGGCTGTAAGCAGATAAAATTGACTTTTTGAATTTGTGAAACTACTGTTTTGAATGAATACATGCACGAATATTGAATGGCAATAAATTTGCATTGATAAAAGTGAAAGAATAAAGCAAATAAAAAAGTTCGGAATTTTAGCTGTCACTTTTCTACACTAACCCGTTCTTTTTGCGCGATCTACACCCTACACTATCAGTGTAAGGTGTATTACACTGAAAGTGTAAGCTACACTAAAGTGTTAACTTAACCTGGCAAAAAGAACAAACCTAATGAGTCTGTGGGCGAGTTAGCTAAAAAAGAAGCTGACTTAAAGTTCATAGAACGAATGGCGTTCTGTGGAATGGTAACAGTGGCGGCAAAGGAAAGGCGGTTGTATTGACCTCCACTGAACAGGGACGGTGGGGTGCAGACAGTCCAAACTGTTCTTGAAAGGTCACTCAAAGAAACGAACCTCCGATTTGCTCGAAATGAGCCGGAATGTGGTTCGGCGCTTGACCGTGCTAATTACAGGACACTTTAAGCTTAGGTTCAGACAATATTTGCAGATTGTGTGAAGAAGAAGAGAAAACTGCAGAGCATGTTCTATGCCACTGCAAAAAAAATCGCACACAGAAGACCCCCCATGTGCGAAATGCCGGAGTCCAACCAGAGTTGCGTACACTGCCCAGAAGTGGCATTGCATTGTCCGCCAAGACTTGCACTCAAAGAAAAAATATGACTGTGGTAATATTTTGTGAAAACCTTACTATGGTTGAATTTATAGTTGCATGAGCCACGTTACAAGATGTAAGATAGTTCTGATAACTGATGTTATGGTTGTACTAACTTTATTGTCTTATTGCTCTAAACATAGTATGATTATGTCAATCATGAAAATATTTGTAATTTGATTATTGCAACTATAGTTATGTTTCTGAGAAATGAGTTATGATTGAATCAAACAAACGAAAACTTGTTGTATGGCTAACGCAAACATAGTTTTGGTTCTACCAACTTAACTTATGTTCTGTTCAACATTCAGTATCTTATGACTTGAGTTATGATAAATATATTCTAATTACGTCAATCATATAAATGGTTGTAAAAACTACAGAACATGGTTTTGAGAACTATAATTACGATCCTAAGAAACATTAATATGTTTGATTCCAACAGAGCTAAGGTTCAGACAAACAATGCTGTATGGTTCTTATAACCAATAACCATAATATAACAAATAACCAATAACCAAAATTGGATTCACTTCTCATTAAAAACTTACTTTCTTATTTCTTGTCTCTGTGTGGTAGAAAAGTCCCATCAAATGCCGAATTATTTGTCTTCCCAGATCGCTGAAAATGTATGAAGTCCGCATTTCTATACATCTAGAGGATTTTGTAATAATAAATTATAGTAATTGGAAAAACTGTGTATTTTCCTATGAATATTTTTATTTTGCAAATCTTCAAGAGTAAATTGTACTAAAAATTTATAGTAAGTTGAATATAAATATATTTTCATAACTTGAAAAATACTTAATATTTTCAATGTATAAAATAAGAAATTACATATATATATTTCTTAATTAATAACACTTCAATTTTAAAATTTCAACTTCACTTGAATACATTTCACTTGTAATGAACCTAAATCACGAACGATACCTTTCACTGTAGAAGAAATTATGGTTTTCGTCTTTTTATGACATATTTGTTTAATAATTGCGATAACTATAATATGTTTGTAATATCATCGCGCAAAATGATACAAACCATAGTATAGTTGTGAGAAATATTCAATAAATTTCTATAGTTGTACTAATCATGGAATATAGTGGCTGTTATCATAAAATACTTTTACATCATGTAACAAGCATGGTTAGGCCGACCTTATTAATTTAAAATCACCGAATATGTTTATTCCAACCATAGTTTGTTTGTGCGAATTATAAGCTATGGCAAGGACAACCATAACTATTTTAATATGGTTATAATAACTAAATTATGGTCTGGAATCACATTTTTTCTTTCAGTGTGTCGATCGGTATTGTTTTGGTACTGACAAACCATTTTGAAAAATGCGATTTGATTTTACTAACACACCTTGTACACTCTCGGACTCGAACCAGGGTCCCGTCACACATTAGTCCGCTACGCTACCCACTAGACCAATCTGAAACATTCTCGTAATAGAGTTGAAGCCGAATCAATTGATATGTTGAGAAACAAAAAATATTTCTATCAAGATGTCTCCAATACAGAGCCGACCGTCTAGCCAATGCCGAAAGAGCTTACACACCCAATAATAAGCCAATTCTTGGCCCGACACGGGTCTGGTGGCTTGCCAGTACCAAAACAATACCGATCGACAAGTCTTGGCGGACAATGCAATGCCAATTCTGGGCAGTGTACGCAACTCTTGTTGGACTCCGGCATATTGCACATGGGACTTATACTTCTTGAACATTACTGCCTAACACCATTGGGACTCATATCTAACTAACTCAAGAGCATAAAATACTTTATTATTAAAAAATAATAAAGTAAAATTATTGATATAACCATCCTGAGTGAGTTATAATGAGGTAGGACAGTCACAATAGGACCACTGAGGCCGCAGTAAATCTGGATTTTTTACTGCAATCTATCCAAGCTTACCGTCCTGACCTCCTTTATTTACCACTTGCTTTTCTTTCCCATCTGAACGAATAGATATTGAAAGCTGCATTATGTTTGCCTTCATTAAGTGCAATAAGCTAGCAGTAACCTTTAATTTAACTAAAATAAAGTGAGAACAGATTTTTTTCCAGCCTGTATTTAAGCCAATTACAGCTTTCACCGTCATTATTAAGTCCCGGACAATTGCTGCCTAAATGCCACTTACCCCGCAAAAATTTTAAACGTCTTGCACTACATTTTCATCTAATTTTTATCAATATATGATTCAATTAACAGCATTAATTTGCTTTTTATTTTCGTTACAGTTATGCGTCCGAAACTGGATTAATGCCCGACACGCATGCCGGTCATAGGTGAGTAACACATCCTCTTCTCACCACATCTATTTCTACGTATTCCTATAAGAAAAATTAAAAACAGTAATGGCCCTACGGTAACAAGAAGCTTTGAATAGAAGCGCAGATAATTGACGAGCGCTTAGCCGCAAAAGTCGCCAATGGATTTAATTCAAAGTCATCGCTTTAAGACCTTACTTACTGACCTGAATACCGTGATCAGTGAGTACACTACACATCGGACGTAAATCTTTCGAAGGTATCTAACTAAATCCGAAAGGCGTTTTCTTAGATTCTCCACGCGCTTCTTTTGCTCTTCCTACTGTTAGTTGCGCTGCGCACCAGCTACGTCGGCTTGGTCCAGTGTCTTTCTAATTTGCTCGTGCGAAAATTACTTGGCGTAATTAAGAGGTACAAAGTAGAGTGCAACCAGTCAATTCTTCGCCATCGTATTCTTCTTCCGCTTCTTAGTTAATTTGATCGGATCATAGGAAAGCCACTACGAGAGTAAAGATTAAGATGAATAAAATTCACCTTTAAACATGGTCTCATGCCCGATATCCAGCGGCAAAATTTCGCATTTGGATGGTTCGTCTTAGGCCCAAATGAAGGAAGTGGTTAAGCAGAATTTTGCGCGTGTTATTTTGCTATAATATTTTCCATTAAAGACCGTTTTATAGACTACCGGCCGATGAAAAAGAGTTACCTGTCATCGTTTATTGTTACCAATTTTTTTTTTAAATAAAATCAGCTAAGGCGTTTGGCTATCTTTATTTGATTTTTTTTCGCGGTGATTTCAAGACGGGTTTTACAATTTGAGATAAATGAACTTTCTTCATTTCTTTGCAATGACTCTATCAAAAGTCAGTTGGAAAACAGCAACAATATATCAGTTATTAAGGAATATCTTTAGAAAAGCTGAAGAAAAGAATGGCCAAGAAGCCACCTGCCCACCTTGAGGTATTTATATAATTTTTTTTCTTTGTTAGCAACAATTTTTATGAGAAGTACCATTACGTCTCCATCTAGCTTCTAGTTTTTTATGCATTTAACCGCACGTTGATGGCACAAAGATGAATAATCACCGCTTTACTAGATGTTCCTTTCTCTAAGATTTCAATGAAATTAGCGATAGTACGAAGTTAAGAAGAGCACTGTAACAATCAGCCATATAAATATTATGTCATGGATAAAAGACTGCGGTCATTATTTACAGGCAGCTATTATTGCGTGAAGTCGACAGCTTCATTGAGAAAAACGTTTTTTTTTTTCTATGAAGCTAATTTAGAGATACCCTATTAAATTGAATTCACTTCAGTTTGCCATTATTAGACTTCCCATTGATATTTCCTTATTTTAGCCCAACAAAAAGCTTCTAATTCATTTTATAAATAATTATACCATAATTAAGTGAAAGACACGAAATGAAAAAAAGAACAAAAAGTAAAGGACTTAAAAATATGGAAAAAGTTTTTAATCTAGGTTTGGTTAGGTTATGGTGGCAGCCATCCAAACTATGGATCGACTTCGGTTAGTCCATGACACCTTAATGAAGTCCCATATAGGGAGTTATCGTAGCATTGCTACAGGGGAAAGCTAGTCGAACCAGCCACAGGTGCAAATGAACTTGGCTAGTTCATCAATTCATGTTCCAGCCATGTCCCCGAGTCTGGAGAAAAAGTAGCTGCCCATGGCTCTGAACCTACAGCTGGCTAGCTGGGGACACTGAAAAAGCAGATGCCTAAAACTTTCTTCTTCTTCTCCATTTCTGCAGCTTCTGCAGAAGTCATTATATTGAACGCCTAGGTGTTGTGCATGCCTGCCAAAGAGATAGTGTCCCGTTATGACTGCCGTATTGATACGGGTTTCTATACGACTTCTTTTCTGATCGGCAGTCCGTCTAGGATGTATTACTGGCCATAGCTGCCTGGAGGTTTCACACGTAGTTAGGTTAAACCATTTACCATTGGTCAGCTCCATTGCCTTTCTGTCAAGATTGCTCTTCACGTAAGTGAGGGGTATTCTTACCCCTCACTTACCTTACCCTTGCCAGTTCATCGGCTGCCTCATTTCCTGGTATACCTTTGTGTCCCGGAACCTAGCACAGGAAAATCTTATGAGCTGCTCCCAATGTTTTCAGACGCTCCCTACACTCCCTCACTAGCTTAAACTTGACTAGGTTGGAGCTTAGAGCTTTCATTGCTGCTTGGCTGTCTATGTAAATCTTTATACACGCCTCTACGCAGAATTTAGTATATCCACTGCACTGCTTACGGCAAAAACCTCGGCTTGAAAAATACTGCAGTAGTCCGTCATACGAAAGGATACTTGAACATTCATGTCGGCTGAAAAAATCCCTGCCCCCGTTCCAGTATCCATTTTTGACCCATCCGTGAAAACAGCAACTTCAGATTCTCTTATCACTTTTTGATAACTACACTCAGTCTCCCCAGTAGGGAAAAGAATATGGAATCCTGTATCGAAGATTAGACACGGAATTATGTAGTCGGTGAGTTCGCTAAGCCTACAGTCTGGAAATAATTAAAGAATTTTGCTATGCCCATAATCCGCAGATTTCCAGCAGCCACCAGACTCTTTTAGTCTCAGGGCGCTCTTGCAGCATTCGTGATTTGAATATCAGCAGCAGCATTCGTGACTTGAATATCTATAATCTCCATTGCAGCTGTTGGCGTTGATTGCAAAGCGTCCGTGATGCCTAAGCAAGCCGCCCTCTGCACTTTCGTTAGACTATTCTTGTGCATGGTTTTGTCCAGGGCTGTCCACCATACCAAGCCACCATAAAGAAGAATGGGTCTTACGATAGAGATGTACATCTAGTGAACTATTGCGGGCTTTATTCCCCATTTCTTGCCAAAGGCCTTCTTGCAAGTATAGAAGACAATTGTTGCTTTCTTGACGCGCTCATCAGGTTTCTCTTCCAGTTAATCTTAGCGTCAAGAATGATTCCTGGGTACTTAGCTTCAGTTCTAAGCTCCAGAATGGTATTGCCTATTTGTGGAATTGCTCTCTTTCGAGTGAAAAAAACTAGCTCAGTATTTGTGGGGTTCACCCCCAAACCACAACTTGCCGCCCATTTGTGCAATTTCCGTAGTGATCCCTGCACTAGTTCAGCTATCGTGGGTAGAAATTTGCCAGATACCAGTATAGGTCATCAGCGTACGCTTCCACTTTGATCCCGTCCCTCTCGAGCTGGGATAAAATAGGATTGACAACTAGTAGTACCCAAAGTTGAGGTGATAGAACTCTCCCCTGCGGGGTACCTCTGGACACAGTTTCAGATATTTCATTCTCACCAATGGATACATATATCATTCTACTTTCGAGCATGCCGTCGATCCAGTTGGTAATGCCCAGATCAGCCCCTGCATTCAGCAGAGCTTTCCGAATGGCATCCCTCTCAACGTTGTTAAAGGCTCCTTCAACATCTAGAAAGACACCCATTGTGTATTCTTGATTATGCAGCGTACTCTCTATGGTCCTTACTACCTCATGTAGAGCGGTTTCTACCGATTTACCTTTCGTGTACGCATGTTGTGCTGTAGAGAGAGTGTTCACGTCCAGATTGCATCTAATGGAGATCTCGAGCAACCTTTCTAGGGTTTTCATCAGAAAAGAGGTTAAGCTAAAGGGTCTAAAATCTTTAGCCATTGTGTGGCCCCGTTTACCCGCCTTAGGTATAAATATTAATTACTGTAACCCGTCTGCATGCAATCGGAACGTACGAGTAGTATAAACTTCTATAAATTACTAGACGCGTACCGCGGCTACGTTCACGTTTGTTTGGTGCTATACTATCGTTACTCCCGTTGCTTCCATTTCTCCCATTGCTTCCATTTCTCCCGTTGCTTCCTTTGCTCCCGTTGATCCCGTTGCTCCCATTTCTCCCGTTGCTTCCGTTGCTCCCGTTACTTCCATTTCTTCCGTTGCTTCCATTTCTCCCGTTGCTCTGTTGCTCCGTTGCTCCCGTTCAGTCATACAAGTGGGTCTCCATGAGAAGTTCTAACGTTTCCCTGTTGTTCCCAGTCCACGTATAATCTAGAAAGTTGAAAGTTTGAAATGATATCTATACATTATAATGATATAGAACACCTACTTAATACGGGTAAGTACTGGATTCATACCTGGAAGATAATATTGGAAAAAAATCGAGCTCGTTCTAACTACTTCATTCTTGACCAAGCTGTGAGTAAAATATTTCAAAGATTCCGGGGCTTGTAATTAGGTAAAAAAAGTCTGTTCTAACCCCAGATTAATGTTGAATTTATATTGCTATTTATGTGACGATTATAAAACAGTCTCTAAGTACAAAATAATAAACAAACTTTCACATCTGAAGCTAACTTAAAAAATCGACCAACAGTATGGGAGCATCTTCAATCAAAGTCCGGGACGTTGTTGTTGTTGCTTGGTGTTCAAGGAAGACACGCATCAAAGCAGCGTATCTTAGATAAAAAGAGTAAGAGTAAGCTGGACACTCGAGAAGAAAACGTTCCGTTGTGTCGTCGCTCTCGTCGCAAGCAGTTCCCATGGGGTCGTCAATAATTCTCAGTCTGACCAGGTGTAGGCCACACAAGTTATGCCCTGTGAGGACCCCAACCATACTACCACATTCCTTTCTGATTAATTTGAGAAGAAAAGTAGCGGTTCGTCCACTTGGTCCCTCAGCGAGGTTTCTGGATTGTCGCATTCCCGGAAGAAGCCGCCATCTGTCAATGTGTGATTTACTCACCCACTCAGCAATGGCAGCCCTAAAAGAGGCAACCGGCACACCGAAAACTGGTTCTGGTCCGACCATGACTGACTCCGATCCAGCCTTTGCTAATGCATCAGCTATTTCATTGCCATTTACACCCTTGTGGCCTGGAACCCATATGAGCTTTAATGCGTTGAATCTGCCAACAGAATTCAACCGTCGTTTTCCCACGCATACCTTATTTTTAACCAAACTGGCAGATATATGCACTAAAAGTCGCATATATACGTGAAACATGTCCCGACTGCGCGATACTACTTACTGTGCTTATATAGAAAGTCCCTAGAAAAAACTCCCCCACTCGAACATGCTTTCCTAAAGTTTTCTATTCTTTCTCTAGGAATGAAAATAAGAATTTTTTGCTTTGACCGTCACCAATTCCACACCACCTCAAATATTTTTCTTTTCTTCTATCCAGTAGACGTCATGAAATGTTCACTAATATATATTTTTTTTTAATTTCACAGGAATCCATATCTTCTCCATAATGCGGAGTAGATGGCTAGTCACCGCCCTAGTCTTACTAGTATACCAAATAGTCTTAACTTTAGCAGCTATCAATAGTCATAGTAGTCAACATTTTAAAATTAGTCCGAAACCATGCGAAGTAAACGGCTTAGACGGAACATGTATGTTCGTATGGGAGTGTATAAAGTCGGAAGGACAACATGTCGGCATGTGCGTTGATTCATTCATGTTCGGATCGTGTTGTTCTCATAATCTAACCGAAAATGTCATCATACCACAGACATTTTCATATACTAGACCAACTAAGCCGATCGGACACAGGCCTAGGCCACCTGTTACACCGCATCGGCCAAGTATAAGGTAATACTCGTATATTTAATTTTTTTAGGTGATATATTTTCTCAAAAATGTTGTTCACAGTGGCTTGACAACAATAGAACGGCCACATGGTGCTGGAACTTTAGTAATACGACCGCATAGGCCGACACATCAAAAGCCTCTAATGGCTAGTACAACTATGAAATTACCTAGTCTTTCCAGCACAGTAACTGATTTAGATACAGCAGCTAGTGTGGCAGGAAGTAAGAATTTAAATCAGTGTTTTGAAGAAATTATTTACGTAATTCGGCAACATTTTAACAATTTCTAGGTATGTGGAATACTTCACCCCAAACTACACAGTGGCATATGACCACCGAACCAAATTTCATAACGCGGCCTCGACCTCGACCACCAATTTGGGATAAGCCGACGTCGTTACGACCGAAACCTTCGAAACCAACGAAGAAGCCCATTAGTACGGAACGTCCTACACCATCAACCACACATCATCATGAAAGTTACAGTACACGGAAGCCGACAACATTAAAACCAAAACCACAGGTAATTCTAATCAGGAATGGGCCGACATAAGAAAATTATCCAAAATTGTCTTCAAATTTTCTAGCCAAAACCAACAAAACCTCCACAATCAACTACAGTAACTGCCAGCACAGTTCTACCGCCCACAACAGTCGGAACTCAAGTTAACTTCCATCCGTCATCGTCGTCGACCTCAACTTCGTCAACAAGAATACCATCGACTACTTCTCGACTGCCAACGTCTTCGTCGACAGAACCCATAACGCCGGCCTTGACTGTCGAAAGTAATGATATCCTTGAACCAACCAGGGGTCCTTCAATAACAACCGTATCGGCTGCTAAGAGCGTTGGTAAGTAGCAAAGCCCCCCATACCCTCGCTATGGAATATCCTTTAATGTTATTAACATCCTGTAGATTGTGGAACTCCTCCGATGTTTGCTCGTCCTGAAACACGAATAGTTGGAGGTAAAAATGCTCCTTTCGGGCGATGGCCCTGGCAGGTGTCCGTAAGAAGGACATCTTTCTTTGGGTTTTCTAGCACACATCGTTGCGGAGGAGCCTTAATCAATGAAAATTGGATAGCAACGGCAGGTCATTGTGTCGACGAGTAAGTACAACAATATTCTTGTTATGATGGAGTTATTTCTGGTTCCGGCTTTTATGTAATTTTTGTAAGCGTAATGTTCACACATTCGCTACGATAACTGTTCGAAATTTGAAAGACTGTGTTGTATGTGTGCATTGATTTTAATTAATAACTTTTAAAAAACCTGGACTAAATTTCCAATCTTTCAAACTTCACTTTTTCTTCCAGCTTGTTAACATCGCAAATCCGGATACGCGTTGGAGAATACGATTTCTCGCACGTCCAGGAACAGCTTCCATACATCGAGCGAGCTGTTTCAGCGAAAGTTGTCCATCCCAAATATAACTTTTACACCTACGAGTATGATCTGGCGTTGGTGAAACTGGAACAACCATTAGAATTTGCAGACCACGTTAGTCCGATATGTTTGCCAGCAACTGACGATCTTCTAATCGGTCAGAATGCAACAGTTACCGGATGGGGAAGGTTAAGTGAAGGAGGAACTCTGCCGTCTGTTCTTCAGGAGGTACGTACGCAAAAAAATAAAAAAATATATTTCAAATCATATTCAACTAATTGGAGAATCTTTTCGTTACAGGTATCTGTTCCAATTGTCAGTAATGATCGTTGTAAGTCGATGTTTCAACGTGCTGGCCGTCAGGAGTTCATTCCCGAAATATTCCTATGTGCTGGCTATGAAACAGGTGGTCAAGATTCTTGTCAAGGCGACTCTGGAGGACCTTTACAGGTTAGTAGCATAACTTGTGTGCCCCTTAAATTATTTTTTTTCCATAACAAACAAATTTCTAATAATGAAGTGATGGATATATTCAACGTAACTAGCTTGAGGAAGAGTTTCCACTTTTCACCCATATGAACTTATATAGGGTGGTTTTTTAGAGGTATAGAATTTCTTTTTTGAAAAGAAGACATATGTAATTTACCAAATGGCAAAATTTTTACTTTTTTTAAAAGATTAGTTTATGGCATTTAATTGTTAAAAACAATTTCGGGCATATGACCACCGCGACTACGTCTAATGAACACCATCCGATCAGTTCAAATTTTGGTCACTTTTTTGAGCATTTCTGGCCTTATCTCATCAATAATAATCAATGGCACAATAGCCCAAATTGGGCCCCTTGAGGTAATGCTAGATTTACCAACGGGACACTAGGAAGTGAAGTGGTCAGTCACACGCTCGTCCGTGATTATTACCCCGATTTTTAACTCAGGTACTCATTTACAGCTGAGTGAACTGGTAGTCCGGCACCCAATCCCATTCTCGAAAATTACTTGTCGCCAAGCAGATTCGAACCTGGTGTGCCGAAGGTAAGTGCTCTAGCCACTAAGCCACCCAGACTACTTATCTCATCAATAACCCGTCGAATATTGGCTTCTAAATGTTGAATCGTCAGCATAGACCAGTGATTTGATGTATCCCCACAAAAAGTAATCCAATGGTGTCAAATCACACGATCTAGTCGGCCAGTTGACATGATTTTTTCACCATATAATTGACGCAGCGATCTGTGAGTTTGCCGTATAGATGGCGAATTTCGAAAATAAATTTCCACAATTTGTAAACGTTGTTCTGGTCTAAAGTCCCCCATAGACACGCGAGCATGTTGGCGCAAACATAGGTTTGCGCGAGCCAATTCGCTCGTGTATGGCATTGTTGGCCGTTTGCGCAAACATGCTCGCCCAAAAACAAAATATTTTGATTTTTCAGCGCCAGCATGCTGGTGTTGGCCATATGTTCTCACGTGTGTGGTGATGTTTGTGCAAACTTCAGTGGTCAGTTGTTAAATTGCAGTCGTTGAAGGTAGTAGTACAGTCGTTATCGAGGCTTTATTAATGAATTAGGGATATAAAATAATATTATTTAATTCAATAAATATTTATTAGTTTTTTCTTCTTATGCCTATCATTTTCTAATTTATAATGTAAAGAACATATAACTTAATTGTCGGCGCTTGTCCGAAACAACAACTCATCCGCGCACGGAAGAGTTTTACCAAGGTTGTAAGTTGTAATGCTTGGTATGGCGTTACATGTGCCTTATTCTTCTACAGCCTTCCGAGAAAGAGCACAGTAAATAATTTTTACAACATTTATCGTTGGCAATTTGTTGGCAATCAAAAAAGTGTAAAATTAAAACCGAATGTAATTTTCCATTTCAATGGCTAATCCAATTAAATTCGGTTAGTAAAATTACATACGTATTGTAAATGCGCTTTCAATATAAAATGTAATAGCAAATTGTGGTTGTAATATTTACAAACAAAATATTTGAAAATAAATGCATGTATCGTAATATTTTCCATTGATTAGATTTAAAAATCCACTTTTGCTATTAATTTAAAATCTGAAACGTAGTTAGTCCATAGGGTGTCGTAAGAATGAAAAGGCCATAATGAAGTTTTTAATCAAACATTTATTTATTCCAGTTTAATATGTAATAGTTTTACTTTATTATTTCAATAATACAGTATTGTTATCGATTTTTAAAAAAAAAAAATTTGCTACCCTCAAAATTTTTTTTTTCACGTTTCATGACGAGTAGACACGAAAAAAGCAAAAAAAAATTTCCGTCCGTCTGTCCGCCGTACGCCGTACGTCTACTGGTGTACGCAAAATTGTTGGAAGGCTCGTAGCACCCAAGCCCTACAAGCTATTTAGTAGAGTGGGTAGGCCCCTTGAAGTGACCAAATTTGGACAGGTGGGGGTGTGAGGGGGGAGGAGGGGGAAGCGTTTTAGACGGAAAATTTTGGTTTCTAGATCTCAGTAACCGCTTATGCTAGGAAGCTGAAATTTGGAATTTATATAGAACTTTGGTAGTGGACCCATTTGCAAAAAAATTGCCGATATAGGTGAAGGGGTTCGGGAGTGGGGGGAAAAATAATGCGTCCGAAACGCAAAAAAGGTGAGATCGACACATTCTAAAATCCATATCTCCTAAACGGTTAATGTCACAAAATTGAAACTTAATGAATATCTGTAGGTATACTAGGAGAATAGATCGGAAAATTTGAGTGGGGGCAGTGGCGTCCGGAGGTGGGGGGTGAAAAACTTTAGATTACGATATCTCATGAACCAATTATACTAGAAAAATAAAATTTGGTTTGTGTATAAAGGTTGACAGATGCAGTTTGCTGAAAGCCAAGTTTTTCAAGGGGGCGGTGGAGCATGAAAGTGGAGGGGATAAGAATTTTTTAAAAAAATCACGTCTCATATCTCAAGAACAGTGTAAGATAGATGCTTCAAATTTTTACCAAAAGTAGGCCTAATAGACCCCTAGCGGAAAACAAAATTTAGGAAGTGAGGGTGTAGAGGGTGAGGGTGGGGGAGGGTGAAAAGGAAAAAGTTCCAATTTTAATATCTCAAGAACCTATAATGATATAAAGCTGTAGTATTTGGATAGAGCTATATTAGTAGCATCTTGAAAAAATATAAATTTTTTTAGGGGTATTATTGTACAGGGGTGGGGGGTGTTTTTCCTATCTATAGAACGGCTTATGCTACAAAGTTGAAACTCGGTACGTTTATGTAAATCAACTAGAAAACTAATTTAGATAAAAAAAAATTTCAAATTTCCATTGGCGTTCAGAGGGGGGGCAAAATAAATGATCAGTGAAAATGGAATGCATATATTTTCACGATTTTCGTCATATCTATTAGGTCTTCCCAAATATTGAATTCATTTTTATTCTACGGTTTCTTCATATAAATACCTAGAAAGTGTTTTAAGGATTTTTTTAAATTCGACCCCTAAGGGGTTGCGAAGGGGGTTGTAAACCTGTTCACGAATTCTACTATATCCCCACGTCTTATCAGATATCGAATAGCTTTTCAGTTTCACGTGGCCATGTCTCATGAGATATCAAGTTGCTTCTTATGAAATCGTCTAAAAACGTGTTTCACAATTTTTTCGAAATTCAAACCCCAAGTGGAAGTAATGGGTTTGTATACGCTTTAACAATTCTTCACATCTCTTAATTCTGATAAGGCATCAAATTCGTTTTTGCTTCTATGGGCTTTTAGTGTACATAATATACCGAAATTCGAATAGTCTACACGGACTTTTTCAATGTTTAATCGGTTAAAAATCTCTATTTTAAATATTTTTATATTAAGAACAAAAATAATTTTCCAAGAAATCTAAAAATCTTGGAGCAACTCATGATACACTCCGACTTTGACCGCTCCCGAACTTTGACCCGAAAAATAATAAAGTTTCGCCCAGACCATTGGCAGATTTTTTTTACTGTTAGATGCAGTATAAATTGAGTAACTTTCAAAAATATAATATATAAATTCAAAAAATTAACACGATAATCAATTAAATTCAATGATTCAAATTAGAATTTGAACTACACAATTCAATTTTTATACTCTAGCTGAAATCATATAGAGTATTATAAGTTTAATCCAGCCCAAAAGTTTGTAACGCATAGAACCAAGCCTCGGACGAAAAAAAGTTATATATTATTTTTTGTTTATTTGTGGCCAAAAACCTCAAATCCGCCTGACGTTCGTCCGTCCGTCCGTCCGTCCGTCCGTCTGTCCGTGAACACGATAACTCAAGAACGCCTTCACCTAGGATCTTGAAATTTTGAATCTGGATGTTTGGTTGAATTTGTAAGGCTAAGTTCGTTAACGGGCAAAATCCTCCTACTCCTTCGGGTAGCTGCCATACAAAATGTCCTTAAAACACGTGTTCAAGAATATTGGTCGATAACTTCAGAAGGGTTTAAGCTACGACATTGAAATTTTGTATGTGTTATTTTTCCAATAGTTGGAGCTAAATATATGATTACGAAGAAAATCCTGTTAGTCCTTCGTGTAGCTGCCATACAAATATCCTGTCAAAATGTATTCACTTAATTTACGAAACTCACTATAACTCAAGTAATCTTTTAGCTACGAATTCGGAATTTTGTACAAGTTAGTTTTGAGTAAAAAGAAAGTTCGAGTTTACTAATCAGCGAAATCCTTTTTCTCCTTCTGGTAGCTGCCATACAAAATGTCCTTAAAACACGTGTTCAAGAATATTGGTCGATAACTTGAGAAGGGTTTAAGCTACGATATTGAAATTTTGTATGTGTTATTTTTCCAATAGTTGGAGCTAAATATATGATTATGAAGAAAATCCTGTTAGTCCTTCGTGTAGCTGCCATACAAATATCCTGTCAAAATGTACTGACTTAATTTACGAAACTCACTATAACTCAAGTAATCTTTTAGCTACGAATTCGGAATTTTAAACAAGTTGGTTTTGAGTGAAAAGGAAGTTCGAGTTAACTAATCAGCGAAATTCTTTTACTCCTTCTGGTAGCTGCCATACAAAATGTCCTTAAAACACGTGTTCAAGAATATTGCCGATAACTTCAGAAGGGTTTAAGCTACGTCTTTGAAATTTTGTATGTGTTATTTTTCCAATAGTTGGAGCTAAATGTATGATTATGAAGAAAATCCTATTAGTCCTTCGTGTAGCTGCCATACAAATATCCTGTCAAATAGCCTTCACTTAATTTACGGAACTCACTATAACTCAAGTATTATTTTAGCTATGAACTTGAAATTTTGTACAAATTAGTTTTGAGTGAAAACTAATTACTAATCAGCAAAATCCTTTTACTCCTTCTGGTAGCTGCCATACAAAATGTCCTTAAGACACGTGTTCAACAATATTTTTCGATAACTTTTGAACGCTTCAAGCTACGAATTTGAAATTTTGTACACGTTCATTTTTAAATGGTTCTAAGGAAAAGGATAAACATGTAAGGAATCGAGTGAGTCCTTCCTGCACCTCCCATGTGAAAGTCCTTCAAAAAGGACATTTTTTTCGATGACTTACCCAGTTCAAGGTATGAAGTTAAACACTGAATATTGTCTTTTAGTTTTGAGTAGCAATCTCATGACAGTCCTTAATAAAGGACATACAACATGCACGCACGTAATTCTACTTTATCCCCAACTACAATATAAATCGGAGTTCAGTATTTATCTAGAGTATTATACGATTGGCTTGCAGCCGATCGTGACTGCAGTATGTTTTACTGTGAGCTTTATACAAGATCGGGTTAGATTTTATATTTTAAATTATTTTTTGAAATAAAACATAATAGTTTTATTTCACTATAGTTTTTATTTGCGTGGTCTTTGGTCACTAGTTGGCGAAGATCTCTCTTACATATTGGTTAGTTTCCTCTTTATAGGATATGAAAAACGTATTATGAAAATAAAATGCATTTAAGTAATAACTGAAATGGATAATAAAAAGGATTTGGGTAATAAAAAGAAGGGGTACAAAAACCTTAAAAGGCAGGACATAAAAGGATTTTTGTCAGACATAATTTTCGTTTCCTCTTTTCTTTTTTTCTCTACTAGTATAACTAGAACGGCACAGGGACACGTTCTTTCCATGGTGGAATCCAATAAGCAACTGAGGCTCGCCAACATGCTCGCTGGTGTATGAGCTACAGATAGTGTTTGCGCAAACATATGTTTGCGCCAACATGCTCGCGTGTCTATGGGAGCTTAAGTCTTTCCATGATAATTTGCCAAAACATACTAAACGGAAATGTTAAAGATACCAGTCAAGTTTGACCGGTATCTCTACAGAAAAAACTATTCCTTAAAAAAACACCCTATACAAAGCCCGGAGATATTAGTGGGTTGCATGGCCATGCGTTCTTTAGGTAGTTTCCTAATCAGCTTACTATCTGAAAATTGACACCCAGGTTCTTGAGCTAATAATCTGAGAGTCGCCTTCTTAACCAGCATTGGGTTATATTTGCTCTAGTTTGTTTTCCTTGCAAAGAGAATTAATTCAGTTTTGGGGTCTAAGGGGTAGGCCACATCTGTCCGCCCAGTAAGAGACCGGGTTAAGAACAAATTGCACAACCATCACTAGAACCGAGAGGAATCTGACCGACTGATGAATCTGAATCTGACCAAATCATCGTCGTGTTACATGCCTTATAAACCTTCTTTATCCGTTTTACCTTTAAAATGCTAAGCTCATTTCGTCGAACGATGTTACTACACTTCTACCGCGGATTCAAACCTAGTCTTTCATAAATGACTTGGTTATTAAACAAAAATTTGCGATACATATGTCCATCATAATCAATGGCGCGACAGCTCAAATCGAGCCTGGATCTTTAGGATACATTGTCTGAATTCATCTCGGTTCAGCGCACGCGTCCTCCACTTTGTGTATCTAAGAAGCTATCTGCAATCTGCGTCCACTGAGTCTTCGTATCTTTTCCGCGGTTCTCCCACCGGGCGTTTGCTCTGAGCTCTACCTTTCAGTGTGCGTTGGGAATTCTTCCGTCATCCATTCGGTCTGCATAGCCTGCCCATTGTAGCTTACAAAATTTTATAAGGGTCGATGCGGCTGGATCGTCATAGATATTATACAACTCATTGTTGTATCGGATACGCATTCATTGCCTTCTATTACAGACCCCAACATTTGAAGAATTCGTAGTTCGTAGGGTTTATTGATATTTCAAGCGCTTGGTTGAGAAACCATGTTTAGCTTGCATATAGTAGCATAGCAATGAAAAGGCAGACGAGCTCGCCAGAAGGGGGTCGGAGATGAGCATAGAGCTAGCTGATGAATCGATTCTATGTCCCATTGAACGTGTAAAGGGAATGATTTATATAGAAGCCCCCAGACAAACTGAAGGGGCTTGGTCGAGTCTTTCGGGTTGCCGGCAAGCTAGAATGTGCTGGCCGAAACTTGATAAGAGGAACTCTAGTTTCATACTGTCAATGGGTTGGAACGCTTGTAGACAACTCATAGGGGTCTTAACGGGGCACTGTCCTTTTGGGAGACATGGAGAAAGACTGGGAATACCCATGGCTGATCTATGTCGCTGTGGTGATGAGAATGTAGAACCAACACTAGAGCATCTAGTGTGTGGTTGTGAAAGTCTGGCTCGTACCAGATATCGATACTTGAGGAAATTCTTCCTGATCGATTTATCAGAACTTGCAATTATACCTTTATGGAGAACTGCTCTCTTCATAAAGAATAGCAATATTTGGAATCAATAATTAAGAGTCCGGTTTTATACGAGGGGAACACAATGGATCCTTAGTGATCTCTCGTGATGCGCTGTGGCACAGTGCTACAGTTCACTCCTCTAAACCTATACTAACCTAGTACCATAGCTCTTATTATGGCATTGTATATGCGAAGTTTGCCCTACCTGTGCCCTTTTTTCGATTTTAAGATTGGAAGGACCTTGAAATAAGTTTGCTAGTGTGATCCATTGTATTACTTCGTCCCGTTCGCCATCTATCACAAGGTGTGATCCCAACTATAAGAAATGGACCACATTCTCCAGGTTGTAGTCACCCATGGTCATATTTTGTCTGGTTGACGCATTTCTTCTTGTTTGGGTCATGAACTTGGTCTTGTTTTCATTGACCCTTTACCCGACATCCTTTGCCGTTGAATCTTGGGACTTCCTTCGCGTCTGGTATAAATCTGCCCATGATATTTATCTCGTTCGCGTACCCTACTATTTGAGTGGACTTGATTAATAGGGTACTCCTGGTATCAACGGGTATCTTTCTGACGACATATTCTAGAGCAAGATTGAAAAGTATGGGAGTGAGTCCACATCCTTGCTTCAAACCAAATTCTGCTCGGAAGCCTTGGGTGAGCTTGTTTTGTATCCTTACTTAGGATTTAGCGTCAGTCATGGTTATTTTGGTCAATCGAATGGGTTTTGATGAAATTCCGAAGTCAACCATTATCTCATTTTCCGATCTATACTATCGTATGTAGTAGTAGATCTGTTAAGGACATTCGCCCCGACCTTATGTATTGGAGTTCTCCCGACAAGTATTCGGCCGTCGCGTGTCTGGGGGTGTGGCGTTTGCTGAGTCGGAAATGTCGCAGCCGACAATTTTGGTGTGACGGCTCAAGTCGCAGCCATCGTCTTTGCGTCAGCCTGAGTTGTTTAGCCGTAATACATTTGCCCACAGATCCTCCGGATCTGAAACCACCTTGATATTTGCCGATAATACTTTCTGTATAAGGCTTTTGTCGTTTCTCAATTACTTTTGTTAGTATTTTGTTGGATGTACACAACAATGCATATCGCCGTGTCGGAACAACAGTGACGCAACTGCAATTTTAAAAATTTTTTGTTTTCACATTTCAATATTTTCTGGTTGTGCTATTCTTGCATAAAATCGTTCCCCGTTGTTTTAAACGAACGTGCTCTTGATCTAAGCTGTCTATAGTAACTATTAATAAGCTCGTATGGCTTGTGGGCAATTGTCAAAAATGATATTGTTTCTCCGAAAAAAATTAGAATTTTTTGCAGTTGCGTCACTGTTCTTCCGACACGGCGATATGTTGTTTAAGGTAATTTCGATGTAAAAGATTCCCAAGATTGACTTGTAGCATGTCAGACTTTTCAATATAGTACGAACTACATTGTTTCCTGTTTCCTCCGAACTGCTCTTCAGGTTTGCTTTTTCGCAAATGCTTACGCTATCCAGATTTATTTCTGACTATGAGGTCGATGACAACTACAGGACGAAGATAGACCTGTCGCCAATTCCCCCCCTCCCCCCCTCATCGACGACAGTCTTTACCCATCTTCAGTTCTTCACGATTTTCTATTGAAACTTCCACGATAAAAAATGTATTGTTATCGCAGTGGTGCAGAGTAATTAGTACGCTATTATAGCTGTCATATTTGATGTAAAGGTTACATAGGAACTGAAACAGATACATATTTGGAAATGGTGAGGGTAGAGATATTAATCTCCCAAAGCCCCTCTAAAATCAGCACTGCCCAGTATATGTATTGAATAAGTTAGAAGGTTACGTACCCCATACCTGAACCTATTTTCTACTGCAGATAGAAGTTCACCGAGTCTATTACTTGTATCACAAATAATTATGACAATATGAATGAACCTTGTTTTTCAAATAATTAGTTATAGCAACCCCAAAACATATTATTCCTTTCTAATACCTTTACACCAACCAAGTTATAAAGTCTCTTCCGCATTTTTCGTAAATTATAGTAACGCAAGTTTGACTTCACCCCCGTACGCCACTGTCTCGCTCAAAAAAAAAGGTTTTTACATATTCGCGGCACAGTTTTTTTTGAAAAGTTAATTAAACAAACATTGAAATTAATAAACTGCCAATATAAGTACAAATATCGAAAATATTATTCATATAAAAAGCCCGTGCGTATGTAACCAGTGTAAAGTGGTTGGGGTTGAATATCAAAAAAATTTTAAATTCATTTTCATGCGATTACACAAGAGGCCAATAGAAGTAAAAACCAATGTGCTACATTATAAGACCTAAGAGATATGACGAAATTCGTAAAAATTTACATTACATCAACCTGGGGGTTGTATTTCGAAAAATCGTGAAATAAGTTTTTAGGCATAAAATGGATGAAAAGATTAAACCAATTTGATATCTCATCAGACCTTGGTGATATTGCAAAATTTGTGAAAACGTATGCAACCCCCATACTTTCCCTTGGAGGTTGACTTTAGAAAAATGGTGAAATTAATTTTTTTTGCAATTACATGAAATGCCCGTGAAAATCAAAACGAATTTTGCGTTTCATCATACCTGAAAATTGTGAAAGCGGTTGCAACCTCCTTACACCCGCTCCCGCTTGGGATCTGAATATTTGAAAATATCGTAATTAACTTTTAGGGGATTATTCAGAACAGTCAAGAAAGTACAAATTAAAAAAAAAAATAATAGCAAAATAAATTCGTAATTTAAAAAAAAAAAGAAAAATAAAATTAATTTTATTTTAAAGGGTTTTTGAAAAAATTTTTTCCCTGAAAATGTCAAAAACAATAACTAAGAATTAAACTAGTCTGCAAACATACTAGCATAAAGAATTAGAACTAAGCTCTAAAGATAATTTAATCTAAACCCTTCACTGTTATGAAAATGTAAAAGCAAACTTGTATATAATCATGAAATATAATTATCTATCTATCTATCTAATTATACTCTAGATGAAATCATATAGAGTATTATAAGTTTAATCCAGCCCAAAAGTTTGTAACGCATAGAACCAAGCCTCGGACGAAAAAAAGTTATATATTATTTTTTGTTTATTTGTGGCCAAAAACCTCAAATCCGCCTGACGTCCGTCCGTCCGTCCGTCCGTCCGTCCGTCCGTCCGTCCGTCCGTCCGTCCGTCCGTCCGTCCGTCTGTCCGTGAACACGATAACTCAAGAACGCCTTCACCTAGGATCTTGAAATTTTGAATCTGGATGTTTGGTTGAATTTGTAAGGCTAAGTTCGTTACCGGGCAAAATCGTCCTACTCCTTCGGGTAGCTGCCATACAAAATGTCCTTAAAACACGTCTTCAAGAATATTGGTCGATAACTCCAGAAGGGTTTAAGCTATGACATTGAAATTTTGTACGTGTTATTTTTCTAATAGTTGGAGCTAAATATATGATTATGAAGAAAATCCTGTTAGTCCTTCGTGTAGCTGCCATACAAATATCCTGTCAAAATGTATTCACTTAATTTACGAAACTCATTATAACTCAAGTAATCTTTTAGGTACGAATTCGGAATTTTGTACAAGTTAGTTTTGAGTGAAAAGGAAGTTCGAGTTTACTAATCAACGAAATCCTTTTACTCCTTCTGGTAGCTGCCATACAAAATATCCTTAAAACACGTGTTCAACAATATTTTCCGATAACTTTTGAACGCTTCAAGCTACGAATTTGAAATTTTGTACACATTAATTTTTGAATGGTTCCAAGGAGAAGGATAAATATGTAAGAAATCGAGTGTGTGCTTCCTGCACCTCCCATGTGAAAGTCTTTCAAAAAGGACATTTTTTTTCGATGACTTACCCAGTTCAAGTTATGAAGTTAAACACTGAATATTGTCTTTTAGGTTTGAGTAGCAATCTAATAGCAGTCCTTAATAAAGGACATACAACATGCACACACGTAATTCTACTTCATCCCCAACTACAATATAAATCGGAGTTCAGTATTCATCTAGAGTATTATACGATTGGCTTGCAGCCGATCGTGACTGCAGTATGTTTTTATTTTATTTTTGTTTCTTTTCTTTACTGAGGCCCAGTATTGGGCCAGAGTTTCACCAAGAGTAGGACCGGTGTGATCAAATCGACATTGGCTCGGCAATGATTTGGTCTAGGCCACATACTGGGCAATGCTGTCGTTTTGTTAAATTGTACAGTAGTGCGTTTAAGTGAAAAATAGTAGTACTTTACAAAAAACAGTAGTACATGACTTTTTGATTCGAAATCCCAAAATAACATCGAAAATTTTGTACATATAGAGTTATTCCATTAAGAATTGCCAAAATAACGAAATTTATGACCCTACCCTAGCCGATTCTTTTGAAACTCGAAGAATTATTAACAAAAAATTATATAAGTTTTCTATGTGAATTTTTATCATAGAACTAGGCTTATTTTAAGGGCAAGTTTGCGACAATTTAAAAAAAAATTATCCTTGCAAATTTTTTTCAAGGATCTCCTTTTTTGCATGTATTCTTTGAATAAAGAATAATACTATTCGCACATTTTCATACGCACTATATGAGGTCGAAACTCGTCTCCAAAGTGAGCAATGACTGTGCGATCTGCACTATTTTTAGTTCTTTCGCTCTCCTGAAAAGTACAATTTTTATACTCTAGATGAAATCATATAGAGTATTATAAGTTTAATCCAGCCCAAAAGTTTGTAACGCATAGAACCAAGCCACGGACGAAAAAAAGTTATATATTATTTTTTGTTTATTTGTGGCCAAAAAACTTCAAATCCGCTTGAAGTCCGTCCGTCCGTCCGTCCGTCCGTCCGTCCGTCCGTCCGTCCGTCCGTCTGTCCGTGAACACGATAACTCAAGAACGCCTTCACCTAGGATCTTGATATTTTGAATCTGGATGTTTGGTTGAATTTGTAAGGCTAAGTTCGTTAACGGGCAAAATCGTCCTACTCCTTCGGGTAGCTGCCATACAAAATGTCCTTAAAACACGTGTTCAAGAATATTGGTCGATAACTTCAGAAGGGTTTAAGCTACGTCTTTGAAATTTTGTATATGTTAATTTTCCAATAGTTGGAGCTAAATGTATGATTATGAAGAAAATCCTGTAAGTCCTTCGTGTAGCTGCCATACAAATATCCTGTCAAAACGTCTCCACTTAATTTACGGAACTTACTATAATTTAAGTATTCTTTTAGCTATAAATTGGAAATTTTGTACAATTTAGTTTTGAATAAAAACGAAGTTTGAGTTTGAGTTTCAGCGAAATCCTTTTACTCCTTCTGGTAGCTGCCATACAAAATGTCCTTAAGACACGTGTTCAACAATATTTTTCGATAACTTTTGCACGCTTCAAGCTACGAATTTGAAATTTTTTACACGTTCATTTTTAAATGGTTCCAAGGAAAAGGATAAATATGTAAGAAATCGAGTGAGTCCTTTCTGAACCTCCCATGTGAAAGTCCTTCAAAAAGGACATTTTTTTTCAATGACTTACCCAGTTCAAGATATGAAATTAAACACTGAATATTGTCTTTAAGTTTTGAGTAGCAATCTAATGGGAGTCCATAATAAAGGACATACAACATGCACACACGTAATTCTACTTTATCCCCAACTACAATATAAATCGGAGTTCAATATTCATCTAGAGTATTATACGATTGGCTTGCAGCCGATCGTGACTGCAGTATGTTTTTGTTTATGTTCCCTTTTCTCTAGTCCAATAGAAATACTATATATTATATTTTTTTCTTTTTTTTTTAAAAAAAAATACTAGTTTTCCTGGTAAAATACTGTTTATTTTAATTTTTGTGAGACGTCTCGGACTCAACTGAATCCTTTATTAAACTTACCTTGCGGCTTAATACCAAAATCTCGAAAAATATTGAACATATAAAAATATGGTTTATGTTTAAAAAATATTCTTCAGGTGTAAAACTGTTACCTTTCCTTAAATATTACAGCATATATTTTTGGCTTTTTTGGAAACAGCGTGAATTTTTAAGCCATTCGCGCGGGATGTTGCGTACACGCAACATTTGGTTTAGATATTTTATGTAATTCCTAATGCATATTTCAACACAGTTTTATTTTATTATTTTTTATTGTGATTGACATACATTTTCAAAAAAATGTACTACCCTGAAATATTGTATTTACACGTTTTAGGAATAGTATACCAGACAAAAGCATAAAAAAAATAAAATTATAATATTAACTTGACATTTTTATGGTGGGTATCCCCACGAATGGTATCTTTTGGGTGGATGGGGGTGTGAAGGGTCAAGCGTTGGGGGGGGGGGGTTCGCGTTTTAGATGAAAAATTTTGGTTTCTAAATCTCAGGAACCGCTTATGCTACGAAGCTCAAACATTAAACTTATATAGGACTATGATAGTGAACCCATTTGCCGAAAAATTTTCGATATGCGTTGAAGAGTTTAAGAAGGGGGGGGGGGGGCAATGCGTACGAAACGCTCGAAAGCTGGAATTGGAACATTCTAAAATCTATATCTCCTGAACGGTTGATGTCAAAAAGTAGAAACTTTGTAATTGTTTTAAGGAATACTGGGAGATTCGACAAGAGTTACAATTTTTTATACGGGACGTGGGGTGGAGGGTGAAAAACTTTGGAATACAATATCTTCCGAACCAATTATACCAGGAAGATAAAATTTGGAACATAATCAATTGGTGCACCAAATAACATGATATTATAGAAAAATGTTTTCAACCGCTAAAAAACCGGGTGCGAAAAGTTTAAGCCGGCCAAATACAAGTGACTTCATTTTACTTATTCTAATATAGGCTAGAAATAGTAACCGTGGTTAGTTATTTTTTTGTACTAGATGTTGTTTTATGTGGTAGAAGCTTCCAAAAGACCTCATTTTCATCCGCGTTTTGTTTACTAATTCATCAGGTACCTACACGACGTTTTAACGGAATTAGGAAAGAAAAGTAAGGTCACATCTTTAGCCGATCCTTGATCGAATGACCCTATAATAATTTGAATTTAAAATTTAAAAAAAGGTTCTCGCTTTCTTATAACATAGCAAGAACATCGTAATCATTCGCAACGCCAGATTTTCAAGCATTTTTATGTAAATTGTAAGGCCTTCTTCTAATGTTTCCTAGAATTTAATATTAGATAGAAGAGTAGTACAAAATTGAAAGGAATAGTACAGTAGTACATAAAGTTCAATGGTAGTACAAATACTACTATTGTAGTACAAACGACAGCGCCAGTACTGGCAACTCTGGCACCAGTACTAAGCCTGTGCTGTGCCGTTCTGCTTTTCGTACATGGGTTGGTAGCATTGACAAAAATTCAGTTCAATTCGACAAAACTACGGTCAATATACGTTCAACAAAATACATTGTCGTATTGATAAATTTCATATATTCCTTGACAAAAACCCACTGTCTAGATAATAAAAGAATTTGTTGAATTAAGAAAAAATTGTTCAGTAAAAATTTTGTAGTTTTTGCATTAATGACAAAAATAAATTATCAAATCAACAATTTTTTTGTATTTGTAACAAAAGAATATTATCAAATACACCAATTACTTTGTTCACGATGAAAGTGTTTTGTTGTTTATTTTGTCAAATTGGCAATGGTTTTATTGAATACGCTCACGTTTGTATGGTGCTATACGGTTTCCAGTCTTGCTTTCAGTTTTGCTCACCGTTGCTTCGTCGCTCCCGTTGCTTCCGTTACTCCCGTTGCTTTCGTTACTCCCGTTACACCCGTTTTTCCTGTTGTGCCCGTTGCTCCGTTTGCTTCCGTTGCTTCGTTGCTCCCGTCTCTCCCGTTACGCCCCGTTGGTCACATTACTCCCGTTGCTTCCGTTGTTCGATTTTGTCAGACGTTGGCACTTATATACCGTAACCACACGAACTGTCGCTATAAGACATTGTGTCAAGTTCCAGATATTTTATGAAGTAAATTTAAACTTAATTTTCACTGTACGAAGGCCACTATCACGTTTAACCAGTCAGTCACGAATGTCGCAATCGAACTAGAACTCTGCGCACTGCGACTCCCACACCAATGTGCGGTGTGGAATCGTGTTTATCTTTCTTACAAAATTTTTTGTTAATTTAATAAATAGTTTTGTGAATATAACAAAATCTTACAGTTTACTTTTGTTCACTCTGACAAAATTTTTATCAGAAGCCGTTTCTTCCAATACAACAAAAAATTTGTTAATTTGATAGAAATATTGATCAATATGAAAGAAAATTTTGTCATTTCGATAATACTTGTTTTGTTAAAAGAACGAACTGGAATTAATATTAATTAATTTAATTAACATTATAATAACATTATTTGTTTATCAATTCGACAAAAATTTATCAAACTGAATAATTTTTATTTGTTATGCTGACATATTATTATTATTATGACAAAACTGCACTGTTGAAATTCAACAAATACTTTTTGTCAATGTTACCAAGGATTTTGAATGTAGTACAACCACATATAATATCCTAGTTTCAAGTTTTTGGTACAAGCCGTTCTAGAGATAAGGTAATCAGAACCCACTCCCGTATCATACTCCCCTAAAATTTCATTTTTACGAAGTGCCACCACTTTCGCTCTACTTTTCGAGATATAACAATCACCCTTTTCACACTCCCTCCCCTCATCCTCAAAATTACTACCGGGGCTCCCACCCATATGAATTTTAAGATAATATTTTATGCAGTTCTAGAGATAGGAGCCGTGATTTTTCAAAAATAATCTTATCCATCACTTCAATTATCCAACCAAAAAAAATTAAATTTAACAAACTTCCCTTGTCTATCTACAAACGCAAACAAAATTTCATCTCTCAGGTTTAATTGTTTCGTAAGATATCAATATCTATAGTTGAAAAAATTCTATTCTCAATCACAATATTTTATTATTAAAATAATTACCAAGCAAACTCAATTGGGGAAAATCTTTCAAGCGATATCTTCATGATTTCCCAGTTATCGTCGTCTGTGTCTTACAAACTAATAATAAAGTTAATCTATCGATTTCTATATCGCATTGATGTTATTGCGAAAATATCATTAAATCTGAACATCTTAAGTAAAAGTTTTACCGCAAGCGACAATATTATTAATATTGCGATATTGCAGGCAAATATCATGTTATCTTGAGCACGATATCTATATCGCCTGCGATACCATAATTTTATCGCTTGCGATGAAATTTTTGCTCAAAATTATCAGATTTAATGATACCTTCAGAACAACATCTTAAATCAGATGTGAATATAATTTCTTCTGAATAAAATTCAACAGATTATCCTTATTATCGTTTGTAAGCGATAGGAGGCGATAACTACGATATTATGAGGATATCGATTGTAAGATTATCAGCAATTATGTTTGTTTGGACGTAGCTTTTTACTTTTCTAAAATATATTTATGATTTTTTCCTCTTTCATCAGGTTAAGGCGCAGGATGGTAAATATTTTCTTGCCGGCATTATATCCTGGGGTATCGGTTGTGCCGAAGCAAATCTACCAGGTGTCTGTACTAGGATATCAAAATTTGTTCCATGGATAATGGAAACAGTGACGTGATCAAAGTTACAAAGTAACATAGAAAATAACATTAATAATTAATTATTTAATAATAAATTCTAGAAAAAAAACATAAACTAATTGAATTGAATTTTGTTTTGACTTGTAACAAAAATAGAAAAAAAATTGTAAATATTTTCTTATAAAACACTTAGCACTGATTTCTTTTTTAATTAAACTGTTTGTAACATAATACTGTTAAGTAAGTTCGAAATATGTATTTAATATTCATTTTAATTATCACCCACTTTCCATTCTGATAAATCACTGCCGACAATTTTTTCTTATCATGCATAGGTAAATTTTATACGTTTTGTATGACAATCAAATAGGGTTTCTTTTTGTATTATAAATTCCAATTTCATTTATTAGAATGTTTTCATTCAACGAGAGTAGAAATGTTTGTGAAATTGTAAATAAAGTGTCGATTGAGTAGTAGTTAAACAAAATTGAATGACTGTTTTAGATATTTTTTAGTAAAAGTGAAGCTTTGTATAAAGTAAAATAATATTATGATATTAAAAATTGTATTTTTTGTTTGTTATTATGTTATATATATTATATTATACTATTTTGTTTAGAGCATAATAAAACAATTTTTTTATTGTGAAAATTATTTATAATGAGCATTAATCTTGCCCAAAGATGCAAATATAAAAAATATATTGAAAAGATGATTAGTATTTGTAGTTTTTTTTGTGGTAAACGATTATAAAAGTGGCCTAAGGTAAGTAGAGAAAAATTTTCAATAATCACGCAATAAGTGTAACCATGAGATTTAACAACTTTTGTTTAGAAACCAATCTGCGGAGCATTGAGCTCGCTGTAGAATTCTACCATACATTTTACTCAAAACTGTAAATCGAATCATCATTCCTTCAATATATTTTGAGACATAAGAAAATGAAAGTTTCAGAGGAACCGCTTATCTTAAAGACTTGAAACTTGGTATTTGATAGTTGTGCCATTTCCAGAAATGGTAAATTTTGGTAAAAGGGTGATTATTTTAGACTACGTCAAATTAGACTATGTTAAATTTGAGAGGAGGAAGCAAGTATAACACGGAAGAATTATCTATTTTTATTTCTCATGAACCTTCTAAAATATGTTCTTACATTTTTTAAAGGAGTTAGACCTATAAAACCTATAGTAGATAACCTAAAATTGTGAGGATGGAGTTGAAGCGAGTGAAGGTGATAGAGGATGGAAAGCAAAAAAACCTTTATTTTTTCGAGAATCGTTGAGGATAGACAGCTAAGAGTTGACATCTAAAAAGTGCCACAATATCGACAAAGTACGTAACAAAAGTAACAAAGATACGGATAGTGAGGGTGTAGATGAAAAGAAAAGTAAGTTAAATAAAAAATCTGCCAACAGTCTGGGCTCAACTTTATTATTTTTGGGCAGAAGTCCGGAACGCGTTTAATTCGGAGACGCGGTGTAGGTTACTATGTGATTGAAAACCTAAAAAAGGTTACGAAAGCGGGTAGAATGGGGTCACGCTAGAATACTTAAACGCCGCTGTCACATATAACATATGAATTACATAATTGGGTTATACTCAGTGAAGAGGTCTAAGTCATAGTATAATATCAGTTGTCATACGCGATTAGGAAGTTTTTCGTGATTAGGTTTTTGGCCATTACATGAAATCGAAAATGCGTTTATAGGCGATTATGATGAGAATCAATCCTAAAAAATATTTCGAAGGCCTTATGTCCTATTGGAGTTGAATATCTAAAAATACTGAAATCAACTTTTGACGATTATGTAGGAAGCCTTAGGAAGTAAAAATGAATTTGATATCTCATTAGAACTAAGAAATATGTAGGAATTTGTGAAAACAAATGCAACCCCCTTGCACCCACTTTGAGGTTGAATATCAAAAAATCCTGAAATCAGTTTTTAGATATATGTAAAGAAAGTCCGAGGAAGTGAAAACCAATCCAATGTCTTATCACTCGTAAGAGATATGACGAAATTCGTGAAAACGTGTTCAACCCGTTTATACCCTCTTAGGGGTTGAAAAAGGAAAAACCTTGAAAACGAGTTTTAGGTCATTATTAAACAAGCAAGTGGAAGTAAAAAGTTATTCGATATCTAATCAGACCGGAGGGATATGGCTGAATTCGTGAAAATGTATACAACCCGATTACACAACCGTGGGGATCGAATTTCAAAAAATCCTGAAAACACTTTCTAGGTATTTATATGAAGAAACCGTAGAATAAAAATGAATTCAATATTTGGAAAGACCTCATAGATATGACGAAAATCGTGAAAATATATGCATTCCATTTTCACTGATAATATTTTTGCCCCCCCTTCCGTACACCAACGGATATTTGAAATTTTTTTAATCTAAATTACTTTTCTAGTTGACTTACATATACATACCGAGTTTCAACTTTCTAGCATAAGCCGTTCTATAGTTAGGAAAAACATCCCCCGTACCATACTACCCCTATAAAAAATTATATTTTTCCAACATGCTACTACTATAGTTCTATCTAAATACCAAGTTTTAGCTTTATATCGTTATAGGTTTTCGAGATATAAAAATTGGAACTTTTTCTTCTTCACCCTTCTCTACCCCCCCCCCCCCCCCCCTCTACACCCCAACCACCTTCTGCTAGGGGTCTATTTGGCCTACTTCTGGTAAAAATTCTAAGTATCCAGCATACACTGTTCTTGAGATATCAGACGTGATTCTTTAGAAAAATTCTTACCCCCTCCACTTCAATACTCCACCGCCCCCTTAAAAATGTTTACTTTCAGAAAGCTTCATTTATCAACTTTAATACAGAAACCGAATTTTATTTATCTAATATAATTGGTTCGTGAGATATCGTAATCTAAAATTTTTTGAACCCACCTCCGTACGCCACTACCCATTCTCAAAAATTTATTTCCGATCTATTCTCCTAGTACGAGGGCGGATTGATAATGACGTGCAAAAATTGAGAAAACATAATTTTATCCGGAAAAAATTATTTTATTTTTCAACGTAGTCTCCTTTTAGCTCGATACACTTAGTCCAGCGTTTTTCCAATTTTTTGATCCCTTCCAAATAATATGATTTGTCCAACCCTTCAAAATAGGCGTTGGTTTCACTTATGACGTCAGTATTCGTGGTAAATCTCTTTCCAGCAAGCCATTTTTTCAAGTCTGGAAATAATATAAAGTCGCAGGGTGCCAAATCCGAAGAATACGGTGGATGAGGGAGCAATTCGTACCGTAATTCAAACAGTTTTGCCGTTGCAACAACGGACGTGTGAAACAACAGTTTTTTCTTCGCGAAATGAAGCCGTTTTGCCTTGATTTCAACATCCAATGAAACCAATACCTCAGAATAATATGCTCCCGTCATTGTTTTTCCTTTCTCCAAGTAGTTGGTGAATATCATTCCATTGGAATCCCAA